>JAQMRL010000003.1:19863418-22363418 GCA_035578175.1 Catonia carolina | reverse complement strand
CTTACCAAAAAAAAGGGTAGTAGGGCACATCTTTAGACATCCAGGTAAAATTGGTCTATCAATAATGAAGGTAAAATTGAGGGAGTGAATTGAAGAGGGAAGCAAAGGTTACAATATGTTTAAAGCAAAACAAACTATTTCGGGGGTACAGGTGTTATGAAACGACTTGTGCAAGATTGAACACCTTGGAGAACTGCATTAAACCAGTCGAGACACTGCTGATAAAAAAATATTTTCAAAAATAATTTTCTTTTGAGTTCATTGGATGGGAATCTTTATTATTTTAACATTATCGTTGCTACACTTACTTAATCTAGTATTTTTATAAAATTATTTAATTTAGGCTATATTAAAAATGTATGTGTATTGAAGGGTTCATTCAAAAAATCAATGTTTCTCATATTCTGGTATAAATTATGATTTAAGTAGATGTGAACCCGGCTACGATACAAAATTTTACACGTCTTTCTTGTACGCTTTTCAACCCTTTCTAAGTCTTTCTCTCTCCAATATTTTCTTTACCCGTTTCCATTTTCCCTCACTGAACCTGGTAACTGAAATTATTTACATGTAATAGAATAACTCGACTCACTGGTTAAATATTTAAAACGCCTCAAGAAATTTTCATCGAATGTTCCTACACTGCTGAATTATAGTGAACTCGTTCCCTGTTCTATTTACAGTTCGCTGTTTAACCAGAAAGTAAATTTCCAATTTTCTCTGTATTAAATTATAGCCTGCAGAAATACCGGGCATCTGCTTGTAATCAACTCAGCGTTAGTAGCAACTTAGCGTAGATATTATATTCTCGTATCTAGTTAATTAGTTGTACCTAGTTTTCCTGGACTAATACTTAAACCCAGTACACAAGTAGGCCGACTAAAACAGAGTGATTTTTTAGTTCTGTTACTCAATTGTAAATGTCTGGTAATTTTTTTCTAAGAAAGGGAAATTTTGTTTTGACACAAAGTTGATAGCCCAACTCAACCGGTACAGATACGGCAGTGTGAGTTCATTCTCCTTGAGCTAAGTAAAATTTTGTGACGTTTCTGAACAAAATGTCTTTTACGAACTGCCATGAGGGAAGAAGATGGTATCTCCGCTAGATGATGATATGCCGTAGAACCCACCGTTTTATAATCTAGTGACCTATTTTAGTGTTACAAGATTATAAAGTACAAAAATACCAGAGGGATAATAGCAGTGGAGAACTCCAATTATGAAGAAGTAATTATTAATACAGGAGTAAGACAAGGGTGTGGTCTATCACCCACTTTGTTTAATATTTATTTGGATGACGTGATCAGAAGGTGGAAGTCTCAAATACACACTGGTATTCTTATAGGAGAAGATAGAGTTGTAAACTGCCTATTATTTCCCGATGACCTGAGAGCACTTTTCATGCTGAAAAAACTCTGCAAAGAATATAAGTTGACAATTTCGACGAAGAAGACAAAGGTAATAGCATTTAGGGGGAAGGAGCCAGTCAGAAGTAAAATTGTTATAGATAATATTTTGGAACAGATCTCCCACTTTCTGTATCTAGGTTGCAACATTACATACCAACAGGATAAGATGCTTACAATAAGGTGCACCGATTTCAGCAAATATCCGGAACTATCCACCGCACTTTAAAAAATAGCACCAGCAAAAACACGTTGGTGAGATTTTATAAAACATTAGCAGTGCCAACCCTACTCTCTGGCAGTGAAACTTCAGTGCTATCAAAGCGAGAGGAGAGTAGATTACAAGCATCTAAAATGAAATTTTGTCGATATACATATGGGTGTAGTAGAGAAGATCGTTACAGGAATACCGAGATAAGGAAAGAACTCAACATCTTCTCTATGAACAACAAGGAATCCCAGAACAGAATGCAGTGGTTAGAGCATCTAAACAGAATCCGGGAGGATAGGATACCTAAGCAGACACTAGGATATAAACCGGGGGACAGGAGAGAACGAGGACGCCCGAGAAAGAGATGGGCAGATTTGAGAGGTTCGGAACAGGCAGAGATACCTAATCCTTCAAAGGCACAAGAAGAAGATTATTAAGAATACTGAATGCCACTCTGTGTTCTTGTTGTTGTCCGTTGACACACGTTATCTTTTTAATTTGTGGTAATTTTTAAAATAATTGTCATTTATCATTTTCTTTTGTCCGTCCGTCCTTCTATCCGTTACACCCAGATATCAAAAACTACAATAGATGGCATAAAACAGTTTTCGGATTCGTAATCTACAAAAAACGTTAGTGGGTCTGGATTGGGTTTGGAGTTCCGGTTTTTATTAGAAGTGGCCAAACACCGAAAGTCGAGAAATCTAAGTCCATGAATTTGGAAACAAAAATAGTATCATTCGATTCCTCTTAAAGAATAGATACAAAAATCATTGGGTTTGATGTTCCGGTTTCGACCAGAAGTAACCCCAAAACCGGAAGTCAAGAAATCAACGTCGGAATTTACAAACAAAACTTTTGTCAGGCATTTTTTATTTATCCGAGGCGGCGAGAAAAACTCATATTCACTCCACTACCTCACGTTGGGGTAGAAGTGTTGGACTCAATTGAGGCGTCCTCGTCCAGCCTCAAGAAGGCCGCAACCGAAAATCCGCCGCCTGGCCACTTGATCCGACATCAGCAAACAACCCTCCACCTCCCTCGGAACTGTTTATATAATAATACAAGGGAAATGTCAGATTAAAAAATTTATATATTGTCAGCGGGACGTAGAAGGGAACCGTAGCTTAATTCCCCTCTCGCTGTCACTGACCAACTCACTCTCTTTCATTCATCTCTTTCATCACCAGCTTAGGAAATTAGTGTGCCTAATGAAATTATTAAATATAGAAATCACTAATAGTTTTTGCCATAAATCAAAGGTAAGCCTTTTTAAAAATTGCCACCAGCCATGAGCCCGTTGTCGCATGAAAGGGATTTTTATATATATATATATATATATATATATATATATATTTATTATACATCAATAGAAGTATGACTTTAGTAGACTAGACGCTAAATTGCTTAACATTTTTGTCATCAGGGTCTGATGACTATTAAGTTCTGATTTTTTTTAATGAATGTTGTTAACGTAATCACTTATTGTTCTGATATTCTAACAAACAGATTGTAATGTCGTATTTTCCTTTTAAAAAAATGTCAGGATAAAGACTATTATAAAGAATGTTTCATTGGAATCAGACAGAAGCTACAATTATTACAAAAGCAAGATATTTTGTTATCCAATCTTTTCAATAAGTAAACAAAATAAAAGAGAATATTTTTAAAAGAGATAACGTTAAACGAAGATTTTTATCAGAAAACCACAAAAGGCTAAATTCAAAATCTACCATGGACATTTTTATTTTCATTTAATCAAAGTCAAGAGAGCCAGGTTTGCCAAATGTGGAAAACAATAATTGCCAATTAGATGATGAATTTTATCGAGCAATCAAGTGGAGTTGTTATCCGTCGGGTCGTTTTATTATTTTTTTTAATTTTATTTACTTTTTGGTTTACTTTTATCAAAGTAAAAAGCCAAGGAATACTATATAAAAATAAAAAACAAATAAAAGAGTAAGTAACTATGTTCTTTATCTATTGATCAGAGGAATTTTAGTTTACTTTGTTCCAGTATCATTAATTTAAGAATGTTTTATTATATTTTTCTAATTATTTTTCTTATTGTCTTAATTTTATTTTTTTATTTTATTTTTATAATTATATTTTCATTCAACAAATGATTTATCTTTTCTTAATTAACTTGTTTACATGGACTTAAAACTATTGTAAATTAATATCGGAAAACATAATGTAGGTGGTTTAAAGCTATAAAGAAGGTTAAAATATACCTATCTATTATTTAACATATAAATATTATTTAAAAGTTTTAAATATTTAATAAATCCTTAAGAATGTTTGTTAATTTTCTGTCACAGATTTTCATACTCATTCAACAAAAAAATAAATCATAATTTCAATTTCCATTGTGTTCTAAAAGTTTGTATTTATAATTTTCCAATGATAAAAAGCAAATTTGTAACGAATTTATTTAAATAACGCAAAATCTTTTATTTATTTGCTGAATCTGTTTTTTTAGCCTACTCTCCAATTAGGAAAAGTAGAGGGATAAATTTTGAGATTATTCCAAGCCGTTTCATTGGTTCAAATAAGAACTTTCTGGAAAAATATGATCGGCTTAAAATTATTTGAATATTTTCATGAATTCCTTTATTTTTTAGTGAAATGAATTGCTAAAAATTTGGTTACCAGAGTTGATTTGGCTAACTAAAGCATCTTTAAATAAACTAACTTGTCGTTGTCGTTTAGGTCATCAGCCAAAAGGCTGGTTTGAACCTGTAGAGGTTTTACTAAGTAAAACGAGGAGTGAGGTGGTTTAACCAATGCCTTCCTCACTGAATGGAAAAGTCACTTATCAGCATGCCGAGCCCTCTGAAAACCACATATTTTCCACTCTGCAAATGACACCTTCACTTCATTCACGACAGGGTCTGGCTGTATAACGAAATTCATTACTTTCAGAGGAGATAACTCTGATTAGTGTCTTTTACACCTCTGCCACTTCTGTTCTTAAATGACTCAGTCATTTAATTGGCTGACCATGCGATAAGAAACAGAACTATTTATTTTAGCCTTGCAACGAACAGATTGATTGTAAATAATTTGACACTCCACCTGTCTGTTATGGGCAGTACTAACTTATCTCGAGATAAATATATATATGAATAGAAAGATTCATAAACCAGATGGCGTATGAAATACATACGTATATTTTTATCTTATACATTTTATTTGCACAATTTACAGCTAGTGAGTTTACGATGGCCGTTTTTATTTTGATCCTTGATAGGCCATAAAAAAAGACAAGTGAATGTAGAAAAAATGTTTATTGCTAAAAGCTATTTACACTTATGGATACTTTTCGATATAAACCAATTAACAATTTCAGGTATTAGTTGTACCTGTAGACAAGCTTTCCAATACTCTATTCATAAAATGTTGCTGCCAATAAATTTAAATGAGTCTTGTAGTTGTCTTGAACTTTTCCATTAGTTTGTAAGCACTGTCCTTCTAGCCCCTTCTTCAATTCAAGGAAAAGATGAATGTCACTTGATGCTAGGTAGTGGCTGTATGGTGAATGATCAAAAATATACAATTGAAATTGCTCAAGGAGCTTTCAGGTTACACCAGTTTTGTGACGACAGGGGTTGTCATGAACCAGAACAATTCCAGAAATCAGCATGCCTTTTTTCTTTTTAAAACTCTTTTATTTTAATTTTTTCCCCAGCTGCATGAACTCCTCAAAAAAACCACAATGGAAGCTTCAAAAAAACGTCAACTCATTTAAAATTCATTATCTGGAACATTTTATGAAGTGGATACTGGAAAACTTGTCCACAGGCACGGCTAATGCCTCCATCGTCAAGGTGATTATGTCGAAAAGTAGCCGTAAGATTACGTACCTTTTAGTAATAAAATATTTCTTCTATATTTATTTGTTTTTTATTTATGGGCGTATTGGTGGTTAAAAAACGGTTCTCGCACCTTAATGAAAACAGAAAACATGACTTCATAAGGATTTAACGACTCAGTTTAATTTTCTTTAGTTTTATAGACTCTGATGATGTTAAGTATTGTGGCAGTTTTGTCATAAGAGTGTCTTTGCTGGAAAGCCCACGTTCAAAAGAAGAGAGAGGAACTCGGGCTAAGGTATAAGAAGTTGCACTGGCTAATAGGGAGAGGATTCTCATTGTCAGTCTATAACAAAATTCTGCTCTATAAACAGACGATAAAGCCTGTCTGTACGTATGGTATGCAACTCTGGGGATGTACCAAACAAAGTAATATAAACATCATTCAACGTTTCCAAAACAGGGTGCTGAGAAATATCGTCGACGCACCCTAGTTCATAAGAAACATCGACAACCACAGAGATCGACGAATGGATTTCGTCTCCAGCGAAATCAAGAGGTTCGCACAGAAACATGAGGAAAGACTTCACCGCCATGACAACCTTGCAGCAATCCAGCTGCTTGACAACGATAATCTGGTGCGAAGGCTGAAAAAAGAAACCATTTGAGCTTGTGTAGTGCCAGTGTTTGAAAGCAGAGCAGTGTTAGTGCACGATTAGAATTTTGTTAAATTTAAATTTAAAAGCACAATATAAGTGTAGTGTACCTAAGTGTTATATTAAATTAATTACCGAGGTTCTTTTGAGCATCTCTGTAGTAATATTGTCAATAGTAGTTTAAATTAGAATAAAATTACTCATTAGTCTTAAGACTAGATCGTAACATACACACTACATACAAAAAAAGAGTGCCTTTGCTATGTCTTCTACGGAGACTTCTTTATTGATTACCTAGTAAATTCAGGGGGTGTAGATCACAAAAGGGAACACTTTTATTAAAATAGATTTACTTTTAAAATTATGACACAACTACAAAAATACATAGTTAAAGTAATAAGTGCATAAATCGTTATGATAGTTGTATTTCATACGCGATTGTTTGTCTCAGTCATATTCATATTAGGAAGAAATTTTTGTAATTTTTTATGACAGATGGTTTAGATGAACTATAAATTTACAAAAGATAAAACAAAAGTCTGAAGCTGATAAGTAAACAATAATGTAAATGGAATTCTAGGAAACGATTGAGGTGGTTAGGTTATTACAGTCACGCATGAACTCTCCTATTAATATAAACCGAGTAGAAAACAGAAAACGCAACACATATTATTCTGCCTTATGCAGTGAAATGTGTATTCCTTTCAAGTGTTTAACAACAAGTATACAGTGGTTTGAAACCAAATAATGAACACAAGTGATCATTGAAGTGATCAACAAGTGACAGGCTGGTAGAGTGTTAAATTATTTTCACTCAATCTTCTGGTTCCAGGTCTTCAAAAGTTCTGTTTCTTATCAGATGGTCAGCGATTTGTCTGAAGCATTTAAGAATAGAACAGGTATAGGTGTAAAATACATTATAATAATCAGAGTTATCTTTTCTGAGAGTAATCAATTTCACTATATCACCAGATCCTGTTGGAAATGAAGTGAATGTGTAATTTTCAGGGTGCTAATAAGATGCTTTTCAGACGGCCTGGCTTGCTGATAAGCATACTTTTCCACTCAGTGAAGAAGGCAACGGTGAAAAACCTTTCTCCTCGTTTTTCTTAGTAAAGCCTCTAGAGTTTTAAACCAGCTTTCTGGCGATGGCCTGAACAACAAGTAAATGATCGATCGTCTAATTAACAGATCCATATGCTTCTGAACTTAAATTTCCACAATACTTTCATAATGCTTACAATTCAGTAACAATTGATTTTTTGCATCAATAAAAATATAAGATCCTATCAGTTCATTAATTTCTTTCTGAATTTTAAAACTTTTTTCTATGCAATACACTACTTTATATTGAATTCAATCATTGTAAAAGTTTTTTTTATTTCTTTCTGTTACTTTATAACTTAAGAACGATTGATTCGATTTGAATGAAACTTTATCCAGTAAAACGAAACCATCAGAAATAAAAAATTCAGTTCCTTAAACTTTCGAAGGGAACAATATTTTTTTACATGATGTTAAAACATCACTTCAACACAAGGTTAAAATTTAATGTATTTTAATAAAAAATGTTAAATGATAAAACTTTGTATTTTTAACGTTTTTCTCATGTTTCTTTTGTGGTTGTTACGTTCTCCAAATTCAAATATAATAGCTTAGCAGGTCATATTCGTTTAAATTGGTTTACATAATATATAAGACGTAAACAGATTCAAAGCTTTACAAACAACTTTGAAAACAACAAATATAACAACTTTGGAAACTCCGTTTTAAAATATCCCTAATTTTAAACTTTATGTAAATTAACGAAATTAATGTCTATTTTGAGATAAAATTCCTGCTAAATTCGTCCTTCATAAATCCTTTACCTGTATAAAAGAATAAAATTTATTTATAAATAAGTATAAACTTTTATGGTCAAGTAAAATAATGAGCATTGTATGAAATTTTAAATTTTAGGGATAGGAAAAGGGAAGCTTTGGCTACCGCAAATGTATCAAAATGAAGAACAGCCAAGCATTCACTAGGAGTAGTCAAGGGAAAATGTATAAAAACCTTGAGGACAGAAAGATTTATGACTAAATCTTTTACTTTTAGTAATTAAGTTGGGTGTTCAATAATTTTAACAGTGTTAATATTCAAGAAAAGTTGACCTTCACATGCTAAAAGTCAATTGCTTAAAAAAAAACTAGCGACCTTGCTCATTTTGTTTTTGTCCTCTAGTTTATTTAAAATTCCATCGACAGGTAGCTCATTAGCGACTTCAGTGGTTTATGACTTGTAATTTATTATATGGTAAAGAATTTTTAAATAACAAAACCACTTACGGGCAGAAAGGGACAGAAGTTGGAAGTTAAGATGTGTTATTTACGGAGGGTCAAGGGTTTTAAAAGTAGAAGGACAGAACTTGAAATTATGATAGGGTAAGTATTCCAAACATTTTAACCTTCCGTTTCCCTTGTTCTATAGTATTAACAGTTTTGAGGGAAGTTAAGGTTTTCCAGTTTATATCAAGTGGCCAGGCGGAAGGTTTATTGTTTATAGTCTGTTGCAGCTTCCTTGGAACTGGAAGAGGACGCCTCAATTGTGTTCAACACCACTTCTCCATTATGAAAGACAAAAAATCGAATATAAAAAATGTGTTGCTGTCAACAAATGTAAGCAGAGAATACATCTATTGTTGCAATAAATTATAATTGCAGTAAATTATAATTGTGATCTAGTTGGCCTTTGGCGTGAAGAAAAGAGGAATACAAGAGAGGAGTAGAAAAAGTTGAGAAGGGGAATGACTAAGAGTTACGAGGAAGAGGATAGTAAAAAGAAGCAATAAATAATTCTTGCTTAGCAACTAAAATTCTATTTGAACCGTTTACGTCTTTTAACAACGTATTTAACATAAGAATCATAAAACAATACTAAAATATTTTAATAAGGACAGAACCATAAAATTATTTTAACCATTTACATTTTTGTCCACTTGATTTGTTAACATTACGTGTGATATCGTATATACCTCTCAATTTTACGTGAAATTAAGTATTTGCCAAGCAAACACCCTTTTTCACACTGCTGAAGGCCATATATCACAAGAAGTACGTAGTTTTTATAAAAATTCCTTCAGGCCGTTCCATCTCTTTTATGTCTTTAGTAAGAGCTCTTTTAAAGCAGCAGTAAGTCATAATAAAGAGAGAGCTATTAGTTACTTATTAACATACCTTCCATCTAATAAAAAATATTAGATTATTGTTTTAAGTAGATTATTTTTCCATTGTTGTTTCACTCGTTTACAACAATAAGAAGTTAATTTTGATACTCTAATATAAAATTCCATTTTTAACCCTTTAGACCTGCAGCATTTAATAATGTAATTAAAAAGATAATATCAGAGCTGCCGTAAGGGATGTCTGTCTATTGTATTAGAAAATAACATGCATGAAACTAAAATACCTAAAAAAAGTTTCCTGTACTTTTTCATATTCTGTCTATTTAACTATAATGATTACCTAACGGCCTAGAGATATGGTCCATCAACTGGCGTTTTAAGATTAACACCGACAAGACCATTTGTAAGTTTTCACATTCACTTCCGGTGAAGAATGTGTCCTGTTTTTCCATTGGGTAGACAGCTACCTTAATCGTACAAAATTCTCTATCTTCGATTTCAACTAGACAGACGACTGACATGGAACACTCACCCTAACAAATAAAATATATTGGAAGACAGACGAAAATAACTAATTTCCTTTCTTTCATGACGATCTGAATTAACAATCGACCTAACATTTCCAGTTTATAAGTAATTTCTAAATCCTACATGGATGTTTCAAAGATTCTTGTCAAAAAAATGACGACGATATCTTGCTTACAAGTAAATTTGTGAAAAGAACAGATGGAAAAGACATGTAATATATCAGTGATAGTTAGTGGTGTATGTTCTAGTGTGAAAATGGTACGATTGTATGATACTAAATTTGGAAAACGTATTAAGAAACAAATTATTTCTATTTCATTTTTATTCTTGTTATCCTCTTAATTTATTACGTCACGTCTCTATTCCACAATCTTCGAAGGTGCTTTGGTAGATCTTCAGGAAGATTTAATCTTTTAAGTTTCGTAATAACTAATTCAGATAGTATATTAGCCTGTTGTGTAAAGAATCGTCATCTCCTAACACGGTTTAGGCGTACACTGCCTCGTCCGGTTCCTAGGAAATACGTTGCCATAATTTCCTCCCCATGCAACGTCCTCTTCTTGGTCTAACTTCATAGCTCTGCGTGGATGTCTATCATGAATCACTCTTTCTATATATTGTTTCCCGTACGTAGTTGGTGGTTACTTCCATCGGGTGTGAACCGTGGCAATCAGGAAACGCTTCTAGACTTGGAAGATTGGATTAAAGAACAGTGGTGAAATAAAATATTCACTATGAAAAAATAATCACCCATGTTTGGAATTGTACCACGATAGGCTTTAATAATAACGGATAAATGGAGTGTTAAATTAATTGCACTCGATCTGCTGGTTTCAGGGCTACAAAAATAGTTCTGTTTCTTATCACATAGTCAGCCAGTTATATGACTAAACTATTTAAGAACAGTAGAGGTAGAGGTGTAAACGACACTTAACAGAGTTATCTCCTCTGAGAGTAATGAATTTCATTATACAGACCCTGTCGTGAGTGAAGTGAAGGTGTCATTTGCAGGATGGAAAGGTGCTTTTCGGAGGGCTTGGCATGCTGATAAGCATTCTTTACCACTCAGTGAGGAAGGCAATAGTAAACCACCTCATTCCTCGTTTTATTTAGTAAAACCTCTAGAGGTTCTAACCATCCTTTCGGCTGTTGACTAAAACAACAACAGGCTTTAAGCAAGTATTAGATAAGAGTGCCACTCAAGCCTAGGTTGTAATGCCCATCTAATTTAATGGGTGATCACATTTTCTTCCAATTTTAACATCTTCACAACGGAGGAGGAAGAAATCGCCAATGGCGGAGGAGCTGAAAAGCCTGGAAGTTGGGTCTCCGTATGTAACTAGGGTCCGTCTAGAGGCTCCAAGGTTGTCCCACCAATTTGACTTACACTACAAGATGATAGTAGAGACTTCAGAGGAAAAATCACAAGTATCAAGAAACAATAAAATAGATGTATTTCTGAATTCAAAAATTGGAAAGAAAAATAATAATAGTCGGATTTTGGATAACGGATAACCTAACTATAGCAACATGGAATGTGTAAATTAATAAAGAGGAAACACTTGGACACTCAGTTATCTTATCTTGTCCTCGTCTTTATTTGGGAGGGAAAATTTCATTTTAATTCATTAACGAGGGACAAATTATCGAAGTTGTTCTGTACTATCGAACAAATATTTTTATGGTAATTCCACTTGAGGCAAAAGAATCGTTTGTTGATCGATCGATAATTTTATTAATAACTTTTCATTCACATTCCGAATAGTGTATTTTACAACATCCGCATTAACAATAACAATGATATAGCTGTTCCGCATTATGAACCTGTAGATGTTTTGTTAGTAAAATTGATACGGTGAGTTAAACAAAATCATTCTCTTTTATTTTCGTTTAGCCTATGTTTTGAAATGCAAATCTCTTTAGAGAGCAATTGATTCTCATTTTATTGGTAGGTAGGTTGAAAAAATAGGACCTCCCATACAGAAGATTTTTATCTGTTACATGATGTTTAGTATTTTTATACTGGGTATGAATATGTTTTAGGTTTTTTCAATAGAATGAGTTAAATTTGTAAGGATAATAACACCCTGGAGGCTACGCGTTACACACTAACAACTACATTGTACTCAACTACTTACGCATCGTTCTTCTATTCTCAACCCCCGTAAATATCCAACTACAAACATGATTAGTTTATTAGTACGCATTAAAAGACTAAAAACTACATGACAGAATACAAATTGGTTGATAATTTACATTCTTTTAACTTCTGTTTAAAAAACGAAATATTATTTCTTTCCACACAATGGATAAAAATTAACATTTAGTTCGTATTTAAAATACATTATAGTTATTATTAATTCAACAATTGCAACCGCGCTGCGTGCGGGCTTATTACTACCATCAAAGGGGTGCGGGTCTGGATTTTTTCAAAACTAATTTTTATTTTTCACATTGTCTGCATTAGCAATAATTTCGAAACAGTCGGATGTTAAACGCAAAAACATTCATTTCTAAGGTCAATATATATTTTATTTTTAATCTGATCTTACTGAGTAACCATCCAGTGTTAATTTAATCCAGCAGTTAAGGTAACAATTTCATTATTTAAAAATGTAAACTGTATAGGTTTCCGAGGATGGTTAACGGATGTATCAAAAACCGTAAAATTTAAAGTAGTAGGCTACTCTCTAACTATCTTTATGCTTATCGGACAGTTTAAACTCTAGATTTTTAATTAAGATGAAGCAGGGACACGATTAGATTTAACTCTAACAAATCACCTTATTTCAGAACTAGAGGAATAAATAAATTTTTAGAAACATTTTTAAAGAAGCTATCGAAATTACTTTTTTTTTAAATTGATTAGTACATAGGCCTAACTAACTAATCTAATTATACTAAACACTTCCAACTAACTCCATTAACTAAAACTATTACAACTAACTATTGATACAAAAAAACTATTGGAACTAAAAATAATCTTGTTGAAGTTATACTCCTGATTATTGATTCTCATAACATTCAATAAATAGTTGAATGTTGCACAATTTTGAATACAGGTTATAACAGTGAAAACATTCACTATGGAATTTAAAAAATTTTAAATTAACGAACACATAAAAATTTATAAACCCCTAATTCCTTGACAGCTTAACAAAATTAGAATTTTGAACGTACCTTATTTGTGTGATATAAAATTTCTTATAAAATTTTGTAACCAATTTATAAGTTATGAAAACGCAAGGAACCTATAAGGAAATTCCTTGTCATCCATTAAGATTCCACTGACTCCGACAAATTTTGTAACATATGCTGCTGAATTTTCTGTTTTGTACCCTAGCTCGTGGCATTTTGTAAAATGTAAATATTTAACTAAAATAAAAAGGATCAAAATTAATAATGATTGTTGTTAGCCTAATTTTATTTTCGTTGTTTATTTAAACTTGCATTAACTATTTGGTCATAAGCGACTACATCGGGTTACGATACATTACCGGCGGATTTTAATGTGTTATAAAATTCTAGCAGTTTATGTTTTAAATTATTTATGCAAAAAGTATAATTTACGAGTTTCGGTTGCTAAATCAAAGGTTATGGCATTCAGAGGGAAGTATCCCACTCGTTCGAAGATTGTTTAAGAAAATGTAGTATTAGATCAAGTATCTCACTATAACTATCAGGGCTGCGATGTGAGCTTTGATAGGGACTTGGATGTCGAAAATAAAATAAATAAATTTCAAGCTATTTGTGGTACCATTTACAGGACACTGGGTAACAGAGCTAGAACAGAGACAGTACTGAAGTTCTACAAGGTAATGGCAGCCTCAATCCTTCTTTTTGGAAGTGAGTCATGGGTTACCACAAAACGCCAAGAAAGTAGGATCCAAGCAGCTGAAATGAGGTTTTTGAGAAGGGTGAAGGGCTGCTCGAGGCTGGATCTAATACATAACGACAAAAATTAGATCCGAGTTGTGTGTATTTAGCTTGAATGAAAAAGTGGAAGAGTACCGGAATCAATGGACGCAACATTTGGAACAGATGCCAGAGGAGAGAATACCTCTAAAAGTGATGGAATATGTTCCAGTTGGAAGAAGCAGATGGGAAGAACTCGAAGAAGATGACAGTAGTCGAGATGTACGGGTTGGAATGTCTCGTGTTTCTGTAGACGTGCAGGATGGTTTGTGAGTTCGGAACAGGCTTATGCCTAATCCTTGATAGTAAAAAGAAGAAGAAGAAGATAAAATTCTAGACTCTAGCTTAGAATCTGATTCGGGACCTTCCATTTTACAGCGCAATCGTGAGTTTTAACCACTAGACCACGTAGGTGACCAATAATTTCATTCCATTTATAATAAATGAAATAAGTCGATGATAAAGTATATTCGAAATGTTATTATTATTATCTTATACAAAAAAATTACCACTTGTGACTTATTTTAATGCATTAAGAAACAGGGTATTTTACACTTAAGAAAAATATCTGCATTGAAAGGGCAAACCATATTAATCATTAAACCATGCAATATTAATGTAATATAGCCACTGACCTTGAAAATACAATTTATTTGATCCTGACGATATAATTCAAAGGAGATTGATAACTGGTTTGTATCATTCAAGTGTACTCTTTTTTGTTGAAAACGTATGTTGTCTAGCGTATCCTTTAAAGTTATGTCATTCACTTTTCTGCCTGCCTTTCGTCTCGATTTCTTAAGAACCAAACGTATACTATGCACCGAACATGGATCAAAAAGAGAACGGAAATAAAAAGTAGAGTACGGCGCTCTTCAACTGAATGCATGCACTTCTTACATGTCAATTTGATACTCAATGCATGCTTCTCTTTCTCTCATGCCCTTCATCAAATCAACAAAGAAAGAATAATCGCTTCTGATCACCCATTCTTGTACATGTATTTTAACTTAACCATTGTTAAGCCTTTGACAGACGAGATGGTTTTGAGTGGAAAATAACAAGAGCACTAATTAAGTGTAAAATCTTCAAAGAGAATTTGTACAATATTGTGCAACAATATCAAAATTATTTGATTGGCATATCCATATGGTATTAATACATTTTCCCATTAATGTTTATTCGTCTTGTCTTTTCTATAACCTTTATTACAAGAGGTAGCCTAATGTAGGAAATTTTAACCCGTTTTTTACTTTCTCTTGCCTATATGAATATATAGGAAGGAAAGTATTGTTTTCATGTCGATTTCAAGAAATCGAGTTTACACCAGATCTACACGTTTTCAGACCATCTGAATCCAAACAACATGTTTTTAACGATTGGTAAGTGTGTGTGTGTGTGTGTGTGTGTGTGTGTGTGTGTGTGTGTGTGTGCGTGTGTGTCTGTGTGTGTGTGTGTGTCTGCGTGTGAACAGAATATCTCAAGAACGGAACATCGTACAAACTTGAAACTTGAAACTTAAATTACATGTCATTACCGGACCCGGCACGAACATTTTCATCAAAATCGGTCAACCGGAAGTAGTAGTAGTTTATTCGTGTAATTTATAACTTTTTTGCGATTTTCTCAAAAACTAGTCCTACGATTTTTTTAAAAATCGCCTGGTTTACTAAATTTTTTATGCTCTACAAGATAGGGTAGGCGCCATGTTTGCTGAAATTCTTGATGAAGCTGTTTTCACGTAAAAACATTGTTTTCTTAAGATGACGGCTTTAATATGCATTTTAGCGCAAACATTTATATAATAAAAGTTGTAGAGAATTTAAAATTCTACAGCGTTTATTTCAAACATTTTTTGGTATAACGCTTAGTTCAGCAGTAATTAGCGATTTTCTGTTTTTTTCTCATGAAAACGTGTGAAAAATAGATTTTTTTAAGATTTCGGCCTTAGAATGCATTTAACGACAAAAGTGTGTATAATTAATTTTATAGGAAATCAAAAGATCTTCAACTTTTATATAAAACATTTTTCTCTACAGAGCCTAAGTTAGCGTAAAAGAGTGATTTTCCGTATTTTTAAGCCAAACTGAGGTTGATTTTTATTTTGCGTCTTTCACTCATGATAAAATTGAGTTATGTTTATCGAGGATAGTTTATTGTTTATTTCTAATGTTGTATTACTAATGTTACATTATATTGTTAATTATTTGCATTGGCAAGAGAAAGTCGTGTGAGTGTTTCACACCAGATTTTTTTTTTTTTTTTACGAATAAGAGAAAGAGCCAAGAGTTGCAAATATTTAGCCTGGAGAAGAAGATTAATGAGTACAGAATCATTTGGAGTAGTCATCTGGAACACAAGAAGGGAAAACGTTGGCCTAGATTGGTAATGAATTATAAGCCAAATGGTCGATGGGGTGTTGGTCATCCGAGGAGAAGGTGGTTTCCGGAACAGGCAGTACTGCCTAACCGATGTAGTGAAGAAGAAGAATAACAGAAATTTATTTTTTTGATCTTGGCTAGTCTGTACGTCTACTTATACCTATATCTTCTTCAGTTCGTATAAAAGTATGGTGACAAAAAAGTTATTTGTTACTGTAAAGTAATATTTTAAAAGTAAGTACCTTTCGAATTTCACTACCATTTAGTTATTTAACAATTCTGTTTAGTTTTGTATTCATCAGCAGAAAATTAAATTTTAAGTTACCTATTAACATGTCTGTTAACCCTATATTCAACCGATTTTGAATAAAAATATCAAAATTTTTGAAACCGTAAAGTCAAATTTAGAAAGTTAAAGCCCATCAGTAAAAAATACTTTGCATGCTAACGAACGCTCCTTTTTTCGTAACAAATTTAACATTGTATTTCGATTTGTTAATCCATTTTGTAACGGAAGCCGCTAAAATTAAATGTTTAAAATTTAACAGAAAGTTAACTCACCACATCAATCCTCTAATACAGCAAATGTGAAGACGAAATTTAAGAGGTCACCGCCTACAAATGGTGTAGAGATCTACATAAAAATGTACCATTTTCTACAGAAAATAGTGTAGATCTACTGATCTAATTGTAAAAAATTTATAATGCTTAACAAATTTCTAACTTAGACTATATGCTGTTTTTTGTACAAATTTTATAAAATGTTTGAATTTCAGTTTGTAATTTATTTTATTTTGATACGAATTTTTATAACAGCAGTGGTTACCGGTGTACTTTGATGGTTGGGGTTCATTAATGTTTCTCTCTTAGGAATGGTCGGCCTAGATCTTAACTAAACTACATGTCTACCTCATTTACATGCCATGCACGTCATCTTCATCTTATTGGACCATGGGGTTGATTATTATTATGAATTTAACCGATTGCAATTGACACACTAAGGAATTAAAAAAAAAATATTTAGCCTTGTTTACACTATTATTACTAATGTAAACAATTTTTTTTTAATTTCATTTTGTTTATCATGGAGTATTGTTGTTAAAACAATTTAATTAATTTAATTTAATTTCTACACTAATTCTTGTTCTATGATGTGCTATTCTGTTTTACTTTTTGTATTTATAATCAAAATTTTCCTATTAGTTCTCTCAAATTTTATTAATTTTTTTTTATCGTTCAACTCTTAAAATCCACTATGTAACATATATTAATTTTAATTAATAGATTAAGTAAAATTAATCAGTCGTTATTAAAAAAATTAATTTAATATGACCTGATATGTTAATTTATTTTTTTAAATCAATTCAAATATAAATATGAATTATAAACAATTTTTTTTTTGTATTTATAAATTTGTTTTTAAAAGCTCTATTGGTGGGAAGACGATCAAACAGAATGGATGTAATTCTAAATCAATTTATACACATTATTTTATTATATTAGAAAAATTGAATGAATCATACTTGAAAAATAAACTCGTTTAACGATTACAGTTTGTGCAAAGTAAATTATGTTTTCTTTTTTTAATTTGTTGTAGTAAGATATTAATAATAATATCTTCAACTGGGATACATGCTTAAAAAGAATCTTTCTGTTTTTCACGTCATTTGTTTATTCAAAAAATAGTTGTTAAACTTTAGGGTGATTATACTCTATTGTATTAATTTCTGAACAAATATTAAAAGTTTTAAAAAATTCCGTTTATTTTTTGAACTACTCGTTTTGTAAAAACAGTTTTAACAGTTTGACTCCCAAGGCAATTTTTGCAATTTTGCTTAAAAAACCCGTACCTATTTTATGGTTCATTTGCTTTTTTAAGGGTACCCGGAATGGAGAAAATTAAAAATTTTCACATATCCAGTTTTTTGCACATTATTAAAATTCAGAATTTTCTGCATCCAATGATGTGTAATTTCTTGGAGCTTTTACAATTTTTAACCCAAATAGAAATTAAAAATATGTTGAACACATGTTATTTTCTAAACGTTGTCAGTTTGTATTAACACATCTATTTTTTGAATGACAAACGATAAACTCATAATTTTGTTTGTGTTTTAAAACTTTAAGTCGGCATTAGACCAGCTGTGAATGTAACAGTTGAGAAATTCCAGATTATGATCCTGGAATGTATTAGAGGTAACTATTTTGTAGTACTTCTGATGTGTACTCTTTTAGTGTTTTCTTGTTTCCCGTAAACAGCAATTTTTGACAAATTGGGAACTTGTTCTCAGCCAAATGTGAACGGATTTTAATGAAATGTTTGCACAGTATTTTATATAATAATTTAAATGTACTGAGTTAATATTACAGTAAAATAAATGTGTTTAAATATTTATTTTCCACTTAAATAGGCAAAAAATTATGCTTTTCAAAAGTGGTAATTTCAAAAATCAATTTCTTTTCTTACTAACAATTGTAATATGACGAATTTAATGCACATCTGGAGTTGTTTATTTTTCAGTCTATTGAAATAAAAATAAGCATCTCCAGCTGATTGGAAAATAAATACTTTAAAAATTATTTAATTTATATTACCAGAAAATATTTAAAAAAGTTATTTATATGGTTGCTAGGAAACTATGAAAAATAAGAACTGAGAATTTTGTAAAGAAAGAGGAGTGTGGTTCCGAACGTCGAAGAAGATGGACGGGCCACATGACAAATAAAAGTTTAATTTAAAATATATAATTAAAGACGGGACATTGTAATTAAAAATGACATTTTAAAGAAACAGTAAAATTTAATACCTATGGGACACATTTTGTTAAAATATCTAAAATGTATAAATAACAAAATTTAAAACACGTAAAAAAAACAAACACTAATGAAATGTTGTGAGAATAGTCAAAATTAATAAAGAGAATTTGTTCAACAATATTGAGTCTATTTAATCACAGCAAATTTGTCGATCCCTTGTGGGGAATTAGATCGTTCTACAGCACAATATAAAAAGATACTACTAATTCTGTGGGTGTAGAATAGCCTGAAAAGTAACCACAAAAAAATTGAACAGGATAACTGTAGTAGTTTTTGAGAAAATGTTCCTTACATTAACATTACGGAGATATGCATTCCGGATACCCTTAATTAATTTTCTTTCAAGTCTAGAGTATTGTAAGGCTTAACTTTCTGGCGCTGTTTTTTAAGTGAGAGACTGATCAGATACTCAAAAGTAAAATGTAAAATTTACTGTGAAGGACTGATGCGTGTCTCACTGAAATTTTGCTTGTATTTCTGTTAAATATTATATGTATTTTTATAAATAATTTACTTTGGGCTATTTTGTAATAAAACTATGTAAATATCGACGATGCGCCTTTCTATCAAGCAATTGTTCGGCGAGTGGTAAACTTATATAATGCTACCAGTTGTCTACATAAAGACAACGACCAGAGTCAACTTTTACAATGCAAAAAATATTTTAATATGAAAACCATAAAAAATTAAGAGATAAAATGATTTTTCATTATAATAATATTATTGAAACATGATTAATGATGCAATAATAAACTATAATAATAGTCAATATTATGTAATAGTAATAATAAGCTGTCAAGTTTCAGCGACTCATTTTTGACTTCATCGGATCACGTAAATCACGAATTACGACTGAGGAAATGTTTTTTGAACCCATTTCTAACCGCTCAGCACATGAACAATGCAAACAAGCATCCAATCCCTCTCATGATTCTATTAAAACCACTATTACGTGATAGACGACTCAGTATCTCAAAAGTAAATTTTACAGATCTTGTGAAAGACGTATAAGTGACTCATGGGAGTCAACCTGTTAATAATTTATTGGTAACTTGATCAATAATAGAGAGCGATTTACCAGAGCTTTAGCTAATCTTCAACGATGGAGTTAGTCGTAAATAGTATAGACTGACCAGGCATTTCCTTGAAGAAGCCAAGGAAAACTGTGTGAAACAGTAAACAAATATGGTGAAACTAATCGAATACAAATTGTTCCCGATAGTTTTCAGTATTCATATTCTCAAGTCAGCTTATTAATATTTTTTAAACAGTTTTGTTTTACACTGATTATTCTTTAAACACCACGGTTTTATTACCTTAATAAATATATAGCATACTTAAAGAAATTTAAAATGAAAGTTCTGTCTTTTCTGTTAAAGGTTCTTTTTTAACTGTGTAATTTTTTTGTAATCACTGTTTTTTTACAAATGTAATTATAAACTTAAAGCAAAAATGAAAAGGTAACTATCCTGTTAAAAGTAAACTATATTTTATCTCTATGTACGTTATTTTTTAAAAAGTTTTATATACCTATATAATTATTATATGGTGATATTAAAAACGTCATAACTGATACCACTTTTAACTATTTATACAGGTGATTTTAATTTATGGTAAAACAATTTAGTACATGATTGTAGCTGAAAATAAAAAAAAGTTCATGTAAAAATTCGTCCGCAAACGCTTCAATTAGTTCTGCATTGAAAGGAGTTGAGCATGCACGGAAGAATAACGACTGTTGTAGGTACAGCAATCACCGCTGCAAAGTATTTCTGTGCAGTGTACTACATAAGAGTCCATTTTCTTAAACTTTCATCTACATTTAGTTTACATTGGTAATATAATTGCTTTTAAAATTAAACTCTCTATAATTTTTATTGAGAAAAAAAAATTTTTTCCTCTGGTCATTTGACAAAGTTAGTGGGCATCAAACGTAGAAGACTGTGTTTTTCTACTAAGATGTTTCGCATATTTCATACTTTTTCTCAAAAACTGCTAATACTACAAATTCCAAACTAGTTTTATTAGATTCTTTAGGTGATTTTCCATATAAAACCACTACTTATATTTGTCGCAAAATGTAGCCCTCAAAA
Organism: Catonia carolina; assembly: GCA_035578175.1. Classification (NCBI taxonomy): domain Eukaryota; kingdom Metazoa; phylum Arthropoda; class Insecta; order Hemiptera; family Achilidae; genus Catonia; species Catonia carolina. The sequence goes on along the minus strand of JAQMRL010000003.1, from coordinate 22,342,433 downwards.
ATTCAGTATCACTGTATTTCATAAGGGAACTGAAATCGGGGCGAAATTTTTTGTTAGCTGTAACTCGCTAATGAAGCGTTTGCAGACATATATTTATATGAACTTTTTTTATTTTTTGATCTACAATAATGTACTAAATTATTTTACCAAAATTTTGAAACACCCTATAATATAGTATGTTAATCATTTTAGAATTTATTAAATACTTTTTAACGAATACAAATTTTGTATTTACACTCTTTAAACATGTTAAAGTTAAATTTTTGAATTAAATGTTAAATTTGTAATAAAATGTTAAATTTAAAACACCTAAAAGTAGCATCAATGTTTTTGCACGTTATTTTACCGCATTGGGCTGTTTACACAAAATTTGGTATGTATTAATATTTTCCCATGGAACTGTCATTGTTTTTGTTAACTACACATGTGCATGCGGCTAAATTTTCATTTAATATATATGAAATATTATCAATATTAACAGAAGCATCAAAATATATTTATTTTAAGCAAAATAATTTCATTTTCAATCCTAGCTTGTACTGTCTCGGACAACAGTTACACAACGAGAAAACTGAAACGTAAACACCCGACGGAATTATTTAAATATAATTCCTTAATAATCATAATTTAAATGGAAAGTGAAAATAACAGTAAAAAAACAATTATTTTGTACTTAGAATTTTAAGTTTATAACGGGTAATTTACGAAGAAATACTCTTTGAGATGAATCTACACCGAAAAATAAAAACTCTGGTGTGAAGCACTCACACAACTTTCTCTTGTCAATGCAAATAATTAACAATATAACCTAAGTAAAAAAAAACATTAGAAATATACAAAAAAAACTAACCTCAATAAACATAACCTAATTGTATTCATGAGTGAAAGACGCAAAATGAAAATCAACCTCAGTTTGGCTTAAAAATACGGAAAAACACTCTTTAACGCCAAACTAGGCTCTGTAGTAATAAATGCTTTAAATGAAAGTTGTAGATCTTTTAACTTCCTATAAATTTAATTATAACATACACTTTTGTCGTAAAATCCATACTAAGGCCAAAAACTTTAAAACATCTACTTTTCACAAGTTTTCGTAAAAACAAAAAACAAGAGATCGCTAATTACCGCTAAACTAAGCGTTATGCAAACAAATTTTTTAAAAACGTTGTAGGATTTTAAATTCTCTACAACTATTATTATATACATTTTTGCGCTAAAATGCATATTAAAGCCGCAATCTTAATAAAACAATTTTTTACGTGAAAACATAAATATAAAGTTAGATATGCCTAGTACGGAGGTACGGTGTACTTGCGCATCGGTGGTACATGACAACAAGATGGACTCCCCGTCGGCCAGATAACGCCCGGCGGTTGTTTTTATCTTAAAATTGGTACAGAAAAATAAACAAACTTTTTATATACGTTTCTAGGTGGTGAGTTTTTAGTAAATTTTAAAATATCGCATTTCTCAATAGTTAAATAGCAAAATTTTGTCTAGTACGCAGGTACCGCCTCTCTTTGTGTACTTGCGCATCAGTGGTACATGGCAACAAGATGGACTCTCTGTCGGCAAGATAACGCCCGGCGGTTGTTTTTATCTTAAAAATGGTAAAAATATATAAAAAGAGTTTTTATATAGGTTTCTAGGTGATGAGTTTTTAGTAAATATTTAAAATATCGCATTTCTCAATAGTTAAATAGTAATATTATGTCTAGTACGCAGGTACCGCCCCTTTTCGTGTACTTGCGCATCGGTGGGACATGACAAAAAGATGGACGCCCCGTCGCCAAGACAATGCCCGGCGGTTGTTTTTACGTTAATAACGGTACAGAAATATAAAAAGTGTTTTTATATAAGAATCTAAGTGATAAGTTTTAAGTAAATTTTAAATATCTCGTATTTCTGAATAGTTTGATAGTTAAAGTATGTCTAGTACGCAGGTACCGCTCCTTTTGGTGTACTCGCGCATCGGTGGGACATGACAACTAGATGAATTCTCCGTCGCCAGTATAACGCCAGGCGGTTGTTTTTATCTTAAAAATGGTACAAAAATATAAAAAAAGAGTTTTTATAAAAGTTTCTAGGTGATGGGTTTATAGTAAATTTTTAAAATATCGCATTTCTCAAAAGTTTAACAGTGAAAGTATCTCTAGTACGCAGATACCGCCCCTTTTAGTGTACTTGCGCATCGGTAGTACATGACAACATGAACGCCCCGTCGCCAAGATAACGCCCGGCGGTTGTTTTTACGTTAATAACGGTAAAGAAATTTAAAAAAAATTTTAAATAGGTTTCAAGGTGATGAGATTTTAGTAAATTTTTAAAATATCGCATTTTTCAATAGTTAAATAGTAAGATTATGTCTAGTACGCAGGTACCGCCCCTTTTGGTGTATTTGCGCATTGTTTGGACATGACAACAAGATGGACTCCATGTCGTCAAGATAACGCCCGGCGGTGGTTCTTATCTTAAAAATGGTACAGAAAAAAAGAGTTTCTGTATAGGTTTCTAGGTAATGAGTTTTTTGTAAATTTTTTAAATATCGCATTTCTCAATAATTTAATAAAAAAATTATGTCTAGTACTCAGGTACCGCCCCTTTTGGTGTACTTGCGGATCGGTGGTACATAACAACAAGATGGACTCCCCGTCACAAAGATATCGCCGGCGATTATTTTTTTCTTCAAAATAGTACAGATATATAAAAAGAGATTTTTTATAGGTATCTAGGTGATGAGTTTTTAGTATATCCTAAAAATATCGCATTTTTTATTCGTTAAAAAATATAATTATGTCTAGTAAGCAAGTTCCACTCCTTTTGGTTTATTTGCCCAACGGTTGGATAAGACAACAAAATGGACTCCTCGTCACTGAAATAACTACCGGCGGTTGTTTTTATCTTAAAAATGGTAAAAAAATATAAAAAGTGTTTTTATATAGATTTCTAGGTGATAAGTTTTTAGCAAATATTAAAATATCGCATTTCTCAATAGTTAAATAGTAATATTATGTCTAGTACGCAGGTACCGCCCCTTTTCGTGTACTTGCGCATCGGTGGGACATGACAAAAAGATGAACGCCCCGTCGCCAAGACAATTCCCGGCGGTTGTTTTTACGTTAATAATGGTACAGAAATATAAAAAGTGTTTTTATATAAGAATCTAAGTGATAAGTTTTAAGTAAATTTTAAATATCTCGTATTTCTGAATAGTTTGATAGTAAAAGAATGTCTAGTACGCAGGTACCGCCCCTTTTTGGTGTACTTGCGCATTGGTGGTACATTACAACAAGATGGACGCCCCATCGCCAAGATAACGCCCGGCGGTTGTTTTCATCCTAAAAACGGTACACGACTACAAAAATTGTTTGTACATATGTTTCTAAGTGATAAGTTTTAAGTTAATTTTAAATATCTCGTATTTTCGGATAGTTAGATATTAAAAGTAGTCTATGTCTAGTATACAGCAGGCATCGCCCTTTCGGTGTACTTGCACATCGGTGGAACATGACAACAGTATGGACACCCTATTTCCAAGATAACGCCCGGCAGATGTTTTAATCTTAAAAATTGGACAGAACTATAAAAAGTGTTTTTATAAACGTGTCTAAGTGATGAGTTTTAGTTAAATTTTTAAAATATCGCATTTTTGAATAGTTAAAAAGTTAAATTATGCCTAGTTCGCAGGTACCACCCCTTTTTCCACAGGACGCAGATTTCCGCCCCTTTTGCGCGGTGGTACATGACAACAAGATAGACCCCCCTCGCCAAGACAACGCCTGGTGGTTGTTCTTAACTTAAAACTTTTTTTTTGACACTTTTAATTGAAATTTAGTATCTGTTATTAAAATAATATAACAATTTCTAAATGTGAAGCTAATGTTCCAAAACTTGATTTACTTGAAGGAGCGTGCAGTCATCACCACAGTCCTACAGTTGGCCAAGAAGATCTCTTGGCCAGAGGCGCTTCAAACGTCTGCGCTGAGTACCCGGTATCGCCCTAGTGTACATGTTTTGTATGAGAGGGTTGTCATGTAGTTCAAATTTGTCATGCATCATCTTGTATAGTTGCTTCGCGACATCAATTACGTATGGCATTTGTAAGTCTTTGTGCAACATTGAGTTTGTGATGTAAAAGGGGCATTGCGTTATCGTTCGTAGAATCTTGTTCTGAATCGCTTGTATACGTTTCGTGTGTGAAGGTTTAGCAGATCCCCAAAGTTGAACTCTATATGTCCAGATTGGTCTTAAGACTGTCTTGTAGATTGTTAATTTGTGTGACATGTTTAATTTAGAACGTCTATCGAGTAAGCGTTTTAGTTGATAGAAGCGTGTTTTGAGTTTGTGGCGTGTGTGTGTAACATGTGCGTTCCATGTAAGTTTTCTGTCCAAGTATAAGCCTAAGTAACGTGTTTGAGTAGTGTGAGGTAGCGGAATATTATTAATGTAAACGGTTGGGCAGTTTTGTCTTCTAAGAGTAAACGTCATTTGTTGCGATTTGTTTTCATTAATTTTAATTTTCCAAAGTTTAAGCCATGACTCTATCTGGTGTAAATGGTTTTGTGTCTTTTGAGTTGCAATAACAGGATCGGCATCAACCACAAGAACTGCCATATCATCAGCAAACATAGCCATAGTGGTATAGATACAATTTGGTATGTCACTGGTGCTTACAGAAAACAGCCTTGGTGCAAGTACGCTTCCTTGTGGTACACCAGCATTGACTTCGTACATTCCAGAAAGTTCGTCACCTTGTTTTACTCTAAAGTAACGTTCCACTAGAAACGATTTTATTACTAGATACAGGCTATCTGGAAGTATTAGTTTCAATTTGTATACGAGTCCATCATGCCAGACCCGATCAAACGCTTGAGATACATCAAGAAACACGGCTGAACAATATTGTCTGTTTTCAAGAGCTGAAGAGATTATATCAATTAGTCGGTGACATTGCTGAAGCGTGGAATGAGATGAACGAAATCCGAACTGATGATCAGGAATTGTGTTTGAAGCATCGATAAACGGTACTAGGCGTGGTAGAAGGAGTGTCTCAAATAGTTTGGACAGAATAGAGAGTAAGCTAATTGGCCTGTAAGAAGTTAGTTGGTGAGGTGGTTTGTCTGGTTTTAAGAAGAGAATTATGATAGAGTACTTCCACTGAATAGGGAAGTGAGTGACTCGGAGAATGGAATTGAAGATGTGAGTTAAGAGTATGATGGATTTCCTAGGAAGATGGCGCAAAAGTATTGAAGTAATAAGATCATATCCCGGGGCTTTGCCTAATGGCAGGTCGTGAATTGCTCGGACGAGTTCCCCGGGGGAAACTGGCTTTGGGGGAAGGCTAAGTTGCAGAGGAGAATTAAGGAAATTTTCTATGTTCGGATGATCTTTGTGTTGTAGGTTGTGTGGTTGGAATGTGTTATGCAAGTGCTGAGCAAGCATTTCTGCTTTTTCTTTATTGGTAGTCGCCCAAGAACCATCAGGTCGTTGTAGACTAAATGAAGGATTGTTGTAGTTAAGAATTCGTCTTGTCGTGTGCCAAAGTGTTTTGTTTTGAGTAGAGAGTGTCTCAGTGAAAGCCATAAATCTATCTGCTCTGTAACGCGAAGGACAACCTGTAAATGACGATTTAGCCTATTAAGTTCTGCTTTAACGCTGGGGTATCTGTTTCTCTGCCATAAACGACGACATCGGCGCTTAGCAACTATCATTCGACGGATGTAAAAAGGAACGTTAGGTATCTGTTTAAATTCCATGTTATCTCCTTCGCAACTGTCCCAAGCTGCGCTTTGTAGATTCTTTGTGAAGATTTCCACTCCACGCTCGATTTCACTGGGGGTTGTGAGAGAAATTCCCAGGTTTGTTGTTTCTGACAATATACGTTGGTACTTATTCCAGTCTATTTTACCAGATGTTAGGGAATGCCTGTACTTTAATTTGGTTGGTTCAGAGTTTAACGTATTTATGACGGGTGTGGATCAGATGATAGATCAGGAAGAGTTTCAAGTTCGTAGTAGGGGAAGAATTTAGACGATACAAAGAAATCTAGAATATCTGGGAGGCAACGATTATTGTGGGGATAGTAAGTGGGTTCTGCAGGGGCATAGTAAAAATATTTTTCGTGAGTTAAAACATCATATAAAGTTTTTCCCCGCGGGTTTGTAACTCGGCATCCAAACTGTTGATGTTTTGAATTAAAGTCACCACCTGCGATGAAATTTTTTCCTAGATAATTGAAGAAATGTGTAAATTGTTCGCGCGAGATATTATGATTAGGCGGACAGTACACAGAAGAAAGGGTAAGGGAATGAGTGATTAAAGATACTTCTATCGTGGTAGCCTGAATGTACGATTTTCTGTACGGAGGGAACGAATTATGACTAATACTTTTCCGAACAAAAATAGCCGACCCTGCATGGCTAGTTCCATCTGGATGTGTACTTCGATATAGTGTGTATCCAGTGATATGGCAGTGTGTTGTGTCCTTAGAGTGTGTCTCTGTAATAAGTGCAATGTCTACCCGATTGTCATGTAAAAATTGTTTGAGTTCGTGAACATGACGTACAAGACCTGCTGAGTTCCAGAGAGCAACGACGAGGGACCTGCTGGTTTCAGCCATTGATATGACTTAGCAACTTGTTAACGACTATATTAAGCGTAGTAATGAGAGGTGTCAAAAGGTCCTGAAAGCGTGTAAAAAATGTGTTAAGAGTGGCTGTAAAATGATCATAAGGATTCTGAGTCGTTAAGGGATCTGTTGATGAAAGAGTCGAGAATGTTATGGAAGGCTGAGATGGCTGCTGAGAGGGCTGGAATAACTGAGATGACCGAGTATGAGATGGCTGCTACCGAAGGGAAGGAGCAGCCATCTGAGCGTATGACCGTGAATTCAGTCTCGGGTCACGAGAAAGGGGGACGGTGTTAGTATGAGTCGACTGTGTATGATGTGACTTTACCGAGGTACTCACGGGGACTGTAACAGTGGCTGGAGGCTCTAACATTACATGAGATTTTTTACCAGAATATTTAACAAAATTACCATTTCTTTTGTCTCTCAGTTCTTTATATGTTTGACATCCTTTGTACGTGGACGAATGATTGCCTTTGCAAAGAAGGCAGACTCGGGGTTCATTGGCACCTCTTGGACAGTCAGCTGTTGGATGAGAGTTGCTGCAGCGTGCACATCTGAACGGATGGTTACAGTACGAGCGGGTGTGTCCAAATCGTAGACATCTTTTGCACTGAACTACGTCACTTTTCTTTTTTGGCTCTTCAACCTTAATGCGTGTGCTTAACAAGGATTTAACATCAAATATTTTTTCGTTATCTTTGCAAGGCTCAAGATCAACGAAAAATAATGGCAAGGGCACTCTTGTGCCAGCCTGTAAAACATTGACAACGTTTCTTACCTTAAAAGAGAGATGTTCCAGCGATTCCTTGATGTCACACGGATCGATACTAGGATGCAAATGGCGTATCACGACTCTGTATGCTTTTTCGTGGGGTAGCTGATATGAATGAAAATTGCGTCCCAATTCTCTCAATCGGTGTACAAGAGTACGGTATGTTTCAGATGTTTTTGGGTAAATCGTACCCCGTCGTTGTTGGTCGCTTGAAATTCGCTTGAAATTGTTTTTATCTAAAAAATGGTACAGAAATAAAAAAAGAGTATTCATATAGGTTTCTAGGCGATAAGTATTTAGTAAATGATTAAAATATCGCATTTCTTCATAGTTAAACTCAAAATTTGAATATTCGGTTTTTAATGTTTTCAATAGTCTAGGACTATAAAATATATGCCAGGAAATTATTAAATTACGTTGAAAAATTAATTTTTATGAAAAAATTAAGTTTGTATCAAGTTTACACAGAAAATTATTATGTTACCATGAACGAATATATTTCACAATTTTATACTGCTCGTACGAAAGATGGAAGTCTATGGAAAGAAACCGGTAAACTCCTACGCTATACTCCTCACTGCCCTCCTCTTCGGAAACTGGACAACACATGGGCAAAATCTGACAATGAAAAAGCCATCCTATTTGCTGAACACTTGGAAAAGACGTTCCAACCTCATGGTGATACTGTACCCGCTTTTACAAAATTAATAGAAGATAAAGTATTTTCACCTTTACAGTTGTGTCTACCTCCACTCAATTTTACTGACCAAGAAATAAAGACTGCAATTACTCAATTGCCACTAAAAAAATCTCCTGGATATGATTTGATAACGGCTGAAGTACTACGTGAGCTGCCACAAGCAGGAATAACTCTAATTACGCAAATTTTTAATGCTATTTTGCGGACCACCCACTTTCCTATACAGTGGAAATTTTCACAAGTTATCATGTTTCATAAAGAAAATAAACCAATCCATGAACCATCTTCTTGCAGGCCCATCAGTTTACTTTCAACAGTTTCAAAATTATTCGAAAAACTTTTACTCCCAAGACTGCTTATATTTGTAGAAGACCAAGGTATAACCCCTAATCATCAATTTGGGTTCCGTCGACGGCACAGCACAATTCATCAACTACACAGAATCGTTGATCAAATTGCCTCTGGCTTTGAACAAAACAAATATGTAAGTGCCGTCTTCTTTGATGTTTGCGCAGCGTTTGATAAAGTTTGGCATCAAGGTCTGCTATATAAATTAAGAAAATTCTTGCCAGATGCCTATTTCTTAATCATCAGCTCCTTTTTAACAGACAGATTTTTTCAAGTAAAACATAACACGGCTCTGTCTGACTACAAACAAATCGTCGCTGGTGTTCCACAAGGATCAATCTTGTCGCCACTGCTTTACAGCATCTTTACATCAGATCTACCTGCATCTGCTAACACCACCTTAGCGACTTATGCTGACGATACAGTCATCCTTTCTTCTGATGTAAAGCCAGAAGCAGCAAGTAATAATTTACAAAGTCACATTAACTTTTTAAATTATTGGTTAAAAATCTGGAGGATCCAATTCAACGCTTTAAAATCAGTGCATGTCACCTTTTCTCTCCGGAAAGGCGAATGTCCTCAACTATTCCTCGACAATAAACCGATACCACAACGACAAACAGTTAAATACCTTGGACTTCACCTTGACAGGAGACTCACCTGGGCGACTCATATAAAAACCAAAAGACTGACTTTGAACTCCAAATTGAAAGAACTATTTCGACTACTTGGACGCCGCTCTTCACTGACTCTAAAATCTAAACTATTACTATACAAAGTTTATCTCAAACCAATATGGACCTATGGACTACAAATTTATGGCACAGCTAAGCCGAGCAATCTACAGAAATTACAAGCCTTTCAGTCAAAATGCCTACGTTTAATCACCTGCGCACCTTTTTATGTCAACAACAAAATTCTACATGACGACCTTAATATTCCGTTCATAAGTGAAGTAGTTAAGTCCAGCTACAGTGTTTTTCACAGAAAATTGCATGATCACCCCAACGAATTAATCACCAAACTATCGGATGCATCACTACCAGGAAATCCGCAGCGCAGGTTGAAACGTCAATGGGCCAGAGATCTTCTATAAAGTGATTTATTTTATTTTTCTTTCTTCTTTTTTTTCTTATGTTGTTATTTATCATTCATGTATCATGAACTTTATTTCATAGAACATATACCAATGGGTATCACTGTTCTTTTTCATTTATTTATTTTTATTTTTTTATTTTTTTTCCTTGTCATCCTTTGTTTACTGTCATCTAATTTGCTCGTTGTATCGTAGTATATAGTTGCAAATAAAGTTATTAAAGTTAAAAAAAAAAATAATACTGCTCGTTTTAGTGCAAAGATAATTTTAGTTTTTTAAATATCTGTATCACTGTTTTTTTTTGTATTCTCAGCTGTTAGTTCAGCTTTCTAAACAACTGTTGATGGAAAATTTATTTTTCGTGTAAATATTGTTTTTGATTTGTGCGTTCTTTTTTTGCGTTTTCCCGTAGATTTAGATGTTTAACACTAGGTAAATTTTTCTCAAAAACCAATAAACCTACCAGACTCCATTTTTTCTAGTTAATTATGTTGTATATTCACATATACTGACATTTTATGACTTCCTCAGGTGCAACAAAAATTAGTAATACGCAAAACACGTAGAAATCAATTTGTAAAAATTTTATGTTATTCGTAATAAAAGAAAAATTTGTACGGTCGAAAGATTAAATTGATAAAATGTCAGTAACTCGAGAAGAAACCCGACACCTATTGTGTGTAAAGTTTAATTTCTCTATCTTTTACCAATCCTATGAAAAATGTACCTAAAAGTAGCAAATTTAACATTGGCGGGATACAAAAAACAGTCTTCCGTTAAAAAAAATCCCTTTCATGAGACGATGCGTCTCACGGCTGGTATTAGTAATTTTTTCTAAAGAAATTTTATGAGAGATCCAGCCCACTTAGCTTTCGTAAGAAATTAAAAGGCTTACCTTTGACCTATGTAACAAAACCATTCGTGATTTTTATATGTACTCTTTAAGAACAACCGAATGACACTATTTGTTTTCAAATTCCGACTTTCATTTCTTGACTTCCGGTTTCCAACCACTTCCGATCTAAACTGGAATTTAAAAATCAGTTTAGACCTGCTAACTTTTTGTGTAGATTACGAAAACCGTTTGTTGTTATCTCTTGTAGTTTCTGAAATCTGGGTGTTACGGACGGAAGAACAAAAGAAAATGATGGATGACAATTTTAAAAATTGTCACCAACAACCGTTTTTGAATCATAATTAACGCCCTAAAAATGTCATTACGAACTTCATTCGTGGGATGAGCCGAAATCCGAGCGACATATTTCACTAGCCGTAACACACTAACAAAGAACTTCCGGACTTATTTTTATATCAATTATTATTTATATTTTTTAATGTAGATTCATCTCCTAAGGTATTTCCGTTTCCTTGTAAATAATCCTCAATCTAAAAACATTAGGATATAAGTTAACATTTTCAAAGCGATTCCATATTGAATCATCTTTTTCATGATATTATTTTTTCATAATATATTCATATCTGGTTATTGTTACTTGTGTTGAATAGATTGTAGATTTTGCTGTAAAATAAACGCACCGTTTGTAGTTGTCCTAAGCCATTCAGTTTTTAATGGTTGTCAATGAAAGTAACAAGACGATTGTGCTTATAAAATTATTTATTTGTTTGTTTGTTTTGATGAAACTGGTTCACCTTCCTTGTCATTAAACTTGCGTTTAAACTTTCAGAGATACGTGACTGATATTTTTAATTAAATTTCAACTCACAATCTCAGATGTAGGTATCATTTTTAAAAGAGGAATCTGAAGCTAGAAGTTACTTGTCTTTACTGTAATCTGTAATCATTGACATTCCCTGTCATTCATTAGATCCTAAGTGGTTTGATTCAGTAGGTGATTCAAGTTCTTGATTCATTAGTTTTCGTAGCACACTTCTCTTAATATATTTTTTTACATATAATACTCACTGTTAACTGTTTTCATTAAAACCAAACTCTACATAAATACATATAAAAGCGAAATTCAGTCACTGATGTAATCACTCATCACAAAATCTCTAGAACAACGTAGTCTAGAAACATAAAAATTGATGTGTACGTTAAATTTGCGTAGCAGTTACTCTTTAAGAAAGAATTTTGAAACGATCTAATTGTAAAGGAAGACAATGGAATATTTTGTGAAAGGATCGGTTTTTAAAAATTTAAGATTTTAAACATAAATAAAAATAAAATGGTTATAAAATTATAAAAATTTTATAATGTGGAATTTAATTCTGCCTCACGAAAACGATACTCAAATTCATAAATTTTACTGGAAAGAAACCCATACGCAAGAACAAATTTCTGCGGTACTGGATAACAGAATCGTAGAACAAATATTACATTATAAGTACCTAAGTTGTGAAGTAAAATTTTCTGTAGATGATGACGTCGGTAAAAAGTTGAAAAAATGCATGCAATATGCTGTACAATATAAGATCCTTGCAGAGGAGAACACGGCCCGTAACGAAGATGAAATTTTACAATGTGATTGCAGTCCCAACTTTAATATATGGGTTTTATCGGCAAGGGATAGTAGAATACAGGCTGCGAAAATGAGGTTTCTTCCCTGAGTGAAAGGCTGTAGCAGAGAAGATATAATTCGTAATGTCGATATTCTAAAAGAATTGAATTCAAAAACCATTAAGGGCCGAATATTACAAAATAAAAAGAACTGGAAACAAGATCTCGGAAGAATGGATCATGATAGATATCCACGGGCAGCTATCGAGTATAGACAATGAGAACGATGGTGATTAGGAAAGCAAAGGAAGAGATGACAATGAATTTCCTTGTGAACGGAAGCGTCAGGTACGCTTAAACCGTGTTAGGAGACGATGACAATGTTGTTTTATCCCACTCAATTAGCGGGAATTTTCGATTTTGTCTAAAAATTCGGTTATCTGAAAATCACAGCAAGGGCTGTTTTAGACCAAAATGCAGATAATTAAAATTAAAGATTCCAACTTTTTTTTATTAATGTATTTTTATCTATTAACACTTATTTTAGCGACAATTTTTTATTTTACAAAGCGTATTGAAAGCAAGTAATTCATGAAACCACAAGAACAGAATAAAAAAGTTGTACTTATTTTGCTTTAACAGTTTTCTAAAAAAGTAAAATATTTTTGTAAGTGCAAAGCAAAGTAAGAATGGGTCCCTATTCTCCGTATATAACGGCTGAATCCCTCACTGACTGACTCAGTCACTCATCATTAATCCTTGAAGTATTAACCCCTACCACCGAAGTTACAGGATATTTAAACCAACCGGTCATCTATAGAATTGAAATTCAGAAATTTTTGTTGTTTAAAGCGAATGTTAAAATTAAGCATTTTCCAAGTGGTAAAAATGGGACGACTACCATAAAACAATACAATATATAAGCGTATTACTTTTACGCTCTCCTGAAGAGCTACGCTTCTAAAAATCGGCATGCGTATTCTCCGAGTTACCTATGATAGAGACGGGGTAACTACCCCAAAGGAATGAATATTAGGCCTATTAGTAATTGCGCCTGCACCTCGCACGGGATAATTCCTTCCGAGTGGTTGAAAATATTCCACGGGTTGATTTTTCTTCTTAAAGTCCCTTTCCTATCCGAGGTTAAAATAATTATCATTATGCGAACCTTATTAGTCGATACACAGAACAGTTCCGTATTACTGTAGACAAAACAGTCCCTTAGGTTCTTCAGCCAGGATGCCCTACGTTCCGCTTGTTCTTTATCTTTCTCTCATGATTAATTGTAAGATGTGATATTTTTCTTCCTCTAATCCCACATGTCCAAGATATGGAGGTTTTCTCTTCTTTTTTTTCAACCAGCTCACATTCTTTGAACATTTTATCAAGCGCATCTCTATTTTTGTTATTCTGTCCGTCCACGGAATTCGCCATATCTTACGGTAACACCACATCTCAAAGGCTTGTATCTTCTTCAAATGGATCTTTTTGAGTATCCACGCCTCCATCCCGTATAAAAAAGAGAGAAAACATAATATCACAGCATTCTAATTCTCAGCTCAACAAGATCCCGACTACACAGAAATTTCTTTAGCGACACAAATGACAACCTCAGAGTTTCTACAGTTTCTAGCAGTTTTACTGAATCATCTAAATTACTTGTCACCAACACTGGGTCATCTGCATATCTAATATTATTATTATTAACTATGAATTGATTACGCTATTCTAATTATAAAATAGAAAGTTATAAATAAGGTAGCAATAGATTTAATCGGCGCGACAAATAACCAAACATAAGTTTTCGGAAGGGAAGATACAGTAACTAAGAAGGCGAGTACTAGTTTCATGTATATAATGGAGGTAAAAAATGAATGGAATCAATTGTCAATAGCAAAGCAATTAACAGAAATAAAAATCACACAAACTAGTTAATAAAATTTTAAGCCACAACGTAAAATTTATAAAATAATTAGATCAACACAACGAAAAAAGTCGATTAAATCGTTTTGTTCAGAAAACGAGATCACCGAACCGATAGAGTGTACTCTTAAATAGATTTGTTTGATGATGAAATGTTTTGGTACAAAACCAGTAATGACTTGAAATGCGGCCCGGGAAAGGACACTTTTCGGTGCTACTATAGTAAGTGAAGTTTGTATTCGTAGATGTGGTAGCATTGTTCACTAGCACGCGCGTAAAGATTCGCATATTTTACATTAAGGTTATGTGTTAACTAGACGTAAACTGTTGTTATAATGTTTTTCATAGAAATGTGATTGCTAATAATGAAACAGCTGTGGCTTTTTTAAGGGTGTGCATAGACAGGTTTATGACAGACTTAATTATAATATTTAATATCCTTTTCCTATTATTAATTATAGTATTAATTGCTATTGTTAATCGTATTTGTTATCCTTTTCTTGTAAATTATTCTTTTTATTTTCCTTATTTTATTTATTTTTTTCTTTAAATTATCCTTTTATTGTAAAAGTATGCGAAAAGTATGTATTGCAGAAAGTGCTGCTGGTGGACAGTGCTACCTATCAACAAATACAAATTTCACTAAACGTAACGTGGAAGGCCGCAAACTACTTTTCTACAAATAAAATTCTATAAAAATCCCGAAGCTTCGATTGGGTTTACAAATTTTTCAGAACAGTATTATTTCATTCGAAATAAAGAAAACTTCTGTAAAAAAATACTTGTTTTTCATTAAAACCACAATTTTTGATTAAGCACAGCATCGGTGTGGTAAATTTTTTTTTTTTTTTTTTTTTAACTTTAATAACTTTATTTGCAACTATATACTACGATACAACGAGCAAATTAGATGACAGTAAACAAAGGATGACAAGGAAAAAAAAATAAAAAAAAAAAAATAAATAAAAATAAATAAATGAAAAAGAACAGTGATACCCATTGGTATATGTTCTATGAAATAAAGTTCATGATACATGAATGATAAATAACAACATAAGAAAAAAAAGAAGAAAGAAAAATAAAATAAATCACTTTATAGAAGATCTCTGGCCCATTGACGTTTCAACCTGCGCTGCGGATTTCCTGGTAGTGATGCATCCGATAGTTTGGTGATTAATTCGTTGGGGTGATCATGCAATTTTCTGTGAAAAACACTGTAGCTGGACTTAACTACTTCACTTATGAACGGAATATTAAGGTCGTCATGTAGAATTTTGTTGTTGACATAAAAAGGTGCGCAGGTGATTAAACGTAGGCATTTTGACTGAAAGGCTTGTAATTTTTGTAGATTGCTCGGTTTAGCTGTGCCATAAATTTGTAGTCCATAGGTCCATATTGGTTTGAGATAAACTTTGTATAGTAATAGTTTAGATTTTAGAGTCAGTGAAGAGCGGCGTCCAAGAAGTCGAAATAGTTCTTTCAATTTGGAGTTCAAAGTCAGTCTTTTGGTTTTTATATGAGTCGCCCAGGTGAGTCTCTTGTCAAAGTGAAGTCCAAGGTATTTAACTTTTTGTCGTTGTGGTATCGGTTTATTGTCGAGGAATAGTTGAGGACATTCGCCTTTCCGGAGAGAAAAGGTGACATGCACTGATTTTGAAGCATTGAATTGGATCCTCCAGATTTTTAACCAATAATTTAAAAAGTTAATGTGACTTTGTAAATTATTACTTGCTGCTTCTGGCTTTACATCAGAAGAAAGGATGACTGTATCGTCAGCATAAGTCGCTAAGGTGGTGTTAGCAGATGCAGGTAGATCTGATGTATAGATGCTGTAAAGCAGTGGCGACAAGATTGATCCTTGTGGAACACCAGCGACGATTTGTTTGTAGTCAGACAGAGCCGTGTTATGTTTTACTTGAAAAAATCTGTCCGTTAAAAAGGAGCTGATGATTAAGAAATAGGCATCTGGCAAGAATTTTCTTAATTTATATCGCAGACCTTGATGCCAAACTTTATCAAACGCTGCGCAAACATCAAAGAAGACGGCACTTACATATTTTTTTTGTTCAAAGCCAGAGGCAATTTGATCAACGATTCTGTGTAGTTGATGAATTGTGCTGTGCCGTCGACGGAACCCAAATTGATGATTAGGGATTATACCTTGGTCTTCTACAAATATAAGCAGTCTTGGGAGTAAAAGTTTTTCGAATAATTTTGAAACTGTTGAAAGTAAACTGATGGGCCTGTAAGAAGATGGTTCGTGGATTGGTTTATTTTCTTTATGAAACATGATAACTTGTGAAAATTTCCACTGTATAGGAAAGTGGGTGGTCCGCAAAATAGCATTAAAAATTTGCGTAATTAGAGTTATTCCTGCTTGTGGCAGTTCACGTAGTACTTCAGCCGTTATCAAATCATATCCAGGAGATTTTTTTAGTGGCAATTGAGTAATTGCAGTCTTTATTTCTTGGTCAGTAAAATTGAGTGGAGGTAGACACAACTGTAAAGGTGAAGATACTTTATCTTCTATTAATTTTGTAAAAGCTGGTAAAGTATCACCATGTGGTTGGAACGTCTTTTCCAAGTGTTCAGCAAATAGGATGGCTTTTTCATTGTCAGATTTTGCCCATGTGTTGTCCAGTTTCCGAAGAGGAGGGCAGTGAGGAGTATAGCGTAGGAGTTTACCGGTTTCTTTCCATAGACTTCCATCTTTCGTATTCAGGTTCCTAACACGATTTTCTAGATTTTCATTTTTCACTGTACGTATGATAGATTTCAAGGTATTCGTAAGTTGATTGAGTCGTGTTTTATCAGTAGGTAGTCTTGAGTTTTGCCATTGTCTTCTAGCTTGCCTCTTCTCAGCAATTAATTTTCTTATGTAATGTGGATAGCAATGTTTTCTCTCCACCTTATGTTGAAGGGGAGTCGAGGAGTTCCATGCTGTAAATTAAAAAAAAAATGGATTATAAAGAAAAACCGTTAATTTTCAATTTTATGCATTTTTTTGGGAATTAGGAAAAATAACAGTGTATGAAAGCAAATCTGAATATGAGGAGATTCATTTTTAAAAACGTTTGACCGGATTAAGCGACTGGGAGCTGAAATAGAATTTGGTAAAAAAAACATATATCATTAAATAGAAAGGTTTCTTTGACTTCTCAATGACCTGTTATTCTAACGAGTGGCGTCAGTTTTCTTTTAAAGTGATTTTTAAAGCTAAGGAAAAACAATAAACCAGTTTTTTTTAATGAACTCAACTTAAGTAATATTGTACAAAACATTGGTATTGTTGACAAAGGATAAACTGGTACCCACTGAAGGTGTGTCTACGATCCATTGTCTCATTACATTAATACATTGGTTAAATAGTAATACTATAAAATCGATAGGTAC
Organism: Catonia carolina; assembly: GCA_035578175.1. NCBI lineage: Eukaryota > Metazoa > Arthropoda > Insecta > Hemiptera > Achilidae > Catonia > Catonia carolina. The sequence continues at coordinate 22,325,112 of JAQMRL010000003.1, read as the reverse complement.
ATTTATATTAACGTACTAATTAACATAGTTCCTAATTAGAATAACTTTATAAAGTTAAGATCTGATCAGATACGACCCGCATAATCGTTGTAATATGTACGTCTTAATGATGTTCTTTCTCGTAATTTGATCGGTTTTGTCTAATTATATCTGTCAAATGATCATAAATTTTTATTTTTGTTTTCTGATTTTATCTTCTTTTAATCTTTATTTTGTATTGGTACATTACAAAAAAAATCTATCAATAATATTTAATTAGCTGTACGAACGATGAATTTATAATATTCTGTTAACTGGTAAAAGAGAATGTTACAAAGTAGCATGGCTCCGTTATCTATAAATAAAGATAAACAATTAACAATGTTACTTAAGTCTATCAGATAGTTTCTATGATCAACTACTATTCTTATAGATAAACAAGACAAAGTTAAGAAGTTCATGGTTGTCAACATCAATCGGAGAATTTTTAGTAACGTGATTTTTTTCTTATAATTAAATGAAATTTTAGATCTACTTTCATTTTAATCAAGTTTATTAAGAGTTTTTTTTGGTTGATTTTGTTTTATTCTGAAACTATAACGCAGTACAACAATCAAAAAAGTCTAATAAAATTCTTGAAAAAGCAACAAATAGCATGAAAACAAATACCAAAACTTTTTCAAAGATTATATCTTCTTCTTCTTGAAGTGCCTATCCTCTATGGATGTTGGCCATCACATTGGTCCACATTTTGTGTATCCATTGTGATTTTACTAGGGATTTGTAATGCAGTGGTTTCCCGTTGCCTTCTGCATCCAAATGCCGTTGACCCTTTTTTGGGTTCCTCCGCCTTCGGGACCGATTTCTCAATCCCAGGGCAATTGAGTGCCCTACCACTTACCAGCTCCTCCACCCGTAGCTGTTGGCCAGTAAGTGGGAGATTGCTTATACCGGCAATCACTCGGTCGCCACTTACGCCAGGTCCACCGTACCGAAGTCCATCTTCTCCGCCTTTCCTGCCGGTGTGGTCTTCACCCGTATCCCTGGGCAAGGGGATTGCGTTATACCCCGCAATACTGGGTCCCCAGCAGAACTTAGCCACCGACTCCAAGGAGTCGGGCCCACCCCCGCGACGTGGACGCGCCTGCTGAGAATTGCCTATGTGGATTCAGAGAAGAGGTCTCTGGATTCCCATAGGCCGGGTTAATGTTCGTGTATGATGCCACGAACAAAGGCAAAAAAAAAGATTATATCCCAGTGGATAATTCAAATATTGAACATAAAAAAGTATGACAATGTAAGATTTTAAATATTTTATGTAATTACTTTTTAAGACTTCTACACGGGTAAACATACATTTTATTTTATTTTTGTTTATACTTTTAAGAGTTGAACTACATAACATAAAAGTTTTCAAAAGTTTGATATAACTTCTCATAATTATTTTCAGCATATCTTTTTTATTTGTACGTGTTACTTAAAATTTAAAGCAATAATGCTTTAATTTTGACTTGCTCATTCGACCTTCTTTGGCTCTCGGTGAAGTTCGGCTCTTCCAGAGCATGGATTGGCGCTTCGTTTCCGGATCATAAGTAAAAACCACGTTTAATCACATGTTATTATCTTCTACCTGTTCTCTAAGGTGAAATCTGCATTGTAAGGGACAAAATTTGAGTCTGTGGAAGCTGTAAAAGAGAAAGCGGCAAGTGTCCTGAAGGAGCTGACAGAAGATGACTTCCAGCACTGTTTCCAACAATGGAAAATTCGCCTGGAGTGTTTTAGGGATAGAGAAGAAGTTTATACTGAAGGTGACAATATGTGATTATATATAAAATAAAAATAGATGTTTTTACAACGTCAGTCTCGTTATTTAATAGCCACACTTCGTATACTGCTGACAATGCGAAAAGACCATGAATATCCTTTATTTCTACACTGGTAGCTTACAAGAAAGCAATATCAGATTTCGCAAGCTTATAATGGTAAAATTGGTCAAAGAAGAAGAAGTAAAAGAAAAGAAGAAGAAGATCAGGAGGTTAAACTAAATACCGATTAGCAGTCAAACGTTTTTTTCTATTTAGGAAATTCACAATCTGTTTGAAACAATCAGTGAATGTTGAAACACAAAATTTGGAAAAAATTAACATGGTAAATAAACGTGAGTGGAGACACAGTCCAGTGATAGAACTCCGACGTGAATAGATAAGTATAGCATTAAGTGCAGCATTTAGAACACTGTAATGGATAGTCAATTACATTACTACGTTAATTGATGACGTCTCGACTCCATCGACGTTTTAGACGTCTTATTGGATTGTTTGGGAGAGTCTGCGTAGCCAGATTGAGATCAATGGGATATCAAACTAAATAATGAATTTTTGTTTTTAGTATACTGTTGCTGATGAAAATATAGCTTCAATACTAGACCATTTTGAAGTTTATTCTTTTAAAGGAGCCATTTCGAGTCCAGTTGAATTAGGTAAAAACGTTGAAACATTATTTTAAGAACAATTATATAAAATAACATTACATAAGTACTTACCTAGCTTTAAAGATATCTTTAATGGCCTTCTGCTCGTAAAGTATTAAGATTCAAAGAAAGTAATTTAAGTTCACACGAACGACCGTGATTATTTTTCTTGTAGTAACTCCTATTTTCACTCCACACTTCTTAAGCAGAATTTTGTGGTTTGAGGCAAGCTTTAAAACAAAAATCTAATTCATCTGTAGAAAAAGTTCGCGCAATTCTTTTGATTTGTATTCTGATATGATCATACAGAGAAAATCATAGATCTAACACGCTATTTCACGTGTTTAAATTTTTATTTCTGTTCAGTAATTGCACTAATAAAATGTTACATACATTTATGTATGACTAATTTTATTCAATTTTAATGCACTAATTAGTTTTTTATGAAGGAAGTGATTTGTTTTTAAGTAAAAAATTCGGTATTGCATGTTGTTAAATCGTTTAAAACCGTAATCTAATCCTCCGTACAAATCTATTAAATTCCTAACAAACCGAATTTTAATGGTTTCTTCATTATAAAGCTTCACAAAAGTTCTTAGTTCAGGTGTAAAATATTATGTATTCAATTATCTAAATTTGATTTACGACATTAATATTGTTAATACTGTTCTTTATAAAAGAATAACCGTAACTTTACCAATAATTTTTGAAAAATAGGCTAAAAATTTGAAATCCTGTTAGTTTTTCATGTAGGCTTCTTAGTAGACTTGTTTTACCTTAGAATGCTAAGCAAAGCTACAGTTTAAAAAAACCGACTTTCACCACAAGAGCTGATCATTTCATGAAGTTTTCCTATTTACCAGATACGTTACCTTATTGACTAGATAACTATTCATTGTGAATGAGAATTTTTACTTTGAATAATTAGCGGAATTTTTTTAGGAATTCTTATAAAAATCTGAAACTTGTAAAAACTTTTATAGGATATTTTCTTTTCGAGTTCAAGCTGTAGTATTTCAAAAAGATAAGAGGATAAGACAAATTTAAAGGTTTTTAAAGTCGGATTACTTCCGTTCGTAAAGATCAGGCAAAATTTATAAAATAAAAAAATTAAGATTGTAAAACTCACACGGGGTAGAGCACCAGTACCTTAATTTTTTTAAAAAAGATGCGCTGGGTTTTACAATCAGGAATAGCCTACAGTTAGAATGGGAAGCTGTATAAAAATGATACTGTTAACGGCAGTTCAGTATGAGCTAGTTGGCACGCGTTGGTAGACCTCTCAGAAGATTGGTAAATACCGAAACAGGAAAAGACCGAATCCTTGAAGAAAGAAGAATCCAACATTATATTTAAGCTATATTTTTCAAAATTTAAATATTTGAATTCTGGTTTTTTTAATAGAAAAATACTTTTTTGAAAATATCTTCATTCATGTTACTTAAATTTTAAAACAAATTTATTCGTAATCTTAGTGAAGAAAAAGACTGATCGTAAAGATAAAGTTCTAAATAATGAAAAAAATTTATATAGTACCATCTGTTACCATAGTTGGAGGAAATATAAATTGTTAGGTAATAATCAAGAAAGTAAAATGTAAAAGTACAGTCGGGAGATTTTATAAATGATTTAACTTCATAGAGGGTATCTAGATGGTTTGAGTTAAATAAATTTAGAATGAGGCCGTAATTAAGACATCCTGTTTTGAGAATTATTGCAGTGCCGTTTCTGAACAATGATTTTAATAAAGCATTAGATAAAGATAGGCATTCCGTATTGTTTGTGTACGCCAAACAAAAAATTGAGAAGTTTTTATTCCACGATAAAAGTTGAGTTTGTGGACCTCTTTCTCATTTATTAATTCCAGAGTTACAGAATAAACGTTGTTTATTTGAAAAGTTAGAAAGTTGAACATAAATAAAAAGTTGATGAAGTTTCGCGGGAAGTGATTAAATCTCGGATGGCGGTACATTAACATTTTTGGATCGGATTGTAGAGGATGGGTGAAGCGAGAGGGGGTGTTAGATATGGGAACTTTACAGCTGGGCGCTACTGGTTCAGCTTTAGGACGGTTAGGAATGTTTCCACTATGCATAACCTGTGTAATGAGTGGCTTTTGATTTATTGAGGCGGTTGAGGTCGTTTCCATGGAAGTTTTTTCTCCCTCTAGGCTTCACTGTGTAAAAGGGCGACAATGTATGCCGATTATAAATTTCTTCCCGGCTACACTTGCCGGCTGTCATCATACAAAATGGAAAAGGGTAACGTAACGTTGTCAACCCTCTACGCAGTGCGTAGTATGTAGACTGCCTTCCTATTCTTCCTTGTGTGGGCGTCCTCTGGAGGAATATCACCCGACCGATCCTCTTTCCTTTAACATTATTCATCCTCACTCCACTCTACTATCTTATTTACTCTAGAATTCTAAACGATAATATCGATTTCTGACTTGTTTTCTTAACTCATATTCTCTGTAAGCCAAGATTGTTCGTCGATTCGTTCTACTTAACCACATTCAGAACGAATCTGTAAACACCCCATATGACTAAATTATAAAATATATCTTGATTTTTATGTCCGATTTAAAGGAATCTTTACTCCATAAATTATTAAGCAAACTGAACAAAACTATTCGGCAAAGTTAAATGAATATTTAGTTGTTCGGTCATTCGTTTTTATTATTTATCTTAAAGTCACATCAGTACTGAAGTTTACTAATAACTACAGAAAATAATCCGACCTACAAAATTTTTTATTAAAATTATTTATACGTTAAACATTACAAAAATATTAGAAAAACACCTGACACCGGATGGCGACATTATGTGGCGTGGGGAAACCTGAAATGTTTGGGGGCCTGAAAAGGGCCGTTTAACCGGTGGACGTATGGACTGGAAGAGTCGGTCGTAGACGACGTGGCGGTAGAGAAGGTGGGCGACACGGCGTGTCGTCGTCCAGTGGAGACGTCTTCTTTTTCCCTCGCAGTAGTGTGTCGATGGCTGCTTCGTCGTGTCCGGTGGGCGCATGGCTCGGTCGAGGAACTGTTGTGGGCATCGCTCGCGCCAGCGGCCGATGACGGTCCTGGTTGACGGCTGGTTTACTATTGCCTTCTTCACTGAGTTGAAAGAGTATGCTTATCAGCATGCCAGGTCCTTCAAAAAGCACCCACTTTCCACCCTGCAAATAACACCTTCACTTCATCACCACAGGGTTTGGCCGTACAGTGAAGTTCATTACTCTCTGAGGAGATAACTTTGACTAATGTCTTTTACACCTCTACCTCTTCTGTTTTTAAATTCTTCAGTCATTTGATGGGCTGACTAGGTGGTAATAAACAGAACTACTTTTTGTAGCCTTGGAACCAAACGATCGAGTGCAATTAATTAAACATTTCATCTGCCAGTTATGGGCGTGGGAAGTATTATTATCATATCGATTTATCAGAATCCAGTTTTCACAGGAATACGCGTTTTTAGAAACCCTGAACCCAAAAATATGTTTTTAGCGATTTGTCTATGATTGCCCAAAATATATCAAGAACGGAGTATCGTACGAAGTTTAAACTTGGAACTTAAGTTAGTACCACAAGAGGATCTGAAATAAACATTTTTATCAAAATTAGATTGACTTGACTCATCGGTGTTTTATACAGGATACTTATTCCACTATGTCAAAAGTATTGCTAGAATATTTTTTGTATAATATGAATTTGTGGCAGGTTGGGGGGGGGGGTGATTAAGTTCTTATCTTTTGATCTATGTTTTGATCTAGGTTTTGTAGTTTTAAAGAGAACGACTGTGTGGTGTTTTTATAACGGCTATTTTGTACTGCGTTATATTGAGGTCTCGATATTTGACAGAAGCGCTCATGTAGTATTGACTACATGCGATTAAACGCAAATATTTGTTTGGAAACGTTGTATCTTGTTTATGTTAGATCTTTCTGTTGATCCACAGATCGAAGCTCTGTACATCCAAATTGACCAAATTGTGTAGACTATTTGTAAAAATTTAGTTTTTGCTAAACATCAAAATGTAACCTATAGTAGAGTAAAGAATATTAAGTCTTTAATCATAAAAAGTATAAACTGATTTACAACTGAATGTCTATTACACAGTTTAATTAAGTTCAAAATAATCTCCGAATTTCTGGTACTTATAACTAATTAGGATTATTCGATATAACTACTCTATTATTTGTCTCATTAAATATGAACTAAATGGAATACAAATTGATGAAACCAAATCCGTAGGTTTCATGTTTCATCAATTTAAGGAAAGGCGTTATCTTGCAGGAAAGCTGTAGAATAACATTACACCGTATTGTGACACTGTCAGATATCTGGGACTACACTTAGATCGCTGCCTTACATGGAAAAAATTCATTAGTAAAGAAATATCTAGATCTAAATTTTCGAAAATTTATTGACTTTCAATAAAAATTCTTAAGACTTGCATCTGGCGCTCATTTTTATGTAAGCAATAAAACCCTCCACGACTAATTCAAAATTCCTACACTTAAAGAGCTAAACGCGTCCTTGTATAGTACTATTCACAAAAGACTAGATGACCATCCATACCAACTAGCCCGTGATCTAGCTACAAGGAACTTCCCAACTGTGCTTCGTTTAAAGCGAAAATGGAGTAGAGACCTCTTGGTCTAAATAACGGATAATACCCGAAGTTTTGAACGGAGAATGTATCTCTGGGTACCTCTTCTCCTTAAAGTGAAATCCCCATGGCCATTTAAATATCAAATACGGAAGTTGTGCAGCTCAATGTACAGTACCGTAATAAAAATTAAAGATAAAAAAGTATTGATTTTTGAGCCATAAATCTCTCTTGACAAAATAATAATAAATTAATTATTAAACCCAAATTTGGACATGCAAGATACAAGTTAAGAATATTTTTACAAATTCCAATATTGAAATTTTAGAAGGAATCAGTCAAAACGTATCAGAAACATAATAAACATGCCCTGTCACATTAGAAATTTATTTTTATCTTAAGTTAAAGACAATAAAACAAGAAATTTAAGATTTCATTGTTAAATATTTAGATAGACTATAAGCACTTGAAAATTTATTATACAAACAATCATTTGTAAGAGAATATGTCAATTCGAAATTTAAAGTAAATACGATTTCTTTTTTTCACTACTACACCGACAATGGAGTAGGAACACCATTTTGCAATAAGTAATTTCTCATAGTACGCCTACACAAATTATTTTTCTCTCGTATTGGGTCAATTTTAGACCAGTATTCAGATTAGTTCTCAGTATTCGCTCACTGGTTGACGTTCTGTTTTTGCTGTTCATGAAAGCTCTTAAAGTTCGTAATTAGTTGTCTGAATTTGGTTCAGTTCATTAAGTTTTCTCGGTTATTCCGGTTTTATCAATATCCTTTCTGATTTCTTCAAACTAATTTTCCGACATCTCAGTTCTATTTATTAGTGTCTTAAAATTTCGTTTTGTCAACCGGTTGTCATCCATTCCATAGACTACAGGTGTCCGTTAATATTTTAGTCTTCTTTTTCTAATAGTTTCCATTAATATTACACAAAATTATTTAATTAGAAGTACACAAAACTATGATTTTCTACTGTGGGAAGAAGTCGGCTTGAAATCTTCTCACTCGAACCTCTGTGTTTTTACGCATGTAAATAATTCGTTACAGATCTGCAGTATTAGGTACTGCCATACCGTTTGGTTCAACAACTAATGGTTTCTAAAAATTAACTTACGAGTGATTTTGGTATTAGTCATGTATTAACGTGTTGGTATTAGTCATTATAAATCAACAATTGTTAAAACTTATATCAATGGAAAAAGTAAACATATTTTAATTCTAAATAAATGTTTCTAATGATTTTGATTTTTCTTCTCTCTTTTAGTCATTAAATTTCCTGTATTAGTTCTTGTAATTCATTAATTTTAGATCATCTCAGAAAACACAATGCGTAGGTCTATTTATGCCTACAGTACCACAACTTCATATGTCTACAAAGTAACCATTTGTCACCCGTTACAGATGTGCAGCTCATCATATGTGTAGGTTTGATATAAATTTTTATGACCTACAAAGAAAGGGGTTATACGTAAGAGGTAGGAACGGGCTTATAAGGGAATGGAGTAGTGTCTCCAGAGAGTCTGTAAAAACATTAAACTTTACAATTTTTAATAAATTTATTTTTTATTGTGACATAACAAAGCTAATAAAATATAGTATTTATTCCGTTTTTTACATCACTTTAATTTACTGTAAACAAGTTACGAAACTCATCTGAAATTGTGTCTATCGCAGTCAAATCGGGACTGACGGTAAGCCTAGGCTTAAATAGCAGCAATCATGTCATTTTCCTCGTTATTTTCAATTTAAAATAACAATTTTATTAACAAATGAAAAAACTATTAAATATGATTTTTTTTCTTTAATATAATTAAAATAATTACTACCTTTCAGTTACATTCTGGACGGATTTAAATTAACTTTTTTATATGGGACACGTGATTTACCATAGTTATTTTATAATTTAATTGCTTCCAGTACGTTCGGATCAAAGAAAATCGATAAAATCAACGAGCAGCTGTAAGTATTTGCAATATTTTATTCTTTAATTTACTTTGTACCGACGAATTCGTTGTACATCTTCTTTTTATAACTTCTTTTTCTCAATTTCTACAAAGTTTACTTATTTCTATCTTTGTCTGCTTCAATTACGATTAGATGAAAATCCTTGAAAACTGAAGCACTAAGCTTTTTTTACTTTTAGTTTCTTTTTTACAACAAAATTTGATCATAGACAAATTTATGAAATAAGAAACTTTCTGCTTTCTATTTTATTTGATTTAAATAATAATTGAACTTAAAGCATTTTATGTTCAATCGGATTTTTTTTAAATTCCTTTTTAAGTACTCTTAGTAATATTTTTTGGGGTAAGTTTAATTTTTTAGTTCTCTATCTACTGTTCCCGGTCATCAACTGATACTATCGTTTCATGACCACATGAAACTAAAAATGAATTCTAATAGAAAATTTGGTTGCATGTGCGTGAGCACGTATGTGAGTGAGTTTTTTCATCCAAGAGTAAAAGTAATCAAAATGATTACTCTTTAATATTAAAATTTAGAATTCCTCAACCAATCTGAGAGGGGCTTTTAAATTTTGTTTTTGTTTCTTGGTATTGTTGAGGCGTTGGCTAGTTGGTAGGTAATGTTATGAGATTTTAGAAATCACACTTATCAGAAATCACACAAGAGACCCTTAATATAAATTGATAGAAAATGCAGGTTCTTAAAATCTACATTTTTATTAATAATATTTATACTTCTCTGCGGTACAGTCACCCTTTATTTTATGGTATTTCAGATGACATTTGCTTCAAGTATTGGGAGGGTGTCTTAGAGGATTTTAGGAAGGAGGTTTTCCTATTTGAGTCTCCAGTCAATAGTTAAGAAATGAAAAATAAAAATCTAATACAGTGAAGTTTGTTTGTGTATGTTTATACTTTGTTTTCGTTTTTTTTATAAAAAAGTAATTAAATTAAAGATTCTAGACGGTGGTGACAAATTTCGATCCAGTATAAAAAAATAAAAGAATAAAGTAAACGAAGATAGAAAGATCTCAACCGGCGCATTAATCATAAATCTGAACATTATTCGATGCTGTAATATAGATAGATATTGGAATGAAGGGGGTTCACTCTGGTAGAGCAATATGATTGAAAGTATGATGGATTAGGCCTTAATTTTCTTGAAAGCCACCTGATCCTTTCTTAGGTCTATTTAGAGGACCAATTCGTTAGCCTTTTGGAACTGATCGTTCAACTCATGTTCTCGCCCTTCTATTTACTTCTACATTACAAATATACATTTTATTTTTGCTTTTATTGTTACTGAGTAGAATTATTAATCTCCTTTCAATATTTCAACAAATTTGATTAACGTCTGGACTTCAAGCAAGTTTTTTTTCTAAAAATATTCAAGAATTCTAACAACAATATTCAACACACAAACAATATATTTAACAACACTTTTTTCTATAGGTCAATATTTGACTATCTGTCTTTTAGGTACAAAGGGTATATTTTATAGTTTTTTAATCTTTTAAACCTACACAATTGTATATAATTAATTATAAATAAATAAGATAACAAAATGTATTGTCACGTAATATAATGTACTGCATTACATGACAAATCAACAATATTTGTGGAAGGAAATGTTATACTCCACACGGAATGCAAAATTGTAGGGCAGAAAAGTATAAAATATAATTAGAAAATCATAAATAAAAAATTAAGAAAAATAATGAATTGCAATAATTTAACTTGTAAATATAGATGAAATATATTTTAGGAATCACCCAAAAAAAAGATGTATAAACAAATCCAAAATAAATCAAATAAAATATGACTAAATTTAATAAACACCTGAAAAGGATAAACCTCGAAAAACTTAAAAAATGACACTTAATATACCTAAATGAAGATGTAACAGAATATAAAAAGAAATCAGAAAACAATGTTAAAGATCATAAGAATTTACTTGCGTTCTAATGAGAAGAAAAATTTCTTTCTTTGTTCATATCAGGATTTAGGGAAGGAAAAATACAAGTTGCTGATGCTGATACTGCAAGATAAAATTGAAGGGAAAAAGATCCTAGTTGAAGACGAACTCCCTAGCTTAAAAATCTGAGCCAATGGAGTGATATAATTTCAAAGCGCCGTTTCCAATCTGCGGTGGATAAAAATTAGATGAATCATGATGATCGCCAACGCCCACTGAGGTTATTCATTGAAGTTAATACTTTAGAAAAAGAAAACGGAAGTTTTCTTGAAAAAAATTTAAGAATAACAACATAGTGAAACGTGGAGCGAGGAACAGATGAAATCACAAAAAGGAAAACTTCAGCTACAAGATAAGAGCCCGAGCAAAAATTGAAGCAGTAACATTTTGTAGTCCTAAGTTTCCTGAAACTAAAAATATCATTGTGCCAATTTTATTATTCTTTAATTTTATCATACGCATTTTTATTCCAAAAATTAAAGTAAAGGTTATAGTTTTTTAAAACCTAGCAGGCCTATGTTCTGAACGAGAGCACAGTCTTCCCACAAACTTTCCATGAGATGTACCGTAGGCCTATACCTTCTGCATAAGCTTGTGTAGGAAAATATATTATTTTCCTTAAAATAATAAAAGCCGGTTTTTGAAAAATTGAAAGTTTTTATTTTGTGACGGTGTTAAGTAAGTTACCCTTAATTTTGGGGTTATATACTAATTTATTCATAAAACAAGATTATTTATGACTGTTTAATAAAGCTAAATTTAAAATTCAGCCCACTTGGTCTGATAGTATTTGTTTTAGAAGAAAATAACACAAACATGCGCGAATGAATATTCTTCAAAAACCTTTTGATTTTGGCTACAGGGATGGAAAGAGGAGATCAGCCAAGTAACAAAAATTATGCTTCATATTCTTTCTCACTCGTTAATATAGATAAAAAATCACTAGCAGGTGAGAGCTGATAACAACTTTTAATATTTTTTTACTTAGTAACTGAAAGTTTTGTTCCACCCACTTAAAATATTTAAATAGAATCAGCAAAACAAATTAGGCATTTTAAACTTCCAACGCATCGTATTCCTTCAGTTACTTGATGCCCTATTTAGCAGCTGATTTTCGGAGATGAAGGTTCCTTGGTTAAAATACTGTTAAAAGTAGTTACTTTAATACAGATTTTAATACTAGAAAGTGGTTCCTTTTGTACTTTGATCGTTGGGGGCTTAATTAACCGTACTCTCACATGATTGGTCTCCCTGAGTCTGTACAAAACTACACCTCATTACACATAATACATTTATCATTCTCATTTAAATTGGTTATGGGGTTGCTTATTCTTAAATTGAACAGATTAGGGATTAATTTTAAAAATGTTATACTAGTTAAAGCTTTTTATAGTTAATTTAAAGCGTATCACCTGCTTGGTGGGTTATGTACAGTACCTACAACAATGAGTTTTGACTCGAGAAAATTTCCAGACCCTAGCCGGGAATCGAATCTGGGAACCCAACTTTATAGAACGACTACATTATGGAGGCAGCCAGTTAAACATTTTGCGTGACCTACATTGTATAGGGCTATTATGCATACGTAACTGTTCTATATCCTGTTGACTGTTACAAGAAAATAACGGAAATGTTCAGGAATTAATATATTAAACGAAGTTACGCAGAATTAATTTTCTAAAAAAGGAAAATAAGGATGAGTACTTCTTGACTCAATTATGTGCCTTTTTTTTTTTTTTTTTTTTTTTTTTTTTTTGTTTAACGTCCGACTGTTCTGCAATTACTGCTAATGCAGACGGTGAATGATGAAATGATTATTTTGTAACGTATGAAAAGATGCCGTGCCTGAATGGGATTCGAACCCAAGACCGCATGATGAGAGGCGAGCACGTTACCAACTGCGCCAATGCGACCGGCTTATGTGCCTTTACAATCAGATCTGATAACTGGAATCTGCTCAGCCAGATTTTTATGATGTATATCCTTTATCTCGTATGAACGTTGTTATGTTAAAATGAATAGACGTATGTTGATTTCAGTGATATAACTGTTGTTTTATTTAAATTTTTAAATTGTTAATAGCCTAGGTTATTTTTTATATAAATTCTTCATGTTCTCTTTTTAACAAATTTGTCCCTTCATAACTTTTAAAATTTATAGTTCTTTTTACTGTTAATTTGATGTGTATTGTATAAATATTTCTTATGTAAGTACATTTTTTATAGTTCAACGATAAATGTGTGGACCTTCCATCTTGGTCGATTTTCAGTACCACACTGCCATTAAATTTTACAAATCTTATTTCTTTTTATTTAGTTTCCTAGCAACGCAACTTTTGTTTGGACAAATTAAATAATTTTTAAATATTTAAATATTTAATTAAATATTTGTTTGGGTCTGTACAAGACTACACTTCATTTACACGTCATACACATCATCCTCATCTCATTGGGTCATGGGGTTGCTTATTGTTCTAAATTGAACAGATTGCAACGTACACAAATTAGGAATAAAAAATAAATAAAAATATTTGTTTTAAATCAGCTGGATTTATTTATACTCTTTACTAGACCAAATATAAACAGATCCATCTGTCACTCATTTTGAATCGTTACTACGTTTAATTAGTGCAGTAATTTGTTTTTCCCTTTCTGTACAAATCTACTTCAATTTATCTTTAATATGAAATACTTTCCAGACAAATTTATGCAAGGGAAAATGAATGATAAAAAACAACGAGTTTGCATCAAAACAGGTGTAGAAATACGATATTATTTTTCTCAGTTTGTAAACGCATGAGAAACGGTTTGTTGTATTCAAATTTATAGAGATTGGATGAATGTAGGTAAACTAAAAGGGGTAGTGTTTTTAAGGGTGGTATACAGACATATATAGAACACTACATACCACTTAGTATATGTTAAGGGTATAGATAAACATGCTATTTGTATTCCTGGGGTTGTCATGGTGAATCAACACTCGAAAATTCAGTAAATCTTTTCTTTACTGCTTTTTGAATAGAATATTTTCAGATTTGAATAAAGTATGGATTATATATGCAAGATACTTGAATTTATTTAAGTGAAAAGTATTAAGTGTTTGTATTATCTCAATGGAAAGTGCTGTTATTCAACAAAAATATTAGTGATAACATGGCTGTCACCTTAGCAGTTTTGAAGGTTAGTCGTAATTATAACCAGACGATGGATTTTATAGAAAAATTAAATTGTGATAAGTTAGGATCTTATTTATATAACCATGATTGGTAAAATGTTTATAAACACAGAGATTTAGATACAAAATGAAGTATTGTAACATTGTATCAGTTTGTCAATAATCTAAAAATAATTGAGAAAATCGATTATTTGATGTAAGAAATTGTGTATTGTGTGGGGTGGAGTACTGAAATGTGTCTAGGGTGCAGTGTGTTGAACAAATATAGTGAAATGCAATGTTTTACATGGGAATTCTAGGAAATTGAAAATAGTAGAAATGTTTAGTTTTTGTTTTTATTCTGTTTAAGTATAGCGGATTTTATTAGAAAAATTTCATTTGTTTGGGAAACTATAAGAACGCAGGTATAAAAACTGTTAGCGCGTTTGAAGTAAGTCTATCAATATATATATATATATATATATATATATATATATATTATGAAGAAAACGTTTTGTCGGGTTGTTCAAAATAGTGTCGTTACGGGACCGGTTCTGCATTAAATAGTGCATGTACTTGCGAGTGTAAGCACGTGATTGTGGACAGGTAAATCGATTGTTGTAGTTCTTACTTCTTAAGTACAGATTTCTATTGTTTTTTTATGACAAATGTGCAATAAAATTGTGAAAATTAAGAAACCTACAACTTTTATTTCAAATATTTCTTTCTAAAACCCTTACTTAGTTTATCCACAATTGTGATTTTACGTAGATATTTTTAAATTCTACGGTGTTTCATTCTCACTGTGCGTCATTCACTCATGACTAAAATTAGGTTATGGTTTTCATATTTAATTGTTTACTCTTGATTAAACATAGGTTATATTTTTTATCGGAAAGAGAAAGTCGTGTGAGTGTTTGAAAAAAAAATTTAAATAGACTATAATAAATGACATAGTGCTGTGTGACAGAATGCGTTTTTAGAAACTAATTCAATAATTTTTTTCTACCCATAACACAGGTGGAGTGTCAAATTATTTGTACTCAAACTGTTAGTTTTAGGGCTACAAAAAATAGTTATGTTTCTTATCACATGGTCAGCTAATGAAATGATTGAATTATTTAAGAATAGAAGAGATAGAGGCGTAAATGACAATAATCAGAGTTATCTCCTCTGAAAGTAATGAATTTCATTATACAGCCAGACCCTGTGATGAATGAAGTGAAGGCGTTATTTGCAGAGTGGAAAATATTTGCTTTTCAGAGCACCCGGCATGCTGATACGCGTACACTCAGTGAGTAAGGCACCGTAAACTACCTCACTCATCATTTTACTTAGTAAAACCTCTACAGGTTCAAACCAGCCTTTCACCTGATGACCTAAATAACATAATGACGTAAATTTTTAAAAAATCTTTCATGTTCCAGAAATGATTTTTTTAAATTAAACATTTTTAAGTTTTTTTTATTAATTCGTTTAGTTTTTAATTTATTAAAATACCATGTTTGGTGTGTAGCATTATACGGGATTGAACCGTGGGTGATAGGAGCTGTAGAGAGGAAGAGGATAGGCTCTTGAAATGTGGTGTAGGAAATTGTCAAAGATGGGTGGACAAAATAAGTAATTTATAGGTTCTTAGGCAAGTGGATGAAAAAGGAAGTAATTGCATGGAAGCATCTTAACAGAAGTAGGGATAGGGCTAGCGGGGCATATTTTAAGACATCCAGGTATTGGCCGTTCAATAATGGAGGGTAATATTAAGGGATTGAATTGTAAGGGGAGGCAAAGGTTGGAATATATAAAGCTAATTACAAAAGATATAAGGTGTTACAGGCATGTAGATATGAACAACTTGCGTAACGTAGAACAGCTAGGAGAATTGCATAAAACCAGTCGAGAGACTTACGACAAAAAAAAATGAAAACTAAAATTTTGAGGTCACAATGTTATTTTCTTCTATTTTACTCTATTTCGTAGAACTTGGTTACATTCATGTAACTGGAATACTTCATACAAATTTTCTAAAATCTCATAAAAAGTTTTTGGATTATTGTTTTTGTTTATTGTGTTATTAGACAAAACTATATACTAACATATGTACTTTAATGCAGTTCACACTGAGAATAATAAACAGATTTAATTAGGAATTTGTATTCCATTTCAGCATTCCATAAGTTTTGGGTACTCGTATAAACTGAATTAAATTTCGATTTCAATGTTACTGAACAACACTCAAGGCACCAATATAATAACACGTTACTTTGATTCGAATAGTGTGGACATGCATAAATTAGACCAATTTTCGTAATGTTAACTAAGTTCCTATCCTCCCCATATTACAGAGGGTCTCTAAAACTCCAGATGTCTCTTATTACAGTCATTTTGATATAAATTAAGAGGACCAATTATTACATAATGTGAATTTCGCCTACTAAGTAAGATTTTACTACAAATTGTAGGCCTACCTAAATATTCCGGACTAAACATAAAATCGTGAGTAGGTTTATAAATTTTAGTGTAGACTTTGGTATGTTGGCGGTTTTACTGACATCGTAAATAATAATAATTATTACTATTATTTATTTATTTATGCATTTCCATGATATTACACATTACATAAAAAAGAAAATACCTTAAATTATTTTAAATTGTAATACTGTACTATTACGCTAGAGTTGGTGGAAATTATCCCATCCAACTATGGACAAAATCATGTACGTTTTTTTTTTTGCTTTTACGTCTGACGTTTTGCAATTTCTGCTAATGCAGACGGTGGATAATGATGGTAATGAAAATGAGCGATGAAAAAATGCCAGACCTGACCAGGAATCAAACCCTGGACCCCGGCGTAGCAGCCAGTTGCGCTAACCACTTGGATGGAAAAACCATGTACTAGGATGGGCTGGAAACTTTTAATGAATATCAAAAAATAATATGATGTAATAAATTATAGCAATAGCATTCAATTAAAATATCAATGTTTTTTTACTTACTACTGTACATCGGTTATATACAATAACATTGTAACGTTGTGCAGTGATATACTAGAAATAGTTAAGGAAATAAATGGGTAATGTATGAAGTGGTGTTTCCTGAACAAGGATAATGTATTGCAATGAATGGAATGTTTTGAATAGGAATTCTCGGAAATCAAAACTAACAATGATGTTTGTTTTTATTTTGATTCATTCTGCAATGTTCTCGATTGCTTGGAGAAACTAAGAGACCGTATGTATAAAAATACTTAGCGTCTTTGTAGTGAGTTACTTGAATTGCGAACAGAATGTGTTTCGGATCGTTAGAAATGATGTTGTTACAGGACAGGTCCATGTGCTTATTGGTATTAACATGTTAAGTGAATTTCTTAATTGTAGTCAAGTTTGGTTTAAGCTTAAGTTTTTTATAGAATTTAATTGAAGTAATCTAATTATGATTTGTTAGTAGTCTAAGTTTAATAATTAGTTATTAATTGTGTCAATAAATATTTGTTATAAATTTTAAAAAGTCTGTTTATTATTTACTATACTTAGATCCCGAACGAACCCATTCTTGGGTGTTACAATACTTTTTGCGGCGTTGCTCAGCCATTGCTTTGCTGAGCACTCATTTTCTTTTCGCCTCGGGGTTCAGTTTCATAGTCTGCCGGGTCATCTGTCTACATTTGTCCGACATAGATTTACATACAACAACAGTTTCTTTTTTCTATTTCATTTTACTAACTGCTTGACCTTCCTATTTTTTATCAGATGGCTTCATTCCTCATGTAGTCCAACCTTGAGATCCCACGACTTTTTCTCCAGAAGTCTATCTGTCCGGCCGCAATAATGTTTTTACTTCTTACTGACAGTTCCCGTGTTTTTACACCATTTATCCAAATGCTTCGCTGTATGACTTCCAATATTTATGTATGTTCTGTGCAGATTTATTTTGACCAGAAAACGGAATATATTATTTTACAAATTAAAAAACAATACTTGTAGACAAGTGTTCTGCTTGTACTGTTTTCACCTCTCGCACTACTGTCCACTAATACTGTTTTTCTATTGCTGTTCCAACCGTTAATCATTGCTGAAGTTGCTCCCACTACCACAAAGAGGCAGGCAGAGTGAAAAGTCTTCCCCAGTTTTCAGTTGGCGCATGCGCAAAGGCAATTTTTACAATGTTTTCCGGTATAGCATTAGTGTCACTGCCCTTCTCTGGGCCGTTATCTCATAATCTCTCTTTGCCTGTTCCCTCCATTTACAAATCTATTCCCTAATAACTTTTTTCAAAAATCATACAACTTATGTTACTCAGGAAGCTCTAAGCTTTCCAATAGCGAAAACATTTTTGAAATCGGTTGGGTAGTTTTTGTGACTACCTCGTAAAAACAAACAAACCTTATTTCTTAAAAAAATTTGTATGAATTTAAAAAATTACTCATGACTTTTGTGGAGTGATATATTCCAATTTTATTTTTTTAATTAAAAAAATTATCTATTGTAGACCAACGTAATTGCTTAATGAAGTTTTACTTAAATTCTCAAAGTTTTAACTAGAATTTAAGTTATACAATTAGAACTAAGTAGGAAAATGAACAGTACCACTATTCAGTAATTTAATCTATTAATTTAAATAAATAGGCAGAAATATCAAATAGGCTTTCATTTAAATGTAACTAAAAGTAATTTTTGGTCGTTTTATCTGATATGTAAAACTATAAAGTAATATCATTAAACATTAACTAAATAGTCAGCAATAATAGAACAAAAGTTCTATGTAGCACTCTTGTTCATAGCACATTCTATTAATGAATGTAATCTTAAAAGGACACAATCGCATCAACAGATAAAATCCTTAGGTTTCTTCCTCATTAGGTTTAAATTAGTTGTGTTAAGACGCTGCGACATATTATGTGTAAAAATAAGATATCATTTTATTAATTCGTTCTTGCATTTTTTTGTCATTAGTCTCTTGACTGGTTTGATGCAGTTCTCCAGGCTGTTCTATCTTGCGCACATCGTTTCATATCTACATACCTATAACACCCTACATCTTTTATATATTCTCTTTATATATTCTAACCTTTGCCTTTCCCTTCAATTCACTCCCTCAATATTACCCTCCACTATTGATAGACCAATACCTGGATGTCTTAATATATTTATGTCCCACTATCCTATCCCTTCTTCTGGAAAAATGTTTCCATATACTTCTTCTTTCATTTTCTCGTCTACGAACCTCTAAATTACTTATTTTTTCACCCACCTAATCATTAACATTTTCCTATAAAACCAAATATCAAAAGTTTCTATCATCCTCTTTTCTACAGCTCCTACCACCCACGTTTTACTCCCGTATAATACTACACTCCAAACATAGTGTTTTATGAATTTTTTTCTAATCTGTAAATCAATGTTTGTAATCAGTAAGCTGTTTTTCATGTCAAAGGCCCTTCTAGCTTGATCAATCTTACATTTGATATCACCCGTGCTTCTACCATCCTTTATTATTTTACTCCCTAGATAGCGGAATTTCTCAACTTCCTGTAGTTTTTTGCTGCCTACTTTTAAATTTCCCATTTCTTCTAAACTACTCTTGCTACTGCACAACACTTTCGTTTTTCTTCTTCTTTTTCTCACAATCATGGATTAGGTTTCCGCCTGTTCAACTCACAACAGCGACAAACTATTGAATTATTGTCCATCAACACTTTATTTTTGTTCTTACATTTATTGATTGTATAATGTTTTTTTACCTTTAAGTAAATTATTGCATTATAATACTATTCTATTATAATATTATTGATTGTATAATGTTTATTTACCATTAAGTAAATTATTACATTATAATACTACAATTTTAATTAAAGCTGCAGATGGAATTCCGAATTTCAATAGCGTTAAATGTAACTTTAGAAAAACTACGTAATGAATAGTGTAAGATTGTGATATTCCAGAAACGGTTATGGGATTGATCATTTATTGTAGTAATTGATTGTTGTTTGGGGTAGAGTGTGTTGAACAAGGAAAATGAATTGCGATGAAGGAGTAGATGTTTTAAACAGGAGTTGAAGGAAATCGAAAATTGTAGAAACGTTCGTTTTTATTTTGGTTCCTTCTACGGTGTTCTAGGATGGCGGCGAAGGATCTTGAATATTTGTAAAACTATTAGGCTTCACGCACAAAAACAGTTAGCGCCTGCTTTAGTAAATCAATCAGTAATAAAATTGTGACAAAAAGATGTTGTTGGGCCGTTCGAAATAATGCTTTTACGGAACTTGTTCTGCATTACGTTGCATGCGGGTGGTTGCAAATTGGTTATGGACAGGTAAATCGATTATTTTCATTCTTACGTTATTAGTCAAATCTAGTTTAACTTAAATTGTGTAATTGATTTATTGCATGTTATCATCAACTGCATTTATAAATATTGTGTAAATAAATAATTAATTTGTATTAGTTTGTTTATTAGTTATCACAACCAGGTCCTAGGCTTAGGTGTTTTAAAACAAAAGACTGTAAATGCAAGAAAATAATTGTTATCTTCATTAACCCCTATTTTACCAATTTCTTCAAAATTACTCCTGTACAAATTTTTAAATTTAAACCAGTTTGGACTTACGGAGCCCAGTTATTTGGCTCAGCAAAATTCAGTAATCTTAAACATCTACAAACTTTCCAATCAAAATTTCTACGTTTAAAAACAAGAAGTCCGAACTACGTAAACAATGACACTCTACACTCCGATTCAGGGATTCCTACCGTTGAGAAGAGGTAGCACTATGTCCTATTACAAAACATTATTTTCAAAATTACAACTAAATCCGAAAACTCTTATTCAAGAACTTCATCGCTTTCACCTTCTAGGACTCCAGCCCGGACCCTAAAAAGAATATGGAATAGAGATCTTCTCTTAGTTACAGGCCTAACTAAAAAAAAGATATTACCATTACTATTTTATTCAAATTTAATATTTAATCATATACCCAAAAATATACCAATGGGTATCAATATTTGACTTTGTATATCCTTGTTTCATGTTACTTTGTTATATATGTATATCAAATTTTCTAGTAGTCGTACATTTGTGTACGGTTGAAAATTTCAAATAAAAGATTAAAAGAAAACTTCATATTTTAAAACAAGAAAAAATTGTTATTTTACTTCCCATAAAATTTGCAATTAAGTAATATAGTAATTTTAATGTACTAATTGTGTGATAAAGATTAATATACAGCGTTATTAGGAAATCAGCGTAGATAAAGACAGCGTTGAACGAAGTATTAATGTAGTCTATTAATGAGTCTTTGAAAGGTACTTTCTTATTAAATTGGGTTTGTCTGTTTAATGGATGCATTATTACCGAGTGGCCATTAGGTGAACAAATTTAATCTGACGGACCCTTATTACACCCACTGTTTAAGTTAAAATTATTATGGTTTTGTGTAATAGTCAGTAAGTTTTTGAAATCGTTTCACGGTCTGTGTAACTTAACAAAAACTGTTTGACCTCATCAAGTAGGTCGTTCTTACTAATGAACACAAGACGTTACCGAGATGACGTTGAAGTTGTGTTATTGTTAGAGAAAGAGAAAGGGTTGGATGTCTCCAAGGAGAGATACTCCTGTTTCTCTCAGTTATTATTTTACCAATAGCAACGGTTCTATTTTACACGAATGTTGTTTGAGAGTATGTAAACGTTGGTAAGGTGGTTTAGGCCTACGTATTTTTAATGAAAATTTTGTCAGGCTTAACAAATAAATTTTTTCTATAGTTGAGTTTACGTTCAAAATGCAGTAAGGGAAGTCCATAAACAATGTATTTCATATGGGAGTTTGAGCACTACTACACTAAGTAAAAACATTGACTCCGTGCCTCGCCACGTTCTCATTTACAAACTCCTATTGTACTACGATAACGACCGCGAGTTTTTTAAACTCGTTTATTATTTCTGTTTCTTTCAAACATATGACTTATCATATATCACATTACAGATAAAATTCTCCATTTTATAATAAAATAATAAAACACATGACATCGTTCAAAGAAAAAAGTTATATGATGTGAAACGCAAAAACATGTGACGAAATTTAAACGTCCAACTTTGTACGACCGTATCTTATGTAAATATTAGAGTATAATAATAACATTTATAGCGTAATAAAATACAATTCATTAGGAAACTAAAGTAATTTTTCAGAATTTTTGATAGAAAATGAGATTGTTAGAGCGTGGTAAGTGAAACTCTATAAATATTTTTTCCCGTGACCTTCGGATGGTGTCGGGGGGAGGGCTATTTTATTGGCTGTGCCTGATGTTTTCCGAACGCCTGATAACACAACGGGTTCTTATAAGAACTATACTGGATTCTAAACGCAAAATAGTGTATAGTTACCACTGGTCATTTAAATTGATGTAGTATTGGTTATTTTAAAACTTTGATGAGAACTACAAAATTTTTCTCCAATGGGTTATCAACGATATCAATGTTTTATTTTATACCTGAAAGTTGTGATTTCAGCTTATTTTTGTTTATATTAAAGTCACATCAATAGCTTTTGTGTTTGAAAACGTTATTTTGGGTTAACTAGTTTTATTTTTGTCTTTGATCTGTCTCATCCATCGAGTTTTGGAAACCTTCAAGATATAATCTTTCCACCTAGTTTTTGGTCTTCCTGGAGTTTTCTCCAGTTATTCTGAGTCACTATTCTGTTATTCTCCTAGTCCATCGGTTGTCCTCATTTCTTATAAGATAATCTGCTCATTTCCATTTTTATTTGGCTATTTTTCCCCTAAAATCTGAACACGAAACCTTTGGCATAGAAGCCAGTTGCGCTGACCATTACGACTGTTAATTCTCTTCTTCTTGTCCTCTAGCAGATTGTTTCATTGGGCTTTATTTTCCGCAGTTTTATTTCCAGAATGCTTCTATATTCCTTTCTGTAATCTTCCGTTCCTGCGTTTCTCATTTTTAAATTAAAGATTTCTTTATATTTATCAAAGCCAATAAAGCACACTCTCTGTCTGCATACTTTTGTGTTGGTAGAAAATCTATTAACTTGTAAATCGTACTTAATTATAATAATAATTTTATGTATATATAGTACTTTACATATATTTTTCTGGGTACAGAAGATATTCTTCTGCTTAATTAACCGGCGATCAAAATTAATTCTTTGTTTAAAAATTTTAATATAAAAACCTTTTGAGACCAATTTGCAATTATTGTGTCCAGCTCTTAGGAGTAGCAGCAGAAAGTAACTTAAAGTCGATCCAGGCCTTTCAATCAAAATTCTTGAGACTTGCTTTTGGAATTCCTTTTTATGCAAGGAATAAAACCTTCCACAACGACTGCAAAATTGCAACAGTAAAGGAACTAACCTTCTATAGTAAATTTCGCAAACGACTAAATGGCTATCCAAACCTACAAGCCCGTGACCTAGTTACAAGTAACTTCCAAACTATGCGACGTCTAAAGCAAAAATGGAGCAGAGAACTCTTGGTCTGAAGAATGTACCTCTGGGTTCCTCTCCTCCTTAAAGTAAAATTCCCCTCCGACCGTTTAATAGGCCTATCAAATCCGGAAATTGTGCAGTGCCATGTGCAGTTCCATAATAAAAATTAAAGATAAAAACAAATATATTAAAGAAATTTTATTAAAAGTTTTTCTCCAAATCATTTTGTTTGTTTTTATATTACCCATTGTAATTTTGTATGTGTTACCCATTGTTCCTAGTAAAATGTCCGTGTTGTTTTGTAAATAAAATAAAATTACGACCGGTTGCACCAAAGGGTTACAATGGGGTTCTATCTGAGAGTAATAAAATACTATCTCTGTATTTTCCTAAAGAGGTTCTCAAAATTAGCGTATATATTCAAGTAGGGCCTACTAATATTTTATTGACCCAATGGTGTTAGTACAGTAAATTTTAACGCAACTTTTGTGGTTGTAGAAAGAATCCCGCGTGCAGTGCAAGCACAGTTGCCAGGGTTTTATAAATTATATCAGATGATTATAAAAGAAAACAAAATCCGTTCATTTTATTGATTTATTAAGATATGTAAGTTATTCCAACAACAGTAAATTACTACCAATTTTGTGTTATAAATAAGCTTCAAATTAAAAATAAGAGTAAAAAATTTAATGTAGATAAGCAAACTGATCGTACATTTGAAGTTTTGTAATAAGAAACAACGTCCGGTGTGTTTGTTCGCATCTTTCTGCTAAATACGCGCTACGTTTTTAATTGACTTGTCAGCTACAAGAAAAATATTTCTTTTAAATCCTTCTATAGAAATAGTCGGCATTCGTGGTAAGTTTTATTTCGTTCTCTTTTTTTCTTTACAAAAATTTATTATTAACGGAAACAAGAACTTTTTTTAGTAAGTAATATACGGGATGAAGAAATTAGAGGATATTACATAACAAGTTTATAAACTGGTTTTACGCGGAGAAACAAGAATGAAACAAAATTTATATAGAACTATTATACTCGCATAGGGCTTATAAAGAATTAGTAAAGCTATTCTGAGATTTTGTTTGCCGTAAGTTATGAGTTAGGCACTTCATAAAAGATAAAGGATGTACGAAACAATTACAATATAAAGATTTCATCCTTCGTACTACAATTTCCTACACTTTTATAATGAGTAAAAAAGTTTAAATTACTTTTTTACATAAAAAATATTAATTAAATTCTCGTTCATAATTGTAACATTCCTATAACGTTTACCAAAATAAATATTTTCACATAAAACACAACACAGACGAAAATTTCACAGTGAAAATTTTTTTATTATATTACTTTTTATTACTATGTTATATATACATTACAGTGAACCCCCTCTTCTCCGAACCTTACTCAATCGTAACCCGATTTAATGAAACGGATTCAAAAATGGTTTTTATTTGGTGATTACTTCATCTCAATACTGTAGGTATTTGCCCATAACAGGCAGGTGGAGTGTTAAATTATTTGTACTCGATCTGTTATAGTTCCAGGGCTACAAAAATAGTCATGTTTCTTATCACATGGGCAGCTAATTATATTACTGAAGCATTTAAGAACAGAAGAGGTAGAGGTGTAAAATACACTAGTCAGAGTTATTTTCTTCTGAAAGTAGTTAATTTCATTATACAGCCCGACCCTTTAGTGAATAAAGTGAAAGTGTCATTTGCAGGGTGGAAAGAAGAAGCTTTTCAGAGGGTCTGGCATGCTGGTAAGCATACTTTTCCACACAGTGAAGAAGGTAATGGTAAACCTTCTCACTTCTCATTTTTCTTAGTAAAATCTACACAGCATCAAACCAGCCTTTCGACTGATGACCTAAATTGTTATAACATTTTAATAACAGATACCAAATTTTCGATAAAAAAGTGTCAAAAAAGGATCCTTATGTAGTTGTACTTCTTATACTCCGTAGTAGTTCAGACATTTAGTTTTTGAATTCTGGTTCAATTGTTTTGCATCTTGCACATTAATGTTAGTACAAAGGATGAAGATGGTAGAGATAATTGAACTGAAAAAATACTTCGCATTTTCAATATGTTTTAGTTTTTATTATATGCCAATTTTAGACCACGTAAAGAAATTTTAGACCTTTCTAGAAGCTCTTTGAGCAGCCCACACTCTTAGCACTCATTTCCGTACTGTAGGGTTTCCTCCTTCCTTCCGACCACCCGGTATTCTGTTTTATTCTTCATGGAAACAAAGAATGAGTAATAAGAACATATTATTCAGACTCAGGTATTCTGTTTATTCCTCAAGCACTTAAATATTTTGCGTAAATTAAGGTACAGAACAGTAAAATGAAATAAATTACAAAAATATAAGGTTTCACTATTCTGGGAATTCATTATTTACTACTGCGTATGTTGAACTGGCGTTTATCTGTTGTGATGAAAAAATATCTATCGTGTACCGAAACAGATTCACTGGGGATTTCCAGGAGTTCAACCCCAATACTCCCAACCTGTTCAATATGCTTCTAATAAAACGTCGGCTATATCTTATGGCAATATCTCACGGTTACATCGAAAAACCTAATACTTTTTTAAAGGCTGTAAATAATTGAAATTAGATGCAGTAAGTATTATTTACTAAACAGTATTAAATTTTCTTTTATAATTACTGAATTTTCATTTATATACTTATACATACCAATAAACAGGCTTAAGAAATACTGTATACTATACACTTTTAATTGAGGCGGTCTCTGGAAGAAGGGCATATAGACCAAATTGTTGTTTTGAGAAAAATAGATTTTAAGTTTTGTCTTTAGTGTGTTAATATTGGATTGATTGGTGTCTTTATTATAAGACTGTGTTGTAAATTCATGTACTTTCTTGTACAGTCTAATGTCATTCTTTTGTTTCCATAGAGATTAACAAATTAAAAAAAAAGAAAATATTAAGTCCATGTTATATGCCCTTTTTCCATATACTATATTTTAATGAAAAAATACCATTAGAGTTATCACGAAAACATATTTATTAGCTACTATAAAATACAAAAATCAATTAAAAATACAGAAAAACAAAACATTAATACTTAAGTCCAATGTTGGTTAACCATTAATCATTATATTTTCAATCCAGTCAGCTTCAGTAGGAGATAAAAACTTATAAAGGCTTCTTACATCTTTAATTTTTTCATCAGAAACTTCACTTCGCGGCACAGATTCTATAGTTGGATTTCTGATTAAATCAAGAGTAACACCATTTTTCCAAAATCTAAAAACCTCATTTCTTATTTTGTAAGTTCGTGAACAAACTAATGCTGATTTATAATAACACAGTTCAACATAAGACATTATTTTAAATGGTCTTCTAGTAGAATATGGACTTTTTTAAAAAAAAGGTGATAAAATCTTGTCCCAGTCTTTAATAATGCCTGCATCCATTATTACATGGAAAGGATCTTTTCTACAAGTAGCCATTGCTTCTAGGTAGGGTTTAGCAGTTTGTATAACTTCTACCTTTTTAATTTTATTTCTTACCAAACCGAAGTTTCTGTCACACTGACTAAAGGAATGGCCTCTGACAGGAAAGTTATGGATAATGTTCACTTGATACACTTGAGAAAACCACATACAAAAACGCACCATACATATATTTCGGTTCTGTCCCCCAGTTGCATCAGAGAGCAAAACTATATTTTTAACATTTTTATATTCCTCCAGTTTCTTCTGCAGGCAATCAAATAAGAAAGAAGCAACCGAAGCTGGGTTTTTTTTACCTTGCGACTCCATAAAACAATAACAGTATACACTATTGTCGTTGAATACATGTATGTTAAAACAATACAGCCATAATAATCTTTTATAAAATTGAGTATTAACAGAGAGTTTTGGAACAGGAAAGTTTTGAGAATAGTCAAACTCGAGGACAAGAAATGAACTATCAGTTTGTGCTTTCTTCATATAGTCACGACGTATTTGTTTGCGAATGACCACGTGGCGTTTATGACTATTGTACAACACATGACAAGGATGTAGAGTGTTTAATTTCAATTTTTGCTCGCATTCATTACAGAAGTCACATACATCAGTCTTCGGTTTTTTACAGGCATATGTAAACTTACTTTTATAGTAAGCAAGATATGTCTTATATTTCATTTTTATTTGATGACCAGTCTTTTCTTCATAAAACTCAACAAACATTTCATAAAGTTTTTTTACGTTTAGGTTGGGATTATCAAAATACTTTAGGTTTGACTTATGTTTACAATAATGACTTCCATCACTTGGAATGAGTTTAAAATGATCTTCCATTAAAGCCAACACATCATCTTTAAGTTTGTGAGGTCTGTTAACATGACAACCTCGTAACTCGGTGAAAGGAACATTATCTATAATCTTTGCTTGAATAACCCTAAGTCGTTTAGGAGAAACTTGAAAAAGATTTATAAGAAATTGTTGACAAACACTTTTTTCAACACCATTGACAGATATTTTATAAGACCAAATGTGTTTTCTGTCTTTTTTAGGGTCTTTAGTTAATTATTGTTGTATCCGAAGTCGGTTACGCTCCCATATTTCAGGTAAGCAGGGTTTTATTGTATAATACTTTCATAAATGTTTTCCGCACGTTTTTGGACTTACCGAGTTTCCGGAATTAGGTTACGCATTAGAATCAAGTAGCCTACGTGTAACTCGCGATGTAACTAGAAATAAAGCCAGGTCAATACCAATCATACATATAAATACAGAAATCAAATAAATATTCTGAAATTATGTTGTACAACTATAATTTTTGTTTGTAAAAGACTTGAATTCTTTCCCCTAATTTCTTTAACAAAAAAAATCATTTTAGTCTTAAAATACAATACTAAGAAATGAAAACCAATCTATCTCGTTGATAGAATTAATTTATGTAAACCTTAAATTTTTACAATTTATCAATTAGCACACTTGACCTCCAACATCTGCAAGCTAACAGCATAAAAAATGGTACAAATGTTTGTATGGTAAAGAAATTACTGAGTTTTATAAATCCTGGCAATACATACCATAGGTGCTAAGAAAGTAAAAGTAGAGAAGTACCTCATACTAGAGATCATCATATAAACATCTAACAGGAAATATTTTTCAAATTTATATATCCGAGTTTGAAATTTGTAAATTACATGCCTTTTAAACAAAATTTCTGAGGATGACAACTGGAGCTCCAGTTTGAACCTCAAATGCAATGCTACATAATGATCTGAAAATAGTTATTGTACAAGGTATTGCCAGAAATTTGTACGTTCGACTATTTAAAAATTTCACTGACACCCAAACGAACATTTTAAAAATTTATAAGTGTGACAGTCTTTAGATTTAGATTTACGACGACTTTGAAAATTGTGGAGTAGAGACCTTCTAAGTTATAAACTTAAACCACAATTTATTAACTTAACTTTATAGTCTAATTTCATTGAAACAAAATTTATAATATAAACAATACAATATAATACGATATAATAATTTATAATACAGAAATTATGTGAATTAAAAGAAACCTTGAATGAAAGCCTCTTCCTGTATCACGTTAAGCAAAAAATTATGGAATGTAGAGGCTGTGCTAATTTAAAGTGTATTTATAACTAAAGCCAAAAAATAATTACATGCAAATTCAATACACGTATCAAGAATTGAAGAAAAACATCAAAATCTAGGGATTTGCATGCATTAAGTCAACATTTTATCGTTTCAATACATTCCATTGTTACATCACATGCGAATCTTGTTTTTAGCTTTAAAATAAGAATAAATAAAAATAGATTGTTTTATCTTCTCTTAATGGGTCATAAAATTCAATCTCATAAGTTTAAGAAAAAAGTAATCATCTATGGTGGGAATTGAAAACCAAGGCACCTACCTATTCATTAAAGTAATAAAGATGGCGTCACGTTGAAATTTATAACATTTTTTATAATCTTACCGGCAAAATTTACGTCCAATTATCATCAATTCCCAATGTAACTTCTTAATTTATTTTATATTGTATTTATTTTATTTGTAATTCTGGTTAAAAAAGTTATTCAGTAACTAATATTACTTTTTTTACTACAGGTGCCTGTGTCCCATTTTATTTATTTTTATTTCATTTGATTAAAAAATTTAATATAGAGTCTGGTTTTTTATAAACTAACTGGTTTCTTATCTAATTTATTTTTACAGTAATTTGAATGTTTAAACTCTATGCTTGTTTAATCTTATCGTGTTTAAAATTTATTTTCATTCTCTTTGAATAAATTTCAAAATAATACAAAATGATCCTCCTAATTTTACGATCACCTAGTGAACTTAAATTCAGCACTTTTATTCCTCATGGGCTGATTAAAAAAATTAAAGTATTTGGATTTTGATCACTTGCGTCAAAAGTGCAAAATGGGGGTGACAACCCTAAAGCAATATTAACGTTATTTTGGATATCTTCTAGAAGAGCTTCTTCTATTTTATCAGCCTAAGACTTCATTCAATTTTGAATGTAGACTAAGTGTCCCTAATTTCTTCCACAATTCCCTCTTACGCGCCCTTTTAATTCAGTTAAGTCTTGACATTAGTTTCAAGTCATATTTCAACCGAGTTTAAGGACAATCTATACTTTTCTTTCCCAG
This sequence comes from Catonia carolina, assembly GCA_035578175.1. Taxonomy (NCBI): domain Eukaryota; kingdom Metazoa; phylum Arthropoda; class Insecta; order Hemiptera; family Achilidae; genus Catonia; species Catonia carolina. The sequence continues at coordinate 22,294,855 of JAQMRL010000003.1, read as the reverse complement.
CCAGAGCCTTCACTGCTGAATCTCCTTATTTCATCGATCATAAGGCTGCCTCAATGTGTGTCCAGCTTATCGCTATTTTATTGATGCCACATGCTGTTTTACCTATTAATTTAGTATTCTCCCTTACACCTCATTTCTTGCTCGGTCTTTCAACTTAATATTCAGAATCAGCCCTTCCACGGAGCTTTGTGTTTTGCGCAGACTTTCTATCAGGCCTTTTGTAAAGAACCATGTTTGTGCAGCGTAAGAGAAAAATTTATATTCAACCAATGACGTCTTCAAACCCAATTTAACGTGATCCCTCCGAGTTCATCAATAATTATTTTATGATTTTCTAAAAATTTTTACCTTTTTTATAATGTATATAATATTTTTATACCATCCATAAAAGTTACAGTTACTGCCCCTAACAGACAGGTGGAGTGTTAAATTATTTACACTCAATCTGTTCGTTGCAGGGCTAAAATAAATAGTTTCTTATCACATGGTCAGCCAGTTAAATGACTGATTCATTTAAGAACAGAAGAGGTAGAAGTGGAAAAGGCACAAATCAGAGTTATCTCCTCTGAAAGTAATGAATTTCATTATACAGCCAGACCCTGTGGTGAATGAAGTGAAGGTGTCATTTGCAAAGTGGAAAATAATTACGTGCTTTTCAGAGGGCCCGGCATGCTGATAAGCGTACTTTTCCACTCAGTGAGGAAGGCAATAGTAAACCACCTCACTCCTCGTTTTACTTAGTAAAACCTCTACAGGTTCAAACCAGCCTTTCGGCTGATGACCTAAACAACAAAAGTTACAGTCCTAAAAATTAGTGTTTGTATTCTTTAATTACCGATGAATTATAAAGCATTTTGTTTACTAGCACTTAAATCTGAGGCATAAATATAGGGCAACTACAATAGAGTAGTTGCCCTTCTTATTTACTTGTATAGTCAAATAAATATCGGTTTTTTACCTTTCGAAAAAACACATTACATGCCGTTTGTATATTCTGAGTGGTTTTTATTCATCCATTGATGTTTTCAAATACGATTTTAACGCAACGCCTCCGAGATTATCAATAATAAATTATTCCATAAAAATATTTAACGTTTTCTGAAAAGTGTGAAGATCTAATTTTTTGTATCGATTTACAAATACATTATTTATAGTAAAAAATTTTTTAAGCGAGTCGCTCGAATTTACAAACAATTTAACTTCCTCTTTAAAAACATCAAAAATTTTCTACAATCACTATCCGGAAATAAAAAAATAACCAAGGTATCCGAAGGAACATATTTTTCAAGAATTCAGCGTACTTGATATCCGCCAAATATTTGCGAGAGCATCTCTTATTTACTTTTAATAACATAACTCTATTTTACTACAAGACCTCTCTATTATGATAGTAGGAACTAAAAATTCTTACTTTTACATAGGCTGAAGCATCAAAAACTTTATACCAAAGGAATTTCTGCTACTTAACACCTAAGCGGCTCAATCTGCTTTAATTACAATTTTTATATATACCAGACATCATAAAGTATAAAAGAGCAGTAAATATGTGACTAATGGAAGTAGGTAAAGAAGCTGAAGAAATAATGGGTTCACAAGGAATCTAATGATGTTGTGACCTCCTCTACCGGTTCGATGATTCAGCTGTTAATAAATTCTTTTAATTTTCATATTTTGATATTTTGTTTCTTTTTTTTGTTTTGTTTTCAATATAAAGCACACTATTTTAGTAAACTTCTTAGTAGTTTAATTATTAGTCTTCTTCTTCCTCTTCTTCTTCGTTCAACCAAGGATTTGGCTGCAGCCTGTTCCGAACTCGTAAACTATAAAATCATCTATCTCTATCTTCTCCTAGGTCTACCGACATCCCTTTTACCTTCTGGAGCATACCAGTGTGCCTGCTTAGGTATCCTGTGATCTGACATACTTGTCAAGCGCTGTCTCCAACTTTGGCGATAATCCTTGATCTATTCGTTCAAGTTTTAAATACCCAATTCTGACCTGATTTCCTCATTTCTTATTCTGTCCAACCGTCCAAGAACGCCTTAGTTCTTCGAAGAAATCTCATCTCTGCCGTCTGGATTCTCTGCTCTTGCGATTTTGTTGTTGTCCACGCCTCACTTCCAAACAGAATAACTGGAACTGCCTGGTTTAATTAGTATAAGTAATTTAAATATAGTTTACAATTACTAACACACCAATAGATTACCGTAGTAGTTTCAGTAGTAAAAATTAAAATCACAGAAATACTAAATTGGTCTACCTTTCAACTTGGGAAACCAAAGTTCGGTAGATCAATTTTCCCACCACTAGTTAATATAAATAATTTTGGATTTTTTAGTTATAATTAAGGAAATTATCTTGGTTTGTAATGATTTTTGTAAAGTAATGGGAAAACTATTAAATAAATAGCATTAACTATAACGTTTTCCCTTTGATAGGAGCAGCTAACTCCAGAATGTTTTGAACGTAATTTGCAGTCACCTGTGCACATAGTTTCTCTTGATAACTATTACAAAAAATAATCAAAAGGAATTTTTAAAATAGGCTACATTAAAATTATTGTATTACATTATATAATTAATTAATTAATTAGTGAGTCCATTTACTTTTTTAGTTACTACTTACTGTTTATGGTTTCGTATAACTTTTATTATGCTCTTCAAAGAAAATGAAGTTAAATAAACCTCTTAACGAGTTCTTAGTAGTTTCGTTTTCATTTTGTATTTTTACTGTTATTATATTATTAATTTTTATAACATTGTGTTTTTATATGTTTCTCGTCTGCTTTTCCATATTGTAAAAAAGTGTTAATGGACACCGCTATCTTTTCTCTTTATCATTTTACCTTTTATAACCTCTCATTAATGGCTTTTATTATGTGTAGTTTTTCTCAATAAATGGGTCACTACGATTTCAATGTGTGGGTTACTGTTTTAAAAAACACATCAAGTTCAACCAATCTCATCAGATGTCGTTTATAAAAAGTACATATTTTATGAATATTTTGATTTAGATATTTAAAAATGAAAATGTTATACAATGCATTTTAAATTAGTGATTCTGTTTACGCTTAAATAAATCGTTTTACCCAAAGGATTTTTTAACCTTACAATATAGTATAACCACCCAAAAGTGTTATAATAGTGTGTTTATTTACAATAATACAAAATATAAACACAAAAACCAAGTACAAAATAATACAGAACAATATTTAAATAAATCGCTCACAATGGCATGAGCCCTAGGTCGTCTGTTAACACCCAAAAGAGTATATTGTTTTACAATAAACAATTGTTTTTTACAATTCTTCAACATTACAATCTGTTCCCTTGAAACAGAACAATCAGTAATTTTGATAAATGTTAATTAACATGATTACGATTTCATTATAATGTTAATGAAATTGAAAATAGAAATAAATTAATATTTTTGATAAATACAATGATGACTTTGAAGTAAATCAGGTAGGAAAAAATATAATAAGTATAAAAATGTTCTTTAAAACCTACAACCTAAATCAAAAACACTGTCTTTTCAGTCTTGAAAACCCGGTATCAATGTTATTTAATAGATTCAGAGCCAGGAATTTTGGATGATTGTTGAGTCTTTCTTCATATTTACGGCTAAATTTTGATACAGTTTGTTTCACTGAGTCAATATTAAGATCGGCATAGATATACTAGGTGTTTTTGATGTACCACGGAATTTGCAGAGCCCACCGCAAGAATTTTGACTGGAAACGTTCGAATATGTTTATGTTTGAAGTCCAGGATGTACCCCACAATTGAAGCCCATATGTCCACATGAGTTTTAAAACGGATTTGTATAAAATAATTTTTGATTAGTTTGATAAAGGTGAGTATTTACCAATTAGCCAGAGTAGTTTACGTTCAATAAACAAATGACGTGAAAAAAGCAGAGAATTTTGTTTAAAGAATACATTCCAGTCGATAATTCAAGAATGGAACAATAAAAAAGTAACCCTAATAAATTATCAAACAAACCCAGTAAAAATTTGTATAATAAATACATATAACAAGAATATTATAGAATACAATAGAACAAGAATTACGTCGAAATTAAAAATTTTTAACAAAATAATACTGTCCATGATAAGAATGAAATCTAAAAAAATAAATTTATAAAAATGTTGACAATGCATAATAAATATTGCAAAAGTGAAATTTAAAAGTTTTATCAAATATATGCAATAAAAAAAATGGAATTTTTTAAGAGCTATAATGTTTTGGTATTAAATCAGTAGGTCATTCTCTACTCCATTTTTTCGCAGGTGGCGATGCGTTAAATTTCCTGTATTAGAGGATTGATGTGGTCAGTTAATTTTCAGTTAAATTTTGAATATTTGATTTTAGCAGCTTCTGTTACAAAAGAGATTTTTAAGTCGGAATGCAACGTTAAATTTATTACGTAATGTGAGGCGTTCGTATCATGCAAAGTATTTTTGACTGATGAGCTTGAATTTTCTGAGGGTGATTTTTATTTGCGGTCCCAAAAATTTCGATACCGTAATTCAAAATTGGTCGTAAATAGGCTTTATATTATGTTAATACTTGATTTTTAATGGTAGATTTGGTTTTAAACAGCGAATTTAAACAATTTTTGAACGCTTTTAGGGATCCACAAAAATTCCATTTATAAAAGTTTTTAAGTTAATACTATAAATAACTAATTGTATCAAATTTAACAAAATTAATTAGTAAATAAATATCTCTTATAATTTTTTTAACATTATTATTTATTTATTTAAAGTCGCATCAACAGCTTGGTCATTAGCGACTACAGTGGATTACGTTGCTGTAACTGTGGATTTTGACTAGTAAAAATTTCCACACTCTTGCCGAGAATCGAACCCGGGATCTCCGCGCGGTAGGCTGACGCGCTTAGCACTACGCTACGGAGGCGGCCAAAAATGAAAAAAACTGATCATTTTACACGTTCGGCTAACGTTCAGACACTCTTATAAATTTAAAGCGAGGTTTTGTTATTTATAAAAACTAGATACCGAAAAATTAGAATAAACGTTAAAATAAATGAACCAATACTGTTACTAAACTAAATATATTTCTTTATTCTTTTTTATTTCTAATTTGTGTACGTTGCAATCTGTTCAATTCAGAACAATAAGTAACCTCATGATCCAATGAGATGAGGATGATGTGTTTGACGTGTAAATGAGGTGTAGTCTTGTACAGACCCAGGCCGATTATTCGTGGGAGAGTATGGTTAATTGAACCCCAACCATCAAAGTACACCGGTAATCACTGCCTAGTATTCAAATCTGTATAAAAAGTAACTACCTTTACTAGGATTTGAATCAGGAACCATCGTCTCTGAAAATCAGCTGATAAACAACTGACTTTCGACGACGCTTTACCTCTATACTAACCCAGTGGGTAAATATTAAATTTAAAAATTTTAAGGTCAGCGCAACTAGCTTCTATGAGCCCTAGGTTCGATTCCCGGTTGAAAGTTATTAATCTTTATATCACCTCATATCATTACCTCCGAACAAGTCGAGCTTATGTAGACATCATTGTCAATAAAAAAAGATAATAAAAAGATACGGCGCTTTTGTTCCTTTCCGTTTCAGTTTCCGTCTTCCTTGTAACAGCGTTCACGTATTTCATAGCTATAATATGCTCCATCGCACATTATACTTCATTGCTGTGCGAAATCTGAACGTTATTAACAAACGTGCGTTAACAAATTAAAATTGGAAGATAAATTTGTTGAATTAGTGGCATTAGAAACAAATTATAAAATGCCAGTTGAACAATGCATCATTATTTTATCAAAGAAATAACAAAACCGATTACAAAATACATGAATAGATTGGTCTTAATGTTAGTTCCTTGCGGTGCTCATACCTATTAAAACTAGATTTCGGCTCATATCTCATAAGAGGTAAAATAAAGGATCTACTACACTATGATAATAACTCATGGCTGTATTATAACGAGGGCGTAATAAATATCTAATAATAATTTAAATACCTCTACCGCAAAATACAATATACTAATATGTACACTAATAACTTGTACCGACAATATAAACAAGTAAGCCTATGATAGCGATTTAATCATTATAATTGATTAAGGGCGTCGTCCTTGTTTTTCGACCCTTTCCTCTCATTGTTTAATGTACCTACTACAAATTGTTGTACCAGGGGTCTATTTCCACCCATAATTCCCTACGATGCATTTGCCCATTTCGCATTTCCTTCCTTGATCACTGTGGTCACGCATTGCGTTCTCGTTGACAACTGTCCGGATCTCAATACGACCACCGAATGTAATTACTTTCTCTCTCTCGATCCATTACCCTAGCTCATTCTATTCCTAGTATAATATCAGTGGACCAAACTAGAGGTTATTACATGGTTTGTTGTTTACTAACGATTTGTATGTCTATGCTTTGCCCAGGTGTTTTAATAGATCATTTGATTACATATTGAAGATATTTTGTCAGAATATCTTGAAAAATTAATTTATAAAAGAGCTTTGAAGATTAGATTCATACTTTTAAAATTTAAAAAAGTAATACTTTTCGGGAAGTAATAATTGTCATTTAGATATTTGATTGATTTAAACCGGTCTAAACTATACTTGTGAAGTGGAAATAGACTAGTTGGTTATATTTAAAGAGGTGTCATATTTCCCCTATGTTAGTTTTAGTAAATTTTAGGTACAGTTTTCTACAGAACCACAAATGAGAGAGCAGTAAATTGTTTGATAGTAGATCTCTTTCTTCTGAATATTTTAACATGAGGGTTTTTCTTCTTTTTTCAAATTGACTACCTTATTCTAGAATTTTTTATAAAATATATAGCTTATGATTGTATAAAAATTAGTATAAAAAGTTAAATTATACGTTTACAAAATAAATTTCTATTAAAATACGTATAAAGTTTTATCTGAAAAATATTTTTTTTAAAAATCATGAGGATATTTTCATCCGTCTAGGTAAAATATATACCTAACCATAAAATAACTGATTTTAGGAATTATGTTTGAAGTCTGCGTTAACTTTTTCATACATTTTAGATACATTATTATACCACTATAAGAAGGTCGTTCAGGTTCAGCTTGCTAACCTAATAACAACCACGACATGGACTAATGTACTGCTAAATTGATTGTTTAGTTGTATTGCCAACATAAGACCTAAAGTTTTTTCAATATGCCAAAAATGTAGAATTTTTTTTTGTAGCTTTTATTTGTTATCGGGAACGGTACATTATTGACAACTACCCAATTTTATCGCTGCTTTGCTGTATTATTTGACATGAATTAGGCATGAGTTTGAACAGGGACCCCCAGTAGAGTTGTTCACGGATGGCTGTCAGCTGGTCACCATACAAAGTCGCTTGCCTAACCGGTGTTACTTAACAAATAAGAAGGACTTGCTACCAGCTGACTGACTGGGCTGACCCGGAAGCCATGTAAAAACTTGAATCATAAATCACAAATTAGCTGATAATGTAAACAATATCCAAATGCAGTGGACATTGACATTAAAAAAATACGAGTACTTAGTGACCATGGAAATTCATATAAATCGTTCTAAGCAGCAGATTTTTATTTGTCGTTTATTTTCAAGCATTCCAGTCCTTTTAATCGTATGTGTAAAATGATATCTAGGACCAATAAACAAAAAGCTTTAAATGTATTTTTTGTTTACATTTGACTGTTTAGCAATAACTACTAATGCAGATGATGAGAAGGATGTAAGATGAAGATGAGTGATGAAAAACCAGGAGTGATGAAAAAATTCCAGAGCTGACTATGAATCGAACCCGCGACCTCGGCATAGAAGACAGCTGTGCTAAACACTACGCCAACGGGCCGGCCACAAAACGATGATGAAACAGCTCTAAAGAAATGATTATGAAGTTTTATATTTCAGTAGCTGGTCTCTACATATTTTTATGGCATTTTTACATCCAAATGCAGCAAAGATGCATTTACTACGTAAAACTTCCAGTGTTTGAAAAACGAACCATCTGAAATATTGTGTCAATAAACTGATTCAGAGTGTCCACTTAAATAATTATTATAAGAATAATAATTACAAATCATCAGAATTGGTTTGACCAAGTCTGTAGGATGGTTATAAATCGACTGTTCTTGAAGGAGAGTTCAATGCTTGAAGGAGAGCAATACGATGACAAGCTGGTGTTAGAAACGAACAATTGATTTTTTTCTCATAATATTTTAAAATGTATGGAAAAAGTAAAAAAAAGTAAATATTTGGGAGTGTATATTACCTCTGACGTAAGCATGGATGAAGAAATAACAGAATTCTAAATCCTAGTGTAACAAATATAAAACACTACCACAGTACAGGCCTACGCAAATTTTTAGATGTAAATATGTTTGTAAAAGCTTTTATATTATAGGAAATATCACTCTCTGTCTTAAAAATAATAATTCAATTGAATTTATTAAAATAAATATACATATTTATGTTTACAGATGTTGAAGAATAATTTTAGGCTAAATAATTCCTTATATTTAGTTATATTGAATGTTTATTATTAATTTGACACAAATATGTACAAATATTCCATTAATTATTGAACGTATTAAACGAATTCACAAAGTTTTAGCGTTTCATTTGCAAGATTACTGCACTTCTGAAGAACTGGTATTAATTATTAAAATATGTAACCGAAAAATTAATTATAAGTGATATAAAAAATGAAAAATATTAAATTAAAAATATTATATTAATATTATTTAATGGAAATCTGTAAATTTTATTGCAGCAAATAGGGATTATATTTAAATTTTATTTGAAAAAACATTATAATATGTAACATAATATAGGTATTTAACATTATGTCAGATAATAACTTTTATAACCAATATTGAGATTTCATTTTGAACGGTAATTTAGTAGCATGCTTTGACGGAAGAACAATAATTCCTTCTTAGGTTTCACTCATTTGTTCCGTCAATTTCACTAGCTTTAGTGAAAGAGTATTTGGCCTGTCTTCTCTACGTACATATATATAGTAATGTTAACATCCCATGAGACAGAATTCACAATTTGTTTGACGAAGAAAAACCCACTGTGAAGTTCGTGTGTATGTTCAAACAAAAGGTTTTTAGACTTAAGTACAAAGTTTCCCTTGTTTGGACCAAACAAGTTGCTTTAGTTAACTTCTAACGTAGACAGTATCTACAACTTGTGATAACAGAAAAAACAAACTTAAAAGTGGCAGATTTTTGTCTATTCAATAAAAATTGTCAAAAAGTTTTCAACTGATCGTACACATATACAAAATAAGTTAAAAAAAAAAACAATTCCGTAGCGTATTAGTGAAATGTTAGACTGCAAAGTTCTATTCTAAGTTCAATTCCCGGTTGGAAAAATACTCACATCTCTTAACTGACGATAGTTTCAAATTTGTTGTCAATATAAACTGAGTAGTATGTGTGAAAATAAGTAAAAAAACAATATAAAAAGGCCAACATTTTTTGTCTTTAATTATACATCATCTTTGTAAAGACGTCTTTCACGCAAATTCAAGTTACCAACTACATCCAAAATAGCCATTTACAACTCTTACCAACTCCTACCTTCGACCAATATGGAGCTATGCCAGTCAGCTTTACTGCTGTGCAAAACCATCGGTATTAGCAAAAATTCAGCGTTTCCAATCAAAGCTTTTACGGAGGATAGTTAACGGCCCCTATTATACAACCAATAAAACGCTACACTCAGACCTAAACGTACCCTACATAAATGACGTTTTCTTAAAACTGTATACAAAATTTAGGAAGAAACTCGTGAACCACTATAACCCATTGATCTCAAATCTGGCTACGCAGACTCTCCCAAACAATCCAATAAGACGTCTAAAACGTCGATGGAGCCGGGACCTCATCAATTAACGTAGTAGTGTAATTGACTATCCATTACAGTGTTCTAAATGCTCCACTTATGCTACACTTACCTATTCACGTCGAAGTTCTGTCACTGGACTGTGTCTCCACTCACGTTTATTTACCATGTTAATTTTTCAGAAATTTTGCGTTATCACATTCACTGATTGTTTCAAACAGATTTTGAATTTCCTAAATAACAAAAAAAATCTTACATCTTAGATTGGACACGATCATAATCTCTAAATGTTATTACTTTTCTTTGATATGGTGCGAGAATATATTATTCCTTATATTCCGATCCTGTTCCAAGGATGACTTTCGATGATTATCAGTGATAAAGATTTCCCCAGGACAAGTTACGAGACCTGCGCAGGGTAGTTCAGTAGCGGGGCTGCCACCTTAAGCCTTAAGACGGGCACTAGTTTTCATTTAGAGATCCACCTCAATGGTTTTTCTGCCCTCTCCACTGTTGGAAAAATCCCTCCTCCGCCTTTGAGACCGTTGATCGTTTCTCGAGGCTCCACCTTTTTTTTGCTCTTTTTAATTCTTTATTTACAACTGTAAAATGTTACAACAAGCAAATGTGATGATTATCATAATAATGTAAATGACATGATAGGCATGAGAGGGGTAGGGCCCCCATTGGTGCCTCCCCAAGAATGAAATTTGTATATCAAATTAGCATGTCTCTACTCCAGCGTCTTTTAAGGCGTCTAAGGGGATTATCAGGTAAATGGACGGAGGAAAGTGAACGCACCAGGGGGTTCTCGTGTTCGTGTGACTTGTCGTGAAAGCGTTTGTATAGGTATTCAATGGAATTTTGTACAAGTGGTGTTTTTAAAATCTGTATGTAAGGTTTTGTTGCTAACGTAAAGAGGTGCATTTGCTATAAGGCGTAATGTTTTTGACTGGAATGCTTGAATTCGTTGCAAGTTAGAGGGTTTGGTTGAACCGTAAATTTGGGATCCGTAGGTCCGCATAGGTTTCAAAAAAGAACAATATATGCGTAATTTTTGTGCCATTGGTAATTTTGATCGTTTGTGAAGTAGGGAATATAGAAGTTTCCATCTATTTTTCATCTTTTTTTTCCATTTATTTTCCACCTATCCTGGAATTTATTTGGGTTGGCTCACTAAGCTCTTCCACCTTCCACGTCGTTCGGAATCCATCATCTCTGCCGTTAAGATCGTTGACCAGCTTTCACCTCACTTGATCTGCGAGTAATTATTTGGCTATGCTTTATTCGTAACTCCCTGCAACTGAACCAACCTACGTGCCTGAAGCTGGTGCAACCAACACACAGACTTCCTCTACGAGCATGGAAATATAAACCTAGAGGGAAGCGAGGCATGGGAAGACCAAAAAAGAGATAGATGCCGAAACAGGCCACTGAGCCTAATCCTTGACAAATGATGAAAATGTTGGTAATGGTGCAGAAAGTAACTTTCATTGAATTATTCCTTCGAGTCACAGAAGTTTTAATTTAGAGGGTCAAATTACAAATTTTGATTTGATGAGATACAATACGATAGAAAGATAGATACGAAATTGATGCATTCAATTTGTTAATGTGAACCTCACGATATTTAAAGTCGTCGTAAATTTAGAAACTACCTCAGTGATAAACTTGAATAAGTTAGTTGGATGTCTGTGAATCTTGTCGTGAAATTCTTGGGACAGTTTTCTCGTGTTAAAAAGTTTTTTTTAACATTGGGATCTTAATATGAATTTACAACAAAACTGCATTAAATTAAAGTTGCTGGAAATTAAAAAAAACTATAGCGTTTTAGTTGAACATTATCTTCTACTACGGTCAATAAATTTCTGTATTTTACATAGCAATATCGATAAAAAAATGGGATTTTTTAATGATTGCGGGTTTAGATTGCTTTTTACGACAAAAGTGTATAATCAAAGTTATAAGAAACAAAAAAATCTACAACTTTTATTCCAAACATTTTTTCTACAATCAATCAATTAGTATCAATTAGTAATTTTCCGTATTTTTAAGTTCTACAGACATTGATTTTCACTTTCTTTCATTTACTTATGATTAAAATTAGGTTGTGTTTGTATTATTTACATTGGCGAGAGGCAAAGCCCTGTGAGTATTTTGCACCAGATTCTTTTGTATTGGAAACTGGACAGTATTGAAAACCACCCTATTTGTTAACTGATTTTCACTAATAATATTGACTTGTTTTGACAGGCTAAGTACTGATAAGGCTCTTAACCTGCGTTAGCCTACTTAACAATTTACAGCGTGTTTTCCTACTGACTAACTGGACTAGACTAAGGCTACTCTATTTTTAAACGTAAAGTTAATTACAATTTTAGTTTCAAACGATTTTATTCTGCAGATTCAAACTAAAAATTCTTTCGAAAAACGTACTTTAAACTTTGTGTAGTACTGTAAACATTTCACTTCTATTTATATAAGTTTATAATATAGTTAAGTGCTTAGCATTAAAATGAGAGACCAGATAGGTTATGCACTAACACCAAATAAAAATATCAACTGAAACAAATATGAAAATTACGATTAAACAATTTCTTTTCTACCTGATATTAATCTAAACTATAAGGGGTTTAAAATAGTTATTTTATTATATTATAACTTTAAAAATTTTAGGTTTTTTGAGAAACAGTAGGAAAAAGAAAAAATAAGAAATAAAATTAGTCCGACAAAGGAATTTGATATGAAAGACTAAACTATATAGTACAACTTTATGAAAAATATTTAGGGCGGAATTGGCCAAGAATAGAGTCTTAATTTCCTAATATCCCATTATGTTACAAAATAAAAATATGTTTTTAACATTTTATTTCATGTTCATAATTTCTGACTACAACCAGTTAGATGAAAAAAGTACAAAGCAATGACTTTCAGTCACTTACAAAAGAGCACCGTCCGATAACAGAGTTCGAATGAAAATAAATTTTATTAGGATAATTTACTTATATCACAAATTTATTAATTAAATTTGGTTTTTACGAAAATTAAATTTAAAATTGATGATTTAAGGGTTATATCGTGCCCCTAAATTGTTTCAGTATCCATTGAAGATTCTTTAAGTGATTAGAATTTAGCTTCCGAATCATCGAATTTACCTTTGAGTCTAATTTATATTTAAATCGCCCATAAAACTTTATAAAACGGTTTGTTATAAAATGGAGGATGTAGTGAAAAATTTTGTTCGATGCGTAACGTGGAGCGTCAGTAATTAACCTTAAAAATTTGGATAGGAATCTTTCAGTTCGTAAGTATGAGAAACGTTAAATAATTTTAAAATAAGCAGTTTACATAATTGTTTACATTGTAGAGAACATTTAAGGCAAGATTTCCCTTATAACGTATTTTTATGTGTTATTTTCATAAAAAAGTAAATTTTGAAATTCTATTTTGTAGTAGACTAGGTAGGATCATTTCCTGAGCTGGTGATGAAAGAGATAAATGAAAGTGAGAGAGTGAGTGTTGGTCAGTGACAGCGCGACGGGATTAGGCTACGGTTCCCTTCCACGCCCCGCTGACAGTATGTAATTTTTTTTTTAACCCGACATTTCCCTTGTAGTATTATATAAACAGTTTCGAGGGAGGTGGAAGGTTGTTTGCTGATATCAGATCAAGTGGCCAGGCAGCGGGTTTCTGGTTGGTAAGGCCGTTGCGGCCTCCTTGGGGCTGGACGAGGACGCCTTAATTGACTCCATCACTACTTCCCCATCGTGAGGGAGTGAACATGAGTTTTTCTCGCCACCTCGGATAAAAAAATATTGGATCATTTGAATGTAAAAAAACTATTGTCTATTATTTCATTTTAACTAAAGAACAAACTCTGGTTTATTTAAAAGACCATTCAAAATACAATTATTGTGGTGTGAATGATCTTTAAAATCGACTAGAATTTTAATTATTCAATAATTCAGATACCTGATTTTGAATTGGAACGTGAAAATAACACAAAAAATTGTATAATTGAATTTAAATAAATGTGCTCGATACGATACAATCACGATTAAATTTATTTTTTAATTCAAAAATTTTGTACAAAGTAGCAGGAAACTTATACACCTCAAGCTATATCATACATAGGTCTGATAATTGATTTTATCACTTACCTGGCCTACTAATATTGTTACGAAAGGCCTTTGTTGACCCTCTTATAGATCAAAATCAAATCATTTTAGTAACATCAAACTGCTTTAGTATTTTACTTCAAGAGAATTGAGTCAGTAGATGGACCTTTCCATTGTTATACAGAATAAGAAGAGGAAGAAGAATTCTCCATTTTGACCCACTGAGAATCAATTTGCAGCTAAATCAAATTTTCCTCTGGAAAATGAGCGGTCTACCCAAGTCATTTGCTATCCATTTTACAAAACCTCAATAGAAGGTGCATCGTAATTTAATTCCATTAAAAATTTATTTAGTATTAATTACCAATCAATATTCGAAATACTTATTTATTAATAAATTTGTTGCAGTTTCTTTTTTGTAAAATTCAGAGTATTTCAGCAAAAAATAAACAAAATTATGATTTGTTTTACAGTGATTAAAAATAATTATGAAAGTTCTACAAATTTTTCCACAAACGCTTCATTGCCAATACAGCTGATATTTTCACTCTGTTTTGTTGCAGGTCCGTTGTGTGGTGTCAGCGCAATTTGCTTCTACGCCAAGGGTACTAAGTTCGATTCCCAGTCTGGAAATTTTGATCACTCATTTTCATGTATCAAATTTCGTCGTCTTAAAAAATCATGATTTTAAGTCTAATGTAAAATAACACGTTACTAATATTGCTGGGACATAATATTCTGGAAAAATGTAGGCTACTCTTAAGATTTATAACTGAAAAATTTTCCAGAAGCGCATTTCTATAAATTTTAAGGTACAAAGTAATTGGCAAAAACAATTTTTATACTCAGTGAAAAATAAATTTTTAAGTGCCCAGAAACTGCTTACTTGAATCTCTTGATTTAAAAAAAAAATATTATAAGCATGCATCTTACAAAAGTTAGGAATTATTATCACATGATACAATGATTTCTGTGTAAACGGTTTTTTTCTGTATCTGTAAGTTAACGCTGAGATAACGCATCGGATTTATTTACATTCAGAGGAGGTAAGTGTCCTCTGGTTTATCTTTTCAATCAATCTTTACCACAAACAAACTCAAGCCGATACTTAGAACTACACTTAGACAGACGACTAACTTTGAAGAACCATGTTAACAGTATACTTTATTAAATGACAGACTTACACGAATTTACCAACTTTCCTAATAGATCTAATTATCATTAGGTTTTAAATTTCTAACATAATAAGCTTTAAAGAAACCAATTTGGACCTATGGCACAGCTCAGTAATAATTTCCTTACAATAAGAATTCAAAAATTTCAATCCAAATTTCTACGATTAATTGCTATTTTATGCCTTACATAAATGAAACAATTCACCAACAATTTATATCAAAATTAGAAAACAATAACATCCCGCTTATCCGCGTTTTTAACTGGCCGCATTTACCAGATAGCCAAATCGCCGGTTCCGCAAAAAGGTGGAGCAGAGATTTAGAATAAAGTTTACAAGTCATCAAGCATTTTTATTCTTCTTAGAAAAAACACATAAAAATTATTTAACTTATTTTGCACACCTACCAGGAATCGCACAAAGACGACTGTAACGCTGATGGAGTAGAAACATGATAGATTAACGTAATTCTAACAGTTATTACGTGTACAAAAATATAAATTGAAATTTAACACCATTATTGTTATCTGGAGAGATACAACTGGGTGGTGTCCTCCTCAAAGCCATTAACGCCGTTAGGTTTTTTTTGTATTGTCCTATATAAAGAACGCACTGGTTATGTAAAATTATTTTTTAAGCTGTCGTTTGTTCGCATGGTACACCTTCATCCTCTCGCTAACCTTCTCCCTTTGTTCCTGCGTCCATGTCCTCTGCCTTGTTTCTGCAGTCGGGAAATTCCCAAAATCTTTTATTTTCCTTCTAAAAGCAGTTCCATCGGTTACATCGTTACGTGAACCGTTTATGGTGTTTAGGTTTGTTTCGATTTCTTTGATCCATCCATCTTTGGTTTTAAAACCTTCTTGATATGTGATCATTTTGTACGTTTCGTTATTTTTGTTTTGGAATCTCATCATGTGACCGTAATATTGTAGTCGACGTTTTATGAGCTTAGTTGTTAGAGTTTCGCCTAGGAAATTCATTATGTGTTCGTTCGTTCTCTTCTTGTGGATCTTGGTTTCTGGGTCGAAAACTGTTCCTAGGATTGCCTGGGCGAATCTCCTGTGTATTTTATTTAGTTTTGTTAATAATCCTTTCCTATGAAATTTTAGGGTTTCGGCTGCATATAAGACTTATGGTAGAACGACTGTGTTTAGATGTCTAAGTTTGGCGTTTCTAGATATGCATTTTTCGTTGTAAAAGTTCCTTGTTTGTACGTAGTTAGTTTATTTTATTTTATTTTTTAATTTAGTTGTAAGAATGTTTGCTGGGATGTTTTTATAGAGTTGCAAGATAAATAAAGTAAAAAATAACTTACTTAATCAGTAATTTTTATCCATGTCATGTCATTTAAACGCGAAACTCACGCAAATAAGTGCTGTTAACCTCAAAATTTATATGTAAATTTGCAGATGTACACCAAAGTTGTATTCCATAATAAGCTAATAAAATTTTATAAAGTAATTTAATTACGCAAGCTGAATTTATTTATTTTTTCAAGTGATCAAGAAAAAATAAACATTCGTGTTAAACAGGATGAAACTGTTACATTGAGTTATATAAAAATCACAGTTATAGGGAAAATATTACAAACCCAAATGTCTGATTCACGGAAAGAAAGCCTGTAACGCAGCTCTCATTACTTCTCTTATTAAAAACAGTAACAGTAAAATTAATTATTTTTAAATATTGTAATTATTATAAACTTTGAATTAGGATCCAATAAATATTGAGTATAACTTTAAGAGAAAAGCTTGAATTTTATGATAATCTGTAGGTGACTTCATAAAAGAAATACATTAATGTGTAACCCCGTTATTTAAAGAATACTTTTATAAAATTACTCTCCAATTAAAAAGTTTTCCAATGAAACTTAACTCTAACTATTCCATTATTAGTTTATTACAGTTGTACAAACTGAAACTTTTAGTATACTGTAATGTTATCATAAGTTACACTGTTTCAACTTACGTTGATTTAAATAAATGTATATTTTATTACATTTTATTATATTATTATTAATTATATATAATAATAGTTATTATTATTATGTCAACCGATAAAACAAGCCCGCAAACTCTAAATACGAAATATGGAAAACTGAGTAGAGTTAGCTACTTTATCTGGAAGAGATTATCCAGCAGAATAGTTCTGATGTTATGGCCTTACAAAAAATAATTGGAAAATTGGAGATGGCTTACGTACAGATGAAGAAGTTTTATAACAAAAAATGCGTATCTATAAACACTAAAGTAAGGCACATACACACCGTTGTTTTTCCACAAGCCCTGTATGCAGCGGAGACGCTGACCCTGTATAGGAATACAGACTTAAAAAAGATAAAATACACAGAAGATTTGGTCAAGTGTGATCTGTGATCTGTCTTTGATCCATTAAGAAAACTACATGAAGTGCTTGACAAACTATTGGGCAAAACCTTGTTAACCATAATATTGATCCTCACCAGACTGTTCTTTTTCCTCAAATAATTTCCTCTTTTTTCTCTTGTCTTGCTTCTTTTGACGCACTTTCCATTGCCTTCTCAGCTTTCCGTGTTCTTTGAATATCACAACTCTTAATTGTTTCCACAGATTAACTTCTGGAAATTCTGGTAAAAACATTACTTAACAAAAATCTGCTTAGCTTCGGTAATTTCTATCGTACAGTTATAATTTTTATATGTAATTACATAGATAAAGATACAAAAGGCAATGACGCCAAAAGTAGAAAAATTGATTTTTTTAAATTTTCGAGGTATAATGCTCCCCTTAAAGAGAGTTCTTGTCCGGGTTTCCTTTTTTTATTTAGATCATGAAACACATCAAAGAATATTAATCAGTGATCTGAATGCTTATGACAATGAACCAGAGAATAACTTTTAAATGGTTACTCAGTAAAAAAGATTTTTGTGAATATTGTAATATTTTGAAAACATTTTAAAAATTAATATAATTGTACATATTTAATAAGTTGGCACAAAATTGAAATCAACAGGTTTAGGAAGAAAAATAAAAATGGTGGAATCACCATGTTTCGTTTTATCTACATTATGAAAACGCCTATTTGTATGCTTGTATGTTTATGTTTATTTCGTAGAGGTACATTTAAATTTTCATATTAATATTTTTATTTTCTTCAACAAATACAATCATGAAAAGTTGTAAAAGAACTTTTTAGATGTAATTTTACATAAATAGTTCAGTAGATGCGAACATTTTCTTTCTTTTGTGTGTGTTAGTAGCTACCGTAATAGTGCAGGACAAAAAATTGAATTTACCTAAACAACCATTTACTGTGTTTATTTAGCGTATACTAGAGAAGTGTATTTCACTACATTTTGCGCCTTCTGCATCTCTAGCTTATTTGAAACGTATTCTATTTCAACTTAGATAGTGCTCTTCCTTTTACGTGCTCACTACTCTGCATATAAAAGTGGGTTAGTCTACAAAGTTCCCTTCTCTCAAAAATTCTAACACACTTTGTAAAATTTTATTTATTTATCTTATAAAACCAGCATTAAAACAATTAACTATTGCAGAACAATCAGATAAATATTATTACTTTAATAATGCTTTACCTTGGGTGGCAACCACACTAATAACTGCAATTTCTCTTGTTTTTCAATTTTATCATTCTTTGGTTAATTTATAGGCCTACTTTTTTCTTCTGAAAACATCCATGTACTTCTTCTCTGTTTCTTCTCAGATAGATTCTTCAACTCTGAAAATTTTTTTATGAACATTTGCGTTTCTATTGTGGGGTGCAAAAGGGAGCAGAACCCCCGGGTGGAACATCCCGAGGGCGGAAAAATGATCCTTAAAATATGAATAAATAGTACCTCTGCATTATGTAACGACCATACCATAAAGACTAAGATTTGAAAGTAATTTCGTACTATTACAACCGATATGTGGGAATTAAAAACTCCTGAATTACCTTCAAATGATGGATAAAGTGATTACTTACACTTAACACTATTAAGAATGTAGTTACTTATTGAACGTTGAAAGTAACTTAAGAAGTGGGGATGTAGCAGATCTGGAGTTTGGAGTGAAAATAAGAACCCTTAATTAAGCAGCAAAGCTAGCATTTCTTAACATGGTGATCGGTTTGTTATCATATAATTTCCAGTAAGATTATGAGTTAGTCCAGACCATATATTTACTCTGTCCTGTTGTGCGGGAAAGAAACGTGAATCATCTGTATGGAGTCTAATCGTTTAAAAGCTTTAGAGATGTGGGTGTTCAGTATTTTCAGTCATGTTATTAACGTTGATATTTTGAGAGGTATGGGGGTTTACTGTGAGTTAATGTCAATAATCAAAAGCACCAATTATAAGGGTTGACAAGCATGAGCTTCTTAAATTTATTCTTGAGGACAAAGTTGAGGGTAAGCGCAGACCACTCAACACTCATTTAAGGGTTGTTCACAAAAGACAGAGATTTACCAGAGTTGTAGCCAATATTTAATAATAGAGTCGGCACTCTAAGAAGAAAACGGTTATCGGAATAAAACAGTATTGGGCAAAGTACTGCTCTCGGGCAAGATCCGGCCCCAAACTGTTAAAATCCAACCCGTGATAATGTTCTGAAAGGCAACGTACCTACACACTGACCATGTTACCAAAAGGGAATATGTAAGTCCTTGAAGCTACAAGGAAAGTGTGAGAAGATTTCGTAACGAATTCGGACGCAGTTTCAAGACTTTTAAAGTACTGGATAAGACTTTAATAGTTTCAGTATTCCATTAGACTGTAAAGCAGTGAAACAGAATTTCAACTTGATCTAATCTATTTACAGTTTATTATTGAGTTAAACCCGTTTTCCTTAACTTACCAAAATTGGATTTAGGACGCTATCGAAATCAAGTTTATTAAATTCGAGATCTCATGCCCAGATAAAAACTGCTCTGTTTGCATCATCCTATGTTTGTGAACCAGTGAAACTTTAAAAATTAAAGTCAGTAACAAATTGACAGATGACTATTTAGCTCCGCTTCTGAGTACAGCTCATGCCAGTTACAACCAAATTCAGAGACACTAGGCCTATTAAAAAAAGTCACAGATCCATTCATCGCACACTCCTTCATACTCTTTCAATCATTAACTGATTTTTGAAAAATTACGTTAACATTCAAACATAAATTTATGTAGTATTTCTTTTTATTCCGTTTTAATACATTTTGTTGGGCCGCCTGAATAGTTTTATTTTCCTCCGGTTCTCTCCTTTATGTGTTTACCCATCACTGGCCTAAAGGTAGTGGTTACGCTCTAATTTTAAGAATACACCACAAGAAACAAAATTGACTGGATGTTGCTAATCACAGCACTAAATTGTTTGAGCAATAACCTACTTATGCAGGTAGAAAATACATCAATAAATTACTACAAGCTTTAAAAATTTAAGCTAACGAAAATTCTTGATGGATGAAACATTTTGCAAAGTTCACGAATTCCTTTTTAAAATTAGTTTTTGGTTGAAAAATGTGTAAAATTCAAGTAAACACTGAGGAAAATTTTGTAATATTTGACCCAAATAGTTGGATGACACACTTATTGAAGTAAACAAGTAAGTAATGGCAATAAATGAATATGGGTAAGTAAGAAATTGAACATAGTGTTAAAATTTAGACTTACAAGTTTTATCTTGACATGTCCCTTATACTCCCTTCCGGAGTCTCCTGGATGCAGTTATATAGGGTATGTAGCCCTAAGTGGTATTTTTTTATAATATAAAAAATACCACTTACACCCGATATTTTGAGTTCATTTCTGGACATCATTTATTATTTCTTTCTTAAATTGATTATTATAAAACCAATTATCATGAAACACGATGAGTTTCCAGTGTAAATAAATTACAGAAACAGTAAGTTAAAAGTTATGAATTTGATAATAAATGGATGATACACCGCAACGACTTCTTGCGAATCAGTACCAATACAGGACTTAAATTTTTTACATTTTATCTTTTCAAATTTCAATGACAAGACTATTTGAAAACAAACTATTTTAATCAATCATATTCCAAGCAATAGTTAACTGACAGCTCAGACTTCAGAGAAATTACAATAGTAATTAGTTTTGTTCTGTTTATCATTCATTCCACTTCGATAAAACTTTTCGAAGTGATTTGTTAAAATAAGATCCATCACTAAAACAATGATTGATGATCAATTTCAAAATTATTTTAGTTTGTAAACATATTTTTTCTGTAAGTTTTTTTCTAATAGCCGTTTCTTTCATAAAACTACTTTAATAGCTCTAGAAGTAATCATTGTTTTTGTGAGAGCTTTTATAAACGTCATCTGTAATAAGTTATTTTCCTTTGCTCAGTTTGCTCAGTTTGCTCAGTCTAATTAAACGAGTAACCCGGAATACGATTCTCGTCAAAGATCAAAGAAATTTCAAATGCATTGATGTACACATTATCCTTTAAAAGTTATGAATATATTATTTTCCTCAATTTAATCTAAAAAGTACAAAAAAAATTTAGAACAATTTTTTTAACTACATTCAGAAGATTCTAAAAATTGAGTACAGGATGTAACAAGATAATATCGACAAGTTTAAAAATATCAACACTATTTAATTTGTTACTAACCAATTTTTACATTCTCTTGCCTATATGATATATAGGAACCCATAAACATGTTTTTAGCGATTGGTCTGTATGTGTGTCTGTCTGTGTGTGTGTGTGTGTGTGTGTGTACAAAATATCTCAAGAACGGAACATCGTACGAACTTGAAACTTAAGTTTCAAATTTCCACTACCGGACCCGACACGAACATTTCCATCAAAATCGGTCAAACGGAAGTAGTAGTTTATTCGTGTAATTTTTCACTTTTTTGCGATTTTCTCAAAAACTGGTCCTACGTTTTTTTAAAAAATCGCCTGGTTTACTCAATGTTTTATTCTCTACAAGATATGGTAGGCGCCATGTTTGCTGAAATTCTTGGTAGGCTGTTTTTACGAAAAAAAGTGTTTTTTAAGATTACTGCTAAATATGTATTATAGGTCAAAAATTTATGTAATAAAAAATGTAGAGAATGTAAAATTCTACAACTTTTACTTCAAACATTTTTTTGTATAACGCTTAATTTAGCGGTAATTAGCGATTTTCTGTTTTTTCACACGAAAACGTGTGAAAAATCGATTTTTTTAAGATGTCGGCGTTAGTATGCATTTTATGACAAAAGTGTATATAATTGAATTTATAGAAAATTAAAAGATCTACAACTTTTATGTAGAGTATTTTTCTTTACAGAGCCTAGTTTAGCGTGAAAGAGTGATTTTCCGTATTTTTTAAGCAAACTGAGATCGATTTTAATTTTGCGTCTTTCATATATTAAAATTAGATTATGTTTATTGAGGTTAGTTTTTTTGTTTATTTGTAATGTTTTATTACTAATGTTAGGTTTATTGTTAATTATTTACACTGGCAAGAGAAAGTTATGTAAGTGTTTCACACCAGATTTTTTTTACATATAACACACATGTTTATGAATATTTACTTCACTTTTTACATACGATTTTACATATGTTCCATTATATTTACTTACTTACGCCCAGTTCAGTAATTGTGTAATCTAACCATTATTACGCAATAACACACAATTTACCTTAATATTCACATTGAAATTTATGTATTCTTACTCTTTTTTCCCCTATATATTCATACAGGGGAGGAAGCTGTTGATTTCATATCAATTTTTTGAAATCGAGTTTCCACTGGAATTATAAATTTTTAGGCCCCCTGAACCCAAGAACATGTTTTTATCGAATAGTCTTAGTATATTTTGTTTACACACAAAACAAAATGTGTAAACAAAATATCTCAAAAATGAAATTTAAAATTTGTAAGTTAAGTAAAGGATCACAACAAATCCCGACGTGAACATTTTCATCAAAATCGTTCGACTGGAATTTGTTGTACACTTTTTACAATTTTCTCAAAAACGGCTTTTACGAATTTTTTTAAAAAATCGTCTCATTAAAAAATAAAAGTACTACTTTAAAAAAATTTAAGTGTTTCGTCGGCGTCGGGACTGTCATTCTGTAATGTTTTATTGGATACATAACTCGGAGAATAAGTAATGGGCCGTAAGATTTTACTTTAGAAACGCTATATTCATAAAATTACTGATGGCTTTAAAGCCGGCTGGAGGCTTTAAAGACAGAATAGTTAGGAAGATTATGCAGGGTCTCCAGAGTGCAGTTTTCGAGAAATTTAACAAAACCCAACAGACTGGTTCTCAGGATTGTACACAGAGTAAAGTCCAGACAGTTGGTATGGTATGGGTAAGTCGAAAGAATGACAGTGGACAAATGGCCCCAAAAAATAATTTCTTTCTTTGCCATCCGCCAAATAGACGAAGACAAGGTCGTCTTCAGAAGACATACTGGGCGTACAAAACGATACGGTTATTTATTTTATTTTTCAAAGTTTAGATTGTTGTGTAATATTTCATGGGTTTCAATCATGCCATGAACCTACAGTGATCAGTCTTACTCATTTTGATTGAAACCGTTGCCATATTCCTATTTTTATTATTATATTCTTCTTCTTTTTCTTCTCTTCATGGGTTAGGCATTTCTACATGTTCCGGTACTCATCTTTCTCTAGTTCACAATAAACTGTCACCGCCACCCCTTCTAATTAATCATTTACTGTGTTGCCGGCTTCAATAGTTCTCCCGGCCTTTGACAGCATAGCGACAAAGCTTTCGGCTGCACACCGCAAAGGCCTTTGTCATCAAGGTCAAGTCAGCCTTCGCTCTCTACAACAGCGCTCTCGGCAGCTATATAAAGAGCGCTGCACTGAGCCGAGTCAATTCAATTCCAATCAAGACACCGAGAGCTTCACTTCGAACTAGACAGCAGACAAGACGACCACCACGGCACACGGCTGCCGGACTCCAGCGAGAACTAATCGACGACCCCACAAGAGAGAAGATGATGCTTCCGCTCGCCGACCCGCCGTAGGCCGTCGACCGGACCGTCATCGCCCGCTCACGCGAGCGATGCCCACAGTGGTCCCTCGACCGAGCCTTACGCACACCGGACCCGACGAAGCAGCCATCGACGCGCTACTGCGAGGGAAGAAGATGACGTCTCCGCTGGACGACGACACGCCGTGTCGCCCAGCTCCTCGACCGCCACGACGGCTACGACCGACTCCTCTCCAAGACGACCACCGCTTAAACGGCCCTTTTCAGGGCCACCAAATTAATAAGGTTGCCACTTAACGTCGCCATCCGGTGACAAAACAGTAAATTTATCAAACTTATTAAAAAAATTATGATTTTAAATTTTAAGACCGCATTTTTCATTTAATTATAACATTTATTACGGATTTTTTAGCAACAATTTTTTTCTGACAAACCTACTTAGGTGTTGTAAAGAAAATTTATATGGTAGCTCAGTAATAATAGTATATTTATAAATAAACAAAAATAAAGTAAATTTAATTTAAATTTACGTGACACATTTTACAAACAGAGACACGTTAACAAGTTATTAGGTTTAAATTAACCAGGAGTACCTGACTTAGTATTGCGTGCTTGCATCGCTTCGTTTCCTTCACTCGTATCCTGCCATCTTATTTTATAACTCACATCAAGATCTGCTGACTCGTATTCTAATGGAGTGAGACGTTCAAATGTCTTTTATCTCTCATCTTCAAAGCTTCTTCCTTTTTATATTTCATTCATTTTTTAACCTTTGTATACACATCAAAAATATAGATGAGTTTTAAAATGTAAAACTTTTCACAAATTTTCACAAGGATCAATAAGTAGAGTATCTTTCTACTGAAAATTTAATAATCTAATTTATTTGTTTACATATTTAAAACCAATTTAAATCTAGTTGTACAATTACGCAAATATACCATATCAATTATTTCTGTATTCCATATTCTATAGAGAATTGTAAATTCTCAATTTTCAGCCGTTCAACAAAAGAAAGAAATTATAGTTTAAAAAACCAACAAAATTATTCTCATAAAATGCATCCTTAAATTTGATATCGTAGTATCTACTGTTCTCATTAACGTTGTAATCGGATAGCGACAATAAACGGCGTAGGGAAGCTGTAAATGATTGAGGCCCTAAAAAGTACCTTTTAAGCGGTGATCGTCAAGGCGAGAAGAGTTAGTTGTAGTCGCCGGGGCGTTCAAGGAGTTGAGTGACATCATCCAGAGGAGACGTCATCTTCTTCCCTTGCAGTATTTCGTCGATAGCTGCATCGTCGAGATCCGGTGGGCGCAAGATTCGGTCGAGTACTGCTGTGGGCATCACCCGCGGCAGCGGGCAATGACGGTGGATACGGTGTCCGGTTGGCGAGCAGAACCAGTATCTTCTCTTGTGGGGTCGTTGATGAGTCTTCGTCAGAGTCCGGTAGCCATGTGCCGCTGGCGGATATCTGATTGAAGCTGTAGAGTAGAGTGGAATGAATGATCTGTTTCTTCAATGGAAAATCAATTCCGACATCAGTAGGTGATTCTAACCTGTGTAGGAGCATTCTTTAGCTACTTATTTCAAGGAACCTAATCAGAAACTAGTCAGCAACAGAAAATGCAGAAGAATTCTGGTTAACCGATTCGACTGGAAATCAATATATTTCCGAAGTACGTAATTTTCGTATATGAACAAAATGAAAATAAAGTTCAATATCAATGTGGTTATCTAATTGTGTTTCGATGGACTTCGCTCTTCGCTAGCTAATTCTTTTATAATGTACAGTCCCTAGACCTAAATCTGTTTTTACTAACATTTAGCCTACAAGCTGTACTTAAAACAATTAGTAGACGAGTTTTTCTATATTGTCTCTTGAATGAAGCAATCCACTTTCGGAAACACTTCCTAAATTTTTTGTTTTATAAAACCTTAACATTTAGTTTATTTATTTATTGATATTTAAAAGAACTTTATGATTGCAAAAAATAATTTAATTAGATTTAAAACTAAGGAAATGTTTAGGAATAATTTCAGTATAAATTTGAAAATTTGAAATTTACAAGAATACCTGTGTTAGCTCGTCGGAGGACGTACATGGAGCCGAGCAAACATGTTTTTGAAATGGTGACAGAAATTTTGTAATAATTTGAATATATACTAATTTATCACAGTAGATAACGAGGAAGATAGATTTAAAATAGAATTTGGATATAAGAAAGAAAATTGTAAAATAAAAAATAGAAGATAGATGAAAAACGAGAGCAAAGCTCAAAGGATAAATCAAAGTCAAAATTAAAAAGAAACACGATTAATTAGGTAAGATAAAGTTCACCAGATCAACTTTTAATAATAAAATCAGTAGAGTCAAAAAATTTAACTATTAATGAATTCAGTAGAGTCAAAACATAATTAAAGTTCAAACTTTACTTTTCAAAATTTGTATTTGATTTTATATTTCACACTTAAAAATATATATGAAATAAACTCGTTTTACGAATATTTGAGTATAAAATATTTTTTAATTTTGTTAGTTTATGGTAGTATATATTACAAACGACATATCGTTAAACGATCGATTTAGAATCGTTGAACTGAGTCGATTCGATTATTCTGAGAGTAATATCTACAATAGATTTAAGACGTCATAGAGAAACAAAATGAAACCACCCAAACATAAAAACTTAATAAACTTTAGAAGAAAATTATTTTAATTTAATTTACAGTAAAAATAATTAGGGTTGATTTTTATTTAGAAAAAGAGCCCTATTATATTTTTCAGTCAAAATATATCCAATGCTTGTTGAAAAAAAATTTTTTTTCAAAAACTATATTCTTTACATATTAACCTTTAATTTCTTGTTACATCCACATTTTTCAAATTCGGGTTATCCGAAACGGATTCGCTCAAATTATGTCGGATAACCGGAATTCTACAGTATTTATAGTAAAATTTACAATGACTTGATTCTGTTTCCAATATAAAAAATTATTATTGTTTTCACAGAGCATAAAAATTTCACAAAAAGTTTACAGGTTTATTCAATGTGGATGATATTCCTGAATGATACCTTGTACCAGAGTAAATTCAAGGTGAATCAAAGGTGGGGGAAATAAGAAAAGATTGCCTGCATTATTTTCTACGTCCATCCTTATTTATTAAGTATACTGTGTTTATATCGAACCATCAGTTTTCCAAAAAAGGAGAACCCTGAGATCAATAGAAAGTTTTGGATTTTCTAATCTATTGCTCTGGAAGCTATACCGTTTATAATTTTAGAAAATCCACCTATATGAAGTTGGTAATTGTTTTTGCTTATCGAGTGTAACAACCTTTTCATATTTCTTCTTCAGTAATTACATAATAATTATTGTTGATTATTCCTATTCAGGGTAACACCAAATGCTTTAATTTTTGATAAATTGATATATAAAATAAATATACGAAGAAAATATTAATAATTATTAGTAGTAAAAGTACATAATTTTAATTATTTAATGAACTAGAAATCTTAAGATTTTAGAAGACTGGTAAATGTTGTTTCGTTTTATTAAGTCTAATTAAGTCTTGAATTTCATCATGTAACACTCTTAGTTATACTGTTACAAACTCTGCTAAGTTTCATTCACATTTCTTCTTGTTCATGTTCTTCGTCTTCTACTTGGTCGTCTATGATCAAAGTTACTCATTAAACAAAGTCTACCAAAGCGAATGAGAATAGAAAGTGGAAGGTTTGAGAGGGATTGAAGTAGAGGGGGGATATCTTCAACGGTGGGGCATGATAAAGAGGGGTAACGTTTTTTGAAGGACTAAGGGATGAAAGAGAGAGAAAGACGTTTCCAAGAGAAAGAGAAGTTTGAAAATTTCTTGAAGCAGCAAAGTAGCGACAAATACATGCAACTTTAAATGAATCCCGTAATCGTTAGGGCTTAAGACATCCCAACCTACTTCTCTAACTTAAAGAATACATTTGTTAAATCTTAAATTCGTTTCCCTAAAAAGTGTCAAATAAATAAATATAACCCATAACAATGGCTTTTAATATTTAACATTTTAAAGGCGTTACACCGAATGAAAAGCTTCGTTTAATGTTATTAAATTTTTGTTTTCACTTTAGGTAAATACAATTATTTCTTTCTTTCTTTATAATTATTAATTGTAAAAGAAATATTAAGGCAAAAATAAGGACTTAAATTTTTCACTCGTTTCATAATAATTAGTCAGCCATTAAATATGTCAATAACATAATTTTTTTATTTTTAGAGCACCGGCTTCATCAATCAAGGTTGGCTACAACTCTGGTAAATGGACCTGTATCGTCAACCACTTTTAAAAGAAATGTGATTCTCTGATTGTGAATTCTACGCCAGTGGTCCCAGTTTCGATTCTCAGTCAGGTCTAGCATTTTAATTTTTCATATATTGGACGTAAAAGTAAAATAACGAGACTTTTAAAACATATTTAAAAATTCCTTACGTATTCGACAAATAAAACACTACTATCAATGTTTCCAAAGAAAATTAGCTAGGCACAGAAACAAAATACAAAGAACTCTCAGTTACTTTATCGTACAATCCTCCATAAAGGCTAAAAACAGCTTGGACAGAGACGTATTGCTCTCTTTGAAATTCAGATAAGTAAAATACATCTATAAACACTAATAGAAAATAGAAAAATCCCTTTTATGAGACGATTCGTCTCATGGCTGGTGGAAATTTTTAAAAAGGCTTACCTTTGACGTACGGCAAAAACTATTAATGATTTCTGTATCTACTCTTTAAGAGGAATCGAATGACACTATTTTTGTTTCCAAGTTTCGACTTTGATTTCTTGACTTTCGGTTTTGGAGCACTTCCGGTCGAAACCGGAACTTGAAATCCAATTTAAGCCCACTAAGGTTTTGTATAGATTACGAATCCGAAAACCGTTTGTAAGTGAAAACCGTTTGTAAACCATTAGTGACTACTGTGGGTTTTGGTGGTGTAATAATGGGTTTTAACATGTTAAACTTTCAGATTCCAGCTGGGAATCGACCCCGAAACCTTTCACATTGTAGACTAGCGCGTTAGTCACTGCTACGTTACGGATGTGGTCCATTTCAAATTTTCAGTTACATTTATTATTTTTAGGTATTAAACATAAATTCAAATAAAAAAACTCTATTGCAATTTCACGTTTTTATAAGGTTTTGATACATTTCAGTTTCTTTTCTAAAAATAAGCTTTATTCAAAATAAATTAAGGTGAGACTGTACGATGGATTTCACTGAAAATTTCAATTTTTGGTTTTTTATGTTTTTCAATAGTTCAGATATAGCCTATATCTACAAGAAAACCATTAAATTATGTCAAAAAATTATTTTAATGAAAAAATTAAGGTTTTCGCAGGCATATCCAGAAAAATTATCATTTCATCAAGAACCAATATTTTTCGTAACAATAGCCTACACCAATCGTTTTAAAGCAAATGGAATTTTAGTTTTATTTTAAATATCTGCGTTACGATATGTGGGTTACGATATGTGGCTTCCGGATCGATTCCCAGGTGGAATCTGAAAATTTAACATGTTAAAACCCATTGTTACACCACCAAAACCCACAGTCGTTAGATCTCCATGGAAGACAGGAGCTGGCTTTCAAATTCATGAGGATGATGCAAAAACAAAATAGAGAGCTTGTAGAAATAGGTAGTGTGGAAGAAAATGAATGGATTGATCACTATAAAAAATTGTGGTTTGATAATGGAAAAAATGAAAATACTGTTCCCACTGAATATGTTTCTTGTCAAGTAGATCAAATTGACATGACAGAGCTACAAGCAGCAATTAAGGCCTCTAAAAATCGGAAAGCAGCAGGACTTAATGGTCTAAATATGGAGCTTTTAAAATATGGAGGAGTGCTACTTCACTTGCGGTTATTGCATTTATTTAATAGTTGCTGGAAAAATCATGCAGTGCCACAAGAGTGGATGATGTCGAAGGTGATCTCAATATTTAAAAAAGGCGATCGATCAAACCCAGGAAATTATCGAGGAATAAGTCTTCTAGATACAGCTTACAAACTATATGCTTCGATCCTAGCAAGAAGATTGCAGGCTATTACTGAATCTCTACTACAAGAAAATCAAATGGATTTCAGGAAAGGAAGATCCTGCATTGATGCAATGTTTACACTGAAAATGATTATTGAGAAACGCAGAGAAACAATTGTGAAACCCACATGGCATTCGTTGACTGGGAGAAAGCCTTCGATAATGTGGATAGAGAGCTGCTCTGGAACATAATGACAAGGTATGGATACCCTAAACATCTGATTAGCAACATTGGAAATTTATACAATAAAACATCAATAAGGATTACTCTGAAGGATGGAAAATTAACGGACAGAATAATGACAAATAAGGGAGTGAAACAGGGATGTCCAATTTCACCTGCCTTGTTCAACATTTATGTGAACGAGCTTATGTTTGTGTGGCAGCACCAAGTTGACAAGGGTATTTCTCTCACCCGAAATACTTACCTGAACCATTTAATGTTTGCTGACGACACTGTAATCATACAGGAATCTGAGGACAAGCTGCAAGTTGCGATGCATAGGCTCGGCCTCATAAGCAAATACTTTAATATGAAAATAGCAGCAGGAAAAACAAAAGTCATTGCTTTTCGTGGAAAATGGCCTATAAGATCTAAAATAGTAGTCGAAAACAAAATCTTGGAGCAAGTGTCAAATTTTAAATACTTGGGATGTGACATAACGCATGATTATGACCGGGATCCTCAACAAAAAATATCGAGGTTCAACATGATATGTGGGGCAATAAACCGATCCCTCAGGAGTAGAGCTAGAAAGAACACCCTGCTCAAATTTTATAAAGTAATGGCGATCCCAGCATTGGCTTCTGGACGCGAGACATGGGTCCTTACAAAGAAACAAGAATCAAAAATTCAGGCAGCAGAAATGCGATTCCTGAGGCAGGTGAAAGGTTGTACAAGAGAGGATAGAATCCGAAATGAGAAGATAAGGAGAGAATGTGATGCCCAGCCACTCTTGAGCATATTGAGAACCTACAGGAAAATTGGTCAGATCATGTTGTAAGAATGTCACAAGACCGCCTCCCTCGATCTGCGCTGCTCTATAAACCAATCGGAAAGAGAAATATTGGTAGGCCGAGGAAAAGATGGACGCCGGAACAGGCTTGAATAGCCTAATCCATGAAGACGACGACGACGACGATCTGCGTTACTGTTTTTTTATTCTCAGCTGTTGGTACAGCTTTCTAACGAACTGTTCATGGGAAATTTACTTTTTTGTGTACATTTTCTTTTTGATTTGTTCCTTTTTGTTTTTTGGCTGTCCCGTAAATTTAGATTTTAAAATTTAGGTACATTTTTCTCGGAACCCATTAAACCTAGCTGGCTGAATTTTTAACCAGTTATTCATCTTGTACATGCAAAACACCGACATTTTAATGACTTCCTCAGATGTTCCAACAATTACTAACATCTAAAATACGTATAAAGAAATTTGTAAATATTTTATATTATTCGTTAATTTGTTTTTAATTTTATGGCCTCACAGATTAAATTGAAAAACTGAGAGTAGTTAGAGAAACCCGACAACTAAAAGTGTGTAAAGTTTCATTTATCAATCTTTTACCAATCCTATGAAAAATGTGTCTAAAAATAGCAAATTTAACATTGGCGTGATACAAAGTACAGTCTCCCCTTAAAGTAGAAAAAACTCAAAATCTTTACCGAGAAGCGGGAATTATTCTTTAAATACTAAAGATAAACAACAAATTGTTCCATTCATAATTTTGCTGGAAAGTCAGATTTAGTTTAGATTCGTTAAAAATGCAACATTGTGTAAGTTTTGATTTGTTTTATTCTTCTAACAGTTCATGCACAATTGCTAATATTATTAATGCTAACTTGAACGGTGAAAAGTGAAGAGGTGAAAATATCTGTTTAAAAACGCTATACCTAATCGGGAATTAAATGTAGATTTCCAGGCATAGAAGCTCAATTACGCAATCAGTAACACCAGTGAACTGGCTGTATTGTAAACCGCGAAGAAAATATTTCAAAAACAATAATAAACTACCTACCTGTATTTTTAAGTTAAAAAAATCTGGTGTGAAACACTCACACAACTTTCTCTTGCCAATGCAAATAATTAACAATAAACCTAACATTAGTAATAAAACATTAGAAATAAAAAAAAACTAACCTCAAAAACATAACCTTATTTTAATCATGAGTGAAAGACGCAAAATGAAACTCGAACTCAGTTTGGCTTAAAAATACCGAAAATCGCTCATTCACGCTAAACTAGGCACTGTACAACAAAAAGCTTTAAATAAAAGTTGTAGATCTCTTAATTTCCTATAAATTTTATTATATACACTTTTGTCGTAAAATGCATTCTAAGGCCGAAATCTTAAAAAAGTCGATTTTTCACACTTTTTCGTGAGAAAAAAACAGAAAATTGCTAATTACCGCTAAACTAAGCGTTATACAAAAGAATGTTTGAAATAAAAGTTGTAGGTTTTTAAATTCTCTACAACTTTTATTATATAACATTTTGCGCTAAAATGCATATTAAAGCCGCAATATTAAAAAGAAAATGTTTTTACGTAAAAACAGCCTTACGCAGAATTTCAGCAAACATGGCACCTACCCTATCTTGTAAAGAATAAAAAATTGAGTAAACCAGGCGATTTTTAAAAAAATCGTAGGACCAGTTTTTGAGAAAATCGCAAAAAAGTGAAAAATTATACGAATAAACTACTACTTCCGGTTGACCGATTTTGATGAAAATGTTCGTGTCGGGTCCGGTAGTGGTATGTAACTTAAGTTTCAAGTTTCAAGTTCGTACGATGTTCCGTTCTTGAGATATTCTGTTCACACACAGGCACACACACAGACACACACACAGACCAATCGCTAAAAACATGTTTTTTGGGTTCAGGGGGTCTGAAAACGTATAGATCCGGTGAAAACTCGATTTCGAAAAATCGACATGAAACATTACTTTCCTTCCTATGTATTCATATAGGCAAGAGAAAATAAAAAAACATAGCTCATTGTCAACGGTGTAAAATCAACTGTTTGTATTGTAAAATATTACTTGTATAGGTTAAAAATATTATTTAAAGTTTAAGAAAAGCCTTTTTGAATAGGTATAGAATATTAAATTTGATAATAAGACGTAATGAACATGCTGTAGAATAGGAGGTGTAACAGCAAAGAGGTTCCTTATAAATTAGAATATAGTTTCTTTAGTAGTCTCTATGGATAAATAGACGTTTATGTCTTGTAGATTTAGGGACTTGAAGACTAACCAAGAAACAAGAGTTGAGTTAGCGGAGGTTTATAAATTATGACTGTATTTATTATTTGGTTGACTCCTCCGCGTGGAATAGTAGTCCTTTACAAGAACAATATTATGAATACGTTTACACAAACGCATATGAAAACAAGCAGCAAGTAGCCCGGCGGTAGTTATATTACTTCTAACACCACCACGGGTCACAAGGGGGTCACTTCATCGAAAAGTTTACAAGACAGCTACGAACTGTTGTATTGTTGTTGCATGTAGTAATCCGGACAGTTGTTAATTCAATCGTTTAAGATCGGAAATGTTCGGGAAGTTACGGTAGACTACAGCACACGCCTGGCGCGCGACTTTACCATCAGTCTACTGTATGCGTCCGTCGTGGTCGTGTCGTTTGGATTGTGAGGGTATTGTGTTTGCAATTCATTAGTTCGTATCGTATTGCAAATAATATCCATCTTAACTTTATCCGTTGTATAAAATTAAAAAGTAACTTATTGTGTGTTCTATTTGTTGATAAATGGTTATTTTTAATGATTTTTTGTGTTTATTATTTAATTCAATTTTTTTAGTGTTATTGTAGAAAAACAAAATTCTTAGGAATATTTATGTATAGTGTTAAAAATGACTTCCAAAGGAGTACAATTTCTTTCTTCAATTTTTATTGCATTACTCTTCTGTTCTTCTGGAGAAACTGCTCAGATAACTGCGGAAGAAACAGGTAAGATATTTTATTTATTTTATATAATTTTAAAATATAAGTAGGCTTCCAATTACATAATTTTTGAATAGTTTTTTAATTTTTGACATTTTTATATTTTTTCAATTGTATTGAAATTTCACGCTCTACAATGTAACAAGTTGTGAAAATGATTTAATAATTGTGTTGTAAACAATATTAATGGAGAACACCATACAGCGGTAGGATTTCGACGTTACAAACATTTTCGATTCCCAATATTTTAATGTAATTTAAAAAAATTATGCACGTGTTTCAGGTAGTTATAGTTTACCTTATAATGTCTTTGCTTCATCATATTTTTGAAAATTCTTTGAAGATATCGGGGAGATGTTCGTCGTTGCAAATCATGTTTAAGAAAGTTCCGGTGGTTAAACAATTTGTCCTTAAATCTGATATAACTGAAACAAGTATCATTAACATAAAATACATAGTATTCCGTGTGAAATATTGTGTTTGATACGTAGGGAGGAGTGTTTGTTATACGTTGGAGTCTCTTTGACCAAAATTTGTTTTTTTATCTATAAATTTTGCACCCATTCGTCCACTTGGGTTTAAAGAGAGTTTTTTTATAGATTAACTTTTACGGAGATTGCCAGTTTAGAACGTTTCGAAGCTATTCTTTGTATACGGTAACTATAATAATTGTTTCAGTCGATTTGATTACAGACCTAACTAAATTTTAATTCAAAGCGTAAATCGTTCTGTCTAAAATTTATTTGCAGGCGGAACTTGAACAATTTTAACGATTGTCCTGTAAATTATACTTAATCGAAATTTATCGTACATTGAGTAGGCTATGTTAAAATTTTTAAATAATTATGATTGTATTAACCATAAATGTTATTCATATGGGCTACGTTTTTAATAAACGAGACGAGACTTTTACTTTTTGTATGTAGGCCGTAACGTATCTAATTTTTTTTTATTTAGTAACTACTAAAAATATTGTTAAAATATTAAAATATTGTTTGCGCATACAACCCACAGTATTTATGGTGTACGTGTTTTCGCCTTGATTGGGGAAATCGCTAGGGGCAAACCCTCGTCGCTGTTTTTATAAGATCCCTGTTACAGTATCTTTTTAAATCTTTTTTGTGGATTTTGTGGGTAGGTGTGGATGCGATAATGTTTGTATCTCTGGATTTGTGTGATTTACTAATTTATTTTCAATGAATTTTTATTTATATGTTTTCCAGTGTTTTAATAACTTTTTTTAAATATAAATAATTAAATACTATCTTTTTATATTTTTCTTTTTTAACGATTAAAATAGTACAGAAGGTAAGGAACTTGTTAAACCCTAATTAACCTAACTTACATTGATTGTATATTTCGTTTATCAATCAAAATTTCAAGACGAAATTGTTTCTGAAATAAGTACGTTCTGCAATTGGAAATTTTGTTCCAGTTACAAAAGTGTATTGAGAATAGGTTTTACAGTTTTATTTTTATTTTTACGTAAAAACCGTAGCGGTTATCTTTGTTTAGGAAGCTTTAACACGGAGTGCTCAATATTTTACTTATTGTATTACAATTGTTCTTTTAATTCTAAATTAACCTGTAATTATAAAAATATTATACATCTAAGAAAGAAATTCGTACTATTTATTACATACTCGTAACAGACGTAAGGAAAGCACCAGGATAGCGGCTGTAAATGGCCCATCTAAGAAGTAAACATGCCGGCCGCATTGGCGCAGTTGATAACGTGCTCGCCTCTCATCATGCGGTCCTGGGTTCGAATCCCACTCAGGCATGGCATATTTTCATACGTTACAAAAAATCATTTCATCCTCCATTGTAAATAGTTACACCCCAATGTCGTCGCTAATGACCTTAGTAGTTGATGCGACGTTAAATAAATGAATTAAAAAAAAAGAAAAGAAGTAGACATAAGTTAATTTATAAAATAAACAACAAAAGTTGTATTACAGTTAATTAAAAACTGATATCACGGCTAAAACACAGATATTCTACCTCAACTAGGATTGTATAAATGTCCTAGATTGAGTGAATTTATAATTTGCGTATTCAAAGTAACTAAAGTATACAATATATTATAATATTTTTCCTGTGGCACAAATTGTTAGCGTCCACAATCGTAAAAAATCCCGTTTGATACTCGATTTCGGTTTACAAATTTAGAATATTAAAATACGCAGTTTCATAACACAATGTAGAGAATCCTAAAATACAACACAACAGAATCTTAAAACTAATTTACAGAAAACAAAACAAATAGAATAACAGTTATTAAGGATATCTTACGGTCAAGCTGTTGATATGACGTTAAATTAAATAAATTTCTAAATGTAATCCATATTTTTTTTCTAAATTTGGTCTACGGAAATCATCCTCTCACCTTGTGTTCTGATCGAAGATACATTTTTTTATAAGTAGGCCTACCTTTTATGAAATAATTTCGGTTTTTTATTTTTATGGAATTTAATTATACCTAAATTTATATTTTAGCCTATACGGTAATTTACCAACATAAGGATAAAAACTACATTTCATGATTCATATTTCAGTCAATTTTCTGTCAATGATTTGGAGTATTTTATCATCTGCTACAGAAACCGGAAGGTTCAGGCAAAGGTATACGATAAAACTTAAGTGATTTAGGCCAATCTTAAAATTGGAATAAAATAGGCATTAAAGATTTTTTAGTAGATTTGGCCAGCTCGTGCTGTATGTATGTAGTAGTCACTGGCTTCTGTGACGGGGTCCCGGGTTCGATTTTCGATCACCTAGCATATTTTAATTTATTTTATTACTTCATATCATTGACTAAGCAGAGCCTAAGGCTTTTGTAGGCATCATCAATTAATTAAAAAATAAAAATGTTATTGAAAGGTTTAATTTGCTTTTTTGATTTTGCTGCTTATGCCCCTCCCCCTGAATGTCGCCTTTTGCGGCCGCCTCTCTGTATCAAAGGACGGCACAGCCCTGCTACGGAATTCTTGTTACCAAATTAACGCTAAAGTATTTCTGCATTGATTTATCGATAAAGTTATACATTATTTTTTTCAATAAAATTAATCACTTTCAAAATATTAGTTGCCGATTAATTAAATTTTCTTCAAACATAAAATATTTTACTATAGAACCCCGATTATACGTCTTTCGCTCATTCGTCAATCTATTTTAACCGATGCGCTCTTATATTTTGGAAACAAGAAGTTTTCAAATAAGGGTGACCACGTGACCTTGACACGGAAACTAGAATTTCTGAGAGCACGAACGGAATAATCTGTTAAGTCATATGGTATTTTATTAAATATTATTATAAAATATTTTATAATATATGTTTTAATATAATTATAAAATATTTTATAATTATTTACACTCAATTTGTTCGTTGCAGGGCTAAAATAAATAGTTCTGTTTCTTATCACATGGTCAGCCAATTAAATGACTGAATCATTTAAGAACAGAAGAGGTAGAGGTGTAAAAGACACTAATCAGAGTTATCTCCTCTGAAAGTAATGAATTTCATTGTACAGCCAGACCCTGTGGTGAATGAAGTGAAGGTGTCATTTACAGAGTGGAAAATATGTGCTTTTCAGAGGGCCCGGCATGCTGATAAGCATACTTTTCCATTCAGTGAGGAAGGCAATGGTAAACCACCTCACTCCTCGTTTTACTTAGTAAAACCTCTAGAGGTTCAAACCAGCCTTTCGGCTGTTGACCTAAACAACAAATGGTATTTTATATACGTGCGACGAAGAAAATAAATTGCCTAAAGGACTTTGAAATACTTAAAACATTGAGAAGCTACAAACATGGGTGTGTTAATTTTACGAAGATAGCGTGATTTGGCAGTATGAAAACGTCAAGCAGTGGGGAAACAAACGTTACTTACACTTTTTTCTCAGCAGTCGTACATTGTACGCTTTTCTCCTTTCTTCCGTCCACCCGGTGTTCTGTTTTTGCTCTTCATGGAAGCCCTGAAAGTCCGGAATTACTTGGCTGAATTTGGTTCGGTTCATTAAGCTTTTTCGGTTTAATCCGGTTTTCCTAATATTCTTTTTGACATCTTTGAACCATTTATCCGGCAGGATAGGTCTTATCGTTTATTGATAAAATTGTTTTGTCAACCGTTTGTAATCGATTTTATACAGGTGTCCGTAAAATTTTAGTATTTTTTTTCTATTTGTTTATTTTTCATCCGTCCGTCCGTATACTAACCCGTTGTTGTGCGGAGGATTTTCCCTTCAAATTTCTGTGCTTCTCGTAGACCAGCCTTTCCGGTCGCGTAGAGACACCCAGGTTGTATCACAGTATTATAATGTGTAATCTTGGCTTGTCTTGCGAATTCTTTCTTCTTATACAAATTGTAGGTTCCTCGGATCTTTCCTTGTCTGTTGTTCGGTTGTATTATCTTCCCGAGATACTTCAAGCTATCAACTTTCCAATTTTTCCGTATTGTGTCTTCAAGCGATGCAGGGTTGTTCTAACGTTCGACTAAATACGTTGTCTATACTCGTTGTTTATACGACTAAATAGTTAATTATAAAATTAACGATAATTACTAATTCAGGTATGTGTAAAAAAGTATATGTATGAAAAGTTTATATACAGTATATAGCGGTCTTCGAATCGTTTGACGGTGTTTGTTTATTTGTATTTAAGAATAATATTAGCTGCATGCACAAACTTAGGCGTATGCATTTTATGTACAGAACTGAAAATGTTAACGTATTTAAAAAACAATATTACGGTTTTTTTTACTGTGGAATTCAGGATCATAATAATTTATAAAATTCGCATCGGAAATATAAAAACTTTTCTCTGTATGCTTTCAATTAATCCGTTTTTCTCGGTCTTCCGAGTAACACCCCTATATGACGGATAATCAGGGTTTTATTGCATTGATACCTGTTGCCTCCCGACTGGCCAGAGGGAAATCCCTCTTTTTTCAACTTTTGTCGCATGTAGTGCCGTATTTAAAGTTAACCGCCCCAGGTCAGACTCGCCCGGTGGCTTTTTTAACGCTTAATGTTTCAGAAAAACCGTATTTTTCGCTTTTATTTTTTAGTATTGTTTTAGGAACTTTTCATTTTAACTTGTTCAAACCTTATTAAATATGTCTTTCACTCGCTCGCGGCTAGTTCACCAAAAATATTTCGATGCGATAATTCACCCACCTTTTTATGTGAAGCATTGTAACACTCTCGTGTATTTAGTTGCTATTTTTAATGTATAATGATATTTTTTTGTCATCTATTTATTGTAAGTTGATGCGGTACATCTGTACTCGTTCATTTTCGTGAAAATTATAGTTGTTACAAGAGCAGTCTTTACAATGTTTACGCTTCTCAACGAAAATTTGTTCTTTCAACTCAAGATTGTTGCTATTGACAGTTTCAACGTATGTGGTGGTCGCGTAGTGCTGCATAAATAGTACCATAGTTTCTGATTGTTATGTCCCTACGCATTTCCGTTACTTAGTTGCATACTAATAGTTACCCTATTTTTTTAAATTGTTATTTCATTATCAGGAAATTTTTTTTTGAGAATATTCAAAACTTATACACCAAGGCGATACCAGGTACTCTGTACAGACGTTCAAAATGCAGCTGGCGAAAGGATATTGTTTTGGCTATATCGTCCATTCAATGGTTAACTCACGAAAGTTCAAATTCTCAGTTTTACGGGAGAGAAAAAAAAACAAATTCAATGCTTTCTTCTTTAACACACTTCGTGTATTTTCGTAACTTTTCAAACGCTGTATCACGCTAAACGAATAAGATACATATTCGCGAGTTTACTACAACATGCGTTGGGTTGTATACATCAGCGTGCACTAAGAAACTCATATTCGCAAAATTTGCACATTCTCGAGTTTACCTTTGGAGGGACGATAAAGGACTGTAGTGATGACTTGTAGTGAACTTTTAGCGTCATATTTAGAAATTATTATAATATTGTAATAACAGATACTAAATATTCAATATTTCTGAATATTCAAAAGTACTGTAGGCTTTCCTCATTCCTTCCGTCCATGCGGTGTTCTGCTGAACGAAATTTATTCTTCGTGGACGGATTTTTGAGTCCGTAATCAGTTATCTGATTTTGGTTCGACCTTTTATGTAGGCCTTCATGCATAACTCATATACAGACACAAAAATCGATTTGTAAAAACATGTTTTTTTAGGCTCAGGAGTTCTGAAAACGTTTTATTTCTGGCGAAAACTTTATATAGAAAATTCGACATGACAACATAACTTTCCTTTTGAATATACTAAACTCCAATGCCCAAAACAAGCAGATGGAGTGTTAAATTATTTGCACACGATCTGCTAGTTCCAGGGCTACAAAAAATAGTTGTTTCTTATCACATGGTCAGCCAATTAAATTCTAAGACTGAAACATTTAGGAACAGAAGAGGTAAAGGTGAAAAAGACACTAGTCAGAGTTATCTCATCTAAAAGTAACGAATTTAATCACTATACAGCCAGGTCGTGTGGTGAATAAATTGAAGATGTCATTTGCAAGGTGGAAAGTTGATACGTTTCGTAGGGCTGTTAACCTGATAAGCATACCTTTTTACTCAGTGAGGAAGGCATTTGTAAACCACCTCACTCCTCATTTTACTTAGCAAAGCTTCCAGATATTCAAACTAGCCTTTCAGCTGATAATTTAAACATCAACATACCATACCTCTTGCCCCTGGAAGTTTGATTTTTCTTTCTATGGAAGAATGCAAATAAAAATTAATTATTCAGCTTTTCCTTTGAAAAAAACCTTCGTTTTCGTTACCTTTTTAGTATTGGCCTGTAAAAATATTTAACTAATAATCCGTAATAAAAATGGACAGCATTTTTATTTTCCAATGTATCTAATTCTTGTATTAATTTTTTTTACTAGATTTGTATCTCCTATAGACTTTCCTCGGTAATAGTAGGGGGCCTATGTCCAATCATTGTGGAGATATTTTCAGGTGGTTTTTTTCAAACGATCTAATCTCTCAAATAAAATTGTTGAAATATGGTTATCGATCGTTGATTATATACAGTTATCGAAGATTAAAATGTTCTTTTAAAAAGTAATAATTTTCAACTTAGTTGTTATTGGTTCCCAATTAAGGTCTGTAAAACATTTTTGTAAGGTATGAATTACGTACCTTTTTATCATGTTTTTATTTTAAAAACACTGGTTTTGGAATAATACAGGTGGTATATTTGGTGTTCAGTTTCACCTTTTTATTGTAGAGTAGGCTGTTCATCAGTACTGTGTTAAATTGCGTAGTTTAAGCTGACTCTGTATAAATCGACTAACGGATAGGTATTAAGTTAAAATATTTTCTGTAATACCCTACCATGGATTTTTTCTTTTTTCGTTTTGTTTTTGCCGAAGATATTTATATTCCATTCGAACCTTGTAATCTGTATATAGAACATTTTTATTAAAATCTATTTAATTTGCATTATGTTTTAAGTAGTACGCAAATCATTTCACGGTTCGTAGTTAGTTCGTTTTTAATATTATCAAATGAAAAATTGTATTTGTCAGGATTCTTTTATCAATTATCTAATACATCATTTATTTTAATATTCTGCCCATAACAGACAGGTGGGGTGTCAAATTATTTACACTCAATCTGTTCGTTGCAGGGCTAAAATAAATAGTTCTGTTTCTTATCACATGGTCAGCCAATAAAATGACTGAATCATTTAAGAACAGAAGAGGTAGAGGTGTTAAAGACACTAGTCAGAGTTACCTCCTCTGAAAGTAATGAATTTCACTATACAGCCAGAACCTGTGGTGAATGAAGTGAAGGTGGCATTTGCAGAGTGGAAAATATGTGCTTTTCAGAGGGCCCGGCATGCTGATAAGTATACTTTTCCATTCAGTGAGGAAGGCAATGGTAAACCACCTCACTCCTCGTTTTACTTAGTAAAACCTCTACAGTTTCAAACCAGCCTTTTGGCTGATGACCTAAACAACATTTTAATATTGATAAAAATGAATATTGCCCTTTCTTTTTACTTTCTCTTGCCCTATATGAATTTGTAAAGAAGAAAAGTATAATGCAATTTAATTTAGGCTATTCAATATATTGTAGTGAA
This sequence comes from Catonia carolina, assembly GCA_035578175.1. Taxonomy (NCBI): domain Eukaryota; kingdom Metazoa; phylum Arthropoda; class Insecta; order Hemiptera; family Achilidae; genus Catonia; species Catonia carolina. The sequence goes on along the minus strand of JAQMRL010000003.1, from coordinate 22,252,587 downwards.
TTTGTAATTGTAGTAGTATATTGTTTTGTACTCAATATATGTAGGGTAATGCCTACATAATATATCAGATCAGATTAATATCGAAATTAAAAAATAAAGCTCCCAAGTAGATAAAAATGTATACTGAATTCTGTGTTTAGAATGAGATACCAACTAGCTGTTTATGAATAGTACAGGAATTTTCCATTTAGTAAGTGGGTAGAAAACTAGTGAAATTATGATAAATGCACTGTTAAGAGCTAGTCCACTCCGTACGCATGTCCCCACTCTTGTTATGAAACACCCAATAAACTTTTTTTACTAAACCAAAATAGAAAAAGTAATAGTTACGCCCAATGAAAATGCGTTCAAAAACTATTATGTTTTTCAAACATGTCACGACTACTATAATCCTGACTATCGGTAATAAGTAGGGAGTTTTCCAGTATTTAAGTACCTTGATGTATAATAAATCAAAAGGGCTTACTACTGACTGAATCACTTACTTATCAAGACGTGGGAACTTGAAATTTAGTAGGTTATATTAGTTCCATTTGGGTCATTGAATTTTGGTGAGAAAGATTTTTTTTTAATTCTTCCTCTTAAGAAAGAAATGAAGAAAACCTACAATTTTCGTTAAATGTTATTTTTTAAAACTACATTTTTAGAGTATATTTTAAACAAAATATATACATACACATTTAAAAGGAATTTAAAAGAAATTAAGAATTCTTTAATAACAATTATAGTCTATAATTATAATGTTCTCACTTTTATCGCCTTAGTTTAGGTCTTACTGGCAATTACAATATTCTGATAAAACCGGTTAATGAAACAATTTGATATGTAAGAAAACGGCGGAAATGTCTCTTTCATAATCTTGTCAGAATTTAAACTGTAATAAATTTTTATTTTAAAAATATTTGGAAATTTAGGTCTACTGTATAATTATAGAGAAGTTATATTAGTAAGTACAACCCCTCGCTCGTTGCGCTTTATGGCAAACTAAACTTAACTTATCACAACAGCGTTTGACTTCTCGCACACCCTTATACACTGAAAGCCAAAAAACACACTGTACAAATAAAACAATTAGTACTGGAAACAGGTTAATTAGGTAACATCAGTATGAATGACTAGTGGTAAGGGGATACAGAGATGTTTTTTTGAGAAAAAGTATTAAAATATATTTAATAAAAAACTTGGTACTATCGCTTTGATTTTTGGAAGTTTACATAACTTTTTATACACAGTGTGACACTATTTTTTGGTATCTGTCTGGTAAATAGTTTTCTAATTTGTGAAGAGATAAAGGATAAACAAATGATGTCATAGTATAGGGTGGTACCGTATCGTACCTGATACCTGACTGTATAACGCAACACATTGTATACTGATAAAACAAAACTAAGCTTCCCTACCGAATAAAAAATCTGGTTTGAAACATTCACAGACTTTCTCTTGCCTATTTAAATAATGAAAAATATAGCCCATGCTTAGTTTTGAATAAACAATGAAAAATGACAAACGTAACCTATTTTCAATTATGAATGAATAACTTTAATTGAAAATTAAACTGTTTTTCACATAGATTTTTGTAAGAAACATATGGAAAATCACTAATTGACGTTGAAATAAGCGCTGTAGAAAACGAGGCTTGAAATAAAAGTAGTACTTTTTTATTTTCTACAACTTTGGTTTTATGACCTAACCCTTTTGCCCTAAAAAGCCTATAAAGTAGAGATCTTAAACAAAATATTTTTTAGGGTATATTTTAAACAAAATATATACGTACACTTGTAAAAGTAATTTTAAAGAAATTAAGAATTATTTAATAACAATTATAGTCTATTATAATGTTGAAACAAAAGAGCACTGCCCCCACGAATTTCCGTAGATATCCTGCTTACCCTATCTTGTAAAGCACCAAAAGTTGGTACATAAAGTGATTTCAAAAATCTAGAAAAGTCGTTTTTGAGAAAATCGCAGAACATATAAAATTTCACAATTACTTTCGTACATTTCTACTTTCGATTAACTGATTTTGATAAAAGCGTTTGTGCCGGGCGCCCTTGTGGTACCTAACTTGGGTTTTAAGTTGCACCTTCGTACGCTTTTAAGGTTGGGATATTTTGCCACACACATGCGCTCGCGCACGCACGCACAAACACGCGCACACACTTACAGACCAATCGGTAGAAACGTGTTTTGGGTTTCACGGGGCGGTGGAAAGGTGTATTTCCGGCGAAAACTCGATTTGAAAAATCTGTTTAGCTAATCACAAAATATTTTTCTCTATATGAAAATTACGTGATGTCGGACAGCTTAACACACGGAGGCCCCAATAGTGAAATAATTCATAAAACTACCTTGTAAAAACAAACAAACGTTACTCAAACTAACGGAAGACCCACTCTACGCACAATTTAATGATTAACCATGGCAGTTCTTTGGGTAGTAAGTTTATGTTTGGATTGTTTTATAGTCTAATATTATAATATAATTACAATTATAATATGTATAATATTAAACTTCTGTATAATACTATATAGAAGGCCTATACATTTTTTTTACGTCTTGTGTAAATTTCCGCCTTCTATCAGATTGTCTCAGATTTAATTTTGCATCTATTACCTTAAATGCTTTGTATTCCGGCTTCAACTTATAAGCTTTTATCATTACATTTTACTGTATGGCCGATTTCTTGTTTATTGATTCAAATACAGATGATAAAAGATCACAAAATAAAAAAAGGATAGAAAATGCTAGATCTGACTTAAAATCGAATTTGGACAGTAAAAACCGTTAAAGAACGGCTAGCTCAGAAGGAGTAGAGAAATCAATCAGAAACCTTTTTTAAACCTTCATTTAAGAGACTTTACATTATAACATAAAACTGATAAGCTTAAACATTAACGCTATGTTAATTATTCATTACTTAAAAATGTATTTATTACCTAATAATTAGATACTACAAATCAATAAGAATGTAATCTAATAATTTTTGCTATATAACACACAATTTACCTGTGTATTTTACATAGTACTACCTCAATATAGTTACCTACATATTACATTAATTACGCATTAACCAATACTGCATGCTTACGTACTATATTAGGTTTGTCATTTTCTAATATTTACCCGATAGTACGAAGTTATCATCAGCATGTGTTTGATTTTTTTTTTAATTTTTGGTGGCAGTTTTTTAAATTTTCTCTATCATTTTTGTTTTGTCCGTCCGTCCACCGTCCGTCACACCCAGATGTCAAAACTGCAAGAGATAGCAGAGATAACAAACGGTTTTTCGGTTTGTAACGCACGCCAAAAGTTACTGAAGCTAAATTGGATTTGAAGTCCCGGTTTCGAACGGAGGTGGCGCAAAACCGGAAGTCATGAAATCGAAGTCGGAATTTTCAAACAAAAATATTGTCATTCGATTCCTATTAAGGAGTAGATATCGAAATCTCTGTGTTGTTTAGGTCATCAGTCGGCTGGTTTGAACCTGAAGAGGTGTTACTAAGTAATACGAGGAGTGAGGTGGTTTACATTTACGTTCCTCACTGAATGGAAAAGTACGCTTATCAGCAGGGCGAGCCCTCTGAAAAGCACATATTTTTCACTCTGCAAATGATATTTTCACTTTATTCACCACAAGATCTAGGTGTATAATGATATTCATTACTTTCAGAGGAGATAACTCTTGATTAGTGTCTTTTACACTTTTATCTCTTCTGTTCTTCAGTTAATCATTTAATTGGCTAATCATGTGATGAGAAACAGAACTATTTATTTTAGCCTTGCAACGAACAGATTGAGTCGGTCACTCATTAAAATGAAGTAATTATTTATCTTCTGTTTTTGTTTTTATGCACTTTTACTTAAACGGCGGTTTTCATTCGTATTTAGAAAGAATATGCAGTTGCTGATCATGTCAAGATTATTTACACATTGCTGCTTCAAAATCTTGGGCTACTACGCAAATATTAATCGGCCTAAGAAAAATATAATACCTATGAATCCACCTATTTGATAATGACGTCATGGGCCGAATTCACTAATGGTTTTAAAAATTACCACCAGCCGTTAGACGCGTCATCTCATGAAAGGAAATTTTTTTTATAAACAACTAATTAGAAAGGAAATTCAAAATTAAGAGTAAGGCATTATTCTAGAAATTTAAAATTTGAAAAACAGTTTTTAGTTTTGATTCACTTTGCTGATTTATTTAAATTTTTATGGTCTATATTATGCTGCAGGAAATGGTTATGAAATTATATGTGCGTAATTGTGAATGGAACAGTGCACGGTTTTGCATATAGCCTACACATGCATATTTATAATAGTATGTGGAACAAATTAAGTTCATCCATTTGTTTTATTAATTGTTGAGAATTGTCAAGTACACTATTAAACCATTAAACGGCATCCATTATTATCTCAATTAATGGCAGTTCATATTTTAGTGGATTATAATAGACCGTTTTACGAATGTTCAGTAAAATATTTTCAGATCAACTATTTTGTTTGAATAACTATAGGGTACTAATATCGAATAATGGAATCACTATTTGTTAGTGGATATCTCTATTTAGTAATAACGAAAACCCTGTATGCCACATCTCTTTGTTTTTCTATGCACTGGGTGGAACTAAAGTTGTTTAACTTTTCCTAGCTTTATAACTATTAATAAATACAGTTTCTACTGTTATCGATTAACCGTACCGAGTTTTGTTAAAGGGAGATGGCACGATGGTTTTAACTCAAAATTTTGATTTTTGGTTTTTTTATGTTTTTCAGTAGTTGAGGCCTAGATCTACCAAAAAAAAAAAATTAAATTACGTTAAAAAAATATTTTTTTTATGAAAAATTAAGTTTCTATCAAGTTTACACAGAAAAATTATCATGTTCCCAAGAACGAATATTTTTCACAATTGTATAGGCCTACTGCTCGTTTTAGTGCAAAGAGAATTTTCGTTTTTAAAATATCTGCATCACTGTTTTTTGTATTCTCAGCTGTTAGTTTAGCTTTCTAAACAACTGTTGATTGGAAATATACCTGTTTTGTACATTTTGTTTTTGATTTGTGCCTTTTTGGTTTTTTACCGTTTTCCCGTAAATTTAGATTTGTAACACTAGGTACATTTTTCTCAGAAACCAATAAAACTACCAGGCTGAAATTTTTATCTTGTATATCCACATATACCGACATTTTTATGACTTCTTCTGGTGCTCCAAAAATTAGTAATACGCAAAAAACGTAGAAAACAATTTGTAAAAATTTTATGTTATTCGTAATTTAAAAAAAAAATGGTCTGGTCCGAAGATTAAATTGAAAAAATGTCAGTAGCTCGAGAAGAAACCCGACACTTATGGTGTGTAAAGTTTAATTTTCCTATCTTTTACCAACCCTATGAAAAATATACCTAAAAATAGCAAATTTAACATTGGCGGCATACAAAGTATACAATCTTCCCTTAATGTACGTTTAATAAATTGTTGGCAGTTTTTTAAATTGTCTTCTATCATTTTGTTTTGTTCTTTTCTCCATAATACCCAGATGTCAGGAACTACAATATATAGAAACAAACGTTTTTCGGATTCGTAGTTCACCTAAAAAGTTAGTGGGCCGAAATTAGGTTTGAAGTTCCGATTTCAACCGAAGTGACCCAAAAAAGGGAGTCAAAAAATTAAAGTCAGAAACTACAAGATAAAGCAACAAACGGTTTTTTGAATTCGTAATCTACGCAAAAAGTTAGTTGGTTTGGATTAGGTTTAAAGTTCCGGTTGTGACCGGAAGTGGCTCAAAACCGTAAGTCTAGAAATCAAAGTCGGAATTTGGAAACGAAAATAGTGTTATTCGATTCTTCTTAAAGAGTAGATACAGAAATCACTAATGGTTTTTGTCATAAGTCAAAGGTATGCCTTTTTAAAAATTGCCACCAGCCATGAGACGCGTCGGTTCATAAAACAGATTCTTTATAATTTCTTTTTCTTTAACCATCTACGGATTGGGCACCATTCTTGGTTCAAGTCCATGCCACCTTTTTCATGGTCTTCACATTCTCATTTTACTCTCTGGAAGGTAAAGAAAAACCTGTAATCAAATCAAACGTTTAGTAAAATATCATCTGACCTATTTATATTGAAACAAATTGCTAGATTTAATAATAAAAATTTATACTGATGGCAGCTTATTATGGTCTAATTCTGGTTCACAACCGTTAAGTTGTTTTTAGTGTGGGTAATTCTAGTATGGGTAATATGGATACGGTGTTTAAAATTCAAAAGAAAGCTATTACGTGTATAGTGGGAGCTCTGCCCTTAACAGACAGGTGGAGTGTCAATTTATTTACACTTAATCTGTCCAGTTGCAGGGCTAAAATAAATATTTCTGTTTCTTATCACGTGGTCAGCCAATTAAATGACTGAATCATTTAAGAACAGAAGAGGTATAGGTGCAAAAGACACTAATCAGAGTTGTTTCCTCTGAAAGTAATGAATTTCATTATACAGCCAGACCTTGTGGTGAATGAAGTGAAGGTGTCATTTGCAGAGTAGAAAATCTGTGCTTTTCAGAGGGCCTGGCATGCTGATAAGCGTAATTTTCCACTCAGTGAGAAAGGCATTGGTAAACCACCTCACTCCTTGTGTTACTTAGTAAAACCTCTAGAGGTTCAAACCAGCCTTTCGGCTGATGACCTGAACAACAACAGTGGGAGCTAACCACCTCACATCATACAGACTACTATTTAAATAGCTTAAATTGCTTACAGTTCCCTTACTTTACATTTTTGAGGTGATAATGTATGTTAAGTAAAATACCTTTATGCAGAATTTTAATCTCCATCATAAAACTAGAAAAAGAAACGATTTATAATATTGCTAACCACATTATTTGTACAAAAATTATTATAAAATTATAAATTATAAATAAAATTATTAAATATTTAAACAAAATTTATGAAGGGAAAAAATACATGAATAATTAACCATAAGTTATTAAATTTTTTCTGAATGTTCTTTTAAATAAATGGACGTCCAAGCAAATGTTGCAGAAAATTCTGTAGTTTGGTGTACTATTTGGATAAATATTAGATGACACACTGACATGAATGCAGTATAAAAATATTGAATTATTGAAACATTTTAAATTAAATATTTATTATAATATTATGCATCAATATTCAAATTACAATGAAATTAACCATTAATAACTTAATAATAGTATGTGTTATGGGCAGACAGGTGCTTAAGATTGCGGACTTAATATGCAATTTACGGCAAAAGCGTACATAATTGAAGTTATAGAAAATTAAAAAATCTACAAATTTGATATCAAAAACATTTTTCTGCAAAGCCTAGTTTAGCGTTAATTAGTGTTTACCGTATTTTTAAGTCTTAAAGGTTGATTTTCATTTAACATCATTCACGCAAGATAAAAATTAAGTGATGTTTTTCATTTTATATTGTTAATTAGGTCATATTGTTCATTATTTTTTTGACAAAAGAAAGTCGTGCGAGTGTTTCACTTGAGATGTTTTTTTTAGTTGAGAGGATTATAATACTTTTGATTTACCCTATAGTTTCATTTATTTCTATATGTGGGATTATGATTGAAATTGATGGCTCTATTTGTCTAAATGTATCTATTTATCTATTTGTATTTGACTATTGGTTATTTCTAACTATAGATTACTAATTGTACAGTTTCAATTATGTCTCAATGAAATATGCATTTACGAAATAGTATCCGTTTCCAACTAATAAATTGCTTTGCGATGGCAATTGTACGATTCGTGTATTATATAATATATATGTATGTATATGTACATGATATGGTTCATATTAAGTACTTAGTTTCGGGTAATGCAATGATTCAAATAATACCATTATCACTTTATATTGATAATGATAATTTCAGTATACTACGGCATAATTTACTGATAAATGGGTTCCGAAATTAACGGATCAATTTAACCGAATATTATTGTCGTTATGATATTTCCCCTTCCATTTAGATTTTTAATAATTTATAGTACTTTGAGGTCCGAATTAGTTCACTCATTTTTCTATCAATATTTACTTTAAGGAGTACAACACTTTTAAGGATTCATTTTTAACAGTAAACTTATCATTTCAAATTTTTTTCAATAAAATTAAATCCTACTGTTTCAAGTAAACCATCTATCAACGTACAGACCTAATAGACGTTTTATTGTTTTATGTTTTAGACCTAATAGACGTTTTATTACATTAATAGATGATTATGAAATAATTATGAAATAATAGATGAATATGTTTTAGACCTAATAGACGTTTTATTACATTAATAGATGATTGTATCTGTCGGTATAGGGGAATCGAAGAGAAACACCTTAGTAAAATCACTTGGTAATGCAAAGGTTATAATAATGTTTTAGTAATGTTTATTTTTATATATACCATTTTGTGAACCATTTCTTAAGAAGGTGAATGATTTACAAGAGCATGTTTGTTTTTATGATACTTTAAGGCACATGCATCAACAGATAGGTCATTCTTTGGGTTAAGGGGACACGGAATCCTTTTCTTCCACCACGCTAACGTAAGGAACATTTTTTTTCAAAATCTATTTAACTTATCTCTTTCAAATTTTTACCTTAGTTTCAAGAAATGTTTATACACAACCTCAGATTTTTATAACTCGGATACTGATGTTTAAATATCTGTAACAAAAATGAAAAAAAAAATTGTTCGCCCATCAGAAATGACAAAATATTTACCACATTATTTTTAAATACCTAATTATTTCTCCAATTTTTAATCTCAAATAACTCAGCATTACGTAAAGAGGTCTGTTCAATGATTCTAAAATTTGAAATAAATTGTTTCAGTAGTTTTTGAGAAAATCTTATGCATCAGAAAACATAACTTACGGTAAACGACAAAAAACTAATTCGGTAAACCCGTTCACAAAACTAACGCCCGCTACAACAATGTAAACCAACTACCGTCATGACGCAAAACAACAACAGTCTAATGCTACCAACAGTTGAAGCATACAATATTTTGCATTTCAAAAAACATTAAATTTGATGAATCTGTGCAAAAGTTATACGATTTCTTTTTTTCATATAACTTTTTTTAAAGCATAATCTGTTGTATAACAATAAATGTAACTTATCAATTAGATTTAACAAATGAACAAATTACAACCCACAAATTAATTAGTAATTAGCAAATTATAACATTAAAACATATTATACTGCTCTTAATTATTATTTAAAATCAAAATTAGATAAATAATGTTTTTAAAAATAGAAAAAAACTAAAACCTCCTTTAAAACGAAAAAGAACAAAATGAGAAGTAATAAATAATAAGCACATGATTTCTTAAAATAAAAATTGTCGAAACTAAAACATGTGCACTATTAAAAAATGATTTAAACCCAAATTTCAGAGGAAACTATAAAGTGTATATCGATAGATTCAGAAGGACGTGAACTGCCTAATGGCTCAAAAAACAAAAGAAAACAAGTTTTTTCTTTCCGTATACCTTTAAGGTACGTTGGGTTAGAACATTGTAATAATTTTTCAGACTGTAATCGGATATCAAATCGAGTGCCTTCCACTTTGCACGAAAGCATTTAAAAATTGCGCAACGAAAACGGTCTTCACACGATTAGTTAAAGTGATTCATGAAATTTAGAGCTAAAGAGTAAAAATATCAAATTATGTTTACGCACAATATTTTCTTGTATTTTCCATTTTTGTCAAATAAGGTTAAGGGTAGAGCTACGAGCCCTTTTTCAAGGGTAGGTGGAATATAGTGTTTCTACCTACTACCCTTCTTCATGCAATGGCAGGTCAATATTCTCACTTTGTCGGTACATAGAACTTCATTTCCCTTTCTGTAACCCTCAACCTCAATTCTCTAGCTTGTGAACTGAAATTTACTAAGAAATTTATTGCTTTCGAAAAAATGGAAAGAAAATAATAACACATCTCAGTGATTTTTATTTATCGTTTTATTCAAAAACTGAAATGTCGTTTTTAGATTCATGTTGCAAGTTTCCCTAATGTAATACTTTACGTAAAGGGATGTAATTTATACGAGTTTATATTAAAATATAAACAAGGATGTTTCCCCACGATTTATGTAAAAATGCCAATAAAATATGTCCTATTTGGATGTAGCCTGATACAAAAATAACATTATGTAAATTTAACGACAAAAGTTTTTAAATGATTTAGTACACTAACAGGCTTTTGAGCAATGTTTTGGTACGGGACTTGTTTGAATATTTTTCCTTCTTTTGTGTCGAGAGTTATAAAAAGCAATTTTTTTTACCTGGTAACCATATGAATGCTCTAAAGCTGACAATTTCTACTTGTGAATTCGTTAATGCGTTTGGTTTTCCTAGTTTTAATCTAAACCAAATAAATAGACCGGTTAAAAATTAAAAAAAAAACGGGAAGTAAGTTTTTTAATCCATACCTTTTGTTCGTTTCAATCTGTTCATTTTAAAAACAATAAGCAACTCCATAATCCAATGAGATTAAAATGATTTGTATGACGTGTAAATGAGGTGTAGTCTTGTACTGACTCAGGCCGATAATTCGTGAGAGAGTATGTTTAATTGAACCCCAACTATCAAAGTACACCGGTAACCGCTTTCAAATATTCAAATCCGTATTAAGGTAACTACGTTTACAGAAATTAGAACTACAGACCACTAGACTTACCCGGTGAGTAAATTTATTGATTGACTTTTATGAATTTACGTAGGCCTGTATATGCTGATCTTATTGCATTTCTAGAGTTATCTTTTTTTATTTCTATGTATTAACATCAACATCTTCGGAGTTAGTGTCTACTTTAGGTTAAGGAACGGTGATATTGGACGTGAAATAATTTTCTAGACCTTAGCTGAGTATTGAACCCGGGAATGCCAAAGTATGCTATCATTTGCAGTGTTTTACGCTGAAAATTTTATTCTGTGTTATTTTATTATTTAATGTATTTCTTCTAGCATACTCATGGAATAATAATAATTACGAATAAATTAATAAATTGTAAGCACTCCTAGGAGGTTAGCATTGATCCCACGTTGTTTTTTTTGTGATTTTTTCCATGAAACATTCGTTTACATAAAATAAGAACACTCACAGACTCCAGATTCTGTCTATGATGCGGAATCATATTTCGTAAATCCTAATTACCAATACATTTAAAAATGTTCCTGTATAAGTAACTAGTACGTCCAATTTGGCTGTAAAGTGGACCAATTTTTGGAGACTGTTACAAAACAATATTACTTATTTATCTACGACATCGGTCAAAAACACCTAACTCACTTAACGAACTAGAGGCGGCAGATAAAGCGGAGCACAGTGATCTAGATCACAACACAGAGCCAATTAACTTTCGATAATCGTATCCTGCGTTGTCACGTTGTGGTCCCGCTGTGGATGACAGCCTAACAAAAAGTCAACTGGAGTTCGGTGGAACAGAGTGTGACTTAGCGAAGGGGCAACCTCACACCCGACCTTGGCTGTTATTAGCTAGATCTCATCTGCAGTCTTTAGTTCGTTGGGGTATAGAGCTACAAATGAACCTTTTTATCTAACCAACCGTACCCTTCACAAAGAACCTGCAAATTCCTTTATTTGGAGATGTAAAGAAATGTAAAAACAACATACAACTCATTACATGAAGAAACAATTTGATCACGTAAATCGAATCGTTTAATCCCTTTTACCTTCTGAACTCCGTGTTAACAGAACACTGAATCGAATGTGGAATAGGGTTTTACTCTGACCACCATAAAATATAAATTTCAAATTAACTTATCATGTCTATTAGAAATATTTAATTTAAAATAACTGTTAAATATTATTCGCAAGTCCCTAATTGCATTATGTATTAAGCACTTCATTCCATGTACAATTTCACGTCGATATCGATTGCATGACGGATTCACGCTCTCGTCATTAATATTAAAATTAAAATAATTTAATTTGTACATTTGTTAATAAATATTATGTAAAACTTCAAATAATTTTTTGTTTACCTGGTCAGTACAGTTGTTCTTCTTATCGTGATTCGAATACATGCAATTATTTAAAACAAATGAAAATTTGTTTATCTAGTCTTTTATGTTACTTATATATATATTTTTGCATAATACAGTAGTACATCATAAAATTTAAGGTTATTGATTTTTTTGTTTGTATTTTTAATTTACTTAACCACAAAATGACATTGGAAATGGTTAAAGATAAACCATTACATTGATTTACACTTCATCTCTTGTTATAGGTATTAGATTCTTTATTTCATTTATTTTTTATAAACCGGTTAGTTAAAAAAAATTACTTGGTATTAATAATATGTGATAAATACATACAGAATTTTTAAAGCTAAAATTTTCTAGTTCATTTTATATTGTTGGTTAACTACCGCATGCAATGTTTAGTGTGATTTTTGCCTTAAGAAAAATTCAACGCTTGGCGCTTCCTAAATAATTACATGTTACATAAAAAGAACTAGTTAATCCACTTGTAATTCTAATCAAATACATTTTATGTAGAAAAACACCCAACAGAATGAAATGAATTCGTTTTTTTATATTAGTATTTATAACTTTTATCTGTCTCTCGTAACTAAATAATTACAGAGCTATGTAATATATAGTCTAGACTTGTGCATAATTTTCATTTAAAATTTACATATTTTTCTTGTTCAAATTGTTGCAGTGAACCGACAAAACTTTTCTCGTTTATTGAAATAAAAATGCGAATTATTATACTGATAACAAAAATTTTTTTACGAGAATTAGGAATGGGTAACTACTCGGAAATTCATGCCACGATTGGATAATTTTATTAAAGAATACTGAAAAAGATGTTTCACCTTTTTTTAATCCATCAAAAATCTTGTTTTATTGTTGGCAATATTTAAAATTGTCATCTATCATTTTCCATTGTTCGTCCGTCCATCACTCCCAGAAGTCAAAAACTACAAGAGATAGCAACAAACGGTTTTCGGATTCGTAATCTCCACAAAAATTTATTAAGGCTAAATTTCGTTTGAAGTTCTGGTTTTGACCGAAAGTGGCCCAAAATCGGATATCAAGAAATCAAAGACAAAGTTTGGAAACAAAAGTAGTGTCATTTGGTTTCTCTTGAAGAGTAGATACAAAATCATTGAATTTGAAGTTCCGGTTTCGATCAGAAGTGGCCCAAAACCGGAAGTCAAGAAATCAAAATCAAGAAACTACGTACTACATGAACAATCGTGAAAATACTGTATAATACATTTCTACTGCTTTAAACTTAAAACAATATGTCTGCTTGTTATCGGAAAGTTTGCGTATCCAAAATTTGGTCCATCCCGTATATTTCGGTTAAGGAGGGGTTTTATTTAAGTTGACTTATTGGAGAGACCCAGAGATCAGCAAACTTTGATACAAAGTTTCTTTGAGACAAAATCAATCTTTAGAATAATTTACAATATTTTTAGTATACTCGTTCCTTACAAGATCTCGGCCTGCTAGGAAATTAGTTTTCGAATACTAAAAATAATTACTATTTCTAGAAAATATGAAATACATACAATAAAAAATCAACAAAGGTAGAAAGATTAAAAGTAAGTTGTTTTTTTACGTCTGATATTCTTTCGAAATTTATTTTATTTTTATATTTCCATCGGAAGAAACTATGTACTATTCGATGATGGAAGTGTAATTAAATATATTATAATGAAAAATGAAAAAGCCATTACAATAATTGGTAAATATTATTTAAAATATCTTTTATTGTACTTAGTTCCATTTAATTATTGTTCCCATAATTTAAGTCCTTTATAGAAAGATGATTTATCGATTTTAAAAAATAGTAATAAAGCTAACGTTAGAAGGTCTTAACTGAACGTATTTATTTTGTATTATTTTTCCATTGTCTTTACAGAATGAGAATGCATTGAACTAATTAGGTTTGTTATTTTTCAAACTAATTCTTCTCTAATTTATCATTTTTGCTTGAATAGCTTAAAATAATATAATTAGTATTTCTACTTTGTAGATGAAATTGTTTTATTTATATAACCTTTTACTATAAATTATTACTTTTTATTATCAATTGGCTTGTAAAATTACGATTTAATATTAATATAATATAGTTGGCGTTAACGTTTTACTTTTAAAATAGTATAAAAATATTTTATTAAAAATAATTAAGAATAATATTATTAAATATTTTATTATTATTAGATTATGGTTCTAACCGCGTCATTTTGTGGCAAATTTCCGGATCATCTAAACAACCACTGAAACCAATTAGCTTGGCTAACGATCAATATTTATTATATTAGATTGGTTCAAACCAAAAAGGAATACCTAAATTGCAGCACACACTACAACGTTTGTTACTACATAGATAATACATAAAAATTTCAGTTTACAGCTTAGCCAAAAGTTATTTTTATTGTTCTAATACATCATGATCAACCTTTCCGTTCGCTGGTAAGACACGGACAGAATATTTCAAATAATATCTACATAAATATTTATTTATTTAAATTTAGCAAAATTACGAAACTGTAAACCAACTTAATAAATTTAAATTGGATTATTTTTTTAGAATTGAAAATTTTTAAAACTATAATATGTACTGTAATATAAATTACGTACTTGAAATACATTTTATTTTGCATAACTGCTACAGCTTCGTTGTTTGCGGATGATTTGCAGATTGTGCAAGAGAGTGAGGATTAGCTTTAAAGATCGGTGTGTGTTTTGAATGAATTATACAAAAAATTAAATATATAATTTCTAAGTCCCTACATAAAAGTTAAATAATTAAATTTACTGATAAAAATGTCCCACCAGGTCTAAAATTATGGTTGATAATGTGGTGCTCGAACAAGTATCACAATGCAATTATTTAGGTTGACATCGGATTTCATCAAAATTTTTGTATAGAAAAAAAGTTTGAAAATTCCTAGCAGTGTACGGAATATTAGCAGAATTCTAGGCAGGAAAACGGAAAGAAACTAAAATAAAATTTTATAAGGTTATAGCTAATCCATTAATCCTTTACGGAAGTGATTCGTGGAAGTGAGTCCACAAGAGAGTAGAATACTGGCAGCAGAGAAGTGATTCCTGCGGAGAACAACGTGTTGCAATTGCAGGGAACTGCGAAATGAGAATTTTGAGAAATTGGATGTTTATAACTTGATTGGGAAGATTACAGAATATCAAAATCGATAGAGGGAGAACATAGAGAGGAAAGTAAAGGATCCCTCTCAACGTTTTGAAATACAAGATGAAGGGGAGGAGAGATGTTGGGTGGCCGTGCAAGAGATGATATTAATTCAATAGCGTTTCATCGCTGTTGTTAGTCGGAATCGGCAGGAGCCTTGACCTTGATTGTAAGAAAAAGGATCAGACGAGTTAGCTTGTAATCTAGCCATTTTGCCAAAACCTCTAAAGCTGATATGTAGCAGAGATTTTTTTGATCTATACTGCGAATAATATTCCTTAGTCCCTGCCGGATAAAGTACCGCTTCTATTAGCAATTAAATTCCATTAAATTAACTCCTAATGTCACCTATGGGAATTGTTCGGCTTACTATACAGTACTATACCAAAAATCAAGACGAAAATTAAAAGTTTTATTCTACATCTTATGAACTGTTTACCCAAATAATGCTTACCCAAAAGAAAAACGTTCAAAAAATTGGACATGTGGATGGAAGAACTTACTGAAAAACACAGTGAGTCAAATAGTGTTTCTATTCAATATTGTAGCTATTAAAATTTAAAATAGTACTTTGTGGTGTAATGTTAAGCAACTCTATCCTACAAAGTGAAGGTTCATAGCTTCGTTTTCCGTCTAACGTCTGGATATGATTGTACGTTAAAAGCCACTAATCCGACAGAGCTTGCAGTGATCTCTAATGATCAAGCTGTTGAATTTTTATATAAAATGTTTTAAATATAAATATTTTATTTTTAATTTAATTTTGTACCTTCTCGCGGAAGGCTTGTATGTTATTGACTAAAGGCACTTTTCCGTCGGAAACAGCGGCTTACTGGGATCGCCAAAGATTTTTTTTATTGTAGAAAGTAAAGTGACTAGAATATTTCATCTGAATTTTTAAAATATTTTACAATTTTCTGAAAATAATCTTGACGGAAACGTTTCCTTTAATAACAGTATTCATTTAAACTCACGTCGAGTCCTAAGTGACGTTAAAGTAAAATTTAACCTCTGAACAATGACACGTCAGTGACACTGACACTGTATCTGTAAGAAGGAAGTTTATGTTATAATTCATACACCCGGCGCTTTTATTCTTTGTTAATTATTTTGCAAATTCTATTGTTTTACGGTGTCAAAAACAAATGTTGTACTCGCGTAACAAATGTTAAATATCTATTCACGACTTAATCAAATGTAAACGTTTATTTATTAAAGCTTAATTCATTAGTTGACATTTACATTTACATTTTTCGTATTTTTAAGTTGCTGTAAATTAAGTTTATTTAGTTACATTTTTGGTACATCTTACTTTACAGACCTTTACAACGAACATTGCACGTCACTCCAAATTTTCTAGCGTAAATGTGATAAATTAGCGGTGTGTTTCAATTCTACAATAACATTTTGTTATAAAATGAAAAATAAATAAATTATTATAGATAGAAAATTTTTTTTGTTAAAATTTTTCTTATTTAAATTTAACTTTAATCCAATTTTTTAAAGCATATTTTTATTAAAATCTGATCAACATTTTGAACGTTTTGATTTAGTAGGTTATGGAATTGCAAAATTCGTAGGGTACATTGTGTGGTAATTCTTAGATGCTAGGAACAAAAAACGTGACCTTTCGTTTAACAACCAATTTACTTGGTTGAAGGACTTTATTTACTGATTTCTCCATGTTTGATTTTTCTATGTACGTACTATCTACCTACTCAAACCTACGCATCATTAATTATTAAAAAAGCAAATATGTCATACAGTAAATAGCATTTCATGCGTTCTGTTGATTTAATTTAAATTTATTTTAATTCAGTGAAATGTTTCTACTTTTGGTTCTGAATGTATTTCATTGAGCAGAGTTAATAACAAAACTGTGTTTTGATATTGATTTTATGTACATAATGTAGGATCAGTATTTAGTTGTGACTTATTAAAATACTAAAAGAGAAGTACATAGTTAAAAATCTCCTAAGCGCATGCGCCAACTTAAGACTGGGGAAGAGTTCCTCCACTAACAACCTCTTTGTGATAGTTGGAGCAGCGTCAAAAATGATGAACAGCTAGATCGACAGTAGGAGAATAGTATCGATGCACAGGAGTGGGAGGACGAAAAGAATACTAGCAGAGAAAGCAATATCTTACAAGTTTTTTTAAATTGTAAAATAATATCAGGCTCTGCAATATTGTTATCCACAATACAAACACGTTACTGTATTATTTACTTGCAGTTAATGTGAACTTATATTCTTTTATAGGTCAAATAAATAACCCCTGTTATTTTGATAATACTCTATTAACCATTTGAAAGCCAGCCTGCACGTAACCTAGTTTTATAACCAGAGCTAAAGATTTTATAAAATTTAAAAAATTAAATATTTTTATTTCATAAAATGAATTCTTTTACCTCTAGTATTGATTAAAAGATTTTCTTGTACAAAAATTTCCGTTATTTGCTTTCATTAGATTTACTATTATTTCCATTATTTACTATTATATTTATGTCGGTAGCAACCTAATCTTCAGTGATACTCAACGAGTCAAATTTTGCTTTTTTTTAATTATTTAATTTACTTTACATAAAATTTAACTATTTAACTACATATTTATAACATAGCCAAACATTAATAAAACAAAAGTGATAACATCAAAACTGAAACTTACACAACTCGATTTTAAACGAGGTCTACATAATCTTACAATACAGCATGGTAGGCAAATAGCTTTATGATAACAAAGTGGTTATTTCTCTGTAAATACACTGCTACACTAATGTTGAATCCCCGAGTAATTATTTAGTAATACCACAAACAAGCTCTATTAATTATTATTTCTTGAGTCTTATTTATTGTTATGGGATCTAATTAATAAGTGCGGATATAAGGGTCTAAAGCTCGTTCAGGTTCGAACATGGCTGCGGATATATCCGTGAATAGCTCTCAATGGGTTTAATATTGATTAAATATAAGGTTCGCTTTTCCGGTTTAATTCTATAAAAATTTCATAAGGTTCCACTGTACTGAAATCAATAGTATTCACGTTCAACCTTACATTTTAATGAAACATAATTAAAAAAGAGTTATGCAAGTGTGCATTTGAAGTGTGTATGTTTCGTATGGTAATTAAAAAATTTAGAGACACTTTTTAACCGAACTGCTCCCCACTGATTAAACAACACGTTTATAGAATGGCTGGTTTAACGAATTTTCTTTCAAACTAATTTTCAATAATAATAGAAGTCGTTACGAATATTTACCGATGAAACAAAATATTTATAGCATACTATATTATGTAAAAGTTTGTTTCCTCCATTTTGGTTTCAACTGCCATTGGACTTGATTTCCGGCCTTGACCTGAGATTGAAGATGGTTCGATGTTACATCTTCTCAACAGTGTTATAAGACGCGGAAGCTTGGACGTTAAAGAAGTTGAATATCAGAAGAATATATGCGTTTGAGCTTTGGTTGTGCAGGCGTATGCTAAAAATACCCTCGACGGATAAAGTACCTAATGAGAGAGTCTTGCTGAGAATGGGAATAGAAAAAAAACTTATTTACACCATCCAAGAAATGAAAATGGAATATCTGGGTGATATTATGCGTGGACCAAGATATGAAACGTTTCGCTTGATAATACAATGCAAGGTTCAAAGGAAGAGAGATGTGGAAAGACGAATTTCTTGGTTGAACAATCTTCGCGACTAGTTTCGTTGTACCTCAGTTCAGCTGTTCAGGGCTGCGGTGTCTAAGGTCTGAATATCCATCATGATTGCCAACCTCCGGTCGAAGAAGGCACGTTAAGAAGAAGAAACCACTGGACTGATTCTGGTCATTAGATTTTTTAAAATTAAAGATCTCTACGTACAAATATGTCCACGTGTGTCATCCATCTTTATTATAAGGTTAGTTGAAAAAAGGAGCACTCTTCCTATTTGCCACCACTGTTTTATTTTTCATCGAAAAAGCCGCCGTACGATTCAGTAGTATTATTCAGTCATGCGAGACAGCTTGTCATAATGACCGTTTAAGAAGCAAGAACTATTAGCAAAACATGAGAAAAACAACGAGAAATGTTAGTAGATAAAATTCTATTATTTCATCCTCTTGTTAAAATAAAACAAGATGCATGTACAATAAAAAAATGCACAAAATAATTATTTATATGTTTTATAAATACACTAACAATAAAATAAAAATATAGTAAGAATTAAAAAAACTACAAAAAACTGAGAATTTTAAATAATCGTTAATTAATTATTGGGAAAAGAAAAGATGTAATACTGTTTGGAACTACTATATATTTTTATACTTTAATTGTAGACTTAAATTTTTAGATCGTATGAATAAACTTTATTGATAAGACAGATACAAAAATTTATGTCGTTTAGTCGATGATGTATATTATTCCTGTTGTCTTTTGAATTTAATTCTAAGTGTATTGTCGTGATTTAAAATGTTTACTGATGTGTTCTGTACGTCTGAATATAAAATTATAATAAATAATATAATGAAAATAAAAATGAGTTTGCTTTAATAAAAATTGTAATAATAAAATATACTGTTATTGTGTGAACAGTTTTTTATACGGATTCTGTATTAAAATATTAGGTTTTTGCATTAAAAAATAAACTTAATAATAAAATACAAACTGCGAAAAGAATAAATAATGTGCAAAACAAAAACACAACAGGAACAAACTCAACTGAATCAAATAATTAAATTTTTTTAAGAGTGGCAAAAAGAAGTGCTTGTTTTATATTATATATATTCAGATGTTTGGAGTCGGGCCAATTTTTATATTTACTGTCTATGGATAAAGTGTGTGTGTAAACTTTACATGAAACCAATGTATATATTGTAGCTGTACAGCATAGACTATATCCACAGCCTGGAAAAGCTTATTCGTATTTTTGCGTTAAGAAAAGTGATCCCCATGCAGAATTTAGTATGTGAAAATATACGGTTGTACACAATAGAGAAAGTTTTTGTTTCGTTTTTAACTTGTTTGGTTTTTATCAAGTCTGTTTCTCTTTCGTGTTTTTACATCTTTCTATTATAAGCATAGTTTTTATCTAGAATACAGTATATAGTAATTTTTTTGGTTTCTCATGTATGTATTAACAAAACGTGTGTGTAATTCTATTTCCTTATGAAATTGTTTCATTAAAAAATAAGGATACATTAAAAAAAAGTTTACGGGTTTCTCTGTAACCTTTTTTTAGAAGAATAAAAATTAGAACATGGTAGGAAGTTTTATTATAAATATTCACGTTAGTACAAAATATGTCCGCTGGTCGGTTAATAAATTGCACGCAATTTATTAAAATAAGAACAAAATAAAGTTTTAAATTATTTTTTAATCTTTATTTCAGTTTAACTGTTCTTAAATTCAGAACTATAAGTACTAATTATGTTAATCCATAATAATCCGCTTATCAGTGATATGACAAATCCACCAGGCTTCTTTAGAAGATTGAAAAGAAGATGGAACCGAGAGATCTTTTTTAATTCTTTCTGCATGTTTATGTTGAAAAAGATAAAATGATGTGAAATATTAGTTGTAATTTGTTTTGTTTTAAATATGCTTTTATTACTATTGGTTGTAACTTTTCTGTGACATTATGAAATCTTCATTGTTTTTCTTTTCATACTTTCCTATAGTTTACGTTCATTATTATTCCAAATTTAACGGTGCTGAATGTTGTATTTTTTATAATGCCTGTTCTTGCTAATTGTAATTTAATATCAATGTTTTCTCATCTTTTGGTTGTTCTCTGTAGCCCAGTAAATGATTCAAAATAAAAGATAAAACAGAAAATATTATGTTATTAGTGTTTTCTGAAAGTTAAAAATCTGACACCGATTTTCAAGACTGCTTGATTTAGTGATATTCAAGCGTCTTCTTACACTAATCTTTACTGCAGATCGTGTGTGTTTAGTCACTAAAAAATTTAGAGCTAAGTAATTTGAACGGATATGAAACATTCTTTAATATCGTTTATTAAAATTTGATTGTTTCTGTTTCACTGTTTTCACTGATGTCAGCATAGACTTATCTATTACAGACGTAGCTACGAAGAAAATTAAATAATTTCTCTGATGGCATTCGTATTGAAACGTTTAAGTATATCTATGTTCGAATTGCTGGAAGTTACCCAGAGCTGAATTCCTGAAGTCCACACTGGTTTTAATACAGATTTATAGAGCATCCATTTGGACGAGAAAGATAAAGTAGAAAAAATACACCCACCAAAGAAACTTACACAACAAAAAATAAAAAAACGGTGTTACAACTTTTTTCCATATGATATCCGCTTACGCTTCATCTTTAAAATGCAAACTTAACAAATACTTAACAACCAAGTGTGTGTAAGGCCCTTGACAGTTTAAAACAAAATACATTTGAGCCCTTAATGAAACTCAGTCAAACGTGAAACATTTCAGAGGTACACAATAAATAAATAAATAAATAAAGAATTCACATACGAAGTAACCTAAACACAAAAGTTTTTCTTCTTTTTAATTTTTTTATTTAAAGTCACATCAACAGCTCGGTTATTTGCCACTACGATGGAATGTAACTGGAACGGTGGTTATGTTTTGCTATGATTTCAAGATCCTAGCCGGGAATCGAACCCGGGAACACTCAAACTTATTCCGTTCAATTATAACTAATTTTTTCTTACGCTTACATAACAGGTTTCGTATTGTCAACTGCTTTTAATCATTAATATTTTTATTATTTGTATTCGTTTGTGTATGGCTAGATATTAAAATAAGAAATCTAAATTTTAAAAGAGAGTCAAAAATTTAAATGGCCATCATGTTATTTTATCGGAAGATTTAAGATAAATGGGGGCAAAAATTTTCCGTAGGGATTTTGTTCAATTTGTTGGCAAAGAGTTGCAATAAACTACTACGAAGAAACTATTCACAAGGTTACACATTACCTGTCTCTTTTATGTATTAGAAAAACTATTCCCAATGGTGAGATATTATTTACCTTCTGATATAAAGAAAAATCTTTATTTTATACAATTCATCCCTCTAAACTCTGAGGTTTAAAAACTGTTACTAGTTTCCCGTTGATACAAGTAATCTAACTTTAGATATATCTTCGTATAAATATCTTTCTTAGAAAGTATGTTATTTTCCGCAGACTGATGAATAGAGAGGTTACTAAATAAATGATGTTAAAATTAAGCGTTTTTTCCTGTATGCATTTTCTCTCCTAGTTAAGTAATTTGAAAGTACGTATATGGGCTTTGCCCTATTTATATACTTTTAACAGTATTTTCCATGTAATAATAAATAAGAAAAAATTATTTGGTTATCAATTTATTCAACAACAATGGTTTAATAATTGAGGAGGTAACATGCAAAACTTGTTTTGTCACAAAAAATTAAAAATTGAGTTAGGGCCGCCATTGCATTCTCCTGCATGAAATACATTATATTTAGCTGTGTTTTCAATCAAATAAAATTTTGTCCAATGTTAAAAGCATATTAAAAATTACTGTTTTGTGCAGAACATGTTTTGTCCATCATCAAGATTCAGCCAAAAAGTGTTTAGTCCATCTGACCAATAAGAGCGCTTCAGTCTACCAATCAGCTGTGTGGAATGCATTCTCATTATTTCACACTTTTACCATTCTATAATAGTGTTGAGGTATCATCCACACTGTACAACCATTTCTCAACAGTTGAATTTAAAGGCAAGACTTTGCTTAAATTGTTTAGTGAAAAAAAAGTTATATAGATTGATTATTGAAAAAGATGTTTGGTGATGACTGGGTAACATCATCTGATCACCGCCTTAAATGGTATTCATCATTGATATTCGAAGAGCTATCAGCAAAGTGTGAAGCACAGATCATCTTCTGTGACTGTCTTGAAGAAGAAAGATGTGATATTCGGATTTAAACTTTTGAATCATTATTACTTTTATTTTTATTATAAGACTTCGTATAATATGTTTAATAATTTTTTAATAGGTAGCCTAGATTCAGTATATCATTTTTTAATATATCATATAAAAATTATCATAAAAATTCATTATATAATATCATTTTTTTAGTGTATCATTTTTTAATATTTATTATTAATTACTTTCAATATGTCTTCTTATAATTTTCATGAATTATAAGTAACTTTAAATTTTTATACTGTCTTAAAATAATAAATAAGTCCATTACAAAAAAACTTTGTCTACATAATTTCCACTCAAACCAAGTTATGTCCATTACTTTCATGCAGAACGTGTTTTGTCCAAATTTAAAATAATGTTTTTGAACACTTTTCCCACATCAATATTTTCAAAAATTGTTTATTTAGCGTTTTTTATCATCCTTTAAATGCTGGTAGCTAAACCCCGTATTAAATCTGCAGTAAAATCAAAACAACAGTTTTTTGGTCTTAGTGTAAAATGACATTATTGTGACAAAACACGGTTTGCATGTTACCTCCTCAATTAAGAAGCCTAAAACGGAAGAACCCAAATAAATTTATTTGTTTACTAAGTTATATTTCTACAATAATATAATTTACTTTTAATCAAAACACTCGCGCGCTCGGACAATACACACACGTCGTGCACACACACACACACACACACTACACTGACCGTGTACTAAACTTAAGTTGACTACTGTCTCCGTTACGTCATCACGTCATATTTTCACCCATCATCGCAAAAACAGTCCTCAAATTTACAACTTGTATGCAACTACATAAAATTTTAAATAAAATTTATAAAGTGTATACTAAAAATTTTCCACTGAGAGATACCTATTCATGACAACGTTCTGTGTAACAAATCTAATCTGTTTATTATTCAATTAAGAACAGATGTATAAAAATCCGCCAACAAAAAAATAAGTGACCTATGCTCGCTTCGCTTGAAATTTATACGTATTTTATTTAGCAGAAAAATTGTACCTCTGTCAGTTTCTTTACTCTAGGTGTTATAAATATTTTGAATTAATTTCTCTTAAAACTGCAATTTCAGAAAACTTAATGTAAATATTTTTTGCAGAATATCGGAACATAACGCTTAAAGTAAGTGTTAGAAAACGTTAAACAAAAACATAGTGCATAATATAAAATTTTTATTTTACAGATTTATCATGATCGCATCAACATTTTTAGTTTTTAGCGACCCTTTTTTTGTTTTTCGTTTAGTATAAAGTCGCATCAACAGCTTGGTCATAGCAACTACGGTGGGTTATGAAACAGTTGGTTTTAACTTGTGAAAATTTCCAGACCCTAGCCGGGAATCGAACCCGGAAACTCCGCGTTGTAGGCCCCCATTAACCCATTACATAACAAAAAAGAGTAATATAATTAACGATTACAATTGTGTGCAATAGGTTTACAATATTTTAAATTTTTTTAAGTGGAATTTTTGCATAAATACACTTTTTTAATTTTATTTTATTTACTATTGCATAAACGTACAAGTAAATTAGAATAGCCTACTGCGTTATGCGGTTGTGGGTAAAAATATGACATGAATGACTTAGGGTAGAACAGTACTCGGTAGTAAAACTCCCGTGGGTGATTTTTAAATTTTTTACATGATGTCTACTCCATCTTCTATGAAGCCTGCGGTGTGTTAGCGGGTAAATGTGGCATGCAGAGGTTTCATATGAGTCTGTTTTCGTTTTCAGAAAGTTTTCATTTATACACCTTAAACAACATTTTTTAAAGAACAGATTTAAATAATACGTAATAATAATACTCTATTTCCAAAAAATACGATTTTAAGATTAAAATTTTATATAAATTCCGTTCATACATCCATTCCTATTACCAAATTCATTTCAATAATGGAGGCGGTGGAAATTAACATATCTAAATATGGTTAAAAACCATGTGCCAGGATATTTAAAAAAAACTTTAATTCAATAACTTTTTGAACTATTTACCACAAAAATATGGTTTGCTTTTTACTTTTTTCTGGGTTTCCTACGGGTGTACACTTTCCATATATTACAGCTTTTCGTCTTTTCCATTAACTCTACTAGAGATTTGTTGCGTCTTGAATTCTCCCCATGTTTACCTCGATAGACCTCCTTCTATTTAGACGGAAAAGGAACGGTGTTTGGGGTTACATTACCGCTGCACTTCTCCAACATGCCCGTACCAATTAGCGAATAACGTTTATTGCTTGTTATATTGACGAGAATAATCTGGTTATAGGCCTACACAGAAATAGCTTTCTGTATAAAGTAATATTAAAGAATGAAGAAATATTTATCTAATTACAGTTTCGTTATAACACAATCACAATTTTTTTAAATATGTAATTTTTATTTTCTCTTGCCTATATGAATATATAGGAAGGAAAGTATTGTTTTCATGTCGATTTTTCGAAATCGAGTTTTCACCGGATCTATACGTTTTCAGACCCCCTGAACCCAAAAAACATGTTTTTAGCGATTGGTCTGTGTGTGTGTGTGTGTGTGTGAACAGAATATCTCAAGAACGGAACGTCGTACGAACTTGAAACTTGAAACTTAAGTTACATACCACTACCGGACGCGACACGAACATTTTCATCAAAATCGGTCAACCCGAAGTAGTAGTTTATTCGTATAATTTTTCAGGTTTTTGCGATTTTCTCAAAAACTGGTCCTACGATTTTTTTTAAAATCAACTGGTTTACTAAATTTTTTATTCTCTACAAGATAGGGTAGGCGCCATGTTTGCTGAAATTCTCGGTGAGGCTGTTTTCACGTAAAAACGTTGTTTTTTTAAGATTACGGCTTTAATATAAATTTTAGCGCAAAAACTTATATAATAAAAGTTGTAGAGAATTTAAAAACCTACAACTTTTGTTTCAAACATTTTTTTGTATGACGCTTAGTTTAGCAGTAATTAGCGATTTTCTGATTTTTTCTCACGAAAACGTGTGAAAAATCGATTTTTTTAAGATTTTGGCCTTAGTATGCATTTTACGACAAAAGTGGTGTATATAACCAAATTTATAGGAAATTTAAAGATCTACAACTTTTAATTAACGTATTTTTCTCTACAGAGCCTAGTTTAGCGTGAAATAGTGTTTTTCCGTATTTTTAAGCCAGACAGGTTGATTTTCATTTTGAGTGTTTCACTCATGATTAAAATAAGGTTATGTTCATTGAGGTTAGTTTTTTGTTTATTTCTAATATTTTATTACTAATGTTAAATTATATTGTAAATTATTTGCATTGGCAAGAGAAAGTTGTGTGAGTGTTTCACACCAGATTTTTTCCTTTATTTAAATCGTACCTGTCAGACAGATATTTTCAGATTTAATATGAATCTACGCTCTCTGTTCTGTTTATAAAACATACTACGCCGGCCGCATTGGCGTAGTTGGTAACGTGCTCGCCTCTTATCATGCGGCCCTGGGTTCGAATCCCACTCAGGCACGGAATATTTTCGTACGTTACAAAAATCATTTCATCCTCATTACGCACAGTTATACCCCAACGTAGTCGCTAATGACCTTACAGTTGATGCGACAATAAATAAATAAATAAACAAATAAAACATTACAGAATTCACGAATTCTTTGGATAGTACCCTACATTGAAACTCAGTTTTGTAAATTAAAATTATTATTATTGACTACTTTGGCATCTCTATAATATAGGGTGATTCAAAAAGAGCGCTGGTTTTGATATATCAAATTAAGAGATTTATTTTATTGAAAAACTGAAAATAAATACATCAACAAGTTCATCTTTCCTTCCGATTTTATGTATGAAAAATGATGTCATGCATGTGTCCTCCTCTACTGCGCTGGCACGCATCAACTCTGTCCATGAAATTGGATATTACTGCACGACAAGTTTCGACTTCCATTTGCCCGATAACCCGTCGAATTTCCTCCTTCAAGTCATTGATGTTTCGGGGTTTATTGGCATACACCAATGACTTCAGATGACCCCAAAGAGGAAAGTCACAAGGCGTCAAGTCACACGACCTTGGTAGCCATTGATGGTCGGAATTACGAGAAATGATGCGATCCTGGAACCGTTCACGGAGCAACAACATTGTTTCTCGTGCAGCGTGACAGGTGGCACCATCCTGCTGAAACCACAACTCGTCAATGTCCATTCCATCCAAATGACGCCACAAAAACTCCCTAATCATCGTACGGTATCGGTCTCCATTTACTGTCACGGCTTGTCCTTCTTGATTTTCAAAAAAGTAAGGGCCGATGACACCACCCGACCAAAAGCCGCACCAAACTGTCACTTGCTGTGCATACAAGAGAAACTACAACTGAATCGTCAATCGGAATGTTCTCCAAAATAGAAATGAGGTCAAACAATGTTGCCAACCGATAAACAAAAATTTACCAGCCGTTTAAAAACCGGCGCTCTTTTTGAATCACCCTTTATTTTAATGTTATGTGACCCCCCCCCCTGCCACATACTGTACATAAGTAGCCTCGTACTTGTGGAGACTTCATTACATTTGTATTTATTTATTTCTTTTATTACTCCTCCAAAAGAGCAAAGTCCGTGCTTGGAGGAGGATTACTTTTAATTACAAAAATACATAGCACAAAATAAAACTACAATACAACAATAATAGCACTGATAAAAAAACTAAAAGAAAAAACAGTTAATACCAATAACACATCACTTATTACATAAAAATTACGTAAAAATTTGTTTCTCTGTTTTACGCACATAACTTAGTTGAGATTGATGTATTGACCGAAATACAAGTATAGTAAGTTGAGGAATTAACTGCTAAAAGAAAGAAGCAAATGCTCTATCTCCTTCTAAATACAACAAAATTTTCAACTGCTAATTTCATTCAGTGGAGCTGGTCTTTTGTTTTCTTCTAGAGAAATGTACTACCTTTCAGATGGAAATTTATTTATTTTTTCAAAAGTTTTTGTTCGTCTGAAGATGAAATATATCTTTACGAATTTAAAATACAGAATTTTATTTCTAATTACTTTTAAACAGGTCTACTTATTGTATGTTTTTTAATTTTATTTACATTTTAATGATTGGTAAGTTAAGTTACACTTTTCCTTAAAAACTTTCAGTGTCTAATGTATTTTATTGGAACTGATTTTATTGACTTTTATGTTTATTTTATTTACTCTTGTGTAAAATTAGAAAGTTGTGGAATCTACGGTGTGTTTAAAGAGCGTAGTTGCGGTAGTACTCGAGAAACTTGTGCTGTGCAAAGAAACGGACCATTTAAATTCCTGTTTAGATTACTATTTACTTACTTTTCTAAATACGAAAAAAATTCAATTGTTCAAAAAAATTTAGAAAATGGGCCGTAATCTGTCTGTTTGAATCTGAAAACAATTCTTTTATGTGGAACCATTTGGGGATACGTTTTAGTAAACAATACAGAGAGAAGATTCAATTGCTTTCACAGAAAGTACTTGGAATTTTAAAAGTTTCGAAAATACTCTAAAATACACTATTTTTTATTGAGAAGAAATCTTATCGTTCAATTTTTATTCAAATAATTAAATCGTTAATGAATTCAAAAGAATAGAGGTAGGCTACTGCTTACGTATAAACTATACTTAATGGTTTGTCACTTCTGTGATTTAATTTCATAAAATTCAATTATATTCCTAACTCACTCTTCCACGCATGTTCGGTCTGAGTCTGTACAAGACGTTATACATACCATCGTCATTTCAATGGGCAATGAGCTTTCTTATTGTTCTTTATCTGAACAGATAAGGAACGTACACACATTACGGATTAAAAAATAAAAATGTTAACCCTATTATAAATAAGTAAGGTACGGTATAAAATATGTTGGTTATGTGTAATATTTATTACATTAGAAATAATGTGCGAATAGAAAATGTAAGTATAGTAAATTTTATCAGGTTTTATTTGAAGGAATTATTTATTTTTGTTTGTAAGTTTATTTGTAAGTGATGGTAACCTTTGAGATAGAATTAACCTTTGGAGGTACCTAATTTCCATTGTATGTAAGGTATAGCCTAATGTGTATTTTATTTTATGTATTTGTTACAAAATGTTGAACTGTATGGTTTTGGTTTTGAATTGTTTAATTTTCTGTTGTACTGTACTTATTTTTGAATGAAAATAAATAGACTAATAATAATAATTATTATCATTTCATAGTAATCGTTTTTTTTTTTTTTGTTTTGATGTGACTAAATATCCATGATTTTTATTTCTATTTATGTGCACTTTTAAAATATTTTGTGAATTATATTTATGGTTAAATCAATTTATGTAGCTTTTAAAATAATAGATTATCACCGGATGGCGACATTAAGTGGCGAGTTGTAACCTGTGCATTTTGGTGGCCCTGAAAAGGGCCATTTAAGCGGTGGTCGTTTTGATGGGAAGCGTCGGTCGTAGTCGTCGTGGCGGTCGAGGAGCTGGGCGAAACGGCGTGCCGTCGTCCACCGAAAACATCATCTTCTTCCCTCGCAGTAGTGCGTCGATGGCTGCTTCGTCGGGTCCGGTGGGCGTAGGGCTCGGTCGAGGGACCACTGTGGGCATCGCTTGCGTCAGCGGGCGATGACGGTCCGGTCGACGGCTTACGGTGACGGGTCAGCGAGCGGAAGCATCATCTCTCTTGCAGGGTCGTCGATTAGTCTTCGCTGGAGTCCTAAACCGTGTGCCGTTGTGGACGTCTTGTCTGCTGTCTGGGAATTAAATCCCCTCGGCTCAGTGTAGCGCTCTTTACACAGTTGCTGAGAGCGCTGTGGTAGAGGGCGGTTACTCATTCGGCCTTGGCAACAAAGCCCTCTGTCTGTACGCAGCCGAAAGGTTTGTCGGTACGCCGCCAAAGGGCCTACCGCGCCGACAAGGGCCGGGAGAAGTATTGAAGGCCGGCAACACAGTAAATGATTAATTAGAAGGGGTGGCGGTGACAAGATAATGTTTATTATTTTGTTACTATTGTACTCGTATCAGCGGTCTAAGTCTCTTTGCAGATGTTGCCATAAAGGAGAAAAATATTAATTTTATTAATATTGTATTACTATTTTTATTATGTTATAATTTTCCGTAACTAGCAAAGATTCAAGTAATAGGTGCAAACAGTTAAACGGTCATATATCTCGAAGATAAAAATTACCCCCTCATTTGCAAACCCTTTTATTTGTTTTATTTATCACTTTTCCTTTGTAGTATTTCATATTTTTATATAGGTATTTAATCTCTTGGTTAATAAAATAATTTACAGGCAAGAGCTATTACAAGATTTAGCGGTAAGAGGTATGAAAATTCATAGCCTACCGTCAAACGCTTCTTTGTTTGGGAAAGCATAAAGAAATTTATACACGCGTTACTACTCCACTGTACAAGAACACACAAATCCTTTAATTAATCCACTTTTCCTTCCATGCTTACCACATAATCCACGTAGAAGATTAAAGAGACGTTGGTATCGAGATCTTATATGGAGACGTGCTTGAGGGGTTGCCTTTGGGTGATACCTTTGCATATGCCAGTTCCATTACACACGCTATACTTGTATTTCTTCTACGTACACATTTAAAGCATTGGTTCTCAACCGTTCAGACACCACCACCCGTTTTTAGGTTGACTATTTTTCCGACCATCCTGAATAATGTTAAAAAAATAAAAAATCTACAATAGTATTTGATAGTAATCATAGTAATCATATAGTAATTACTATAGTAATCTACAATAATATTTATTTAAGGATACGGGTGGATATTTGAATGGCTCAATAGAAAAACAATGCAACTGAGAAAATTTACAAAAGTGAGGTTTCAGTGGAATGCATTCAATAAATCTTCTATTTGATCATAATAGTGAATTCTAACGGGTAGAATAAAATTGTAACTAAAATCTCGGAAATTCCTAAAACAAAACGTTATACAGCTGAAAATTGGATGGTATATTTCACTTTTTTAAAAATTTGTTTATGTTACTTGCAACGTTTTTCTGTTGACCCATTCATTTGTGAGAATCACTACAATTAATGAGCAGGCTGTACAACGTGGTGACCTGAGTGTTCGTCTTCATGATAATTTATCATGATAGAGCTATCAAGTGATTAGGCAATAAAATTGTTAACTTTCAACGATGCTGGTACCGACAAATTTTGGATTAACTATTAAAAAGGAATACACAGAACTGTCCAGAGTAGTATTGAAAATTCTGAAACCATTTGCCACATTCTACAACTGCAAACATGGATTTTCCATAATGGTGAATTTGAAACCCAAATCAAGATATCGTTTCACACTGGAAAATGACATCGTTTTGTTTGTTAAAAAATAAATCCAAAAATTGGTTAATTACAAACAAGTTCTAGTTTTGCGTTAATTGCATTGGAAAAAGTTGTAAAAGTTGTACAACTTTTATGTCTCGTGCTAAGCTCGATTTTATTGCTCACATTCTTGGAATATTCATTTTTCCAGCGTAATTTCGCACCAAATCTTCCGATTTTTGAGCTTTTGGTACAGACGTAACTATTGTGATAAAGTGTTGTAGGTAATTTACAGCTTCAGGAAGTATACAAAAACGTTTTTATAGTCTGTTACATGATTACAAACAGTTGCGGTACTAACAAACAGTCTCTAATATTTTTTGAGTTGGTGAAATCGTTTACATTTTAGGATTCCCGGTTTTCGGGTTTCACACAATTACTGAATAAATTTATCCAATATTCTATTTTTAATTAATTCTGTCTTGGTCATTACTAGCATAAACAGCTTGTTCGCCAGTTAGCTCAAATCATTTTTTTAAATATATTTTTGTATTTTAAACATATTTTATTGTTTTGATCGTATTTTGGGTATTAACTAATTTTGTTCTTAAAGTTGTATTACAAAATTCAATCAGATTGCAAAAAAGGTCACAAAATAATTTGGTTGATACATGAAACCATGAAAATTCCAGTTAATACACTTTTGTTATCATTTACAATAAAATATTGATTTTTACCTCTGATAATTCGTTTAGGACAAGTAGAGGCGAAGGCTTATTATTTTATGACTAAAAAGAGAAACTGTTCCGGTATTCACATGGAGAGAGCAAGAAAACCACGAGAAAACTTGTTTAAATTAAGTATACGGTATCTAATATTTTTTCTGCTATACGAGAGAGTACAATTCTAAATATAACAAGTTGTACAAAACAGCTATGAAGTGATATGATATGATGGTTTTTCTGCTTTTCGGGGAATTGTTTACAGGTTTTTCTGCTTTTCGGGGAATTGTTTACAAATAAGACGGAAGTTTATATGGTTACAAGAACTCTAAAATGTTTTCCAACATACTTAAAAAGGTAAAAATACAGTTTTTTAAAAAAGGAAACAGTTTGAAAAACAAATATCTGAGCTATATAATTGCTACCTTTTTGATAAGACAAAAAGAAAAAATGTATTTTTTTTCATCTAACTGAACTTTTTCTTTGATGTACATACTTTTATTAATCTTTCTATAAATATTTGTTGACCAAAAAATGCAAGGATGAGTTTAACGTGGGCCGAATAACTTAATATGTAGCCCTATAACATTTTCCTCTTTATTTATGTACATTGTAAAGAATTTACGGTTTTATTTTTACTATAACACTATAACATAGTGTGATTGTGAGTTAGTATAAGATGAAGTTACATCTAAGGTAATTTAAACTCAAATCCTAGGAGAATTTCTTTTTGTCAAAAATGTAATGACTTTCCCTTCATAGACAAATTGTAATTTATTTCAAGTAAAATTTACTTAACTTGCTGAAAAAACAGTAGTGGTTACAGTGGAAAATTGTGTGTGGAAACCAAATTTTTTAACTTTTATTGAGGACTGTGTTTCATTACTTTCTTAATTGTCTATCTATTAAAAGAATAGGATACATTTAAAAAAGTGACATAGACGTAGTTGGTCTTCGATTTAGCGTGACGAATTTAACATCACTCGTTTGAAATCATGTGAAAATTGGACTTACCTGTACGATTTTGTTAATCATTTAATTTTTCGGGGCTGTACGAAATCCAGCGATATGAAAATAATACAAAGGTTTCAAAATAAAGTCTTGAGATATATTGTCGATGCTCCGTGGTACATTCTGAATGATAACCTCCATCGGGATCTGAACATTGAAACGGTGGATGAGGAAAAAAAAGATTCGCAAGGAGTCACGAAGGCCAACTCCTACGTCATGTAAATGTTGAGGCGCTGAAATTCCTCGATAACTCTGACGTAATTAGAAGACTTAAGCGCCAGGAAACCTTCGAATTGGTTTGATTTAGAAGATATCTTATATTAGTCTATTTTACAATCATTTGTAATAATCAAAATTTATTATCCTGTAAAGCCTGAATTATTTTGTACATTAATTATCTTGTAAAATCTTATGTTTTGTTTTATAAAGTAAGAATATATATATATTTTTTTTTGAAAATAAGAATGTTTATTTTAGAAAATAATAATAGTATGTTAAGTTTGAAATAATAAATGTTTAGCCTATTTAGAAAATAAGATAACTAATATATAGTTGTTCCATTTAATGTATTTTGTGTATTTCATAGGAATTTTATGAATCGGTGACAAATTTTGTTTATTTCTTAATGATTATTTAAATGTGTAAAAATAAGTAATATTAGGTATAAAGCTGTAGCCTGCTTGGGTAAATTTTACATAGAAAAATAAGAATAGCAATAGGAAATACTAATCTTTAAAAGTAAGAGTAGCATTAGAGTTATATCGTAAATAAATTGTTATTGTTAGAAAATAAGTGTAGCCATTGGGTTTTATTTTCTTATGATAATGAAATCCTCAAGTATTTTAAGTTTTGATAAAATTGTTCGTTAGTCTAAGACTACTTACAATAAATAAATAAATAAATAATTTTTTCTTCTTTATTACTACTAATCATTGTCATTTCATAATCGCCATCCTTGTCATCTCCATCGTGGTCATCATCATCTTTAGCTATTCAAGCTATAAATGTACGTTTCAGTTAAATTTTGTTTTTTTTTGTTCAGAGTTTAGTTGTTTTTGAAACATACTACTGATTGCGTTTATCTTGTATATTTTGATTCAAATAATGAAAAAAATGAATATTCAAGTCTTTCCTTAAAATTTGTATTTACATGAAAAAAAATGATTGCAAAATAATTACACCTTGTTTATAAAAATTTCTAATTTCAAACAATCACACAATTTGATTGCTGATTCTGGTTTATTATTATTATTATTTTTTTTTTTTGTGTAAATCTGAATTATGGGGACTCTGTATTGATTTAATATCTAATGGTTTTCAACTGTTCACTGTGTTATGAATCTTTCTGACGGCTTTATACTTAATATTTTGTGTTGAATTTTTACTACTGAGCTTTGAGTACTTTTCATTTTTAGTATGAAATTAATTATTGTTTTTTAGTTTTTCGGAAGGCGCTTCAACAGTTTGGTCATTATTACTATTGTGGATTATGGAACGATGGGATTTCGTATTCAATAATTGCCAGACGGGAGCGTTAAGTGCCAAACCCAAGACCTTACATATTATATCTGCCTAGCATGGCAAACCCTGTGCTACAGAAGTGACCTAATTGGTTTTTACTATCCTGTATTTACAACGGAAATGTACCTGTCCTCTAACGCAGAAAATCTATGTATGTTTTTAATTTATCATTGAGCTATTTATGTTTTTATATTTACAATTTATAACAATTTACATTTTATTTATGGTTTTATATCTACAATATTTTTATTTACAATAATTGTCTTTACAATTTGCTTAATGTACAGTTATAAATAACAATATATAGTTACGGTTAAAAAAATATTGTTTATGTTGTTACTAATTTTTATTTCAAAATAAGAACACAACGTAAAAATAATTTATCTTGATCGAACTTAAAAAATAATCACAGTGACATTTGATAACAACGTATTAGTATTTAATAATTAAACAATACTTTTATTAATTACAGAAATATTTACATAAATGTAGCTGTCACGAAAATAGAACAATTTTATTAACGACGCATTTTTTGTTTTAAGTATTTCTAATTAATTTCTCAGAATTTGAGTGAATTCTTGAAATTGTTTTGTCTCTTACGTCACCGATTATACGAGGGCCGTTTATTTTGTTAACCTACGATAGATCTTTAATAAAAGACACGTGAATAAAGAAAACATGTTTTATTACTAGAAGTTACGTACACTTATGGCTACTTTTCACCATAATCACATCGACCCATTTGTCTTACGTGTGGACAAGGTTTCTAATACCCTCTTCATAAAATGTTGCAGTTAATAAATTTAAATGAGTCTTGACGTTGCCTTGAAGCTCCTCATTGTGTTTTTTGTGGAGTTCATGCAGCTGAGGACTACGATTAAGGGGAGCACTATACCTCATATCTAACCCATGTTAAATTGACCTCATTTTAGGTACACGTTTCTAAGAAACCGTTAAGAGTTAGGGCTTTAAGTTTTTTGTGCCTTTTCTGTGAATATTTTTAAGCTCTGGTACTAGAATAATTAATATAGAGCTAATGATACTATTTCGAGAATATTTTTTGAAAAATGCAAAAACAATTTAATTTTTTTTGTAGAATTTTTTATATTATTTCGAACCTAGTAATAATACTGCAATGATTCTAATACCGTATGTCACAATTATACTGGGAAACATGCTCAAAAATTTAAACCTCCAAAGTCAAATAGTTTTTGAGAAAACTTTAGGCTACCTTCATGGAAAAAGTAATTTGCGGTAAATGAGCTGTAAAGTTTTACGTACCCAAAAATCGGCCTGCACCATAATATTGATCCTCACCAGACTTCTTTTTCCTTAAATAATTTCCTTTTTTTCTCTTGTCTTGCTTCTTTTAACACACATTTCATTGCCTTCTCAGCTTTCTGTGTTCTTTGAATATCGCAACTCTTAATTGTTTCCACAGATTAACTCAGTTAAAAGAAACTCTGTTCAAAACATTACTTAACAAAAATCTGAATAGCTTCCGTGGTTTCTATCGTACAGTTATACTTTTTATA
Organism: Catonia carolina; assembly: GCA_035578175.1. NCBI lineage: Eukaryota > Metazoa > Arthropoda > Insecta > Hemiptera > Achilidae > Catonia > Catonia carolina. The sequence goes on along the minus strand of JAQMRL010000003.1, from coordinate 22,216,371 downwards.
TGTAAGTACACAGAAAAATATATAGAAGGCAATGGCGCCAAAATTAGAAAAAATCGATTTTTTCGATTTTCGAGTTTTTTCATGTAACTTTTTTTAATGCAGCTGTTTATTGTGAAACCTTACGAAGTTTGCGGAGAGCCACTGAAAATAAAAGAAGAGACATGCTGACTTATGAAATTCTTTTCGTCCATGACGACGCCTATCTTCACAGTTCTGGTGTAACCGAATGACTCTTTCAGAAATTTCAGTGGGACATTTTCGACTATAATTTTATACTTTTCCGAAGAGCTATTGATAGTTTGGAAAATATGTATAAATATTGTCTAATATTGCTGATACTGCAAGTTAAAAAAAGATTCACAAGACCAGGACACTAACCTGCTGCACAACCCCTACTCAGGAAGACTAGTGACTGTTCCGTCAGGGTTAACTTAACTTATCGAAAAGTGCTCATATTAAGGCGCTGATGAAAACTTGTCAGAAAAACTTTGTATTTTTATTTTTGTTATTCTAGAACATTTGTAAATGTTAGGTAGCCTACATAAGGTTCAGCAGCCGTCATTAATTTAGTTAGTCTTGATTTGTTATTCATTAAGTGAATTGTGCACGACGTAGCAGTTACGTTGGAGAAGGTCTAACGTCTTCTGGGTATCGTCTAACGTTTACTGTGTATCGTGTAGGATCTGTATTGTAAGTAGGATTTAGTTCAATTTAGTGTAAGATAATCTAGTTACTGATTAAGTTCATTAATTGTCATTAATTTATTATAATTAGTTTGTTATTCATTATAAGTGTCTTGATAGTAGTAATTTTGTAATTTATTAGCAGATGTAAGTAAGACCATCATTTTTAATTTATAGTTTGTAATAAATACCTCTGCCCATAAAAGACAGGTGTAGTGTCAAATTATTTACACTTAATCTTTTCGTTGCAGGGCTAAAATGAACAGTTCCGTTTCTTATCATATGGTCAGCCAATTAAATGACTGAATCATTTAACAACAGAAGAGATAGAGGTGAAAAAGACACTAATCAGAGTTATCTCCTCTGAAAGTAATGAATTCAGAGCGCCCGGCATGCTGATAAGCGTACTTTTTCACTCAGTGAGGTAGGCATGGTAAACCACCTCACAGCTCGTTTTACCTAGTAAAACCTCTACAGGTTCAAACCAGCCTTTCGGCTGTGACCTAAACAAACAAATAAATACCTGTAATTTTTAATGATAGTTAGTTAATATCTCAATATCACTTGTACAATATAGTGATCCTCTTTATTTCTAAGGTTCGTTACAGGATCTGGATAAAATAAATAAGTATTATTTATTTTATCCAGATCCTGTAACGAACCTTAGAATAAAGAGGATCTGGATAAAATAAATAAGTATTATTTATTTTATCCAGATCCTGTAACGAACCTTAGAAATAAAGAGGATCACTATATTGTACAAGTGATATTGAGAAAAACATATTTTAAATTAACTACGATTACGTGGGCCTAAATGGTAAAAACGGCGTTAACTTACCATACAAACAAAATATGTTTTGAACTCCTGAAAAACTTACAATTCTAAAATTTAGCATATATCTAATATATACCCTGTAATGTTAGTAAACCCAATTTTAATGGAACTCACCCGAAAGGGGTAAAGAGCCCACTCACAAAGTGGGCACTACTGGATAGTCTTTTATGTGCAAACCATACTGATATTTAGAACGGCCAGGTAGATTATCTAATGGTACTCTATTTTGATATACAGTTGAAAGCACTCATTTCAATGATTATTAATTAGTTTTCCTTCAGGTTATAACAATTGCGGTTTCGTCTCATTTATTGGATGTTCACAATGTTAATCCAATATAACATAGTTCTGACAAGGCATTGTCTGTGTATATAAAATACGTATCTATCGTATCTGATTATTATTATGGAAATTTGGAAACCCTTTAATAAATTTGTCAGTTTCAGTCTATTCATTAGTGTATTTTCATTCAGAATAAATTATTAAGTAAGGAATATAAAAAAAATACATCACACATCTTGCTAATCAAAACTTCGGATTCCCCGAACGTATTTCAATTAGTTTTTTTTTTAGTATGTTTGTTTCATATAAAACGTGTTTTAAAATAAAAAATAAGTAATTTTGTAATGATAAAACATGTTGTTTAATACTAAACATAAAAATTAAATTAAGATAAAAGATGAAATACAGTGTAGTTGATAATATAAAACTAATATAACAAAGTTCTTAATGGAAGATGTACTTACATTTATATAAATTGCATACAGGTAAAATAAAATATCTTCTCATTGTCAATAAACCTATTACAAGAAATTGTAAATTTTCACTGCTGGCTGCATTAAATCACTTATTGTTTGCTGTCGTAATGCCGAAAACCTTGATAATTATTCTCAATGTAATAAATCCGTCATTCACTTATGATTAACCATAGAATATATTGTTTATTATTTACATTGGCTAGATAAAGTTGCGTGAGTGTTTCACACCATATTTTTAGAGGTTATTTTAAAGTCGCATCAACAACTTGGCAATGAGCAAGCACTTCAGGGTTAAGGAAAGGTGTTTACAGGTGTTATAATTTTTCTTACACTAGCCAGGAATCGTACCCGGGACTCCGGCTTTGATCTCGTAGCTACTAATTGTATTTTTACATTTATTTATTAAATTATTAATGTTTATTTACGTATGAAAACTACAATAAATACTTTAAATAGAAATAATTTTGTTATTTAATTTTTGAATGGTTTAATGAATTGGATAATGTGTAGACGTTATTGATCTTCATTTTTGTGTACATACTACTAAGTGCGTAATTTATTGACTTTCATTAAAACGAGATTGTGATTAAAGAAAACTGCGTTTAAATTAAAATAAGCTGAATAAAATCAATAGTATGATTTATTAATACGTGATAATGTCACGGTTATGGTGTAGGATTATGATTTTCAAAGAAATTGTCTTTTCAATATTTTCATAAAACAGAAGTGATTCATATTTTTACGAGTAGATAAAAAATTAATATGTAGGCGAGCAGAATATTTTTTAATGTACAAGTATTAGTGAGCTAATATTGTCACGTTGTAAAATTATCAGTACGTTACGTTTTACTTCTTTAACCCACCGGAATGCATCATGCGGTCTTGGGTTTGAATCCCATTCAGGCACGGCATATTTTCATACGTTACAAAAAATAATTTCATCCTTCACCGGCTGCATTAGCAGCAATTGCAGAAGAGTCGGACGTTGAACCCCCCAAAAAAACCACCGGGTTGGTCTAGAGGTAAAATCGTTGCCATAAGTCAGCTGTATAAGAGCTGATTTTGTAAATTTAGTTACTTTTATACGGATTTTTACACTGTAATTTCCATCGCGAAAGAAGTCCGCTATGTTTGAAGAGCACCATTTAAAAAATGACCGAACGGAAAAAGTTAACACTACAGGAATTAAAAGCCTATTCTTTCCTACGTTTATTTGTTTCACACAATTTGTTTTTATGTAAAAATTTGTCGGATGTATATTAATTTACGCATATAGTACAGTTTTTTTTTTGTTAAAGAGCATTGTCCAGCTAAACTGAGCTGCGTGAGAAACAATTAAGTTTAAAAGGAAAACTATTTAATAAATTTAAATGACTAGGTAGGCCTACTGAAAACTGTCACTAAAAATAAAGAAAACAAAATTTCAGAGAGAACAAAATTGATTTTAAGATATTATTGTTTGTATGAAAAATTATTGATTCTATATATGAAAAATAAATTTTAATAACACCTTACCACTGGTGATAATAAAATGATTGATAATGTTGTTACTATAAGAAATATTTAACAGGTGACTTACAGTTCATGTGGTAGGTTTAGTATTTAAATACCAAACCTTTACCTTTTTGTTTTTTATTTCTTCTCATCGTTTTTTCATCTCTTTCGTTTTTTCATATGATAGCGTACCTTTAAACCGAATTTTTCGCATATTCTTCTGATAAGTGTACTTGGCTTCTCTTTGCTGTATGTTATCGAATATTATTTGCTGTATTATTTTCAAAAACTAAACAATTGATTGATACATACTTATTTTGCGACCATTATTACTACAGTATTTAATAATTTCTAATACTTATGTCAAGTTTTCTTGTATGAAACCCACAAGACTTCCTTCCGCTTAAGATGGTATTCATTCGTTTGTTAGCGTATCGAGAAAGATCATTATAGTGATTAAGCCTTTCTTTTCGGTCTCTCGTTGATTCAGAGAACAGAAAGTTTTTACAGTGATGCTGAAGAGGATTTTAAATTATTATGAACTTTACTTCAGTTTTCATTAAGCCTTCTTAGAGTGTGCCTCTGGACTTAGATAGGTTTTCTCTTATTTATAAATATATAATTTTGTTTTTATTTATTTAGTTTAAGTTGCTGCTTCTGTATTTTAGTTGTACAAATTTTTGTCTGCAAATTTCTCTAATATGTAATAGAAGAGGATATCCATTAGAATTATATTGAACCGTTGGTGAAGTTGGTCTGCGTAATTTACTTCAGTGCTTCAGTGGTCCCAGGTTAGATTCTTAATCAATTTTTTTATCACACGTTTTCATTCATCACTTTTCGCTATCCATTTCTGTATAATTTATTTTATTAAAATTAAGGTTTAGTTCAGTCCTATCTGAAGCCACACTTTGATCCTCTGGAGTGATTTAATATTACGACGAGGATCACTAATTTATCTAATTAACCCCCTACCAGGAGGACCAGGATTCTTGTAACAGCGTACTGTATTCTAGCCTAAATTTCTTCGTTTGTAGCAGCCTAGAACTAGTCTTCTACCCTTTTTCTTCTGATGTATAGGATTGAACGAAGGAGGACAAAGTTCGAAAATTCAGTACAAAAAAAAGAGTTGAAATTTTTCAATAAGTGTAAACGAATGGAGAAAAGAATGAGGGGAAACGAAATTCAAAATAAGTTCTGGAATACAGGCATGAGGGAAGGAGAAGCTTATTTTATGAGATTGGGACAAGATTGATTTATAGTGGGTGTGGGCGATCCCGCTGATCTCCAGATGTCTCCTCCCTCCGCACTCGATCACCCTTTCTGCAAACTGAGCGACCAACTTCCAGCTCTCCTCATCTCGCAGCATCATTGCCCCTACTCTTTCCGGGCTACACAGTGCAACTCCTATCATCTCAGATGTCTCCATTCTTTCGAGGCAAAAATATGGACATCTTTCAAAGATTTTCGTAATGGACTTCTCCTCTACACTGACGCGTTGTTAATATTTCGCCACTTTACCAAGTTTAAACCTTGCCAAATATGCCAAAAGCAACCATGCTCTATTAACAACTGCGTTAATTCTTGGGTAGTATCACCAAATGTCCTCCTTATTCACAACTCGGCATTAGGAATGTATCTCCTTGTCCACTCCCCAATCCTAGTTTCTCTCCTCCCCTCTGCCACCTCCTGAGTAATCGATTCCAACAACATTCCTGTTTATCAACCCCAGGTCGCTGCTCTTCCCTTCCGCACACCACTAAATCCCAAGGAGACATCCCCGAAATCACCAGGGTTGCCTCTGTAGGTACAGTTCTGTAGGCACTACATATTTTCAGAGCCAGATTCCGCTGCGTCCTTTGGCTACCTTTGAACTTTTAGGAAAGAGAAGCTTAGTAACATCTTTGTAACGCAATGTAGTAATAATTTATTGAAGTTACAGCTTTCTCATGAACAATAAAACATTCCAATACCGTAAAGAGAAGAAAAAAATATGATTTTTTTGTATTAGCCTTGATGTACAACAGTCGGTTGTAAAAAATAAATTAAAATGATATTGATGAGTTTTTTAATCAGGATCATAGTCAATATCCGGTTTTTTCATTTTGAAAATAAAATAATAAAAACGTTTGGGAGAGTAACTTTTAATTGTATTTATACGAATTATTTTTCTGTATCGAGCTGAAAAAATTTTTGTTTTATAGGACATCACGCCCAATCTAGTAAGTTATTTTATTATTAAAATCATTATTATGGTTTCTATTGACGTAATTTTAATTAGTTTCTAACTGCCTTTAATCAGTCCTTATTGTTAGCATATATCAGTTATTAATAAAATTAATTAAAGCACTTCTATCAAGTGAGTGCAGTAGTGTGAGTGGAGTGTAGTAGTATTTGTTTGATACTAATACTATTGTTCTAATAAATGGCTACTAAAGGACTTCTAGGTTGATTCTCTTTGAGGTATTATTGTAACCGCTTCGCTTAAGCCTAATTGCACATTGTACAGTAATAGATTTATGAATATTACGTAACAATACTTCATATAATTTTTTTTTAAATTTATTTGTGTGTCCATGTGTATTTATTTGTGTGTCCATATATACTATATAATTTAAGTAAATAATTAATTTATGTTTATCCAGTTCTGTAATGACCGCCTCATTGGATCAGGTGTTTATTTTTTCAGTTGCTAAATACGAAATTCGCACTTCATACTCTGCAGAGTTTTTACTAATCCAAGGCGATCTGGGCCCATTTACTTCTTTAATTTTTTAATTAAATTACTTTCAAAACTTGTTAAAGTTATTTGAATTTAAATTGCGGGTATTTTTGGTTCTGCAAAATTTTAACTGGTATGCAACTGTTAAAAAGATATTTTGAAATGACCAACACGTACGATTATAATCATTACTTACCTCATCAAAAGCTTTAGTATGTCCCATTAAGAGGTTGCTATTTTTGAATTAATATGCCGGACCTATGGCACACTCTTCAGACTGGAAACTTTACAGTTATAATAAATAGAGAATATGTAAAAAAGTACCTTCGAATTTTATTTGCGTAACCATTTCAAATTAGTGATTTATTACAATGTTACTTAAGTAATAAAATAAAACAAATGACAGGAATATGAAAGTGATAAATAGTTAATGAACACAGTTTGTTTCATTAACCTTTATTCGAACTGATGTCCACCAATAGCTATGCTGATCGATTTGGAATGACAAAAACAGCTGTTCTTTTATTCTGAATCCTATTGTATAGTATATATATAAGTGGTTTTATCCACAAGATTATTGTTCATTTTTTATATTATTTTCTTATTCCACCATTTTGATTTGATTAATCATAAGTAAATGAAACTCGAGGGTACTTTTTTACATATCTACTTATTATAACTGTAAAGTTTCCAGTCTGTAGAGTGTGCGATACGTCCGGCATATTAATTCAAAAGTAGCAACCTCTTCGTGGGACACACAGTATATTAATACACAGACTATTAATCATGTACATAGACATGCTATTTGTTTTCTAGAATCAACTATTTTGTACTACGTATTCTGTGAAAGGATATCCTTAATTGATTGAATTACAATACTACAGGGAACTTTAATTGCAAAAATACGTGTTGACGTATTTTTATAAAGGTAGAATTGCCAGTGGTTTCTTTCAAAGAATTTTTCATTAGAGATTGTTTTATAAATTCCAATAGAATATATTATCGGAATTTATGCAAACCTTCTTTTCGCTGTCGGTGACAATATGAAGAATATACATCCTGCGGTGGAAATCCAAGAACAATAATTTTGTAAACTCTACCGTATTGAATAATAGACGGGTTGATATTTAAGTATGGGAACGGCTTTATAGTGAATATCTGGGAGGCTTTGAGGCAGAAAGAAATATGATTTTACCTAGTCGTAAAGTAATCTGCTTTATGGTGGATTTTTTTATTTTAGTCCGCTATCTTGGATTCTCCATATTAATTCAAAAGTATCATGTGACACATAATTTTCATGTAAAATTTTACGTGAAAAGCAATGGTGAAACCAGGTTTTCCATTAATTTCTTCGGCATCAAGTTTTATGCGTTCAAAGTTGTAATGACGGAAAAATCGTGTAAGTAAAACGGGTTTCAATCAACTAGGGGGCCTGAATCTGTACAACACTACGCCGTACATTTTTACAGTGTACATAATATCCTCATCTTGTTGGGTCATAGGGTTGCTATAGTTCTTAAGAGGATTGTAACTGCAACAAAAATAATTTTTTTCAGGTTTTTTGTTTGTTTTTTAATTTTATAAAACTCTATAATTATTCTGAGTGTTTTGATTTATTATTTATGGTGGTAGTGCAATTTTTACGATTATAAACATTATATCATTGTACGAAGAAGTGGGGCTGAAACCTGGTAAGAACATGCTTTGTGCAATGAAACGACCGGATTCAGGACGAATAGAAGACACTGAAAAAAGTGTCTGAATTTGTAAAACAAATACCGGTGAAGAGGAAATTAAACAAAAAACAACTTGAAGATTTATATCTTGAAGATGAGGATCTAGACAAACCATCTTACAAAGCTGGACGTTATTAAAAAAGTAAATGTTACAAATTGTCAAAAGTCAATAATTTACGGAAAATCATGATTTTTGAAAGTTGATGCAAGTTTTCTCAGGAATGGTTAAAGATATCTGTATGAAATTTTTAGGACTCATTATTCTCATTATGGGTTACTCCGCACGCATGATTATTTAAGAATTGACCATAGAAAATATTTATTATTTTTTTCATGCAATTATTTGTACTTTTTATAAAAAATGTATAAAGAATTTTTATTATTTTATTCAAAAATAAACTCACTTGCGGATCTTAATAAAAGACTGAAGTTTAATTTTAAAAAAAGTTAGTTATTTTTTTTATAGTTTTTGAGAAAAGTTGTAAAAACTTAACAGGTAGCAGCATAACTACATGCTTAACTTAGCATGTATATAGGCAGTTATGATCCCCTTAAACTGTACAAATTGCAATTCAAAACTATTGAGATTAAAAAATAAACAATAAAACGAGGTAAAATGCTATCTGAACAATTTTATTGAACAGGGTGATTCATTTAAATGTAGCCCGCTGCATTTAACAACGGCCTTCGGCACTCAATTGGATTCAAATAGTAAATTAATAAATCGAATTACTTAATACATAATTTTTCATATTTTTAAAAAATTTATACACAAATTTCAACTTCATCTTTACAGTAGATGCTGAAAGTGGCGTCCTTGAACGCTTACACATTTTTGCGCTCGTTCAATGTTATTAATGCACACACGATGCAATACGGAAACGTCTATAGCTTGAATGGCTGCCACGATGTTATTCTTCAGCTCATGTATACTGCGGGTGTTTGTTTGGTAAACAGTTCCTTTTAAATAACCCCATAGAAAAAATCGCACATACTCAAATCGGGTGAACGAGGAGGCCACAAATCTTTACTCACAACTCGCATGGGAAAGCCTGATTGATATGAGATAGGGACTGGCGAGACATGTGACATTTTGCACCATCTTGCTGGAAAAAATTGTACTCCATAATAATATAATAATTAAATTATAATATAAATTGTACTATAAAGGTCAGTCGATCACATCGTGATCAGTGCTGCGAATACAGCAAATGAAAATTTCTCGAGCGGCGGGCTACTTTTAAATGAATCACCCAGTATTTTACAATTAATTATTATGTATCCAATAACTATCTATAAACAGTGGTTTATTATTGATAATAACAAACAATAACCAGTAATAATTTAATAACACAACAAATTGAACGGTTTGTCTATCGATAGACGATTGTTTACTTTAATTTACAATATTTATTTTAATATAAATAGCCTAAATGTTGTTGATCGTAAATTACTAATTAAATGAATTTTGAGCACACTATTTTACAATAAATATTTTAAATTCTTCCCTTCGAAAGCTTGGCATTATGCTAAGCTCAAGTAAAATCGGCTTATGACTTCTTTTATTATCACTGGCGGCAAACGAGCAGATTTGCCAATTATTCTTGTTTCAATTCGTTAATATCTATACGTTTGGTAAACAATATGTTCCAAGTAGTACCCCAAAAAGTAATACAGAGGATACAGGTCGGGTAACTGGCAGGCGGCCATTCTACGTCTCATTTACGACCTTTCCACCAATTTGAAAATTGTTAATTTAAAATTTACTGGATGGCTTATTGGAACTTGTTAGCCAATAGGATTGTACCTAGTTTCCGGGATAATGTTGGACAAAAAATAAATAGGCCTACTCGTAATAACATAATAACAATAACGGTTTCAGCAAGATGGGGCACTTCCCCATTATTTTTTAAAAGTTCTAAAAACTTCAAATGATCAATTTTCAAATTGCTGGATAGGTCGTAGAGGCACCATAGAATCACTTTCCTGATATCCAGATTTGTCACCCCTAGATTACTTTATTCGGGTACCTGAAACATAATCTTGTATTTTCATTGTATTGATAATAATAAACAATTACTTCTCTTCTCAAGGTGCCTCTCCATTCCGAAGGTTGGCGACCATCATGGCGATGCTTACTTTTTTGGTAGCTATACGAAACAGTTCTGAGCTTTTGTTAAAGCATACTCTTAGGTTGGCCATCCATGAAATTCTTCTGCGTCCTGGTCCCCTTCTACTGTCAATTTTGCTTTGCAGAATACGTTAGAGCAATTCATACCTGCTCTCATCCCGCATGATGTGACCGAGATATTGCAGCTTTCGCGCCTTTACTATGCTGACCAATTCCGCTGCCTTGTTCATTCGACGAAGCACTTCCGAATTAGTAATTTTCTGCGTTCAGGATATTCACAACATTCTCCTATAAAGCCAAAATTCGAACGCTTTCAATTTGTTGATTGTTGGTTCTGTCAGAGTCCAGGCCTCAACTCCGTACAATAGGACTGAAAACAAATAACACTTCATGAATCTCGCTTTAGTGTTAAGGGTTAAATTTTGGCTTTTAAAGACAGAATTCATGGTGTTGAAGGCATTTCTGGATTTGGCATTGCGACATGTTATCTCTTGTGTATTATCCCACCTCTCTTTAATACAGGTACCCAGATATTGACATTGTGCGACTCGTTCTATTCGGACTTTCTGACTACTATGTGACCATCAGAACCGATCTGCGGTTTGCTGATGATCATAATTTTTGTTTTATTGGCATTGATGTCAGGTCCATATAATGCACTAACAAGTGTTTTACTGTTCATTAGTATTTGCAGGCCTTGTGTGGTGTCGGCAAATACCATAGTGTCATCAGCATATCTAATGTTATTTAATCTAAAGGCATTTATTGATATTTCTTCATCCATGTTCCAAAGTGCTTCTCTAAAAATATGTTCTGAATATAAATTGAACAGGGTTAGACAAAATGGAACCCTGCCTCACCAAACAATTACTATTACCTAATAATTAACAACATAACAGATTTGAACGCCATGTTATAAACTTAACACTGGTGAAGGAGAAGAGCGTAGAAGATGGGTTTCCGAATGAAATCCAGAGCATGTCAAGACGCTTTAAGGTTTATTTTGAATTCCAAATTAAAACTAAAACTCGGAATTATGGATATTATTTTAATTCTGCAGAAAAGTTTTTCTTCAATTCTGCATCTGAGTAACGTATCTTAATTTATTAAAGCATAAATAACTTGTAACTTCAAATCCAAAACACTCTCAGTGTTTCATCGAAGGAATCTCAGTTTTTTCAACTCGTACCACAAGCTCTTCTGACATATCAATTTTTTAACTCCGGCGATATGAAACGTAAATATTTGAGTACTTAATTTTTTTCAATTACAGTACTTTGCCATTTTGTATTATATAAAGTTAGGAGAAAGTAAAAATTAACTATCAAATCCGACTATCCTTTCATTGGATAATTTATGAACATATTGGGTGGGTGTGAATTGGATCGTGAGGAACGTTCACATAAAGTATAAACGAATTTAAATCTAATGCAGATTTCATGTACAGGATTACTTTTTAGATTCGATTACCTACAACTCTTAAAGCACACATACGGGCCTACTGGTTATTTTCAACGTAAATATGTTTAGGTCTAACATGCTAACATGATAGACTACTGTGTAATATCTCTACGCTTTTTCGACTCTTGTTTATCTTATGTACGTAGGCCTATTTACGTTTTGCCTTAAATACACAATTGTTAGTATATTCCAGAAAATTCGGGATTATTTGTACATAAATTCCATGTAAATTTTATCACTTTGGTAGCGCATGCAGTTATTAATATCAAACTGCAAATCTTTGTTCAGTTCAATTCCCGGCTAATACCTACCCTGGATTTTCGGGACTTTTGGTAACCCTACATTAAGTCAACAAGCTATTTTAGTTTGCCTCCAGTGAGAACATCTCTGAGGACTACTTTTCTCCTCTTATTAGAGGAATGAGTTATAATATAACTCGCCACTCCAGCGACGATTCGCGCCGCTTCCGTGTCTGGGACTCAGAGAGGTAGGTGGATAGTAACAATGGAAGTGCGTGCGCTGCGCTCCCGAACTTTGCTACAAGGCAAAGTTCGACCGCCAAAAGGGGTTGGGTGAATCAAAATGTTTTGAAGTTTAAACATTTGAACGTTTAAAGGTGATGTTTAAAGTTTTAATGTTTGAAGTTTCAAAATTTCAACTTTGAATGTTTCAGGTTTGAAGGTATGATAACTTGATGATTTTTTAGTTTTCTTAGCGATCTGGTGGGTTAAGAGCGACTTAGTTGCATGGTATTGAAGTACTTTGGAAGGGGCACAAAAAATATTCTATAAACATTTTCGCCACGATGCAGCGTTTAGGAAATGAAAAATTTTACCCCCACCTTTTGGGGAGCGGGTGCAACCTGAAAGTTTTCAATGCCAGGAAGAAATCAATTTTTTTCTATTTTTCTTGTTTTCGCGGTATTGTTCGGGGTTACATGAAACAAATTAACGGTTAATTAATTAAAGGTTATGGCCGATCCAAAACTATGATTGTAGTGTAAATTTATTTAATGTAAATTCCAGCCAGTTTCGTGGCCAATGTCAACTGCTTCTTATTTCATTATTATTTTGTAGTTAATAGTACTGTAATAATCATATTTTATAATATTATTTGTATAATAAATATTTTTGTATAAGGCACAAAAACGTACGTGTACGTGAAATTAATTATTATGTTAAATAAAAATATTAATATTATTTTCTCTTTATTTTAGAGGCCCTCTTGCATTATGCTTTCATAATAATTACACGAGGCGTGGCTATTAAATAACGAGACTGACGTTGTAAAAAATTTAATTTTAATTTTATACATAATCACTTATTGTCACCTTCAGTATACACTCCTTCTCTATCCCTACAACGCTTCATGCGAATTTTCTATTGTTGGAAACAGTGCTGGAAGTCATCTTCTGTCAGCTCTTTCAGGACGCGTGCCGCTTTCTCTTTTAGAGCTTCGACAGACTCAAATACTACTAATACTACTCACATTAGTGATTAAAAAACCTGATATAACATTTTGTTATTATGTATTATTAATTCTTTTATTATAATTATTATTGTCCGTGTGAGGGTAGTTTTTTAATTGTAGTTGTTATTGGTTTTGTTGTTTTGTTCTTTTGTTGTTTAGGGCATCAGACTTAAAGCTGATTTGAACCTCTAGAGGCTTTACTAAATAAAACGAGGAGTGAGGTGGTTTACTATTGCTTTCCTCACTGAGTGGAAAAGTATGCTTATTACCAAATCATACCCTATGTAAAGCATCTACTTTCCACCCTGCAAATGACAATTTCACTTCATTTACCACAGGGTCTGGCTGTATAATGAAATTCATTACTGTCTAACTTTGACTAGTGTCTTTTACTTTTCTACCTCTTTTGTTCTTCAATGCTTCAGTCATATGATTGGCTGACCATGTGATAAGAAACAGAACTTTTTTTTTTGTAGCCCGGGAACTAGCAGATGGAGTGTATTTAACAATCCACCTGGCTGTTATGGTCATACTGATAATATAGTTACTTAATATCTAACTGATTGTAAATAGTCTACATAGAAGTTAATGAAATATTTTAAAAATCTGTGAACCGAACCCAGGAATTTAGGATTTGTAGTTGAGCGCGTTTTACGACCGAGACAGCGAACTTCTTACTACACAATATTTTTCACGTGCACATCTCATAAGTTTTTCATTTTTCACAGTCATCTCATAAGGCAACGGAATTATTGTTTGCGTATGGAACGAGTTACCACTTTATTAGTACACTCCCTTATAAGTCTACATGTTTGTATTACAGGCACGTATAAATGTTTTGAAACAGTTAAGCCTATTTCATTAATATACTCAAAAACACAGACCGAGTTAATTACTTCATTAATTATTCATATTATAGGTTACGTTTACCCTTTCTTTCATTTCAACGCATGTGTTAATTTAAGATGGTTAGACTAACTTGTTTTGTATAATGTAATTTTATACCTTCCCGTACATACTGTTTGTACTTATGAAACAATATAAATACAAGGGTTCCGGTTTCATAAAAAAATGTTGGCCTGTTTAGATAAATGTATTGTGGTTGAATAGGAAGAAGCTTTGGTAAGGAAGGGGGCGTTTTGGGGGTGAATTGAGTCGAGGAAGAACTCTGCGGGTTTCAAAACGTTAAGGGGACGGGTAAAGCAGTCGAACAAGTTTTGTTAAAACATTGTAAGTGGTGGTAAGGCCCGTATCCTCTTCAATTTACCCTAATGTTAAATGACTAATTTTCATTCCGCTAAAAAAAATAAAACAATGCACACGTGGAAAAAAATTCTCTACTAAATATAAACGCTCACACGTCCTTTTCAACGTTATTAATATACTTGTTTAAACTCTTATAATATTTATAAAGCCCTTTTTAAAACGGAAAACAAGAAGCACTACACCATAATTTACCTACAACAACATTATTTCAAAAACCATTCCTATCATTTCACAGTTTATCCTGTCTTTGTTCTCGTTGTAATAAAATACAGTTAAACCTCGGTAATTCGAAACCGAAGGGACTACTGAAAAAATTAGAATTACAAAGTTACTTGGACTTTTCACTAAAAATTATACATTGTTACAAAAGCATTTACTACACGTTTTTAACTGTGTTTTAACACCGAATTCAAATACTTACAATACAGTATATGTATTAATCAATTGTATATTATTATTGGCTCACTAAAATATTAGTCATATACTAGTAGTTATGTATGTATATTCATAATAGAGTTTTTTTGATATTGCGCTAATATTGTGTATTATGTGTTGTATTTGTGTATGAAGAAATAGTTATATTTAAAAAAGGTAGTTAAGGTTAAATTTTGTTTTCATTTTTTTTCTCTAAAACAATGTAAGTAAATTGGTAGAGGTTTTTTGTCATATTTTATTAATGCTATTTTATAACTTTGCTGATGTTTGCATTATCATTTATTAACATTTTAGTTTTGTTATCATAAGTTTTAATTTTTTATTTTCATTTGTATTCTGTCTGTTTATTTTATTTTATACTAACGTGTTTTTTAATGTTATTTGATCATTTTCTCTTTTGTGTGACTTATTTTTTTATGTAATAAGTGATGTAGTATTGGTATTAACTGTTTTTTCTTTTTGTTTTTTATCAGTGCTATTATTGTTGTTTTGTAGTTTTATTTTTGTGCTATGTATTTTTTGTAATTAGAGTAATCTTCCTCCAAACACGGACTTTGCTCTTTTGGAGGAGTAATAAAGGAAATAAATAAATATACGTACTTAAAGTGTATTGTAGAAATTTATGCATTGCCATGTATATTGTCGAGAAGAAAGAACGACGAAATTTTCGGCTGCGTCTCACGGTGACGTCGTATTTTCAGTATACTATCTTCTAACCTTTCGATTGAATGGAAAACTTGGTATCCTACATTCTCTTGGGCCTCGAAATACGCCTGTAAACAACACAGCATTTTCATCGCTTCCTGGAAGTCGGGTACGGGTGCTGGTTCACCATCTTCTTCATCATTACTCTCTCTTCTTCTCCTTCGTCAGTTTCCATGCCTTACCACCTACTCTGAACTTCATTAACAATATATCATCGTCGTTTCTCTCTCTGATAATCATCTACGGCAACAAACATGGAAAATGGTACGGTAGCGAGTTCATTCCATTGTTCGGGTTCAATTTCATTTTTATCAGGAACATTTTACCAACATTTCTGTGCCTGCATTTCTTTCGCTAAATTTGGTGAACAGAGTTTTTAAAGCAGTTAGGTATAGTGTCATTTCAAAAAATAAAATAAAAATTTCGAATTAACGAAAATTTTTATTTCGAATTACGAATTTTTTTTGGTTTAACGTCCGACTATTCTGCAATTACTGCTAATGCAGACGGTGAAGGATGAAACATTTTTTTGTAACGTATGAAGATATGCTGTGCCTGAATGGGATTCGAACACAAGACCGCATGATTTTACACGATTACGAAGTTAGATTGATTATTAGTATATTATACAAAATGACGCTGGCAATAAATTTCTTTGAATTAAAAAAAAATTTTGAATTACACCTCTTCGAATGACCGAGGTTTCAATGCAATACAATTTCGATAGCGCACGCGGATAAAAATAACACATTGTGTCCTATTTGTCAGATATCTCTAGCTAGATACTTTACGTTCATTGAATCTTTGACACAATACATTAACAAATTCGTCAAAATGATTGAATGAATTAACAAAGCTAACTTTACTACTTGATTCCATATACGCTGAATATAACATGTTCGGGGGTGTGATCGATAAACAGATTTCAAATTCTAAACGGTTGTTTATTTTAAGGATTTGACGTCACAATGAAAACGGAAAGGACGATTTTGTGTGTGATATATTCTGAATGTGACAAACTACAGTTGGTCTACGTAAGCTTCAAAGTTTAAAACAATATTCGCATTGTCGTTGTTTGCCTTTTATTATAATTCTGCCTTACATAATATTTCCATTATAATGAATCTATATCTCACGTTATGTAGGTGTATGTATGTATATATGAATTTTTATAAGTTTAAAAATAATTAAAAGAAAACTTTTCTGCGTAGTAATTAAAACTTAATTAGATTTATTAAAAATAAATAAAATTCAAATCTATTCATTTACGTTATTTAACTTATTTTATAATTACAGTAAACTATGTAGACTATTATCCATCTCTCGCTTCCCCATCGTTCCATTTTTCAATCCATCGCGGCACATTTATTTTTCTAAAGCATGGACGATTAAGAATAAGTCAAAACTAAATAGACTTCATTATTGGGAGCAATTTTGTTTAAATTGTCACCTATTATTTTCCTTTGTCCGTCCGTCTGTCACACCCAGATATCCGAAACTACAAAAGATTGCAACAAATGGTTTTTGGGTTCATAATGTATACAAAAAGGTAATGGGCTTAAATTCGGTTTGAAGTTCTGGTTGTAACCGAAATTGGCCCAAAACCGGAAGTCAATAAATCAAAGTTAGAAACTACAAGAGATAGCAAAAAACGGTTTTCAGATTCGTAATCTACACAAAACGTTCGTGGCCCTAGATGGGTTTGAAGTTTAACTTTTGACGGAAAGTGGCCCAAAATCGGAAGTCAAGAAATAAAAGTCGGAATTTCGAAACAAAAATAGTGTCGTTTGCTTCCTCTTGTAGAGTAGATACAGAAATCACTAATGGTGGTCTTTACCATAAATAAAAGGTAGCCCTAACTTTTTTTTTTAAATTTTCTCCAACCGTGAGACGCGTCTCATGAATGACTTCAACAAATGACTTCAGAGCAGCTGAAAACGTCTATATCTGGTGAAAACTCAATTTCAAAAAATCGACATAAAACAGCCTTATATCTAAGAAAAATTGAATGGGGTGAATTCAAGAAGGTAATGAGGAATCTTTTACAAGGTGATTGAAACAAAAGACGATTGGCTGTTTGATGCGGAAAGTAAAAAAAATCTATATATCCATAGGACTCGTACAAAAAAAATATAATTTATTTTATAAAATAAAGGTAGATAAAGTATTCTATGATAAAAAGCTTTGTACACACATTTGGACGTAAGCTTTTCATTTAATTTAATTTGAACTTCATCAATCTGAACTCTGGTATTTATTCATTAATAAATAACAATATTAAAATTAAATTATTACATAAATCCGTCCATCAATGTATCTGTATTATGTACAGTGCGCGTACCCAGCATTGTATGCATATGTAGTTTTGTATTTTAGCTCTTTTAATTAGGTTGTACTGAATAATTGGTGTAAAGGATTACGTACATAACAATTAAACTGACATGTATGGACAGAGTTAAAGTCCGCCCCTATGTACTGTGGCAAAATTACGTTTAGGGTTCATACTATATGGCACTGTATAAATTCAGGGTAATTCATGTGAATATTAAATTTATATGTGATCCAACTAAACAATTATTTCTCAATTTTCATGGTAATTTCAATAAAATTCTGGAATTTAATTACACAATATTTTCAGATTAAAATAGGATCCTGTTATTATTTAATTAATTTTCAATACGTAGGCTAATATGATGGTGATTATTCTTTGTTATTTAACCAAATGTAATCTGTGGTAACAATTTCAGTTTATGATTTATAATTCTGTCATATGTAGATTATATGTAATTTTATAAATTATGCTATTATTTACCCACCGTTTTGTTCTACTTGGGAGAATCGTCCTCGCGAGTTAGCTGTTTAACAGCTGATTTACCGAGACAAAAGTTTCGTGGTTCAAATCACAGGTTAGGTAGTTACTTTTATACGGATTTGGGTAATAGACAGTGTGGTTACCGGTGTACTTTGATGGTTGTGATTTAATTAACCATACTCTCTCAGAAATGGTTAGCCTGGGCCTGTACAAAACTACACCTCATTTTCACGTCATAATATGACGTGCAAATGAGGTGTAGTTTTATATATATATTATATATCATCATCATCTTATTAGGTTGTGGAGTTGCTTATTCCTATTAAAATTGAACAGATTGCAACTTACACACTTTAGAAATTTCAAAAATATCTGTATAGATATATATTTTAATTTGTTTGTTAGTATTATTATTATTATTATTCAAAATTATTGACGCAAGTGAACAAAATTCCAAAATAATTTAAAAATTGTAATAAGTATATTAGCTATTATGTTTTAGATTTTTCTATGTGAATCAAAACAAAACTCTCGACAAGTTAAAATTAGACATTTAATTCTGTGATAAATGCTGTGTGCCTATACGTGTGTGTTGTGACGTAAAAGGAGTATTGTTCAATTACACGTAAAATCCTGTTTTGCATCGCTTACATACTTTTTGTGTGTAAAGGTTTAGCAAATCTCCAAAGTTGAACTATCCATATTGGTCTTGTGACTGTCTTGTAAATTGTTAATTTAAGTGATACGTTTAATTTAGAGCGTCTGCAAGGAAGCGTTTCAGTTGATAAAACCATGTTTTGAATTTGTGGCAAGTGTTTGTGACGTTTGTGTTACATGTAAGTTTTCTGTCTAAATAAGCCTAGATACCGTGTTTGAGTAGTGTGTAGCAGTATAATATTATTAATGTAAACGGTTGGGTGATTTTTTTCTTCCAAGACTAAACTCGTGTTATAATTTTTTAAATTATTTTATTTTCTATACGTTCAATCCGTTTTAATGATAATTTAAGCTCTATTAGTATGACAGAATGGACAATTAATATTGACAGTGACAAATATTTTAAATCAACTGACAAAAGCTTTTTAAATTTTGCACTTCCCACAGTGACAAAATTTTAAATAAACCTGATTGATAGTGGAGTTCTGCAAGTACATGTAATCTCCATCAAAATGTTAAATACTCACTGAGTTGGTCTAGAGGTAAAGTTGTCGCCGCGAGTAAGGTGTTTAACAGCTGACTTTCGGATACGAAGGTCCTGGTTCAAATCCTAGTAAATTTAGTTACTTTTATACGGATTTGAATATAGACAGTGGTTATTGTTGTACTTTGATGGTTGGGGGGGTCTAATTAACCATACTCTCTCAGGAACGGCCGGAGTCTGTACAAGACTACACTTTAGTGACACGTCATACACATCATCCTCATCTCATTGGGTTTTGGGGTTGCTTATTGTTCTAAAATTGAACAGATTAGAACGTACACACTTTAGAGTTAAAAAAAGTTAAATCATTTACTTCTTATAGTGACCAATTTTAAATAGCTCACCTAAAATTAAGGAAAAAGGAAAAGAGAAAAAATATGTGTAGTAACTATGTTTCTTTAATATTTTATTTAATAATGTGATTAATATATTTAACCTTTAAGAAATTCGATTAAGTTTCTAATAAAAATATATGTAAGTAGGTATATCGGTTCCTTTTAACTATATAGTAAACGAACGTATTGTTAGTAATGAACTTACTGCATAAAATAGAAGCATCTAATAAAAATAAGAAAATAAAAACCCATAAGACTTCTTTAACGTAATCTTCCTATACAACTTTACTTACTATAAAATAGGGGGTAAGCTTTCTAATGTATATTTAGTTAGCCCAACTGACACTTTTAAGTTGCCTCGGTTCTTTAAGCCTGATTAGCAGCAGCAAACTAATGGTGACTGCGCTTTGAATAGTTTATTTTAGTTCCCTATTCAATTTAAGCAGATTTAAAGTTCTCTCTTGTTATTTGTTTATTTTATTATTATTATTATTACTATTATCAGAAACAGTCCACCTTCTGCTACTGTACTATTTAATCATTTTTAAATTATATTTTTTTCTATTTTAATCTGAGTTTAACAACTTTCGGTATTATTTCTTTCGAATATTAATTGAAAATTGTATAGTAATTAAAATAATATTGTTAACACGCAAATAAAATTTTTTCTTGTAAGTGATAAAAATATGGAATTAAAAAGTTCGTTAAGTTATTTTTTCAACATCATTTTTATTGACAAACGTTTTTGTTTTAATTGTTTTATTATCTTGTTAATGAGACGATTTACAGGTATTAATCATAAACATATTTGCTTTTGTATGTTTTCTGAAATGGTTTTACAATCCGCATATTGCTCCCCCCCCCTGCCAGGAGCCATTAAGTTATAGACAGACAATATTTATGTTATACTTAGGAATAGAAAACTTTCGAATTTCGATCGAAGGAATCTTTCTGGTATTGAACTTAATGAACCAAGGGAAATAATTTTAAAAAAGTAATACAGTTATTTATTAATTTTAACAAGGTGTGATTCTTAAAATAAAATATGTATCAATTATATTTTAAAAACATAATAAAGGTATACTTTTAGTACTTGTTTTGTATAGGGCCAATTTAAGATCATGCGAGAAGACTTTATACGTTTCTCGTAGTTAGGCCTACTCTTAATGGAAGCCCTTAAGAACTAGTAATTAGTTGTGTGAATCAGGTTCGATTTATTATGTTTTCTCAGTTTATTCCGATTTTCTCAATATCATTTCTGACTTCTTTGAACCATTGTTTGGATATTTAAACAAATAAATATAGAAATTAACTTTTGGTTTAAGGTTAT
Organism: Catonia carolina; assembly: GCA_035578175.1. Classification (NCBI taxonomy): domain Eukaryota; kingdom Metazoa; phylum Arthropoda; class Insecta; order Hemiptera; family Achilidae; genus Catonia; species Catonia carolina. The sequence goes on along the minus strand of JAQMRL010000003.1, from coordinate 22,194,997 downwards.
AATCGTGTAAAAGTTTTTGGAGAATAAGACATACCTAATTAGTATTAAGTTATTTTAATTATTTAATTCATGGAAGTTTATGAAAGATTTAAATACCTATCTATTTAGACTGAATTTATTTCAGCTGGAAATGAGGTGTGTCGTATTAGGTCAGCTACTTATGATCGTACTGTAATGCAATTAAAGTTTATAGTATACTCGTAAACAAAGCGTATTGAGCTGTAATTTTAAATTTACTTAGTGGAATAACATTTTGTTTTCTAGATACTGTTAAAAATGTTATAAAACACGGGAGATAGCAATGCGAGTGAAGTCCCCTCGGGAATTGGAACGTGATAGGCGGAATTGGGTTGTTGCGCCCTCGTAAATCATAAAGTAATCGTTGTTAATTAGATAAGGATGAGCAGAGTAAAGGCTAATCCAATATGCAACCTACCGCATGATACGATGATGATGATGGCTGTATTATGAAACCAGATAATAAGCTTCCGATTTATTAATCTACAAATTTTCAAGGGTAATGATTTTGTAGTTAAATGCAGGATTTCCTAGTGACATGATCACAATGGCATGTGTATACTTTAAGTTTACGGTGTATACCGTTTGTTGTTACTGCGCTCAGCTTCGAAATATTGCCGGCGTTCTAGGGTCACTGCAAAGGTAAAAGATATTACTTTCTTGATTTCTTCTACTTTCTGTTTTATTCACAATTTCATAAAGATTATCTACTTTTTTTTAGTAAAGAACATGCGTAAATTTATGTTTATGGTTAAGTAGTTTTGTTTTTATTTATTTATTTAACGTCGCATCAACTGCAAGGTCATTAGCGATGACGTTGGGGTGTAACTGCGTAATGAGGATGAAATGATTTTTTGTAACGTATGAAAATATGCCATGCCTGAGTGGGATTCGAACCCAGGGCCGCATGATGAGAGGCGAGCACGTTACCAACTACGCCAATGCGGCCGGCTAAGTAGTTATTTTTCCAATTTTTTACGCTTTCCAAATGGTTTGTTAAAAGTATTTTTAGCGATTTATATATTGTCCCGTAAGACTAACCTTTTTTCACAAAACGTTTCAGAAGATCTGGAGCTCGTTTTATGTGCGTAGCAGCGAGTTTAACAATTGTGAATAATTTCTTGCTATTATTTTACAATTTGTAAAAGATGGCTTGAATCCGTGGCTTGCTCTGTTTGTGTTTTTTGCCTCTCTCAATCCTGTGCATTGGTACTATTCCCCTACTGTAGGTACAGGTATAGCTGTTATTCTTCGCTTACGCTGTTCCTCCCATCACAAAGAGGCAGTTAGAGGGAATTTCTCATGCGATTTTGGGTTCGAATCCCATTCAGGCACGGCATATTTTCATACGTTATTAAAAATCATTTCAGCCTTCACCGTCTGCATTAGCAGTAATTGCAGAACAGTCGGACATTAAACAAAAAAAGAGGGAATCTCTTTCCCTGTCTTGAGTTGGCGCATGCGCATAAGCAATTTTTTACTATGTCTTTTTGTTATAACAAAATCTTTTTTTCTTGATACTCCTATTACTTTTAAAACAAACCGGACTTAAAGATATTGGCAGGTTGCGTGGACTTGTGAAACTCATTTATCACTTGCTACACTAGTTGAATTGTGCAGGATGCCCACCGAGTAAAATATTTCGACGGGTTTTCGCTTTCAAAATTTTCTCAGTACGTTCAAAATGAGTTCCATCAGTGTTTTTAGTTTCTGTTGATCATTGTAATTTAATAACTAATATGTTTGAGTTGTATTTATTCCAAAATTTAAAAGTTTATGAAAAACCAAGCCGAATTAGAAACTTCTAGTAAACAATTAAGCAACATTCCTTAAACAACAAGAAAATATAAATCGGGTTTGCGTCGCAGATATTATTGAACTTTAAATTAATTGCATTGAATAATACTAAATTATTCATTGCGCAGTTGGAAAAATAGAAAGCAACTGCAGCTAATATTAATTGTAGTAGTGGTTACAAACGATTCAGTTAAAAATGTAAGCCTATATTAGGCAAGAGACGTTTTTCGTGAACTTGAAGAATGATGGTACAAAGATGTAAAATAAGATTGTCTGAGAATGTAATTGAAAAGTGCGAAGTAGGAGTACCGTAATATTATAACATTGAACATTTATAAAAAAAGACAATGAAAATTTACCTCCAGATCAAACTGTATAGACGTGCGGTACAAAATACTGTGTAGGTTCACGCAAAAAATAAAGCGTTGCTCCCCGAGAGTTTAACTGTAATCGTGAGAAAATGGTTGTGTTTCATCAAAATATTATCAATCTGAAATAAACTTTGACATCGTTCAGGTATTCTGGGTTTGATATTAAGAAAAATTGATAAATCGTCATTGTTTTTGTTGTTTAGGTCATCAGCCGAATACTGGTTTAAACCTCTGGGGGCTTTACTAAGTAAAATGAGGAGAGAGGTGGTTAACCATTGCTTTTCTCACTGAGTGGAAAAGTATGCTTATCAGCATGCTGGGCCCTCCGAAAGCATGTACGTTCCATTCTGCAAATGACACCATTTCACTTCATTCACCACAAAGTCTAGCTGTATAATAAAATTCATTTCTCTCAGAGGAGATAATTCTGACTAGTGCCTTTTGCACCTCTACCTCTTCAGTTATTAAATGTTTTAGTCATATAATTGGCTGTCCATGTGATAAGAAAGATTACTACATTTTGTAGCCCTGGAACTAGCAGATCGAGTCCAAATAGTTTAACACTCCACCTGCCAGTTTTGGAAAAAAATATCATTAACAGTTTTAAATAAAAAAACACTCAAAATTTAGGACTGTGTAAAAGCAAACTCCATTATTCACAGATTCAATCAATGCGTATGATCATGGTTATTTAATTTTCACTAATGGTTCTCAGTTTGTATTTTAGCGCATTTCCCATAAAAGACAGTTGGAGTGTTAAAATATTTCCGCTTTGTCTAGTAGTTCCAGGGCTACACAAAGTAGCTCTGTTTCTGATCACATAGTCAGGTCCATTATATGACTGAAGCATTTAAGAACAGGAGAGGTAAAAGTGTAGAAGATACTAGTCAGAGTTATTTCCTGTGAGAGTAATGAATTTTTTACACATCCAGACCCTGTGGTGAATGAAGTGAGGGTATCGTTTACATGGAGGAAAGTAAATGTTTTTCAGAGAACCTGGCATGCTGATAAGCATACTCCACTCAGTGAAGAAGGCATGGTAAATCACATCTTTCGTCGTTTTACTTAGTACAGGCTCTAGTCTAGAGGTTAAAACCAGCCTTTTGGCTGATAACCTAAATAGTAACACATATTATAGCACTATTTTTTTTTAATTTTTAAACACTAGACCTACTATAAAAAGAGTATTGTCAAAAATTAAACGCTTGGATAGCCGATGTATAAAAAAACACTTTTGATCTTTATAGATGTTCTTCGTAATTCTTGTTTCTTTTTTTTGCAATTTCAAAAGTGTTAAAAGAGATTGTTAATTTTTCAACAACTGGTACGGAAGTCAAACAATAAAAATAAGAAAATAAACTGAGTATTATAAAGTGCTTTGAATGACACAATAAACTTTTCTTTAAAAATAAACGTTTTCCTCTAAAGTTAACTTCGCCCTCATATATTAGGAGGAAACAATAAAAAGAGATTTATTACACGTTAGCCTAGCGCCTATATTTTTTACCCGGATGGTCTGTATTAACGCTACAAACACTTTCTTTTATTTATAGTTACAAAAGATTTTTTATCGCAGACCAGTAGGCATATTTTTTATTAACTAAATTTAAGAAGAAAATCTATGTACTTATGTATTTTTCTTATTCTTGATTTTGAAGAATGTTTTGTTTTATGTAATTTACAACTAGCAATGTGCGCGGGTTTCTGTAGAGACCATTAACTAACTGGTTTCTTCTTTATTCCCGCTTCACTCCATATTTTCCTATTTCAGGTGTCACGTAAAAAAACCGATTTTATGAATAACAGTTGTTTTGTGAGGTCAAAAAATTATGAAAGCTAATGCTTCGGGGTAGTTTTTAACTTTGGAAGAAAATAGTCTCGAAATATGGATGCCTTATTCCAGATCAACATAGAACTCTTAGGACTTCTAATTTTATGAAGATATGTTCTGAGCATTAATCATTAGTGAGTAATATCTCCTGTTATCGCTTTATTAATTAAAAATTTGTTGTTTTGATCTTGACGTGAAAGTATAAAAATATCTATAGGTTGTTTTTGTGCAGTCTTCTGTGTGTTTCACTGTTGTTTGGAAAATTGATGACTTTTTGATTTTCAGAATGATTTGATTGATGGCTAATGATTTTCAAGTCTTATTTGGTAATTAAAGAATATCTTCTGCATTTTTTTCTTGTTCTGTGGGAGTGTATTGTCTCTGTGTATGACAGTATTGGGTACGTACCCTGCTTCTTGTTCTATAATATATTCTATGTTATTATTGTTGTATGTATTTATTACCAAACTTTTTCTTAAACTTGTTTCCCAACTTTATTATTTTTCATTTTATTGTTCAGATCTTGAATAATCCAATGGGATGTATGTATTATTCAAAGAAATTCTTCTGTTTTTTCACGTCGTTTATTTATTTTAAAAAAAGTTTAACTTTTTCTTACTTTTCTCCTCACGGGTTAGCCCTGCCCCGGCAACCATCTCTCCTTTGGCCATCCAATTTGTCTACTTCGTATTGGTTTATACTTTCTTCCTAAACCAGGTATGCGGTTTTCTGGTATTTTATTTAAATTATCGACTCATTGGGCCCGGTATAATTTTTTTCATTATGTGGAATATTTCTCAATTCTTACCTTATGTTTTAATTTCTGATCCTGTCTAATCTTGTTCAACCGTTGTCATACAGTAAGAATTTGATTTCCGTAGTTTGGATGTTTCTTTACTCTATTCTACTTGTCACTGCCACATATCAAGGCTGGAACGTCCACCGTCGTATAAAACTTTAATCTTGTTTAAGGTCTTGTCTTTTGACTCTGTCCTATGAATAATCCCACATTTCTGATTAAATTTGATTAGTTTATGTTTTATTTCCCAGTCATATTTATATATTCCAAGGTATTTATAGTGACTCACTTGCTCTAGTATGTGTCCATTAATTACTATTTTGGATCTTTTTGGGGTTTCCTTAGAATGCTATGACTTTTGCCGTGTTTGGTAAGTTACATTTTCGGATGGTTATACTGCGTTGTATAGTTTCTAAATACAGAATAAAAGTTAAAAATAAGATAAGTAAACATTACTGTAACTTGTACCCCAGAGTTGTATTCGCTGATACTATATTAAATAGTTTCATGACAAACGAAATAAACAATAAACTTAATAGCTTGTGTTTGGAACCGCGTATCTCACCAAGTAGAAAATATAAAAAAATCAGGTACGGCTCATTTTAAAGCTTGGTTTTTGTTATTTTATTCGTCTAAATTTCGAAACACGGTGTGTATTGGGTCCAAATCTGGCGATTTGGGAACCAAATATGTTCCCGATGTTTAGCACATTTTTCACTTAATCCATGTTTCAGAACGTGTAGCGTGATCAATTTTAAGAGGAAAAATATGGCGTTTTAGAGGAGTGTTTTGAGCATGTTTTCTAATTAATGTCGGCTAAAATTCAGGCTTTCAGTTCAAACGATAAAGGAGTTACAGCGTTGTTAAAAAAATTGTTATTTTCGTTCCCGATGTGCGTAACGAGTTTAAACCAACGCTGTATCCCTTAATTAATAAGGGAATGAAATTATACTACAAATTATAATTAATTGATCAAATGCATATTCATTGTTTTCTTTTTTCCACGAGTCTGTCTTAATCGGCCAGTAATTATTGCGTATAACATATTAATATATTCGTGAACGTGTGTGTGTGTACACTATATAGCCTATATATCTGATAAAACTGTATTGACATTATTGTAAAAAGAGATGAACATAAAACTGCAATATAATTTTGTTAGTTAGTAAACATAACGATGTACCTTATTTTCCATTCTATTGAATTTAATTTAATGTATAATAAACTTTTTTGCAGAACGAAATTGAGTATTGTGTATATGTAAATAAAAATAAATTCTCGGAATACCGAATGAAATCTGTTGTTATTCTATAACTCTATTTTATGTATGTGTATGCAGGTATTTTATTATTTGTGTTGGTTTTGTTATTTTATCTATTCAGAATAAACAAGGAAAAGTATTTTATAGAATCGATCATATTTTTGTTATTTCTTTGAAATTTAAATATTGTTTTTTCGTTTTTAGATAGATACGTTCAATTATTTTAATGAATTTTGATAAGAGGGTTTTATGTAAATGCATTAACTCTCAAGTCAAAGTTTCGTAGAATTATTGTGTTTTATTTTGAAGAACGCTAGTCGTCAGACATTTATCTTTCTTGCTTAAAGTTTATAGGCTACACGTATTTACATTTAAAAACTGCAAAACAATTACACCTTGTTAAAAAAAACTTGCATCATCATCTTTGTCATAGCGAATATTTTAACATGTAATAAGATTTTAGACCCTGGCCGGAAATTGGACCCGAGACCCTCCACTTTGCAGCGTAGCACGCTAACCAAGGGGCTACGGAAGCGACTTGTAAAATTGTACATGCTTTTTCTGTTCTTTGAAGTGATTTCATGAATCTACTCTATTATGGGGTTCTGAAAAGTATAATGTTTTTATTGATTCTCCGAAATGTGTTATAAATTATTGATGTAGTAATGCCCTTTTAAGTTTGGCTGATTATTTTTTTCTCTTTCTCTCTCGTGCCCTGTATAAATAAAGATAGGGGAGGAAATTACTATTTTCATGCCGATTTTTCGAATTAGAAATTTTACTGGAAATACACGTTTTCAGACCCCTGAACCCAAGAAAACAGGTTTTTAGTGATATCTGTGTGTAAACAAAATATCTCAAGACCGGAATAGGTACAAAGATGAAGCTTGAAACTTAAATTGGGTACTCTAGGAGATTCGTCATAAACATTTTTATCAAAAACGGTCAAGCGAAAGTAGTCCTAGTAGTTTTTCGTGCAATTTTTCACCGTTTCACGATTTTCTTAAAAACTGCTTCCACAACTGCTATTTAAATAGCCACATTTACTAATTAATGTATTCTCTAGAAGATATGGTAAGCCCCATGTCTGCTAAAATTCTTGGAGAGCGGGCTCTCGTGGTAAAAAAATGATTTTTCAAAGATTGTGGCCTTAATATGGCACAAAAATTGGTATATTAAAAAAGTGTATTATACGAGTATTAAAGTATTATAATTTAATTATTGCATACAAAATTAAAACTAAAGCATTATCAACTCGTAATTTAAGTTGTAGGAATTTAAAAAATGTACACTTTTATTTCAAAAATTATTTCTACAGTCTAGTTTAGCGCAATTTGTGATTTCCCTTATTCTGAACTTATACACAATTCGATTTTTATATTGCGTCATTGACTCATAATTAAAATTAGGTTATGTTTTTAATTTTACAGTGTTTACTTATGATAAAACATATAGTATACATAGGTTTCGTATATAAATTGGCAAGAAAAATTCGTTTAAGTGTACACACCAAAGTTATTGGTTCGTTAGTTGTCTTCACCTAATTACGAGTATACTTTATATTTTATTTTTTTTATTCATAATTTCATTAACTGAATAACAATAATTAGCAAACTAGAAGTTTGTGGTGGAATCAATTACATGTATAGACTTTGTTGATACTGACTTCGCTGCAGCAACCACACTGGTTCCTTTGAAGAAGGTCTCTTGGTCATCGCCACTACTTTTTCCGGTTTCCTAAAATAAAAATAACAATAATTTATTTCCGAAAAAAATGTAATTTTATAACTTATTATACATCAAATTATTGTTTACATTTATATTCATTTCTATTATCTAAATCAGTCCGTCTGTGAATCGACGGTACAATTTTAGAAATATGTCTTACTTAAGGGAGGCATTAGTCATCGTAAGATATTTTACTGGAATCATAATTCGGGGAATTAATAATTAGGTGCAAGATTGGTTTTTTCTTTGTTTATTTAACATCGCATCAACTACCGCATATTAAGTCAAATTTCAAACCTCCACTACCTCATCAATAATAAAACCGTCCACGACTACGTCCTCACCCCCACCCTGGAGGAGTTCATACACCGAACTTTAAGAGTCCTTCACGACAACGGTCAACGCTCTGTACAGTCAGCTGTTAGAGAAATCTATACGACACCTTGCCCGCCACAAGTAAAGATTAACCAGCCATTCCACGAATTTTTATAGACTCCCTACAAATATCCCTATAAATATTTCCTACTAGAAAAGAACACTCCCGACTAGAAAGAGCTTCCCTTCCCAAGGCAATGTTCTTGCTGTTATACTGATCCCGAGCCCATTTTCTCCAATTAATCATATGTAATTCCAAATAAAGAAAAATTCCAAAAAAGTTCATTTCATCCAGTTCTCCGAAGGACAAGGTAGCCTAGCTATGATGTCGTCATTCCGAGCGCAAGCTCACTTCTCTCATGACTCGGACACTACTAATGTGGTCATTAGCGACGACGTTGGGTTGCAACTGTGAATGATGAAATGATGTTTTGTCACGTATGAAAAGGCCGTGCCTGAGTGGGATTCGAACCTAAGACCGCATGATGAAAGGCGAGCACGTTACAAACTACGCCAATGCGGCCGGTGAGTTGAAAGATTTTATTATTAAAACGCTGTAATCGTGAAATGACTGGTCACTTTGGTTTATAGTTAATAAAATTGTTCTTTAAAACATGAAAATTGAAAAGATACAATTTTTTTAGATTAGATTAAAATTACAGTAGTAATAATAACAGTAAAAATACTTATAATAATATTAATAATAGGGTACAAACAGTTGACGTGAAAATTGTAAGTTATCTCAAGGTTGAAGATTTAAACTATTTGAAAATAAAGAAAAAATATAGCCTTACCTCAACAAGAATGACATGCTCTGATTTAAACCTGGCCGGATACTTACCATTTTGATAGGTCGAGCCTAACCGAAAACACATAGTTTATATTTTGAACTACTGTGGTTACTGTTTCTTTCTACTGGGTGACTAATTAGTTTTATTCTAAAATTATTAGAAAAAGTGGCCACCTCCGTACCATATTGGTAGCGCGCTACCCTACCACGTGGAGATTCCGGGTTCGATTCCCAGTAAGAGGCTGGAAATTTTCACAGGTCAAAACCAACTGTTCTCGATATATTATCCACCGTAGTTGCTAATAACCAAGCAGTTGATACAATTTTAAATAAATTAATTTAAAAAAAAAATTGAAAAAGAAGCCTATTGTTACTGAATTATACTAAAAATTACGGTCGTAAAAAAATCAGCGTTTTTCCATCATTTATCTATTTTAAAAATACAATTTGAAAAGTATCTTTAAAGATTCCTAATGAGTTTATTCTGAAATCACTTAAATTTTTTGATTACAATTAAAAACTTACACATGATTGTCCTTTCAAGATTGTCTATTCTGATACCTGTTTTTTTGCTAGCGCACTGTTAAGGAGAAAACTTGTTCTGAATCAATTTTACAGCGAGAAAACTAATGACTTTTAAACATTTTTAAGGGTGAGAGATTATTAGTCGTAATTAATTATTAATTTAGAATGTTATAGTAGATTATGTTATTATTTTTTTACTTCATTTTAATTTGTTTAATTAATATATTGATTGTAAGAATTTTATACTGTTAGTTTTAAAATATTTCTTTCAATTTAGTATCTCACGTCGTTACTATTATCAAGCCGATTAGTAATTAATAATATTACTGTAGTACTCAGTGGATTCAAAAATTACTTTCAAGACGATTAAGATACTGAGAACTGAAAATTTTAATTTTTCACTCTTTAGTGACGGATTTTGATTTATTTAATAAACCAGGTAGCACTGAAGATAGCTCATAACTATTTTTCGTGAAACTTTTGGATCGTGTGGTTATTATTTTTATTAGGTATTACTGCTCCAACAGCTTGATGCCAAACAACTGGCTTCTACCCCGGTGCCCCGGGTTTGATTCCCAGTCAGGTCTGGCATTTTTTCATATCTTATTTTCATCTATTACCCTTCTCACCGTCTTCATTAACAGTAATTGCAAAACAGTCGGAAGTTAAACCAAAAAGAAAATTTATTTTTTAAGGATAGAAAGGATCCTTTTCCGTAGAAGAAGTAGAAGCTAAATACAGTATTTCCATCAAAGAATTTAAAAACTAAAAATCAAAAATTTCCTATTCGAATATTTTTATTTAAATAATTGTTTCTAGTTGTAACATCTCTTCAAAGGTTCGATAATTTTCATACGAGTATATAGTTAGGTTGTGGGTGAGTGAAATTGGATTACACCGTATTAAATTTGTAAACATTTGCTGAGAATCTAAACCGGAATTTAGGCCTGCCGATTTGTTATCAAGCACGTTGCTAGAACGTTATAATTTTATTAATTTTGAGGTGGTCACTGATATTTTTCTTTTTAATTGAAAAAATTATTGAATTTATTAAAAGTTATTTATAATGTAGGTATGGCGCTGTAGGTGTGGTATCATTGCCAATCTCTGCACAAATTTACTTATAAGCTTATAGGCATTTATGTAGTTAGTTAGTGTTTTTGTTTTGACGTCCCAATAAGTAAATGCAGCGTTTCAAGGATTTCTATCTGTTGCTGCACTTCTTCAACTCATGTAGGTCGTCGGCGCCTCCCTGTTAGTCCCTTTCATGGAGGTTGGAATGGCTTTAAGGGGTGAGTGGAGGCCATTATCATCATAAATTAATTAATTAGCGTACATATTGTTGTTGTGAAATTATTCGTTATTACACATGTAATTTGATTTATTCTGAAACAGAAAAATGTGTAAGTCAATTTTGGTACATCCTATAATCGTAACATATCAGTTGTATATGAATATTTTATAAATAAATAAATATAGACTAAACAGAAGTGATCGAAGCGACTAATTCTTTGTAGTGATTTCTTCCCAACGTCAGTAAATAAAACCGTAAGAACAGTTTGAAGCATTATAATATTTTAAAATATAATTATAAGAAGGCGGGGAGAGTCTGTTACTCAAACCTATTTATATGAGAATAGTTAATATATTATATTATATAGGCGCCCTCAGGGCTCTTTTTATCACTTCTGAACGTGTAAGCTTATTCTCGGCTATAAAATTTAAATTAATATTCAATTATCTGATGTTCCATTAATATTATTATAAATACAACAGATATTGTCATGAAATTTGTGTAACTAAAATTACTGTAACATATGTATTAATATTACCGCTGTAAATAGTATACAGCGTTATTTGAAACAGCGTTGAATGTTTTCCTTGTTTTAATTTGTGTTTTCTTTATTCTCTGGATTTATTAATAGTAGGAGGATACTAGAGGTTCTAGCTACATTGGATCTAGCGCCCCCCGTACATCAAGAAAAGAATCGAACGTGGGACCACGAGATTGAACACATATGGAGCTAACGAAAACCAAGATCTACCATCCTCCGAGTAATAAGAAGGGAATCGAAGGGTAGAGCATAAGGTTTAGCACCGGGTGAGTTAACCAAAACCAAAATCAACCCTTCGCATGGGGTGTGGGAGGGGATCAAAAATTTTGAACTTTTTAACGGAGCCCCGTAGCGAAAAAGTGTATAGAACCTTTTTTGTGCGCCCCTCAACGATGGTTAAGAATATGTTATCAAAGTCGACCTAGGTGCATCCGTTCGTTAATAAAGCCCAATAAACGAAATTGAAACATTTTTTCTGGTATTCCTATAATGTACATTAGTCTTTACTCACCATGTCATCCCGGGTCTTCCTGTTAATCGTAGCTTCACGTTCCACACCACCCAAGAGGTCTGAAGCGAGGCGCGTTAGGTTTTTTATAGTGGACCTTCTCCGAGAGACCTATTATACCACTCCCCTCCACAAAAAAAGATACACGGTTGTACGCGATGCGCGCTGGTTTTTTTAAAGTGGATCCTCCCCTAAAAACGGGCCTATGACCACTGCTTCATCTTCCACACCACCTAAAATAGGTACGAAGCAAGGCGCACCCACGCTGGTTTTTTTAAAGTGGATCCTCCCCTAAAACGGGCCTATGACCACTGCTTCATCTTCCACACCACCTAAAATAGGTACGAAGCAAGGCGCACCCACGCTGGTTTTTTTAAAGTGGATCCTCCCCTAAAAACGGGCCTATGACCACTGCTTCATCTTCCACACCACCTAAAATAGGTACGAAGCAAGGCGCACCCACGCTGGTTTTTTTAAAGTGGATCCTCCCCTAAAACGGGCCTATGACCACTGCTTCATCTTCCACACCACCTAAAAAAGGTACGAAGCAAGGCGCACCCACGCTGGTTTTTTTAAAGTGGATCCTCCCCTTAAATAAAGGACCAATGACCACTGCTTCATGTTCCCCACCACCCAAGAGGTCTGAAGCTAGGCGCGTTAGGTTTTTTATAGTGGACCTTCTCCGATAGACCTATCATACCACTTTAGCCCTGAAAAGGGCTGATTATTTGGAGCAGACGAAAATTAAAAGTCTGTTTGCGTTCCGACGTCTCTCGTAGGCTTTTCATAAATTTCTCCAACATTCTCACATTCATCATCAACAATCACAATAACATCATCATCATCATCATCATCATCATCACCATCATCATCAATTACTATCACCTCCGGTTCTAAAAGTTTTGATAAAGCACACACAAGCCCGTGGTAAAACCCTGTACCACCGGTGACAGAACAGTACAGCCGCGCGTCGCTACACATATGCCAGTGATCGTGGGCACTAAGTATCTCATGCAGATCACGCATTAAGGCGTAAAGCTCACACCCAGTACATGAGTACGGTCCATCCGGGTGATCCTCCCACAGACACGTTTCCGATTTCACAGCTTGACCGCGTGGTAGGAAAGCAGCTTTGAATCTCTCCGCCTTGAGGGTAGAAAGTTCATTTACCAGCAACCGCTGAATAGTTTGCACCTTAGAGGATAATTCACCCAACATACCTCCAACGAGAAGAACATCTTCAACGAGCGACTCCACACGGAACATCATGAAATAGAATGATAACCGATACAGTCCTGACCGACAACCGTGCTATGAAAGGTATGGTGGGGATACTCCCCTCTTCAAAGTCGCGCTCATGTCGATACACGCGCGAGTGGCGGGAAGAAACAAGTCTGTATGCGCTCAAGGTCGAACAGGTGTGCGGTTTGCCCGGTCGGGCGGTGGAGAGGAGGAGGGGGGCAGTAAACACGTTCAAGGTCAGACCTTTGTCTTTATTCTGCAGGTCAACGATCAACACTGACGTCACACAGACATGTCGCAACATGCGCACATCCAACCAAGCGGTAGCAGCGTACGTACTCCCATAGGCCAAGACCGATCTAAGTACATTTTATTATTTTTATTTAGGTTTTAAATTTATTACTACAATATGTATTGATGCGAAAATAAATTTGTTTTCAAACAAGAGTGTACGTGTCCATGTCTTAAGATCGATATCCAAATTTGATGATGCGGTTTACGGGGGGTTAGCCCGCGCCAGGGACCTTAATCATCCCACTCGTCCTCACTTACAATCTTGACAGAAGGTTTACGGGCGTTTAAGCCGCGCCAGGGACTCTCACTGTCACACACACTCTCACACTCACTCTGGAAGTTTACGGACTTTTCGGTCGCGCCAGGGACTTCCGTCATCCTCGGCACTATATGATCTAACGACAAGGGCACGTTAAACACGTAACCAACTACAGACGGACAAGAAGTGGAAAATTTCGCGTGATATTCACGTATATCCATTTGAACCGTCAGCTGAGAAAGTATCATCCCACACCAGACACATTGTATGCTATCGCCCGACCCGTTATAGTAAAACCCCTTAGAAGACAACACCTTCGTGGGTACAAAATCCTTACTGGGCCAGGACGTGAAAGACTCCAGCCTATCCTTTTCCCGTGTATAGTCAAAACCAGGAGCCGGACGCTGCATCCATTCAACATAGAATAGCGCGCACATTAGCGAACATTTAGCGTTCACATCGATCTTGTGTTGTTTAATAGGACAGATGGAGGGGCGGGAAGGTGAGTACCTAGGAACGGACTTTGTCACCAGATCCACGACCTGGACTTCACCGCTCACCTCACTCAAGAGCTCACGCATAAAAGTTACCTTCTGCGAGCCCTTGACGTAAATCAACTCGGGCGTAAAGTACATACAGACCGCGACAATGGTATCCGTATTATAACGAACATTTCCGCTGTCCCACGCTAACATGTGAAAACCGGACTCTAACCACTGTGCCGTCTTTCTCTTTTTCTGAGACAATTTAGACAGCGAATAGGGAGGTTTGAAATGCAATACGACATATTCCCGGCGGCTTACGTCCAAGACGACAAACTCTTTCACGACAAAGTCGTTGTCGTTGTCCTGGTACGCCTGAAAATCCACCACACACACTTTATCTAAAGCCATAATTAATAAGAGGAAAATAAAATGTTGAAGTTAACTCACTTACCTACACCTTAGTTGAAGAACGCAAGCATTGAAAGTACATTCACGTTAAGCTGCAGAGCCTACCCGCTCGAGACGCCGGAACGCAATGACCTCATCGTAGACTCGATCCTTCCACCAGCACATACCTACCGATGGTAGTGGGGGTAACGTAGTATCGTTCTCCTCTTCACCCGCCTTACATTGCGAGATAAACGAAACAATATCAACCTCGTCCCGCCACACATTCACCACATGACGCGACAGAGCAGGAGCATGTGCATACAAAGTCTGCCACTCCTCTACACGCAAACAAATAAACTGGTTAGCACCATCCCGTACTTGAACATACCACTTACCAAACGCCTGCTTTACATGTACTGAAACTGCATCCTCATCCATTACAGACCGTAAAACAAATGTCGACGGCTGTCGGTGGGAAACGGCGGTGTTTATATCCTGCAAATAAACCAAAAACACATTCCAATTGTAATGGCTCATTACCAGACGCTTCTTACCATGAGTCAGCAGCACCCCCACAGAATAACCCCCATTCCCCAACAACCCAGCAGAAACCAACTTATCAGAACGCGAGCTCAACGGGTAGGTGAGAGCGAGAAAAATTTCCTTTGCACTCAAATCTGGTGGGGGCTCAGGAACAATAAGCGGCTCGCTAGCAGATTCTGGTCCCGTATCGGAAGCACTAGCAGGGGCCTGGCCGGAAACAGCCCGCACAGAAAACATCATGTTACCCATCTCATGCACAGTCATCGACTAAAGGTCTCACACACACGAGATTTAGTACAAGTGCCGTCTACAATCCCCCCCCCCTCCACAACTTAAAGTTTACAACACTTTCCGCACACTCGCCGTTAGCGGTGTGTACTCTACCACCTCATCGTACACAATTATACAATAACATGTGGTGTCCGCTGCAATATTGTTATTTGTCTCGATCTCTAGACGAACATCTACAGCGCCTGTCTTTAAGCTCTCATTTTGTTTCGAACAGTCAATAACATAGAGCGGGACCGAATTGGAAAACTGTTTCAAATCCAACAGAGGGTAATCACCGGAATCACAATAATAAGACGACTTAAACCGGGCGTAGGCATCATAAAACAAGGGAAGTTTACCATGCACCGAGTCATACGGGTAATAAATTGAGTTTAAGTACAAACGAATGTTGTTTACGTGGGACACGTCAAATTGTGAAGCGTTCTTAGTTACCTTTCCCTTACGTCCGGTCTGAAAAGCAACAATCACATAACGAGGTTTATCGCTTTGAGACGATGTCTTTACAGTCCATATCGACTGCGATGACTGTGGCAATGAAGGGTATTCATGCAACTCCCATTTCCGAAACGGTAAGGAAATCGGGTTGTCATTGTTTACAATCTTCAAGAGACTCAGACGGACACTATCAGAAACGCGCACATATGGGATCTTCCAAAAAACCTTATTCAATGTAAACTTGTACTTGGACGCTGCTGAAGGCATGAGCACGGCATCATCATCGGACGAAGACCGCAAGAGTACCAGTTCCTGTTTCACGTTGAGTAAAATTTTATTGTAATCCTCAAACAGAGGGAGTAAATATTTTAAAGGGTACAATACCAAAAAATAACCATCCTTTAGCTCCACCGTTCCATCCACATCCCACCCGGCATTTGAGGTCGTCTTGTCTGAAGGTGAGAGCGTAAGATAATTTTTAATCGTTGAAGTTATTCCCACATTCTTTACACGATCAACCTCCACCCCTCCAATCTCATAGCGGATCTCATCAAAGAGAAAAGGAACAAAGTTGTTGACGAGTTTGTACGTCGTCTGGGTCAATCCCGCATCATCTGTGAGCTTACCTTCTACATAAAGAAAACTCTCAGATGGAAGAGTGTACACATCCTGCTGGTGTATGGGAATCCGGATCTCATCGTTATTGTGGTACGTCGTACTAGCGTAAGGAGTGTGTGTGTGAAATTCGTCCCCGACAAGGGAGCCATCAAAACTCGGTTGAGTCTTAACGTTTAAAATGTGTGACATTATTATAAACTTTAAACCCTAGGGAGCGTAGGAATTGTACGTTTCTTGAAGTTAGCTGTCTGAAGCCACGAACACGACTAAACGCAGGCGTTACTTGTGAAGGTCTTTTATAAGGAGTGCGTCCCAATATCACTAGACTCATGTCTTCTTCCACTTATACGACGCAAGTGTAAACGCAAAGAGATCACCTCGTTTACAAAATTCACCAACCGCGAGTCCTGATCCTCCAGACGGATGACGATAGACTGAAGCCGTTTTACGTTCACCGGTAAATATATGACATTTGTGGGAGCTTCCAGAATTTTATACCCAGGGTCAACGGCCAAGGGAAATTCATGTATAATATGGGTCTCCTTTCCGTTATCGTACGAACCCTGGACGATATTGCACAAGACCCGGACACTGTTAACTTTCATTATATTCACTTCGTTTTCGGAAACATGCCATCTGTTCGGTTCCAAGACGCGCTCTTTGAAACCCAACAAAGATGAGAAATTGTTTGGGTGAGTGAAGTCGATTGGACGCGAGCAGAAAATTTCTGTATGCAAGGTGTTATTATTGGCTTTAAGTTGGAAATCCAAAGGGATTTTGGAGCGCGCACACGTCTCTTTGATGTAGTACTCGAGGTCGGCCAATTCGTAGGCGCCTTGTGGGATCACCACACTCACGCCGGCGTTGGCCTTATCATTGTCCAGTATCACCCGCTCGGCGTCCGAATAGAATGTCGTCGCCCTACCTTTGAAACGTTCAGGTGGTTCCGTAGAAACCGTAACCGTTCCGTCTTCATCGGGCTGTTTATGGGAAGCGGCCTCAACACTACCAAAGAAAATCGTATCGTTTATATCCTGCTCTATATTAGGAACCGTATTATAAGTGGAAAGATTAATCAACCCAATTTCCCATTCGCTATCTGTACCTAGGTCTATAGGAGGAAACACATCACATTTTAGTATGGAACCTCGACCCGAAATCGAAAACATTGTTACTACTTACAACGCGCAGCTAGAAACTGCATACACAGATGTCCACAACGAAATGACGCTAATCCTTGACGTCTTATATAGTTATAGTGCACGCGGTCATAGCTCGTACACCAGTACCGTACCAGCTCAGGAGGAGGGCGCAAATTACCAAAACTATCGAAATAATCTACTCGATTTCCACGTTTCACGTAACACACCCAATGTGTGCCAACCCCTCGTACGGTGTCCAAGTTTACAACCGCACATTCATCCTCCATCACGCTGGAAGGTAACCCATCACGCATAAAAACTCCACGAAACCTCGGTAATCCCAGTATCCTTGCAATGCGCAGTATGTCACTCCCCTTCAATGCCCTATCCGGTAGCCTCAACAACGCTTCTTCTTTTTTTTTATCTTCCGAACACGTAACCCCTTTCCAGAAACCTTGTACGGCTTTAGGTACAGTCCCCGTCCCGCCATTACACGAGAACGTCTACGCGTGCGTTTCTTCCTACCCCCTCCTCCAATCTTACTTTTCGCCTTCATCAGGTTAGTAACCGCCCAAGCCGCTGCTCTTTCACCTGCACTCGCGTCCGACGACCTAACTCGTTCCCAGGCCCTTTCAGCCAACACTCGATCTGCCTCTGCCCGTACTCTACTATCACTTGACTTTGAGTATGCTATATCGTGCTCCTTACAAGCACTATCCAGTTGATTAATACCTTGATCACCCCTGGACAACCGCTCACTCAGGTGTGTGCCCGGGCCACAATAATTATACCCTGGAATATGGAGCTCAATAGGTAATAGATCTATAGCACGGTTCAAAACCTTTCCGCCAAAACGAGCGATAGAACCTAACACACCCCTTCCTCTTACACGAGTGGTATTCGTCTTTGACATCACGCGCTTTTATAGGTTTCTTTGGTTATGAAGCTACTTATATATTAGCTCCACACCAGCACTACCAGTAACTATGAATCCTAAATTTTATCAAGAGCCGTAGAATATGAAACGCCGGCATTGCTCTCATCAGTTTTTGGGTCTATGCGTTCGTTTAGACTATTGTTAAAATAAGACAATATAACCGCGTCGTTACCATACACCGGTACCGCGACGTTTGTAAGACGTTTATTTTGCATGTCATATCCGTCACCCTTTGCGTCCAATTTGAAGCCTAGACCAGGCGCTCCAGGCTCACCTTTTACTCCACGTGGACCAACCTTTCCTGGAGCCCCAGCACGTCCGTCTTTACCGGCTTTTCCTTCTGGACCTTGTGGGCCACGTGGGCCAGGAATTGTTGGAAACACCGGCCCCATCTTGTAATGCTGATGACGGTGAATGATTTTTATCAACGTATCCAAAAAATCCTTCGCTAGTTGATCTATTTTCGGGTCTTCTTCTTCATGTTCATCGTCCATAAGTGGAAGCGCCTCAGGTCCATGTACACTTCTGATTCTACGTCGTTGCGATTTCTCTACAACATCCAAAAAGCTTGTTAAGGCATGCGTGACGTAATCTCGGTTTACGGCATCTGTCGGTCCTATTGGATGCGCAACGTTAATAATGCGCTTTCCTTGTAAGTCGAAGGCCTGCTCTTGAGCATTAAAGTGCATTCCTTCAGCTGCTTCTCCTCGTTGACCTTGTTCACCTTTCTCACCTTTCTCACCTTTCTCACCACGCGGACCGATCAAAACTTCAGGGGAAATATAATATGTCTCGCTGAATTCTTGCAACCGGTCTCTCAACGATTGAGTCAGCTTTTTAAATTCGTTCACATCACCGGAAGCGGTTCGTTCCCCACGCTGCTGTTTTTGCAGATGAATCGCCATTTGTACAGATGTTTCAAACACCTCATTGCAAATCTCCCTAACCTGTACAACATTGACCGCGTCGGTCTCACGTGCACCATTTCCAACATTAACGAGCCTACAGCGTTTCACGTCTACAGTTTTCTTGTCATCGGCAAACAGAAGCGCCTTTTCAAAAGCTGACTGTTTCACATAGTTCCAGTTCAAATAACCAAGTGTGACGGCGTCGGTGTCATCATTGGGTACGCCTACATTTTTCACCACATAATCCTGCATGTCTACCTTTTTCGCCTCGTTATCGACATTTAAACTAGTGTGTTCCTTGTAATATTTCAAGGTGACTACGTCTTTGTCGTGGATGGGCGTACCCACCCCCGTCAAGCGTTTCTCGTTGAACGTTGGATTGCCTTCGGAATCCGTCGCTGCTGCTCCCACCGCTACTGCGTCTAGACTCGCTGCCACGGCTGCTGTTGCTGATGATGTCGCTTCTAGAGTGGTGCGCATGTCCGCCTTGGTGGCGAAGTTCTTTGCCAGGTATTGAACCGGTACTGCATCATTTTGTTCAACGGGTTCACCAACATTTTTTACTCGCATAAAGTTGGCGTCGTAAAAGTTGTCAGACAGATCCGCTGTCAAACAGTTTTTTTTCATAACCCCCAAGTTGATCGCGTCGACGTCCGTTTCTGGATCACCCAAGTTGATAATTTTTCTCTTTTTCACATCGATCGTGGAGGAGTCGGGATCGAACACGATACAGTCTCCCTTACGTACCGCATCGTTTTGTGTTACTGGTGGTTTTAAATTACGCAGCCCTTTGCCTTGAAAGTCGAGGTCACCGTCCTCGGTCAACTTATAGGGGACCCCGCCGGACTGGAGAGTGATAGGTGGACGATGCACCCCTCTGTCCCGCCGCCTATCGTTTCTGTTTGAATGTCCGAACTTGTCTATGCTCATGACAGTTATGACTAATTTCAAAACCTTCCACGCCCTTTTATAATACCGGCCTCCCTTAGCTCTTCGATTATCGACATGATCTCGTTAGAGTGTGCGCGGTTACCGGCCTGTTCGGATGCCAAAAGCAACCGCAGCCGCTCGCATAGCTCGTTGGGGTCATCCCATAGAATGTAGTCCACAGGGTTCCTACTCAACACCATTCCTTTACCTGTCCGTCCAACTATCTCGTGACTCTCTAGAAAAAGAGGTCTGATTATATTTTTATATTTGGTCCCCTTGTTGGAATTTATGTGGGATTCTGGTTGGTAGCGCTGCTTGTGCGCACTGGTTTCAATCAGTATGTGTCTATAATTGTCATAGTCATTTTGTTCAATTTTACTCGTGTCCGGGTGTTTTTTGAAAATTAATTCGTAAAGTCCTACAGTCCCCGTATATTTACTTGTGCCATCAATAACTATGTCTTCACCTTCGAAAGAGATCGGTTTGTTCCCAATCATAAGTTTGTTGTCGACAACTCGCGCCCCATATACGAAATCCATATCCCCTGTCGTATCGTAAACATGTTCCTTAAGGTATTTTCGTCTTAAGGGAGAAGAAGTGGATGGTGATGTGGAGAATTGATACAGCGAACTGATTCTACTCGGTACGGGTGTGTTACTAGCGCCTTGTTGTCTGTTAGAGGGAGGGCTAGCTGGTAGTCCCAGCGCGTCCCTGAATACCTGAAAATCATTGTTTTCACCCCTACCATCGTAAGGTTTGCTATCTTCAAATACAGACTCTTCGTTTTTAATTTTAGAACCGAAGGTGCTGTCTGCTACGAGTTTCTTTAGGGGATCCACTATAGGTTTAAACTGCTTTTGTAAAGATTCTTCACTAGCCAGAACACCAGTACTGAACGCACGATGTTTTCGTTTAATGTTTTCCCGCAAACGCACTAATTGCTGTACGAGATGTTCCTTTGACTTTGACATAGCAATAAATAACAGAGGGAATCATAAAACGCATGTATTTATAGGGTCACAAATGTGTTGAAACCCACCCGGTACCTTCCACAGTTGATGGGGCTCTCTTTATCAATCGTTAAAAAAGCATTCGAGGAATTGTTCCATGCGTACGAGCACAAGTCTTTAAACTGGGTCAAAGTCATGTCAGTGTTAACGTGGTCGTTGTAAACATGACGCAAATTCAAGTCATCTTGTTTAAACACCACAAGCAAATTACAGTTGTCCCGTATCAATTGTTTGGGGATGTGACTGTACGTTTGAGCCAAATAAAACACATCCAAATTGTTGTGACGCCCCATGGTGAAATAATTCCGTATATTGTCCTGCTTTTCGCACGCAACATCATCAAAAACCATTACAGAATCGGGGTTAGCTTCGTTAGGGTGGGGTACGCTTTGGTTCTCGCTAAAAGTAAAGTATCCGATCTCGGGTAGGCCCTTCATTACCGCGGTCAAAAGTTTGTATTTAGGTTGGGCCAAGGATTTAGAAAATACATACAGATTCTTAAAGCGAACGCCGTTAACACCAAACAACAAGTTCAAAACGAGATTGGTTTTCCCACAGTTTGACGGCCCACATAGAATACACCTAACATTTGATGGGAGTAAACTACCGTGACGTCTACAAATCGGTTCAGGGGTCAGTCCGTCAAAGTTTTCAATTTCAATGTCATCGGCGTGTTGTGTAAACTTCATATTAGCACTGATCATGTTTAGACATTGCACTTGACTTATATAAGGTCGTGTTTGTCTATCCACGAGTCGTGTCGTTTGTCGAAGCCCATCCACCTCACTAATATTCTATCGCCCTTTTTACGTAATACTCGTTCGACTAGGTAAACATCACCGAAACGAGTCTTGGTGAGTTCCTGGTTGTAGAAACCTCCCTTCAATACCTCACCGCTAGCATCACGAATTAGGTAGGTGGGGGGGATGGTCGGTTGTACGGTGTGTACTGTAAACGTTTCATTCGTCCAATTGGGAAGATAGCCTTTAGCAAAAACGCTTTTGTACTTGCTGATTCTGACTTTATCTCCTACCCGGAATTTTGCTTTCACCACCACAGAACGTTTTAAATTACTCACTCGCCTCAAGACCAGATCCTGGTTTTTAGCATTGACCTGGTTCGGTCTCATACCTATAGTCCTATGAAAAGTATTGTTATATTTATCTATGAGATTAGGGAGTAAGTGTTTCCATTTGTACGTACCTTGCGCAGTAAATTCACGCCACATCATGTTTTTTAGCGTTCTATTGAATCGTTCCACTATGGCAGCCTTCTTGTCGGAATATGTAGAGTAGTGATTGATACCATGACGTTTCAAGAGTGTCATCACATGTGGGTTGTAAAATTCTTTTCCGTTGTCCGTCTGTATATGCTTTACACGAGCCTTCGCAAGTATCGGTGCTAACGCGCTCGCTACGGCCGCCCCGGTCTTGTTTTTAACGCCTACAGCTGCACCGAACTTTGAAAAACAATTTATCGCAGTCAAAATATACTTGAAATTACCGTTCACCTTTGCGTACGGAATCATTTCTACCAAATCCAGTTGCATCAGATCGTTCCTTCCTTTCAAGACAGTCTTACGCGTGGGAAAGCGTTTACGAACCGCTGCGTGTAACTCATTCGCTATAGCCGCTTTCACACTCATGTTTTAAAGTTGACGATTGGTCGGTATTTGAACCACTACCCTTTACAAAAAGAGGACAATGCTTTAAATACTTTAAGCCCCCTCGGCACGCCAAGCCTCGTCAACCGTCCCAAGAAGGACCTTGAGGGGGTAGCCCCGTGAGGGACTATACACTCTCTGTTCTTAAATTTTACAGAGCTTCAGATCGTTTTTATCGCTCCGGATCAGACATAAGCCGGATACTGCCAAAAGGGCCACTTCGGTCTCTGTAAACCGGTTGTAATACACTGAAGGTAGGTACACACCAAACGGCGTGGTCTCTATCGGAGTGGAAAGCGTGACAAATAAAGTCGGCCCGTAGCGAGTAATTAATTTTTCCATAGTCTCTATGCGATAGGGCATAGTAGCGATTAGATCCTGTACTTTCTTGATGGAAGGATACGACGCATCTGCGACTGTATTGAAACGCTGCACTAACGAATCCATTCTTGACTGTGTCATGGTTGGAGTAGAAATGACGAGGTATTAAAGTAACTCATATATATACATAATGGGAGACTAAATCTAAAAATAAAACACTACGGATGGAACGCCTACACGATCAAGGTCAAACCGTTTTGTAAGGAAGGATGACGCTCACGAGCCTGTCTCAACATGTCCTAAGTCTAAAGTATTACATAATATTTTGAAACTCACCTGCACATGACCTTCGCTCGGCATCTAATGTCAAGGTGTTGATCCCTTACTCTCCCACCTCCAAGTTGTCGCACCGCTCAAGGTCACGAACATGTCTGATGATCCCTTACTCTCCCACCTTTAAGTTGTCGCGCCGCTCAAGGTCACAAACATGTCCTAACATGCTGCTAATTCGGCTTCCGATTTTAAACCACCATCTCAACACCGTCGGCGTTTACCTAAGGGTGTAATGTCCGTAAGCTATTGTGTCACGTCCGTTTGGTAGTACGTATCGTTTATCATCGAAAGGGGATAGAGTCAGTTTGCACTGTTCAACCGTATATATTTGGTGAGCGTAACTCCGTATTACGCTAGCCTTTGTAAATTTTAATTTAAGGTGAAACAAGCACTCCAGATAGCGTTCGTGACGAAGATCTTTCTCTATCGACACCCTTGGAATCCCTTTTGCAACTTTTTTAGTCACCTTATCATAGGGAAGAAGCGAGTACATTTTAGCTCGTAATCCTACAAACTCTCTAAGTGGGCGGCCTTTCATTTCGTCCTTGAAAGTACCCAGACGCTTCTTGTTGACAGTGCTATAACATTTATGGTCTTCCGGGTAGTCGGAGGTGTCAAAAAGTGAAAGATCAGGGACCATATCATTGTAAATATTTTCTGTCTGGATTTCATAGACAAGCGAATCTGTATCGGTCATAAGCAACTTGATTTTGTTACCGTATTTCCTAACAGAATAGTTGTAATGAAATCTATACATAAAATATTTACTGATGTCCAAAACACAGAACCCCACATATATCGGACGGTTAAGATAAATAACTCCTTTTTTTGACATGACCCCCGCCAGTTCTTCGTTTATCGGGTACCACCTCTTTAGTTGGGGCTTAGCTACAAGTCTGTTAAGTTTTCGTTTGTCTGTAACTAAGTCGAACTTTGTACGGTTTCGCACATTTTCCAGGCTTTTCCCGTAAACAGCATTATTGAGTAACTTAAAAAAGTCTTTCTCAAAATCGTTCTTTGCGAGTTTACGGAGGTCGGAGTTAAATTGGATGTATGGTTCTAGCCATCGGGACTGCTTGAATGCCAGGACTTTGTGAATTTTTTTCACTTTCATGCCTAGCTGAGTGTAAAGCTGCAGGTTCCTGTAATGTGTAATATAATTGGTCTTATCGTATAGTGTCGTCATCAGTTTTGGTATGTGTCCTGTATTCTGAGCGTTAAGGAATGGGGAAAGCTTGTTTTTGGGAGGGAGCCATGACTCAGGGGCTAGCGGATAGTCCGAATGTAAATCGTGCAAATTATCGGGGTATTCTAAATCTACTTCCATCACATATCCGTCGGCACTGTCCTCTGGGAGGGTCTGCCAATCGAGTACATCGATTTCCTGCTCGGATAACCAACGGAAGCCACCGTACGGTAACGACTCCACCATCGCGGTTCCGTATAAATTTGTGCAATCATAGTATTGAATCCACGTGGTAGGTTGTGATGGGTCGTACTGATCAGGTAAAAGCGGGTTGTTCGCCTTGGCGTAACGGTTTGCAATCTGTGCCACCCCACCACGGATTCCCGTTTCAAAAAACAGATGCATGTCCGGGTCAGTCAACAACTCTAGTCTGACTCCAGTCATCTTCAACATGGCGTTCCAGGCGAAATGAGGGAGTGAAAAGTAGTGGCACGGGTCTATGGAGTAATGATGCATGGCTAGGTCTCTGAAATTTTCAAAAACATCACTCAACAGCAAAACATCGGTCAAGAGGTACAAATCATGGTAATCACCCATCGTACCGACCTCGTACGCGTTCCAGACGCGGGTAGCGTGCTGATATTCGCTTTCGCTAATTGTCTCTTTGGTAAGCGAACTGTAAAAGGCATCGCGTGGGGGCAGAGATGTTTCTAAAAATTTTGTGGGCTCTGTCATGTATTCGTAAGGGAAGACACCTTTACGCAATAGCAGGCTGCGTTTTTCAGGGTCTGTAAAGATAGACGATAGACACTTGAAATTTGTCTCCGGTACGTCTTGATTTTGGGCAAGGTTTTTTACCAGGGTGTCTAAAGATGCGTTTAAAAATTGGAGCGAGTCGAGAAACCTGAGCGGGCCCAAAGTCAAGCTCAAAAATTTTTCAGAACTGTTTGCTATGCACGACATGTTTCTATTTTTGTATCCTTTAATTCCCTGAACTATAAAATGACTATCATATCCGCGAAAGTTGTGGAAAAACACGGGGATGTGACTAGTGCGTGAACAACTCAAATTACATTCATTGTGGGCAGCTCCGATATACAGTCCGGTTGTGTGAGAATGGTGCCTCACCCGGTCTGTACCGAGGTCTTTTTTGCACAAACAGCAATGCACAGCCTTTGTAAACTCGGATGATTGATGGGCTGTTATGACCATAGGCTTTT
Source organism: Catonia carolina (assembly GCA_035578175.1). Taxonomy (NCBI): domain Eukaryota; kingdom Metazoa; phylum Arthropoda; class Insecta; order Hemiptera; family Achilidae; genus Catonia; species Catonia carolina. The sequence goes on along the minus strand of JAQMRL010000003.1, from coordinate 22,168,952 downwards.
CCCGCTTCATTATGGTTTCCAATTCGTCTGCTTTTGCTAGCAGTATATCTAGCATATGCGATACCACATCTTCCTCTACGCTTTTCGCGCGATAGGAGATAGGGCCATAAACGATTTTTCCAAGCTCGTCTACAATGACAAAGCAATACCCACAGGCAACATGGTGATGACGTGTGGTTGTGTAGCCCTTTACACCAGAAGGCAAAGCAGTTTGTACAGGAAGTAAGAAAGATTCAAAGTCGGCATAGACAGTGTACGGTGCACGTAGGGTGGGTGTGTAATTTCTAAACTTCATAACAGACTCGTGTTCTTTTGTGGGGTCTGGGTATCTGATTCTTTGTACCTCGAATTTACTACACATTTTAATGTGTTTATCGAGGTTTATTTTGGCCTTGGCCGGGTAAGGATCAGAGAACCTATGCAAACAGAAGGGACAATAGTGACATGCTTTTCTAGAAGCGGTTAAACCTGCCAGGAGCCGTGAAAGCCCGTTCGCCCCGTGTTTCATATTTATAAGGGTGTAATGGGACCTGTTACTTTCGGGGTCTGTTACAAGCATCAACTGTACCATGTGTTGTCTGTCTCTGTGCATTGTCGTCCTTAAACATGTTACTGTCTTAGTGTCATGGTCAAATCCTAGTACGTTAACTGCGATTGTGGGGTTCTGTTTTTCAAACTTTGAAATGTCTTTCAGTTTAACGGGGTATTCTATTCCGCGCATGTCAAGTAAGTTTAAATGTTTCTTGTAGAAGGTGTAACGTGGTGAATGCGATGTGCTATCTTTGATATGAGCAAGTACGCTCCACACAAAGCACATCTCGTCTACGGGATTGTAAATGTTTATGATGGCGTGTTTCAACTTCAACCACCTTGGGAGGTGTACGAAGGAACTTTTTGCACCATAAAGAGGTTCACATTTGCAAAGATGCAAATCTAGTTCCAACACCTGTTTTACGGTCCACCCGCTTCCTTCAGATGTGAACTTGGATAGTCCCTCATAAATTTTTTCAACAGACTCGTGAAATTGCGTATCCACCATTTCCTGGTTTATCGTAATATTCACAATCTGTTTTGTTGATCCGTGTAAGACAACTGAAGTGCTTGTTTCTACCTGTTCGTTTTCTATAAAGTTTAACTTAATAAGTTCTAGTTTAATAGAAATATACCATTTTACGTTACCACCCAAACGTTGCGCCTCGGTGAAGAGATGGTCTTTCAAAATCGGTTCGAATCCGGTGAAAACATCTGCTACATCTTCCATAACGTCCTCCGTGTTTTCGAAGTTCCATCGGAGAAGTACGACATGCCCGGATACGGCGCGAACGACTTCAGGTGCTAGTACAGAGTAAGACATGATCGAGATGGTGACTCGGTACGAACTGATACTAGCAGAAGCTCTGAGAGGTTATTTATACTATTGTTGCATCATTGTGTGCATAGGTTACTCCTAGTCTGTCTTCCTTGTATCTAGTTCGCGAATACGTAATGCATTGTAAGTGGTATTCGGTTGGGTGTGGATGCGAAATCTAGTTTTAACCGCTTCTTTACTCGAATGCGGAAAACAACGACTATACATTGTGTATGAAGGTTAACGAAATGTTGTTTGTTGTAAACTGTCTTATTACTATACAAATCCTGGTTGTGACGTCAGAAGCGTAAACTTTAAACACCTTTGAAGGTCAGGTAGTTATGTCTGCTGTAATACTATTCTAATGTAAGTGATCAGAATCATTGTTATTTAAGAGGGGAGTGTCGTTATGTTTTGTAACACACTCACTATTGTTAAAAATGTACAGGAACAAAGAGTTGAAGTTCTTTGTACAAATCCGGGTTGTGACGTCGGAGCGAACTTTCAAAGTATTTGAAGGTTGGTTGGTTATGTCTACGGTAAGTAAGTGGTCAACGCGGATGTTTGTAAGGTGTGGGGGAGACGTCACAACCCGGATTTGTAACTCTCCCAACTTTGTTAAAAGTGAACGCGAACAAAGCGTTTGAAGGCCTTGGTAAACTCCTGGTTGTGACGTCACTCGGTGTTTTTCCTATTTATCTGGAGGCGTGATAACGTTTTGGTGTGTACGTTGTGTAATAGGGAACATCGAATATACCTTATACTTCTATTTTCTTTTACCAATATGCACGCCTACGGGTCTAGGGCACTGTTGACGCCAAACAACATGGACAGATATTATATGACTGATTATATGGAGAACTTTTTTACATTACAACATGAAGGGGCATCTCACCCTTATCGTGCGTATTTTCCCAATTGGTCATCTTCTTTTAACGGTCCTAGTTTTCTAAATTATAGACGCTTATATGGTACGCATCCAGAGGATATTCCGCACCGTACTGATCGCCTAAGGTTCCCGTTCAGTGATCTCTACCCATGGGATTGGTATTCCAATTATTTATGGGCATGGGACTTTGAGGATGCAGCTTGTGCTAACACCACCGATCCTGTTACTTTGGTATGTCAGTGTAGGTTAACGTTTCTGGATATGCTCCATGTACGTAGGCGACGCGCTCACTTTCCCGAATGTAGGTTTCATCTCGTTAAAGGGGACTATTCCTTTTTATGTGACAAATGTGGGGTGGTTTTTTTGACTTTTCGATTGTACCGGGTGGATACTATTCAAAATGTTGTGCCCTCCTTATTGCAGCGTGAGCTTGGGTTTAAACCACGGATTCCCTTCACCACTGCAATCAAGTATTTTGATTTTTTTAATGCCCTCAAGCTTGAACATCCACAGAGGACTGAAGGGTTTGATTTTGAAGGTTGCCATACCGATGTAAGCTAACTACGTATGGGGCATAAGCGTTTACTTTATTTAATTTCATCTTTTTTTTTCCTAAGATCGTTTTGTATATACATTAATGTTTCCTCCCTTCCCCACTCTACCGTTTTATGCTTCATGTTCCGCGTTTCATTTAATATAAATACACGCTCACTTTTATTCTTGTTCACAGTTTTCGTTTACTAAAACTCTTGTAAACATGAGCTCTTTCTCTTCAAACTCTGCTGTAAGGGGTGCTGATGCCGACACTACATGTACACATGAACCGCTGGACTTATCAACACGTTTACGGGCTATAACTACTATAGCCTGTATATTTGGACTTACGGAGACAACTACTACCGCTGCTACTGCTACTGCTACTGCTAGTGCTACTACTGCTACTACTAATACTACTAATACTACTAATACTACTACTACTACAACTACAGGTACTAACACAATAACGTCAATACGTAATATCCGACGACGCCACCTGATAAATTATCTGCGTATAGATACTCTATCGGGTGGGGAGGTAAGCACACTGAGAAATGCGTTTCTGCATCCTACGGGGGAACATCGACTCTTTATAACACAGCTGCGGGAGCGATGCGCTTTCGTACGAGATATACGCTTGTATGCAGTGCGGTTAGCTTTTTTTAATCTCATTGAGGGGCAAGAGGTTTGCTTTTGCACTCAGTACCCGCTGTGTTATACTGGTTTGATGTTTTTCCGTGAAAGGAGAGCTAGAAGCAACAATCAGTGTTTTTGCTGTGATAATGACTTCAACTTATGTAGGTGTGACGATTCGCGTTACTGTGCACGCACCGGACGCATAATAGGATGGTCGTTGTATGTTGGTGAATGGCACTGCGTATGTTGTGGAAGTCGGTACGCAGTAAGGGTAGAGGTGAAGAGAAAGCGTAGGACACGAGACCACGAATGACAAGGTAAGTGTAAAATGTATTTTATTTTTAATTACTATATGCTTAAATATTTTGTAAAATAATGGAATTTGTAAAAGGGTTTTAATACATGAACTTGAGGGCACTAGTGTAAAAACCACGTTGAGTTAATTTGTGTACTATATGCTTAAATATTTTGTAAAATAACAGAATTTGTAAAAGGGTTTTAATACATGAACTTGAGGGCACTAGTGCAAAAACCACGTTGAGTTAATTTGTGTACCTTACTAAACTACTTCCTTAATTAGATGTTATTCATGTTTTCCTTGTCTGTACCGTGTACGTTAGTGAGTGTGCAATGGGGTAGTGGGGTGGGTATGAGGGAGGGGTGAGGTGGACTTGTATGTCAATGTCAGCTTAATATGTTTTTATTTTTGTATAAATACCGAAGCAATTTAATTCAGTTTCATTGTATTGTAACTACATTACGATAATATTTCCTCATTATGGATTCCAGCAACACATCAACCACAACGCATCTATCTTCTTCATCAAGAGCTGCAGCTACTTCCTCGTCTACTATACACACCTCAACCACTTCGCCCGCCTCTTCTTCTTCTTCTTCTTCATCACGACCTGCAGCTTCTTCTTCATCTCGAGCTGTAGCTTCCCGTACTTCTGGGATTGGTGGACCACGTCGAGGTCCTACATTGGTGTCCAGGAGCTTTCTTTCTCTCCGCCGACGCGAGCTAATTTTATATTTATCTGTGCGCTGTTACGCATTACGCATGGCATTTCTTTTCCCGAGTCCTGACCAACACATATTTTTAGTGGCTCTAAAGGACAAATGTTCTTTTATTGCAGATGTGGATCGGTATTTATCACGATTAGCGTTCTTCCGTAGAGGGAGAACTTGTCGTGTTTGTAAACGCTGGCCGCGTCTGCATAAAGGGATATCGTTCCTTTGTAGGATGCGGGAAAAGCATGTGGAATTGTGTGAACAGTGTTCAGGATGTAGTAGCTCGTGTGCGTGTGACTTTAGATGTCGTGGAGTGGGCACTGATGGAGTTCACGCTTGGACAAAGTACATTGGTACATGGGAATGCAATGCGTGCCATGGGCGTTTTGCTGTACGGATTGATGTTATGTCTCGCCACCAATGAGATGTGAGTATTTACTTTTTGTGTTCCTACTAATCAATTTATTTTTAAGAAACTGTATATTGGAATTCCATGACATAATAGGAAATGGGCCTAGGTCTTTCCGCATTTACAAACTAATATATCAACAAGAAAACTTTAAATTACTCACCATCAAGTTAAATCCTCATAGGTTTTGACGACCTTCCTTCGGAGGTTGCAGGATGTATTCTCGCGGTTCTTACTGTACGCCTAACAGGTGGGATGTTCTCCTTATCCGCATCTATAGGCAACCTCTCATTCGTAACTATAGACATCCTCCGTGTGAACCGAGGCGGTTCTGAGTGCTCGGCGATAACTGTCTCCGTATCACTGACGGAATCGGTCTCACTCCCAAAATCGGTCTCACTCCCGGTATCGGTCACACTGCTAACGTCCGTATCACTCAGGACATCCATTGAGGCTGCAATTAAACATATGGTATATGTATGAATCAAATGTACGTTGGTATGGGAAAGTCGTGTGTGGATGAGACAACAGATTTTTAAATTTATTAATAACAGATGCTTTATGTTATATACAATGCCACGATACGGTCACGTGGGTGTGTCACAGTGCGTTTGTAAATTTTTAACAATGGCAAGAAATAGTCATGTGAGTGAATGCACTTGATTATTAATAACAGTAGTAAGGCGCTCAATTCTTATAGGTTACACTGTCCAGATGGAGTTGTGTGGCTGTGTCACAGTGCGTTTGTAAATTTTTAACAATGGCAAGAAATAGTCATGTGAGTGAATGCACTTGATTATTAATAACAGTAGTAAGGCGCTCAATTCTTATAGGTTACACTGTCCAGATGGAGTTGTGTGGCTGTGTCACAGTGCGTTTGTAAATTTTTAACAATGGCAAGAAAGAGTGGTGTGAGTGAATGCACTTGATTATTAATTACAGTAGTAAGGCGCTCAATTCTTATAGGTTACAATGCCACGATACAGTCAAGTTGGTGTGTCACAGTGCGTTTGTTAATTTTAACAATGGCAAGAAAGAGTGGTGTGAGTGAATGCACTTGATTATTAATTACAGTAGTAAGGCGCTCAATTCTTATAGGTTACAATGCCACGATACAGTCAAGTTGGTGTCTCACAGTGCGTTTGTTAATTTTAACAATGGCAAGAAAGAGTGGTGTGAGTGAATGCACTTGATTATTAATTACAGTAGTAAGGCGCTCAATTCTTATAGGTTACAATGCCACGATACAGTCAAGTTGGTGTGTCACAGTGCGTTTGTAAATTTTTAACAATGGCAAGAAAGAGTGGTGTGAGTGAATGCACTTGATTATTAATTACAGTAGTAAGGCGCTCAATTCTTATAGGTTACAATGCCACGATACAGTCAAGTTGGTGTGTCACAGTGCGTTTGTTAATTTTAACAATGGCAAGAAAGAGTGGTGTGAGTGAATGCACTTGATTATTAATTACAGTAGTAAGGCGCTCAATTCTTATAGGTTACAATGCCACGATACAGTCAAGTTGGTGTGTCACAGTGCGTTTGTTAATTTTAACAATGGCAAGAAAGAGTGGTGTGAGTGAATGCACTTGATTATTAATTACAGTAGTAAGGCGCTCAATTCTTATAGGTTACAATGCCACGATACAGTCAAGTTGGTGTGTCACAGTGCGTTTGTTAATTTTAACAATGGCAAGAAAGAGTGGTGTGAGTGAATGCACTTGATTATTAATTACAGTAGTAAGGCGCTCAATTCTTATAGGTTACACTGTCCAGATGGGGTCGTGTGGCTGTGTCACAATAGAGTTTCATATTATTTACATTGCCTATATTAATATATAGGAGGGAAAGCATTGTTTAATATGATTATCAGCGTCAGTGAGAGAATCATTGAGGTTTGCCGAACGCTGGTTTATAATATTTAACCGTGACAACATGTATGTGGTAGCCGTGTGAAAATTCACTTATTCGGTTACTTTTACCAGCTTTTATCTTTGGATAGGAAATTCGGAAAATTTTTTTTAATTTATCGTTATATACTATAAAGATGGATGATTGATTCAAGATTACTTCCATAACATTCTGTAAGATTTTGAGGGCGCTAGGGGCTTTTCAATATTACAGTTATGAAATCAATAATATTACAATGTTATTTTAACACGGTCTTAAATGTTCCTCAGGACAACTTTTAAACACGATACTTTGTAACTCTCGTAGTTCAAGGTTGTGTGAGGTTGACCGGTGTCTGAGCAAAGACCAGTTTTTTATGATGGTTGTCTCTCTTGCTGTACAATCAAGGCGACCTTACACGGTCAATTTCGGTTTTTACAAATCATGTTTCTTCTAAGTACGATTTATCATATTTTCCGCTTACGTTTTTCGTTTGGAATGCTTTGTAATGTACTATTTTTACTGTACTAGGGCTTGCTATATTTGGGTGTAGTTTGTAGTGTGTTTTGAACCTATTATTTAGGTGTTACTACCATATTTCTTTCTATCCGTGTATGGAGTCCGTCTAAGAGTCAATTTGAGAGAAGCTGAAACGGTTTCTCTTTTAACATATCTTAATATCTCAAAGGTCTCAACTTTTATTTTTTTTAACACAAACGTTTGACTGGATAACGTTAACTTCTTTTATTATTATTCGCACTCACAAGTTTAAGAACTGTTTTCTTCTTACAATTTACTGATATCTACCTTCGTTATGCGTTTTACCTATACTATTCTTTCACCTAAGGTTTACATATTAGCTGTTAGTTTATCATGCACCTTTCCTTTTAATCCAACCTTAGCATAGGTAAAACGCATACTAAAGGGTTAATACAGTTGTGTTTTTTTTTTTACGATATATAACGGGGGGGGGGGTGTACTATTTTTGGATTATATCATTATTGTTTAAACTTTTATTTAATAATTGCCCTAATATTTTGTCTTTTCTTTTTTGTTTTTTTTTATCTAGGTCCGAACTATGCTTTTACAGTACGGGAAGCAAGCAAGCTACACCTATTTCTTCACATATTTCTTACGCGTCTTTTCATGTTATTATTTTTATTATTATTATTATATTGTTACTTTTATTTATTTAAATTATACTTTCTTGTATTCATACTGTATTTGTTTACTTAATCCTAGTTCTTTCCACACTTAATACTCGTAGTTATTAAACTCTGAGATGGTACTGTACTGGTGTTATCTGAGGCCTACAGAATGTATTTAAACTACATAATTATTTTTCTTAGAATTTTAAAGTCTTAATTTACTTTACTATATAGTTAACAGTTTATAACTTACATTTTTTGTGTGCGTCGTTCGTTATGGTGGATGTAGATGCAATTTGGTACCCCTCTTCGTGTTGTCTGGGAGACGGCGCGGTTCGGCACTTCACGTACTATTAACTGTTTCCCGACGGTTTTGCACTAATTCCACTTTGATTTTCGCACCCTTTTATACCGACGTAACTCGCGGGAGTGGTCGCGTAAGACTAACTTCAACTTAGACATGCAGGGTAAACGGACTTGACCCCTTTTCCCATTCGAGTGGTACAGACAGTCGCTACGAACTGGTTTTCGTGCTACCAGCAGTGTGTATAGACATCTGGTTTAGGCTTCTTGTTTGTGTTGACCTGCTTTCTCTTCTATGTTACGTAGTGCTCCTTTAACTTTCAAATTTTAAAGTAACCTATTATAGGAATACCAGAAAAAATGTTTCAATTTCGTTTATTGGGCTTTAACAGCGAACGGATGCACCTAGGTCGACTTTGATTACATATTCTTAACCGTCGTTGAGGGGCGCACAAAAAAGGTTCTATACACTTTTTCGCTACGGGGCTCCGTTAAAAAGTTCAAAATTTTTGATCCCCTCCCACACCCCATGCGAAGGGTTGATTTTGGTTTTGGTTAACTCACCCGGTGCTAAACCTTATGCTCTACCCTTCGATTCCCTTCTTATTACTCGGAGGATGGTAGATCTTGGTTTTCGTTAGCTCCATATGTGTTCAATCTCGTGGTCCCACGTTCGATTCTTTTCTTGATGTACGGGGGGCGCTAGATCCAATGTAGCTAGAACCTCTAGTATCCTCCTACTATTAATTAATGGAAACATGTTGTGTTTAGTCTGTTAATGGTTGAGTATGCTGTATCTACGGTGAGTTGTGGTAATAATCAAGAGATACAAACATTGTGACTCCCACATCTACCACAAAATCCACAAAGAAGATTAAAGATATACTGGAATCTTACATAAAACAGCGACGAGGGTTTACCTCAGGGTAATATCCTCAATCAAGACAAAAACAGGACAAATGCACCATAAATGCTGCTGCTGGTTGTATAAATATACAGAGTTGTTACGAAGTAAAGATAAAAAAAAATTCTCTGCATATAGACATCACTCGTAAATAACTAAAAACATAACTACTTTTACTAGGATTTGAACCAGGAGCCTTCATCTCCGAAAATCAATTGTTAAACAGCTGACTTGCTGGATCGAGTTTAACCCTAGACCAACCTGGTGGGTTAATCTTATTTTAACCCACTGGGTTGATCTCAAGGTGAAGTCGTCTCCGTGAGTTACCTGTTTAACAGCTGATGTCGGAAAAAAACGTTCGTGGTTCAAATCCTAGTAAAGGAGTTTACTTTTTTTGGCTTCAGTTTTTTTTATTTACAACTGTACAATTTTTTAAAGCACAACTAGTAAATGAGGTGGAATGAATGAGGAACCGCGGGAATGTGAATCGATCCAGTGACCGATTTTGGCGTGAAATTTTACAAGTAATGTGGTGCCTATATTTTTAATGATTTATAAACTATGATGGATTATTTTTTTTAAGAAATGATTTCTTTTTTTGATTTTTTTGTATGAAATTAAACAGGCATGATAAGTTAAAATAAAATGTTTTTATGGTGGTCGGAAAGATCCCTATTCCACCTTCGTTTCAGTCGTCTGTTAACACGGATATCGTTAGTTGAAAGAGATTGGAAGTTCGGATTTATATGGTCAATTATCTTTGTTTGTAATGAATTGTATATTGCGTTTACAATGGCTCGAACCGTTGGTATTTTCAGGTCTTCGTGAAGGGTATGATTGGTTACGTAAAAAGGTGCGTTTGTTATTACTCTAAGTGCTTTTCACTGGTATCTTTGAAAAATTTCAATGTTGTATTGTGACAGGCTCTAAACATTGGTCCACCATATAGCCAAATTGGCCGCACTAGTGATTTATAGAGGATGCCTTTAAGTGTAGAGGTAGCGAGAACTTGCGGCCTAAGACGCCATACAACATACGAAACCGTGAGTCTGAGATTGCTCTGACGTGTACAACGTGTGGTTTCAACGTGAGACGTCTGTCAAGTATTAAACCAAGGTACCTAACTGTGTCTGCAACTGTATTTTACATTTAACAGCTGAATTTCATAAACGAAGTTTCTGGTTCAAATCCTAGTAAACCTCGGTAAATCCTAGTAATCCTAGTAGGACTTTACATTTAACAGCTGATTTTCGGAAAAGAAGGTTCCTGGTTCAAAACTTAGTACAGGTAGGTACTTTACTTTTAACAGCTAATTTCGAAAACGAAGGTTCCTGGTTCAAATCCTAGTAAAGGTAGTTAATTTTATACGTATTTAAATACTAGAAAGAGGTTACTGGTGTACTTTGATGGTTGGGGTTCAGTTAACCATACTTTCTCAGGAATGGTCGGCCTTGGTCTGTACAAGACTGCATTTACACGTCATACACAACATAATCCTCATCTCATTGGGTTATGAGGTTGCTTATTGTTCTGAATTGAATAGATTGCAACGTACACACATTGGTAATTTTAAAAAAATTATTCTGATCTTATTATACAAAATCGTTTTAATGAAACAGTGTACAACGAGTTCGCGCTAAGCGGTTCATTACTATAATATAGGCTATATCTGTCTGAATAAACCTACTGTATGTAAATTATCTTCTCCATAAGTTTATACATAGTAATAAAAGTAGTATTTTAAGCTTGTCGACACATTTTCTTCTTATAATACAGCAACCATATACTATTAAAATACACTTCTTTTATTATAACTGGATGGAACATAAATATTTTATGTCAGTTTCAAAATGAATTAAAGTACAAGAATCTATGGTTAAGTGTGTAATAAAAAAGGATGTAATGGAATATTTATTATAAGTAATTTGTATTTGTAATGTTTTAAGCTACGGGTTACCGTGTTTAAACTTCGGATTATTTTGTACGTTACTTTCAAAAAAGAATTTTTAATTTCTAATGACAATTCATTTTGACAGATAAGCCCCGTTTTCATTTTTATAATTTTTTGGTACGGAAAATGTTGTTACTAATTAAATAAAGGAATTTTGGTAGTTTAATCTTCTTTAAGTAACCTAAATTTGCTGAACCGGATATTGTTTTTTGCTGTTTTCATTCGTTAATGAATTTACAATTGTTTTATAACGTGAGTAGGTTAAAAATAATTAAACAAAATTTAGGATTTCGTTTTATAATGAAATTATCTTTACAGTAACTAAAAATCTGTAAATTTGTATGATGAATAAAGTTTAAAGCAGATCATAGTAAATTTATCGCAGAATTTCAACTGACAATTTTTATTTGTGAGTTTCTACCGATATTGATGTTATAACCACAATAAAGTTAAATTCGAAGTTTCTAAGGTAGCCTACTTAAATACCTCTGCGTTTCACGGTAAACTAAACTTAAAATCCGTAAACTTCTCACATAACCTTCAAATTACGTTGAATCATAAATGTATAAATTAAACAATTAGTACTGAAATCTGAAATTTTGTTTATATTAGTTGTTATGAGTTAAGGTAGGGAAGAAATAATATATGATCTGAGAATAACTGAATAAGTATTATTACAAAAAAACGAAAATCTATTTATTTCTGTAAAAAATGAAACGATCTCTTCGATTTCTGGAATATTTACAACTTTCTATGTAGAAATCATGAGGAACCACAAAACATATGAACTGTTACAACGTATTCTGCAAGGGAAAATAGGAGGATCAAGGAACCCTTGTAGAAGAAGAATTTCCCAGGTCTTCAATATTTGAGAGCGTAGTTTGGTAAGAGTATCGAGGAATTGTTCCAGATAGCGACTTACAAAGGCAAAATAGATGACTGTCAACATCCGAAACGGATCGGTACGAACCTTTCAATACAAATAAATTAAAAGCCTACACGTAATCAATTCTGGTATATGACTAATGTCTGAGTAAACCTCACAAGTTTTTCAAATGGTATAAAATTTTTTTACCTCATTCATTGTAAATATAAATATGGTATAAAATATTTCCCTTGATACAATTTTCTTTGTGATTCAATAGTAATCCAAAATTCGTGTTGTAGTTTGGATACAAATTCCTGATATATTATCTTTGTAAATGCCATAATAATAATTAATATGGCATTTAATTTCTCAATTATTGAGAATTTCTGTTCAGATGGTACTAATAACCGAGCGAAGCGCTGAACTCTTTACTTAGTAATTTGAATTAAACAATTATGGTATTTACCAAGTTTTGTAAGTATACTTCTTTTCGAGTGGAAAGAAAAATAAAGTTTTGTACGGTACTTTTGTTCTAAACCAATTCTGATAATTCGTCGAGTAATCTAATTTAATCTAGTGTAACGTTTTCCCGGTTGGTTTATTTCTATTTCTGTGGTAACGTACATTACCTTTCTCCGTTCTTTCGTTCCGTGTAGTCTCCCGTTAGGCCTTTTTTGTTGATTCCTACAGGTTTGGTATTAGGCTACGGAAAATCCTTTCTTTCGTTGCATTTATTTAAATGACTCAGTCTAAACCCACCATAAAATTTACATATTTTAAATATGAAAATTTTGGTGGCTGTATTTATATATTATTATTTAAATATAACCCAGTGAAACAAAATTAGATTTTGTTCGTTTTTTCGTTTGTTAATTTCAATGATCGTTGTGTTATAAAATGTAAAATATTCAAGTTATTCTAATAATGTTATGCAGTAGAATTGTTAAATGGTTTGTAGACTTTTTACATTGCGGAATTCTCGCAGGTAGGCCCCTATTCATTATCGTTTACATTTTTTCATTTGAAATTATAATTACTTTTTATTGAATTATGACCTTTTTTAATGGCTACTAATAGTGTTTGTACCTATTTTATACTACGTGATATTGATATTATATTTGTACATAACCTTAAAAAAAATAAACTCACCAGGTTGGTGTAGTGATCAAGTCGTTGCCGCGAGGCATCTATTTAACCGTTGATTTTCGGAGACAAAACTTCCCTGTATGCTAATAAAGGTACTTTTATACAGATTTGATTATTAATAGTGATTACCGGTGTACTTTGATGGTTGGGGTTCAATGTACCATACTCTCTTATGAATGGTCGGCCTGAATCTGTCCAAGACTACAACATTTACACATCATACATATCATCCTCATCTCATTCGGTCAAGAAGTTGCGTATTGTTCTTAAATTGAACAGATTGCAACTTAAACACATTAGGGATTAAAACAAACTATTGTCTACTAAAAAAATTACAGATTATTTCAATTATTTACTTATGTTATGGAATGTTACAGGTTACAGTTATTCCGTGTATCCGTTCCACAGAAAAAATGCAGTGATGTTTGAACATTTTTTTGTCAAAAAATTTTTTTTATAGTATTTTTATCAATATTGGAAATCGCCGGGGGGTTAAACTCCTATATTGTAAAAATTTATTCTATGTTGATTTTGGAATTGTTAGAATTACTCAGATTTAATCGAAAGTACAAAATTTATAGACCAAAGTTGACGGTATTTCTGCTCCTAGGATTTTTATCACCACCTTCTTATATAGTCTTTCTACAGCCAATGGGCGGGTCGTCTTTGATTAACTGATTCTAGCGTCAGTTAATTTCATAATTTTTAAAATTTTTAGGTATAAGTTTTTGGCTGCTTACACTCACACACACACACACACACACAGCCGGTTTGCCGAACATGTTTCCCGGCCTAGTTTGTCGTTCAATAATTTGTAATGAAAATCGATCCAAATCATATTAAATAAATTTTACATAATTACTTATAAATATAGACACTGCACCACTTAATTTCTGACACTGCTAAACACTTAACGGTACACCAAAAATCTATTGCAAAGAACAGCATTAAAAAATCCCCAATTCAAGATATTCTCGTATATGCCCAGAGTCTGTACACCGAAGTTGTAAAAGAAGATGTAATAGAGATTTCTTGATGTGACTTAAAAAATAATGATGTGAAGTTGTATACAAAAATATCATACCTAACAGGGAATCGGATCCGGGACCTCGGCGTAGAAGCCAGCTGCGTTAAGCAATTGCTTGATAGTTAACATTTTCCGTATTATTGCAATAATCATTCGCCCATCGATATTACACAGACAATAGTCAGTCATAACATACTTTGCAAGTTATTGTTTCCTTCAAACTGACAGGTAACTTATACCCTTTGTGTTATTTCAAAAGATAAATATCTTACAACCGATTGATTTTATATCAAGTTGGAAAAAAAAACAAGGAAGAAAAAGTAGAAAAGCTTCTTTTACAAACTGAGTGGAAGGATTGAGGTATGCGGTGTTGTTTTTTTTCACAATAGGTTAAGGTAACTTCAGTTACTAGACACAAGTATGAATCCATTTTCTTTATCGTTATTCAAATCCAATATCACAGCGTACTGATTATTTTATCCTTTTCCCTGAAGTTGTTATTGAGAATCTTAATACACTATTCGGCCTCTTCTTTTTATTTCATTTAACAAAATTTTCTTCGGTGTATGGTGAGAAAATTTCTTGATTGTTTTTTTTTTATATTTCCTTACGTTTTTATCCACTTTAGTACTAACAGAGGATTTCTGTTCGGTAGAAAGATAGTTATTAATGTTTCAGTTTGAAAATTGAAATTGTTTTGTTTTGTTTCTATTTCAAAATATTTCTATTAATTATTAACTAGTAGGCCTACTTTATATTTATGTTTGAAACTAAAAAAAAAACATTTTCGAAATTCTTTTGTGATTGTGTGATATTTTAGTGCATATGTTTCCATACCTAACTGACCTCATTATTAAATCGTTTTGATTTTATGTAGTAAATAATAATTAACAATTTTACTGGACACTACTAGTTAACCTAACATTACTCACTTTAAACAATACACTTTTAATATAGAATTCAGTCCTCAACTAATTTGGAGGTATAGTATGCAATTATTGGGCTTAGCAAGCCATTGAAATATTGAAATCCTGCAAAGGTTCATTAGCTTTAATGTAAACAACAGTGGGATGTAAAAAAAAATTAATGGGAAATATTCACACGACTTTCTCTTGTCAATATAAAAAGTACCAATTTCGATAAGCAGTATATGTAAAATTACTAACTATCACTAAGTGAAGTAAGATACATAAATAATATTATTGAAACACTAGTTAAGTTTTTAAATAAAATAAAAATTATCTGTACCTTACTTTACCAAAATCATGACACAATAAACTCAAAACGACACATTTCTTGACCTAGTTTTGTAAAAAATGTTACAAAAAATTCCTATTTTGAAAATATGTAGGCCTATTTAATCGGTTTCAATCAGCAAAATATGGAACGTCACTAATAATTAGCGCTAAACCTCTGCTTCTGTAGAAATAACGCTTTATAGGCTCTTAAAAGTTAAGTTTTTTTTAATTTTCTGTAACTTTAATCATATATACTCGTACACTTTCTCTAAAATGAATATTAAAGCCACATTCTTAATTTGTATGACGAGAGCACAGCTTCCACGAGTTTCAGCACACACGCCGCTTACCACAACTTGTACGGACCAATATTGTATTAAATGAGACGATTTTAATAAAAGTCGTAGGAGGCGTTTTTGGAAAAATTCCAAAAAATTAAAAATCGCACGAATAAACTGCTACTTCTGGGTAACCGATTTTGATGACATGTTTTTGTCAGGTCCTCTAATTGTACCTAACTAAAATTCTAAGTTTCAACTAGGTCTTGGTTTTTTGTTTTTGAGTGTTATTTTGTTCACTCAGCACTGTCTAATTGTTATAAATTTGTTTTTTGAAGTTCAGGGGTCCTTAAAACGTAATAATTGTAGATGAAAACTGGATTTTGAAAAATCGACATGCAAACATAATTTTACTTACCTATATTTTATATAGGGCAAGAGAAAGTAAAAAGAAGAACCAAATACTAGAAGATAAGAAAACAGCTGATGAATCAAAACAAGGAACCAAAATTCACTCTATTTTTTGCATCCACATTATTTTATCGTGTACTTGTGATGCGCTCTGGGAAAAGGGACCTTCAGGTGCGGGACAATATTTTTCAGTATGATGAACATTTTTGTCAAAATTACCGATTTTTAGGTTATGATAGGATACAAATCTCTGATCTCTTTTCTACAAGTAGGCATGATTGGTAGTTGAAAAAACTGCCTTTAAAATAAGATCTAAGAATAAGATCTAAAATAAGATCTTTATCCCACCGGGTTGGTCTAGAGGTAAAGTCGTAGCCAAAATTAGCTGTTTAACAGCTGATTTTCGGAGACAAAGGTTCAAATCCTAGTAAAGGTAGTTACTTTTATACGGATTTGAATACTAGACAGTGGTTACCGGTGTACTTTGATGGTTGGGGTTCAATTAACCATACTCTCTCAGGAATGGTCGACCTGAGTCTGTACAAGACTACACCTCATTTATACGTCTTACACATCATCCTCATCTCATTGGGTCATGGGGTTGCTTATTGTTCTGAATTGAACAGATTGCAACGTACACACATTAGGGATTACAAAAAAATATAAGATACCTACACAAAGAAATATAAATCCATGTCGCGTTCAGAAGAAGGGACCTTAGCGTGATGTGGAGATGTTACATTATCACCCGAAGGTCCGTTTTAATATAATTCCAATTTCATTTCTGTTTTGTTAATTTTAGGGTAAAACACAGTAAAATACATATCAAAGTCAGTCAAAGAAATTAAAATTCTTCGTAATAGTTTTAAGTAATTTTAATTGTATAAATGTAAATAAGATTTTATTTTTTTTAATCTGTTAGTATAATTAGAATATAGTCTTTAAGTGCTGTGTTGCAATATTATCTTCAGAAACATGCAGTTTTTTTTCATTTCAAACTAGAATAGTAAAACAAAAACCATTTTTTTCAGCAGCTTTTGATTTGTACGGTATGCTAGAAAACATGTTTATTTTTGTAATTATCCTCTATATCGTTGAGTGTATGTTAACAATAATCTTTAACAGGTTTTTCCGAAAATTAATAAATATACTATGTAATTTTTAATATATTGCAGCTTTCTTCATTTTAAAGCTAGGATTCTAAAACACAAACCATTATTTTCAGTTTTTTTTTTGTCTACAAGGTTAGCTAAAAAATCACTTTTGAGAAATTTCACCATAAGGTCTCTTTTCATGGTAACAATAATCTTTAAACAGGTTTTTCAGAAAATTAATAAATATACTTTGTAATTTTTAATATATTGTAGCTTTCTTCATTTTAAATCTAGGTTTTTTAAACACAGACCATTATTTTCAGCTGTTTTTTTGTCTACAAGGTTAGCTAAAAAACCACTTTTGAAAAATTTCACACTAAGGTCTCTTTTCCCAGAGCGCATCACATATTACGTACACAAATGTTCCTTGTTAGAGTGAGGGTTCTCAAATACTGTGATGCTATTATAAATTTTGTTATTCATTGTAGTTCCTTTTTTGAATAATTTATTGAAATTGAAAAATGAGGATGTTTCAACCAGTTCATTAACGTTAAACCATTAAGTAATAAATTACACTATTCATTATACTTACAGAAGAAATAAATAAATAAATAAGTAATAGTAATTGAATATTTAAGCGTTTCATAACCGGTTTTCATATTAGATTTCATTTTAATCACTCTGTAAATACCATTTTGTATTTCTTTATTTTGGTTTTTGTAGACGTTCAATAATTATAAATTTCAAAATAAATTATAGTCTAGTTTATTTTAATGTTAACTTATTTAAAACATGTCATTTCAATTTGTTTTCGGACGTACTACAAATGAATAAAAAATAAAACGATTTTATTTACAAAATTAGATTGCTGTTTTTGACTTATTAGTAGGTCCTACAACTTTTAAAATAAAGTTAAGGTACCCGTATATGAGGAATGAAATAACTAATCTGTTTGTGTTGATACTTAGTTAAGGGATACGAATAGATGATTAGAATCAATATACCAGTTTTTTCTACTTTAAATATATGACTTGCTTAACGCTGGAAATATGTTTCACATTTATCGTGCGTATACCGAAACCGCGTTATAAAGTTTTATTTTTATATTTTATGCAGTAGGTATTACAAACTGACCCTGCGAATTAATTTACACAATAATATTAATTAATTCTTAACGATTAATTACACAATTTACACAAACACAGTTTTATTTAGGAATTTTGTTTATCAGTGTTATTTTTTCAGTATTTAAATTAAAATTAATTATAAGATATAGGTTATATTTAATGAATCAAAATTTTTTTATAAGATATACGCCTAAATAAACAATTCCCGTCACCATGACGACCCTTTCAAACAAACTGATTTTTGCAACGCTGCCACCAGAATAGTTGTACTACCAAATTTTTTTCTTTGTTTGTTTAACTTTTTTTATCTCTAATGCGAGTACGTTGCAATCTGTTCAATTGAGAACAATTAGCAACCCCATGACCCAATGAGATGAGAATGATGTGAATGACGAGTAAATGAGGTGTTGTCTTGTACAAACCCAGGCCGACCATTCCTGAGAGAGTATGGTTAATTGAACCCCAATCATTGAAGTACACTTATAAGATAATTATACACCTACAATGATTTTTAACGTATGAAAATATGCCGTGCCTGAGTGGGATTCAAACCCAAGGCCGCATGGTGAGAGGCGAGCACGTTACCAACTACGCCAATGCGGCCGGCACCGAAATTTTTATTCAGTTATTTTATTTACTTTACAATGTTATTTTTACTCATTTTTAGGCCTCCGGGTCAGTCCAGTCAGCCCAGTCAGTCAGCTGGTAAAACGTCGCAAGTCGCTTAACCAGTGTTAATTAACAAATTTTGTTAATCAACTCTGATTGGACAAGTGACATTGTATGGTGACCAACTGACAGCCCTACTCGGGGTCCCGGTTCAAACTCATGCCTAATCCACTTTAAAAAGCAGTGATCAAATTGGGTAATTGTTAATAATGAACAGTTCCTAATAACAAAATAAAAGCTAAAAAAAATGTATCTTCGGATTTTTTTGCAGAATCTCGGAATAGTAGTCTGTTTAGAACCATGTAAAAGTTTTGTAAATCGGTTCGGTGGAATTCTGTGTTTAAACACAAAATTTGTCTTTTTCACAATTGATGGTTCTATTTAATAGAATTCCCATTTTAAATATATTAAACCAACTTTTGTGTTTTAAATAAATTAAAATCGTCTTAATTACTGGGTAAAAATACAGAGAATAAGAACAAATGCGTCAAAATTCGTTCACGTTTCTTTCACTATTCGGAAGAAAGAATACCCTTGTTTGTTTCTAGACAACGTGCTCATCCCTGCACCAGAACAAAGTACGATATCTTGTAGTTCACTTAGATAAGAGATTTACCTGGCTGCCTCATATAAAAGCGAAAAGAATAATTAAGAACTTAATCGACTAATTGGCAAACGATGAAGACTACCTCATCGTACAAAATTGTTACTATACAAATTTTTTTTGGACCTGTTTGGGCTTATACAATTCAAATTTTCAGCTCTGCTAAATCTAGTAACATTCAAAAGATACAGGCTCTTCTATCTAAATTTCTCTGGCATGCTATTGGTGCACTTATGTGAGCAACAAATCTCTTCACGATGACCTCAAAGTTTCCTTAATTAAAACGAAATGCTCACTAATTAATTACACACGATTCTACAACAGACTAACCCACAATCCTAACGAGTTAATACGACAAATATATCCATGTTATCTTCCTGGAAATCCACCAAAGAGACTGCAGAGATTGTAGAATAGAGAGACATGACGTGACATAAATATGTTACGTTTTAAATAAATGAAATTGAAATTTAAACAATACTTACCTTTTTTTTCTTGCTTGTTTTTTCAAAATTTAGTATCATAAAATTGTAGAATTTTTCGCATTTGGAACATCTATTCCGTGTCACTGATCTATTTCATGTCTTTTCCGTATAATTGGTAAAAAAATGAATTCAAATTTTAGATTTTTAAGTTCTTCGGGAAAGGTGGAACAAAGTGGTAGTTCGGAATCACCGTTTATCTCGAGACAACGCTAAGCAAAGAACTGTTATTCTAGCGATCAATTTTTTTCTACAACTTATATCGATAGGTTTAACTTGTAGTTACAAATATATTTTAACAGATTCTTAATTTACTGTCTACTTAATATTCATGTATTATTAACAGAGATTGTAGACCTGAAATATTTCATTTGAATAAGTACATCCTCTTGTATTTTTCCATGTGGTTAAATACACACGTAGTTATGAGTTTTGATTGTAAAATAATTTTTTTAATTTTAACATGTTGTACTGTAATTCAGAAGACCTGTTTATGTTGTTTTTTTTCATAATTTTCATAACAGAGTGTTGTCGTTTACAATCTTCTTTTAAGTAGTTTATCCATTTTAATACTATCAATCAAATTATTATCAATAATTACAATCAAAAATTAGATATTCATCGATTCTTGTAGTTGTATCATTTGTCATTTTGTATCTTGTGTATCATTTTTCAAACGATGCAGCTCTCACGGCCATTATATGCATAGTTGTTATAATTGACACAAGAAAATGACTTCTTCTACCAGCTTTAATAATTCATCCTTCCGTTATTATATCTCTTTCATAATTTTTTATTTGTTCTAAATAATTACTCATAATTGTATCATAGAATTAATTCATCATAGTTTGTTTTTATTTATTCTTTCTTATCTTAAAATTATTATAATTTTTTCATAACTTAAGTGTGGGAATTTCATATGAAGTGACTTAAATGTAATAAATCAAATTAAAGTTTATCAGACAGGTTTCAGTAAATACTTGTAACGATTAAGTGTCTGGTTTAAAGTATTTAACATAAATTTATAAATGATTTGTACTTGGCACACTGTTCTGAAGATTTTTTTTTTAAATTTTATTTATTGTTTTATGTAATATGCGAGGGGCGTTCAAAAAATTCCCGGAATGGTGGTTCAGCATGCTAATAATATGATCTACGGCAATGCTTACCTAGTCACCTTCAATGAAGAACCCTTGCGCGCGTGCACGCACACACGCACACACACACCCACACTTGCGTGATTTCTTTGGTCTGACAGACGATATTGTGTGCCATTCCGATGATTGCTGTTTCGTCAGTTGTTTCACGTTCAATCATTTCGTCATTACTGGATGTCGACGGTCTCCCGTCGTCCTGTAACTTAAAAATTTGTTTAGTCAGCTGTTTGTCATCCATTCTACACGGGTTCCAAATTTTAGTTTTCGTTCTAATCGTTCATTTTCCTTGTACAGTTTTCTTCTCGTCCTCATAATCTACCTACATTGTCCATCTTCTAAATATTTTCAGACCCAATATCTTATGGAGGATTTTTCTCTCAAATTTTAGTGCTGCTCTTAGACCAGTTTTTCCGGTCATTATAATGCACCCACTCGCCTGCAAACACACAATTTTTATCACAGTATTATAAGGTTTAATCTTGTCTTGTCTTTAGAGTGTTTTCTTCTTATATAAGTGGTGAGTTCCTCGAAGTGCACCGGCTATCTTTCTTCGTTTATTATTGTTCGCTTTCGTTTCGCTGGTCTTTTGTTGTATTACCTCCTCGAGGTACTTGAAGCTATAAACTTTCCCAATTTTTCCTTATTCTGTCTTCAAGGGACGCAGGCCTGTTTTGATGTTCGTTATGTACGTATTTAGCTTTCTCGAAGGAAATTTGTAGTCCTGCTTTTCCAGTTTGTTCTTTTAACACATTGATTTGTTTATTATTTTTCGGTGTTCCTAGAAACGATATTATAGGCCTATTATATTAGTAACATTAAATTTGATTGATTTAATTGATTTTTTACAAAATTATTATTTCCTATTACAAATACTTTATCTTACCAAATCCTGTTGACTCTGCCTGTAGGGATATGTCTGGTGAAACTTTTGTTATATGGAATTGTAATAATGATCATTTTATTTTGTGCTTATTTAAATAATAAAATCACGCTATTAAGCTAATATTACACAATTTATTAGTCAGTATTTTTTTTCTGGAGAAACACTTTTCCTGAGGTATTTTTTTAAAAGATATTTCTTGTATTTTTATGGATATCCATTAAGTTTTTGTAATTAGAATGTTTACTACATATAAGTAGGCGTAATCTGATAAAAGTTGTCCATTCAATATAGTAATTGAAAAATAAATATATGAATAAATTAGGAAATTAAATCGATTTGATCCTCTATTTAAAAATTCGATAACTTTCAAAGTATTACATAAAAGCGAGGGGAGTATATTAATAGACAAACTTATAAATATATGAGAGAAAATCATTATTTTATATGGTGCGTTTATTATCACAACCTTTGAAATAAAAATCACCATTTAACACCCCGGGAGGTGATCTGAATTAATGAGTAGCTTATAAATACCTACCAATAATATATTAATACTAATATTCACTGATAATTGCTCTTTAATGATTTATATTATAGATAATGATGACAGGCTTACATGTCTGATGTTACCAACTCCTCCCTCACTTATTTGTACATGGATTTACAGTGTGATCAAAAAATAAGTTGTATTTATTTCTACCCAGTGATTTTTTCATAATATGGAACAATAATAAATAAAAATAACGATTTTTATGGTTATTTTAAAAACGTTTGTACATATATGTTGTCAAAACTGAGATTTAGCTCTTTAATAACGTTCAGTAGAGTACAGATAACTCAAAATAGTTGGCGATTTACCCCATCTTGATTTTCTATAATTGTAATAAACCCCAAGTTGTGATAATATTGATGATGTAATTATGTAAAAGGGGCTAATTATGTTTCGACATTAGTTTTTTTGGACTGATTTTCATAGTAGCAGTTCCTTTTCATATAATTGTTGTTTCTCGAAGCAGTTAGATAATTTGGTTATTTATTGTTTATTTTTTCTAGAAAGTCCCATCTTTTTTGTATAAAGGGCAGGCACCTGATGTTAGTTTAGTTTAATGTTTGATAAAATGCAGAATAATGTTAGTTGTTTACATGATGAAATAGGGTTTTCCCATGAAAAGGAAATAGAATGGTATTTTTTGTTATATTTATGTCCAGTGTAGGTAATGGTTTATTTATTGTATTTGATTGTAAATTGCCATATTTCTTTCTAATTAATCTTGGATCAAGTTTTAGGTATTTAATAATATCCAGTAATGAATATAGTTCTATATAATATAATATCTAGGCCTATATATAATAATAATAATAATAATAATAATGAATATAGTTAACTATTAAGTATTAGGCGTAAGTTAATTAATTTGAATATTCTATCAGTTATAAGTTAAAAAGGAAATTTTTGCATTTATTAGAAAAACCCAGATCCCTAAAGAACCTAGAATAAGCGTTACAATATTGTTCATAATCCATAATCTTAAGTAATCACTTAATGATAAATTCATACTAGAAATGAAAAGTCAACTTATTTTTTGATCTTCCTATATAGATATGGCTGGTTATATAAACGAGAGTATGTTATTCCTCTCATTTTTTATTAATTATTGGTTAGCTCTACTAATAATCCATTTTTATACCTTTGGTCGGCATTTCTGTTTAAGTAAATTTAAGACTTGTTAGAAAGAATATATTCACGCTTTAGGGTAAATATTAGGCTACAAACCGTAGTGAGGGATAGACCTTTATGCGCCAAGGTGAAGGTCGAAAGCTGAGAAGTTATATACGCTTTGTAAAGGTAGACTACGTATACGTGGAGTGAACAGGAGTGGAACGTATCCTCAGGGATAAGTCCTTTACGTCAAGTATTTTCTACCGATTGAATTTTCGTCTTTATCTGTGTTAAAAACCTTTTAAATGTTATATGATTTACTGGTCTATTTTTATAATTTTTTTCGTTATGCTTCTTTTTCAATTGTACTGTATTTGGTTGGCGTTCTTTTTATTTCTTTTATCTGCTTTTTAATATGAAAAAAATTCAGATTTCAAGAAAATTACTTTATTACCCAGTATAGAAGTATAAGAATATTGAAAATATATATAAAAAAAACTAATACACAATATTGATTTCTCTTTCTGAATTGACAAAAATCCGATTAGAAGTGCGTCATTTGAGAAATACAACATTGTTGAGCTATTTTTTTTAGGTTATTTATTTAAGGTCGCATCAACAATGCAGTCAGTAGCGACCAGTGACTACAACAAAATTATAACATTATCCAATAAACTACTGATACATAATATTACAAAAACCAATCTACAAAAATTACAACAATGAATTAATTACTAAGAAAAAATTAAAAACATTAAATAATAACAATGACTGATCGTCAAAATTCAATCAGCGACAGAAAATCACTTTCACACACACACACACACAAACACCCCTCATTTACATGTACACAGAACTATTTACATACTTTTACTTAAAGACATCATAAAAGTTATGTACAGTTATAAAAATTTAGGCTCTTCATCTTTTGCAACATTTCAATCATCTTGTCTTCATGGCAGAAAAGATTACTTAGAAACACATCTTGAAGCTGAAATTTTCTTCTCTGAACTTCAGTAAAACGACAATAACATAAAAGCTATTTTATGTTATGTTTTATTTTATGTTTTTTTACAGAAGACTATGCAGACTACACCCTACAGATTTATTTTAATATGTGATTGTGTAATTTATTTTACATTCCTGGCAAGATCACTTCAACAAAATGGGAAATTTTATAGAGTAATACCAAGGGGTATTACTTACTCAAGATTTATACTTACAACACATCTACTCATTGTTCTATGAAAGCAGATCGTAGATTTGCAGTTATTCAAAAAAAAAAAAATCTTATTTCTTGCTCTGTATACTAGGAATCTCAATAATAATAATAATAATAATAAACTTTATATCCATATTTTTTCACAATAGTAACTCCAACACTCCTTTCCAAAAGCTATTAATCTTACAACAATTAATGAACGAGGTGGAGGAAATTGACCTACCTAACAATGACTAAAAGCCATGTCCTAGGATAAGTATTCTTTTCTTTTGTTTCGCAATACAGTACAAAAGACTTTTAAAACTACACTAGTGGTGAAAACAATTAGGTACATTTTTTAAAAAAACAATTTCTAAAAAAACATTACATTTTAAAGTCTAATTATCCTAATTAGGAACCAATATCTGGCTTTAAAAACATGCAACTATTCAAAGTATTGACTACTATTAAAAAAAATATAACACACATGTATTAAATATATTCACGTTCGCTTGATGTTGGTGTGAAAGAGGCTTCCGTACATTTTAAAATATTGAAAATATTTATATAATTATATATATTTATTATATTATTATATATTATTATTATATTATATTTAATATAATTTACTATATTATATTATATTTATTATATTATTATATATTTATTTATATATATTATTTATATTATTATATATTTTAATTTCCT
The DNA here is from genome assembly GCA_035578175.1 of Catonia carolina. NCBI lineage: Eukaryota > Metazoa > Arthropoda > Insecta > Hemiptera > Achilidae > Catonia > Catonia carolina. The sequence goes on along the minus strand of JAQMRL010000003.1, from coordinate 22,143,376 downwards.
AAATAATATTAAATAATTTAATAGTATTAATATTTAATATCCTGGGCTCACATACATTTTAATTTAGACGTTGAAATTAATAATTTAGTTTTCATGACGGAAGTAATATAAATTCAATTAAAGTAGCAGATTATCGTAAAATATTGTTAACATAATATTGCAGAATATCGAAATCGACAGAGGGAGCACGTAGAGAGAATACCTGAGAGAAGGATCCCTCTCAGCTTTTTTGCAATACAGACTGGTGGGGAGAAGACATGTTGGGAGGCCATGCAAAAGATGGTAGTAATTCTATAGTTTGTCGCTGTTGTGAGTCGGAAAAGGCGGAAGCCTAATCCTTGATTGTAAGAACAAGAAGATTGTTATGATAATACGTCGCTACTTCATTATTTTTTAAATTGTCTAAATTTTGAAAAAAATAGATAGGAATTTAAATTAATGAACAAATAAGTGTGTTGGATACCTTCGTTTTAGCTTTTATATTTTACCACCGTTATTCGGTAAATGATAGTCAAAAAATTTACATGTAATATAAACCGTTTTCCATATGCTAAATTTAATTTTTAATTTATCTTTTAACGGTTGATACAGATAGATTGCTGTGAATGGAGTTATTTATCATGTACGAGTGCGCAGCTGTTAGATTTTGGAGGAGTTTCGACTGAAAAAGCTGAATAATTAGGACCTTGAGATACCGTAGTCCAGATTGGTTTCAATATGCTACTGAATAAAAGTTTGTTTTTTACTCACTTTGACACTTAACCCAGATTCTTTCGGGATCTGGTTTTAATAAATGAAGACAATCTTCTTTTTAATTTATAACGACTATTTACTCGTATTAACAATATCCTTTGCTATAGATACTAAAGTCACGAGATTGCCTTTTGCGTGTGGGTGGGCTGGAAAGACGGGAAGTGAAAATTTGACATTAATACTAACCTCAGCAATGAGACACTACTCGTACATTTTACTACCGTGCAGTTTCTACATACATTTTATAAGCTGTGGTTTATTCCGAGAAAATGTTTTCTTCATAAACCTTATAAGAAATGAAATGTGATCTGTAATATTACCTATAGCTTAATTACATTACTAGAAATGTTTGATTTCATGTAATTACCAGCTTTCATGTAATTACCTATCTTATTCTATTGGAACAAAATTTTCTACGAATGAATCGCCTTCTTTACTATCGCTGTCACCGGCGTCTTCACTGTCAGTCTCATTAGTATCTACCTAACCGTTTCCTTTTTTACCAGGTGATAACAAAACTGTTGAAGAATAGCTTCCTCATGTCTTTAATTTCCTTCTTTATTTTTCGAATTGGGGAAAGAGAGACATCACAGTAGTTAGCCACTCATGGGTTTTGTTAAGAGGCAGGGAAAGACATTTTGTTTAGCTTCAACTTGACAGCATTTTATTACACCGCATATTAGATTTCGTTCAGCACTGTGAATAGTCTGCCCACGTTTTCGAGAAACTGACATTTCTGTTTACGGTAACTAACTGTTACATTCGTACAGTTAACCCACACAAGGTTCAGCGATATACTCTATATGCTCTGGTTATAGTATAAGTTGTATTTGTTGTACTGAAATAAAAGCAATCGCGCATGCGCACTGATGCTTTCCCCCTTTATTTCTCGTTGCAAACAAAGGCAAACTCGAGACTCAAGTAGCTATAGTAAGCAAATTATTTTAGAGTACCCCTATTTTTCTATAATCCTTGTTATGCTAAATTTGGTGGATATTTTTTTTATCTGAAATAATTCCTTTATTCCCACTATTTTACCGCTGAATTTCATTTTCTGTTATCGAATTTTGTATCAGTTCTTTTGTATGTTATCGTGTTTGTTTTTTTTTTGATCTTGTATGGAAGGGGTCACACCTAGCAGAGTTTCCTCAAGGGTGACTTAACTATACTACAATGGAGACGAACTTAATGCAAATACAATGGCAGAGCTGACAAGAGTAAATTGCAAAGGCATGATGATGAAGACGATGAAATACATAATTATTCCACGAAACTCGAAATAAATTAGACAAAAAAATTGTTTTGCAAACTTAGTTCCCAGTTCTTGATTTCATAAATTAGACACATTTACATTTTTACGGTTTATTTTTAACAGCTTGAAATAAGCAATAAAAGAAATTAATTTAAAAATGTAACGTTAAAACAGTTCTTTCTGAATGGAATGGTGAAAATCTTTTATACCATTATATCACAAAATAAAAAAATTCACAAATATAATATATTGACTAAAGTATATATTGATTTTAGTCGCGTTGAAATGATACAAGAAACGTTTTAACTATTTAACTGTATACCCTTATTAAAAATACAAAATTATTTTATAAATTTATAAGAAGTAAAGAAAATAAAAGTTGTTCAATGAAGACGGCTTTCACAAATCCATCACCCGAAAGAATTCAAAAATACGAATTTACAATTTCGAATCATTAATTCACAAATTTTCACTTACCTTTATTTTAGAATTATAACCGATTATGGGATCAAGTTGAATAATCATTTAGGTAGAAGTGAACGAGGGAATTTTATAGCCGAAGTATATTCTTCAAAAGAATAGCTAAAAAGAAGATAACTTACTTAAAATGTATTGTATCCAGAAAGTTTTTTTTTTATAATGGGTGTGCATCAACTTCTTTACTATTTATAAACACGCAATATTTTCAAAAAAATAAAGTTTGTTTAGTTTAATACAGAAACTTAGAAACGCACGGTTATAACCGAAATCTAAAACGAGGTAATAAACATGTTACAGTTTATTAACTCTAAAACTCACCGGGTAGTATCTAGTGGTACTACATTCATCGCCGCGACTTAGCTGATTGAGAACTGATGTACAGATATCAAGGTTTCGTGGTTCAAATCCTAGTAGCCTAAAGGTACTTTTATACGGATTTGAATACTAGATAGTGGTTACTGGTGTACTTTGATGGTTGGCGTTTAATTAACCTTATTTCTCAGGAATGGTCGGCCTGAGTCTGTACAAGACTACTCCTTTTTTACACGTAGTAATTCTTGCTTTTAACACTGCTACCATTAATAGTTCGATAGGGGCCCAATGATACGAGACTCGGGGTCCAACGATACTGGTACCGATCTCGCAGCTTTTTGAAACCAGTATACTCCTCATCTCCCTGCGCTCTTATCTTCTGCTAATTCTCCTTTTTTAACCAATTAGGCCCCTATAACAGTTAATATTTATCGCTAGGCAAAATATGTCCGAGATTTTTGCTGCAATTTTTCGTCTCATTGGTGGCAATTTTTTAAATTGTCATCTATTATTTTCCTTTGTTCGTACTTCCGTCACACCGAAAAGTCAGAAACTACATAAGAAAGCAACAAAAGGTTTGAGAATTCGTGATTTACACAGAAAGTTGTTGGGTCTAAATTTAATCAAAGTTAGAAATTACAAAAGATAGCAACATACGGTTTTCGGGTTCTTAATCAACACACAAAAAGTTAGTGAGCCCGAAGTGGGTTTAAAGTTCCGGTTTCGACCGAAAGTCAAGCTCCAAAACCGGAAGTCAAGAAATTAAAAGCGTAATTTGGAAATACAAATAGTTTTATTGAATTCCTCTTAAAGAGTAGGTATAAAAATACTTATGTTTCGACCGGAAGAGACCCAAAACCGGAAGTCTAGAAATCAAATTCAGGTACACTGAGTTAGAATTAAGTAAGAGATTTGAAGAGAATTTACTTTACTAATAAAAATTTATGGATACTTACTATTTATGTAATTTTTTTAATTTCTATCTTCAATAATTTAAAAATTTATTTATTTTAAAAACTCCAAGAAAAGGTTATCTGTAACATTTATATTAATGTGCAGCAGTAATGATGTTGTTTTACAATTTTAATTTTATTGCGTACGGTTTTGTTCTCATTTCTTTATAAAAGAACAAATTGTAATTTAGCTGATTGGGTAATTGAAAAAATATGATGTAGGCCGCCTTCGTCGTTCTTACCCGTGATTTTTTTCCAGTATCTGGGCGTTATTTTATATTATTGTTCACAAATAAATATTTGTGTTTCTTTACTACATATTTCAATTTGAACCATATTTTCAACAAAGTTTAGCAAAACAATAAATAAGTTTTGTCATAAAAATTTGTCTTCTACATTTTTATAAGTAAATTTACTTGAAAAACACAATCAATAAAATTATATTAACTTATTTTCAGTAGTTTAACAATAAACAGAACTATAAAACCCATTTATAAAAAGTAATAAATACATTAAACTCCATCTAATGTTTTGACCTCATTTTGACTGTATTACGTTTAAAGTAAATGATACGGATTTGGGAATACGGTTTCATTACGGAAACTTAAAATAAAAACCGATATTAAATTAAATTTCTTTTATTATTCTCTACCTCTAATACGGTATTTAAATATTTTACGATGTTTCCCGGTTTGAATTTTTGTTTTATTCTACTACGGTTTTTATTTTGCGGTTTCTTGTAATACTATAATATTCTCTTAGATCCATTAACAACTGCAATTATTCTACTTCGTTACACTAGCTTTACAGTGTTACATTTACATTTTCCTGTTACACTGTTACACTGTAGGGTGGTAAGAGGATTTCATTTTAGTTATTTTTCTTTTTCATTGGTTATATTTACAACACGAAACTGCAAAATGTATAAACAAAACTTAACATTATTAATACTATTACCTGTATTTTAATCTTTGTATTGACCAGTTTGATATTATGTATTTCGAATCTCGACTAAACGATTTTCTCAAAAAAGGCTCTTACGATTTTTTAAAAATTCTTTCATTTACAACATTTTTCATGCTTTACAAAATACGGTAGCTGTTCAAAATTCTTGAGGGGGCTGTACCCTCGTGGTAAAAAACAGGATTTTTTTTAATATTGCGGCCTTAGTGTGGATTTAACGTATAAAGTGTAGCCCTATATAAACAAAGTTAAAAAAAAAAATTACAAATTTTATTTCAAGCATTTTTTCTGCAGCCCTTAGTTTAGCGTCAATTAGTGATTTTATGTATTTTTTAAAAGTTCTGCAGAGGTTGATTTTAATTTTGCGTCATTCACTCATAACGACCAACCGGCTTGGTCTAGAGGTAAACTCGTCGCCAGGAGTCGGCTGTTAAACAGCCGACTTTCGGAGTCGAAGTTATTTTTATACGGATTTAAGTACTTGATAGTCGTTACCGGTGTACTTTTTTGGTTGGATTTCGATTAACCATACTCTCTCAGGAATAGTCGGCCTGAGTCTGTACAAGACTACACCACATTTACTCGACATACACATCATTCTCATCTCATTGGGTCATTAGGTTGCTTATTGTTCTGAATTGAACAGATTGAAACGTCCACACATTAGGGATTAAAAAATAAATTTAAAAAATCACTCGTTAATTAATTTGGGTTGTTTTTCGTATTGCATTATTTAGTAGTACTGATTAATCCTACGTGTATTTTTCATTCTCTACATTGACAAGAGGAAGTCGTGGGAATGTTTTCTATCAGATTTTTTTTAATATATTTAATTTATGTAAACATTAATACGTTTTATTTTAGAATATTTTTATAAAATTTTACTTAATGATAATGTCGACTTCACGCACCCCCTATCGATACTTGTACAGCTAAAACAAACGAGATGGCTACATTTTTATTTAAAGTTTTGTTTTGCATAATTTGTAAACACACAATATTGTTTAATGTTGCTTTAATTGTTTTTATATTTGACCTAATAATAACAAATAAGTCAGACTTTCCTTTTCTTTCTCCGATCAAAGAAATCTTTAAGGTTTTGTTCAAAAATCAATATTGATGAAAACTGGTTGAATACTTTTAAGATGAGGCCAGCTGTAAACCATTAAAAGACAATATGGAAAGGTCTAAAGTTGAAACTCAATGATAACCGACTAAAAGTTTTGACATTAATTTTCTAAATTTTCCCCTTTGTTCTCATTTTGTAAATGAACGAAGGAAGGAAATGAAAATTATCTTGTAGGACTATAAACGAGTAGGGAATGCCGACTAAAATTTGTGGATTGAATTAGGCCGCTAAAAATATAACTTATTTAAGTTGTTAAGTAAGCTACGGGAAATTTAATTAATTAATGGAAAGTAAATTTAGGGTTGTATCATTATCTGATTTTGACTAGAGGTTCATAGTGTAGAGTGTAATCCGTTTACACGCACCAGGCTTCTCTTAATTGCTCAGGCTGACGAATCGAAGCAATGTGAATTGCCCTAAAATAATATGGCATGTTATTTACTCACATAAATCAGTATACTTTAAAAACCAAAACTTCTCTATCCGTTCTGAATTCGTGCCAAATAATGTTAAAATTCTAGAAGTGAGATAATTTTTACTGAAGAAATCATTCTCTTGCTCAAGACGGTGCAATAAAATGCCTAAAACACAGGCAACTAATAGATAGATATATTGGTTTAATCCTTAAAATTTTTAACTTTTGTTTTTTACTTTACTTAAAAAGTCGCATCAAAAGCTTGGTTATTAGCGAATACTTAGGGTCAAGGAAAAAGCAAAATATTGTATGTAGAGATGGAAACTCCATAAAAACGTCACGATCATAAATACATGGACTGCTCGTATGTCAAATGTAGAGGTTCTTAGAAAAACTAAAAAGACCTTGAGGTCATTTTCACCATAAAATATACGAAGCTTCAATATTTTAGGCATATTAAGCGGAATAATTTACGATATTCTTTACAAGCCATTCTGTAGGGAAAAGAAATGGAAAACGTGGACCTGGCAGAAGAAGGGTATCGCGGCTTCAACATATGAGAACTTGGTTCGGTAAGAGGTCAGAAGAGCTTTGTCGTAGTGCAATGAACATTGAACAAAGTAAAAATTGCTATGTTGGTTCCCAACTTTCAGAACGTTTCTTCTTGTTGGCGTTTGAATGACGTTTCTTCATAAAAAAGATCATAAATACTGTTTTGGAGGCTTTGTTTTTTTAGTCACTTCAACTGCTTGTTATTAAGCAACTACAGTAGGTTGTTTTGTATTTATCAATGAATTTCAACGGCTACACCAAAAAGCAAGTCTATTGTCATGTAGAGGTTTACTCCTCTCTGTAATCCGCACTCCTAATTTCGATTTACTTTTACTTTTTCATTCACCCACACATTGATGGACATTATACTACCACCACTGTCATGCATATCTGCCAGCTCGAAAAGTAGGATTGGTAATAGCAGAGAAAAGTAAGCCTTCATATGACAATAAACTTGTTCCTTGGTTTAATCATTTTCCAGTCCCTATCAGGGAATCAAATCGGGAACCTTCCGTTTTCTAGGTCAACGTACTCACTACTACCCCGTGGAGGAGGCTGCAAAAATGTTTATATCACATATAAAATTCTTTTCATAATCATTTTTTTTCTACTTCTAATTATTTTTTCAGCCAATAAATTGTAAGACATCAAATAAATTGTTTAAATCAGCTGTACTTTGTAACCGTCAATTGGCGCTTAATAGTTTTCATAGTCACAGTCATTGATTTAATGTAAAGAAAGACTTCAATGATTTATATTATGGATAATAATTTAATTCATGTTAACCGTTGTAGATAAAATATTAATAATCGTAACTTTAAATATACAACCTGTATGCACTGGATAATATACTGTATTACAAGTTAAAATTGTCTTAAGTCTATAATTAGTATTCATTCGTTCGTATTCTAAAGGCTTCACCTTGTCACTTTAACCATGAGGTCTTTTCAGAAACCATTTTCTTCATGTCTACATTCTTATTGAATTATGTACCTTACATTATCCCTTTCATGTTCTAGTTCCTGGGCATTCCTTTCTATCGTACCCGCCACCTTACCACAAAAGACTAGTTGTTAATGTAAAATAAAAGTTTTAATTGTGTGCTGTAAAACTTGCATAATTCGGAGTTGGAGGGTCAAGAAAAACATCATACTTATCCAAAAATTTGAATTATTTATGTTCTCTCATTAAGGAAAAATTGAGGAACTTGAAAAAAAATATCACTTCGGTAATTATGTTATCAGTTATTTCGCCACAGACAACCACGTTTTGCTCTACGTTAAAAAGTTCTCATACAAGATTGATACATCAGACGTTTTTCCCCGATTGTCGACAAAAGGCTTAGTATCAGAGTAATGTAAGTTGTCTCCTACATTTTCTTCCTTTATGAATTCCTTCTTATGAAAATAATTCATAGTTGGTTCTCTCTGTGAAATACAAGAAAGGAAGTGGAACTAATGCTGTACAAAACTATGGCGGTGCCAGTTATAATGTATGGCAGTGAGGTATGGTGCTTTCAAACAGAGAACAAAGCCAAGTCAAAGCTGCGAAGATGAATATTCTTCTGAGAGTGAAGGGCTGCACTCGTGAGAACAAGATCAGAAGTGACGTTGTAAAGCAAGAGTTGAAAATATTTAGCCTGAAGAAGATCAGTGAGTGCAGAATCAGCTGGAGTAGTCATGTGGAACGGATAAATGGAAGCTGTTTGCGGAGATTGGCCATGAAAATTATACTAAGCCAAATAAATGGTCGAAGGGGTGTTGGTCGTCCGAGGGGAAGGTGGTTTCTGGAGCACGTAGTTCTCCCTAATCCCTGAAGTTAAAAAAAGTTCTCTCTGTAACCGTGCCCCATGCCTGCAGATACATTGGTGAAGAATGAAAATTCTGAGACTCAGTGCCAAAATCTTGATGAAATTACTTTCAGCTGAAAGTTTTTTGACCTATTTTGTAAGAGAAATTATGCAAAAAATTCATATTATCCTCAATTTTTTACCATTTTTTTAATGCAAAGTTCTAGGGTCCGAGCAAAATTCTAATTATCCAAACTTCGAATTATACAAGTTCAAATTATTCAAGTGTGTGCAACGTTTGTACTAGTGTACTTTCCACAGTAGTTAGAAGTATAAACTTGTTTATATAGTTAAAATTGTATACTAATAGTACTGTAAACATTTTAGTTAAATCTATTTATCAAACAGACTTATAAGTTTGTACATTTGTGTATGTTACAGGTAAGGGACATGATTTCTGTTTGCGGTCTCACGCGAGACGTGACAAACCACATACTGGTTCCATATGTGTAAGTTGTTATGTTTTATTAACAAAAGTTAGTTCTCTAAGTTTATTTTAGTTAGTAATAATTTGTTGCTGCATTTAATTAGATTAATATTGTAATTTCAGTTGTGAAAAAAATGAAATCATATCCTGGTAAAGTTTTCAGTTTTAAAGTAGCTTAAATTTTTATTTTTGTCTGTATCGACGAATTGTAATCTACTATGTAGTTATAAAATGTGTAGTTTTGGTTTTATTTTATTGTTGCTTCATATGTAAAAATTCATTAGGCTTTACTTCATACGAGCTTTAGATAATTTGCAATTACTTTAATACTTACGTTGGTTCTGGCGGTTTTTATCATATAACTTTTGCACTTGTCATTTATTTCATGCCAGGAGTTGTGTTATAATTTAGTTATCCAATATCAATGGTGAACAGAAATTAGTATTAGTATCGACATATTGAACTTAATGTGAAATGTATCTCGTTAGGAAGGTAAAGTTATAGTAGCCAATTTTTGCTATAGAATACACGGTACACTCGGCAAAGAAACTTTTATTTGTTGGAGCCACGACCAGTTTGAGAGGGGCCATCGGGGTACTCTGGAAAGCGCTTACTAACCACGGCTTAAATTCGACATTAAAAACCGCTGTAAACTTTTCGGCATCGCAATATTATATCCTGCCCAGAGCAGACAGTTAGAGTGTCAAATTATTTACACCCAATCTGTTCGTTGCAGGGCTAAAATAAATAGTTCTGTTTCTTATCACATGTTCAGCCAATTAAATGACTGAATCATTTAAGAACAGAAGAGGTAGAGGTGTAAAAGACACTAATCAGAGTTATATCCTCTGAAAGTAATGAATTTCATTATACAGCCAGACCCTGTGGTGAATGAAGTGAAGGTGTCATTTGCAGAGTGGAAAATATGTGCTTTTCAGAGGGCCCGGCATGTTGATAAGAGTACTTTTCCACTCAGTGAGGAAGGCAATGGTAAACCACCTCACTCCTCGTTTTACTTAGTAAAACCTCTGCAGGTTCAAACCAGCCTTTCGGCTGTTGACCTAAACAACAACAATATTATATCAGTCCAATGAATGCAAAATTTCAAAAATATTTAAAATACTTCTTTGTTTATATGATACTTGTGTTAAAATGTCTAGCTGTGGTTTTTTACAATTAGTTTATTATGGTCGCATCAACATTTTAATTTGTTAGTGACCCCAATACATAATAAAAAAAATCTGGTGTGAAACACTCACACAACTTTCTCTTGCCAATGCAAATAATTAACAATAAACCTAACATTAGTATTAAAACATTAGAAATGAACAAAAACTAACCTCAAAAACATAACCTTATTTTAATCATGAGTGAATGACGCAAAATGACAATCGAACTCAGTTTGGCTTAAAAATACGGAAAATCACGCTTTCACGCTAAACTAGGCTCTGTAGAGAAAAATGCTCTAAACAAAAGTTGTAGATCTTTTAATTTTCTATAAATTTAATTATATACACTTTTGTCGTAAAATGCATACTAAGACCGAAATGTTAAAAAAATCGATTTTTCTCACGTTTTCGTGAGAAAAAAAACAGAAAATCGCAAATTACCGCTGAACTAAGCGTTATACAAAAAAATGTTTGAAACAGAAGTTGTAGGTTTTTAAATTCTCTACAACTTTTATTGTATAACGTTTTGCGCTAAAATTTATATTAAAGCCGTAATCTTAAAAAAAAGGTTTTTACGTGAAAACAGCCTCACCGAGAATTTCAGCAAACATGGCGCCTACCCTATCTTGTAGAGAACAAAAAATTGAGTAAAATAGGCGATTTAAAAAAAAATCGTAGGACCAGTTTTTGAGAAAATCGCAAAAAACTGAAAAATTATACGAATAAACTACTATTTCCGGTTGACCGATTTTGATGAAAATGTTCGTGTCGCGTCCGGTAGTGGTATGTAACTTAAGTTTCAAGTTTCAAGTTCGTACGATGTTCCGTTCTTGAGATATTGTGTTCACACACAGACACACACACAGACACACACACAGACCAATCGCTAAAAACATGTTTTTTGAGTTCAGGGCGTCTGAAAACGTATAGATCCGGTGAAAACTCGATTTCGAAAAATCGACATGAAAACAATACTTTCCTTCCTATATATTCATATAGGCAAGAGAAAGTAACAAGTCACATAATATGGGTTTATAACAATGCTCATTGGTTAACAATAATGTTGTACAATTCAACAAAATTTACAATTCACAATTTTTGAATCTTAGATTTTTAAATTATTTTATGTGAAATGTATTTTTATTTTCACTAAAATTGTCTTTGAATAATTAAAAATTTTATTAAAAAAATAGTGTTTTTTCGTAGTGTGTGTAAACAAGTTTGCTTTATATTGTAACACCGAATCTTAGGGATCTGAATCGTTCGTTCGGGATGTGGGTAATATAAATAATAATCAGACTTAATTAAATTAAGCCTAATAACAAATAAAAATAATTACTTCACTTAAATTAATCACAAACCTTAAAGCCTAACTAAGGATATCAGTGATTTTACAATTAATAAATTGCATTTTACCTTCTATCAGTTACAGTACCAAGACCTTCTTCTCACCTACATTTAATATTTTTTTAAAAATAAGTTGATGTTTTAATGGCCCAATCAATTGGTTATGCATCATATCGGTAACGCGTGGCTTTTAGTTTACCTCCCGTTTTCTAACTTGAGATCTCAATATTAATTTCATATGACTTGTCTTGAAATTATATATTATTGGAAAAATTTGACAAGATACCCGTTACAGTTACATTTTCTTAATAAATTTTTATAATTTTTTAATCGATATTTCATTGAAAACCTTAAAACGTTCGATGAATCAATCATTTAGCGTAGGGGCTTGTTGACAGGCCATGAAACAAAGATGGCCTCCCGATCATTTATCCACGATTTTACAACTTATTTCTTTGGTCTTTAAAAATTTTATAAATAATCTGAAAAAATGTGTCTTTTAAAACGCGTTCTCTTTATATTTTTCATATAGACTTACGAAAGAAAGTATTAGGTTTACAATTTAAAAAGAAAAGTTTGTTAGTTTTAATCTTTCAATGCCGTCCCTTGTTGGTAGGAGGTGGCAACAATATTACCTTCCAGCCTGCTTTGTACGTTCGTGTTGTTTGTAATAGAAATAATTTTTTTACATAAAGAAATTTGTTATGAAATATGTGATTCAATAGAATTTTCTTATGAGAATTGTAAAATTTGTTATTGCTTCCGTTAAACTACTTGAGTGTTTGTTCTGATGCCTCGTGTTAGCAGGCCGTAAAAACAAGATAGCCTCTCGGTAACTTTTCCGAAATTATAGTACTAACTTAAAATCATTAATTTTTACAAACATTATTTAAATAAATGATTTCTCAACAAAAGTTGTTATAAATAATATATTCGAAGTAGATTTAAACCATTGTATTCAAATATAAATCATATATTCAAACACTTATAGCACGTACTCATTCATAATTAAGGCGCAACTTAACTGAACTGAACTTTAAAAGGACTACCACCTTTTAATAGTTATCGCGGTTGTGATATCTAGAAAACCATAGATTTTTACATAATAAAAGGCAATGGGAGATCAATACAAAAAATTCAAAACGTAGTAGAAATGGTCAAAAAAACGGCATAAATATTTGTTCCAAGAGCTCCCAAACAGTACAAAATTTCTTACAATTAACAACCTATTCCATCAAAAATTTCTAGATTAATCACGAACTGCTAATGTTTTATAATATGTACGTGTTAATGTATATCAATGACCATTATATAGATGGTCATTGCTAAGCGAGAAAATCCACAGGAACAACTTTTTGCTGGGGAAGACAGAATTGAACAAGTGGAAGCCTATAATTATCTGGGAACCCGAGTCAATTGCAGTGCAAGCCACCTGCCAGAAATAAAGATCAAAATTGAAAGGGCCAGGGCAGCATTCCTAAAAATGAGACCTCTTCTATCGGCCCGCGACCTGAGCCTCGAAACTAGGACCCGCCTCTTGAAGTGCTATGTCTTTCCCATCCTCTTGTATGGAGTAGAGGCGTGGACACTCACCAAAGAGTGTGAGACCCGTCTACAAGCGTTTGAAATGTGGACCTACTGGAGAATGCTTCGAATACCATGGACAGTCAGGGTCACAAATATGGAGGTCCACAAAAGAATGGGGAAAGAGATGGAAATCCTGCAGAGCGTAAAGATAAGAAAACTGACATACCTTGGATACATCATGAGGGGGCCTAAATATGAGATTCTGCATCTCATAATTCAAGAGAAACTCGTTGGTAAACGCTCGGTGGGACGCAGACGAATATCCTGGTTAAGAAACATGAGAGAAGCGTTTAACTGCTCGTCGCATGACCTGTTCAGAGCAGCAGTGGACAAGGTGCGACTGACCATGATGATAGCCAACCTTCGTAATGGAGAAGGCACCTGAAGAAGAAGAAGAATGTATATCAATGCATGGTTATGCATAAGTAGGCCTACCTTTTGGGATCGGTGGGAAGGGCAGTGGTACAATAAGTAACGTTACAAAGGTATATTCTTATACTTCCGAGTATAAACATGCAAACGAAAGTAATATTTAAAATAAAAAGATTCAAAGTTTTTTTAAAATAATACATTTTTGGAATATCTTTTTAAATTAAAATTACGAATAGAATTATCAATTCCTCAAAATTACTTTAAAAAACTGGAGCTTAAACATTTTAATTAATGTTTTTTTCATTCAAGAGATAACTTTGCGGATAAATTCTGTTTAAAGAAGCTTCAAAAATAGATTTGATGAAGATACATAGAACGCTTTTAAATTGAAATGTAATACAGTAGAGTACTGTACTAGAGCAATGAAATTGAAAATATGAAATAGTTAAGGGTTTACAATGAAACTATTGAAATTATTGGCGGCTTATATGGTCTTGTTTAAACAAATAAAGGTTTATTTTAAAATCGATGGATAAATTCATTCAAATCATACTAGACTACATAAATAACGATAATCCTGGACGCTGTACGTACATTTTATTGAAACGTGGGACCGACTAATTATTTTGCACTAACCGCGTTTTAATTTCCATTCAAATAATTTAAATATTTTCTGCAATCATTGCACCTTTGTATAACGTTACATAACATTTGCATTCGTTTCTCTCTGTCATTTTGTCACTGATGTAAACGATTTTAATATTTGCTTCATTCGGTTTTGGTTATGAAATGAAAGCTATTGAAATTTTATAATAAATTTGTTGCTTTTTAAAAACCGTATTTTAAAAATATTGAAAATTTAATGGAGCATTTTGTAATTAATGTTCTATTATTAATGAACTTTACTCATACCCTGTTAACATTCATTAAAATTTCTGATTGTTACTTTTTACTTTCTCTTGCCGTAATAAAATATAGGACGGGAAAGTTATGTTTCCATGTCAATTTTCCGAAGTCGAGTTTTCACAAGAAATATTCACGTTTTTAGATCCCCTATGACCATAAGACGTGTTTTTACCGATTATTCTGTGTGTGTGTGTTTGTGTGCGCGTGTGTGTTTACAAATTATCTCAAATATTAGAAGTCTTACAAAATTGAAACTTGGAACTTAAGTTAGATACCTTGAGGGGACTCGACATGAACAGTTTCATCAAAAACGGTTACATGAATTAGCAGTTTATTCGTGACATATTTTAAAAAACAGCTCTAATGATTTGTGTAAAATCACTTCATTTAATAAATTTTTATGGTAAATTTTGCCACAATTCGTAGCAACTGAGCTGTCGTAGTAAAAATATTGTTTTCTTAAGATAGCGGGTTTAAAAGCATTTTACGGCAAAATTTTATAAAATCAATGTTATAGAAAATTAAAAAACCAACAAATTTTGTTAATAACATAATTATTTTGCTACGGTGCTTAGTTTTGCGTCAGTTAGTGATATTCCATATTTTTCTCTTTAAAATCTAAGTCTGATATTGATTTTAATTTAGCGCGGTCCCCTAATATTTAAAATTACGTTATGTTTTTCAATAAGTACATTGGGAAGAGAAAGTCATAAATTCTTAATTTTTGAGATTTTTTAATAGGTTTATAATTATTTAAAAATAGTTAATAAAGCTAGTTGTTAAAAATGCATTAATTTTCCCTCTTAATTTTTTTTACTCTACAATACTTGCAATCTGTTCTTGTTTGAACAATGAGTCGACCTAACTAATATGATAAAGAGAATGAAAAACTAATGGAAGTCAAATATCCATCGATCTTTTACCTCTGCTTTATTTACAAAAAAATTTAGTATGTAACACTAACAGCTTTCTGTTTTTTTAATAAATAATGAATTTTTGACCATGACAGGTGAAGTGTTAAATTATTTTCACTCAATCTGTTAGTTCCAGGACTACGAAAAATAGTTCTGTTTCTTATTACATTGCCAGCTAATTAAATGACTAAAGTATATAAGAACAGAAGAGGTAGACGTGGTAAATACACTAAGTCAGAGTTATCTCCTCCGAAAGTAATGAATTTCACTATACAGCCAGACCCTGTGGTGAATGAATTGAAGGTTTCATTTGCAAGGTGGAAAATATGTGTTTTTCAAAGGGCTTTGCTTGCTGATAAGTATTCTTCTCAACTCAGTGAGGAAGGAAATGGTAAACTCCCTCATTTAAACAATCATTTTTAACTCTATTGAACTTCGGTTTTTGGATGAGCAAAACACGGAAAATCAATAATTGTAATCAAGCTCAATCGTTATTACCTTAAAAACTACTTTATAAATTAAAGATTTTTTAAAGAAAAATAATAGGTACAGTGAAAGCGCACAATTGATGGGTATGTATAAAAACGTTTGGAGTCTATTTATTTTGAAAAAATAACTTTTACCACCATAATCAAGGTAACATGAAAGGTTCGACTCCGGTTTATTACGTAAAATTGTTAAATATCGTTCATAGGCCTAAAAAACTGATTTAAAGATACACGGTGAAGATAAAAATAACCAGTCAGAACCATTTTCGACAAAAATTATCAGAGTCCTTGCCATCATAATCGTACCAGTGGTTGAGAATCAAATGACTGTGTTTTAATTAGTTATTGTGCGCCTAATTAAGATACCAATTTATTTACAATTATTTATTTATAAACTTTTTACGATATTTTATAAAATTGACGTATTAGAAAAGTTTCTGAGAAGACTAATTGAAATAACGTGGTGAGTAACTGCCAGAATCTATTAATACGGTTGGGAATTTAGGACAATATATTATAATTATTATTATTAAAAATCAGTTTATTTTATTTATTTATTTAAAAAAGTACTAATAATAATGTGTAACTGGATAGTTAAAGTTACAAAAGTATAAATTGAAAATAGATTCTAGCATGAATATAGAAAAAATTCTTTTTCAATTTCTGAAAAAATTAATGTGGGTTTTGTTAGCAGTATTCCCCGTTACCCTCCATTTTTCTGGTGTTTTCAATAATTATCATCCACTCTGTACAATTTTAATTGAACCTGAAATGTAAAGGAACATACCCGTTTAAAATATAGGTGCTGATTGCTTGTTTTGAATGAAACAGTAAAACAACATATGTTTTTAAGTATTCTAAGTAGAATACATTAGCAGTGTAAAATATATCAGTAAAAAATTGAATAAACATCGAACATGTACGTAGAAAGATAAACAAAATGATTCATGTATAACAATGAAACTGATGAATAAACCAAACACGGAATCGAAATGATAGAGGAGCCACAGCTATTTCGTGTAAGTGAATAATGTTTAATTGAAAATAAAAACCATAAAGGGTGTTATTTTTCACGTGAAATAGATATGAAATATTGACGTATACTGACAAGTAAAAAATTCGTTTAGCTGAGCAATTGGTTATCTGAATATAACGAGGACACATACATACCCAAACCCAACCCGAAATACGTGTCGTTAACCACACCACCCACAACGGGTGGTGTGGTACATATATACAACTAAAATGTAACAAGATCAAGTTTTAAATAAAACATTTTTAACTTTGACTGACATATATTAGAGCAATTAATCATGTGTCATTCATCCCCGTTACAGTTCTCCGAGAATGAGAGAGAATTATACGCTCGTCAAAGGCAGAAAGAGAACGAATAAGGATCTGAACAGTATATTCGTTCAGAAACAAAGAATACAATACAGCCTGTGTTAATTTTACAAAATTTCACTTTTTAATATGGAAACTCAAAATTATATTGTTTACAAATTTAGATTTTTCTTGATTTATTAGTTCAGGGAAGTGTAAATTGGTTCTCTTTCTTTCTACACCTTCACACAAATGGTAATTTTCTACTCACTATCGATTTTTATTTCCACTCCGTTATTTTTCTTGTTAACAGTAATTTTTCGCTCTTGATACACTCCATAAAAACAACCTGATTTCACCGGTGGGTACGGTAGAAAATTATACATATTTCTTGGAATTAATTTAAAAAAAAAAACTTGTTTTAAGAGGGAGTTGCAATGCCCTTGCTAACGTTATATATGAGCCGATTTTTTAGTAACCAAAATTAAATTGATTTTAAGTTTTATCTCGTGTTCAGTGTCACCTAACATATTGTTTAGGTCATCAGGCGAAAGGCTGGTTTGAACCGTTAGAGGTTTTACTAAGTACAACGAGGAATGAGGTGGTTTACAATTGCCTTCTTCACTGAGTGGAAAAGTAACCTTATTAGCATGCCAGGTCCTCCAAACAGCATCTACTTCCACTCTGCAAATGACACCTTCACTTCATTCACCTCAGGCACTGGCCGTATAATGATGAAATTCATTATTCTCAGAGGAGATAACTCTGGCTAGTGACTTTTGCACTTCTACATCTTCTGTTCTTAAACGGTTCAGCCATATAAAATTGGCTGACCATGTGATAAGAAACAGAACTATTTTTTGTAGCACTGGAACTAGCAGATCGAGTGGAAATTATTTAACACTCCACTCACCTAACATAACTTGTGAAAATAATTTTTTCATCATTTTCGACGTAGAGAGACCCAAAATATCATCAAAACAGCTACCTATAACTCGTGTTTAAAACATTTTTCTTAAAAATTCTCCAATGAATAGTTGTCTAAACTTTTTAACTATTTCAAATCAACGTTTTAGTATTTTGAGATAATTATTTTATCTGAAATGCCATGTTCCAAAAAAAACGCGATAAAAGAAGAAAAATTACAAATTACACATGTTTAAACAGTAAAAATGGTTCTTATCTTCAAACATTTACTTAATAGATTTCAATGCTACTATACTACCGTATAAACTTTAGTAATTACTGAAGAAAATTCGTAGAATCTTTTGTTATAGAGCATTTAATTCTCTACAGATTTTTTCTTTGATATTTTCAATGTAGCTGGCGGTTTGGCTGCGTTAGAATAAAACATAAATATAGCACAGGCTACGAATTTTCCGCCATTTTTCCAATATAACATCTCTAATCCAATAATCGGGGACTAATGTTTTTCAATTTTTTGTTAAAAATTTGTTTTTTCTGTTAATCTAGGTTCTTAAGACCGTAAATATAGCATCCTGTTTAAAACGTACTGAACATTTTATTTTTACAGAATATTAAGGAAAAATCATGCTGGAAATTTTGTGGGTTAGCATTTTCTTCTGTCGACCCCTTCTATTGATACCTTTTTTACAATGCTTTTCACGGTTGATGAGCTCTGATGTTCCACGCCTTTAGACTAATCAGAACGTTTGCCAGCGTTGTCAGATTGTGCCTGCGAAACATTATGTGTGCATGCTTGTAAGAGCCGCATTAGTTCACTCGTATCTTGCATTTTGTACTGAACACATCGATTATATACCGCGTTACCATGCAATATTTTATAATAAAGTCAGCTGGTGTAAATTTTCATAGGTTATAATTGTTATTGAAAGACCAAAAAAATGGCTGACGAAATATATAGCAGAGCTAGGTGAGCAAGTATTGGCAACTCATGGCCAACGTGCTGGCAAGTCATTGGCTAGCTATAAAGTGGGTAGGGGGCAATGCGTACATTCCAGAGCTCATCAGCCTTGAAAAGTAATATAGCTGCGTTAGGAGCTGTTGCAGACTGGATCGGTTCAGAAATGAGGATACACGGCGAGAGTTAGACGTGTGTTCTTTTAAGGAGACAATTATGGAGTACCACCGGAAATGGACCGATCATCTTAAAATAAAGTCTCCACACAGGATTGTCAGATTGGTCAGAAATTACAGGTCGATTGGACGGCGCGATCCGGGGTTACCGGTGGTTAAGTGGATGCCATAATAGGTGTTGGGACCTAATCCTTGATCAGTGAAAAAAAAAAATTAGCTGCTAGGAGATTGCGGGCCAAACATAAACTTATATAAATAAATTATGACTAGTTTATATGAATCATTTCCTCTCAAAAATCTCCAGACCTACTTTACCACATCTTCAGCCTATTTAACAATATAAAAAATAATAAGTATTGTGCGGTTCCAAGCTCAGTGTAGTTGCGGGGTGAAGGGTACGGGTGAGGTATATGAATGAGTGACGCATGCTGGGAGAACGATTGTTGAACTACTCTGATATAAAACATTCGTTGTCAAACTTTCCGTATTTAACATATTTGTTTGTATTTATTACATTTATTTATTTAAATATTTTGATATAAATTGGCAAGTTAATTATTATGAATCCGACCAAGTTAATAACCCCGTAGTAATTTGTTAAGTTAATGTGCGGGATGATAAGAATATTTTTTTAGTCTAGTTAGTACTCGGTACCACTACAAATGCAGCAGTAATAAAACACTACTAACACTCATTCATTCTCCCACTACTATAACAAACCCACTGCATTTCTTCCTACTAAATAGAGCTGGGATTCGAGCAATACATTTATTTCTTATTTAACATTACATAAACAAAAACAAAAGAAATTGTTACATAAATTTATTATTATTATTATTATTAATGCAATTACTATTTACAAAAATTCTTGTGGACGCCTGTTTTTTTTTAGAAAATTTTGTGAAAAATGTGTGTAAAGAATTTTTTAATTTATTTAAAACAGCTTAATTACTTTGTCATTAACATGTAGTTTGAGTTGCAGGACATTGTATTTGAGTTAACATGGTAAGATATTTTTAAACCCGAGCTATGAACTCGTTATTATAAATTTGTGTCCTGTTCTTTGCCGATTAAACAACTTAGGTGTCTGTTATTTATTTTCCGTTTCTTCTTTTTTGTCCAATATCCAAAATATTGATGTTTTCCTAATCTCTTCAATTTAATTACAAATTTATATTGATCTATCAGTTGGTTCATGTTTAGTATGGTTAAATACAAACCGTATTGTTTCCACCGTAGTATAACATGTGTTATCGTTGTTATTCATCACATGAAATTCAGCTTTGTTTAAAATACTATATGCAGGATATACAATAATATTTAATTTTCGTTGTATGCACAGTGTTACGTAATTTATGTAACACTAACTCTTTCGCACCCTTATGACAACATACATTTAATTAATGTCATCCGGCTTACTGGCCAGATCGTATTACAAAGTACCCCAGTTTTTTTTAATATTTTTATTACAATTTGCTTCTGATCTTTGCGCGACCTTATCGCTGTCATCCAAAGAATTCAGTTGCTAAAAAATATCAGTCGTTAATTCTATTCACACAACCACATATTTTTCAGAATAAACTTCTTATTGTCTTCTGATAGAGCTGTAACCTGGATCTACATTATCTGTTTAATAAATTGCATCCAGAAGTTTCCGGAACGGCAGTATATTTTCATATCCAGACAAAAACTGAAAGGTATAAATATTAACACTACGTAAACTTTACTACTTACCCATAACAGACAGGTGGATTGTTAAATTATTTGCACTCGATCTGCTAGTTCCAGGACTATAAGAAAATTGGGCGGTTTCTTATCACGTGGTCAGCCAATTATATGACTGAAGCATTTAAGAACTGAAGAGGTAGAGGTATAAAAGAAACTAGTCAGCGTTATCTCCTCTGAGAGTAATGAATTTCATCAATTTACAGCCAGACCCTTTGGTGAGTGAAGTGTAGGTGTCATTTGCAAGGTGGAAAGTAGAAGCTTTTCAGAGGGCCTGGCATGCTGATAAGGTTACTTTTCCACTCAGCGAAGAAGGCAATTATTATAAACCACCTCACTCCTCGTTTTACTTATTTACGCCTTTGAAGGTTCAAACCAGCCTTGCGGCTGATGACCTAAACAACAAACAAATTTTATTACTTACACCAATTCGTTTATTAACTTTCCATTACTACTTACGTACTTACTTACTACAATGAGCGTGTCATATAATTATATTTACCCGATAATGCAGCACAATTTATTTGAGCGGTTATTTACATTTTTTTAAAGGAAAAATTAATTATTTAAAAAGAACTCTTGTATACTGTAAAATGTTTTACAATAGGGTATACTTTATGTTATTATAAATAGATTTTTTTATATTTCTGTAAATCCTGAAGAAATTTTTCTATCAACACAATCTACTATTTATATATGTATTAACTTATTATTCTTTTTACTTAAAGAAAGGCGACAAAGTAATTGGTGGTGGTCCTTCTTTTATGTAACCACATTCACACACTTTAACGGGTTGACTCCTATGAGATACTTATACGTCTCTCACCAGATCTGTAAAATTTACTTTGAGAGACTGATCAGTCTCTCACGTAATTATGTTTTTAATAGAATCATTAGACGGATTGGATGCTCGTTTTCATTGAATCATATACTGAGGTTTGTTGATGTCTTAGAGGAGGATATTCATGGAAGACAAAGCTTAGCTTATAAGGTCATGAAAGCAATGACAAGGGAAGACAAGGACAGAGCGGATCTGGTCATTATAGATGAGGAGCAGTGGTTAGGCTATTTTAAGATGCTTTGGATGAGCGAGGAGGAGCAGGGGGAGGAGGTTAGAGACGTTGAGGAACCAACAACAGTAGATTATCTTACAGTGGAAGAAGTGGAAGTGGCTGTTGCATCACTAAAAAATAGGAAAGCCCGCGGGACAGACGGTGTCAACGCTGAACTTCTTAAGTACGGTGGACTCCTCCTCAACTTGAGGCTTTTACAACTGTTTAACAAATGCTGGCTTAAACTGGAAATACCGGAGGAATGGGCGGAATCAGTTGTTATCCCAGTCTTTAAAAAAGGAAATAGAGAAGACCCCAATAATTACAGGGGGATTAGTCTACTGTCCACAGCCTACAAAGTTTATGGGAAAATAATCAACGGAAGATTGGCTCCTATCGCAGATGCCATTCTCCTGGAAGAACAGCAAAGTATCCGAAGAGGCCGGACAACTATGGATGGAATATTCACCATTAAGCAGGTTATAGAAAAACGAGTGGAATTTAATCTGGAAACGCACCTAGCTTTTGTTGATATAGAAAAGGCGTTCGACAAAGTTTCCCGTCAGTTGTTATGGCAGATAATGGAAAGGAGAGGCTACCCGCTACACTTAATTCAAGTGGTAAAGAGTATTTATAAAGGGACGAGGATCGTGGTAGCGTTAGGCGATCGATTGACAAGAAGTACACAAATAACTTTAGGTTTGAGACAAGGATGTGGCCTCTCACGAACACTTTTTAATATTTATATAGACGATGCAATACGGCGATGGAAACAAGAAGCTCCGCTAGGCATAAAAATAACCAGAGATTCATATCTTAATACTCTTTTATACGCGGATGATCAGGTGATAATACAAAGCTCGGAAGTGGATCTTCAAAAATCAGTTCTGCTTCTTGATAAAATAGCCAAAGAATATACCATGAAGTTGTCGACAAGCAAAACTAAAGTGATGGCATTCCTTGGGAAAGACCCAATACGATCAAAGATAGTTTTGAACGACAAGACTCTAGAGCAAGTTTCCGAATTCGTTTACTTGGGTTGCAGTATCACATACAAAGATGATAACGAGATATTGCGGAGGGTCAATACATTTCAGTCGGTTTGTGGTTTCATCAACAGGACCTTCAGGAGGAAATCTCGAAGGGAAACACAAATGCGATTATACGATGTGATGGCGGTGCCGTTGGTGTTGTACGGCAGTGAGTCTTGGGTGCTACGAACAGCTCAGTTAAGAAAGGTTGAGGCTGCAGAAATGAGATTCATGAGGGCAGTGAAGGGATGTTCCTTGAGAGCAGATTCATAGCAGTGAAATAAGGAGAGAATTGGGTAGAGAGGAATCGCTGATTGGAAAAGTGTTCAAGTACAGAGACAGATGGACGAACCACGTCGAGAGAATGCCGCCAGACAGGATTACGGTGAGGGCGGTAAACTATCAACCGGAAGGAAGACGAGGCCTGGGGAGACCCAGAAAGAGATGGCATGAAGCTGGAACAGGCGTTACGCCTAATCCGTAATAGGTAGAAGAAGAAGAAGAGAAGTGAGTTAAAAAAACATTTACCCGGTCATGGTTCGAGATTTACTTGATTCGATCGAGTCAAAAATGAGTCTGTGAAACTTGACGGCTTATTATTAATATTAAATAAAATTGACTATTATTATAGTTTATTATTGCATTATTAATAATTTTTTAATAATATTGTACAATTAAAACTCATTTTACCCTTCAATTTTTTTATGGTTTTCATTTTACAATAGTTTTTGAATTGTAAAAGTTGACCCTGGTTGGTGTTTCTATGTAGACAACTGGTACTCAAGTTTACCACTCGCAGAACTGCTTAATAGAGAGACGCTTCATCTATATTTATGTAGTTTAATTGAAAAAAACCAGTCTCTCATGTAATACGTTTAGTACTTGCCCAAAGTAAATTATTTATAAAATACATATATAATATTTTATTGAAAAACAAGTATAGTTTCAGTGAGACATCAGTCTTTCACAGTAAATTTGATTTTTTTACTCTTGAATATCTGATCAGTCTCACCTAAAACAAAACAACACCAAAAACATTTAAGCCTTACAATACTTTAGACTTGAAAGAAAATTAGTTATTAAGAAAAGCAAAGTAACCATTAAATAAATATGGATTTTTTTTAAACAAAATTGCAAAAATTGCCTTGTGAGTCAACCTGCTAATGTTTATGTTGTGTTAACTGTTTCAAACGTTCTGAAACATTCTGTTTTTATAATCTAGAAGGATAGCTTAGAAACCTATAATATATGTCAAACAAGAGGGAATCGTGTTCGAAATATTTGTTTTATAGTCGAATAAAGTCTCTTATCGTTCATAATTTCGATATCTTATTATTTTGTAATAATGAACTGTACTGCAATAGTACTTTTTATAATTCTAAAATATTATTAAATTCACCTTTTTTACATAAATGTGTATAATAAAAACATCAGTTGAGATACAAATTATAAAACTCAAAAATATTTTATTTTATACGAATATTTGGCTTAATAACATATACTTACTTTTATTTTAGTAGTTGCCACTTTAGATTTATAAAAGTTCTCCCGTTGGTTTACATTACATCAAATTAATTCTGTTAAAAAAATATTACATATATACTAGTAATAATACAAACTCCTCCGTGGAACAACACAACGAAGAGTACATTTAATTAATATCATCCGGCTTACGAACCGTATCATGCTCACACAACACCCCTGTTTTTGTTGTTTATATACAATTTTTTATATTATTTTAAACTGTTAACTGTTCTTTTCCTGTATGACCGTGTTGAAAACATTTAATTTTCAACTGGTTTTATTAGACCCGTACTTTTTGTAACTCTCATTCATTCTATTTAATTTTTTTGAACAGTTAAAATAATGTATTTATAATTAGACTATAGCCTGAACGTTCTGTTGATCATTAAATTTATTTTTTCCAAACTTTAAAATTTTTGTTTATTTATATTTGTGTTATTTATCTGAACAAAAAATGTTTTGTTTTTTAGATTTTGTTTTTATTCGAAAAAATTACTGTTAATGGCAGGTTCAGTAAGTTGTGTATTATATTTAAATTAATTGTAATAATTTTGTTATTTTACAGTATTGCTTTTATAGATTTAAGCGTTAATTACTAATACTAATTTTCAATTTATTCAAAAATACGAGAAAATTGTCCTAACGCTTTTCCGGTTCAAAAATTTTTAATTTGCACATAGGAGAGTTAACTTGTTGACGAGAAAAAAATTACAATAATGAATACCATACACTCAAGAAAACATTGTTTCGTGAAGATAAACATGATAAAATTGTTTTTCTCTGGCTTCTTTGACGTTGTCTGATATCTTGGCTCGATTCCCTAAGAAACTCTGATTTCAACCATTTTTATTTCTCATAAATATCTTGATTATTAACAATTTTTTAAACATTTTTGGTACTGTTTTTTTTTAAATTTTGGTACGGTATAGCCTGTATACTTACTCTTAGGTTCTCTGTTTAATAACAAAGGAGGCAGCCGAGCAAAGATGTGTAGGATCAAAAATAAAACAAGGTGAAAATATTAAGTAAGGCAAAATATTAAGTGAACGTGTTCTAAGTTGAAGATACAAAGTGCACGTTTAGACTAGTTACCATAAAGTGCAATTTGCTGTAACTTTTAGGAACGTTATAAAAGAACATAAAGATGTATGATTTTTTTGTTACTAGCCCAAAGATTCGTCCTGTAACTAGAATCGGAATGTAAAATGGTTTAAGACTTACAGTGTACTAGGCCTACGTTGTTTTTTTTATGTCGGAAAGCAATCATTAAAACACTTAGTTACTATTTGTACGCAAATCATTGTAGACATTTCAGTCCCGTTAACTTATTTTTAAAGACGCCTCATCACTTTTTCTTTCCTTTTCCTGAAACCTCCTATCATTGGAGGTCGGGAACCGATAAAATTTCAAAGAAATTCCATTATGTCCTGTTGATAAATTTTATTGTTCTGAATAAACCAATACATTACATTAGTCTACTACGTCTGACATGTAAAATCTTGGGATTGAAAATGAGACGGTTATGATACAGAGTGTACTGAATATAAAAAGGAGAGCTGGCCATTTCCCTTGGGTTGAGCAAAGGAGTTCATGAAAACACTGTGCCCAGAACAGCAAAAATTTTATTATTAACTAAATGTTTGATTGTTTTTATCTCTAGTTTTTAATATGAATATTCATTTTTTGCAAGTCATTTAAACAAACTAGGTATTTCTTACAGAATTGTTTGTTGTTGTTTAGGTTATCAGCCGAAAGACTCAGTTGAACCTCTAGAGGTTTTTCTGAGTAAAATAAAAAGTGAGGTGGTTTACCATTGCCTCTTTCACTGAGTGGAAAAATACGCTTATCAGCATCCCAGGCTCTCTGAAAAGTATGTACTTTCCACCCTGCAAATAATGACACCTTCACCTCATCCACCTCAGGGTCTGGCTGTATAATGATGAAATTTATTATCTCAGATGACAAAACTATGACTAGAGTTTTTTTGCACCTCTACTTCTTCTGTTCTTCAATGGTTCAGTAATGTAATTGGCTGACCATGGTTTTAGAAACAGAACTATTTTTTGTAGCCCTGGAACTAGCAGATCGAGTGCAAATAATTTAACACTCCACCTGCCTGTTATAAGCAGTAAAATATTATCTGAACTTTGGATACAGCCACACTTAAAAGTTTTTGTGTTGTCTTGCTATACCATATGAAC
The DNA here is from genome assembly GCA_035578175.1 of Catonia carolina. Lineage (NCBI taxonomy): Eukaryota > Metazoa > Arthropoda > Insecta > Hemiptera > Achilidae > Catonia > Catonia carolina. The sequence continues at coordinate 22,116,594 of JAQMRL010000003.1, read as the reverse complement.
AAATTCTTAAACTAGGAATATTTTCTTCAGGACCTCTTCTACTCTGGACTTTGCACTTGTATGATAAGCTACAGCGGCAATCACTTATCATCACGCAAGATATGATCTAAGTACTCTTGTCTTTGTTTTCTTGTAGGCCTATGTTAGTTACAGGCACAATCCACTCAGTTCATCTAATCAATTTACCATTTTTCACTTTTTTCATCATTTAAAATATAATACAAAATCCGCAATACACACACAAAATGTTTACAACAAAAAATGCTTTTCAGTTAATTCAAAACTCCGACATTACAACAGAAGAACTGTGGTTCTTCCGGAAATCACATACAGCAGTAAAACTATCTTCAGTCTCAGGAGAATCAATGCGGACACAGAATCTCAAAATTAGAACGTCGGTTCATCAGAAAATTCCTGAACAAGAGATGTTTCTCCAACGGGATGTGGAAGCCCGTCCCGAGTGAAGAAATCTACAGAAGTTCAGAACGTGTAGCAGACCAGATAGGGAAAAATAGGAATTCTTTCTTCGGCCACCTCTTGAGGAGTGACTTCGCCAGAATCTGCACACAAATTATCAACTACTTCCTAAAAAGAAAATCTCAGCGCCACTGGATCAAAGAAATTAAACACAAAGTGAACGAAATCCAAATCTCACTTGAGGACTTGAAGAGAAAATCCGGAAATTTTCACAAACTGAACAACACAAGACTTGAACATAAGAGACCGACCAATCAACAGAAAATCGTGTATTCTGACGAAGAACGCTGAAGAGTTCAGAAAGATTGAGGGAATAATGGAGAAGAATCAGAGAAAGAAACATTAGAAAAGTACTCGAACACAACAGAAATTGAAATAAGATGTTTATTCTTTATTGAATTTATGTAGTCCTATGAGGCTTTAACAAACAAAAAATATATATGTAACAAAATATAATAAATGGGAATAAAAAATTGTTTTTCGATCTCAAATTTAATGTATTACAAAATGCATACAATAGTAAAACGACCTACGTATGGATTATGACGTTAATAAACCATAACAAATGGTCATAATTCAATTTTGAAATGAGATTTTGGCCACGGGCCAATGAAGTCAATCAGTTGGTAAAATGTCGTCTGAAGAAGTAAAATCTGTTAAATTCCTACTCTGTTTAATTTCCCACACAAAAATATACCTTACAGAATCTAGAATAATAGAGTTTATCAAAAGAGCTGGTAAAACTAAATAATGGATATTTAAACAAGTTTTTTAGTGTTAAAGTAATTTTGATTTTCTATTCAAGCGAACTCCTACGCCGCTGTGAAAAGCTAGCACAATTTTCTAAAATTTATCTAAATAACTCAAGTTAAATTGTTCAGAAACTCATTAAAGCCTGTTCCACATAAAATTTAAAGGTAGTCACCAAGTGTCTCTAGATGTTTTCCTGAAATTAATTAAATTCTCATTGAGATTTGATTACCGAGTCTGTTGTTTTGTGCTTTTGACAATGGCGTTCCAATAAGAGTGGACAGATTTCTAAATAGTTTTACGGTACATTTCAACTGGATCGTTTCTATCAAGTTTCAAGTCATCTATGGAATGTCTTAACTTTAAATATTGTGCCTACATAAGAGCGTTGTCTCTCTGTTTGTTGTGTGACCTTTAAAGTAACACTAATTAAATTAGATTTACATTTGAGTTACTCAGTATTTATTTTTAGACGTAGGAGTAAATTAGAGTTATCTTGTTAAATCTAACAGAGAATGGAATAAATATTTCACGGTTGCGATTTATATTTCGATTTGATAATTTTAATGCGACTGTAATCATTAAAATGCTCTACAAGATTATTGAAATGAAATAAGATCTATTGAAACTTTGTTATTTTACCTAATCACTTGGTTCTGAAGTTTTATTTTTCTAAAATTTAAGTTTGTTTTTGTATTGGTATTCAACAGAATGAAGGAATAAATCGAAAAGAGTATATTAAATTTTTGATCGATTAAAAGTTTGACTAATATTGTTGTTTTTCTTCTCACAATCAAGGATTAGGCTCCCGCCTTTTCCGACTCACAACAGCGACAAAATTCTATTGGATTATTGCCATCTTTTGCGTGGGCTCCCAACATCTCTTCTCCCCTCCGGCTTGCACTTTAAGGGGAGTGTGGATCCCTATCCTAAGCAATGTTAATGTTTTTACCTTTTTCTCAGCAACCGCTACAGCTAAAGCTACATTTTTGGATGAAAGGCCACTCTTTGGTACATAATTAAAATGTGTAGCATTTAATTATGGTAAGAATTTTAATTTTCACTTTTAATTGAATTTTTATTTTTTTAAAAAAAGACCATTTTTTTCATCGAAAAATCACCGAAAATTTTTTTTTCTCGCACAATTTTCAATATTTTTAAAAACGGCTCATTCAATCAATAGAACTGGACGATTAACATAGGCCTACTCCATAAAAATTTCAGCTTTGTACCTTTTGTAGAAGCTGAGAAAAATGACATAAAGTTCTAAAAATGGCGTTTTGAGATATTCGCGTTTAAAATTTGAGAAACAAAAACACGAGTGTAAACAAAGACAGACCAAAACAAAAATACTGCAGGTTATAAACTTTTAGATTATACTGCCAACCTATGAATAAATAAAAGATAGACGGAAGTCAGCTTAAATATACAATCACAAAACAATTAATAAAATATTTTCTAGTTGGCATAGCAGGATGATTCTAACGCTATTTAAAGCGCACATTTCAAACTATATTTTTAACGAAATAACAAAAAAATCGATAATTTGTTTTATTTTTTCATTCCACACTCCTCTGAAAACTTTGAGGGGATTCTTTACCCAGACATTCTTTCTCTACGTTCTCCCTCCATAGTTTTCTACATTCTGCAATCTTGCTATTCAGGTTCCAAACACACAGTTCCGCTCTCGTGTTCTCATTTCTCAGCCGATCCCCACGACTACAACCCTTTGTTCTTCGCAGGAATCGCACCTCTGTCACCTGCACTTTACTCTCCTGTCTTCTCATCCACGACTCAACTCCACAGAGTAGGACCGGGAGAGCCATCACTTGTAAAATTTCATCTTAGTTTCGTTCCTTATTCTCCTGCCTAGGGCTCTGCCAATACTTTCGCACACCGTTTGGATCTGCAAACCCTCCTCGCCACATTGGAAACGTTTTACTTCAAAATTGTTGGTACCATGACCGTCCATCTTATAAAAATATTTTTATTAAAAAAAATTCTACTTATCTTAAAAACACAGTTTAGGTACTGTTGCAATGCAGGTACTGAGGAAATTTGAAACTTCAATTTTTTACAATTAAAATAAAAAAATTGATAAAAGTTTTATTTTCTTCAGCAAGTCTCCCATTAAGGCACGTTATGAGAACAATTAAAAATATCGGTTAGCGCTATTTCCTACCGCTAAGTTAATTTAGAATATTTCTTTATTATATCAATTTTTTCTCTCATTGACTGTAAACAGTCAATAAATTAAGTTAAGCTATAAACAACTTACGTTTTTTCTTTTTTTTATTTAAAAATATTTTATATACATTGTGTGATTTTCCTCGTTACCTAAAAAAATGCAAATTGAGAATTTCGCTTAATATTTTCTTAATAAAAGCAAATGCTTGAAGAACTTTCATAGTAAATGTAAAAATTATATATTTCACAAATACTTATCGACATTTAATACTAAGAACTTAAAGAAGGAGGCAACTCGTAAATATAAAATTAATTTCTCTTAATATTTCTTTTCTATTCTATGTATTGTCCATGTTTTCATAATATTTATAACTCTAATTAATCAGATGGAATCGTTACTTATTTATCTATTTAATCAGGTTAAAGTTAGATCAGTATTCTAGCCATTACAATCTACCTAGAAAAATAACTGTGAGGCTCTTTCAAAACGCATCTTCATTACAGAGCTTTTACGGGTCTACAAAAAAAAAATCTGGTGTGAAACACTCACACAACTTTCTCTTGCCAGTGCAAATAATTAACAATAAACCTAACATTAGTAATAAAAAATAAGAAATAAACAAAAACTAACCTCAATAAACATAACCTAATTTTAATCATGAGTGAAAGACGCAAAATGAAAATCAACCTAAGTTTGGCTTAGAAATACGGAAAATCACTCTTTCTCTCTAAGCTAGGCTCTGTAGAGGAAAATGCTCTACATAAAAGTTGTAGATCTTTTAATTTTCTATAAATTTGATAATAAACACTTTTGTCGTAAAATGCATAGCCTACTAAGGCCGAAATGTTAAAAAATCGATTTTTCTCACGTTTTCGTGAGAAAAAAAACAGAAAATCGCAAATTACCGCTAAACTAAGCGTTATACAAAAAAATGTTTCAAATAAAAGTTGTAGGATTTTAAATTCTCTACAACTTTTATGTAACGTCTGGTTGAAATACGTTACTGTGGGTTTTTATTTGTTTCGTATTTTGGTGGCATATTTCAGTTCGTATTATTACTTAACTCTGTTCACCGTAAGCTGACGCTATCTGTCTTTTTTCCATTGTACTATTCTAGCCTGTGTAGAATTTTCTGGTAATTTAATTTATGTACGTTTTTTCCTTGTTCAAAAACACTCTTGGTTGTATTGTGAAACTGGACGGTCGCTTACATTAATATGTTTCGCCGAATTTATACTTTTATTCTTTTAGTTAAAGAATGTCGTTTTTATTTTAAAATGTTGCGTATTTATTATTGCTACTGTGTAATTATGATTCGTCTTTTATCTGCTGTTTTTTTAATAACTTTTAATGATGTTACGTAATTTGTAAAAATCTTTACCGGGTTTGTGTTTTATCATTTTGTTCATGAAAATTTTCTTGGTTTCATCGAATTAATTTATTTCGTGTTCTACTCTGGGACTGTTCTTCGGCTATAGGAAATTTCGGCTATAGGATTTTTTTTTTTTTTTTTGGTTTAACGTCTGACTGTTCTGCAATTACTGCTAATGCAGACGGTGAAGGATGAAATGATTTTTTGTAACGTATGAAAATATGCCGTGCCTGAATGGGATTCGAACCCAAGACCGCATAATGAGAGGCGAGCACGTTACCAACTGCGCCAATGCGGCCGGCTATAGGAGATTCGGCAATAGGAGATTTCAACTATGGTTTCATTTCGATTCAGAAATATTTTCTGTTCTAACAATTTGGAGGGTGGAAGTTTTGGACACCAGTGCCATTCACCTCACCTTGCACAATTTGGTTCCGGAGGATGACTCTCCCGAGGTTCGATTCCCGAATCCCGAAAATTTGGCTGTTTAATTTAATCTACTGTTTAATTTGGTCGAAGATCATCGATTCTATCCTGGAAGGTTTGATTTCTGCAAACCGGTATGTCTGGTTAATTATTTTTCTTGGGATAATTTCTGTTGTTTCTACTTGAACGTTTCTGCGCTCGTCAGGAATGTTTGCCTGTACTGTGCATGTCCTGAACGGAAAATATTGGTGAACGAACTTGCCTTTTAATTAACTTAAAAAATATTTAAAATCAAATCTTTATTATGTTTTCCTCTTTTATAATGAATATTCTTTATTTATAATCTTGGCGTTTATTATTATAAATTTTATAATTTTTTTATATATTTTTGTTTTTCTTATTGTCTTTAATAATTTTGTAAAAGCTACCATGGTACGCAATGCATTTAAAAAAAAACTATTATGAGATCATACTATTAACAGACTATGATCTGATTCGATGCAAAATTAATTCTTCCATTAAAAATTTTTTTACTATAGTAAATTCTTCAAAAATAAATAAATCAGTTTAATTCTGGTAAAATTGTATCTGTTACAATGAAAACTTAAAATATCTATTTGAAACTTATTCATTAAATATTGCAGTTTAAATTCATTTGTAATAAATAAATCAGTTTAATTTTGGTAAATTGTATCTGCTACAATGAAAACTTAAAATATCTAACTGAAACTTATTATTCATGAAATATTGCAGTTTAAATTCATTTGTGAGATTCTGTTAAAATTTTCCTGAAGTTATTTATTCAGGCACTTAATTCTGTAATAACTATATTGTGTTCATATTACTATTTTTCTGCTTTTATTTTAAAAAGAAACAACTTGGATTTGTTACTAATTAATTATTATTATATTATTCTTTTTATGTATTTTCTAAATGCAATTATAATCATATGCAACAACAACTCTTATTTTTATTTGGCTTCCTTATGTTTTTTGTCCACCCCTGGGCCAACCTATCGATGTGGATAGAGGGGGAGGTGACATTTATTATATAAATTTTTGCTCCAAATTGCATATTAAAGCCGTAATCTTAAAAAACGTTTGTTTTTACGTGAAAACAGCCTCACCCAGAATTTCAGCAAACATGACGCCTACCCTATCTTGTAGAGAATAAAAAATTGAGTAAATGAGACGATTTCAAAATATAAAATTAAAGTATATAAAAAATATAAAAATATAAACAAAATAAAAAATCGTAGGACCAGTTTTTGAGAAAATCGTAAAAAAGTGAAAAATTACACAAATAAACTACTACTTCCGTTTGACCGATTTTGATGAAAATGTTCGTGTCGGGTCCGGTAGTGGTATGTAACTCAAGTTTCAAGTTCGTACGATGTTCCGTTCTTGAGATATTTTGTATACACACACACCCACACACACACCCACACACACACACACATACAGACACACAGACACACAGACCAATCGCTAAAAACATGTTTTTTGGGTTCAGGTGGTCTGAAAACGTGTAGATCCGGTGAAAACTCGATTTCGAAAAATCGACATGAAAACAATACTTTCCTTCTTATATATTCATATAGGCAAGAGAAAGTAAAAAGAAAAAACCGTAACTTAAAACAGTATCACTGGGAATAATCGAAGTACGAAGATCAGTAGAGATACATTCAAGTAGAAATACATATATGAAGGAGAAGTTCGGTTGCTCTTGAGTGGACCTTTCTAGGAATGCAGTAGACCGGATCCGGATTGCTATAATGATATTTAACCTCTGCTAGTAAAGGAATTAAAAGATGTTCTGCTCTTGTAAAGTAGGCGGAAACATAGTTTTAGAAAAATACCAATACGTATATACAATAGGCCTATCATATTATAAAATAACGGGTGAGTAACGTAAAACCGAACTCATACCGTAACCGCTACAGAATCAAATGATAGGTTACATTGTAATGAAATTGTATGAATGATGCGGATAATTTAAATAAATAACATTAAACTTAATTTAAATTTTGCATTTTTTTAACTTTTTTCACTTTGAGCATCGTTGAATTTTTGTGCTCGACCGTTCATAGGGAGAGACGTTTGGCGTAAAACGTTGTTATCAATTACGTTGAGTTTTCGTTGAATTTTCACCTTCAGTTCATCAATATTGTAGGGATTAGATGCATAAACTCTCTCCTTTAAGTTACCAAAAAAAAAAATCGCAAGTAAACAACTATGGGGATTGTGGAGGTCATCGTCCACTAGTGACAACTTGTTCATCGATTTTTATGAAACCACCATGAACGCGATTCAGTGAAACGTTTGACATGTGACATGTTGCTCCACCTTGTTGTAAGAAGCTGTAGGTCTATTTTTTCTCGTTATCTGTTAATTACGCATAAAATTCTTCGAAAGTATTTAGGTAAACTTGTGTATTGACAGTTTGATACTACTAGCACGTGAAAACATTGTGCGGTAGCGGTTGCGTTACGGATTTGGTTTTTTGTTGCTCACCCTGTAATGGTAAAGCAAAAATGATGTGTGAATTTAAAATCCGAATTTTAATAACAATAGAACGTATAAAAGTAAAATTTATGAAAACATATTCCAACCCAATTATTTTCGCCTATGAAACCACAACCGAAATTAATTTATCTATTCTGTAATTAAATATGCCATATGTAATGTATAAAACTAATTGGTTTTGTAACGAATTTGATTTATGATAAAAGATTGGGATGAATTTTAAATATAGAAATAAACAGATTCTGCCTTATTTAGAAAAGTTTATTTACTCCTTTCAAATTACTTCAATATGTTTGTTGGTTAACTACTAAATAACTATTTAAGTATCCGAATCACGTAGTATTTTATGTGGACAGACATGTTCATTAACGACGGAATGTTTTTTTTGTATTTTGATTCATGTTCTAACTGATTAATTCACTAGCTTGCTACCAACCACCTTTTGAATGAGTTTCTTTTGAATTGATAAGATGGGCGAGTTCTTTTCAGAACTAACAATTCTTCTTGTTATATTTTATTCATTTTTATCCGTGATATTTACAATTTATACAAGTTTGAAATATATAAAAAATATTCAGTCGGTTACCAGGTGTGTTTTAATTTTTTTAAAAATCCACTATATCATCTAGTCAGGTACGATTTTTTTGTATTTTTTTCCATCTTTAAAAAGGTTACTAGATATTTTTTAATATGTTGGAACACATATAGTACATAATATGTTGTATCTTTTAAATTCTACAATAAATAAAAAATTGTATCAAGCTAATACCACACACGTTTACTAACATAACTTTTAGAAATATTGACCATCGATCAAAATAAGATGTTATCAGTTTTATTTTGAATGAAACTTTTTAGGGCTTTGGTTATTTGTACCGTTTGATTTCCTTTAAAAATTCAAATTCGGGGAAATGTTTTTGAATATTCATACCAGTCGTACTATTAACATATTGTAACACTTAATTCAAGGTTCCATCGAAATCTGGTTATATAAGACTTCTTTTAAAATTACAACAAAAGTTTATTGTCACGATCATTAATTAGGTACAATTATTGTTTAGGCTTAGACTGGTAAAAAAATTACGGTTAGATTACTTAAATTTTTTTATTAAGGTCATCAGCGGAAAAGGCTTGTTTGAACATCTAGAGGTTTTACTAAGTAAAACAAGAAGTGAGGAGGTTTAATATTGCCTTCCTCACCGAGTGGAAAAGTATGCTTATCAGAATGCCAGGCCCTCTGAAACATATCTACTCTCCATCTTGCAAGTGACACCTTCACCTAATTCACCACAGAATCTGGCAGTATAATAAAATTCATTAAATTCAGACGAAACAACTCTGACGGGTGTATTTCACACCTCTACCTCTTTTTCTTTTCTTTTTTTATTTAACGTCGCAACAACTACAACGGTCATTAACGACGACGTAGGGGTGTAGCTTTCGTACAATGGAGGATGAAATGATTTTTTGTAACGTATGAAAATATGCCATGCCTGAGTAGGATTAGAACCCAGGACAGCATGATGAGAGGCGAGCACGTTACCAACTACGCCAATGCGGCCGACTCTACCTCTTTTGTTCCTTAATGATTTAGTCATTTAATTGGCTGACAATATTATAATTAGAAAAAGAACTATTAAAACTTAAACTAAGCTCTACATACTGTGTGGCAAAAATTTGATTGCCCTTTGCGGAGAGGAGCAGAATCGGCCCGCTACTAGCCTTCTCAGTAACATTTCATATGTACCAAGTCCAGTGTACTATTCAGTAGTAGTTATGTGTTATATTGATGCCCATAACAGACAGGTGGAATGTCAATTTATTTACACTCAATCTGTCCGTTGCAGGGCTAAAATAAAAAGTTCTGTTTCTTATCACATGGTCAGCCAATTAAATGACTGAATCATTTAAGAACAGAAGATGTAGAGGTGCAAATGACACTAATCAGAGTTGTCTCCTCTGAAAGTAATGAATTTCATTATACAGCCAGACCCTGTGGTGAATGAAGTGATGGTGTCATTTGCAGAGTGGAAAATATGTGCTTTTCAGAGGGCCTGGCATGCTGATAAGCGTAATTTTTCACTTAGTGAGGAAGGCAATTGTAAACCACCTCACTCCTCGTTTTTTACTTAGTAAAACATCTTGAGGTTCAAACCAGCCAACAGGCTGATGACCTAAACAACAACATGTGTTATATTAATTGTTAAACGTTAGACATAAAACAAAATACTGTATATTAATACTGCATACTATACCGTAATATTTTTATATTTGTAATATTTCAGTATGCGAGTATATATTTCATTTATATACATTAACAAACTGTAAATACACTAATCTACAATCGTTAACATTTTCAAACGCTAATTTAGAGGTCCTTAACTTTTGAAGAAGTCATCAAAATTGCGTGATTCTTTACTAAAAATAAGTTCACTCTTTAAACTACATTTCGTACGCTGCATGTATATAGAATTTTTTGTTGTAAATCCAGAACATCGTTTTGAGGTCACATATTTCAAATATCCAGAAACGATTTGGACTCCATTATTCTCCAGATCATCGAACGTTTACTTAAAACAAGAAAATAAATATCCTGAATTTTAATAATTGAAGTTCTAATTTTTAAAAGATTTTTCATTGCTTTATGATTGAAAAATATTAGTTTTTTTTTTGTTTAAAAGTCATAAGCGAATACGTGGTCAGCCTCTTTATCGCGTTCTGTGCAATAGCATTACCTCCTCAATCCCTCTTTTTCAAAATTTTGCTTGTCATTTATTTTAACTAGGTGTATTTATTTTGCTTACGATTTTTAATTTAAACATAAACGTTAAGCAAAAAATATAATTATATTTTTTAAATAAAAACATCACTGTAGGGTTTTTCAATTTTGTGAGTTTTTCATGTGACATTTATTATTTTGTTGATAGTGTGGATCGAAACAGAATTCTCGGGATTCAATTATTATCTATGATCTACAAAAACATATTTTATCGTATAGATATTTAAGTTATTATAACATTTCTTTTATTACTTTAATGATTAAGCGTTTTAAGCTACTTAAAAATTATACGTGATAAATAGAAGTTACGTTTGAATCATTCATTGGTAACGAAACCGAACAGATAATGAAATTATTAAAACCACTTTTTCCAATATGGTAAGTAAGTAAAGGGGGAAATTAATAGACCATGACCTGATAATATACGCTTTCAGTTTGATTAATGCTCTCCGCAATTACACTGCTCCAAATCAGATACGCTTACTTTTTATAGCCCAATGCAAATTCATAATCGATGGAGGCATAAAATACGTTGCCAATTTTTTTAACTTTTCAATTAAGAGCGAATTGTACGCGTTATAAAAGTATCGATTACTCTATTCACTATTGACTCCCGTCCAATACTGTCGGCCAATAAGGGAAATTTTAAAAACACAATTTCTGTTTAAAAAAAACCAATCAAATGTATAAATTAAAACAGAAACTATCGGTCTATAAGTTTCTTCTGCTTCTCAAATATATGGTTCCACTGCTAATAGCAATTCTGCTCGTACTCAAGCAGGTCAATCTAAGGTTCTTAAGGATTATCACCCCTCGGTATATTCGTAACGAAACCTTAAACAACTACTTATGAATCCTTTACGTTATAAATATTATCAAAAAGTACTACAGATAATTCTATAGAAAACCGACAAACGTAAAAACGACACTTAAAAGAATGCATACATCTCACCTAGCTGACATCCTTTGAAAGAGGTTTAAGAGAAAATGGGAGAGAAATTTACTACAGGATTAATGTAAGTTTTAATTTCTATTTGTGTACATTGCAATCTGTTAAATTCAGAACAATAATCAACCCCATGACACAATGAGATAACGATAATGTGTATGACGTGTAAATGAGGTGTAGTCTTGTACAGACCAAGGCCGACCATTCCTAAGAGAGTGTAGTTAATTGAATCTCAACTATCGAAGTACACTGGTAACTAGTGTCTAGAATTCTAATTCGTATAAAAGTAACTACTGTACCTTTACTAGGAGTTGAACCAGGAACCTTCATCTCTGAAAATCAGCTGTTGAACACCTGACTTGTGGCGACAACTTTACATCTAGACCGACCCGGTAGATTTAATATTAAGAAACGCATTATGGAAATAACATTCTCATAATTTTGAAATAAACTTCAGTACACACTTAATTTACACATACATAAAAATATGAAGTGTCTCGTTGGTGATCACCTTCTTCAGGTCATTTATGCCATATTCTGTCAATTAATCGTCTCATTTGTAGTTGTTTTAAGTAATACAAACAAATACCACAAATACAAAAATTGAGATATTGCAAGTATAAGACAAACGGTATTCGAATCGGACATTACAGAAAACCAAAAGTCAAAAATTTAACCTTTGGAAAAATTAAAAACCAGTAATTTACTCCATTTTAATAAAATAAATATTAAAAAATATAATTTGTTCATATGGCTGTTCCCTTCAATATAAAATGTATACTTTTCCCTTTTTCAATATTAGCCATTTGTTAAAAAAATCGTAAATTTAGTCCATATGTGTTTCTGAAATAAATTGGAGTAAATGCTAACTTTTTCTGCGAAATACATTCTTATACCAGACAAAAAATTCTGTAGTACAGTAGAATTTATTTATTTCACTTGTTGAAAATTGTGACTTTTAATAGGTTTTTGCAATAATAAAAATTGAAATTCTTAACTTTAAGAAAGAAAAATGCTGGTTCTCAGGACTGTTTATGTCCGTCGTCATCCTTACAACCAGTAGCTCTCTCCCTTAAAAAGATTTTTCATAACCAATTCCAGTAAGAAGTAGAGCTTAAGCTTCAAAAGATCATCCACTTTCACTTTTTAATTAGAAGGAAGGACGTTATATCTTTAATGATGAGCCTTTTCTTAGTTTTGTATTATTTAAGGAAAGCCAGACTTATGTGATATTTGTAGGGATGGTGTGTTTACATTCAGTTTGTCCTAAAATTCACTAAAGAAAAATATATAAAATTTTGATGTATGGGTTGTTTGAAACAACTGATTCATTTTGTCAGTTAGATTTTTTTACGTCTGACTGTTCTGTACAATAAAAGTAGTACATAGAATAAAGGATGATTTATGAGAATGAATGATAAAATTCTAAACCTGACCGACAATTGAACCCGGAACCTCTGACGTTGAAGCCAGTTGTGCTGATCTCTAACCAGAACTCTCATAAATTTTACGTAGATAATAAATAAAATTAATAAATAAATATGCCCTCAAATTGTTTAATTTTTTTCAATGTTTGTTTAGACATTTTGTTTACTAAAATGTGAGTACAATAATGCTTGCGAGGGAACTTTTATGTTTCTTCTATTGTTCTAGATAATGACGTAAATAAAATCCTGGATTCCTAAACCTCTCAAGTCTGTATAGTTCAACATGCAGTCACTCATGACGTGTGTAATGACACAAAATTGATGCACACCTGGAGTTGTTTATTTTTGAGTCTATTGAAATAAAAATAGATATCTCCAGCTGATTAAAATAAATACTTTAAAAATTATTTAATTTACATTAACAAAATATGGTTACTAGGCAACTGAGAAGAAGAAAATAGAATTGTAAATTATTTTAATGGGGGACTGGAGGCCAAACTAAACGAGTGGGCCCCTCATTCGCTCTTTAAAAAATAGTATTAAGTATGTAATAAATAGTAAGTACAAATAAATAATAATATATATAATGTTCATGTTATGAAAAGAGACACAAATTATTAAACTCTATAATAATAGTGATTATCTGATAGCTATTCAATGGCAGACATATGTAAACAACAACAATAACCATTCGTTTAATAGGAGAATTGATTAACTAAGATACGAAATGATTAAGACTGTAATTATGAAAAAATATATTAATTAAATAAAAGTTATAATGATTTAACGTGAATAATGTTTATTGAGATAAAATAATACACAACAAATCTGGCATTCTCTTGTGAGGAGTGAATTAAGTCCTCTTCAAATTAAATAGTTATCAACAAATTTGGCCGAACCCTCGTGGGAATATCGAGAGGAGTAATTTAGTTTCTTTCAAATTTGGCATCCAGCTTGCGGGGAGTAAATTTATTTTCTTACACGTGGTCTCCTCGGAATTTCGCATGCTTAGTGAATGGCATCAGGATCGGGTTCGGAGATCACGGTCCAACCGTCGGCTCGTAGACCCGCGATGTCCTGTGCGTCCTGTTCGCTGTGGAGACAGACAACGCGGGGGTGGTGCCAGACCAGATCAACGGGGATGCCATGACGGGCGATTTCCAATCTTAAAACTTTCCTCCTAAAACTCATAAACTTCTAAAATGTGTTGTATTCAAACCTTATTTATGTTAACAAAATATGTTCTGCTTTTACTTCTATGAAATTCTACAAAAAATGTTTACAATCTAGTTGAGGTAATTTTTTTAGGACTATTATTTGTTTGATTTATTGAATTTCAATATTATATAGTACTGTACATTACGTGAAAAGGATTATGTCATATACTAAATCATCGCCACATTTGTTTATGAAAAACCTTTTCATTTTTATCTGCAATTTAATTGGTTGGTGAGCATTCCTAAATCCCTTAAATTTTCAGAAGATAAAATCTATTTTTCTCGGTTTTTTCACTACAGATTTTCTAGGATACACATATCGAGGGAGATTTTGCCTTCAGCGGGCTAACAACAAAACGTGGAGTAAGGTTGTTAAACGTTAATTAAATTATGTATTCTCGTTGTTATTTCAATTAATTAAATTTTAGTGTTTATCTAAAATTTTATATTCACCTTAACATCATGTTTGCATTACGTTCTGTTAGTGTTTACACGGTTTGCGTATCAAGAATCACTACGGTAATCCCGTTGGTCCAAATTTCTACTAAATAAAGTAGACTACTATGTACTTAAAACTTAAAAATTAAATAAAACCTGACTTTAATACTTTTTAAATATTGTACTTTTTTAAATTTACACGTAAACGTAATGAAATTACTCTTTGAAAAGACGATGGTTAAAAACACATAATTTTTTATGTCATTAAACGACCATAAATTCAGGGCTAATGCTATAAATTGGCAGTTAGTAAATAATTTTAAATCTGCAGGTGTCACCGACTATAGAGATTGTAATATCAATACAGATATCTATTAAAGAGTAACTAACAAGTGACATTAAATTTGTAGCCACTGTTATTCTAACGGAAAATGACAAAATGATGGTAGGGTGCGTCGAACAGAGACGGAACAGAATTACTTCCATGCGCCAACCTATTTAATTTACTAGGACTATTGGCATGTGCCTTAGTATGCTAATCAGCTGACACTCTCTATTAACTCCACCAATTATTCTTAATTGATTTCAAAATCTAACAAAAAGACTAAACTGTTAAGTTATTTAAAAGTAAAATAGTAGGCTACTTCAAATACAATTTAGGTGCATTGAATATTGATGTACAACTGTCGATATTTTAGCACACTTTTAATATCCGAGTTAATACCAGACAATGTTGGTTTAAAAAACAAACATTGTCAAATATAGAGTCATCGCTAGAATCCTGTTTCTTGAAGCAATTACAGTACATAACACAAGGCACTAAAAAAGGAATCTTTCGTGCTTTTGTTAAGAACATCTCCATTTATTCTCAGAGGTTTCGGCTCTCCAACAAAGATTTAAAAACAGAATTACATTTATGAAAATGAGTTTCTATTCTAAACAGTAACTGTGCTAAATCTAGTAAGAAATGAAGTTATTTAAAAAATATTTTATTATTCTTCAAAATTGTTAATACTCAACGAAATTGAAGGAAGACAACTCATCTGGTACGGTCATCTGCGAAGATGGAGGATAATAGAAAGCCAAGGAAGATTTGGTTTAGAGTTTCAACTAGACGAAGAACGAGAGCATAATCACGGATGAATAAGTGGTCAGTATGTAAGAAAGTTATTTTGGATTGCAATATAATCCGGGACCTCTAGCGTAGAAGGCAGCGTTGCTGACCACTACACCACAAGCTGGCCTCTAGTGATGTAGAACAGCCGCTATAATAATAAAAAAGTAATAACAATCAACGGTTATTGCCATACTGGCTTTTAGTATTGGTTTATAATTAAGTATGTTATTGGACAGGGAAAGACGTGACTTTCTGACTTACCTGATTGGCTGACTCCCCTTGGTTCATAACCAATGACGTAATTCACCATGACTCACGTACAAACATTGTTCAAATGAAATGCCGCAACGAAACAAAAAAATACCAAGTCTGACTTGAACTTCATAAAAACCCTTTGGCAATTAAATTTTTAGATAATCGTGCCCACTACCGCAGACTGAAACTGTACAAAATTTTAGACTTACTGTGCAGACAAAATTAAATATTTTATTATCATAGGAGTTACGCTAGTGGGCGTAATCTCAATCAAGATTTAATATTGTAAGGTTATAAAATTTACTTAAAGTTAAGTAATATTTAGCTGATTGTAAATGGTATTCAGAGAAGTAAAAGCTGCCTCATTCTACTTTTTTTTTAATTTAGATTTTAATAACTTTGACAGCAGCTTCACACTATATGTTTAATATTATTTTAATGACTTTCGTATTTTTAAAGGGTGAAAATTATCTTAATTCTAAATTTTAGTTTCAATTTTTAACTCTTGAAGAACTCAAGAATTCAATGGGTTACTGAGGATACTGATTTGAAAGTTCTTAAAAGTGCGTTAATTTAAATCTTCAACTCAAAATCTATTTAATCGTATTTATTTTTTCCATTATTACATATTTGGTTTCAATATAACCATTTTACCGGTTCGAGATTTACAACAGAAATGGAAAATGAAGTTTTTAAAACGCTTTTAGAAGGAACTGAGTATTTATTTGCAGTAAAAATTATATAAAATTTGCATGAAGAATTTGGATAAAGTGTAAGTATATTACGACTACTGTAATAATATTGTTCCCTACATTTTAGCTAATAAAAATATTAAATGATACTGTTCATGTACCGCTTGTAGGAAGGGTTGTCCTTGGCATACAGTCAGTTCTTAAATCTCCTCACAATTTTAGATAATTTTATTTAATTTCCATAAGTTTTCAATTACTTTCAGTGCGTTTTCAATTCTGATGTAATTTTCTAAACAATTTTGAATCTGAAACAAATGTTTAAACTAACCAAGTTGTGTATAATAATTTCTGAGATTATCGCCGTTTCTATTACCAGGATTAAATATTAATTTAGTTATATTTTCGATTTTTCAAGATTAATTAATTGTCAACGAGTTTTACAATATTCTATTGGAGCGGTTTTGTTTACCGAATGTAATTGAAGTACCAGTTGTTAATTAAAGTACTATACTAAAGTTAATAAATTAATTATACTTGACTGAAGGAAAGCTAATTCAGAAGAGAGAAATGTAACACAACTATTCTTGATGAAGTACCTGTAGCGAGTGTTCCTTTGATTTCAATCCGCTTTTCATCATGACACTCACTACTCATTGGTTGGTTGATATAGATTACGTTATCGCTTGTTATTACAGCTGATGTTTGTTTCGTGCTCGTATACACACCACTAATTTTGAATTGTATAGTTCTGTGCCTTTAATTGTGATCAGGAAAATTAATATCTGCTGTATATGTTACAAAACTTCTTAATTGATACTCTTGTGCCAAAAAATTATTAAGAGTTGAAGAATCGAATTGGTTATTGTGTGAAGTAAAGATGTATGGTTACCTGAAGCCCTTTGGTTGAGTTATATTGTAAGTGGGCTATTATTGACAACTTTATTGTTATCTGTTTTTATTTATCTTTTTCTATTTATTCATTATCTGAAATCTTCTAGTGTTGCGTTCTTTTGAGTTCCATTTATTCTGGATAATTCTAATGTTATTGTTTATGTATTTATTTCCCGGTCTTGCTAGAAAGTTTAAGAAATACTAGGATCGGTGTATAAACAGTTAGCTTGCTTATAGCTTAGCTGTTAGCTGATAGTTTAGCTGTTTAGCTAGTTTTAGTTGAAACTCCATTATGAATGAGGCGAGAGTAAGTCATGGAACGTTAGTAAATTGTTAGTTTAACCAGTTTATTATTAATTGCAACAAAAAACAAAAATACCTCGCACAAAAAACGTGGTAACAACTGGTTGTAGGTTAGAGATTATTAAGTGTAATAACTATCATTTATTTTTAGTTAAGTTTGGTTTAAGCTTTAATTTTATAATAACATTTTTCAACTTGACCTAATCTAAGTGATTTAATAATTTTAATTAATTAGTTGTCTAAGCATAATAATTAACTGTAATGTATTAGTTAATACATAACTGTATTAGTTTAAAAGAAGTTCGTTTTCATTTATTACAACCTGATACCGAAAGAACGTGGATTAATATTACATTTTAATTTTTTCTTTTACTCATTAGTTTTTAGTAGGACGGTAGTGTAATTTTAAAAAGAATTTCATCTTCCTGTTTCACAACTGACAAGGTTGGATTTAAAAAAATTGATTTCGCTTGAATATTGGGTACTATAGTTCGTATTAATTATTTTTCGTACCACAAAGTGTAATTTTAAGTAATTATAAATTTTAAGCTGTGTGTCAATGAAAAACAATCAAATGCGTTTTTAACTAGTTTTTGTATTTTTTGTCATCAATCTCTCTACTGGTTTGATGCAGTTCTCCAAGCTGTTCTATCTTACGCAAGTCGTTTCATATCTACATACCTGTAACACCCTACATCATTTGTAATTTGCTTTATATATTCTAAAACTTTGCCTCCCCCTATAATTTACTCCCTTAATATTACCCTCCATTATTGATAGCCTAATACCTGGATGTCTTAAGATATGCCCCACTAGCCTATCCCTTCTTCTGGTAAGATGCTTCCATATACTTCTTTTTTCATCCACTCGCCTAACCACCTCTAAATTACTTTTTTTCTCTACCCACCTTATCTTTAACATTTTCCTATAACACCACATTTCAAAAGCTTCTATCCTCTTCTTTTCTACAGTCCCTATCACCCACGTTTCTTTCCCGTATAATGCTACACTCCAAACATAGTGTTTTAAGAAATTTTTCCTAATCTGTAAATCAATGTTTGTAGTCAGTAAGCTGTTTTTTATTTCAAAGGCTTTTCTAGCTTGAGCAATTCCACTTTTGATATCACTTGTGCTTCTACCATCCTTTGTTATTTTACTCCCTAGATAGGAGAATTCCCCCACTTCCTGAATGTTTTCGTTGCCTTTTTTTACATTTCCCATCTCTTCTAAACCACTCTTGATGCTGCACAACACTTTCGTTTTGTTCTTATTAATTTTCATGAAGTAATCCTTTCTCATGATCTCATCCATTTCATTTTTTTTAAACTAGAATTAGTTTTTTTTGTATAGAAAATGAAAATAATGAAGCTTATTCGCTCGGAAAATAGGTGGAGTTCAAGGAAATGTTGATACAATGCAAATTGCAGAAAACTGAAAATTCTACAAGTTGTGTAAATTTAATTTTTCTTCAGGAGCCAAATTTGAAAAAAAAATAGTTTCTCTATTGTGTTGTGTAATGTCAAAATCGGTTCATGAATTTTAGATCTAATTTACACCTTTTTGATTACGTAAAAGTTTGTGTTAAAATTTGTATTTTGGCTGCCTCCATTGCGTTGTGATTAGTGTGCTAGCCTATCAAGGAGAAGTTCCTGAGTCACTATACGTCAATAAGCATCCTAAAGGCTGTGATATTTGATTAAAGGTTTACCACAAAGTTAGCGTGGTTTCTAAATAATTATTTAGCTTTGTTTAAAATAATAAAAGAAGCGATGAACTACAAATAAACAGGTGTAGAAATCCAGAATTAGTCTAAATTTTCTATTTTATGTATTTATTTATAAGCACACATTGTGTATTTTCAGTAATTATTAATGTTATATTTTAACACCAGAGAAATAATTCATAGAATTCATTTGATGATATGACATGGTACGAGGAAATTGATCTGTAACACGGCAATTAATAATGTTTATTTGTGTATTTATAAATAAATTGATAAAATGAGGATTATCATCCTCATTTTCTCTTTATTAAAGATGCTCAAGTAGCAGAAAATTATACTGTGGTGTTGGTAAAAGGAGATTGCAGGCTATTACTGAATCTCTACTACAAGAAAATCAAATGGGTTTCTGGAAAGGAAGATCCTGCATTGATGCAGTGTTTACACTGAAAATGATTATTGAGAAACGCAGAGAACACAATTGTGAAACCCACATGGCATTCGTTGACTGGGAGAAAGCCTTCGATAATGTGGATAGAGAGCTGCTCTGGAACCTAATGACAAAGTATGGATACCCTAAACATCTGATTAGCAACATTGGAAATTTATACAATAAAACATCAATAAGGATTACTCTGAAGGATGGAAAATTAACGTACTGAATAATGACAAATAAGGGAGTCAAACAGGGATGTCCAATTTCACCTGCCTTGTTCAACTTTTATGTGAACGAGCTTATGTTTGTGTGGCAGCAACAAGTTGACAAGGGTATTTCTCTCACCCGAAATACTTACCTGAACCATTTAATGTTTGCTGACGACACTGTAATCATACAGGAATCTGAGGACAAGCTGCAAGTTGCAATGCATAGGCTCGGCCTCATAAGCAAATACTTTAATATGAAAATAGCAGCAGGAAAAACAAAAGTCATTGCTTTTCGTGGAAAATGGCCTATAAGATCTAAAATAGTAGTCGAAAACAAAATCTTGGAGCAAGTGTCAAATTTTAAATACTTGGGATGTGACATAACGCATGATTATGACCGGGATCCTCAACAAAAAATATCGTGGTTCAACATGATATGTGGGGCAATAAACCGATCCCTCAGGAGTAGAGCTAAAAAGAACACCCTGCTCAAATTTTATAAAGTAATGGCGATCCCAGCATTGGCTTATGGAAGCGAGACATGGGTCCTTACAAAGAAACATGAATCAAAAATTCAGGCAGCAGAAATGCGATTCCTGAGGCAGGTGAAAGGTTGTACAAGAGAGGATAGAATCCGAAATGAGGAGATAAGGAGAGAGTGTGATGCCCAGCCACTCTTGAGCATATTGAGAACCTACAGGAAAAAATTGGTCAGATCATGTTGTAAGAATGTCACAAGACCGCCTCCCTCGATCTGCGCTGCTCTATAAACCAATCGGAAAGAGAAATATTGGTAGGCCGAGGAAAAGATGAACGCCGGAACAGGCTTGAATAGCCTAATCCATGAAGACGACGACGACGGTGTTGGTAAATGATGTTAATTACGTAATTGTGTTGTGTTTTGATCATAGTGCTTTTGTATGATGTTTAAATAGGTTTGATTTGTTACCTCCTGTGGCACACAGGTCTTTGTTCAGTTGTTGATTTTTTTAGTTCATACTGGAAAGTACAAAGTTCGGTTCTCTAATTATGTTTCTCGTTAAATTTTTAATTCTCCAAATTCTATAACCGGTTATTATAAATAGAGCCGCGTTCTTTGTCGGGTCCGTTAGTACTTGGTCAGAGGGAAGTAAAGAATTCGGTATAGGTCATTTGTTCTAGCTAGAAGCTCTCCCTCCAACGCTCTGTGCCGCTGAGCTGTTCTGTTTAGTGGTGGGGGAAGCACCTCGTAGTTGTAACAGTAGTATACAGTTAGATAGAGAGGGAATGATCATTAAGTGAGAAAGAGACAACACTTGCCCCTTTAAACTATCCCTACTCTACCTACTCGGCCTCCCCTTACAAGCTTCTTCCTAAAACAAATGTACTATACATAAATCGGTTGCGTAGGGATTCAAAAATAGTATGTGATAACTGTAAGGATCGGTTTGATTTTTTCAGAGGTTTGTCAGTGACAGAAAATGTGGTGTACTATTGTTATATTATGTATACTACTGTAAATAAAGTATTAAAATATAAATTGATTGTAAATGACCATATTTTCTTTTTCGTTGAGTTTGTTGGAGTAGCCTATTAGGTTTTATAACATTTTGTGATCTACTATAAAATTAAAATGTTTAATTGTAATTCATTTAATTGTTGTTGTTGTTTATGTCAACAGCCAAAAGGCTGGTTTGAACCTCTAGAGGTTTTACTAAGTAAAAACGAGGAGTAAGGTGGTTTACAATTGCCTTCCTCACTGAGTTGAAAGAGTATGCTTATCAGCATGCCAGGCCCTCCGAAAAGCACTCACTTTCCACCCTGCAAATGACACCTTCACTTCATTCACTACAGGGTCTGGCTGCATAGTGAAATTCATTACTCTCAGAGGAGATAACTCTGACTAGCGTCTTTTACACCTCTACCTCTTCTGTTCTTAAATAATTCAGTCATATAAGTGGCTGACTATGTGATAAGAAACGGAACTATTTTTTTAGCCCTGGACCAAACAGATAGAGTGCAATTAAAATAACACTCCACCTGCCCGTTTTGGGCATATTTAATTGTTATAACATTTATAATTTATTATAATTAATACTTTTTGTTTATAATTCTTTTTTTATCATCAATTAATTACAAGATCCAGAAAGAACCTGGCGTACACTTTACAATATACGAGTAAGCGTTTTATTAGGTAAACTTTGTAGCTTACGTCTGTTAATTTTGGCTTGATGATATGAATAACTTGAGAATTGTTACCTTTTTTGATAATTTTTCTTGCAAACTATTACTAATTATCTAAACTTCTAATCCTAAGTAGTCTAACTACCTTTGAATTGCCTGTTTGTTAAATAAGCCGTTTCTAAACATTTGTAAAGTTAATTTTACTGTAGTTGTGTTTGACACGCTTTGTGTCCTCTTTGGCCGTAGGAAACACGTGGAGATGAAAAGTTTTTGTTTGAGCTGTAGTTGAAAGTGGTTTCCAAGGGAATGTTCTCCACGGCAATAATTTAACTTACGTCGTTTGAGTCTAATGTGTTGTACGAAATGAAATGTCCTCAATTGGAAGCAGGCTTCTTAAATTAATTTGATTTCATAGACGAAATCTATCAGGGATGTATAAAATTTTATTAAATTATCTTATTATAAATCTATTCGGACTTAAGCTTGTCAAATATACGGGTTTACTGCTCGCAGCAATTTGGCGAGCCTGCAAGCAGCTCAGTCTAAAATACTTTAAATTAACACTAACTCCTTTTAATACTAAATGACAAATCACAATACGATCTACTCATTTTTTGTGCTATTATTATAATAGAACAACACAAACGACTCGGCAGAAAAACTGAGGAACACAAAAATGACTTGATCAGAAAATGCATATACTACGCCTACGTGATATTCCACAGAGCAAGTTGAAGAGAAAATTAAGCAGACGTATTTATGATAAATAAATGAAGAAAATACTTTTTTTTTATTCGTGAACTTTATTTAGTAGAGTCGTACATCCTTTATTGCTTATTCCGTTCACTACATCCACTACACAGATGAGGATAAGATTTTTCTGTATGCGATGATCTTGTATACAACCGGAAGGTCGTTAAATTTTTATGAAAGAAGTGTGAACTTCCTTTCAATTTATCCGTTCGTTGCCTTTCCGGTTCATATTTACAGATGTACATGCTTAAACATTATCTATGAACATAGTTTTATGTGGCTGTTATTTTTTTTCTACCGTTTCTTAATGATTTGTTAATTATCTGTCTAATTTAAAATTTATTTTGTTTTATTTTAACACATTAACTTATAATAGTAGCAAATATTTTGTCGTGATGAACTTTAGTATCATAAAGGTAAGTAAAAATGAAGTGAACGGACTAAGGAAGATCTAAATTTGTAAATATTTTAAAATTAGGCTTTTTTATTTAAGTTTGTAACTGTGCAAAGACAACTAGCTAAAAACGAGAATGTGTAATTAAAGTTAAAAAGATGTGTTAATGGCTTAGAGGAGGACACCACCTAGTGACAGTTCTACAGAAAACTAAATGTCTACTATTAGTGTTGTGCTAATCAATTGTATCTGTACTCCA
This sequence comes from Catonia carolina, assembly GCA_035578175.1. NCBI lineage: Eukaryota > Metazoa > Arthropoda > Insecta > Hemiptera > Achilidae > Catonia > Catonia carolina. Next base: position 22,092,854 of record JAQMRL010000003.1, on the reverse strand, counting down.
TCGGTATTTCACTTGTCTTTGTGCGATTCCTAGTTAATCGGGAAAATTTATGTGATGTACTATGAGATTATTGTGATTTTGAATTCAGTCTCTAAATTCACGGTATAATTATAAAAAAATCAATCATTGTTGTAAGAGATTCGTAAGTCATCATGTAATGTTTTATTGGATATATAACTAAAACCGCAAAAGTTTAATTTGGAAACGCTGCATTCTTAACAAATATTAATCTAAGTTAGCACTATACATCTAGAGCGGTCGGATTATTTTCAAACATTTTACTTCTGCTGAAGTTAAGCTACAAATTTTCAAACTTCCACTAAAAAAATTTCAGGTTATGGCCTTATTACTGCAGAGGTCACGCGAAAGCTGTCTAGGAAAGGAATAATTTTCCTTACACATTTATGCAATTCTGTATTACAAACAACTAAGATTCGTGCTCAGTCCGCTCAGGAAGCTGATTCCGGTGACTGGTTCACAAGATCATTCAGAGGAAGATGTTGTTGTGTATGTAGGCCAATTCAGAAAGAAGATTTTTATTTTCTTTGTTGAGTATGATTTGGAGTTATGATTGTAAAACACAAATACTGTTCCGCAAACAATGCGTTCTCGATGTTATTTTTTTCTGTTATAACTTTTAATATTTTAACACAACAAAAATACACAAAAACAAAAAACAAACAACGTAGGTAATAAAATATAAAATACACAGTTTATTTGATATACGAGTGTATATCTTCGCTGTACAATACTTTTGAACTCGAAATACTTCTGGCAACTAAGCAACTGAGCGACGAGTTTACAGTATATCGTGACTGGAGAAACTTGAGTTGCTGTGTCACTCGCCAGTTGCGTTATTATCACTCCATTATGAAAATTACATTCAATCCTGAACGCTAATAAAAAGCACCTCCAGTTTACGTTGCCGTCACTGGTAGATTTTTGTATCTATATGCGTTTTAAATGAGCAAATCATCGATTTACTGTAAGTTATTAAATGTATTTTTCGAAACGGTATTTAGTTTGAGGTTAAAAATAACGAGCCAACAGTTTGTTGGTTCATATTATTATTGTAAAAACAAAATCGATTAACATTACATTACATTTTTGGATTTTGTTTATTAATTTGTTGTATATTTTTAGAAAAAGTTTTAATAAAAGTTTTTATCTCGTTACTTCTTTGAAGAATGCATTTTCATATTGTTTCATCATTTTGTTATATTTTTGTTCAGTTTTGAATAATAAGATGAGTAATGCAATCTGCTCAGATTGAATGTAATTTTAAAGCGCTCCGTACTTGTATGATGAATGGAACACAACTTATTACAGCTACAAGTAGAAAAGTTATTTTTTGGAATTTCAACAAAAAACTTTCTTCTCTTCGCGCTGCTCTGCTGCTACATTGCATCTTACGCTTAAGTTAAAGTAAAATTTCAAAAATTTTCATAAAGCGTTTGCTTTTTATTTTACATTGTATATATTTTTTTTATTCCAATATGACCTAGTTTAGGATATACATTTTGTATCCATAATCTTGTTAAGTCGGTTTTATATCAGTCAGTAAGTAAAAAAGAGAAAATCAATTTATATTTAATCCTGGAATTTTAAGTATAACATTTTATATGTATACATTTTTTAAATAACTATTAATATCTTTGTATCCTTAAGCTTGCAGTAGTTTCTTCAGAACTTCTTAGAATTCTATTTAAAATCATTGGAAGGCTTGCTTGAAAACTATAAATACGTTAAAACATTTTCAGTGTAGTTAAGGAAGAGTGTTTAAACAATTTTAACGGAATCCTTAAAACTCATGAAACGCATTTAAAAAATCTAACTTATCGAGAATAAAATATTTTGCTTAAACTGTTTCCATGAGTCATTAAGTTTTTAATATAAATTTTTTTAACAATACGGAATATCCAAATAAGTCGGTTTTACAAATTGTCTAATAGTTGTGGTTTACAATTGTCTTATATTTATGATATATTAATAAATATATATTAATTTAAGGGAAGACTTTATTTTGTATCCCGCCAATAGTTTAAATTTGCTATTTTTAGGTACATTTTTCATAGGATTGGTAAAAGATACGAAAATTAAACATTACACACCATTGGTGTCGGGTTTCTTCTCGAGCTACTAACATTTTTTCAATTTAATCTTTGGACCAGACCATTTTTTTTAAAATTACGAATATAATAAAATTTTTACAATTTGTTCTCCATGTTTTTTGCGTATTACTAATTTTTGGAGTACATTAGGAAGTAATAAAACTGTCGGTATATGTGAATATACAAGATAATTAACTGGTAAAAATTTCAGCCTAGTAGGTTTATTGGTTTCTGAGAAAAATGTACCTAGTGTTAAAAATCTAAATTTACGCGGAAACGCAAGAAACAAGAAGGCACAAACCAAAAACAAAATGTACACAAACAAGTAAATTTCCCATCAAGAGTTGATTAGAAAGCTGAACCCACAGCTGAGAATACAAAAAAACAGTGATGCAGATATTTTAAAAACTAAAAATCTCTTTGCACTAAAACGAGCAGTATAAAATTGTGAAAAATATTCGTTCTTGGTAACGTGATAATTTTTCTAAGTAAACTTGATAAAAACTTAATTTTTTCGTTAAATAATTATTTTTTGACGTAATTTATTTTTCTGGTAGATCTAGGCCTAAACTATTGAAAAAAATAAAAAACCAAAAATCAAAATTTTGAGTTAAACCATCGTGTCATCACCCCTTAACTGTTTCATGGTGAAACAATTTTATTTTTTTTCTCTCTGGGATTAGAGTCCATTTTTTACGACAATATTTGCGTAATTTTAGAAGTTCGACGTAATGAAAACGTATTACAGGTAGTTTACGTTTTTCGTAACTAACCACGATTTATAATAACTACGGGTTAAGATTCCTCCTAATCACTTTAGGAGAACAGACTAAGATGACGAGTAAGTTACTACAGCTGATACTGTAGACACACTAAAACTTTAAAAGAGGAGAAGCTGCTATGGTGGGAGCAGCACTGAACGCAATTTAGTATTTAAATTCTGACTACAGATAAATTTACTGAATGTTTGAATTATAGTTCATTTTACAAAAAATAATAATAATAAGCAATTGTTGCTTTTCTTAGTAGACACGTGTAACAGTTGGTTATAAACTTATAGAGTAAAATTATTATAAAAAACCTTAAAATCTGATAATATTTTTAGGAATTAATTCTGTACCTGGTTAAAAACCTGGAATTCTAAAAATTAACATTAGTATTGTTCATATGACAGGTACTTAGAAAATGTTAAGTTAACTTGGGGAAGTCAGTGAAACCATTTAATTCAACGAACCCTTCTAAGGCTAACGTTATGTAGTTTATAAAACGTTTTATTTTAAACTGTTTATTGTTTTATTGGTTGGTTTTTTTTGGTTTTTATTGGATGCCTTTATAATTCTTGTTGGTTGTACGTAGGTAATTATATGGAGTGATATAAAGATGAAAACATGGCAGACCTGACCAGGTATCAAACCCAGGAGTCTTGGCGTAGAACCCAGTTACACTGACCACTGCACCAACGGGTCGGCTGTTTGGTTGGAAAATAATGAAAGATTGCCTTTTACATCAATTTCTAAAATATTTTTGGCTGTTCATTGAAATGAATCTATATAGGTAGATTAGAAATTACAACGTTTGCAATTAGATTTATGATAATTTAAATTGTTTTTATTCCAGATTCATTACAAAATATAATGGTAATTATCTCAAAAAAAAATCTAATACTATATTAGAAGGCGTCAATACCATTTACACTATTTGTCTCTCTTTTATTTTGCTGTACGAAATGTAGTAGAAATAGAAAGTTTGGAGAGGGATTTTTTCGTCTTATCCTCCCTCATCAATCACGTTTGTTTACAACTACTAAACTGTAACTTAATCTACACTTGTTGCAAACCGATATAATCTAGAACCAAATACAATAGCCCCTGAATTCTAAAACTACAACGTACAGATCGTAAACCTGCTATGGGCTAACAAGTTTAAAATCCAACTGTAATTTCCTAGTAGTTTACTGAATTTAATCTTATAATGAAATTGATCAATTAGAATTTTTTACCATATCATAAATTTTATTTCTAAACGTAGTAGGCCTAAATTAATATATTTATTAAATATATTACGTAAAAATAAAATAAATATATATACGTAAAAATAATATGATTGTTTATTAGGTGATTTAGTAATATCTTCTCTGACAAGTGGCTAATTTGTTAAGGCTTCACAAGATAATCTTTCGTTAGTATCATTTAACCGGATCCTGTTATTCCGGACTTCAAAGTTATCCGGACCGATATTTACATTGATGAATTTGTCATTATCAAGACGAAGCTGTAATTACATGATTACTTTGTAATAAATGGTCACATCGTTCATGAATGATCGGCCTGAGGCTGTACAAGAGTAACCTTATTTACATTTCATAAATTTCATCCTTATATCATTGGTAATGTGGTTGTTTATTGTTTTTAAATTGAAAGACTGCGACGTACACATATTAGAGATTAAGAAAACAAATGAAATCTCCACTTACAGCAGAAGCATTTGCTACGCATACCAGGTAGGCCTAATTCATAAAGATGGCCAAATACCGATGGCCAAAAAAACCTTCTCTAATGGAACTAGTGTAGATGCTACAGCATTGTCTGCACCAGCAAGTCTATAAAATAAATTTTTATAATGCATCCTGCAGCCTCTATTCAATCCTATTATAAAAATATTTAATTTTTCACTTTTGTTGTTGTTTAGGTGATTAGCCGAAAGGCTTGTTTGAACCTCTAGGGACTTTACTAAGTAAAATGAGGAGTACGGTAGTTTACAGTTGCCTTCCTCACTGAGTGGAAAAGTATGCTTGTCAGCATGCCAGGCCCTCCGAATAACATTTACATTCCACCCCGCAAATGACACTACACCCTTCTCTTCATTCACTACAGGGTCTGGCTGTATAATGAAATTCATTAATCTCAGAGGAGATAACTCTGGCTAGTATCTTTTACATCTCTACTTCTGTTATTAAATGCTTTAGTCATGTAATTCGCTGGCCATATGATGAGAAACAAAACTTGTAGCCCTGGAAGTAGCAGATCGAATACAAATAAACACTCCAACTTAACTAAATTTTTTTTAAATTTATTAAAGTTTTTCAAAGATATATTTTCAATCATTCCCATAAAACTCTTTAAAGTCTCTCATAAGTATATAAAAGTATTTTTTTTTTTACAGTTTATAATTTTCTAATTGTTATTATTTTATTAAAAGGTTGTTAACAAACTAAAAAAAAACTTATCGTAATCGTTAGGTAAATTAGGGTGAAAAAATAATCTGTTATCGTAAGAGTGGTTACAGTATAAAAATCACTAGATATTATTCAGAGTACGTTCCAAACTATGAGGTGCCTAAGAAAATAACTGCTAATGAATCTTAAACAGTGCTCAACATGTACGTGTAATAACGTTAATAATAATTGAAATTTTTTTTAAAATATTTTTGCCAATTTTTTTGAAGTACGTCGTATATAAGTTTTAAAATAATTAAATTAAAATTTTTAGAAAAATTATTCTAAAATAGGTACTAAATAATCACAATAATACCTTTTAATATATTCAGTGAACGTGTAACCAGGCGTTGGTTTTTATTTTAATACTTTATCCTGTAAAATACTAAATAATTATGTAAGATTACTCTAATATTATTTTTACATAAAAATATGAAGTAAAAAAAACGAGAAAAACATGTTACAGATATTATTACTAACTTAAAAAAACTTAAATGACTATTAAATTTAACTTAGCAGTATAATAACACAAGTACTGAATTAAAAACGCATTTCACTGCTTGCATGATTTCTTCTTTTTTAATTTTTTCTTCCTTTAAAAAGACCAAAAACATCTCATTAGCATCTTGTGTAATTTGGTGAAGATATAAAAGTATAAAAGATGGTAGAAGTAGAAGAATAAAAATAATTATCGTCAAAGAGGGATGGGGGGAAGGGAATCCTTAGTTGTAGGGGAGGGGGTAATTTTCTTTTGGCGTACGTCCAGTGATTGAAGTGTTAAGAGGAAGAATAAGAGAGTGAAAAAGTCTTATTTATAATAACGCCTCAGGGAACTCAACTTATAATGTAGCTATAAGATATTTAAAATTTCACGCTGTTTTATAACAATACATTCACTATTGTGTTTTATATTACTCTTAAATTTGTTAAAATATTTTATATTTTTACTTTAGGCGGTTCCGTAAGAAAAATAATAAAAATACGTAATTCACTAGGCAACAACTTTTTGAAATCATTCATGACAAAATCACTTCTGCTTTTATAAATGCAGTAAATAGATTACACCAAATTTTCGCAAGTGATTTTTTGTCAGCGTATTTATTTTATTTATTGCTACAATACAATCCATAAGATGTCAAATGTCTATCAACCTTTCAATTCTATAATGCAGTGATTCTCAACCTGGTGGTCGAGGTGATATTATTAGGGGGGGAGGCGAAACAATATAATATTTAAATCATTTTATAAGAAAAATCATTTATTATAAACGTACGTACTTATAAAATTTTTACATGCAATATGTACACTTACGAGTACTTGTAAAAAAAGAAATTAATCATTAATTTGATAGTTGCATTTGTTTTTCATTTAAAATTTTCTTCATACGTGGATCTCGTTAAAACATATAAAAGTAAAATTGTTCTCGAGTGATAACATACGATTCCTATATTTAGTTTTTTTGTCTGTATTTTCTTTAAATACATAAAATTAGTGCAGTTTGATTATATAATATTAAAAAACATTTTACATTTAAAATTACAGTCAAAATTTAATTATTAATAGTAAGGCTAACTATTATAATCAGTGGGGAGGGGGGTCGCGAAGCAAAAAAATGTTGAGAATCACTGCTGTAATGTATAGTTCATTCAACTTCAACTTGAATCGGCGCTGTTATACTGCAAAACCTTAGAGGACTGTATCTGCAATACATCGAAACGGCAGCAAAAACATCACAATCCAACATTATCCTTGATATCTACGTAGACCTTCTGCCAGAATACAAATGCATTCTGCTATTCTACGTTTTCTTTGTATAAAAATGTTCCTATAAATTAATAATCCTACTAAAAAGAACGTACTCTTTTTATTCCTTTTAAAGATATGGCAATCCTTCTGTAATTAGCTACAATTCTTTCTTTAAATAAATAAAGAAGTCCGTTCGTGTTCTGTAAATTTGTTCCCTTAGTGACCAGGTAATGCTTCTTTACGTGTACGTATCCCATCCATTTTTTTACGGAGTCAGAACGTTTTCATTTCTTTTTCTTATCAAATTACTGTATATCTGTATTGCACTATTTCGTTGTTTTTCTGATCCCTAATATGTTTACGTTGAAATCTTAATGATGTAAGCAATGCCGTGACCCAATACGATGAGGAGGATATGTATGCCAAGTGAATGAGGTGTAGTCTTGTACAGACTCAGGCCAACAATACCTGAGGAACCCAATCATAAAAGTACACTGGTAACCATTGTTTAATGATCAAATCCGTATAAAAGAAAGTATAAAGGTAAGTTACCTTTACTAGGATTTGAACCAGGAACTTTTGTCTCCAAAAATCAGCTGACTCGTGGCAACGACTTAAAGGACAACCACTACAACTTAAAGGACTTAAAGACAACCACTAAACCAACCCGTTGGCTATTTCGTATTCAGTTTAAATTATTTCAATAAAAATATTGATTGTTTTTTAGTGTGATTTTATTTATGAAAAAATATCACGAAAATTAATTTTTTTGTATCTATATTAGTTGTAATAAAAAGGTTCTCTTTGTATTATTTTTCCTCTAAACTCTTCTGGTCAAGTAAGTATTTGAATTATCCGAAGTTTCTTACCTATTTCTATGAGACATTCTACCCTCAGCCCCTTTTTCGGTTTAAAATATAATATTCCAAATTCTGAAATTTATGTCATTTAGAGTTTCCAGTGTTTGTTTGAATAATCATATCTGTAGTAATTTATTCTGGATTTTTACTGGTTCACCCCCGGTAGATTATTAACTGAATGACAAGGCTAGTCATTTATTGGGGCTGTTTTCTGAGGGCTTCATAAACTACTCATAAGTGGACCAACAAGTTAATGAAGCTCCAATAACAATTATATTCTGCCGATTACTATCGACTCAGTGTTGTACTGGAATTTCCAATTAACTCCCTCTGAGTTCCTTGGATTACCAGAAGCACCTGTTGCAGTTTAAATACTGGAATTAGTGAGAGAGGCTAAGTGAATTTTCTTAATGAAGTAAACCATTTTTTTAAGCTTGTCAATTTTAAACATTGAATCTTCTTATATTTTACGGCTAAATATTAATAATATAGTTTCTAAATTAAGATTAACAGTTTTGATAAATTAACTGTTGTTTTTGTTAACAATTACTAAAAGTTTTGCTTACCAATGTTAAAACTGTGTTGGTATTTTGGTTAGCCAACCTGTCGCAACAAATACAGAATTACATCTGAAAGGAATACAAACTTCAACCCAACATGACGTCAAGGCGACATGTTTACAAACTCATTAAAAGTTTATAAAAATACTTGTTTTCTCTTCCGTTTGAAAATTTTTTATATTTAGTTTAGAGTTTGCTGGACAATCTGTATTATGAAAAAACCAAATCGACCGGATTCTTTTCGGTGTGTGATTTCCTCGCATAAGTTATTTTTTTCATCATTTTATCACTACTGAAACGATGTTCTTAGAGTGGAATTAACGGTGCGACAACTCATGACATGTTTTACATTAATACTTGTAGTTCTAAATCAGCGAAATTATTTAACACTAATGATTTTTGTGATCAGTACTGTTCATACTGTACTGGTTGTTACACTGTTAGTTTTAATTTTCCGAATGTTATGTTTTATGTTATTTTTGACTTGTTGCATCGTTTTTCGTGTCGCTTGCATTATGGTTGTCTCTTACTATTTTAGATTTCAACCATTTTCCTCCCCAGAACTAAAATTAGTTTTTAATTTTTATTATTCAAGTAAAAATTCTCGGATGCACTGATGTTCTACTGACATATTTCCCCATATTGTATTACATTATAATTTTTTTCCTTCGTCGTCAGTTGTCTCCATTCCTCAGTGCTATTTTATTTTCTTCATTCGTCAGGAACACGTTAAAAATATCTTTAAATTTTATTGTCATTCTTTACAGCATGCTTATTCTATCTTTAAAAGTTGGCCACCATTTTTGTGAATCGCTCTCTTGTCATTAGCTACCCTTAAAAAATCTGCGTTGTCATATTTTTTCCCAGTTTCTTAATATTTTTAACCGTGAACATTTCTTTTGATCAGATCTGCGCCTACATACAGTTTTGTTATTAATCACCCAAAATCATCCTCATTGTACTGCTCACAACAAAAAGTAAAATTTAAATTTTTTAATTTTGATTATTGTGTGAATTAATTCGCACTTTACTTATAATTTATTCTTAACATCCAATTTCATTCACACTTAACACTAATAGTATTATTTCTCATTGTTTTGTATCATTTTTATTTATACGAAATAAGGTGTGCCCCTAAATAAACAAGTCTGTCACAATAATGACGCTTGAAAACAAAACTTTACTTCGTAACGCCCCAACACCATCGTCGAAACTTTACAATTGATTTCGTTATTTACTTCGCAAAATCTCTTCTACTAATTTTAAAACATTTAAAACTCTAGATTTACCTCTACGATTTTGGTAATCATTTAAACTTTTTTTTTCTTTTCTACTTCAATGATAATCATTGTCGTATCATAATAGTCATTGTCATCATCTCCAGCTTCAACAACTTCGTGTTTCAAGATGTTGATTCACAGTTCATCAAGTTTAGTTTTTTTACATACACATGTATATTTTTCTTCACATTTAGTCATGTTAAAACACACTACTGAGTGAAATTTTTATTTTAATTCTTTTCTCCTCTTTGCTTAAAGTTTTTGTATTTATAAACTGGTTTTAAAAGAAATACACTTACAAAAAAACTAATTTTAAATTTCTGATTCTTTTTAGAATCCCGATGTACTCTCTTTACAGCCAAGTAATTTTTTTATTCTTTTGGTAAAGCTTTGTATTTAAAAACAAACAGTTATCTATTTAAAAATACATTGAAACATATTTTGCGTTTAAAATAATATAATGGTAATATTTACATTTTTTAAATTGTACCCTCGGTGAAATGTATAATTTTGTTAATTTTTCCAAACCTTAATTCAAAATTTGTATTCGTTTAGCTAATTTTTTTAAGGAAAACTCGTTTCTTCTTTCTTTTTAAAGTAAGACAATTATTTTTTTATCTATTTAATTATGTTAACACCTCATGTTGTACTGATAAAATAACTGTTTCTTCATCGTTTGTTAGTGTCTACCCATAAGTCTTTTGGTTTTCAGTATTAATGATTTAACACATCCAATTTGCATGACGCTTTAGAACCATGTCCACATGATCTCTCCAAAATCTTACAATATTCTGCGTGCCAAGTTTCTCTCCGATAATGTCACTTTTTTACCGCTCTCCAAGTGTAATCCCTTTAGCAATTCTCAATATCTTAATTTCTATTTTTCTCACCATTCTTTTTGTTACAGTGATCCAGTTCTTATAGTTCCTTTTGCTTTTTCTGCATTTTTTTATTTTAATTTTTAATTTACTTTTTATTATATTTTTTGAGTCTATTGACTTGCGTTCCGACTTCTTTTCCGAGTTGTCTTTCACGCAGTAAATTTACTCCTGGGTTAAAGCCTCTAATTAAAAGTCAGTCATTTAACATTTACAACTAGTTTATGTCTTAGAGCCCTACAAATTGGTTTTGGCTGTTAATATCATCATATGGAATTGTTTGGGCGTCGTTTGTAACTTGAATATACTCACTGTAAATCGTTCTCACTCTCTGATTCTATCACCTTTTTGTCTGCGTTACATAGCATTTTTAGTCGGCCATTACCCATTCTATAACTAATATCAACTTCGTTTACACTTTTTATGATTTGACTGACCATGATGTTAAAAAGCTTTGGACCTTAAACTGCCCTGTTTCCGAATGCATGTGGCTGCTTGGATTTCTTCTGTCTTATTTTAAATTTTATTCTTCAAATGAACTTTAGAAATTTTTGGGGCAATAGAAGTGAGTCAGTGACAAATAATTTAACAGACACTTGGTTGCGCTTAGTAGTTCAATATTTATCTTTAGACTCCTGTAAATCGTCCCGTAAGTATATCAAGTTATCCTGGGTAATCAGGTGATAATAACCGGTTCGGTTGTTCTCCTGTAAAAAAACACCTACTCTACAGTTAATCTAATTGGGCAATCCTTAAAAAAATCGATGGTTAAATATACCTATATTTGAACGAGGTATTCGTTTGTTAATTTAAAATTTTTACCATGGCTTTGTGTAAGTCTGATGAATCGACATCATTTGCAAAACTCAGCATTAAATGATTAGTCGGAAAAAATAGAATTTAATAAAATAATAAATTGATTAGGATAATTTCGGATTATGAATATCTCCGTGTAATCAAATAAACGTGTCGATTTCCTGGACGGCTTATCCATAAATAAGTAAGTAATAAGTAAGTAATAAGTAGGTAATAAATAAGTTATTTTTGAATACATGCAAAGTGGAGCAAACATAATTTATGTCAGGAAGTTAAATTGAAATATTTATCTCGTCCACTATTTTTATGATACGTAACAATCGTCTTGGTGAACAGTAGTATTTTCTGACATTATTCTTTACTTAAACAATAAATCTACATGTTTTAAATATATTTTCAGTTATAAATTTGTTTTTGGTAACACATTTTTTTATTAGATCGAGATTTTCTAATAATTCATGAAACCGTCTCTAATAGGTATAATTTAATTATTGATTACTATGTAGGTCGGAAATTTCAAAACAGTATGAACCTTATCGGCAAAAACTTGTGTGATAGATTTTTAAAAAAATATGAACATTATATAGCTATTTGTGAAACTTAAATGGAAAGGCATATAAAGATAAAAAGAGCTGATTTGGATTTCAAATATATGAAATTATAATGGTTACCGAGACGTCAGGAATGTATCGTTCTTTATGTTAAAATAAAATTATTTTATCTTATATTTTCGGACATATGGCATGAATGTTCGATAGCAGATTGACAAAACAAATTTTCAATAAAATAATAAATATCAAAAACAAACTAGTATGGTTCACAGTAACGTTAAACGACATTATAAAATTTATAATGTCATTCAACGATTTCTACATTTAATGTAAAAATCGACCCAGAAGATACACAGAACAGAAATTTTTTTAGAAAATAAAGCCAGAGAGTGATCTTCGGGGGAGTGAATGAAAAGAAGAGACGTTCAACCTCAACAGTCTGAAGAATTTAAGAAGAAAAGATCCGAAAGAATGAAACCATTGTAAGAGAAAAGGAAACTTGAGCAAAACACATGAAACACATGAAACAATGAAACAATGAACACATGAAAAAATAATTAAAATATTGATTTGGTGTGCTCTTTCTAAAGGGCTATTTGGATAAAAAGCACTATATAATCGTATTTGAAAACCCATCTTCATTTAGTATACAACAGCTGTGGAATTGTGCTAAGGAAAGTTAAACAAGAATTATGCACAACCCTTTGAGAACAAAGTACTGAAAGCTATAGGGGTTGATGCTACTTGTTATGTTAAGAGTATTGATCTGTACAGAGATCTTAACATTCATTTTGTGTCCATTGTAATAAGAAGATTTGCTTTTAAACTTGATTAAGCTCTTCTTCGTGGTCACGTCATACAGAAGCAATTAAGGTTCTTGACGACAAATAGGTTGTTGAAAGGCTTAAGAAGATCAAGCAATTCGAGCTACTGTAATACTTAGTACAATGTAGATGTGTTAAAAGCAGTCTAACTGTTAGTCTGTAAATTAACAAAGTTATTGTATGGAAAAGGAATGTGTTTTTACTTTAGTTTTTACAGTTTTTAAGTTTTTGTTATGTAAATCACAGTTCTGAGACCTTTTTTATTCGATTTTATAAGTAAAAAGAACCATACAAAACCATGATATTTTTCTTTTAATCACAGTTCCTGATTCCGAAGCGTGGTTTGAAATCTATGGAGGAGAAAAAATTGGGAAAAGATGCAGTATTTTCAGCCTCTTGAGTACGGTATCTGATTTTTTTATTTTCACTTAAGAATGAGCTACCTAGTATTCGCTTGTAAGCCTATAAAGTATTCGCACTTCTTCTTAAAACACCTTATGTTTATATCTCTACATTCACCTTTTGTTTAATTCACCCAGTTGAATGGTGTAGTGGTCAGTACTGGTATCTTACCAGGGGTGCTGGTTCGATTTATGATCAGGTTTGAAATTTTTCATCACTTATTTTCATTTATCACCCTTAACCGTTCGCGTTAGCTCCTTAATATGCATAACAAGTCGGCGAAAAACTAAAATTTTTATTAATTTCTTCTAAATTATTGCTGTCTTAATTTTTATTACTTATTTTTAATTACCTGCAATAAACATTGCAAAATTAGTGTTTGTTGAATCTATTTGCTTTGTTAATTATTCAAATAATAATTTCAAATACTATTTTAAACCCGATTCATAGATATGTATTTATTAACTGTTTACATAAATTAATATGTTTGTCGGTAGGATTATAAAATAGCTTTGTAGAATTTCTCTTTAAATTTTTATTCATTTTTATTACCATTTTATTGCTTTATATTATCTTAATTAGATTTATCGCGATAATGAAACTAATTTATAATATTTTTTTAGATAGACCTATATAGTAATTTTTTAATTTATTTCCGATTGAGTAATTTTTACTCAGGTCAATGGCTCTACTTATTTTAATTTTTAATTCACGAATGTCAAATGTGTTATCCCACGTTTATATGCTGTGTTAAATTTAATAAATTTGGAAATTATTGTTTGGACTAGTTAGTTAAAAATTTATACGTAAAGCCCTTGCGAAGCGCAGACTTAATTTCAGTATTCTGTTAATAGTCCGTGGAAAGAAACACACACATTCAATATCCAAGTACGAAAATAATTGAGTGTTTTGTTTTTACAGTTTTTCTACCACTTACCAAATTTTTCTCCGCAAAATATTATGTATTTTTCTGTCGATCGTTTGTATTTGCTAAACGTGATATATTGTTAAATGTAGCTGGTTGTGTGTTTTCATACTAAAAAATAACCGTGTAAAATCAACAGTGTGTCTAAATCGACACTGTGGATTTACAAAGTGATAAGCTGGCTATAATTTATTGAGTTAAATTGTCTCGCTTTATGTTTTTTTATTTTTTTCAAATTGTTTGTAGGCTAGATAGTAACGTAGCCAACGTTGTGTTTACTGTAATAAATACTTAGTAATGGTTTTTCACTCCTAAATTTCATTTTCTCATGGAAAAGAATTTTAACTTGAAATTCTGTTTATTGATCTTCGCCATTATCCCGTTTTTCTTAAACCAAAACAGGGAGTATACTAATTTTTTGTCAACTTTTTTTGTAAATGTATGAACAAACTAGAGGTATTGTAACTCGTTACTTAGGTGATGTGGTAAGTTACTAAGTTTTAGTCTGAAAAACTATCTTCTAAAAGAATATCAATTAATATGTAGATAAATTAATAATTATCTTATCTTTGTAAACTATATATTTATTCCAAGCAAAACTATGTAGTAATGAATCTTCTGACTAAATAATAGTAATATCAAAATAATGTGGCCTTAGTCCTAACAAAATAAGCTCTTCTTCAAGAACATAGGACTTAGCCTATAGTGAATGTCATTTTTTTAATTCTTTTTAAAAAAACATATTGGGACACTTATTGCTAAGGTCCGTTTCGGGATCTAGGTTATTAAATAATTAATACACCAAAGTTTACAAATTACAAATATTTATTAGACTAAAAGATTACAAAATAAATAATTAAACTAATTATAATTAGATAGTACAATAAATGATTTAATAATTCACTTAATATAGCTAATAAACAATAAATAACTTACAATCACTTTTACACATTACACAACATACAAAACACAGAAACTGAATTCATAAAGACTGATCTTAACTTTACAATACACTCAGAAAAAGACTTAACACAATACACACACAAAGACAGTGTTACAATCGTTGACTGACACAATGCTCGGTACGCGCCTGCCTACGTCCCATAGACATTCGTCGAAGGAAACGATTACTGACTGGACCGCGCTCGGGGGCCTCCTTTTATAATCATTCACAAAGATCGTTCCAGAACAAAGTAGAGAAATCTACTCAAGTACAAAAATAACTCTTTATTTATGAATGCTAGAAAAATCCATTGTTAATAGGTCAACAAAAGGTCTTTTGTAAATAGAAAACGTAAACAACCTGCCTCCCTCATACTAGCTGTACACAATACCTAAACTTTATGATAGTTATTACAACCCTTATTAATGAATAGACACACTTTTATGGTTACAACTGTCATTTACAAAACTGATCTTATTGTGTATTGTTATTTTTATTATTCCTTAATTATTTTTATGAATGGAATTCTGGAACCTTCGTGAACAATCTCGTTTTTCTTTCAATCTTGTTACAATATATTTTAACAATGACTATAACTATGTGAATTAATGTTTTAAAACTGTTTCTGAAAGTCTTTTAAGGTGAGACTGTATTATATAGTTTTAACTGAAAATTTTAATTTTCTGTTTTAAAAATGTTTTTTAATAGTTTAGACCTAGATCTACAAGAAAACATTAAATTACATTAAAAACATCAAAAGTTTTGATCAGGTTTACCCAAAAAAATTATTTCACCAAAAACGAATATTTTTCATAATTTTATACTGCTCGTTTTAGTGCAAAGGGAATTTTAGTGTTTTAAAGTATCTGCATCACCTTTAATATTCTCAGCTATTGGGTCAGCTTTCTAACCAACTGTTGATGGGAAATTTACTACTTGTTTGTGTACATTTTTTTGATTTGTGCCTTTTTCCGTAAAATTAGATGTTTAACACTTCGGTACATTTTTCTCAGAAACCATTAAACTGACCTGACTTTTATCGGTTATTCATCTTGTACATGCACGTATACCGACATTTTTGTGGCTTTCTCAGGTACACCAAAAATTAGTAATATGCAAAAAGCGGTAGAAATAATAAAATGGTCCAACAGATTAGATGGGAAAAAATCTGGTGTGAAACACTCACACAACTTTCTCTTGCCAGTGCAAATAATTAACAATAAACCTAACATTAGTAATAAAACATAAAAAATAAACAAAAAACTAACCTCAATAAACATAACCTAATTTTAATCATGAGTGAAAGACGCAAAATGAAAATCAACCTCAGTTTGGCTTAGAAATACGGAAAATCACTCTTTCTCTTTAAACTAGGCTCTGTAGAGAAAAATGCTTTAAATAAAAGTTGTAGATCTTTTAATTTTCTATAAATTTAATTATATACACTTTTGTCGTAAAATGCATACTAAGGCCGAAATCTTAAAAAAATCAATTTTTCACACTTTCGTGAGAAAAAAACAGAAAATTGCAAATTACCGCTAAACTAAGCGTTATACAAAAAAATGTTTGAAATAAATGTTGTAGGATTTTAAATTCTCTACAATTTTTATTTAATAAATTGTTGCGCTAAATTGCATATTAAAGCCGTAATCTTAAAAAAACTATGTTTTTACGTGAAAACAGCCTCACTCAGAATTTCAGCAAACATGACGCCTACGCTATCTTATAAAGAATAAAAAATTGAATAAACCAGGCGATTTTTAAAAAAATCGTAGGACCAGTTTTTGAGAAAATCGCAAAAAAGTGAAAAATTATACGAATAAACTACTACTTCCGGTTGACTGATTTTGATGAAAATGTTCGTGTCGGGTCCGGTAGTGGTATGTAACTTAAGTTTCAAGTTTCAAGTTCGTACAATGTTCCGTTTATGAGATATTTTGTATACACACACACACACACACAGAGACACACACACAGACCAATTGCTAAAAACATGTTTTTTGGGTTCAGGGCGTCTGAAAACGTATGGATCCGGTGAAAACTCGATTTCGAAAAATCGACATGAAAACAATACTTTCCTTCCTATATATTCATATAGGCAAGAGAAAAAAAAATGTGATCAGCTAGATAAATCCGAAAACTAAAAGTTTTTAAAGTTCCATTTCCCAGTCGTTTACCAATCCTATAAAAAGTATAGAAATACCAAATTTAATTTGGTGGGATACTAAGTACTGTCGCCCCTTAATTATTATTATAATTCATAGTTATTCATAAAATAACTTTAATTTACTAAAATAATTCTTTTCATTAAAATTTCAAAATAAAATAAAATAATAAAATATCGATCTATCGCTCTTCCCAGCTGTACTGTTAGAGTATTCACTAAATTTAAGTTCCAGCGGTTGCAAAATGTTAGTCTAAAATCTTTTCCCAATTAAATAAGAACTGTAATAGGCTCTCTGATATCAGTTAGGTGAAATTATTGGTATCGAATGGGATCACCAATTTGTACTTTTAGACTATAAATAAACTGTAAAGTATATAATATTAGTTAATTAATTAATCTCTTTATTTTTTGTTTCAGGTAATGGGATTTATTTCAATTAACTACTGATCGAGGTAATTTTGGTTGATATTTATAAAATCCAATTTTGAGAACACTTTCCTGTTATAAAAGCAAAATATATATATTATACGTATTATGTTTACAAAATTTTGTGCTCAAAACAGGTAAGAAAACCCTAAATATAATGATTTCTATTATAATTTTTTACCTGCATGGTTCGGATTAGTTATACCATGAAAACATCGTAAAGTTAGGTTATAAGCTAGAACAGATTTTTTTAAATATATTTTTTGTGGGTTGTTAGTGAGATATTTCGCGGAATTCTATTATGCGCTGTTGAAAGATCATCAGTCTATTATTTTCACCTCCCCTTAAGTCATTTTAAATTCTAAGCATGTCCTTCTCTTTCACAAAAGAACTGGTTCTGTATATTTCGATGCATGTCTGTCAGTCCGTCTGTCACTTACATAATCATATAGTAAATCAACCTTCTGCTGACTTACTGCCTTCTTGTTTTCGTTCTTTACGCTAATGATGTCCATTTATTCGGTTATTCGTACTTGTTAAATTTAAAATTATAGGGTTCATATTCGACTTAATGTTTACTGTACGAATCTAATATAAAAAGGGTTTATTTAATTTATGTAATAGGTTTAAAACAAAAACCATTTTGAAGTTTAAATTAAAAATAAAAGTAAAATTATATGTGAATCTCTTTTTTTCATCTAACAAAAATTATAAAGAAACTTTCATTCTATTAAAATTTCTTGTCTGAAGTTTTTTTCTTTTAAACTACCACCCAATTAGATAGCTATATTTTTTATTTGGCCTATATTTTTTATTAGATTTATTTTTTATTTCGGCGTGAATTTGAACAAGGCGCTCAGTAGGGTTTGATTGTGTCCGGCTGTCATCTGATCGACTTATCATTTCGCCCGCTTAACCGATCTGACTTAATTTATTATAATACCATTATACGTTTAAAAACTATAAAGACTTGAGTTTGAAAGCCAATTTTCGGAAAATAGCTAATTAGATATTAATGTACTTTAGATCAGAATTCAGCTTGTTTAACTCTGCGTTGATTAGACGAGAGGCCAAATTTTTTGAAACGGTTTTACGTTATGTTATTGCGGTTTGAACAAAAAAGTGCCCTTTTTAAGACTAATTTTTCGTAGCCCTACTTTGAAGTGATGTAAAATCAGAACCTGTGGTCCGATTTGTAGAGCCTTTTACAGAGTACTGGTATACATTCTCCTGCAATTTGGCGAAGATTGGACTTCCCGTTCTGATTTTTCACAACTCCAAAGTAGGGTTAGGCTCAAAAATGGGGCACAGTTTTTGTTCAAATCACAATAATATAACTTAGAACCGTTGTAAAAAATTTGGCTTTTCGTTTTATCAATGCAGATTTAAACAAGCTAAATTTTTATTTAAAATACATTAATATCCGGAGCCGTTCTCTGACAACTTGCTTTCAAACTCTAGTCTTTATAGTTTTGAAACATAGAATAGCTGATTGCATGGACTTATCCTAGGTTTTTTTATTTATATTATAAAGAATGTTTCTTCTCGCTGCAGCCAGAAATTTAAAATACTATAATAATTTTTCATGTTTAAATATTGTTAAAATGTTATTATTATTTTTTTAGTTGATTTAAAGCAGCATCGACAGATAGATCATTAGCGACTTCGGTGGGTTAGACGTTACAGAACTAGAACGGTGGGTTTTGGCTCGTAATAATTTCCTACTGTTGATAAACAATACAAAGGCATTTTTTGTATATGTATTAAAACATAATTGCACCTACTTAATAGATTATAATTATGCGGATATATCTTCATTTTGACCTGCATTTCAAACAATGAATTATTTATGTTATATAAATTTAAGTAAAATAAATTAATTCTTATCTTTTGATAGTTTGAGAAATCTATTTAAAATTTTCTTTCCGTCAGCGGAGGTATAAGTAAATGAAAATATGGAACAGCTTTTCCTTAGTTTCTTTCGTTTTGGTTGTATTCTGTCCTTTTCTGTTATATCCGTACATATTACAGTAGTGAGTTAAAATGTATGAAATTTACATTTATATTAGGTGAATACACGCTTTCTTGATTTCTGATCAAAGCGAAAATGCTCCCTATCTAAAATCCCCCCTCTTTATTCACATAGAGTTTGATTCGGTTTTGTGAATGTCTGGTACGAAATTGTTGAGTTACGTAATGCATTGAACGTGAACACTCCATCGTACCGTACTACGTGTGGCGTATTATACGATCTCTAGTACGTACTAGTATTTGCATTTAACATTTATTTAAATAGACGGATAGATAAATCGATTATACTTTAAGTGGACTTTGTTTAGGTCACGTCAATTCCACGCTACAAAAACCAATTAAACCCGCTTTAATTGTATTGAAAATATTTTTTCTTCCGTTTATTATTCCTGAAATAAATCACATTTTTAAATTGATGCATTACCATATTTATTATTCGAATTTTTGTTACGTGATTATTTTTTAAATTAAGAGTATGTGTTGTAATTATTATTCACCCTTTTTTCAAAAAAGAAAAACCAAAATGTATTGTTTGTTAACATTAAAATTTTTTTTTGACTTTTTTATAAAGGATTTTCACCCGAAAGCATTTCTACAATAAACATATACTCCTGAAACTTTCCTTAAATCTAATAGTAAAATTTTAACTGCAGTTTATTTTGTAATTTAATCTGTATTGGGCCTATATAAATAATGTAGTATTTTTAAAAAAATCAGCATTCACGGGACTGACCCACACAAGTGACTTAATTAAATAAAAAAATGTAAATTAATTAATGGTAATAATTGCTTCCATGGTAACTATTAATAGCCGAGCGTAACGAGAACCAAAGATGTTTCTCGTGCAAAAAAACACAGTCCAGAGGGGCCAAAAGAAGAGTCACTTCAAAAATAAACATCTTGCTTTAGAAAAATTAAAAATTGGAAATTAAAAAATTAAAAATAGATTAAAAATTGTCACAGAAACATGATTATTTTTTTCTTACTATTGTATGTATACGACATGGATAAAAGGATGTGCGTAGACAAGATAATGCTCATAGTTGGAGATTATTAGAGACTAGACAAACAAGAATATGCACACCCTTTTGAGAGGGCTTCAGGATAGAGAACTGTTTATCAGATTTGTAGCCAACCTTTATTGATAGAGTCGGCTCACTAACAAGTTATTATCCTATCCGTTTTGATGTTGTCAACCATATTAAGCAGCATCATTTTTTTGAAATGAAATTCCTGAATAAGTGTTTCATAGTCATAAAATCTGCCCATAACAGACAGATGGAGTGTTAAATTATTGTCACTCAATCTTTTCGTTGCAGGGCAAAAATAAATAGTTCTGTTTCTTATCACATGGTCAGGCAATTAAATGACTAAATCATTTAAGAACAGAAGAGGTAGAGGTGTAAAAGACACTAATCAGAGTTATATCCTCTGAAACTAATGAATTTCATTATACAGTCAGACCCTGTGGTGAATGAAGTGAAGGTGTCACTTGCAGAGTGGAAAATATGTGCTTTTCAGAGGGCCCGGCATGCTGATAAGCATACTTTTCCACTCAGTGAGGAAGGTAATTGTAAAACACCTCAATTCTCTTTTTACTTGGGAAAACCTCTACAGGTTCAAACCAGCTTTTTGGCTGATGACCTAAACAACAACAACAATCATAGAATACCAGTTTTCGAGATTTGTTTAGCCATTCGATTCTTCTTTTCCCTTACACCTTTCCAAAATACATTTCTTTGAAATATTTTAAGTAGTTGGTATCAATTCTCATTTTGAATAATGTGCTCTAAGTATCGGCGTTTTCAGGATTTTACTTTTACTCTTTCTTGCTTTAAAAGTTTTTATAAAAAACCCTTTCATAAGACGATGCGACTCACGGCTGGTAGCAATTTTTAAAAAGGCCTACCGTTGACTTATAGCAAAAATCATTAGTGATATCTGTATCTACTCTTTAAGAAGATCGAATGACACTATTATTGTTTCTAAATTCCAACTTTGATTTCTTGACTTCCGGTTGAAACCGAAACTTCAAACCTAATTCAGGGCTTCTAACTTTTTGTGTAGATTATGAATCCGAAAACCGCTTGTTGATGTCTCTTGTAGTTTCTGATATCTGGATGTGACGAACGGACGGACAAAACAAAACGATTGGTGACAATTTTAAAAATTTCCACCAATTATTTAAACCGGTAAACTAAATTACAGTTAACTGGATACTTTAAGTAAATAGGCATAAATTGTTTTGTCAGATTAAATAAAATATATATATTTGGTTTCGAATATTCATTAATTTTGGAGTGCAGAAGGTAGTGTACACAGATTGGTCTGACAAATTTCAAGATTTCAGAATGCTGTTACATCAAAATAACTAGAAAACTTCCTACCAACATGTGTCGAAAAAAGCTTAATTTACTTTCTGCGTACCATTTATATTATTAATATTCATATAAAACATAAAAAATACGATATATAATTTTTTTATCCCTAATGTGTGTACTTTGCAGTCTGTTCAGTTCAGAACAATAAGCAATCCCATGATCCAATGAGATGAAGATTATGCATATGACGTGTAAATGAGGTTTAGTCTTGTACAGACCCAGGCCGATCATTCCTGAGATAGTATGGTTAATTGAACCCCAACCTTCAAAGTACACCGGCAGCCATTGCCTATTATTCAAATCCGTTTAAAAGTAACTACCTTTACTAAGATTTGAACCACGTACCTTCGTTTCCGAAAAACAGCTGTTAAACAGCTGACTTGCGGCGACAACTTTACCTCTAGAACAACCCAGTGGTTTAGATTAAAATAAATTATACACTGTAGGACTACTATGGAATAGGAGGTAATTTTTCCACCTTCGTGGCATTATTCTTACTCAAAACTCTCATTTGAAGCAGTTAGAATAATTTTTATTTTTGTAATTATGGTACCAGGAAAAAGATTTATACATTAAATTAAGATTTGTTCAGTAAATGAAGGAAAGATCTTTCTCTTTGTACGTTACCTCGAATTGACGATTCTATTTAACTAAATTTAAACCAAATTTTGAATTAGATTCTGTATAACCGCAAGTATGGTACCATGTAAGTTACCTTCAAAGTGTATATTCCGAAATCAGGAATGTTATACTTCAAGAAGTACTATGAGGTAGCTACTGTATTATCAGAAACATAGTTAGTTAATTTGAACCCCTTAGGCAAAGTTGTGAAACATTCACGGCTGCGATCATAGCAGAATTGCCCAAGTGAAACTGAATTAACAATAATTTATCTGTGTTGTTTAGGTCATCAGCCGAAAAGCTGGTTTGAACCTTTAGAGGTTTTACTAAAAAAAACGAGGATGAGGTGGTTTACAATTGCCTTCCTCACTGAATGAAAAAGTATGCTTATCAGCATGCCGGGGCCTCTGAAAAGCACATATTTTCCACTCTGCAAATGACACCTTCACTTCATTCACCACAGAGTCTGGCTGTATAATGAAACTTTCAGAGGAGATAACTCTGATTAGTGTTATTTACACCTGTACCTCTTCTGTTCTTAAACGATTCAGTCATTTTATTTGCTGACCATGTGATAAGAAACAGAACTATTTATTTTAGCCCTGCAACGAATAGATTGAGAGTAAATAATTTGACTCTCCGCCTGTCTGTTATCTGCCCATAACATACAGGTAGAGTGTTAAATTATTTGCACTCAATCTGTTCGTTGCAGGGCTAAAATAAATAGTTCTGTTTCTTATTACATGGTCAGCTAATTAAAGGACTGGACCATTTAAGAACAGAAGAGGTAGAGGTGTAAATGACACTAATCAAGAGTTATCTCCTCTGAAAGTAATGAATTTCATTATACAGCCAGACCCTGTGGTGAATGAAGTGAAGTTGTCATTTGTAGAGTGGAAATAAGTCCTTTTCAGAGGGCCCGGCATGCTGATAAGCATACTTTTCCACTCAGTGAGGAAGGGAATGGTAAACTACCTCACTCCTCGTTTTACTTAGTAAAACCTCTTCAGGTTCAAACTAGCTTTTTAGCTGATGACCTAAACAACAACAACTGTCTATTATGGGCAGATAATTTATCTATTAAAACATTTTCTAGTATAAAAACAACTCGTGGGATTTACCAGAAAAAAATACAAAGCATGTGAGGGCGATGGTTGGGCGGCTGTTATTTTGCGCTTGGTTGTGCGTATCCACTGTTGTTTGGTGTTTCTTCGACACATTTTTTTAAACATTACTTGCATGACAGAACAATGTCTGTGGGTTTCATTTACTGGTTTTGTATGTTGTAAGCTAATCAAAAGAATTTGGTAAGTTTTATTATTTCTTTTGATTAGATTACAACGTATAAAATCAGTAAATGAAAACCACAGATATTGTTCCTCTAATGCTGGTAGGTTTTCATAAACAGATAATACTAGTAACCTCAAAAGAACAAGGGAAGTTGTAAACAAAAGTAAAAGTTAAAGTAAACAAGAAGCTTTCACTAGGGCGAAAAATTATAGGGCAGTTAAATTCTGTCCTTAGAAATGATCAAATATGGAAGGCGACGAAGATTAATATTTATCAGTGTGTGTAGGCCTATACTGCCCGGCCGGTAGCTGTGCACTAGCGTGTGAGAGAAGTAGAGTGTTATAGGATGGCGGCAGGTATTCCTTTTTTAAAAACGTAGCGTCACAGTTTGTATTTATGTACCACATTGTATACAAATTGTACGCAGTCTAAATATAGCCCAATTAATTATCATGCTGAATCACCATAGAATGATGAATGAATTACAATCAGTGTGGCGAGAGCATTTCGTGTGTAAAGTTAGCTTATTTCCTCGGTTTATTGTAAGTTTCAAGCTTTACGTACCTAAATTAACTTAAAAATGGTTGATTTTAATAAATTTGTCGTGCGTAAGTTGGTGTACAACTTTCATTTAAAAGAATATCGGCTTCCGACAGCCGCTTTACTGCGCGCAGTTCTAAAAAAAAGAATTGACTTTAAAGGTAGAAATTTAATGGCTTTCTAATAAATTTAAGATAAGCAAAAATGTGACGACCATTTATAAATTTATTAATAACACAAGAAAATAAAATAAATAATTATTTTAAGTAAACATATTCATTAAATATTTTTCGTGAAGACGAAGCACAAATTCGTATTATTTAAATTTCATCTATATTAAAATAAATCTATAAAATATTGCATGAAGTGAAATTATTTACCGTACAAACGTGGATAGAAAACAGTAGTAGATATATTCAGTTTGGTTAATAGCGCGGGAACACAGTGATGTTTCAATATGCACTGCTATTCGCCGTCCAGTATATCTATGCTGCAGAAGTGTCGGTAATGACTAAGATGCAGAAGGATCGCCTAAAAGCGGTGTAGACGGTGTGTCGCGCATCGATCGAATTCCGAAATTAGGAGAAGAATTTGGCCTCCAAGGAAATATCATGGATACCATACCCCGGAAGCAATTAAAATGGTTTGACCATTTGTAGAGCATGGAGGATGGTAGGTGGCCAAAGAGGGAGTGTACGCCAGCCGGTAGAAGAAAGGGGGTAGGCCTTAGGTGTCGTGGTTGGATGGTGTGGAGGAGGTAATGTTTTTTTGGGCGGCTTTCCAATGGTGACTGGCAAGAAAAAGAGAGGTGGTGCTGAGGAAGCGAGATACGACTGGAGCTGTAAATCCTCGCATGAATAAATAAATGTGCATTGTTAAATATAATATTTTCTATTCTAAAAGTAAAATTAAGATGTACAGGATTGTATTTTAAGGATTTTTAGAGCAATATTTGCTTAAATGCTGGCAGGAATAGTTTTGTTGACCACAATTATATAACTATTGTTAGACTTAACATTTCAATTACCATTCTGGTGTCTGCGGTTAAAATAACAGTGAGCTAGAAAGTGAATAGTAACTATTGTCTGTTATGTTTTAATCTATTTCTATTACTGAAAATAAATAATTATATTTACAGACGCGTCTTTTTACAATTATTAATAGAAACTAATAAAGGATTGATAATACGATTAGCTGATAAAATTTATGTATTTATTTGTATTGTTGGTCTTGCAATAGTCAGTTTCTTTAATTATACGAAAAAATTTAACAACTCCATTTGTATGTGGTAAGACCTCAAACACAAAAATTTGATTATTGCTATTATCATTATAGATACTGTGAAAGATGGCTGTAAATATTGCGTGATCTTTATGTTATTTTTTGTAGTTTTGTGTTATTCTTGTCTATGTGGTGTATGTTGGGCTCGGCGGCGGACTGTGTTCTAGTGAAGAAAGAATCAAAATGTTAAGTTTATAATGGTGCTTGCAGTATACCGAGGTGATATTCTATTACTGTTTTATTGTAGTACCTCGCATCCTTGTGACCACCCATAGAAGTGGGTGGAGACAGCGGGATGTAGGGGAGTTTGGGAGCCCTCAAATTAAAAAAAAATATTATTTCAGTTAGTTAGTGATTAAGGACTTAGAGAATTAGTTATGCGTCAGTGAGGGCTTTCGAATTTGCTCGCACGGATAAAATGTATGATCGTGGTTTTTATATGAGATTATCTAGTAGTTATGGCATTTTAGTTGAGACATAATTTTGAATTATATTCGCTTTGAGACATGTTATGAGTAAACGAATAATACTATATGGTGTCTATTTGTAAAATAAGCAGTCTTAAAATGTTATAACACGAGACAAGAAGAATGAAATGAATTATATGAAGTTTGGTTCGTTTATTATTGGCCATTAAAGAGCCTCATCCGTTCATTATTTCCATTAAAATCGTGACAAATTAGAATAGTCGTACGCATTTTTGTTATTTTATCTATGTGAATTATCTTAATGGAATTTTACATTTTGAAGAAAAAGGCGATAGGGGATAGATATTTTTGAGAGAGTTGAATGTGGAATGGTGTGGGTGGGAAGACGAATTCTAGCTCTTTTACTATTGAATGTATATAAGAGAATTACAATAAGATTGGGTATACCCCAAGCATCCAACCATAGTCTTTTCTGTCTGTTTTGTGGACTGAATGAATGCTTTTGCTATTATGAGTCGGGTTGGTTCTCGAATGAATAGAGAAGAAAACTTCTTCTTCCTCATCTCCTGCTCCTTTTTATTTTCCCTCTTTTTCTCGCCTTCATTTCTACCCTCGAACGATTGAAAGAACAGAAAACGGCTAGTCATTGTTGGCAAAGATTCTTCTGCTGACAAGGCAAGAATATTATTTTGCATCTTCTCTCTTCCTTAAAATATCCCCGTCTCTTTCTTTAACACTTTCTTCTATTTACCATTTTCTACTTCCACACCTCTGAATCTATTCCACCCGCCGCCATTTAAAATGCTTAAATTTCTACAAATTTAGAAATTCCTACCACTTAAACTCTATTTTCCTTTTTCCATTTGTAAAATTTTTGTCGGTAATTTCTTATTTCCCTAAAACACTTTTCTTTTTACAAATTTTATTTTATTTGTTCTTTCTTCTATTGTAAAACAATTTTAAATAATAAGTTATGAGAATTGTTGGAGTTTTATTGCTTTTATAAAGGATTCTTATAAATAATTCTGGATTTTTTATATTTTTATTTAGTAATAATTTATGTTAACACTAATCACTCTGCTCACTCCGTTATAAATTCTTAAGTATTTTGTTATATTTATTGATTTTACCAAATTGTGCAATGAAATATATTTTTGTAAAAGTTAACCTTTTTATTAATAAAATCTTTTACCTTGCTCAGTAAAAAAAATTCCGGTATGAATTCTTGAGCACCTTTGCAATATGGATAATACTGTTGGAATCATCGAATAAATTACATTTTAATGCGTTTATAAAGAATTTTGTAAAAATAAATTTTGGACCAAACTGCAGTTTGTTAATAAATAGATATTTGTATTGCAAGACAATCAGTTAGATCTTACAAAAGTAATTATATATATTCATGCGAGGATTTACAGCCCCAATCGTATCTCGCTTCCTAAGCCCCACCTCTCTCTGTCTCGCCAGTCACCATCGGAGAGCCGACGCAATAACATTGTCTCCTACACCCCATCCAACAACTCACTTCCGGCCTACCCGTTCTTCGTCCACTCCCATACCCTCTTTAGCCACCTACCATCCTCCATACTCTGCAAGTAGCCAAACCATTTTAACTGCTTCCGGGGTATGGTATCCGTGATATTTTCTTGAACGCCGATTCTTCTCCTAATTTCAAAATTCGGAATTCGATAGAACCGCGACACACCGCAGCTCCGCCTCCAGAAATCTATCTCCACTGCTTTTAGGCGATCCTTCTTCTCTTAGTCAATACTCACACTTCCGCAGCATAGGTACACACACTATACGAATATGTTTTTGTTAAGTTATATAAAATGTTCAAGAGCTGTGTGAGTTTATGAAGATAAGAAAAAAATAGAAATCATTGATAGAGAAACTCTTTGGTTGTTATAATATGATTGTGTGCAGTATACGAAGGTTTTCTGCTGTTCTGTTGTATTACCTCTACTTGTCTTGCACCAGTCATAGCAGTGGGAGGAAGAGAAAGACGGTTTTTGGTGAGTTTGAGTAACTGTAAAAAACACAAATAATTATTTTAATTTAATAAAGCTCTTATGAAATTATCAGTTTTAAATAAAATGAAATATGTCTTAGATTCTTGTAATATACGTAGATTAAATTAACATTGTTCTGGGTTTTATTTTTTATTATAATTATTTTTTTTTCCTGTGTAGGCTAGTTTATATTTTAATATTTAAATAAAATTTTACTATTTACCTGCCAAAAACTATATTGTTATAATTACAGAATAGAATTATGTCCTGGACAGTTTTCTAAATACAATTTTATTACTACTTACCCGCGAAAAAACTGTTCGTTGTAATTACAGAATAGAATCATGTTATGGACAGCTTTCTAATTAATGCTTAATTACACAAATTGGAAAAATTTACAGTGAAAACTAAGAGATAAATTGTAAAAATCAATCAACCTATCCCCCGTTACTTGAAACAGTACATTCTGCATTGAGTTATAATTCTGTAAGTGTATTTGACATAAACCCTTAAGAGAGCTAGCTTTCATATAAATTTCATTAAATAATTCATAGCGTGAGAACTGGTACATTTATTATTATAATATTGTATTAACATACTTCCATACAAAGTCACTGCATAAACAAATAGAATAGCGAGTTACCACTGCAGTACAGAAACTCTATGTTATTCAGGACACACAGCCACTCTATGACGTCCTACAGTATCATAATGTTGGAGTGTAGTTTAGTTTTTGAAACAATTCCGTAGAAAAGGGCATTTCCACTGTTCATGAAATCCACTATTCTGTTTACGGTAGAGTAGTTGAATAGCGAGGGCAAAACGTATCCATTCTATAAATATAGGGAGAATCGAAATTCATAATCAAGTCTGAATGCAAGTTGTTACAGTGAAAAACGTTCATGTATGATACTGTTTATTTATTCATTACCATAAATTGTTCAATGATAACTCTTGTTTCTAAGACGTTTAATTACGGATTAATACACCTAAATATTGTAAGTATTAAGCTTTTCCAGCTACGGATATTAGATATTTTTACTTTCTCTTGCCTATATGAATATATAGGAAGGAAAGTATCGTTTTCATGTCGATTTTAAGAAATCGAGTTTTCACCGGATTTTTACGTTTTCAGACCCCCTGAACCAAAAAAACATGTTTTTAGCGATTGGTCTTTGTGTGTGTGTGTGTCTGTCTGTGTGTGTGTGTGTGTGTGTGTGTGTCTGTGTCTGTGTGTGAACAGAATATCTCAAGAACGGAACATCGTACGAACTTGAAACTTGAAACTTAAGTTACATACCACTACCGGACGCGACACGAACATT
Source organism: Catonia carolina (assembly GCA_035578175.1). Classification (NCBI taxonomy): domain Eukaryota; kingdom Metazoa; phylum Arthropoda; class Insecta; order Hemiptera; family Achilidae; genus Catonia; species Catonia carolina. The sequence goes on along the minus strand of JAQMRL010000003.1, from coordinate 22,063,242 downwards.
TTCATCAAAATCGGTCAACCGGAAGTAGTAGTTTATTCGTATAATTTTTCACTTTTTTGCGATTTTCTCAAAAACTGGTCCTACGATTTTTTTTTAAATCGCCTGGTTTACTACATTTTTTATGCTCTACAAGATAGGGTAGGCGCCATGTTTGCTGAAATTCTGCGTGATGCTGTTTTTACGTAAAAACATTTTCTTTTTAAGATTGCGGCTTTAATATGCATTTTAGCGCAAAACTTTATATAATAAAAGTTGTAGAGAATTAAAAATTCTACAACTTTTATTTCAAACATTTTTTTGTATAACGCTTAGTTTAGCGGTAATTTGCAATTTTCTATTTTTTTTTTCACGAAAACGTGAGAAAAATTGATTTTTTAAACATTTCGGCCTTAGTATGCATTTTACGACAAAAGTGTATATACTTAAATTTATAGAAAATTAAAAGATCTACAACTTTTATTTAGAGCATTTTTCTCTACAGAGCCTAGTTTAGAGAGAAAGAGTGATTTTCCGTATTTCTAAGCCAAAATGAGGTTGATTTTCATTTTGCGTCTTTCACTCATGATTAAAATTAGGTTATGTTTTTTGAGGTTAGTTTTTTGTTTATTTCTTATGGTTTATTAATAATGTTAGGTTTATTATTAATTATTTGCATTGGCAAGAGAAAGTTGTGTGAGTGTTTCACACCAGATTTTTGACTTATAAATGTATACTGTGGACAATTAGAACTGGCACAACTCTTGCTCTACGTGTACACACTATTCCGCATAAAGTATATCCATAAACTATTGTTTCAACAAGGTCTACAAATTTTAATGTACGCCAATGCTTACAGCCTTATTACAATGGACAAACTTACGGATAATTATTTCATTTTAAAATATGTATTGAATTTGTCCCAGTAAAAATTTAAATTATAAATTACAGGAACTAAACTGAAAAAAACTCACTAAACTATACTCTACAGACGCACGCAACTAACTAAACAAATTGGGCTGATATAAATATTATAATGAACAGAAAATCATATATGAAAACAAAATCACATCATTATGTTGGATAGAATATTATTAAGAACAATAGTGTAAAAAGCGTAGTGACGGTGCGTGAGTCGCACATTACAGTAGCGATTGTATACTTTTGTGACTGTACCGTCGTTGCATGGCGAGGGGTGAAGAGTGGAGTAGATTAACACCGAAGCGGCGTGTGCCAATTCAAATTGTCCAATGTATACAAAATTCCTCTCCAACCAATCTCAAAATGGTCGCCCAATTCTTGCTGCTAATTAGTTACTAATCTCCCGAGTTATGTACTCAATAAAACATTACACTATGACTTATTTGACTCGTTCATCAGTGACACCTTTCTGCAGGTACAGAGGTAGATTTCAGAATTATGTACGAAATCTTTCTCCTGATTTACCAAGAGTTTCACAAAGGCGATTGCTACGCCGTTAGGAAACAGACGTGATAAATTAATATACATTTACATTCGTGTTACTGTTTTTAGAAGTCCTACAGATTTTTCCGCGTCCTACTTCTTACAGCCCATTGTCTTTTCTTATTCCAGTCGATTTCCCTGAGAATCTTCAATACCGGAGCACCTTGGACTCCCTGTTTCGACGTTTTTGAGGTAACCTCTTCTCTTTCTATTTTCTGGATGGAAAAGCAACGCTTTTTGGAGCTATCTGTCGATACCATTTTTTGGACATTCCCACACCATACCAACTGTCCGGTCTCTTTTTAATATAATATATTTTTAGTATAATGGTACTTTGAAAACCAGTACGTTACCTTACGTCTTCATTTCTGGAAGTCAACACTGGAAAATCTGAACGATTTTGTAATTAGTCCGTCTCTAAGACCTCCAGCCCTTATTTATTCGTGGAGCTCTTTTGTCACCACTCTCCACCAAATGTAGATATTGGCATTAATATAGACTGTACTGTGATTAACTAACTTCTTCAATGTCATCTGTATTTTAGTAGACCAGACAATTTTAATATAAATTTAGTCTTTGAATTTAGATCTACCTCTTTTCATGCGGTTTCTGATATCCTATTCACTCGTTTGCTATGAGAAAGATCCAAGTTTGTTTTAACTGGTCACATTACCGACATCAACAGCGGAAAAGGATAAACTTTTATTCGGTGTATCATTTAATTTTTCCCTTCAGTATTTGTTTAAAAGTAGAGTTTTTCAGACATAATAGACTTCTCTCGTGGTAAAGATTATAATACAATATTACATTTACTTAATTCCTCCTATCACAATTGCGTTAAATAAAAACTGAAAAAAAAAACAATAATATGGTTTGTTCTAAATTTTTTAAGTACACAACAACCCCGTTAATCCAAAATTTCTGATTATATGAACTGATTTCTATTTTTTAACATGCTTTTTTGCACGTATTAATTGTTTTTAGTTTATTTAAAATCACATCGAAAGCTTGATCATTAGCGACTAATTTTGGTTTTGGTACTGTAACGGTGGTTTAACGTGTTAAAACTTTCATACCCTAGCCAAATATCGAATCCGGGACAAATTACATTTGTTTTAGAATGCAAACTAAGTAATTTTATAATGGGATTATATATTTTTATAGGCTTCTAAACAAAAAAATTAAATTTAAAAAATGATAGACAGTGTAGCTGAGAATAGTAAACGAACATAACCAATTTTTTAATACAAGCTGTACTTACTACAATATGAATCGATTACTTGTAAAATATTTCTTCTGATTGATTACCAATTACAAAAGTTATACTTTTTTACTAGGTTGGTACTGCCAGAAAAATCACTACAAAATCACTTATTTGTCTACTGTCGTAATACGAAAAACCTTGATGGTGACGCAATATTTCGCTAGCGCCTCATAAACATGACTTCTGTTTACTATCGTTGTTCTTCTGCTGTAGGCCTATTCATATTCATTGTAGTGATATTTCCGTTGCTTTTGCTACTTATGAATGTGAAATAAGTACTAAGTGTTACATCTTTAGATGTTTTTGGTTTTTATGTTTGCCCATATTTTGGATTATCCTGACATTATGAAATTCGAACAAGTGCCGGTCCCAGTTTGTTCAGATTAATGGGGATGTTGTTTATTGACAGTTGGAAAAAGCAACCGTGATTGGCATAGAACTACTGTAAGGTACTTCTTAAAAACTTTCAAAAAATTTAATGCGGTTTCTTTTATCGCATATTTTATTTAATTTAAAAAGTTCTATTTCGTTCTGTATATGATAACACAATGATAACATAGGTCCAACTGGCATTGTGTGTTTGCTTTAGTATGGAAGTCATGAAGTAGGGGCAACGTTGCATACCATGCTGACCATAATCAACTTCTATAAAAACAAAAATAAAAGAGTAAAAATATTACCCCCTAACACAGTAATTTTCATTATGTATGAAAACACAATGCAGAAATTCACAATATATATTTTAGATCCAACGTTATATTGTTTTATAAAAAAAATAATTCTAAAAACAACAAACGACGAAAGAAATTTTTATTAAAACTACTTTTGTTACAAAAAAAGGAAAATTTCCAGTCGTTTACATTTTCAATTTAATTACGAAATGCATCGATATAATCCCTGATGGATCAAAACCATGTTACATATTTCAAATTGTAATTAAATTAACACCGCTGTAACAATGTGCGCATTTATGAAAGCCATAAAAAGTAGTACATACAAATACGGATGTAATACTTTGTGGTACAATAGCATTTTACATCGGAAAATCCAAGGAAATTAAATCAAAACCTGTTATTATATAAAACTGTATTAAATGTAGATGTATTAATATTTGTGACAAGTCAGTTTTCCATTAAATTAGTAATATATTTTATTACTTCACGAGAGTTCCTTTTAATTTTTGTATATAAAGTTTTGAATATAATATAAAACGAGATATTAGGTTAATTAATAAAAACTACGATGAATGTTGGTTTTAATATTTTTCTGTATTAATCTAATGAAGTTTTTTCGTATTTTATTCTAGTATTCTCTATGTTTTGTTTATTTTATCTGATATCTAGCATTTTACAAGTGCACAACCTCGCAATTTTGTCATGTTTTGATTGACAAGGTGAGGAAAGAGGTTTTCTTAAAACCTTTGCTCAGGTTCTCATAAGTTTCAATTTAAAAGCTACCTACCTTTTCCTCTACGTCAAGCATTGGGATCGTAGGCCTGTTGCTATTTCTAATTGGTGAACCATCTTTTCGTGGTTGTCCAACCTCTCGGGCACCGTAAGAAAGTATGACGTTAATTCCGGGTTCGTTCCATGAACTAATTATTTTTAACTGACAGAACTTCTTTTTATATTTATATGAAATATATGTTTACAAATAAATTACTTACATCGTTTATTACAGTTATAACGACTACAAAATTACAATAAACTAATTTACGTAATTATAAAATAAATTTAATAACAAATAGTCCATGGTAATTTACAATAAAATAATTAATTTAATCTTGCTTACTACCTAATAACAATTGAACACTAACTGTTTGTCATAGATAAACTATTTCAATACGTGATACGCTGGTACAAACCGGTTGTTAATAGTTTCACTTTGAGAAATACAGCCACTTCACAATGGCTCACAAATTACTGACAACTGACAAGATTGCTGCGGCTTATATAATAAAACTCATAGAATTTCTAGAAGGATGAAGAATTTTTTTAACCCTTATGTGACTACTTTGCTATCCGTTCAATTTAGAACAATATGTAACCCCGTTATACAATGAGATAAGGATGATTTATGATGTACACGTGTCAATGAGGTGTAGTATTGTACGGACTCAGACCAATGATTTTTGAGAAGTATGAGTAATCGAACCCCAACCATCTAAGTACACCGGTAACCACAGTCTATTATTCAAATTCGCACAAAAGAATTACTGTACCTTTAATAGGATTTGATCCACGGAATCTTCGTCTCCGTACATCAGCTGTCAAACAGCTGAGAACTCGCAGTGAGGACTTTACCACTCGACCAACCCGGTGAGTTTGGATGAAGAATGTAACAGAAAAATAATTTAACAACAAATAAAATAATCCAGAGTGTTGTTTAGGTCATCAGCTGAAAGGTTGGTTACAACCTGTAGAGGTTTTACTCAGTAAAACGAGGAGAGGTGGTTTACCTTGCCTTCCTCACTGAGTGAAAAAGTATGCTTATTAGCATGCTGGGCTCTCTGAAAAGCTCATATCTTCCACTTTGCAAATGACACCTTCACTTCATTCACCACAGGGTCTGGCTGTATAGTGACATTCATTACTTTCAGAGGAAATAACTCTGATTAGTGTCTTTTACACCTTTATTTTTTCTGTTCTTAAATGATTCAGTCATTTAATTGGCTGACATAGTGAATAGAAACAGATCTATTTGTTTTAGCCCTGCAACGAACAATTTGAGTGATTCCAAAGTAATAAATAAAAAAAGAAACATAAAAGCGTAATTGAACAATCAAGTTCTAACCTCAACTAGGAAAAACATTACGTGAATCTAAACTGGCCGCTATTGAAGAAGGCAATAAATTACACCTGTCAAAATTCATACAAAAGCACAGTTGTCAAAAGACCATTTCACCCGATATATCATAGCATATTATTCTAGAGAGTTGACTTTCTTCCTTCCTGAAGTCCTATGGTCAAACCGATTTTGATAAAGTGTAGTTATCCTTCCACTTAAACTATGCACGACGAGCCTGTTTCCTACGGCAGAATTTTTTTTAGATAGCCCTTGTTTTAAACACCGAGAGTCCTACGCAGAAAGCGTATCTCCTCTGCTTGCACTTGGCTAATATACTTATCTGAACGTGAAAACCAGTTAATGAAAAATATTCGATTTTGATGCTGAATAGGCTTATTGACCTATCCAGTAAAGAGAAAAAGAAAATTTTGAATTTTAATTTATAGACGTTTCACATCTGTTCTGAGCAACAATAGAAATCAATAAGTAAAATAATTAAATTTAAAAATATTCACAAGAAATTCGGTTAAACGATTTAAATATTAAAACAGACCCGTTGATTTCAAATTGGAGTACCTCCAATGAGCAGTATTCTTTAAAAAAAAATAATTTTGTTAATTACTTCTAGTTGTGATTGTATCTCATAGGTTTTTAGTTTTAACAGTTATATATGTAAAAAATAAAAGACAAAATTCCTTCAAGATATAGCGAACGTGGATTATACACGGCTTTAGTGGAAATAGTACCCCTTGTGAACTTTTAATAAACTTTTAGTGTTAATGAATTGGTAAAAGCCAGTATGACACCATAAATTTTTCGCATTATAATGCAGATTAATTGAAGAAAAAATCTCCTTTCCCTCTCCATCGGTATTGATTTATCCTGAAATTAAAATGGGGTGTTCCTCCCTTGAATGTTATTTTCAGTAATTAGAATCCAATGTAGGTGGGTGGGGTCGGACCGATATGTATGTCGGGGTGAAAACGTTGGGAAGAGAAAGAAGAAAAAAATGGAAGTGTCTAGAAATAGGAAGCGAAAATGAATGTGTGGTACAAGCTCAGGTTCACTCAGTACGTGGTTTCACTTCCATTAGAAATAAAACGGACAAGGGGTTAGTGGCGGGGGGATAGGACGGAGGCTTTTCTGGGAGTAAGGCGGGATGGGCAAGGATGAGGACGGACGTACTGTAGGCTGGCTGGCAGGAGTGGTAACGTATGGGACCTCGGCGACACACCATTATCTCGAAAACAGATTGCAAATTGTAGCAATACTTCTACTCGCCAAACCATCCAACACCTAACAACACCGCTGTGTTACTATACCACCAACCCAGTTTTCCACTCTTTCCTCTTTTTGTACTTAAACTGGAGGGGTGTAGTGGAGTTTCTCGTGTATTTTTATTATTATTACTGTACCTCTTCTTCATCAACGCATCACTCCTCCCAACCCTCGGGTCGTTAATAGGCTTAATCCTAAATCCTTCATTTCTCATCATTCCGTGCCCAGACCAAATTACGGTACGTCCACTAAGTCCTCAACTTTCCTATCTTCTCCTTCGTAGATTAGTTAGCGTCTAGATCACTGCTGATTGTTGGAATTAGAAAGTTTAAGCTTGGTGAAAACTTAAAGTTACAATTAAACTTCACTAATTCGGAATTTCAATCATTTAAAACAGGATTTACAAAAATATTTTGTCATGTTAATCCAACAGTAGGTTTTTTAAACAGAGGAAAACAGGATAGCCAGATGAATTTTTAGAAGTAATGTACAATCCAGCTAAAACATGTATTTTTTTAAGAAGGCCGTTCCAAAATTTCAGTGAAACAAAAAGGAACAACCTGAAATCAGAATTTAACAGAATCCTTAGGTTGTCTATACATTCCTATTGCAAGAGTTTAAAAGTAAGACTTAATTTTAGAATGTTAATAACTGAGTGCTATTCCACTGTCCAATCAGTAATTACTTATCGAATATTTTAATAGGGTGGAAGTTGCCCATCTTTTCTAACTAATTAAAAAAACCTGCAAATGCTCATTTTAGTAGTATTAGACAAAAGCTCTCTCTTTCGGAGTTTTATTCAGAAATTTTTATATACTGAATGTTAGTCAACTGCATACCAGAAAACTGATTACCACGAATAACATACCGCAAACGCAGCAAACTTTCCAAAACGAATCCATAAATAAACTGCTATAAAAAATTCTAAAAAGAGTAACAGCTAAATCTCATAAAGATCTTTGACATACTATTTTTTTATTCTAATAAAACGTTCCACAAAAATAATATTTTGAAACATTTTTTTACCTAGCCTCCAAAGTGTTCAAATTCATTACCTCTAAATTTCGAAAGTGTACGGTATATCATAAAGTTTAACCCGAAATTACAGAAATGGATATCTATCGTCTTTGGTAGGCCAAATAAAGAAATTATACCACTTTTCTTTTACTTGTTACCATGGCTCCAAACTACTTCTGCTACTACCCATTACCTCAAAATCAAAATTTTAGAAGTGCACTGAACACTATAAAGTTTAAAGCAAAATTACTGAAATGGCTCTTTACGTCGGTAGGCTAAGTATGAAAAAAATTATACGATTTTTCTTTCACTTGGTTCTGGGAGACCTGGCGTTTGAAGAAACGACACTACATTAACCTTTCTTAGGACATGAAAACCATTGTTGGGTATTCAAATAAATTCATAGTTGATTACTCACAACATGATAACAATTGTACACTGTTAGCCTGTTATATATAAACTGCTTCAATGCTGAAACTATAAAAATAGTACCCACTATTTATAAAAGAAGCATCAAACTTTCTTGAAAGGATTCAGAGAATAAGTAAACATACTGTAGAATTTTCTGCTCTATTCCAGGAAAACAAAGAGGGACCAGCGGTGCTAGGCAGGCAATTAATACAGTGTCATTGTGCTGGGTATCACTCACACACAAGAGCCGCTTGGACAAAACACTATTACTCAACCAGCATATTATGTCACAATATTATATTCGACTAATATGATATGATAAATCACGATACTCAAAAAACGAAGTCATTCAGAATTTGAGACAGGAACTTTTCAAATTTTCCTTGACTCCAAAATTTATGCAGTTTTATCTTCTACGCTTGCTGTTTCAACATAATCTATTTTCATTTGGTAACCTTCCCGCACCATGAAAAAGAACAACGTATTGAAATCTAGAGGTTTTGCTTGTGTACAAGTGCTAGAGAAAATAATATACAAAAATGTTAAATTTCTAGTCGTTGAAGACAACTAACAAAGAAACATTTTTCACAAACATAAGTTTGCCAAAATTGTTACAGTGTACACAAATTTAAATTAAGGAAATAAAACTAAAAATATAACGGAGTTTTCTCGAGACTAATTTTGAAATTAAAGATTTATTTAACGAATTAATGTTCTCTTTGTAACATTAGTTTATGTTTAATATTTTTATTTAAACTGCATATAAAATTAAATTATTATATGGTTTTCCTTTTAAATTTGTTATAAATTTAGAGAATTAGGGTACATTTAATTGTCAGTCCCACTTGTTTTTCTCCTGGTTTCTATTCCGGTATTGTAAATCACTGTAGTAACATTGTACACTATTTAGAAGATTTATTCACTAACTAAAAACCGTAAAATTTTTCTAATTGACCTCTTTGTACTGTACTGGTTGTATATATAGTATTCGTAGTTTAGAGTTTATTTTTGCTCCAAATACGAGTATTTTTGCTCGTAATACTGTTTGTTCACCTGAATTAAAAGAGACTGTTTTTCTTGAAAATATTGGGATAATGGCTCTGCTATATTGATATTATTATTGTTTGTTGTTTTTTTATATTCGTGTTTAGTTACTTGGTTAGTCTACTGTTAATTTTAAAGACGTTAGAATTGTTCTTTTTTAAACGTTTCGTATTAGGTTTTCTATACGTAGGGTTTGATTCTTGCCTAAGGGCTAAAAGCCACTCAAAGTTATTTTCTAAAAAAAATTTAAATAACATGATGTAATTGATGTAAATGATGAAATAAATCTAATAGCATGATATTAATTTTAATACCTATACATAAACAACCAAATAAAAAGAACTTTAATGTCATGCAAAATCGGTACACATTACATAATGGTTATCGCGCTAGCCTACAACATGAAGGTCCTGGATTCGATTTTCTGCTAGGGTCTGGAAATTTTTACATGTCAAAACTTAGATATAACCCACCGCAGTCTCTTTTATCCAAACAGTTGATGCGACCTTAAAAAAATTTAAAAATAATATACATTACGGAAGTAAAAACATTTTCGGAGTAGAAAATGAGAAGGTTGTACTGTAGCACTGAATGTAAGAAAGATACTAACTAGACAGTCGTTTAGAGTATCGTAGGAAACTGTCCTAAAATGTTCACAAGACAGCCAGTTGATATAAAATTAATAGTTTCTATCGTTCATATTCATTATGTCAACTTATTAATTGCTCATGAAACAGTTTTCACGTACAGATAGATTTATTTTTACAAATAGATTTACAGATTGATTTTTTTTCTTTAGTGATTAATTTACAACGCTGTAAATAAAATTAATCATTAAATGCGACAACTAGTAAATGTGATCATTATAATAATTGAGTCAAAATTATATTATAGCTATGAGAGGGGTACGGCCCGATTGGTGCCCCTTCGCCAAGAATTGTGATCAAAATACTTCTGAATTTTGAATAAACTTTATTTTATTAAATAATATGTCTCTATTCCAGCGTCTTTTTAATTGTTGCGGGAGTTCTAGATATATATAACATGGAAAGTAAACGTACAAATGGGTTATCGCGTTCTTGTGAATTTGTTGTGAAGCGTTTGTGTAAGTGCTTGATGGAATTTTGGGCGAAAGGTATTTGCAGATCACTATTTTGTAAGCTATCTATATGTACGGTTTGTTATTAACGTAAACGGGGTTGCTTCTACTACAACGCGTAATATTTTTTCTGAAATATCAAATTTGGATTGAATTTAAAAAAATAATTGTAAAATTTATAAGAAAATTATTATGTACTTACATTTTAGTTACTTTTTACATTACTGTATTACTTACATTTTAGTGTAGAAAATAACGTAAATAGTGTAACGATAAATACCAAAGGAATATCGAACTGGGTATAGGGTGACATTCATAGAAGCAAATTCGTCGTCATTCTTATACTGGAATTGTAGTTACGAGCGTTTATTTTTTTAAATATTGAGTAAACACAATATATTTTGTGAAAACAAACCGTCTTTCTTATTTTACAGACAGATTTTTACTTATAAAGAAGTTTAGAAATTGCTTTAACTCTTTCAGTGCCGAAACAATATTTAAAAGTTTGATCTAAAGTGCCATTTAATTTGAATAAGGGTGTACACAAAGTCCCAGCCCTTATTTCGAAAACTTGCTGGCAATAGCCTGCCGTTGCCGACCAAAATTTCAGCGTTACAGAAAAATAAAATGTCCTGTTAAAAATTAATTTTTATTGTGTTCATAAAAAAAATAAATCGTACTAAAAATATTAAAACTAGTTTTTTTTAGTTTATTTAGAGTCGCATCGACAGCTTGGTCATTAGCAACTATTGTGGGTTTTGGTACCTTAAGCGTGGTTTTAATGTGTTAAAATTTTCAGACCCTACCCGGGAATAGTATCCGGGACCTTTCGATTTGTAGGCTAGCTCGCTAGCCACTACGCCACGGAGGCGGTTTCAAAATATATTATTCCATTATTTTTTATTAAAAGCTTTTTTTGGAAATGTTCGGTTATCCGGACGTTGGCACTTTATGCATAACTTACGGCCGTCTGTTAAACCGGATGTTATAACTGCGTAAATATATATCTACGTCTTGTTTTACGGACGTTGTTACTGAAAGGGTTAAACTCCCATGTTTAAGCTGTAATTTTGAAAATATTTCGAGAAATGACTTCTGGACCAAACGAAGTAAAGCCTTGGCACCACCTATTAAAAATTGTGTTCGCTAGTGTACACAAAAGTCTTTAAAAGTAAATAGTGATATTTAACGTGTATTTACAGTAACGCAGATAATATTTATTAGTTAGTTCACGTCATTCTTATTAAGAAAGAAATGAATTCATAAGTTAAATTCAGAAACTAAGTTAATTAGAGTTATTTTATAAAAGAACACTGTAAAGTTATGTATTAAAATATTTATATTCAGATAAAACTTCATAAAGAAATTTATCCTGCTCTGTAATATATTTATAATATAATAATAATAATTTTATTAAATTGGCCTCAAGTAAAAAGGACAAAGTAGGTCTCCAGTATAAACTAAATACAAACGTAGAGTCTATTAAAGGAACAGACTCTATTAAATGAATGGCTTACTTGGTGCTTTAAAGTGAATGTATTCAGTGTTTTGGATTACATCTACTAAAGGAATGAAATAGGTTGAGGGTTGATGATGTATTTAGGTAGTGAAGTTTGCCGTTTAAATGACGTAGGGGAGAGTTAAATGGAGATGCCAAGGGCATCATGATTTTGCACACATGTAAATATCTGTGCTTATGCCGTGTTTCAAACCTAGTTGTTTCTGCTAAAGTCATACTTTTTGTAGGTTGTAAAATATATTCAGATTTAGTAAAGGTAGGTTATGTTGTTGATATTCGTATATAGACAGAAATGTGTAAAATAATACGTATAAAGAGATATTAAGGATTTCTCAGCCCTTGTATTCTAACTTTCTGTACATGGATAGGTTCAGTTTATATTCCTAGCTCTGGAAGTTTAACCATTTGTTTTTGAACTTTAAAGGATCTTTAAAACAAAGTAAAAGAGTAGGCCTATTGGTGTTAGTAAGCTGATCTTTACGTTTCATGACTCCCAAAAGCACAGAAACCTGGTTTTTAGAAAAGTATGTTAACCTGCACCCATTTTATTTTTCATTGCATTGTATTTGGAATTGCAAACATTAAAACAAGTTCTAGTTAGATATTTTGATTGTCTGTTACTCAACAATGGTGATAGTCAAACGGAGATAAGGCCAAACTCGTATAGAAAATTCAGGAAAATTATCACAGTTTTATCTATTAGATACGGCAAAATTTTCTTACAAGTTTACTTACTTTGCTGCAATCTATTTAGAATCACAAAAAATGGAGTTATCTTTTAATTCTTAGGTATGGATATTGTCTAAACCTTTCAATTATAATGAAAACAAACGATCCAAGAAAAACTAGCATACCGGTTAAGTTTAACGTAATTTGCGGTGTTTCTCAGGTTCTTTTGTAATATTTTTCCTTTATAATTGTTACATATTTACTTTGAAAAATTGTAGATAAATTTATTATTCTTTTTAAGACTGCTTACAAAAAGCTCTTACCTTCTCTATCCCCCTCGCACCTCTTTATAACTCCTTCAGGTTATGGAATTTAATATAAATTATTTAATTTCCTAGATAAATTTCAGTAAAATTGGTTAAATGCTTCAAATAGTTCAAATACTGTAGTACACATTGTTAAAGTAGTACATTGTCTGAAATGGACAAATTTTAATTTCTTGTGTCGTAACTACAACTCAAACGAATATTTTCTGTTTGATAAAACTCATAATTCGAAGCTCTACCAAAATATACTAACAGGCCTGTTTGAAAAAAAAATTATTTATCGCATTCGAATGCGATAAACGACTGGGTAGACTAAGAAAAGAGAACATGAAAAGTTTTAAAAAATGTTCTTTGTAAGTTAGTGGCTTTAAGTAATAGTTTCCAATAGTGAAGAGTTTAAAGGGAATTGGTTGCAAGAATGAAAATAATTTTTTTAGGAAAATTAACTAAACTGAAACTCGGCGGATATTTAGTCTATATATATAAAGTATTGGTACAACGATACATCTAGTCCCCGACCTTTTTCAGAATTTATGTGAAAAAGATTATTTTCTGGGTGGAAAACATACATATGGGTGTCAGATAAAGGACAAAGATTCGTTTTTAGCAAGTTTTTGTTCGCATTTTATCAGGTGGTAATGTGCACTTTGGAGTACCTCATACAGCAATTTGATACTTTAATTGGATAAAATATGTAGTCTGTAGATACACAGCAAAAACAAAGCGAATGACTTTTACAAAAAAGAGGCCAGTCAATCCAAGGTAGTGGTTGGAGATTAGCTGTAGAAACAAGTATCTGTCCGTTGCTTTGGTTACACCTTTAGCTACAAAAAAGACATAAGTTTTTTAGTTAATTTAAAGTCCCATCTACAGCTCAGTTATTTGCAACTACGGTGAAAATATTTTAGCTTAGCTGGGAGTCCAAACGTTGGACTTTAATTAAATTATTTAATTTCCCTCGAAGCTTTGAGGTACAGATCTGATGTAAATAGGAATGTGAGTAGGCCCTGGAGAAGATAATCAAGTCGGTTTTCCGATCAGTGTGAAACGAAATAGGCGTGCTTCTCATCTGTGTTCGAAGAAAAAGGAGATCTATAATTTATTTTAGATAATTCTTCTGAAGAACGTAACAATGACTTTTTGTACAAAGCAATGCTAAATTTATGGTTTGTTGTAAGTGATTTAATAAATTTAGGAATACCCTTGAAACTATCAATTTAAAAGTATAAAGAATCTCTTATTGGATCGAATAACGTGCTGATTACACATTACAACATTATGATCCAACAAAGAGCAGTAAATGATTTGCGGATGCCGGAAAATATTAGAACACGTTAAAGCGTTCTGAAAATGGGAGGTGCAAAACGTTTTAGATATTTTTTATGGTACTCGACTTAGTCTTTAACATTTTTATTATCTATTAAGCAAAATTACAATCTGTAGTTACATAAAAAAAACAAGAACAATCAACAATTGGGATAACTAAAAAAAAACTAAAAGTAATACATTGTCATCTATTAATAATAAAAATGTTACAGATCAAATTAATGATTATAAAATTAAGTATGAATTTTAAATAAAACAAAATTTTTTAAAGTTCAACGGTTAATCATTATGAAATCTGCTACTTAAATCAAACACATCGCATCTGTTAAGTCAATTAAAAGTACAGTATTTTGTTGTCCAGTAAGTTTTTTGGAAAATAATTCGAATTTCCGTTCAGTTTTTAATCGTATGTTCTGCTACATCGTGTAATTTTCTGTCTTACTGATTTAGGCCTTATCTAGTTATAAATATGTTTGTTTCTTATGTAGGTCTACCATGGCTGCGTATTACTGAGAGCTGGACAAAAATGTTTTGTCTGAAATCGTTCTATAATGTCAGTAGGCCGATTACAATTTTTCTTGACCCACAGAGTTATATCCCGTACGTCCACAATCCACAATACTTCAAAATTAACACGTAACTATAAATTTAGTGTTTGGAAACTATTAAGAAATGAAGTATTTACGTTAAACGAACGAAATTTTATTTTTGTGAAAACGTTTTTCCAATATGCGTTATATGTATTTTCTATACACCGGCCGTAATAATCTATAAAATTTAAGAAGTAGTCTTGCGTTATTGGATAAATACCATAAACGTACGGGTAAAAAAGTTAATTAATTTTCTTTTGATAGAAATGCCGTAGGCTCCTTTTGATTTTATTTTCTCTTTGTTGAAATTTTTAATAATAAATTTTCTTGAAGCAAAAATTTCGTTTGCTTTTTAAAATGACGTAATAATATGTTATTAGCCTACGTAAATTCCTACTTTAATAATATGAATAAAATAATTAATCATAAGTAAAGAAAGACTACATTAAATGTAAAAAGCCCTACCCGTCTCTATAAAATAAAATAAAATGTCGAACGTTGAACAATATTATCACTGCGACCTTTAACGTTTCATTATGATCCCATTTAATGTTCAGTTCTCTTCAAAATTAACAAAGGATACATTAAATGTAGTCTAGTTTAATCCTTAATTAAGAGTGAAGTAAACATTTAAAATGTAATGCGCTTTAAAAATGTCATTTTCGTACTTAAGTAACTACGTATACAGTCTCTTGGTCGTTCGTTACTCTTTAAACTAAATTTCTCTTCAACTCGAATACCAAATGAATGCTACGAGGGTCATTCAATAAGTAACAAATAAATCGTTGTAGCTCAGAAACGATTTATTTAATCAATCCAAAATTTTCACTTATTTTTAACAAAGTCCCAAGCAACATTCATACACTTGTCTCATCGTTCTTCTAATTTGTGTATGCCTCTGGCATAAAATTCTTTGGTTATTCTCGAAGCAAATTTTGCTCCTCATTTTCAACTTCATCTTTGGATCGAAAATGTTTCCCACTTAGACCCTTATTAAGGAGTCGAAACAAATGGAAGTCCGAACGGGCGAGGTCGGGGTGCAGGGAGGATATGGAAGGATCTCCACCCTATTTTTGAAGTGTTTCTGGAGTTAACTATGCCACATTTGAGCGCGCGTTGTCGTGAAGGAAAATCACACTTTTAGTCAAGAGTTGTTGTTTATTGGGCTACTGAAATTTATTCTAAATGATGTAATGGATAGTTCATTCCATCACTCGTGTGCACTTTTTCTTTTCATCTATCAGTTCAACGTTAATACGCCTGTTGTCTGGAATTAACGCGTCAATGCGAAATTCGAGGGAGGAAGTTGCAACTTCAACCGGTCGTCCACCTCGTTGCTCGTCACAGACACTTACACGGGCACTTTTAAACTGTTTTTCCGATTTGTAAACGTTCGAAAAGTTTAAAAAAATTATTCCCAGTACATTTTCAATATTTTTTCGTGGATTTCACTACTTTTAATGCTATCTGGAATTAAAAATCTAATCACCGAGTGTTGTTCTTCCACCGTGCAATCCATGAGCGGACTCGCCATTGTTAATTGAATAAATTTAAGGTTATGGTTACTAACACTCTCTAATAGCTGATGAGAAACAATGCAAGATTGCCAACTTGACGCAGAAACTATTGTATTGATTAAATATTGTATTGTTTCTGAGTTTTAGTGATATGTCTTGTTCTTATCTTTGATTTGATATTTGATTTGTCCTTATCGAAAGACCCTCGTAAATAATTTCGTATATTTTTTAAAAAGTCGCATGAACTGCTTGGTTATTAGTGATTACGGTGGATTATGCATAAAAAATAGTGCATTTTAACTTTTGAAAATTTACAGACCCTGGCCGGGAATCGAACTATGGACATCCGCGTGATAGGCTCGAGCGATACCACTACGCAATGATGCAACGGGAGCCGTAGAGAAATTTACTACTGCTGTAAAAATCTTCTCTTATCTATTTCTTTTTCCAAGAAATTGTTATTTTTGACTTTCTCAGTATCTTTATGAAAACATGATACAAGGGAAGTTATGTTTTCATGTTGAAATTTGTAAATGTAACTTACACTCTTCCAAAAATAACAATTTCCCCCGATTGGTCTGTATGTTGTGTATTGTGGTTGAACAAAATAACTCAAAAACATAAAATCGTACGAAGTTGAAACTTAAAATTTTAGTTGGGTACACTGAAGGGACCCGAGATGAACATTTTTGTATTTTTTTCTTTTTTTTATCCGAGGCGGCGAGAAAAACTCATGTCCACTCGCTCACGATGGGGGAAGTAGTGTCGGACTCAATTTTGGCGTCCTCGTCCAGCCCCAAGGAGGCCGCAACCGCCTACCAACCAAAACCCCGCCGCCTGGCCACTTGATCTGACATCAGCAAAGAACTCCTTCGGAACTGTTTATATAATACTACAAGGGGAATGTCGGGTTAAAAAATTTACATACTGTCAGCGGGGCGGGGAACATTTTTGCCCAATTCGGTATAACGGAAGTAAGCTACTAGTAGGAATTCTTCTAAATTTTCACTTTTTCGCTATTAAAAAATGCTTCTACAGTTTTGATTAATATCGCCTCATTTACTATAATTAATGTGTATTTTCAAGACGAGGTAAGCGGCATGGACTTGGGAAATTCGTGGGAGTTGTGTGTTCTCATGGTAAAAATAAGTTTTTATAAATATTGCGGCTTTAATATGCATTTTAAGGCTAAAGTGTACTATATAATTAAAGTTATGTTGTTTAGATCAACAGCCGAAAAGCTGGTTTGAACCTCTAGAGGTTTTACTAAGTAAAACGTGGAGCATTCAGGCTTATCAGCATTCCAGGCCCTCGGAAAAGCATCCACTCTGCACCTTGCAAATGACACCTTCACTTCATTCACCACAGGGTCTGTAATGAAATTCATTACTTTCAGAAGAGATAACTCTAATGTTTTTTACACCTCTACCTCTTCTATTCTTAAATAGTTCAGTCATATAATTGGCTGACCACGTGATAAGAAACAGAACTATTTTTGTAGCCCTGGAACTAGCAGATAGAGTGCAAATAATTCAACACTCCACCTGCATAATTAAAATTGTAGAAAAGTAAACCCTTACAACTGTTATTTAAGGCATGTTTTTTGTACAGAGCTTAGTTTATTGTCAGTTAGCGATTTTCCATATCTTCCTCTTCAAAATCGAAGTTCAACAGAATTTTATTTTCATTTAGCGTCATTCACTCATGATTAAAATTAGGTTATGTATTTCAATATTTACATTGTCAAGAGAAAGTTGTATGAGTGTTTTACACAAAACTTTTATAAATGAAATTTATTATTACCTTAAAAGAAAAAATCAAGTTTTGTAAATTGTAATCCATGATTTATTTTGCAGTTTATTTTTCTATTTTAATTTGATCATCCCTATTGCTCTGAATACATATTAATCAGTTAATTTTACCGAACCAATTTAGATAAGAGTTAAGTGATCTATTTCCGTACTTGACTGTCTACCTGTCTGTCTACATTTCCAATCCAGAGTTACGATTAGTTTGTTGCTAACTTTAACTTAAGCACCCATGCGAATCGAATAGAAAAGTAGGAACAATTAAATCCCCATCTAAAATAACTACCGTAGTTAAATAGTAAACTGTTTTAAAAACTATGAAAAACTCAATTGGCATCCAAAGAGGTTATTTTAATTAATCAGTGAACTAGTACAGGTATTCACTGATTTTTATGTGACAAGTATCTCGTTTTCAGTTCATTGGTTGTCTATGAATTTATAAATTTCAGTTCTGTTTGTACGTTCAAATTATTTTTAATTTTAATGTATCTACTGTACACATAATTATATTATGCTAATATTATAAAAATAAGAAACGTTTGTTTCTCTTACGAGATTATCTCAGAAACTATCCAAACGATTTCAAAAATTATTTCTCTGGTGGAACACTTAGAGCTTCCTAAGTAATATAACCTAGATGACATTACGGTTTTTTTATCTTGAAAAAATATTTTTGATCGGTAAAACGAAGTCATCTTGTAGGCTATTTCTTTTCTTTATTTCATAAGTTTGTTTAGAGAGGTTAGTTTTTCTATTTTATTTTATCTATTGTATAGAGTAAGTTAATCGTATTATGTAGGTAGGTATAATATTATAACACCTAAGTTTAACTTCGTTCGGAATCTGAGTATAATAAATCATAAGCAGATTTACTTAAAATTTGTAACAATTTGTTTTTTTTTATTTTTACAATTAACAATATTTTAGTTGGTGATGAAACTTAGCCTACTACAAATTATATTCACATAAATTAAATCAACTACAAAATTTAAGCTTGGCTAACAATAGATTACCGTCATTATAAATCAAAACAATGGAGGTAACTGTCCAGAGCCACTTGTTGCCACTTGCACGTACAATTAACGTAATTCAGAACCCGTTCCGTAACGACATTATGTCAAACGGTCCAAGAACACTTTCATTTACAATTCAACGGCTGTTTGACCCACTACAAAGGCACTAACTGTTTTTATACCTGCGGTCTGATAGTTAATTTAGACCCTTCGGACAATTTCCATCATTCTAGTGGAACATCGTAGAAGGAATCAAAATAATAACAAATATTTCTACTATTTTCGATTTCCTAGAACTCTAATTTATAACATTTCATTCATCGCAATGAAATATACTTGTTCAACACACTCCACTCCAAACGGTACACAATTTCTTTCAGTAAACAACCTCATCGACAGTTTTTGGAATAGTAATGCTATAATACAGTTAGGTATCAGGTACGGTTCTGTACAATCCTGCAATTTGTGCCCATACATTAAATCTTTCTTTTCTAAATTTTTGAAACTAATTGTAGGACTGCTATCCAAAAATAATGCCACATCTAATTTCTGCCTAGAAGTTTATATAAACCTTCCAACAATCTCGGCCCGTAGTGTAGTGACCAGCTCAACTGGCTCCTATACTGAGGTCCCGGGTTCGATTCCCGGTCAGGTTTGGTATTATTATATAGTAAGTTAACCATTAGCTTAGTGAAAATCGTCGTGTTTTCTAGTTTATTTAGAATAAACTAAATGGTTTATATTATTAAAATAATTTTACAGATTTTCGACCGATTCAATAAGCTACTAAATTTTTTTATACACTATTTAACAGCAAAATCTACGATCTGTTCAATACAAGGATTAATTAATATTATAATAGCAGATATTAATGTATGACAAAAGAACATAACACTAAAAGACTCTTCATTATGAAATCGCCTTAAAAAGAAGTTAACTTGTTTCTTAACGTAGTTGCAAAGAAATAAAAATTTAAAATACAAGATTGCCTTTTACTAATTATTTTCAGTGTTCAATTAAACACATCATCTTTCAAAAAATAAAAAGTTAATTAAAATAAGTCCTTCGGGTGTTTACGTTTCAGTCGTCTCGTTATCCACGAGAGTAATGACCAGGACGTTAGAATGGCTTTTTTGATAAGTTGCCGAAAATTTTCTAATATTATTCTGGACGTGCGGTATATTATCTCAATGGATTATTTTGTTGTTTACATATCAAGGAGCTTGCGTAATAGATCTTAAAAAATTGAATTGTAAATGTTGTATGATGCTCACGTTGGAATTATTACTCGCTCCCTGTAGTTGTATGCCGTACGTCCGTATCGGTTTAATAATACTCTTGTAAATAAATAATTTATTGTGTAACGTCAGTGACGAATTTCTTTCAAATATCCAAAAAATTTGCTTAAAATTTAGATTAATTTGTGTAATTACGTTTCGTCTGAGTATAAAATCCCCATGTACGTCGTCGGTCAAGAGGCTATCCTAAGTACTTAGCATTCTGTGAATACCATACTTAAGGAATTTATATTAAAGAAATCAATTCGTGTAAAATTTTGTATTTTGTTATGATTTTTTCAAGAAAAATGTATTAAAATACATTTAATATTAATTTATAAAATGTATTAAAATACTACCAATTGCGCCCACACTGCGCGTGGGTTTATAGCTTGAGGCCTCAGAAGGATTTATTAAATGAACGTGTTTATTGCTTCTCCAGTTTCACTCCACGCTTTAATTTTCAAGATATCACTTATCAACTCTGATTCCGGTTTAAAAAAATAACAACTCTTTCGGAATGCACGGAAATAATATTTTTGTTTTCGGTTACTTGAAAATGAATTAAAAAATGTTTCATTTTGTGTGTAAATTTAGTCCGGTTTTGTAAAAGTAAAATCTCAATATCTTTAATTTATTTTTGACTTATATATTTAATTTACACCATTTTTCTCTCGAAATTTAATTTTCTACTTGTATTAAAATACGATATTCTAATTGGTTGAGCATGTAATAAATTGATTTAACGTTGTCACAGGATTACGACTGGGAGATGGTTTTCTTTGACTTTATTTAACATCATTTTACACAAAGTAGATAAAATAATAACAAAATTTTGGAAAATTTATCAAACTGAAGTCACGTTAAAAGGAAAAAATAAAATATCGCTTGATGTTTAGTTTTTAGCCTCTATGGATGATTTAGTCTTATTTGTGAATAACGAAGATGAAGCAATGTCACAAATAAAAACATTTGACTTAAAAATATCGTTCAAGGAACAGAATAGATATCTTTAGAAAAAATCACATCGAAAACACTCAAGGCAGAATACGAGAAAATAAATTTGGTTAACATTTTAAAATATTTGGGACAAATTATTGAAACAAGGAACAACAATAACCAGTCTATAAAGAATAAAATAAGGAAATTGGAACAGCTTTTCTTCATATCAAGGATGTCTCCAACAAGAAATATTGGGACATTACTACACAATTTTCAAACTAGCGACTCTCTTCGGAATTGAAACGTTTCGAACAATGAAAATTTCAATGCCCAAACTTATGAAAACAAAGGAAATCCTCAGAAAAGTGTGTGGATCAAATGTGTAAGGAACGATCAAAGGAAAGAAAATTAAAATCGAATAAAAATTTATACAAAGACATCGATACAATAATCAATCACAAAGAGAAGAAAACGATTCTTTGGTCTACCTAAAAAGAATGAATAAAAATAGCTTAAATAAACAAATATTCAACATTTGTAACAATAACATAGTGAATTTAAGTTTAACCTTAGACAACAGTTGGAAGTGGAAAATCTAGAGTTTATAAAAAATTAATACTGCAATAAAACCGGATTTAGAAAAGATGTTTGGATTGAGAATTCTTGCGGAACTTAAGTGGGAAAAAGCTGAAGATTTAAATGCAACTTTTCAGAAGAAAGGAAAAAAGCGATTTCTGAAAGAATATTCAATATTGAGAATACTCGAAATCCAAAAATATGAGAAAATCCTGAGTTATTTTCAAGTAATTGCCATTAGATTGATTTCTTAAAAAAGTGATTTAACGTTAGTCCTACAAACTTTTTATTTTCAACCGCTAATCTTTTTGTTTTCCGTCTGATATCTTCAAAACTATGGAAGAAGCGTACAGTTATGATGTCTATTGTATTCAATTTTCGAGGTTAAAAACAGCTAAAAGCATGAGATGGAGTAAGTATGCCTCGTAAGAGGAGGTCTCTGGAAGAACGACCTAAACCTGCTTAGGTTGTTTTTCCGTTTCTTATGTGAATTAGTGTATTAAAACCTTTATTATGTTGTGTAAAAATTTCATTGAGAAATTAGCTACTAGAGCGCAGCAGTGTTCAGTTTTGTACATAGAGGTTTAGGTTGTTCTTCTGTAGAACGTTCCGTGCTTCAAAATCATCGTGTCAGGCGTGTCTACATCTTTGTTGTTGGTTTGTTTTGTCAGCTCGTTGAGTGAGGTTATGTTTTTATTTTTGCACTTTCCAGTGATTTTATGTATTTAATATCTTGTATTTACTATTTTAATTCACATAGTTTATATTATAATATTATTTAAATAACAAGAATGGAAAGTGACTCGTCTTCTGAATTAAATGAAGTAGACAATCTCGTACAAATTCAGTCACATGTCGGCGTAAAACGGAAGGTGAATGAAAGTGACTGGAAGAAAAGTGTAGCAAAACGAAAAAGAAATAGTGGTAAAACTTACATATCACCATCCACTAATAAGCAAGTAAGTGGTAAAAAATTTCAAATAATTAAAAAATGTTGTTTAAAAAACTGTTACACACAATTTACTGATCAGGATCAGCAAACATTTTTTCAAAGTTTCTGGAGCATTGGAAGTAAAAGTACACAAGATAATTTGCTCCTAAATTTAGTTGAAAAGCAAGAAATAAGGTCAAAACTAACTACACCAAAAAGTGGTAAAAATCGAAATTATATCTATGCTTATTATGTTAAGACAGATTCTAAAAAAATATTGGTATGCAAAAATTATTTGATTAGTACTTTACAAATAACAGATAGTCGAATGAAAACTGTACTGAATGGCCTTAAAAAGGGCTTACTTATGATACAAGATAGAAGGGGAAAACACAATAATCGTCCCACTAAAATATCTGAAGATATTTGGACTTTAGTAAAGACACATTGGAATTTATTTCCTCATAATAAGTCTCATTATTCTTTAAACAAATCGAAACGTTTGTATTTTGAGAACACAAGTCTTAATGTTACAAAGTTGTATAACCTTTTTAAAGAATATTATTTTAAAGAAACTGGAGCTGTTTTAAATGTAAAATTCAAAACGTATCATAAGTTTTTCCGAGAAAATAGTCCTTATGCTTTTCATGCACCAAGAACAGATGTTTGTGATTTTTGTCGTGAATCTGAACTGATATTAAAAACTAAAAATGATAGCACTCGGTCTTTTCAATTTAATGTGCACAAAAGGAAGTGGGAAGAGTATAAATCATTGAAACAGAAATACCTTGAATCGTTAAAAGACAAAACTGATGTACTTATATTAGAATTTGATTATGGCCAGAATCTCAGCTTGCCTCGTTTGAATGTGACTGCGCAGTTTTACAAGCGATTACTATGGTTATTCGTATTCAATATCTATTGCCACAACGACAGCAGCAGTAAATTTTATTGCTTTGTAGAAAGTGAAGGGAAAAAAGATCCCAACAGTGTCTGCTCATTCTTGTATGACTTCCTAACTGAAAAACTGAGACAGTTACCTCAAATAAAACACATAATTCTGTTCTCAGATAATTGCGGAGGACAAAACAAAAATATTACAGTTCTGAAATTTTGTGCATGGTTAAGCTACAGTTATGATGTCACTATTAAGCACATATTTCCAGTGCGTGGTCATTCCTATAACCAGTGTGATAGAAATTTTGGTGTATGTAATAATGCAATGAAAGGTATTGAAACTATTGAATCACCTGAACAATACTTAAGTTTAATATCACAAAGTAGAAAAAATCCTAGCCCATATGAAGCAATAATGGCATCAAATTTAATTTCCAACTGGTCTAGTGCTCTGGAACCTCTTTTTCAAAATAAGGTACCAAAAGCAAAAGGAGTAGTTTTCCGCATCCAGAAATGTGTGGTACTATATTATTCCCCACGAACATTTGCTGCAAGTCATCTGTATTCAGAGTTGTTTCATCCATTTAATATTGGTCCAGTTAATATGATAACAAAGAAATCAAGAGATAACTTATCCTTTCTACCTTTAAAGAAACCTGGGATAAAATCTGCAAAAGGAAATGACATTTTGAGTCTCCTAAAATATATTAACGATTGTTATGTTCCTTGGTACAAAAATATTATATCGTCTAGTGAAAATAATGAAAGTTCATGAAAAAGTGAAAATGAATAAATAGTGAAATGATTTTAACAATAACCAACAGTGTCTGTATTGTATTCTTGATATCATTATATTAATATTTTGTAATAATCATTCCTTTTATTAAAAATTTAATAATATTAAAATATTTTTGGTATCTTTTGTCTAATTCAATACATTTAACCCATTTAATGACACTTTATAAAAAGTAATGTAAGTAAGAATATACCATTCAGTGAAAAATGTCAAAAAACTTTTGTGAAATATCATTCTATGGAAGAACGACTTAAACCTTTTATTGTAAATTTGGCTATATTTAATATATTCATAAATTTATTCTGTTCTCAAGTAACTGGGTTATAAATCTAAGGACAGGGGAATTATAATATCAATAATTTGTTCCTAAATTCATAAAAGTATGTACTTTCTACTTCTTTGAAACTTAAAGTTCAGTTATCTCGGAACATATAATTTTGGTTTAAGTCGTTCTTCCAGAGACCTCCTCTAGGATCTTTTTTCCCTTCACTTTCTACAAAGCAATAAAATTTACTGCTGCTGTCGTTGTGGCAATAGATATTGAATACGAATAACCATAGTAATCGCTTGTAAAACTGCGCAGTCACATTCAAACGAGGCAAGCTGAGATTCTGGCCATAATCAAATTCTAATATAAGTACATCAGTTTTGTCTTTTAACGATTCAAGGTATTTCTGTTTCAATGATTTATACTCTTCCCACTTCCTTTTGTGCACATTAAATTGAAAAGACCGAGTGCTATCATTTTTAGTTTTTAATATCAGTTCAGATTCACGACAAAAATCACAAACATCTGTTCTTGGTGCATGAAAAGCATAAGGACTATTTTCTCGGAAAAACTTATGATACGTTTTGAATTTTACATTTAAAACAGCTCCAGTTTCTTTAAAATAATATTCTTTAAAAAGGTTATACAACTTTGTAACATTAAGACTTGTGTTCTCAAAATACAAACGTTTCGATTTGTTTAAAGAATAATGAGACTTATTATGAGGAAATAAATTCCAATGTGTCTTTACTAAAGTCCAAATATCTTCATTTATTTACCAGATTTACCAGAGACCTATTTACCAGAGTTGTAGCCAATCGTCATTAATAGAGTTGGCATTCATTGAAACATAAGTGTATTTATTCTCTTTTTACCCCTTAGTTGGAAGCGGACAAATATTTCTTTGAATCGATTTGCATTGAATACAGAAGTTAGTTTATAATCCACGCTAGGACAATAAGTAAATAGTTAGACAAAGCAGAATAAATGTTTTAACACAATTGAAAAGTTTGATTAAATTATAGAAACGCAAACAAATAAAACCGTATGACGTTCTTCACAAAAATCTGTTGGAATAAACTTTTTAAACGTCCTGAATAGTGTTATTATCTAGAAAATTGATGGTTTCGTGATTGAGGTAGTCTTCCAATTTAATTTTGTAATTGTTGCTGTGTTGTAATTTTTATAATAATTTTTTTTTTTTTTTTTTTTTTTTTTTTCTCTCTTTAATTATTTATTTGCAACTGTAAAATTTTACAATAAGCAAATGAGCTGGTTTTAACATAGGAAAATTTACAATAACAAAGATTAGACCCAATGGAATAGACGCAAAAGACCGCAAAAAGACCGCAAAATAATAACAAATCTCTACTGGAACCAAACGGCGGTACTGAAATGTGGAGAAGACCACACAGATGAAGTTAAAATCTTGAGAGGTGTGAGACAGGGATGCATTTTGTCGCCGATCCTGTTCAATTTGTACTCCGAACGTATTTTCAGAGAAGCATTACATAATATAGAGGAGGGAATATCAATAAATGGAATCAGATTGAACAATTTAAGATATGCTGATGACACGCTGGTATTTGCCGACACCATACAAGGCCTACAAAAAGTAATGGACAAGCTAACAGAGGTTAGTGCAATATATGGATTGGAGATAAATCCTAACAAAACAAAAGTGATGATCATCAGCAAACAACAGATTGGTGCACACGATCATATTGTAGTCAATCGGGTTAGAATAGAAAGAGTGTCACAATGTCAATATCTGGGCACATGTATAAACGAGACGTGGGATAACTCGCAGGAAATAAAATGTCGTATTGCAAAGGCTAGAAGTGTCTTCAATAACATGGGTTCGGTTTTCAAGAGCCATAACTTGACACTTCCAATGAAATTACGACTGCTGAAGTGTTATGTATTCTCAGTCCTCCTCTACGGAGTAGAAGCCTGGACATTAACACAGGCAACAATTAACAAATTGCAAGCTTTTGAACTCTGGCTCTATAGACGAATACTGAGAATATCCTGGACCCAAAAAATCACCAACAAGGAAGTCTTACGTCGAATGGGCAAGGAAGCCGAGTTAGTTAACACAGTAAAGGCACGTAAACTTCAGTATTTGGGACACATAATGCGTAACGAGCACAGATATGAGTTGCTGCAACAAATTCTGCAGGGCAAAATTGACGGGAAAAGAAAACCGGGACGAAGAAGAATATCCTGGCTGGCCAATCTAAGAACCTGGTTTGAGAAGAGCTCACTGGAACTGTTTCGTATAGCCTCAGATAAAGTACGCATCGCCATGATGATCGCCAACCTCCGGACCGGAGCGGCACCCTGAGAAGAAGAAGACCCAATGGCTAATCTTTGTAGGTGCCACGAGTCATTGTCCTATAAGAGCAGGTCTCTATTCCATGAACGGCGAAGTCGTCGGCGAGGATTTCCAGGAAGAGTACGAGATGATAAGTTTTTGATGTATGGATTTTGATGGTTTTGAAGTTTTCCGAAGAATCTTCTGTAGCAGCTGTATGCCATATCTTTTATGTGTGTTATTTTGAGGTCGTCATGTAGTATTCTGTTGTTAATGTAGAATGGAGCATTGGTGATGAGTCGTAATAATTTTGATTGAAATGCCTGTAGTTTTCTGATATTATAATAATTTAAAGCAGAAAGTTTCATGTTTTAATATGACTGTTTGGCGAAACATTTTTTTATTTTTGTAAAAACCCCTTAGGCTATTAAATTAAATATAAACAAATTATTAATCAGAATGGTTTTTAAAAAAACAGTTATTTCATACAAATTTTTTAGATTATTAATAAAAATTCATTTAATAAATAAAATAGTTTGCCAAAATTTTAACTCTTATTATTAGCTGATTATTTTATTTATCTATTTTAATCTGCATTCGTTAAAATTACTTCGTTTAATTTGCCTGTGCCAGTATAAAGGTTAAACAGTGATTTATGTGCGACAGGTACATAACGTTTGTATTTTATTCCTCGTATTCTTTATGAATATTAATGATAAAAATGTGAGCTAAATCTAGCATTATAATAAAAATCTTTTATCAGTTAGACAAATCTAATTATATTTGTTTTATTTTTGCCATGGCTAATGGCAAACGCGAATATTGGGTCTTACAATAATTATATTTCAGTCAAAAAATTAATTGGTTTTTCGATTGATTTATAATAAGATGTTTCCTATAAGTTACAACAAACATTCTTCTGTTTGGGACTTCATAATATGTATGAACTTTTAAACCATGTTTGTATCCACTCCGTTCGGTATCGTATTCTGTTGAATAGGCTTGTAGTGGATCACTTTATTTTACTATATTTTCTCGTTTTATCGGATCCCGTTCATTCGCACTTCCGCAATAACCGGACTTACATTTAGGTTTCGTAAAATTAACGTAAAAGAGTTTTGATTCATTACTAAAAAAACTAACAGGATATCAAACTGTGAATGGCAACATAAGTTTACTAAGCTTACCTTCTAAAACGTTGAGAACAGTTAGCAATATAAAAAAAATGAGTGCAGTTATGTATATAAAATAAGATATAGTCTAAATGATTTATCGTAATCATGATGTAGCTGTAATTAAATAATTACTTTTACTTTCGGTATAATTAATTTATGTGGAAAAGCAGTTGTGTTAATAGGATGTTCATTATTTATACCAACAATACACAATCATTTTCTTTTAAGTAATAATTTCTACGATAGCTAACGTAAAACTATGGCGGCAATGTAGTAAAAAGTCTTTGAATGAACCGTAAACATTAGAGTGCTACTTTTTTTATTTTATAAAAGCCGGTGAACTGCAAATTTTAATGCTTAGAAATGAACCGTACGAATGGAATTTTGAAGAAAGCAATAGGTTTTTTCAACGAGAGTCGAACCCGCTTACAAATGTTTTACCGTATACCATTTAGTTTCCATTTATGACCTTAGAAAATGTAATAAATGAGGAAAGTTTAATTAAAATCGTTAAACCCGTTTTTGTGATAAATGGATTTATTTTTATTTTACATTAAGTTAATTCAAAAACTTCTGATCTGGAATCGATTGAAAAACATTTACTTTTCAAGTTCAATCTCAATTAGCGCAGAAATTTCCACTCTAGGATGAATAGAAGACTTAGGGAGAAGAAGTGAAATATTTTGAGGAGTTATGAGGTGAGATGGCGAGAAGATTAAGGGTGTTGAGGGGAAAGGATAGGGTAGAGAATAAGGTTGGGCGAGAGTGAAAGAGGGGGATTGGGGAATCTTTAAACCGCTTTTTGGCTTCAGGGGGTCATAAAACGTGAAGATCAAGTGAAAACCTTTTATCAAAACTATTGTCTCATTTAAAGAGTATTTCATTTTACAACACACGTTAGAAATTAAAAATGAATCTCGTAGAATTTATGTTAAAGGACGTATAGATTTCTGCGTACTATTTTGTGGGATGGAAATCTTTTTATCGTATCTTTCGGTTATAAACCAAATCCATGATGCGGGTTATGGGAAGACTAAATTCTTTCTTTAGTCGTTGGAAAAGCAGAAGCAGAGAGTACATTGTCAGTAAGTTAGAAATTTATATGCGGTAGTCCTTTTGCGCTTTACTCACGTTATCCTGGTATAGCACTGCTGGAAAGAATTTCATAAAAATGAGTCAGTTATGGAGTAATATAATGTTGGTGTATGTGTCAGTACGTCAGTGTACTGGGTGCTACAAAAAATTCGTTAACCTTTTCTATTTTTCCTGACATGTAAGGAACGATAAATATTCCGTACATCTTGTTCAAATATTTATTTAGATTTCATAATACATCCTACATTTTCTAACGATTATTCTATTCTTTCTGGATCTTGGAATAATCTTGATGAATGATAGCCAATTTTTTTAAAATTCGTAACTATTTAAATAAATTAGTAAATTGCAGTAAATGATTACGCTAAGAATACTAATAAAGTACAATAAGATTACTTAACGAGATTGATTACAAAAATGTTACTACAAAATTCTTCTTCTACTTCTTCTTCTTCTTCACCCATCAACGATTAGGCCCAAGACTTGTTCCTACCTAGCCACCGGGCGCCCCGGTCCAATTGGCCTGTAACTTCTGACCAGTCTAGGAATCCTGTGTGGAAACATTCCTTCAAGATAATCGGTACATTTTCGGCGGTACTCCATAATTGCCTCCTTAAGAGAACACGCATCTAACTCTCGCCGTGTATCCTAATTTCTGAACCGATCTACTCTACTACAGCCCCTAACGCATCTCAAGAAGCGCATCTCTGCTGAATGAATGGAATTTTCATATTTCTTTTTCCACACCCAGACGTTCCTGCCATTTGTCAGTATTGGGACAGCCACTGTTTTATAGAACTTCATTAATGTGCCAGTTTGGGCCATTCCCTTCAAATTTCGATGTATTATACCATAAATCCCATTAAATGGCTGAAATCTGTATGGTATATCATAGTCCTCTTTATATAATACATCACACTCCAAATAGGCAAAGTGGCCGTCCTGTTCCAGATTCCACCATTATCTTTGGCCTGACTGGATATTTTCCTTTGAAGGCCATCACTTTTGTTTAGCACTTGATATTTTAAAATTACCACAGTCTACACATAAAACTTGAATACACATTAGTACTTTCTCTTGCCTATATGAATATATAGGAAGGAAAATATTATTTTCATGTCGATTTTTCGAAATCGAGTTTTCACCGGATCTACACGTTTTCAGACCCCCTGAACCCAAAAAAACATGTTTATTGCGATTAGTCTGTGTGTGTCTGTATGTGTGAACAAGATATCTCAACAACAAAACATCGTACGAACTTGAAACTTAAGTTAGTTACTACTACTGGACCTACCACGAACATTTTCATCAAAATCGGTTAACCGGAAGTAGTAGTTTATTCGTGTCATTTTTCACTTTTTTGCGATTTTCTCAGATACGGCTCTACGATGTTTTTTTTAAATCGCCTCATTTACTAAATTTCTTACTCTCTACAAGATAAGGTAAGTGCCATGTCTGCTGAAATTCTTGGGGTGGCTGTTTTCTCTTAAGAAAATTGTTTATTTTTAAATTGTGGCTTTAATATGCATTTTACCGCAAAAATGTATAACTTTAATAACAAACCTTTAAAATAACCTTTAATTCAAACAGTTCTTTGCACTTACTTTAGCGGTAATTAGCGATTTTCTGTTTTTTTTTCACGAAAATTTGTAAAAAATCGATTTTTATTAAAGGATGCAGCCTTAGTATGCATTTTACGACAAAAGTGTTCATAGTCGTATTTATAGGAAATAAAAAGATCTATAACTTTTATTAAGCGCATTGTTGAGCCTAATTTAGCATGGAAGAGTGATTTTCCGTACTTTTGAACCAAACTGAGGGTGATTTTCATTTTGCGTCATTCACTCATGATTAAAATAAAGTTAAGTTTTTTGAGGTTAGTTTTTTTGTGTCTAATGTTTTATTACTAATATTAGGTTATTTGTTCATTATTTGCATTGGCAAGAGAAAGTTGTGTGAGTGTTTCACACCAGATTTTTTTAATTACGCATTACCTACCTTTCAAGCTTACTTACTACAATAAGTGTGTCATCTTCTAATATTTACACAATACTACACAGTTTTCTTAGCATTCGCTTCGATGATTTTCCGTTTTTTATTTTGTTATTTTATTTAAATTCAGGCTTGTAATTTTAAAAAGTTTGTAAAACTCGATAGTTAACGTAATTATTATTAACGTAACGTAGTAATTTTTATTTGTAAAACTTAAAAAATTCACAATTATAGAAACTCCGTTGAAGACGGTAATTTACTTGAAAATATTTTTTTACGAGTTACTGAAAGAATAAAGTACGTCTTATACACTGGAAAATACGGTAACTTAAAAAAGGGTTGCCGCTTTTTGTATAAAAGTACTCCAAACGTTCTCAAAAACTAAAGAGTGTTATACAATAAACAAGAGAAATAAATAAAAATATAACATTCTAACACCTACTAGAATAAAAGCGAAGGGAGCATGAAACAAATTAATCACAGTGTCAAAACCCGGTCACTCACTTTTACAAATTTCGTATAATTAAAACAAACACAAGCTGGCGCGGCTAATGTTACAATATTTCTTGATGTTCAAACGGAAAAGAGCCTTTTACTATTGGAGTATTATTTCTGTAAACTGTCACCCTGAATGAGTTTTCACTTTCTTATATCGGTATTTAGTTTTTTTTTTGCAAATTAGTGAAAAACCTTTTTGTTCCTAAAAAACGCTATTCTTTCCATTGAAGTCTCAATAAAAATTATTTCAAATTTTTACCCTTATCCGTTAAAATCATGGCGGAGTTTGGAAAACAGCCACTTATTTGAGAAATCATTAAGTGGGCGTACTTCCGCCAAATTACATAAAATTGATTTAAAATTGAAAGAAGAATTTCATTTAAAAGCGTCAAGTATGGTTGCAGCTCTACTTTTTTATTAATTTTTTCCTTTTCAAACAATTTTTTTTGTAAAAGAAAACATTTGATCGACAAAAAAATTAAATATTTAAAAACATTCAGAACATAGTACTAAATTAATCTTCCCTTTGGATACGAGGAACCCTGGAAAAAAAATTCTGAGTAGGCCTAATACAAAATTTAAATTTTTGAAATCATTTGAATCAGTAAAATATTATGATTTCTGAAAAATGCTAATGTAGCTCAATTATTTTTGAACGAGACTTTTAAGCTTTTGAAGTCTAAATTTTTCGATTTCCTGTGACAGTTTTTTTATTTATATAAAATGTATTGATGTGTAACAAATGTTGCTGATAAAATATTACTTAGTATTTTGTTAAGAATAATTTATTAAAATACAAAAGAATTGTTTCAAGTTTTTTTTAAAGTTATACCTTCCTTAACGGAAGTTATATAATGTTTTAATTGCAGAATGATTAATATGATCTAATTATATTTTTATTTTTATTTGTTACAGGTAAACTAAATTGCTGAGTAGCTTTGTGGAGGGTTTTTGAAAAATCAATTGGCCAGTGTAAGGAAACATGTAATATTGTATAGTTTGTTTTATGGTTTAATTACACATTTTTTTGGATGAGCTTTCGATTTACGACGGACGGTTACGTCATATTAAAGCTAATGCACACGGTGAAAGATCAATGATGAAAATATGCCGTATATGACCGGGAATCGAAATTGGAACTATGGCATAAAAGTTAGCTCTTTTTTGAGAGGATAATAGTTAGCTTACCTATTTCATTTGCCTCAAGACGGATAGAGGTTTAAGATTTATTTGTACAATCATTCTGTCGAACTACATATTATAAGACTTATAGGTTAACTGTTTATTTATTGTGCCAAATGAAGAACATCAAATTTTGTTTATGTAGTTTTATTCTATAGTTTTATTTTTTAGTTGCTAATATTATTTGGTTTTTTGATCAAGGTGTTTGTTTGCGTTTCTTTTGTCCCTTCAGATGCTATACGGGATTAATTCTTTAATGTGCCGTAGAGTGAAATACCTTCACATTTCCTTGCCCTACTTATAAAAGTCGCGTAAAATGTTTTTTAGTTAATTAAAAGTAGTTTCAACTTATTGATTATTAGAGAGTACCGTGGGTTATAAAATGGTGAGACTTACCATGTAATATTTTCATTGTGTAGCCGAAAATGAACTTTGTACCACGTGCATTGTAGCGAAGCATGCAAACTATGCTATTATACCCCATGAATGGGCCAAATATGTACTTTATTTTAGATTACTGACAATAGGCAGCATAAATTCAGGCTTTCTCCTTGGCTTAGTGGTTAGCGTGTTAGGCTACTAACGGAAGGTCCCAGGTTCGTTTCTTGGCTAGGGTCAAGAAATTATAACACCTTCAATCCTAACATTTTCATAACCCAAGAAAGTAGCTATTAACCCTACTGTTGATGAAATTTAAAAAAAAAATATTTACTTATTTAAAAAAGCAGATCAGGAATTGACCATTCGAAAAAACTGTTGATTGTTAATTTGTTAAGTGAATAAACTACCCAAAATGAAACTGAATTAATAGTATATGACTTAAATATGTTCAGGCTATAGAATAGCTTACCGCAACTACTATAGTTTAGGCTTAATTTTTGCCGGCTTGGTGGCGTAGTAGTCAAAGTAACTGGTCTTCAGTTAGGATTTCCGGGTCCAATTCTCGATCAGGTATGATTGTTTTTCATAATTCATTTTCATTTGTCACCCTTCACCGATGGCTCAGCAGTGGATGCAGAATAGTCCAAACAAAAAATCAGTTCTGTGTTCAGATATATGGAATTATGAACACCAGTTTTCAAGGTTCAGAGACTCTGGAAACGATTTTTTTTATTGCAATTTAGGTGGACCCCAATATTTTGTGCACTCGCGTACTTTTGAGGCTAAAAGAAAAAAAGTTTTTTCTCTGTTCCACCCGGTATCTGTGTATGTACGTATGTAGTATATTTATTGATCTTAACTGGAACAGATGTGTATGTGTGTCAGTGTGTAAGTGCACGACGCAAAGCCATCTGTTGCGTTCAGCGGGTCTGAATTAGGATACGTTTTCTATATATATATATATATATATATAATAGGGCCCACGTATTACAGATAGGGCGTAGACTGGTGAACGTTTTGAGTTAGCAGTTTGATTGCGGTATGTGGAACAGTGTTCGGCCTACTACCAGCGGTTGGTTCGCGTAATTCATTTCACTGAACATCTGATGTACCATTTTATCGAACTCCAAACTCTACCCCAGTCTCTGTACTTGTAGTAGTAGGACCTAACAGATTGCGCCGACAAAAAACGGTATTGTCCACAAACCCGTTAATTTTAACATGAAAACTGTTGGGTTTTTATTTTGTAGTTTATTTATTTATTAACCAACTAAAAAAAGAAAGTTCTGAGTTTGTGGCGTATATGCGATTCTTTTTTTTTTAGAGTGTATAATAAAATTAATTCAAGATTCTTTGTCTGATTTGAATGATATGTACGAGGTGTGGCTATTAAATAACGAGACTGACGTTGTAAAAAATTTAATTTTAATTTTATACATAATCACTTATTTTCACCTTCAATATACACTCCTTCTCTATCCCTACAACGCTCCATGCGAATTTTCCATTGTTGGAAACAGTGCTGGAAGTCATCTTTTGTCAGCTCCTTCTGGACACGTGCCGCTTTCTCTTTTACAGCTTCCACAGACTCAAATTTTGTCCTTTTTAATGTAGATTTCACCTTAGGGAACAGGTAGAAGTCACATGGTGCAAGATCTGGTGAATAAGGTGGATGTTCTAACACTGAGATGCTGTACTTGGCTAGGAATCTCATGACCGATAACGCCGCGGAATGAGCTGGCGCATTGTCTTGGTGGAAAACCCATGATTTGTCCTTCCACATTTCGGGGCGTTTGTTCCTTACTCTTTGAAGTAGTTTACAAAGTGCCTCAAGGTAGTATTATTGATTAATTGTTTGACCTTTAGAAACCCAGTGAAGGTACACAATCTCATGGATATAAAAAAAAACAATCATCATTGCTTTAAATTTTGACTTGCTCATTCGAGCTTTCTTAGCTCTCGGTGAAGGTCGGCTCTACCAGTGCATGGAATGGCGCTTTGTTTCCGGATCACAAGTAAAAAACCACGTTTCATCACATATTATTATCTTCTACCTGTTCCCTAAGGTGAAATCTGCATTAAAAGGAACAAGATATGAGTCTGTGGAAGCTGTAAAAGAGAAAGTGGCACGTGTCCTGAAGGAGCTGACAGAAGATGACTTCCAGCACTGTTTCCAACAATGGAAAATTCGCATGGAGCGTTGTAGGGATAGAGAAGGTGTGTACTGTTTATTGCAGGTGAGAGTAAGTGATTGTGTATAAAATTAAATTTTTTACTACGTCAGTTCGTTATTTAATAGCCACACCACGTATGTTTTTATATTTTCCAGATTATTTTGGGACTATTTGACGGTAAATACGATTTTTTTAGTGTTTATAAAAAATGTTTTTATCTCTTTACGTATAAATGTACCTACCCGCTAAATTCTCTTCTTTTTCGATCACTTGGAGAACGGACGATTAGAGTTGCCTGGAAAATGTGGGCATTTTAGATCACGGATTAGTGGGTTATCATTGTTTTATATTTTTTATTTAAACGGCTGGTTTCTCTAGTGGATAGTTACACTTAAGTAAGGAATGTTCAGATCTGTATGCAGTGTATGTTTGGAAACGTATGAAGTTGTGTTAGCTATTGTCCTCAGTATTGTTGATTGAAAACGTTGCCAGATAAACCCTCGTTATGATTAAACTCAGTGTTCTTTGAAAACCAAATTTTATAATTTTTCCCCTCTGAGGCTAGTAGGAATAATAATAAATAATAAATAATAATGAAAATAATAACTCGTTAAGAAAAGTGTAAAAGATTTATCCTCTTCTGGAAATCATTCCCTTTCGTTTGGATTTCAGTTTAATCGATTACGCTTACAAATTCAATTTTAATGTCAGTTTATTCCACGACCGTTCGATTAATGAACCGAACCAAATTCAGACAATTAATTACGGAGAGACTTCCATGAAGAGTAAAAACAGAACACTGGGTGGACAGAAAAAAGGAAAAACCTAAAGTGAGCGAATGCTGAGAATCTTTGCTGCAAAAATAGCTTCCGAAAATGTCAAAAGTCATTTCACATTGTCTGAAATTGGCTCTGTACGAGAATAAACCGATTCAGGCTATTAACATGCATGCAAGTCGCTTATAATTTAGTATTTACAATAAAAATTTAACTTAATTAACATTCATCAGATATATTTATATATTATAATAACGGATTTATAAATTAATCAACAGTATTTAATAATATACTATTAAAAACGATCTCATTTTACATCTTTCGGTTTCTTTGTTGTTGTTGTTCTTTAGGTCATCCGCCGAAAGGCTGGTTTGAACCAGTAGAGGTTTTACTAAGTAAAACGAGGAGTGAGGAGGTTTACCAATGCCTTCCTCACTGAATGGAAAAGTATGCTTATCAGCACATCGGGTCCTCTGAAAAACACTTATTTTCTATTCTGCAAATGACACCTTCACTTCATTCACTAAGGATCTGGTTGTATAATGAAATTCATTACTCTCAGAGGAGATAACTCTGATTAGTGTCTTTTACAGCTCTGCCTCTTCTGTTCTTAAATGATTCAGTCATTTAATTGGTTGACCATGTAGTAAGAAACAGAGCTATTTATTTTTTCCATTCAACTAACAGATTGATTTATTTGTGAAATTTATAATTTTATTTCGACTGATAATCAACGACTGAGGGTACATAATTTATTATTTTTCTCAAGATGTACGGATACCGTCTTGTACATACTTGTACATCTGTTCTGTTTGATTCAGAAGTAAAACTTCAAGGACAAAATTGTACATTGGTTCGTGAAGCTGGAGAAAGTGGTTATTTATATTGATTTAGGCCTACACAATCAAACTTTAAACATGCAGGTAAAAATATGAGGTATTTATAATTATTATAACAAGTGGGTAAATTATTTTAGAATAACCATTATGTTTAGATGTTTTATTAGTTCAGCTTTACAATATTTATTTTAAAAAAATTATAAGGTAATGTGTATAAGACAAGAAATAACAATTTCGTTGATAAGACATCCTAACGACTTTGGCAGTAAGCCCGTACGAAGCGCCGGCGCAATCGCAGGCCATACATTACGTAAGAATACCGAATGTGTGTTCCATATATCACGTTATATTAGATCGGTATAGTTGCTTGTAGTCACGCAGATAGGAACGGTTATGAATGCTTACGTACAGATTAACTCCGTGTAAATGTTATAAATCATTTTTAAACCACATTTATTTGCCAAAAAATGATATAATTTGGCACTGCGAAATTCACCGGATATTTTTTTACATTGAGGAGTTCACATTCAAGTGATTGATAATCAGGTAAACCTCCTGTGTTTTCCAACAAATTTAATGAAAAAAACAATAGAATTTTGAAACGATATACACCTCTTGTACTGAATTGCTGTGTTGTGTTATTTTTTTAATGATCCCTATCTGTTTTTTTGGTCTAAAATAATGGGTTTTCTTCATTTTTTTAAATTTTTTATTGTACAAATACAATAGGCATTGATTCGTTGTTCATTTTATTATTTTATGTTTTTAATTAGGGTGGTATAATGTATTATCTCCCTGTTCAAACAAAAACCTGTACAGAGACCGCCTCATTGGCTCAACGGGTTTAAATAATTATTCGCAGCTAAAACGTCCCAGGTTAGACTTCCGGCAAGGTACAGTATGTAATAAATAACAAATTTTGCATACAGTGAACATTACTATGTTAATGATCCGGGGGTTATTGCAATGGGTATTAATGAATTTATTTATAAAAATAAATTCACTCTTTCTCTATAAAGTTTTGAAGCTTTTTAATTCATTTAGTTTCTACATTAGTACACTCCCACATTTTTCTGACTCTTCCCCACTCTTTTTAACATAACATTATTTTCGTATTAATGTTTTTCGGCTTCTAATTCAAACTTCTATTTATTTCTATTAATACTAATATTTAAAATCAGTTAAATTATTTATTCATAAGTAAATTTTGTAGCATTAGAAAATAAATCTTGGTGGAAATTACGCCCACTAACGTAACTCAAATTTAAAATCAACTGCAGTTATTGGTCTGGTTAATTTTTATTGTGTATTATAAATACAAAATTTATAAAAA
Source organism: Catonia carolina (assembly GCA_035578175.1). Taxonomy (NCBI): domain Eukaryota; kingdom Metazoa; phylum Arthropoda; class Insecta; order Hemiptera; family Achilidae; genus Catonia; species Catonia carolina. The sequence goes on along the minus strand of JAQMRL010000003.1, from coordinate 22,024,685 downwards.
CAATTTCTGCTAATTAAAAAAATTGAAATTTTATCGGCGATAGTTTTTACTGTTAATTTTTAATTTTGTCTTTATGGTAAGTCTAACATTTTGAAACGTTTCAGTGTAGGGTTGTGGCCACTAATATCAAAGGGTTTTGACAACGTTCAAGTCTGTCTCAGTATTTTTTGTTCTATCGTTGTATTTCATCGACTATTGTAGATAATAGTGTTAATATGTAAATCATGTTGAATTATATCATTGGTTACAAACATAACAAACGTTTTCGGGTGAGTTTTTATACACGTAAGTACAGAAACTTAGGAAGTGTTTCATGTGAATGTAGAAGACTTATTAAACAAATTTCCAAGACAACTGTACCGATTTCTTTGTAGGATCTCTCGTTTACCAATTTCTTCAAAATTACTCCTGTACAAATCATTATTTAAAGCAGTTTGGAGTCCAGGTATTACAGAGTCCAGTTATTTGGCTCAGCAAAATCTAGTAATCTTAATCATCTACAGACGTTCCAATCAAAATTTCTCCGTTTAATATCTAGAGCTCCGTACTACGAAAGTAACGACACTTTACACCCCGCTTTCGGGATTCCTACATTTGAAGAAGTACCACAGTCCTATAGCAAAAAATTCTTTTCGAATTGCTAATAAATCCGAATCCTCTAATTCTAGAACTTCATCGCTTTCACCTTCCTGGGAATCCAGCGCGCTAAAATAATAATAAAAATAATAACAATTAAATGAATTAATTATCATATTTTAATACTTACTTACACCCAGAAAAATACCAATGGATATCAGTCTTTGTCTTTATGTTTCCTTTCATGCTACTTTGTTTTGTACGTACAACACATTTTCTGGTAGTCATATATTTGTGTACTGTTGGAAATTTCAAATAAAAGATAAAAAAAAGATTTCCAAGACGAACGAAGTGCTCAGGTTCAGTCAGAATGTCGGAAAAATTTGTTTCTCTGTAGAATTCTCATCCTAAAAACCAATTTAAATGAAATTGCAAAAAAATATTTACTATTTTACATAATAATTTTTTATCTCTTTCAAACGCGAAATTTAATGTAAAATTAAGCGGTTATGTTTTTCACCGTTGAAATTTTAATATCACCGTGTAAGGTTTTATTGGTTTTTTAAGAAAAGAAAGTCTCAGAAAGTTTAACTGAAAGGCCTGGATTAACTTTTAATTATTCTCTAACACTGCTACAAAAGCTGAACACCATAAACCACGATTAACCGCAAAAGATTTTTGTAAATGAAATTATTGTAACGGAGGTACAATTGATTAATCGAGGGTTAATTAAGCAGAAGAATAATCTTTGGCAGCTGTTAAGATCTTAACGTTTTGTACGCAGATAACGGATCGAAGTTAGCTGTCAATCAACTCACAAGTTATGATAGTACTCGACTCTCGCCTATGTGATGTGGATGTAATTCAGTACTACAGTTGAACACGTTTGACGTCGTACGGTGAATGTTACTTGTATTAATTTATTAGGGTTCACCTTATTACGCTCATGCGGTCTTGGGTTCGAATCCCATTCAGGCATGGCATATTTTCATACGTTACAAAAAATCATTTCATCCTTCACCTTCTGCTAATGCAGACGGTGAAGGAAATTAATTTCGTAATTTCAGAAGAGTTGGACGTTAAACAAAAAAAAAACCTTATTACACCAACGGGTAAGCCAACCCTGAAAAAGTAAAAGAAGTCGCTGCGCCAATCTTGAAGCTCCATATGCGGTCTTTTCATTCACAATAGTAGTCGTGTTGTAAGCAAAAGTCGCGATTACCGAAGTGTCAAAGACAGGCTTAATAACCGATGTAAATATTTTGTTATTGTGTATATTTTATAAAAATTAATAATTTTAAATATTTTACTACTGTATTTTGGCTAATGCTAAAAAATGAACGCAGGTATTTTTATTTGTGTATTCGAGTCTATACTCATATTTTTTAAGTTATGATCCTAGATACAAGAGGATACGATTCATGGCATGATTGTCTTGTACTTCGAATCAGTGTTAAGCACTTTGAAAATAATCTTCTTCTTCCTCATTTACGGATTAGGCACATTGCCTTTTCCAGGTTCTATCCATCTTCTTCGTGGTCTACCCAACGACCGCACTTCTTGCGGACGGTATTGTAAAAAAGTAGCGGATACCGATCCTCTGGCATGCGGCGTAAACGGTGTAACCACCTCTCCCTATATCATTCAATCCTGTGCCTCACGGATTCCTTTCTACCCAAATCATGCCGGACTGTCTCATGCTTGACGCGATCCCTAAGTGTTGCTTCTCTCACCGATCTTCAAAAACGCATTTCAGCTGCTTCCAACTTCCTAACCTCAGATTTCGTTAGGACCCGTATTTCACTTCCGTACAAGAAAAGAGGCAGTGCCATTACCTCATATACCCTCAACTGCGTTTCTTTCCGGGCCGTAGGTTTAGATGTTCTATGTACATAACCACTAACACGTTGAAACCTAGAAATTTTTGTCATTACATCAAATTCCTCTTCATACGTCATATAACGACCCAAGTACTTCGAATGCGAAACCTGCTCCAACACTCTGTTCTCCAGTACTATCTTCATCCGAATAGGTAACTTACCCCTAAAAGCGTTTGTTTTATTGATAGAAATAATAAAATACAATACTTATTGAAAATAATAAAGTATAAAATCTCTTTGTTGTTTTTTTAATTTGAAAATTTCTAAAAATATAAAGAAAAACTTTACGACTTAAAGTAGTTTCATAAATTTTGAACTTTAGAAACTAGCTGAAATTGGTAGTATTGAATAAGTGATCCAAGGTATAACCTTCTCCATACTCTAATAATGGATTGTGTACATGAAACTGTGCATTGTTGAAAAATAAAATAAAAAGATTTATCTTAAAGTAGTTAAACGTGTTGAAAATACGAGGCATGATGTTGCAGTGTGCCATACTTATAGTTAAAAGTAAAATTAATTTAAAGTTCAGTTTTTGTTAAAAAGAGTAAGGTTTTAATTTAAGTGACCATTTAAATAACTTTATCAAGCAGAGACAAGTGAAATATCTTTGTTTGCTTTACTGTATTTTCATTATAAAATACGTTGTGTTAAGAACAGTAGGCTAAACAATGTTTACCTTAAAAAATATCGAGCCTTACTATGCCTACATCTTTTTCCAACATTATAGATGGTAAAGTTTGTTACATTAACGCATCGTAAGCCTCCCAACTCTTTCCAGAAATGTAAATTTAGAATGATAGACGACTGACATGAAACCACCATCATTTTCCCTTATAATAAATGAAAATGACTCGGAAAAACACGTGACATATAGTATCTATACTCTTTAACATATTCAAAATTGCCTAATTTAATCTACGTTCTACGCCTACCTATTTTTAGTATTTCAAAATATTGAAACATAATCTGTCATTTTATATTTGTCGTTAACTGACTTGCTTGATTAGTCATGTTTCATATTGTACATACTAAAATAACCAAATCCATTTCAATTTTACTGTAGCTTATTTACAGTATACAGCTACGACAGTCCGTTACAGCTGATATGTCAGAAAATTAATTCTTGTTTTGTTTATTTTGTAGATTAACTCATGTAAACCCATCGTATTTTCCGAGTAGACTTTTAAAACATAGTTCCGTAGCAACTACACATTTATGCATGATAAAGTAACGATTTGTTAATCTGATAATGTTTTAATCGTGGTTTAAGCCTTAGTCTAGTTTTAAATCTCTATTTACAGTTTAATGAATCAAATAAAAATTTAATTTAGTCTTATTTACAACTACGCGGTTTGCACAACCATCAAACATGCGTGTAATACATATTTTTAAAAATGACGTTACACATTAAAGGAGGACACCACATATTAGTAGGATTCCCGCCGCAGTTAATTACTACAATTAGCCGTTTCACAAGTTAATTATTAAGATTATTTCATTAATAATAGTAAATTTAATTATTATTTGTTTTTAATTAGCGTAATTAAATTTAAACTGTATTGAATGAAGCTAACCCAAGTCTCTGCTCCACCTCCTGCTGAGCCGACGAAATGGATTGCCTGGGAAATGTAGAGGTCTAAGTACACAAGTCAGTCGGTTGGAGTCGTTAAGTAATTTTAATTTAAAGTTTTGATACATTTCGTGTATGGTGTCAATGGGATTTTTTTGTCCGAGTGCATTGTGTGATTCGATACAGAAAATGGAGCGTTAACTAGTGTACGAAGCAATTTTTATTGAAACCGCAGAAGTTTAGCTATGACTGATGGTTTTGATGAACCATAGATCTGACAACCGTACATCCACATTGGATTAAGTAAAGTCTTACATAACAGTAATTTTAGAGAAATAGGCAATTTCGATCGACGAGATAGAAGGCTGTACAGCTGTTTTCGCCTACTATCAAATGCTTAATTAAATCTAATGTATAATTTTAAAAAATAAATTAAACATGAAAAAACTCCAGTTATTCTGTACGGAAGTGACGTATGGACAACAACAAACACCCAAAAGAAGAGAATCCAGGCAGCATAGATGAGATTTATGCGAAGAACTAATGGGTGTAAACGCTTGGAAAGAATAAGGTTTGAGGAAAAAAGGTCAGACTTGGGCATATAAAACTTGAACGAAAAGATAAAGGATTATCGCCAAAAATGGAGAGAGCACATGACAAGGATGTCAGATCACAGGATACCTAAGCAAGCGCACTGGTATGTTCCAGAAGGTAAAAGGGATGTCGGTTGACCTAGGAAAGATGAAGGTAGATGATATAGTATGAGTTTGAAACAGGCTGCGGCCTAATCCTCGGTTGGAAGAAGATAAAACCCGATAAAAAAACCTTTAAAAAGTAAACAATAATATATGTATTCGCACTTAAGGTTTGACGTCGTCACGTCGGTGGACCACTAAGTAACAGAATAGAACTTTGTTGTACTACTTAGCGGTACCCCGGCACGATGACGTCAAACGTAAAGAGGGCCAATACACATTATTTTTTACTTTTTAAAGGTTTTTATCGGTTTTCTTTAAATTTTTAATTTAATTTTTATTTCATATTTTTTAACATATATTTGTAGACAATTATTTAAAGAATATCTGAACTCCGGATTGATAAATCAAGGGAGATAATCCTACAATGAGATAATGCTGAGGGTACATTACAAAACGAGCTTCCAGAAATGTTTACCTAACGTGTTCTATAATGGTCTAAAAGAAAATATAACATAGCTTTTATTGCGTGTTGTTTATCTTATCACAGTTTTATTTCCATAGTGTGTTTGACATAATTAGGTTTAAAATTAAATTCGTAACAGAATTAAAATTAACAATAAATGTTTTTTCATAGTGTAAAATTTATGAGCTGGTTATTCTAGAATGTTTTTGGTAATGAATGTCTCAGAAAAACTGTAACTTTTTTATTATATTATACTTAATCTAAAGGAGATTTTAAGCCACTAAGTTAGTGAGTGAGTGAGTGAGAACTTTTGTATTTATGCAAGAGCCGCTATGTCACTTTCCCTTATGAAAATATAAAATAAATAAATTTTCTAATTTCTGTTCCAAAATGACCTAAGTTCTCATCTTTTTGCTACATGAGTGATTGAAAATTTTTTATGATATAGTTTTTACTTTCAAGTTCCTGGAACAATACTTCCCTCAGTAACTAAGTACGCTTCCAAGTTAACGTTTCCCTCAAAACATAAAGGCCCTATATTAAGCCCTCAAATCACCACTTATATACAATAACACAAGGCGCGTTCAGGTCTGCTTTGATTAAATTTTGAAGATTTTTATGTGACCAGTACACGTAGTTATGCCGGTTTACACGGCCATCAAGTTTGAATCACTCTTCATTGCACCACAAAATTGATCGGAAATAGTTTGAAATATGCTTCATTATTGATCACAGAACTTGAATCGCCTACCATTATTGCCCTCATGAAGAGTTTGAGGTTAAAAGGAGTAAAAGTACGGTTTAAATTTTGTTAAATATTTGTATACTTCTTCGTGAAATGCTTAGTTCATAAGAATCCTTCAAAGTCGATTCAGACCGGCTACAAAAGCCTCAGCAACTTTTGTTGGATTTCTTCATAACTATTGGGACCGACCGGATTTTGGTGCAGTCGCAATGTATATATTCGTGACCTTCTTTTTGTCACGGATTAGGCCTTCCGACCTTTTCCAACTTCATTTCAATACTTTTCCAACTTCCAATAACATTAGGATTTACCAAAAGGGAATCCTTTTAGCCTCTCCACTACAACTCTAACAGTTTACCTACTTGCGGTCCTTTACTAAGTAGAACAACCCAGTGAAACGTTCAATTACCAACCCCAGCGGGAAATTTGGTCGGTGAACAAGATTGTGTTGGAGCTAAATTCTCTCAATCTGATGATCCTATATCATCAAGGATGTCTCAGGAAAAAGTGGTATATATAAACTTAATCGCGAGTTGAGGCTTGTCCTGACCAGTTAAAGGACATTAAATTTCAACTGGTATTGACCAACGACTTCAAAGGCGGAAGAAGAACATTTATTCTGGACGTTGACGAGAGTGGAGAAGCCTGGTCTTCCAAAACCTATGGGAGGTTCAGAAGCTCAAAGGTTGCAACCTTACCATTGGCTGAATCCGCGCAGTGCTCGTGCCGTGGCCAGGGAAAATTTTATAGTATTGGCTTTCTCAAAATACCTTGTATGGGCTGGAATTCATTGCAACGCTTTGTATCATTAAAAATTTCTTATCTAAGTTCTCATCAATGTAATCTAATCGGTAACGGCATACCTAGAAACTTAGCACTTTATAAATTTCAGCAGTATTTCTATGATGCTTCAATCACAACTGCAGCACATAAATTCGTTGTAGTGAATATTTTGAATAAATAAGCATAAAAATAATAATAATTTATTTATTCCCATGATATCACACATTACATAAAAAATAAATTACCATAATACAAAATTTCTTACATTATAGTACTATTCTATTACGCTAGATGTGGTGGAATTTATCCCATCCAACTATGGACAAAACCATGTAATAGGATGAGTTGTAAACTTTTAAATAAACATCAAAAAATGAATTATTAACTATTAGCAATAGCATTTAATACCTACTATATTTACTACACTAACTTAATTAACTAACTAACTTAACCAATACTATGCTATTTACTGAGAATATGTGAAGAATATGAAATAATTTGAAGACAGTAAAACACTACTTAGGGATGATTAAAAACAGATAAACCCTCACAAATTATTACTGATATGCCGTCTGTCTATAACTTGATGGCCTGCCACAGAGAGGAGCAGAATCGCCCACTACTAGCCTTCTCAATAACATTTCATTATGAACTACTACTAACTAGTACACTGGAATTGGCACATAATGAAGTGGTATTGAGAAGGCTAATAGCTGGCCGATTCTGCTCCTGTCTGCGAGAGGCCATCAAGTTATAGACAGACAGTAGTAAATTAAGAAACGATTCAACAGTTCGGAGAGATTTAAGGGATTTGTGCAGATGTGGGTCAAGTGGCCAGGCGGTTGATTTTTGGATGGTGGGCGGTTGCGACCTCCTTGGAATTGGACGAGGATGCCTCAATTTAGTCCCAACACTACTTTGTGGGAGAGCGAACATAATTTTTCTGGCCATCTCGGATACAAAAACAGGAATGATTTGCTGCTTATGGAAAAAAATATCCCCATTGTATGGAGAAAATGAATCTGTGTAAAATATAGATTTGTTCGCTATCAGTTGTCTTTCATTATAAAATGCTTGCGTAGTTTAATATAGTCTTCCGTTTTTATACTTTTTATATTTTTATTCGTTATCAGATATATTAGTTATTAAATAAGATAAAAATGTGTATGAAATTTCTTTATAAACGGTTTAGTACTTTATAAACGGCTATCATATATCATGGTGTAGTGAATAAGAGCACGGATCCGTTGGCCTCTACTAAAGCTGTCAATTGGTCGCGTGGGAGTAACTGTTACTACAACTAATATAAAATAACAAATTATACCATAATCGTTACGAAATATGCCTATAATATTACAGTCTAATAGCAATCAATGTCGTAACTTAATTTTATTGAATAACATTCTCTTTAATAATCCGACTATGATAACCTCTAAAATTGGGCACCAAATTTCGTTAACTACTACTAGAACAGCCCGATTAAACATAGACAATGTTAACGGAAATTACGGTATCATCCTCTTTCCTATGTGATTGGCTGGGTGCCCGGCTTTTAACACGTGACATGAATACCAAAATTGATCTTTAGAATCGGTTTCATTAAAACTTATTTTCTTATTCACATTGTACGCGTAATTTGATTTTAATATTAAATTTGATAATTATTCTATTTTTTCAAATTATTAGTTTTTTAAAAGTTGTTTAATGAAGTATAAAATTTAGTAAGGTATTCAGATTAGTGTTTTGTGTCGCCTTTTTATGGTATAATTTGTTTAGACAACGTATAGCCTATTACCTCGTAAAAAATAGTAGATGTATTTTTAGAATTTTGATACCACACCATGTTTTCTACTGAATATTTTTTTATTTTATTACACAGCACAACTGTGTTTAAGCACAATAAATAAATAATAAAGTTACAATAATTGTAGTTTTTTATTTTATCTATTACCTACATTATATTACTTAAAATTATCACCATCTGTCAAGGGTTAGGCTCAATGGCCTGTACCGGCATCCATCTAATTTTAGGTTTTGCTAAGCCTCGCTTCCGTCTAGTTTTATATTTTCATGCTTGCAGAGGAAGTCTGTGAGCTGGCTTGCGAAGTAAATGGTTGGACCAGTTTCTCTTATATATTCTTAACGTTTCCAACAGTAATTGAATATTTAACTCGGCGAAGATAGCTTCGTTACGTACTCTTCTAACTGGGTACGACCTTTGACTCCCCCGCTAAAATCTCATTTCAGCAGCGTGGATACGAGATTTATCCCTCTGTAATGATACCTATGCTTCACTCCCATGTATTATGAGTGGTACAGCCATTGCTCTATAAAATTTCATTTGGGTGTCCTTTCTTGTTTTCTTTTTATTGTCCTGCGCACAATATGTATGCGTAAAACCGCATACAGCGCTGAACATCATCATCTTCTTCTACATCATATCTTCTTTCACCATCTTTGTTGTCATAGGAAATCTTGCATTCAAAATATTTTAAATCTCGAACTTAATCTCACAATATGGTTCGGTTGTAAAGTACAATTTTTGAGCGAACCGGCCATCTCCCCTTAAATGCCATAACTAAAATTATTTTAAGATAATTGTATATCTTCATTTGATTCTATCAGCTGATAAAAGCGTTTTACAATAAAATTTTATAAATTCAAGATCCACTGGAGAGGTAGGCCAATATAAGTTTGCCTAACCTGGGTGTCGTTGTTGACAGCCAATCTTGGATAGATGCTCCCATCAGTGCGTTTTTGTTCAGTTCCAATTCCATTCCGACAAAAATTAACTAGAATCATATCTGGCTGTTAAAATATTTAACTGAAAAAAAGCTGAAAAGAAATGTTAAATTTCTTACCACTACAAAATTGATTTCATAAAGTACCAGAATTATGCAAAAGGCGAAATTTACATGAGTTTTTCTATATTACGTTAAATTATAGAGTCGTAGCCTTATTCATTCTGAGAACTCAGGAATGGTTCCTATTACAAAATCTAAATTTAAATATTTGCTTTTTAATTTAATCACCTAATTTTAATTTACTAGTGAAATACACAAATTTTACAAATTAAACAACCGCTGAGTATGATGGACAGGTCTCCGACATTTCATTTATTTGGTTTTACTAAATTTATTCATTAATTTATTAATATACGCTCTAATAGTTTCTAATACAGAAGATCCTTGCTCCACTTCCTCTTTGATCGCCTTTAAATGTTGTTTGGTAAATGATGGGGAGAAATTTAACGAAATGTTTGTTCTGAAAGTTTAGATAAATTGAATGTAAAGGTCTGTTCCAGAGAAATTTTGAGATCGTTATGTAAAGTAGCGTTAGAAACGTTAGAGGGTGCATTGAGTAATATTCATAACGTATGCAATTGAAACCTCTGAATTTGATATATTATTGTCGGTTAAGTACATCTATAAATTTGATCGGCGTACATACAAACTGGCCTAAGAAAGACATTTGTGTAACGTTAATTTTTGCCGTTTAAATCCATCCTGATTCCGGGGCTCTTTATTGAGACTTTTAGCTGAAAGAGATTTTTCGAATCCTGAGTCTAACGGTTCAACCCTGGAGGACTAGGGTAGTTTTTGTTCCACGCTGAGTATTATATTTTCTCAATTCCCTGCAGCTTTAGACTTGCAAAGTCAGTGAAAAACCTCCATTCACACGGGACGCACCCTATTGAGGTCAACTGCCAATTCCCCACACGGGAGGAAATGCAATTGGTTTGGTATAGTCATGTACGTCGAATGGAAGAGGAAAGGTGGCCGAAAAGGATCGTTAACTACCAACCCGTCGTTCGGAGGGAGAAAGGTACACTCTGTGGAACTTGGGAAGAACGGGTGAGAGAGGTTACGCAGGAGTGAAAGCTAAAGAAGGTGGACTGGTGGAGCAGGCCGAGGTGGAGATTGAGGTACGGGAAGCGGCAACAGATGCTGTATCCCCGCCTAAAATAAAGTAAGTAATTTTTGTCTAATTGGAAGTAACGACTCCAATCAATCTGTACAGCAGTTTAACGCTTAATCGACTGTCCAAGATGTGTCTTTTAACTGAAACATACGAGTTCCCAAGTTAATCGCTTATCAACTTGCATCTGTACCATAAAGTTAATAGCAAAGATAAAGTGCTTTAATGTAAATGTAATGTCAGACCATGCACCTGTGAAGATGCTCTGGTGACCGAAGGACTCCCGGAATAAGGAGTCAACTCTGCAAGGCCAACGGTCTTTAGAGCGGAAGAGCTGAGTAGTGAGGGCAATCTCTTGTCCTGAAGATGTTAAAAATATCTTTGAAGGCGGAGGAACTAAGGTTTAGTCTTAGTCAACGGCATGAGGATGCAGAAGGCACAATGGTTAACCACTGCATTAAAGGCTTTTAGAGCAACCCTAGTATTCATTATGGCAATGTTCAGGCTAAATTATAATTCCGGAGTAAGCTCCCCAATCGGATCTCCGGGGGGAGCAAGTATGAACAACGACATAGAAACAGAAAATTTCTGTAGACTTCGTACAAAGATCGGTAGGTGGAATATGAGAACCATGGCTCAAGCAGGTAAAATACAAAATGCTTTTAAAGAAATGGAACGTTTGGATCTTAAGGTTTTGGGAATAAGCGAAATGAGATGGCCAGATGCAGACTATTGTGATATTGAGGACTATAGAGTGTTTTACTCTGTAGCTCCCCAAAAATATGAGCGTGGAGTTGGAATCATCATGCACAAACAAATTGCACAAAATGTCTCTAACTTTTTACCAGTCAATGAAAGAATAATGCTAGTTCAAGTAAAAGCAAAGCCAGTAAATGTGAATATCATACAGGTATATGCACCCACAGGTGAACATGATGAGGAAGTAATAACAAATTTTTATGGTCAATTATCATCTTTTATAAAGAATATTCCTAAGAATGAGGTTCTAATAATAATGGGTGACTTCAATGCAAAGGTAGGTAAAGGAAGATCAGGAAACAGCATTGGTCCCTATGGCCTGGGGGAAAGAAATAGATCAGGAGAACAACTCTGTACTTTTGCCGAAGAGAACAGGTTGGTTGCAGTGAACACATTTTTTGAACTACCTCCACGTAGATTATATACTTGGAAATCTCCAAGAGATGGAAAGGAAGGTGCAATTATACGCAATCAAATTGACTTTATAATGATTAATCAGAGATATAGAAATAGTTGCAAAATGGCCAAAACATTTCCTGGAGCAGATATAGGCTCAGGCCACAATCTACTGGTTGCAGAATTTAGAATACAGTGGAAAAAGCTGAAAACAAAACAAACTCAACAACCATACAATAGAAGGAAAATTCAAGATCCAAGTGTGAGAATGCAAATAAAAAATATGCTCAATACTGCTCTAATTGTAGTGAAAAACAGCTCAGAAATTGATGACAAAATACAAAAAATAGTGGATGTCATAACAAAAATAAAGAAGGATATATTAAGAATGGATTTGGACAAGAAGAAATCATGGATGAATGACGAGATTTTGAGGTTGATGGAGGAGAGAAGAAGGAAGAAAATAGAAAGAGACACTAAACAATATGTGTTCATCAACAGACAAGTAAGAAGAAAAATCAGAGAAGCAAAAGAACAGGAACTCAAAGAAAAATGTTGTGAGATTGAAGTAGCTCAGGCTGAGTATGATACATTTGGAATGCACAAAAAGGTTAGAGAAATAACAGGGAAATATAAGAAAAGATCAGTGGGTAAAATGGAGGATGATAAAGGAGAGATGATTGTGGATGTAGAAAAAATGAAATTGGCATGGCAGAATTATGTTGAAAAACTTTTTTCAGACCAAAGAACTGAATACCACTTACAACAAGAGTTAACAGGTCCAGATATTCTCTTGGAGGAAGTTGAAGCAGCCATATTATCCACTAAAGACGGGAAAGCAGCTGGCCCAGATGGCGTTCAGTCAGAAATTTTGAAGGTTTTTGATGATGAGTTCAAGAAAGAACTGACTACTGTTTTCAATAAAGTATATAATAGTGGGACAATACCCAAGGTATGGCTGAAATCAGAGTTTATAGTTCTACCTAAGAAACAGGGTGCTAAGAAGTGTAGTGATTATAGAACAATTAGCCTCATGAGCCACTTGTTGAAATTGTTTTTGAAAATTATACACCGCAGACTTTATAGAATATGTGAAGAGCAAGTATCGCCTACACAGTTTGGCTTCATGAAAGGTATGGGAACAAGAGATGCACTTTTTAGTACACAAATCCTTTTTCAACGTTGCCGGGACATGAATTGTAATATATATGCTTGTTTTATTGATTATCACAAGGCTTTTGACAAAGTTCAGCATAACAAAATGATGGAAGTCTTGCAAGATAGTGGTATTGATGGTAAAGACTTGCGTATAATTAGAAACCTCTATTGGAATCAATCTGCATATGTCAGGATTAACCAAGTGAAAACAGAGGAATTGGAAATTCTCCGTGGGGTCCGGCAGGGCTGTATATTGTCGCCACTCATATTCAATTTGTACTCTGAGGCTATTTTCCAAGAAACATTAGATTGCTTGGATGTTGGTATACTATTGAATGGAGAACGAATCAACAACTTTAGATATGCTGATGATACTGTCATTTTTGCAGACACCTCACGGGGACTTCAACTGTTGATGAACAAAGTGGCTGAAGTTAGTGGGAAATATGGTCTGGAAGTCAACAGTAATAAAACAAAAGTCATGATAGTAAGCAAGCAGAAAATTGACAATCTACATTTCACTATTGATGGCAAAGTTGTAGAACAACATACGTTTACTTGGGCACAGTGTTAAATGAGCGGTGGGACCATTTTCAGGAAATAAAGGCCAGGATTGAAAAAGCCAGATCAGCATTCAACCAAATGTCAAAACTGTTCAAGACACACAACTTGAACCTTGATTTGAAAATTAGACTACTTCGATGCTATGTATTTTCCATCTTGCTATATGGAGTAGAATCTTGGACTCTCAGTGAAGCAACAGCAAAGAAACTGGAGTCATTTGAGATGTGGACCTACAGAAGAATCCTGAGAATATCATGGACAGATAAAATATCCAATGAGAGAGTTCTTCAAAAACTAAATAAAAAGACTGAAATAATGTACACAGTCAAAAGAAGAAAATTGGAATACCTAGGACACATCATGAGAAATGAAACTAAATACAAGCTGCTGAAATGCATAGTGCAGGGGAAAGTGCATGACAGGAGAGGCGTTGGGCGAAGGCGAATATCCTGGCTGAAAAATTTAAGGATCTGGTTTTTAGTATCCACCCCTGAATTGTTTAAAGCGGCTGTCAACAAAATCATCATTGTTAGAATGATTGCCAACATTCGGTAACGGATAGGCACTGGAAGAAGAAGTATGTAAATGTGGTTAAAATCCTTGGAGGTGATGATACCGGATGTTGGTAATGAGGTGTTATAAATTAAAAAGCTGACTGAGAATTGAACCCGGGACCACTTACATAGAAGCGATTTAAGATGAACGTGTATTCAACTGACCTCTCTTTGAATCTTGTTTAATTTCATATGAAACTGTTATGTAACTCTAATACCCGTGTTCTAAATTAACTTGTGCAAACTTTAATTAAATTTAAATATTTATTTATTCATATTTAATTTTCTAAATGTATTAGTTTATTTGTATACATTATGTAATATATTTTATTCAAGCACATACGTTGTGTTTATTCAACTGCAAATTTGTGTAAGAAAGTTCATGCTATTTAATTGTTGAAACGATCTAATTCAACTGAGAACTATTTTACATAAAATGTTTATGTAATATTAGTGTATTTTGTACGGTATTTTAAATTATTTAGTAACAGAATTTTTAATGTTTAATGTTGTTCGTTAGATGTATCTTTTTGAAATACAACAGTTTTCATGTTTCTGTAACGATAAAGTTGGATTTTTATTTCTTGCCTTAAAGCAAAAACATTTCATATAAATATAACGATATTAAAATTTTATTTTTCTCAAGAATTTTTCGAAGTGTCTCTTTTAACACCTTTTGGTTTGGATTTTTATGTATTAATAATTATGTATTCGATAAATAATGTTAATAACACAATGAAAAACTCAAAAAACAAAATTGAATCTACAATATTATTTTAAATGGAGATTCTATTTCTCTATAAATATAGAGTTCTACCGAAGGGTTTAAAAACAATTTACAGGTTTGTAAAGAGGTCACTTTCGGGATTCTGCAGAAAATTTGAAAATAAAAATTGATAGAAGCATAACGTGAATTTTCAAAATAAATAATAAAACAATTGAATAAGTTTCGATGGTGCTGCTATTCTAGCAGTGACGTTACCATTTGAGTTTGTTTTGAAAGTTAATTATGGTAGCACGACCGTGTTGTTTATTAAGTATAGTTATAACTTAATAATTTTAGATTATTTATATAAAAAGTACTAATATAATTGTGAAATTGGTTGTTGAAAATAAAGTACATCAATCAAAATTATTTTTAGAATTTATTTGAACGGACCAGATAGTATAATATTTAAATTTGAAAACAAAGAATTTTCCTGTTTACGTGTAGGTATAACTATATTTTTTATGTTGCAGAAAATATGTATTCTTATGTATAGTAATGAGTGGATTGGTTTCTTTTTAAATTTTTAAATCTTTCAAATCTTTTTAAAATTTTTATTGACATTAAACCAAAATTAAGGATTTTAAGGGCAAATATTCCGTTCGTTCAAAAAGAGTTGTGGATAATACAGGTATGAAGAGAGTATCTCACTTACTTTATTTAGGGTGTAATGACGGATTTGATTCTGATTTGGATATAAAGCAGAAATTAAGCCATTCCAGAGGATATGTGTCACTATAAGCAGAACCTTGGGTAATAGAGCAAGAAAGATCACAAAACTTAAGTCGTACGAAGTTATAGCAGTTCCAGTTATTCTGTACGGAAGTGAGGCGTGGACAACAACAAAAACACAAGAGCGGTGAATCCAGACGTCAGAGATGAGATTTCTTCGAAGAACTAAGCCAAGGGGTGTACACGCTTGGACAGAAAAAGGAATTAGGAAATCAGGTCGGAATTGGGTATTTACAATTTAAACGAAAAGATAAAGGATTATCGCCAAAGTTGGAGACAGCACATGGCAAGGATGTCAGATCCCAGGATACCTAAGCAGGCACACTGGTATACTCCAGAAGGTTGGCAGAAGGATGTCGGTAGATCTAAGAGAAGATGGAGATCGCTGATATAGGTTGTGAGTTCGGAACAGGCTGCGGCCTAATCTTTGGTTGGAAGAAGAAGAATGTCTTCGTTTCAATGGGCGAGTTTCTTTTGAATTAATATCATCTGGGGTATTTGCACTAAAACAAATTGCCAGATTAAATGATAAAAAATTACTAATGGCAGCTTATCATGGCCTCATTCTGTCTCATATCCGTTATGGTATTTTATTATGGGGTAATTCTAGCATGGGTAATATGAATAGGGTTTTTAAAATTCAAAAGAAAGCTATTAGGTGTATGGTGGGAGCTAACCAGCTAACCTCTTGCAGGCCACTATTTAAGGAGCTTAAATTGCTTACAGTTCCCTCTCTCTACATTTTTGAGGTGATTATGTATGTTAGGCAAAATAATTTTATGCAGAATTTCAATGTTCACAATCATAACACGAGAAACAGGAATGATTATTATGTGGTTAATCACTCCACAAAATTGTTTGAACAAAAACCTGCTTATGCAGGGAGAAAATTCATGAATAAATTACCCAATTTTTAAAATGTTGTGAGGATTTTTTGAATTCCTTTAAAAAAAATCTGAAAAATTACTTGATCGGTGAAATTTTTTATAGTGTACAAGTAGTGATACATTGTGTGATTCTTATATGCATTTCAGGTGTTATCTCTGACGACATGTCCTATTCTCCTCCTGGAGTCTCCAGGGCGCAAAAAAAAACAAAACATTATCTCAAAAGTGAATTGATATGATGAATTGACTGGAATCTTCGTTGGTACGCTCTGCTGAATGTCTTAATATCTTGTTGAGTTGTAAAAATGTTTAAATCTGCAAAGTATATTGGTTTTTTATGTACCAAGGTGATGCTGCGATTCTTCTGTGTAATTTTAATAGTTGGCTAAATATTTTTGTTTAATTTTTCATCAATCAGTTAATTCGGTTCTGTTTCGTCTTGATTTGAGAGATCATTCACTGATGATTCTTCCGGTCAAATAGTTTGTTATGATAGTAATTTTAACACATTATCGTGAATATAGCTTTAAAATCTGCCCATAACAGACAGGTGGAGTGTCCAATTATTTTCACTCAATCTGTTCGTTGCAGGGCTAAAATAAATACGAGTAGTTCTGTTTCTTATCACATGGTCAGCCAATTAAATGACTGAATCATTTAAGAACAGAAGAGGTAGAGGTGTAAAATACACTGATCAGAGTTATCTCTTTTGAAAGTAATGAATTTCATTGTACTGCCAGACCCTGTGGTGAATGAAGTGAAGTTGTCATTTATAGAGTGAAAAATGTGTGCTTTTCAGAGGGCCCGGCATGCTGATAAGCGTACTTTTCCACTCAGTGAGAAAGGCAATGGTAAACCACCTCACTCCTCGCTTTACTTAGTAAAACCTCTAGAGGTTCAAACTAGCCTTTCGGCTGTTGACCTAACCAACAACAGCTTTAAAATGTCAAAGTTAGAAAGGACCTTGAAAAACTCTAAATTAATGAAGAAATCGTATTTCACCAAACAAAACGAAATAAAATGATTACGAGCTTTTACGAATAGGAAAAACAGAAGATTAAATGGAGGGAAGGACAACTATACAGTGAATAAATGTTGAAAAATTGGGCTGCAAAAAAGGTGTTTCATACATTTTTGAAGTTATTTGATTGGTCTGAATTGGCTTTGACCTACCAATAATATTTAATTTATACTCCTCCAGAAATACAACGATACAGTTCACATCTACTGATTGTTTTGTGGGTTTTTTAAAAGGTGAAGTAAACAGAGAAATAAAATTGTCTTGAATCTTGTTTCTCTTAATTCAAAATAAAATTTACAGAAAAAGAAAACAAAGTTGAAACTATTGTAACGTAAAAGCAAAGTTCATAAGATGACAAAAAAGAAAAAAATAACAAATTTTTGTAACTTTTCTTTTTTTGTTCTTGTACAGTTGTGTATATCTTTCTTGTACGAAGAGAAAGTAAAACTAGAAAAAGAAATACAGTAGCTGTAATCTCTTACGAACTTTAAACTTTAAATCTACCCTTTGGGTTTTTTACCTGTTGGTAGCTTACATAATTTTGTAGACTGAAGAAACTTGAAACTAAATATCCCAACTATATGTTATAAAACAGTACCTTAAGAACCGGAGGAGAATTGGGTTAATCCCTTGGATATATTGTCGACATGGTTCTTTTGACAGCACAGGGTAAATGCCCTTGCCTTGTCAAGATTCAACACCAGTTCCTTTCTTTACTGTTTCATAATATAGTTTACAAGTACTGTAATTAAAGTAAAATAGTTTTCAAGTTATAGAAGTTTAAGTTAATTAATTAGTTAAATAGTGTGTTAAGTTACTTTCTTATTTACATTGGTTTATCTGGCATAAATTATACTACTGTATTATAAAATAATGTGTCAGAAAGTTTTGTTCTTCAGTTGTCATTTACAGTAATATAAATATGACCTAAATAACATTTGTATAAATTTCATTTCCAGAGCTCCATGCAAAAAGTGGTTAACATCTGTCAATTCAAAGAACTTAACTAAGCTTTTCCTTACCGATTGATTATAAATTTAAATTACACAGTTCGGTTTTGGTACTTTCTCTTGTCCTACATTGGGAAGGGTTTTCATGTTCATTTTTCTAAATCGAGTTTCATTGGATGTGCACGTTGTTTTAGGCCACCTGAACCCAAAAATACAGGTTTTTAGCGATTGGTGTGTGTGTCTGTGTGTGTGTGTGTGTGTGTGTGTGTGTGAGTGAACATTTCAAGAACGGAATACAGTATTACTTAGTTGAGACTTGTAAATTAAGTTATTTACTACTAGGGGATCCGACTCAAATATTTTCATCAAGATTAATCAATCGGGAAAGTAGTAATTCATTAGTGCGATTTTTCACTTTTTGCGATTTTTCTCAAAAATGGCTTCTACGATATTTTTTTTAAATCGCTTCATTTACTACAGTTTTTTGAATCTAGTCAACAGGGTTAGCGCCGTCTGCTAACAGCAAATACAGAACCTACAACTCTTATTTCGTGTTTTTTATTATACAGAAAATACATTATTCCAGTTTTTACTGCATTTTCTGCATTATGCGTCAATTCGTGATTTCCCGTATTTACAAGTTGAAAAAAGGGTGATTTTCATTTTGCATCATTCACTCAATTAGATTATATTTTCATTTTACATTTATTACTAGTGATTAAATATAGGTTTTATGTTTTATAATTTTACATTGCCTAGAGAAATTCGTGTGAGTGTTTCAAACCAGATTTTTTAATTTAAAATACGTTTTTAGTTCTGCATTGTTTGAAAATTTCTGAATTCTGTCGAATGATCAGATGATGGTGGTTATTAAAAATTTAACTCCACCAAATCCTTATAAATTATAATTTGAATCATTGATTAATTATTCTAGGTCTTGTGCGTTTATTACAGAGAATTCAAGTTATTTGTTGTAGCTCCATATAACTATAGTTGAAATCTTCAGTTCAGCTAAACTAGTCGTTACAAACTAACATCAACGTATCCAATCTAAATGCTTGCGCATCTAATGCCCTCGTTTTTTATGTTGGAGGAGAGGGAACCTTCTTGGCGCCGACTGCCCGCACAGCCGGAAGTTTGGGAATCTAACCCAAAACAAGACTTTACCCCACCAACGACAATGAGCACTGTTCCCAACTTGAGGTACGAACACGGTGCCATGGTGTTTCGCGATTTCATTTATTCTGAGCTGTAATGTCTCGAAGGGTGGACCCACACCTCTGAATTGCCGCCCATGTACGCCTCCAAGAACAAGGTCCCAAACAACAACACAACACAACCGCCCTTTCTGATATCATAATGCCCAGGAATTACACCAAGTGTCTTCTCCATACGGCACTAAGTGCCACCGCATGCTACCCACGAGACGCAACAAAAAGAATGATTACTTCAGAGTCGGGGATTTTCAGGTGTCTCACGTGAATTAACCCAACCATACCCCTGTTACAGAAGAACCAGCTGCAGGCTAGTGTTTGAAAAAGCAACATCCCCAAAAACGAAAACTGACTTCTACAGGACCTCAATTCACGAAACTTACATCAAAATCCGATCTTAAATTTAAAAATGTATCATAGGAGTTTCATGAAATTCATTTAGAGCAATCTCTAAAACCAGTTAACAAACTGATATAGTTTTTGGCTACTTACCGCTGTTCTAAATTACGGTAGTCTTGGCAGGATATGTAAATTGTAGGATTAAGTAAGAATAAAAATAAGTTGGTGTAACTTCTTATCAACAACTTCTTTTGTGCTAAGGTAACTACGTACTTCACATGTAAATGGGTCAAGTAATTAACTTCCCGTTGTAAAGTTTTCAGAATAATATAAAATTTCACAATATAACTCTGTCTTTTATATTCGTGATAATTACACTAACTAAATTTAAAATATTCTACTAAATATACGCATAATATTTCAATATATTTTAATTAAAATTGTTTACATGTCCTTGTGTTAGTGCTTAAATAATATTACTTTGGGAAGTAAATAAAGAATTAGCGTATTTTAATTTTGCAACTAAAATAATTGTTGTAAAATACAATTTCTCGTGATCGTGATAGAACGAGGAATTAAAACTGAAATAATTGTATCGTTATTTTAAAACTTTAAATTTCATTCATTTAATAGTTAAATTTAAATTCTGAATAAATAATATAAATTTAATCCCGGCTTTTTTTAAGTTAAGGAGAGGAAATAGATGAATGACTTTGTTTTCTGGGTCGGGTTCAGGCTGATTTATATAACTATTTAAGTTACAGCTTTACAGCTTTTGTAATTGCTGATCGCTATCAATAAGATAGCATGCATAAAATGGAATTGGACGCAAATTTTACTATATGTTTTTTCCAAGGAACGTAACATGTTCATTTAACTCGTACCGCACAACGTTTTTTTCACTGAACAATTACGTTTTTGGTACCTACGCTCGTAATGTATGTATGGTGTGGTAATCCGCTTTAAAATTTCAGCAAATTTCTAAAAAATGTTTAGGGGTGTACTTTCTTGATTTCCCAATATACACTGCAGAAATTTAAATTTTAAAAAAAGTAATCGTGTTATTTGCATTGTCAGCTTTATTCAAAATATTTTTAATTTTTGATAGATTTCAATAAGGAAAACGTTGTAAAATAATTGTTATTTTTCTTGTAATTAAGCGTTGAATAAAATATTTATCCCGCTCAGGCACGGCATTTTCATACGTTACAAAAAAAATCCAACGTCGTCGCTAATGACCACAGTAGTTAATGCGACGTTAAATAAACAAAGTTAAATAACAATATAAAAATATTTATATTTATTTAAGTAATCAGTTTAGTATCAAAGCAGCAGAATCCATATTATTAAAATGAGTTTTTAAAAAAACTTTTGATATTTTTCTTTTTTCACGCCTATTTTTTCTTTCATTTCTTACGAGCACTTTCGCGGAGCGCACAGCTACATCAAGTAATATCATGAAGCTTCTGAAAATTTTGTGAAGAATGCATCTTCCTTTGTCAAAGTTTAAATTCAGACTGATTAAGTAGTAATGTGTGAAATCATCACTTTACGACAACCGTTTTACATTGACGCATGATTTTTTTGTGGCAAAGATTGTTTTGACAGCTTACACTGTTTTGCATTCGATAAATTATTTATAAAAACATATTTAATTACAATCATTAAAACTTTAAGAATATTAGATTATTCACCTTAAGATTAGTTTATTTAGGTACCTAACTCCTAATTTTTAAAGGTAATATTGGCAATTCTAATAATATTTTAAGTGGGGATAAGAAATTCTTTAATGCAATTTCAAGTATCACTAGCCAAACTAAACGTTTTTGAGCTTCAGGAAAACGCTTACATTCAGTCATTTGTCAGCGTCAATTGTAAAAAATTTAACCCACCGGGTTAGTCTAGAGGTAAAGTCGTCGCCGTAACGACGAACGTTCCTGGTTCAATACCTAGTAAAAATACACTACTTTTTTACATGCTTGATACTACACAGTGGTTACCGGTGTACTTTGATGGTTGGGGATTAATTAACCATACTCTCTCCAAAATGGTCGGCCTGAGTCTGTGGAAGACTATACCTTATTTACACGTCATACATATCACTCTAATCTCACTGGGTTATGGGTTGGCTTATTGATTTTAAATTGAACAGATCACAACGTACACACATTCAGAATTTAAACGAAATTGTATGAAATGTAAAATTACCTAGTGGCCGTCTCCGTAGCGTAGTAGTGCCACGGTAGCCTACAATGTGGGTGTCCCGTGTTTAATTCCCCGCTAGAAACTCGAAATTTTCACTAGTTAAAACCCACTTTTTCATAACCCACCTTAGTCACTAATTACCGATCTGTTAATGCAACTTTAAATAACTAAAACAAATTTTTCTTTGTCCATAAGAGAATCTAGGAAAATAAATTCAACACAGTCATGAGTTATGTAATACGGTATGCATGATTGAGGAGTTTATTTTCCGTATTTGTGGCATTATTTAACATAAGTTTATTTATTTTTATTTATTATCACATCAGGTCTAGTAGATCAATCATCACGTCGGTTTTAGTAGAAGTTAAATAAATACTTCATCTAGTGTTACACCTCGAAATATACACTCACTATAAATTATATGGATAACATTATATATTAGGTAGTTGAAATTCTATAAATCGTTAGTACATAGCAGTATTTATTTATTTTATGTTTTTTTCTGTGTAACTACAGTTAGTATATTTTGGGAAGACCATTAAAGTAAATAGTAGCAATCAGGAGTGAAAAACTCCTCGTCCGCCCTGATTTATTACTGGTGATATGTGATTTCTGTGCTTCACTCAATAGCTGGGTCAGTACATAACTCTTTCACAATGGCCTTTAAGCCTGTTCGTTATCATATCTCTTTATACGATGGCATGACACTCTCTCTATAGAACGATACTACCCTTATGGAATCTATTGATACGCCCTAACCTAATCTATAGAATGGTCCTGTTCTATAGAATAATGGAAAGTGATATTATTTTGCCCTATTTATTTTTATAATAGAGGTCAAGGACCAAAAACGGCATGTTAAAAGATTTTCCTTTCTATCGATGGATAATATAATCTTGTCCTTTAGAAATACTCTTAGTGATAATACAAATAAATGGGTATTCCATAAAAATGTTTTCACTAAAAGAAATATTAGTGAGGTCCAACCCTTAAAGTGATTATCAACAACAAACCGTAATATTTCATTTTATTCTTCCGTTATTTCCTGCCTTTCGTTTTCTGAAAATGTGTTACGAATTAATTCATCAATAAATCATTTTGTGGTCTAGTAATGGTATTAATAATAATTGTTTCTGAATTCGATTGAGTTCTGTATTTAAATGAGCGTTTTGATTCTGAGGTTAGCAGAGCGATAAAATCGTAGAATTGTAAAGTGGGTCGCGAGTAGGGTTGCCAGATGGTATCCTGAAAGAGGACAGGTCCTCCTTTTCTGTAAATTGTTCTCCTATCCTCTCTTACATTTGAGTTATGTCTTCCTTATGTTTTTTTTTTTTTGACAACGAAGGATACTGATGAGCCATGCGGCCATTTATATTTTTTAAATCCAAATCAGATAATGATGCTGTTGAAAAATATTATGATTTTAAGTTACATTAGCTATAGGCAATGTGCTTCAAATCTGCTAAAACATTGATTGCTTTTTGGAATTGCTCAAGATCTGCGAGTTTTAATTTTGTATAAGTCATACTTTTCTCAATTTCTCATTCTGGAGGCCCTAGCTCGAGAAACTTCACATCATGTGTTCTTCTTAATGAGGTTCCAGTCCTAGCCGTTTGAAGTATGACACGCTTATCGAACTGTATTGTATTAGTTATGAATATTTCTCTTCAAAATCGGTAAAAAAGCAATTTTGAAGATTAGTTTGTATTTTAGTATAAAAGTGTAACCAATATACACAAAAGATTCAAAAATCTACAACTTTTGTTTTAGCATTTTTCTATACAGAGCTTATTTTAGCGGCAATTAGTTATTTTATATACTTTCAAGTTCTTTGGAGGGGGTTGATTTTCATTTACGTCACTCACTCCGGATTAAAATTATGTTGTGTTTTCATTTTAAATTTTTAAATCACGATTAAACGTAGGGTATATAAATTTAATTATATTCCTTGGAAAGAGAAAGTCGTGTGTGTGTGTATCACACCAGATTTTTTTGTATTATTTCCCTTAAGTGATCTTTATCCAAAAGTAAGTTAAGAGAGTGGAGCGACATTAATTTCAATTGCTTTAATAGAACACTCAGGGCTTGTTTTTGAAACTCTTGACAAATTTACACCTGTGTTATTTTTCCGTTGATATGAATTTGATTTAAAACGTGTAAACTAGTTGACATAAAAGTAATAAATGAATTAAATTAAAACATAAATAATGAATTTAAATGTAATGTGATTATCGTACAAAAGAAAACATTCTTTGTGAATTTCATTTTTTTATTTTTTCATTTATTTCTTATTTAGAGGGAAGTTAGTACTATATATATAAGAAAATCATAAAAAAATGCCCTGAGGTTTTTCGTTGATTCTTCAAGTTGACTGTATGACAGTGTGTCAGAGATGGTAACGTTGGATGGGCGAGCGGGGTTAGGTGTTGGAAAAGGATAAATATGGGTAAGGGGCACGAAAGGGTAGAGTTGTGGATATCCGGTCGCATCCATCCTGGGGATCCAGGATATTAGATCCTGTACAAAGCATTCACCCAGCCAGCAATAATGGATTAGCAGCGATGAAGATATACCCGCCGGTTTGTTTGCTTTCCCTTCTTTTCCTTCTTCTTTTTCCATTCTTTTAACTCTCACTCTTTAACTTTTAACCTCTTCTGAAAAACTCTCTCTCCCGATCACCCCATGAAAAATCATCTCCCTCTTTTTTTATCTCAACTTTTTTTCATTTTTTACCCAGAGGATGTATAAAATAATGAATACTTGAATACACAATTGGATGTTCAGTTATAAATTTTTTTCAGTAGCTAAAAACGTAAGGAATGCTTATTGAGGTCGCAATTTTTCGCAGATTTTAGGCTTATTTGGTGTTTTTTAAGCGGCATATTAAGCAACTGAGGTATATTATTTAAAAAGGTATATTTTTATTGATTATTCAAAATAGATATTTTGTATTACGCGCCGCAGATAATCACAATATTTTTCTTAAGGTGCCTATCCGTTCCGAATGTTGGCGACCATCATAGAGAGCAATTCTCACTTTGTTCGTTGCAATGCGAAATTTGGTTCTTCCCAAACCTAATTCTCAAATTTTGAAGCCACGATATCCTTTTTCTACCAGATCTACATTTCCGTAAATTTTCCCCTACAGAATGGCTTTTAGCAGTCCTAATGAATATCGTGAGTCATTCCGCATAATATGACAGTCTCAATATTGGAGCTTCCGAAACGTGATGGTGGTAATGACCTCCACGTCTTTCTTCATTCTCCTAAGAACCTCTATATTTGTTAACCACGATATACATAACTTAAATTCCACCAACCCATCTTTGAAGCTGTTGCTCCAAAACTAATTTAAATTCTCCTGATTTGTTATCGTTACATGTGTTATTTTTCTAGATAACGAAGAATATCGTTGACAAAACACCATTCATTTTTGAACTTTTTTTAATTTTAAGTAAATTAGCTCTTCGTTATTATTATTAAAACACCTATAAATTAAATTCGTCAGCGTGTGAGTATGTAGCATGAAAACTAAAGTGATAGCTTTTGTAAGAAGAGACTTTGTAAGATCTAAATTTGTGAATATTAATTCTATTACTAAGTGTGTTGAAGCATTTAGCCACATTAGTTTTGACGAAGAGCTTGATATCGTCAAATAGATGGTCTACATCGTTCTCTGTGGTTATGTGGAACGGTTGGAGGTACACAGAAGAACGAGGCTTAAGAAACGTACATTTATGAGATTTCATAACGTAATAGCAGTTCCGACACGTTAATACGGCAGCGAATTTTGATCTTTTGCAGGGAGATCGATAGCGAAGGTGCGTTTACTACAAAGGATTGTGCGTTATACGTTATATTTACGTGTGCATGTATATCTACTCCAAAATTTATGCCCGAGGTAGGAAATAACCTATCCATCTATGGTTTACTATGATCAAAAGATAAATTTAGTGCCTTTTTCCCAAATACCAGGTCATCTAGTATCAAAATATCAGGATATAAGCTTAATGATGTAATCATTTCCTTTGTGTACTGCCTACCGATGATAGAAAGCAATTTCTGAAATTCAGTTTTGAACCTTAGGATGTTCTATATAATTTAATGATTTTAGCAAATACACATTTTTTTAGGTTAATCCCACATATTATATTGCAGTGATTAAATAAATCATAAAATACAGATAATTGTAACAACACTGCTAAATAAAATCCGTTCAAAACCGAAGATATCTCCACTGTAGATCACAGTTGAAATAAAAATAAAATTTGTAACAACTAACTAATGTGGATGTGTTGTGGATATATGTCATCCAATGTGGATGTATTGAGCTTTAATCTGTTGTTCGGCGAAGAAATCAAACATGGACAGGATACAAATTTCTCAAAAAACCTTTTTACCTTTAATCACATTTAATCGAAATTACTCAGGACAATTGAAGGGGTCGGCGGAAGAAAGTGCTAACCCAAAAAATTTCCAGTACGCTTTTTCTTAAATATTCAGTAAAAAATAAAATATTCAACACGTTTTAAACGGGATACAATACTTCTGATCTTAAAAGCCTAGATTAACAGAAAATAGCAAATGTTTAACAAAAATTCAAAAACATGATTTGTAGATTTCAGTAAACTGTTAAAATGACATTGCGTAAAATTTTGTTGATGTGGGTTAGCACTGTCTTCTCCCGACCCTTCAATTACAGTATAACCTTGGTACAAAATGAACAACTTATTACTCAGAGATTTACACATTCTTGCAATTCAACAAGAAATCAACATTTACAGTACAAAATACCAAAGAAGACTCAAATAAGACACAAATTACCTGGATATCTCACTCTTAGGCAATTCAAACGACACTAACCGACTGAAACGAAGAAATCCTCCGGACTTATTTTAAAAAGACAAGACAACAAATGACTTACATCCACGAAGTTTTGCCATTTGGGAGGGATTTCTTCAATCATGACATAGAACAATAAAACTCATATACTCAATATTTTACTTAAAAATAGACTGTAGATTTTGCTATATTTTAAAAAAGTCACATGTAGTCTATGTACAAAACTCTTATCATACATCGAGACCTTAGCGTAGACACTGTATGCTCAACCATTAAGAAAATATACGAGGTGTGCCTATTAAATAAAGACTGACGTGGTAAAAAATTGTATTTTTATTGTATACATAATCACTTATTTTCACCTTCAATATTCACTCCTTCTCTATCCCTACAACGCTCCAAGCGAATTTTCCATTGTTGGAACCAGTGCTGGAAGTCATCTTCTATCAGCTCCTTCAGGACACGTGCCGCTTTCTCTTTTACAGCTACCACAGACTCAAATCTTGTCCCTTTTAATGCAGATTTCACCTAAGGGAACAGGTAGAAGATAATAACAAGTGATGAAACGTGGTTTTTTACTTATGATTCGGAAACGAAGCGCCAATCCATGTACTGGAAGAGCCAAACTTCACCGAGAGCCAAAAAGCTCGAATGAACAAGTCAAAATTTAAAGCAATGATGATTGTTTTTTTATATCCATAGGATTGTGTACCTTCAATGGGTTCCTGAAGGTCAAACAATTAATCAATATTACTACCTTGAGGTACTTTCTAAACTACGTCAAAGAGTAAGGATAAAACGCCCCGAAATGTGGGAGGACAAATCATGGGTTCTCCACCAAGCTTTTTCCACTTTATTTGTTAGGAGGTCCCTAGCCAAGTACAGCATCACAGTGGTAGAACATCCACGCTATTCACCAGATCTTGCACCATGTGACTTCTACCTGTTCTCTAAGGTTAAATCTGCATTAAAAGGGACAAAATTTGAGTCTGCGGAAGCTGTAAAAGAGAAAGCGGCATGTCTCCTGAAGGAGCTGACAGAAGATGACTTCCAGCACTGTTTCCAACAATGGAAAATTCGCACGGAGCTCTGTAGGGATAGAGAAGGAGGGTACTGTATATTGAAGGTGACAATAAGTGATTATGTATAAAATAAAAATAAAATATTTTACTACGTCAGTCTCGTTATTTAATATCCACACCTCGTACATTCGTTTCAATTGAATATTAATAAATCTCATAAATTCTAAGATACAAACATTGTCACACCCATACCTACCTCAAAATCTACAAAAAGGAAATAAAAAAGATGCTGGAATAGGGATTTTATATAAAACAGCAACAAGGATTTACCACTGGGTGATTTCCTCAATTAAAACGAAAACAGGTCATTAAACACGTACGTCATAAATACCGCTGGTTATTTATAAATACATTTGTAGTTTTTACCAAATAAAGACAAATAAACCGGAAGTCTCAATACGAAAACATGAATTAAATACCATATTTACTGAATTGTTTAAGTTCTTACTTTTATTAGTTTTTTAAATAAGTTCAAACTGCATAAACACAGTATCGATCACTAAAGTTACTACAAACAAATACTACGAATAAACCATTATAAAACTTCTCTACTATGCAGCTGTTGTATTTTTAAAACTCATACTAAAAAGTTCCATTGTAAAAATAAACTAGTTGTACATATTAAATTTATTACTCTCTATAGTTGAAATGGTTTGCTTTAAATTTTAATGTACGTACATTGAATAAATGACAAAATTTTAAGGAAATAAATATTTTACGAGTTGATGATTGTGTTTACCAACATAGCTTTTAATGACATTAATTTTTTATCTCATATTTATTATCAGTTTCACATTTCAAATTAACACATTCTATTTTAATAACCTAGTTGTGACTAACGAAAAATGTTAACTATGTTATGTAACATAATTTATCTATACTATCATAAATACAGAAATAAAGGTTATTTTGTTTGTTTGTATGAGATAATTTAAAAAAAGTCAGCCAAAATGATTTCAAAAATGTTTTTTTATACTTATGGAAGCTTAGAGCTTTCGGAGTAACTTAACATATATAGCATTATGTAATTTTTACATTTTATATAAAAATGTTTGATTGGTGTTATGAAGAAATTTTTAGGTTAGTTCTTTTGGTTATAACAAGAGCTACAGAAACCTTTGCCTTACGTGCTTACTTCCGCATTACCAACTACCCGTATCTGATTTATTCCTCTCGGCTTGGATACAATTGTAAATTTTATAGACACATACGCTCCACACAATGCTTGCGCACCTGTACACAGAAATTCATTCTGTCTCATATCCGTTATGGAATCTTAGTATGGGGTAATTCTAGCAAGGGTAATATGAATAGGGTTTTTAAAAATCAAAAGAAAGTTATTAGGTGTATGGTGGAAGCTAACCAGCTAACCTCTTGCAGGCCACTATTTAAGGAGCTTAAATTGCTTACAGTTCCCTCTCTCTACATTTTTGAGGTGATTATGTATGTTAGGCAAAATAATTTTATGCAGAATTTCAATGTTCACAATCATAACACGAGAAACAGAAATGATTATTTTGTGCCTAATCACTCCACAAAATTGTTTGTATGGCAGGAAAGTTGTAGTCTACAATAATAATTAGTCTCTGTACATGCTTCTATGGGATCATTTTGGAGCGGTTATCCAACTTTAAATATTTGAGATGTGATAAACTAATACAATTAAGAATAGTTGCGGGATGACACATATAACGGTAGAAGCATAAGACTATGAAAGATACATGTTTAAAGTTGTATAAAACGAAGGCGATACCTATAGTACTATATGGAAGTAAGGTGTGGGCACTTTCGAAGCGGGAACAAAATAGGTTGCAGGAAGCGGAAATAAGGTTTGTGAGAGCGGTAAAGGGCTGTAATACGGATATACATGATATAGGCATTATTTGCCTAGATGACAGAATAAAGTCCACAAGAGGTACTGTTGCAGCCATTTGCAAAGGATGACAGAGGGTAGTGGTTGCTGTATCCATTTGTGTTTATTATATTTTCTATAAATATTTAATTTAGATTTTTTAAAGTTTATTTAAATTCGCATAATCAGTTTGATTATTATTATAAGTAACCACTGGGGTTACTATAGAACGGCGGAGTTTAATGTATTTAAATTCTAGAACGAGAAGTAAATTCCAGACAATATGTAAAATAATTTGACTTCTTATTATTTACTGTCCGTATCCTGATTAAATTACCCGTAAATCCCGGTCTATCGTCCGAGGCATCATGTGATTTGCCAGTAGTTAAGAAAATCCTCTGGCCGCGTTACGAGCGCTGCGCAGATTAAGCTCATTAGTGGTATTGCCCCATCACTGCATATGAGCCTGCAGGACAGTTTCTTCGAGATGCCGCTCTAGGCTCTTCCGCCTCCTCTTCCGTTAGAAATGTCTTCCATATCCGCCTTTGGAGCCGTTGGCCATCTTCACTGGTTTTTGTTCACCCTGAGTATTTTATTTCCTCAGTACTCTCCAACAGAGTTGACGAGTGTCCCCATCGCTAGGGACAGCCCCCAATAGCAGACCCAGCAATAGCCACGGGAAACTTGGGTGCTATCAAAGCGAAAGGAGAGTAGATTGGAAGAATCTGAAATGAAATTTTTTTGATATTTTTATGGGTGTATTAGAGAAGATCGTTACAGGAATACCGAGATAAGGAAAGAACTGAACATCTTCTCTATAAACGACAAGGTACCTCAGAACAGAATGCAGTGGTTAGAGCATGTGAAGAGAATGAGGGAGGATAGGATACCTAAGCAGACACTCGGCTATATTCCGGAGGGCAGGAGAAAACGAGGACGCCCGAGAAAAAGATGAGCAGATTCGAGAGGTTTGGAACAGACAGAGATGTCTAATCCTTGAAAGGCAGAAGAAGAAGAAGATTATTTACTGTTGAAAGATCTTGAAAATTTAATTAACCTCTGTGAACATTAAGTAACCAAAAGCAATTTTCTTCTTCTTTACATTTGCAGTTGGAAAATTGATTTTTTGTTAGTTGATGATTTGTAGTCGTGATATTCTACTGCTGTTGTAGGGCGATTGTTAAACGGAATTGTTGGCAATTCGAAACGTATATTGAAAACAGTGTTTTCAAATGAAAGCTCAGATGTGGACAATACAGTTTTAGTCCTTTTGTTTTGTTTTATCAATTTCAACAATTTTCCGCCAATGTGAGAGATCCTGTCACACAACGCAGGATTGCAAATTAAAAACCGGACAACTGCTGTCTTTGTTTTATTTTTTTAGAATATTTAAATCAGATTTTTTTTTTATAAATTTCCGCCTTTCATCAGTACTAGTATATTTCTGATTTAATAGTTATCTCTGAGTCAATAATTTACTTATAAATTTTATCAGTATATTGAATAAAATTTGTTTGTTAATTTACACTCAAATCAAGTACTACTTAAATGTGTTGTGAAAGATACATTTGTGATCCAATAACGGTAAAAAAAGAAATTAGTTTAATTTATCCTTTTCTACTTTGTTGTTTTAAAACCATGTTCTTGATAAATAAACTTATTCTCGTGTAAAATAATTTATATAGATTGTATAACTGACACGTCAAATTTTCCAGAAGGGATTAAGATGGTTATATTGCGGCCCTAGTAAAAATTCTACAAAAAAGTGTATACTATAATGAACATTAAGACAATTAAGAAATAAAATGAATAAGGCAAAAGAAAGTCATGTAAATGTTTCACACCAGATTTGGCTACAAATGGTGATTTGAACTTCGCAGATCGCTTTATGTAGCTACTTTAATTAGATATATTTATGTTCGTAAGAAAATAAGAAATAACCTTAAATTCCCGAAAAAAATTTATGTTATCCTTAGAGTACCTAATAAATATTTTTTTAAATATTTATTGAGTCAGTTATTGAATGTCACGCCATTTTATTTGCATTAGCGTTGAAACTGTTCCAGTTTCAACGGAGTCACTAATGATCAAGCTGTTGATGTTTCTTTAAATGAACTGAATAAAAAAAACTTAATTGTTTTAAATGTATTTTATTAGGTTAGTAAAAGTAATTATTTCACTCAAAATGATGCAGATTCTCGTTTTAGTTATTAATGTAAATTCAATCAACGAATGAGCATAAAATGATTGACTGAACCCCACTGCCTCTGTTTGGCGATTATTCCATCATTTCTCTGAGATTTTCTTAAATTTTATTTCATTTATCACAAAAATAGCTTTCACCATTTATGTAAGAGCGTGGCTATTATCAAACGCCTGTTGTTATTACACAGACTATATTTATTTCAGGAGCGAAAGTTTTAACAAAGTTATTTTATTTTCTGATTTTATACTACACCAAGTATTATACCAAGACTGGAAAAATATGTAAGATATATACTTTTACTTTTAATTAATGTAACATTAAAGGAAGTATCGGAATACTTCTCAGAAATAGGTGTCTAAAGCAGGCCGCATAAGGTATTTAATATCTGGTAAAACATAAGTTCAATAAACGTTTGATGTTTCGGAAGATATAGCCGTACGCTATATGTATACTTAACACAAACATCCGTCAACATGAGTAAAGCCGGCTGGAAACGTGATTAATTCTTAGGAGCTTGCATTTCTAATTAGAGCGTAATTTCAAGGCTTATTTTGAGGTTATTTAGTAGTCAACTCATCTTTGACGGCAAGCACTTTACCCATGTCTTACACGTACCAACTTACTACACTGCCTCTAAAGTGGGCGAAATGCGGTTGGTTTGGGCGTCCTCCCTTCTCTTGCCTCTTAAACAGTAGAAGTAACTTACTTAAGCTCAAGTACTCAGTGTACATCAGTTTTGTAAGAAAAACGGTTAAATTAGCCGCGTGTCTAATTAAATAATTAACTATTCTTTTTTTTATTTGTGTTTTCTTAGCTTCTTCTTTTGCATTTCATTTTATTTTCTTACTTTCTTGTACTTTTTCATCTAATTTTCCTCCGTGAGCATTTCCATTTCATTTTCCTCGTCCACTCCTCTTTTGCCTTATTTACCCCGATTTCTTACGTTCTGTTTTCTATTCTTCTTCTTCTTCCTTATCATCGGTTATTCATGAACGGTTTCCTTCTCTTACCCTTTTCCTTTCCCTTCATCTAAATTTGATACTGTACAATCCTTTTCAGAAACCAAATTATTGAATTAAACACCTAAAGCACAGAAAAAAAATATGTCATGAATTCGTGAAGAACGATAGGTTAATCAATTTTCACGGGCCGGCTCATTTCATGGTGCAGTAGTCACTATAACTAACTTCTATGCCGGAGTCCGAGGTTTGATTCCCGGTCAGTTCTGGCATTTTTATTCCATTAGTATATCACCTCATTTACCTACACACAAACAAGGCTTATGTAAACATCATCATCTAATAAAAAAAAATTAAAAATTTCTAGCGGATTAAATTCTTGAATTGACAATTTATACTGCAACAGGTGGTTTGCAGGTGTTGAGTCTTGACAAAGCACACTGTTTCTGCATAATTGTTTGATGAGTTTTTATGTGAATTTAGAACATTTTGTGATGTGTGAATCAATTAAATAGATTAATGAAATATTGCAACCCATCATGCAAGGAAGGATAGAAGGAAAAAGAACTCGTGACTGTAGACGAATATCCTGCCTCGCCAATTTTAAAGTCTTGTTTGGTTAAGAGCTTTGCGGAGTTGTTCCGTACAGCAACCAACAAGGTGATCTTGGTCATGATGATCGGCACTTCCGAAGCGGATATTCACACTAAGAAGATATTATGTCTTGACAAATATTTTTAAGATTATTAACATACAATTATATTTTATTATAAATAACACAAGTAATTAATAACCAACAATATTTTCACTAATTAATTACTGTGTTTATCTTCATATTTAATTGTGTTTATATTAATTAACATAAATGTTAGAAATTTGTACTGTATGTTAAACGGTGTTATTTATTTTAAATTAATCTACAGACTTTAACAAGACGTAAGTGACACCGGAAAATCTTTCTGTTATATTTAATTATGCCATGTAATTTAATACTGGGTATGAAATTAATATTAATGTTGATGGGTCTTATTTAATGAACACATAGCAAATTAGACTGTGTCTGTTGAAAGGATCATCTCATGAACTGTATCTGCTAGAGCTTTTACACTCTTCGGTAACTCCATTTTGCGTTAACACCTAGTCATGTCTTAAACTCTTTGAATTGGTTGTAGGTGAATGTACACATTATATTAATTAAATAGACGTGTGAATTATCCAAGTAGCTGAACAATTTTAAAAACTTAAATTTTAAATGGTAGTTTTACACAAATTCAAATTTATGTATTGAGTGTATATTCACGAACGCGGACGTTGTTTTTAGTTAGACTAGTAGCAGCTAGGCTCGGCCGAGCGATAAACACCGTTTAACCTCACGGATTGTACTTCTACTTTGTCCCCCTGTACGTTAGAAAAATATGAACGAGTATACAGTCCTTGCATGGTTTAGAGGGTTTCGAGATGTAGATGTTTAAAAATACGAAAAATGCTTTGGATTTTGTGAACTGGTCATGTTATCAACGTCGATGTTTGAGACGTATCTGTGTTGGCCGTGAGTTGATGGGCATAATCGAAAGAAGAAAGACTGCCTATTTTGGTCCTTTATACAGGAATGATAAGTATGAGTTTCTAAGACTGATCTCGAGGGTAACGTTGAGCGCACGCGCAGGCCTGAACGAAATAAACACTTATGGTTGAAAAATATTAGAGTTTATACAAATGTGAGTTCTCAAAATCGTTTAATAGTGGCTCATGATAGAGAAAGGTTTGCGGTATTGTGGCCAATCTTCAGTGATAAAGTCGGTACTTTAAGTAGAAGATTAATAACATTTCACACTTACAAATAGAAAACAGGGGTTTCAAGTTCGTAAAGGAATGAGAACAAATTTTTTAAGGAGAGATAACAAAATTCATGTAGATCCACCGTTCGCCACTGTATCGTTTCATGATATTCGCATCCATCTACCATAGCACTACATCTCTACTATTGTAATACACCACGTAAAATTGTCTTCTTCTTCTCATTACGGCATAAACCATCAAGCCTGTTCCGGGATAAAAATGTTTTATTTTTCATTATAAAGTTGTAATTATAATTTTTATTATTCCCAGCGTTGTATAGGTCTTCCCAAGATTCACCATTCCTCAGACCTGTATTCCAAATCCGTTTTGGGATTCTTTCCCTCTTCATCCTCTGAAGATGCCCTACCCATTTACTGCAATATCAACTAATCCTATCCCACCAAAGCATCAAGTGTAATCTAAAATTTTAATTGTAAAACTACTAGTTAAAATCAGAGTAATTATTAAGATAAATATTAATGATTAATTAATAATTATAATTAAATGAATTGATTTTTAATTTCAATTAAAAGATAAACCATTTTATGAAAACCAGAAAAATACCTATTCTTATTTATTTATCAATTTTTAAATAAATTTATGCGCTATTGTTTCTCTTCGGGGAATTTCTCTCGTTAGTTATTGTATTACTGTTCTGCATTAAAAGGCTCATCAGTCTATTTATGCACGTAATATAAATTCTAATAACTTTATTTGAGCTACTTTTAGTAGTATAAGTCATTATATTACTTTCAAGCGTAAAAGTAATTAAATATATTTAATTATGTATTAAGGTTATTACGTATTATGCAGTGTATTTTGAACTCCATTGAACATTTTTGTTAATCAACGTCATCTACAAATTATTCCTTAATGAATCCGCTGTAGTTATGTAATATCAGTGGAGGAACAAAGAAATTTTGTTGTCATGAAAGTACTTTGCAATTTCAATTCTTAATATTCTTATCAGTAATTCCTTAATGACATTCTAGTAATTCTAAACCGACAAGATGAAATTTCCGTATAAAATATAAAAAGAACATACTATGACGTTTATTCCGAGTTCTTTTGAGGATCTGGTTATTTGCTACGTAATTTTATTAATAGACTAAACTGACTACATTATTTATCACTTAAACCAAACATAACTACTAAGAAAATATGACTATTTACATTCAAACAATTGAGAATTAATTCTTACTTTCGATTTAAGAGACTTTATTTTTATTCCTAATGTGTGTACAACCTGTTTAATTTGAGGACAATAAGTAACCCCTTGACCTAATGAAATGAGGATGATATGTCTGATGTGTAAATGATGTATAGTCTTGTACAGATTAAGGCCGACCATTCCTGAGAGCGTATAGGTAATTGAACCCTAACCATAACAGTACACCGGTAACCACGGTGTAGTATTCAAATCCGTATAACAGCCATCACCTTTACTAGGATTTGAACTAGGAACCTATGTCTCCGAAAATCAGCTGTATAACAGCTGACTCTCAGTTGTGACTATACCACTAGATCAACCAGGTGGATTGATTTAATAATTTTACAACTATTTCACGCACAAATCTATTTCAAATACGAGATAAACTGGTTCTAACTACACTTCTCTTGACACTGTTCAAGGCAACACTTCAATTAACCTTACTTCACACTGTCCAAGTACTAATTAACCCGATAAAAAGTGTCTCTATTCATTATAATCGAACATGGAGTTAAGAGTAAAATAAATAATCAGAAGGAGTAATTAGATAAATTTAAAAACA
Source organism: Catonia carolina (assembly GCA_035578175.1). Taxonomy (NCBI): domain Eukaryota; kingdom Metazoa; phylum Arthropoda; class Insecta; order Hemiptera; family Achilidae; genus Catonia; species Catonia carolina. The sequence goes on along the minus strand of JAQMRL010000003.1, from coordinate 21,987,952 downwards.
AGATATACCTAATGTGACCTAACGGAACACAATAGACTCTACGGAAACCTTCTATTCTATGCTAGAGAATTCAACAGTTAGATAAAGTAGTAGTGCGACTACGGCAGGTAACAACAAATTACACCTGTTTTAACGTCGTACTGCAGAACAGTCGGACGTTAAACATAAAAAAAAACTTCGTACAGAAGCACTGTTGTCAAAACACAAATATCTCTATTACGCTTTTACATTATTAATTGTCACAATACTCTATAGCTTTCATCACTTCTTTTTGGTGATGGTGGGTGGATTTACATAAAAAGTAATCCCTTATAAAAATAACCTTTTTCCTTTTAAAAAATTAGATCATGAGCCGTAACCCCTTGTTTGCTGCGTGTAAGTAGAAAATGTTAAATAATAAATAATTACTTAAATAAGTAAGTTTAATATTAACGTTTATGCAAATCTAATATTAATAAACTAGTTTTTATATTGAAGTGAAACCGAAAAATTAGAAAAAGTTGAATGAAAGAAATTTTATTGGAGATAAATATTTTAAGAAAAATTTTAAAAACTATAAAAATTCATAGAAAATTTAGAAAAAAGAATGAAATAGTACAAAAATCTAACTTTACGCTGATATAATATCGGTAGAAGATTTAATCATTACAAGAGGAAACGTTTGCACGCAAAGATTAAGTAATGAAAGATTAAACAAAAAAATTTTCGAGAAGTGCAATGAACTAAATTCAAATAACTTTAATCCATACATCCGTATGAACATTAGTTGGATTTTGTAAACAGTAATTTTAGTATTTTATGTTAATTGATGATTCATGATGAATCAGTTTTATAAGGTTGCTTAATTTGAGAGTTTAGAAGCCGCTAATTTTTATATAGTAGTTCCAAATAAATTTTCTGTCAGGATGAAGACCAAACTAATCTACCTTATTATCTTGAAATTTGGCCCTGTTTTGTAGAAAAAAGATTATCTCTATCACTTTTTTGAGCCAAGTTAGACTTTATAAAATATCGAATCAGTTCCTGGAAAAATTAATAAACAATACAAAATGTGTTCTGATTAAAATTTAGTAGTAATAAAACTTCCATTAGAATTAATACTGTAATTTAAAATAATATTAATGTAACTTACAAACATTTTATATTAGTTTATTACTCGTTTAATGAAATATGAACAAACTATATTATTATCAACTTAATTAAAATTTTAATTAAATTGTTCGTATAATTTGTTCATTATGGAACAATTTTAAGTTATTTTCAACAATAACTATTTTGTTGTTCGAATTCCAATTTTGAAATGCAATTTTAATATGTGAAATTTTAAAAATGTAATTAAAATTTAATAACTGTTTGACGTATTTAAAAGTCAATACGCATATTTAATTTATTTTTGTTATTTATTTAAATTTTACTAAATTTACTTGTTAAATAAATTATTGATTTACTAATAAATAATATTCTGTTGGCCGTTGGTTTTTTTTAAAAAACACTGATGAATCTAATGGTAGTGAGGGGAAGTCTATGTCGGTCGCGGTAGTGCTGGTTCGTTTTAATATTTATGGTTATTTGTGGGGGTTGGAAGACGTGGGGGGGGGGGGGTGAAGTGCCATAATGAGGGCTGGACGTTTTTGATCGATGCGATCGGATTGAAAACCCTGGCCAAATTTTATCATAATGCGGGCGGTATGGCAAACTTGGTTTTATTCATTTTTATTTTATTTTTTATAATAATTTTATGTTATACAAAAACTTAGTTTGCATTTAAACTACTGTACCATTTATACGTAGTAAAATGTACAAAATGTAGTTTTGTACCACAGTTTTTATAAAATTAGCTACGTTTTCGTATCTACAAAACTGAATAAACATTTTCTGTATCTATACCACGAAACAAGTTTTCTTTATATACAGCATCACTATTTTTTAGTGTATTTAAGGGGACCTGTTACCAGGAATTTGAAAAAACAATTTTTTACTTATGAATCCAAAAAATACTCTTCATTTTCTTCTGTGTAAAATGGTGTATTTTCACTAATGGACGACGATTAAAAATTATTTTGCATAGATTTTCAAAACTAACGTTTCATAAGTGGTCCCAAAAAATGTACGAAAATTTAAATTGTTACAATCAATTTTTTTATTACTTTTTTAAGGGAATTTTTGCTTTGGTAAGGAATGTATTTTTCTTAATGTTGTTGGGCCACAATTTTATATTTTGTTTACTTCAGACTTCCGGCTACAGAAAATACAATTTTATCAACTTTTGCTGGTGTTCGGGTGTTTTGCCGGTGGATGAAAATCCAACTGTAGCTGCACAGTATTTGTAAGATTTTATAATATCCTTAAAGGAATGGTTACAGAAGTTGAAGATTAAATTGTATGAAACTAAGTCAGTACATGTAAATTTTACTCTTGCTAGACGAACGTGAACTCAGTAGCCTAATACTGAACAACATTGTGCTGCTACAATCAAAAGGTGTGTAATACTTGGGGCTTCATCCCGAGCGCTGACTGACGTGCAAGAGAAACTTTTTGATGATACAAAGAAAGTTAGACTTAAAACTGAGAATTATGTTTTGGTTACTTGGGAGACGCTCACAACTATCAATTGACTCAAAACTGACGCTAATCAACACAGTACCCTGAAGCCTGTCTGGACGTACGGGGTATTACTCTACGGATTACAAAAAAAATCCAGTATTGACTTTTCACACAAAATCTTTCGAATAGCTCTTGGGATACCACGGTATGTACGAAACCGGTATATAACGACTTAGGACGTTTCTCAGTAAGACAGGAAATTACAAGATTAAGCTGAACATATGAACAATGAATCTGAACAGAATTCCGAATTATTTCGCGTTAAAAAACTAGAGAACAGCGACTACACTTTTACAAGACTTAACAGATACGATGTGCTTGATTTAAGTAGCAGATTTGATCATAATTGCCATTAAAACTTTATTACAGAAATCTTATTTTATTGATTTCTTTTTCAAAATTCGTTATTTTTTTATTTGATCTGTAATTTTATTTTAAATTCTTTCAAATTGTTTTATCTAGTGTTTTCTGCGTTTACTGAATTACTTACTGTTCTTGTTTTTGAATGTAAGATCAGACTGTGATTTATCTGTCTAGATAAAAAGAAACATTTGTGCCAGAGTGGTTTATTTGTTTATAACCAAACATTGAGGGAATCCAATAGTTTTGAAGTGATTTTTTTAAAGTTTAAAGTTGTGACACAAGATTTCCCGGAATTTATTTTTTCCATAATTTATAAATGACTCATTGTCTGCGAAACCTTTGGATATAATGAAGCTGAAATCTTCAGAGCGTCATACGTACAGCCATTCTTAATTACTCTAGTAAATTTTTTTAAATGTTACAAATTAACTTGTGTTATTTTAAACATACTATGATATTTTTTTTTTAAATTACTAAACTGTAACATTACAATGTGTTCGTAGATTCAGGACAATTTAGTATTTATGTTATAAATGTTAAAAACCTCAAATTGATAATTTAAAATAAGTTTCATTTTTTAAATTGAAACATTTTAAACTTTTCATTAATATATTAACAATTACGTAACAGAAATGAGTAAATTTTGTTCCACAATTGTGACTTGTTCTTGGTGGATCTGCAAAGCTTCAGTTGGTTGGTTACATGCAATGGTTGTTTGAGCGAACGAGTTATACCTAACCGAGATTGGTTCTGTTCATGGAAAGGATCACTAAAACAGCTTTTTTTCTCTTCAATAACTGGCTAATAAGTATTACGTAAACAAGTGAATGTTATTCAACAATTTTTTTAGTTTAAAAAATCTGTATTAAGAGATCTTTGTAGTTCCCCGAAAACACATTCCGTAATCTCTGGAAGCTTTCCATTAACTCTTGACAATAAGCCACCTTAAGCATTGGTCAAGGTGCTCTAAATATTTGATTAATGGTTTAATCCACAGAGGACAGCCCTCTCGAACCAGGACATTGATAATGCAACAAATTGTTAGCTTATGCAATTGCATTGGTTAGGCCTATAAGGATTTACGTTATGTAGTATGGTGGCTGTGGTGACTTATTAATGACTTAGTCTTGTATGATTAATTAACTAATTGAATATAGTCTGTTATAGAAAATTGATTACAACTTAGTAGTGATAATTTCTGAGTCAGCAAAAGTTCCTGTTCGGGAAGTTATATATTCCCATAAACCTTTTTTTTTGTAAATTAATTATGACTTCCTATTGAAAATTATACTGCTTATAAAGTGAAGGATCGTAAAAAAATATTAAGGCGTTAAAATATTTTCTAACAATTCCATTAGTTACCTTAGATTTGCTACTTATTTTTATTGATTTAATTTTTTTAAAGTCCACTCAAAATACTGCTAAATATCTTGTCAGCTTTACACCTTGACGGAAGGCTAATTTGGATAACACTCATTCAGCATCTAGATTAGCTAGTTCACACTAGGTAATTTGAACAATTATTTTGGCTTATCGGACCGAAATAATAAATTATCGCTTCAAAATAAACTTTTAATAAACCAAATTGTTCTTAAATCAGTCTGGATCTACACTATCCAGTTATGGAGTGCACCCAGTAAAATTATTTAGCGTTTTACAACAGCTGCGACCTGTTAAATGCGAAACATTGCTGAACTTGTTCTAGCAGTAAGTCTCAACCTTCTCTTAAATAAAGTCCTCTTATACAAAGTAATTCTCAAACCAGTTTTAACTTACGGGTTAGAGCTACAGGGTATACAGCTAGTTCATTGAATATAAAATATATACGTATAGGGATTGTAGCGCTTTCAATCAAAATGTCTGGTTACTGCAGTTCCATGGTATGTAACTAATTAAATATTGGACAAATATCTAAACCTGCTCATCTTAAAAGAAGAAATTGAAGAACGTAGCCAAAAACATTTAAAAACGTTAGGAGAGCAACGATATCCTTTTGCAATCAACCTCTTTGACAACAGGGAAGATACTGACACAGACTGAAACGTTTTAAAATATTGGCCTTAACTTTTCGATTTTGTTAATAATTATTTAATTTTTGTATTTCTGCTACTAATCATTGTCATCTAATAATCAGCATCATGGTAATCGTCAGTTTCAACTACTTAGTTTTTTTTTGTTAAGAGGTTAGTTGTTTACAAATACGCTACTGAGTGTGTTTTACCTGGACATTTTGATGCAAAAATCATTATTATTCTGACTTTTATCGTCTGCTTTAAGTTATTTAGGCTACATTAATTGCAAAAGAATTAATTACACTTTGTTAAAAAAATAACCAAGATATTGATGATGTAAATCTAAAAAAAAACCAAAAAAATAATCATATTGATTATTTCTTCTAAAATTTCAATTTACTTTCTTACTTGGTACCAGTGACCTTATACTTGGGTTGGCCGATTTAATATACTATTTTGTGTACAAAGATCCAATACCTTTTTCATTTTTTTTTTTTTTGAAATGATATTATTTGAAAATGTCACTAGTATTGGAAAAAGAGGTTATATAATACAACTAGTATAGTAAAAATGATAACGCTGCAAGCTTCCATTGAAAAGAAATGAAAATAATAATAATAATAAGTAAAAGGTGGTCACCCAAGCTAGTTCTAAATCCACCCTCTCCTAAAAACTCACCCTTAAGCTTATATAACTAGATTAAAATGTTATACGAGTCTTCTCTAACCCAAACTACCCCCTTCTATCTATGCTTTCATATTGTGTAATATCTTCTTTGAATCATTTAACGTACGTCTCCGTATGTCCTTTCTAGATTTACTTTAGCTTTCTTTATTAAAAATGTATATTCCATACTCAATATTTATTATGTATTCATTCTTATTTCTTTCTGCAGTCGATTCCTAACGTTAGAAAAGCATATATTTAGGATTTGGAGAAAAATATATTATTCTTTAAGAAAAGCTGTAAGCTGATTTAATGGTCCTATGACGGCAACACCAGAAAAACAGTGTTTATCTCTTCTCATTTTGTAAAAACATGAATTAGTTAAGAAATCTGTATTTTAAATTTATGTTTCTGCTTTAAGCAATCAGTTGATAAGAAATTCTTACGTATAAGAACTTGATGAGAAATTCTTACGTATATTATATAAAAATGTTCTAATTTATTACTTTTTAAAACATCTAAAGTTTTTCGTAATGTAAAATAATTCGTAAAACAAATTGTAATTATTATGAATGCGTCAAATTTTTAAGTAAGGTTTTGTAATTTCAAATTTTCATAGTCTTGAAACCTTCATATTTTTTTTGTTTTGTTTTTAATCCCTAATGTATGTACGTTGTAATCTGTTCAATTTAAAAGAATAATAAGCAACCCCATGACCAAATGAGATAAAATTAATTTGTGTATAACGTTTAAATGATGTGCATTGTACAGACTCAGGCCGAACTTGCCTGGGAGAATATGGTTAATTGAATCCCAACTATCAAAGCACAATTTTTTACAACTCCTGATTTCTTCTCTCCTTAATTTTTATGTCTCTTTGTGTAGATGTTTCAGTTATTTCTGTTTGTCGTACTTTATATTTTTATTCTGAATATAGGTGTTACATTTTTACTTTCTCTTGCCTATATGAATATATAGGAAGGAAAGTATTGTTTTCATGTCGATTTTTCGAAATCGAGTTTTCACCGGATCTATACGTTTTCAGACCCGCTGAACCCAAAAAACATGTTTTTAGCGATTGGTCTGTGTGTGTGTGTGTGTGTGTGTGTGCGTGCGTGCGTGCGTGCGTGCGTGCGTGTGTGTGTGTGTGTGTGTGTGTGTGTGTGTGTGTGTGTGTGTGTGTGTGTGTGTGAACAGAATATCTCAAGAACGGAACATCGTACGAACTTGAAACTTGAAACTTAAGTTACATACCACTACCGGACGCGACACGAACATTTTCATCAAAATCGGTCAACCGGAAGTAGTAGTTTATTCGTATAATTTTTCAGTTTTTTGCGATTTTCTCAAAAACTGGTCCTACGATTTTTTTTAAAATCGCCTGTTTTACTCAATTTTTTATTCTCTACAAGATAGGGTAGGCGCCATGTTTGCTGAAATTCTCGGTGAGGCTGTTTTCACGTAAAAACGTTGTTTTTTTAAGATTACGGCTTTAATATAAATTTTAGCGCAAAAACTTATATAATAAAAGTTGTAGAGAATTTAAAAACCTACAACTTCTGTTTCAAACATTTTTTTGTATAACGCTTAGTTTAGCGGTAATTAGCGATTTTCTGTTTTTTTTCTCACGAAAACGTGAGAAAAATCGATTTTTTTAACATTTCGGTCTTAGTATGCATTTTACGACATAAGTGTATATAATTAAATTTATAGAAAATTAAAAGATCTACAACTTTTGTTTAGAGCATTTTTCTCTACAGAGCCTAGTTTAGCGTGAAAGCGTGATTTTCCGTATTTTTAAGCCAAACTGAGCTCGATTGTCATTTTGCGTCATTCACTCATGATTAAAATAAGGTTATGTTTTTGAGGTTAGTTTTTGTTCATTTCTAATGTTTTAATACTAATGTTAGGTTTATTGTTAATTATTTGCATTGGCAAGAGAAGTTGTGTGAGTGTTTCACACCAGATTTTTATATTTATTTTATTTAGTCAAATATACATTACAGTATATTCCTAAACTAAGCTATACACAATATTTTCAACTAAATATACTTATACGCAATAGCTCTTCACAAAAGTCCTTCTCATAAAAAAAAATTACATTTTTTATTTACTTTACTATTGAAACATTCAAAAAGAATACAAGAATTATGTTAAACATGTTTTTCTTAAAAAAGCATTGAATATAAATGATAAATACAATTTACTCAATTATCAATAACAAAAATAAATAATAATAACTGTAAAAACAATAGCTACAAATTAAAATAAAAAAATTATGAAGATTATGTACTTTTGCTAAACAGAAAACACAAAAACTGTTATTTTATAACTAAAACTACGATATATTTTTACAATATATTACGCTCATTATATATTATATTACAATATATCTACTCTATATTTACTACAATATATTTCAAACAAATAAAATTTGGATTCATTTTGTTTTGTGGAAATAATTCAATAAATCAGAGTAGAAACAGGAAAATATCACATAAAAGAGTAAAAACTAACCAGAGAACAGTAATTTTAAAACTTGGAAAAATTTCTCAAGTTTTTGCTCGTAGATGGATAGGATATGATACATTAGTTCATGTTTCAATACTTTTAGTGTCACAATACTATGTGTTTAGGCCCGATAATTAAATTATTTTTGTTATCGCCGCTATCGGTAGTAAATATAGGTAGCAGATAACTCGACACAGTCGATGAGTGACCATCGTACAGTGCGCGTCGCCTTTTGTTACCGCTGCCTCGTTAACCGCATATGACCGCTGTTTTTATAACACGGGAGTTCGGAACACCGCAATTTGGAAACCTTGTACCTTATCCCTGCGCAGGTGGTATTCCTTTTATTTTATTTTCCTTGTCTTGGAAAAAGGGGTAAGTCAAGATTTGTATTAAATTTTACTTCGCATATATTATAATTAATTTATGTTACCGCACTACAGTCCACTGTCGCTCCATCAAATAAAATACAACCGCAAACATTGGTAACCTCCGGACCTGATATCTTCCAGAAGCACATTATTAACTTTCGGGCGGATAGCTTCGAAAAGACCATTGGTTTTCCTTCGCGAGGATATACCTTTACATTGTGTTTTATTTGATGTCAACTGAATTCACGTTAAATCGCTATGTTAATGTAAATGTAAATAACATTAATTTGTTTAAAATACGCTATTCGCTATTGCACGCTATACGCATATTTGTTAAATTTGCGCTTTGCATAAAATTCATAACTGTTCATTTTTTTAAGAAGTCGGAAAACTTTAATTACGTTTTCGATTATATATATTGTTAGTATAATACGCATTACAATTCTTGTATGCTGTGTCGAGTTTTAACCTGCATAAAACTTGTTATTCGCTTTAGGTTATCTGCTACCTATTCCTACAAATTTTGTCATTTCGCTATCGGCTTATCTACAAACTTCACATTTAAATTTAAATTTCGATAAACACAATAATTATAATTTTATTATTTCAATTTGATTCTTCATGAATAAATTCTTTAATTCTTAAATTATTTCTAATCAATAAATAAATTATTATTTTTAGAAATAAACAATTTCTTACGATTTTTGCAATAATTTAAAGAAATTATTCTTTAATTAAGTTACGCAATTTCCGTGCTACTTGTTTGCATTTATAACCCTGTTATTTGGTTCATTTCTTATATAAAAAAAAAAAAAATAAAATAAAAAATATGGCAACTGATCAAAAAAGGTTAAGGGTATTAGAAGCTAAGAAAAACCATCTCTACCAAAGAGTTCAGCAAACGTATGATGCCAGCCTAAAGCTGGATATACCCGCTTGTAAAGATTTATTCATAAAAAAATGTTTAACTATTAAAGAAACCCGAAATGAATTTCGTTTAATTATGGATGAAATAAATGAATTGTCATTAAAAATAGATGATAACACTGAACCTAGTTTTCAAGCAGTTGATGCTTTAGAAGATTTATATTGTGCTATTATAACCGCAGAAAATTCGCTTAAATTAGAAATTAACAACAGTGAACAAAAAAGTAAACAAGTTACTGAAATTAAGCCTAAAATTAAGTTGCCGATTTTAGAACTACCCGGATTTTCGGGCGAACTTTCGGAATGGCCTATATTTTTTGAAAGTTTTAAAAGTAATATTCACGAAAATATTAACTTATCCGATTCCGATAAGGTTAGATACCTTGTAGGTAAACTAAGTAAAAAAGCATTAGCAGTAACTTCCGGAATTCCGTCTACCGCTGAAAATTATGCTATTTTATGGAAAAATCTTGTAGATAAATATCAAGATAAAAGAAATTTAGCGTCTTTTTATTTAAATAAAATTTTAGAGTTTAAACCTCTTACTTGTCAATCTGCTCAAGGATTAGAAAACTTTTTGCATTCTTTTGTAGCATCCGTTGATGCTCTTAAGGCTATTAATGTCGGTAACTTAGCCGATTTTATTATTTTGCAAATAGCCCTCTCAAAGTTAGATCCAGAAACTGTGCGCTATTTTGAAATGCATTGTAGGAAGGATGATATCCCTACGTTCGATCAACTTTTAACTTTTACAAAAGAAAACGAAAAAATTCTTTTTCGTAGTTCAAAATTTAATAAACTCGAGAATTCTCAAATTAAAGATAAAATTAACAAAAGTAAACCTACTCATACTTTTTTGACGAGTAAGAATAATAATTATCAACCCCCAAAATGTGCAATTTGCAATGAATTGCATCAAGTTTTTAAATGTCCTGAATTTAAACGGTTATCATCCGCTGACCGATTTTCGGCTGTAAAAACAAAACATTTGTGCGTGAATTGTTTGTCATCTCAGCATACTACTAAGAACTGTAAGAGTTTTAAGACCTGCATTTTCTGCAACAAACGACACCACTCTACCTTGCATCGTGACAGTCAATCTTCTGTGACGAAAACTGAGGAACTGAACGCAAGTAAATCGGATACTCAGACTCCTTCTGTTGACACTTCGAAACAAGTTACCTCATTTGATTCTTCGCTCGCGCACTGCTCAACATCGTCAGTTAGCATGACTTCTCAAAATACTCCGCCAGAATCGATAGTTCTATTATCAACTGCAAAAATTCTCATTTTTGATACGATGAACCGCGCTCATGAAGCTCGTGTGCTTCTTGACAACGCCAGCCAATCAAATTTTATTACTGCCGAATTTCAACGCAAGCTGGGGTTAAAGGTATCACGAGTAAATTCAGCGGTTCAGGGAATTGGACTTAGCACTCGTCCTCTTAAATTTAACGCATCACTTTCTATCGCCTCCCGCTTTGATACGCAAAGGGTACTTAAATTAGACGCTTTTGTTATAGATAAAATAACTGATAGTTTACCCAGCCGATGTTTTTCATTGGAGTCATTATCGCACTTAAAAAATATTCAGCTCGCTGATGATACGTGTAATATTCCCAGTCAGATAGACATTCTGTTGGGATCGGAAATATTTTCGCGTATAATAAAATCACATAAAATAACGGGACCTCCCGGGACTCCAGTCGCTTTAGATACGCTTTTCGGTTACATTCTTATGGGAAGAACTGTATCGGATCATTCGCACAGTAATCGTTCTGAAAATCAAGTCTACATGTCTACTACTGAGACTTCACTGGATGATTTAATGAAGAAATTTTGGAGTCTAGAAGAAATCCCGCAACCCACTTTTTTGGACAAAGGAGACGAGATATGTGAAAAACATTTCATCGACACCCACCAGAGACTACCGACTGGTCGCTATTCTGTTTCGCTGCCGTTTAAAGAAGATCCTTCCACTCTCGGAGATTCACTACCTGTCTGCGCAAAACGCTTCTCATCTTTAGAAAGACGACTTAAAGCCAATCAAGACATGAAGATAGAATATCATGCCTTCATGAAAGACTACATCAAACAAGGTCACATGTCTCTGTCAACTTTTACTAACGACAGTTATTATCTGCCACATCATTGCGTAATAAAACCGGACAGTGCAACCACACGTCTTCGAGTAGTTTTCGATGCAAGCGCTAAGGCTTCAAATAATCGTTCGCTTAATGATCTTCTTTATACAGGACCTAAATTACATTGTGACTTAATAGAAATTCTTGTTAGATTCCGCTTATATCCGATTGCAGTTACTGCAGACGTGAAACAGATGTATCGGCAGATTGAAGTCAATTCCGAACATCGAAAATTTCAGAAGATTTTATGGAGATTTTCCCCAGATGAAGAAGTGCGCGCGTGGACACTAAATACTGTGACTTTTGGTGTCAAGCCAGCTCCATTTCTCGCGATTCGAGTCACTTGGCAATTAGGCGTAGATGAAGCAACCAAATATCCTGAAGCTGTTGCCGCAATAAATAATTCCATCTATATGGATGATCTGGTCACCAGTATAAAGAACCTCCAAGAGGCTCAGACGCTATACCATCACTTACGAAAATTGTTTAAGGCTGGTGGGTTCGAAATGGTCAAATGGTCAAGCAATTCCTCTGATTTAGTTTCTGTAATTCCAATTGAAGATCAACTTCTGAATTCTAAAAATTTCCAAAATGATGACACAAGAAAAATTTTGGGTTTGCAGTGGATCGCATCATCGGATTGTTTTAGTTTCAAGATATGCTCTGAGAATAAAATTTGTACAAAACGCAACATTTTGTCGTCAATAGCTAGGATATTTGATCCTTTGGGATTTCTAGCTCCCGCAACGCTGCTAGCAAAATGTTTAATAAAAACATTATGGTCATTAAAAATAGACTGGGATGAAAGCCCTCCAAAACAAATCGTGGAGACTTGGACTAACTTTCAATCGCAACTGCCAGTACTATTAAAATTAAAAATTTCTCGCCATGTCGCTATTTCTGAAGGACACACAGCAGATCTTATCGGTTTCTGCGACGCGTCTGAAAAGGGCTATGGTGCTGTAGTTTACATTAGAGCTCAGCAACCAGATAATACATTCAAAATTAATCTCTTATGTGCAAAATCTCGTGTTGCACCTATGAAAATAAATACAATTCCGCGGCTAGAGCTATGCTCAGCAGTTATGCTTGCTCGATTGATTTCATTTGTGTCCAAAGCATGTGAAATTCAATTTAAGTTCAAGAATATATTCGCATTCTCGGATTCAATGATAGTGCTTCAATGGATCAATAGCCCTGCATCGAGGTGGAAAACCTTTGTCGCTAACCGCGTATCATATATACAAGAAAATCTACAATCTTCAGCTTGGTTTCACATAAATGGAGAGCAAAATCCGGCCGATTGTCTCTCTCGCGGCCTACTGCCAAATAATTTGGTTGACCATCAGCTATGGTTTCGAGGCCCAAGCTGGCTAGAAGAAGATTATTCTCTCTGGCCTAAGTATCCGATCAGTTCGTCAAAAGAATTCGTCGATGAACAACGTGTTTTGATTGCTACGGAGTCAGCAGATTACCCGCTTCGAGTCTTAATAGACAAATGCTCGTCCTACAATAAATTGCTCAGAGCCACTGTTTACGTTTTACGGTTCTTAAAACGACTTCCTTGCGTTGATGGTCTCATATCCGCATCTGATTTAGCCGCCGCCGAATTACTTATAGTCAGAGAAGTACAAAAGGAACATTTTGCCTCGGAAATACAATCGCTTATTGAAGGAAAGGGCTGCTCTTCGGAAATTAGGAAGCTCAATCCGTTCTTGTCAGAAGGTGTTCTACGTGTTGGTGGACGGTTAATTAACTCGGAAATAAGCTACGAGCAAAAACATCCTATACTTCTTCCAAAACGAGATAACTTCACGAATCTCATCATAAATCATTGTCATCAAAGGCATTTCCATACAGGGCCGACGCTCGTGTTATCGCTACTACGCCAGAAATATTGGATCTTAGGTGGAAGAAGCATAATTCGAAACTTGATCCGTTCTTGCAATATTTGCTTTAAACTTCGACCAAAACCCGTATTTCCTCTTATGGGAAGCCTACCCTCTGCAAGAGTGAAGCCAAGTAAGGCATTTTTGCACACCGGTGTGGACTACGCTGGACCATTCTGGGTGTCCTGGACAAGACGCAGGGGCGCTCGCCCTCAAAAGGCTTACTTGTGCTTATTCATCTGCTTAACGGTCAAAGCAGTACATTTAGAATTAGCATCTGATTTGTCAACTCAGACGTTCCTTTCTGCCTTTAAAAGGTTTATATCTCGCCGTGGCCCATGCAAGACGCTTTATTCTGACTGTGGAACAAACTTCATTGGAGCCAGAACTCAGTTGAAAGAAGTATACGAATTAATAAAATCAGACGCTTACGTCCATGCATTGGGGTCAGAGCTAGCCGAGAACCAAATTGAATGGAAGCTTAACCCACCTTATGCTCCGCATTTTGGCGGTTTGTGGGAGTCCAATGTAAAGTCTGTGAAGAGCCATCTTTATAGAGTAATTGGTCAACAAATTTTAACGTTTGAAGAGCTTTCCACCGTTTTTTCACAAATAGAAGCTATTCTCAATTCTCGCCCGCTTTATTGCTTAAGCTCGGATCCAAGCGACCCTTCAGCTCTTACTCCAGCTCATTTTTTAGTGCAACAACCTCTACAAGGACTGCCTACTTGCAACCTACTGGATGAACCACTGAATCATCTTACTAGATATCAGTTTTTAGACCGGTTGATCCAAGAATTCTGGAAGAGATGGAACGTGGAGTATCTTCACAACCTGCAAGTAAGACAAAAATGGAACTCTCCCGCTAAACCTGTGGAGGCCGGTTTAATCGTCATCATTAAAACTGATAATTGTCCGCCTCTTCAGTGGCCACTTGGAGTAATTCAAGAAGTTATTCCTGGTCCGGACGGAATTATTCGAGTCGTGAAAGTTCGCACTCGAACAGGAGTACTTACGCGGTCGGTGACTAAAATTTGTCCGTTGCCGACCCAGTAATATTTCGATTCTCTTTTAATTATTTATTCAAGGTATCTTTTATTTTAGTTTATTCTATTCTATTTTCGCAATATGATTTCGATATCTTTTCTGTAATTTTTATTTATTTTTTATTGCGTTTGTAAATAATCTGTGTGTAGAGGTTTTTTACACGGAAACTACGCCTTTAGATTTTTCTATTTTACTTTTTTCCATATATTTTTTACGCTATTTTTCTTAATTATCCTTTCTTTTCCCCTTTCTTCCGTGGGCCACCTCGCCTTCGCAAGTCTTCAGTGACAGCCCCCGCTGAAGTGAAGATGTCTCCTTTCTTTTTCCTTATTTATTTTTTTTGGGGTTCAGAAACTGTCGTTTCAGGGGCGGGGAGGATGTTTAGGCCCGATAATTAAATTATTTTTGTTATCGCCGCTATCGGTAGTAAATATAGGTAGCAGATAACTCGACACAGTCGATGAGTGACCATCGTACAGTGCGCGTCGCCTTTTGTTACCGCTGCCTCGTTAACCGCATATGACCGCTGTTTTTATAACACGGGAGTTCGGAACACCGCAATTTGGAAACCTTGTACCTTATCCCTGCGCAGGTGGTATTCCTTTTATTTTATTTTCCTTGTCTTGGAAAAAGGGGTAAGTCAAGATTTGTATTAAATTTTACTTCGCATATATTATAATTAATTTATGTTACCGCACTACAGTCCACTGTCGCTCCATCAAATAAAATACAACCGCAAACACTATGTATATACGATGGAAGTACGTTGACAAACTGCCCCTCAAGATGGAGAAATGACTTCTGAAAAAATGTACAATTGGTTTTCATGTCTTTACTTTTCCAGGATTTCTAGTAGCATAATTAGTTGTTTTATCTATTATTACTTTACGGTTACCACACGCCCAATTGAACTGTAAGAACAATTAATAATGAATTTAGAACAATAACGCTTAAAATTTTGTAATTTTTAACCCTTTTCTACTAATACTAACTCTTAACTCGATCATTTACTCACAACAAACTCAAACAGAATTTCTTCTTTAAAATAATCTCTTGTTTAGTGTTTCTGGTATTTTTCTCAGAATAACCATTTTTATTATCACTATTACTATTAGACTACGTTTATTCCGTTAAATTCAGAAAAAGTAATGGTGATTTTTTAAAAATAAAATCTGCCTAAAATGAAGCAGTTTCCTTTTCCCGCAGAAATATACTGTAAGGCCTTACATTTTAAATCTGTAAAACTTTTTGAGCGCACTAAATTATAAAGTTTAAAGGCGCTTTCTAAAGTGCTTTTATTGTATCAACAAAGCTTAAATCATCTTTTTTCTTTTCCTGAGGTTTTCCTATTATATTTTTCTCCTCTTTTTATTTGTACAAATGAAAGATTCGTGTTAATTTTTCTTTTTGAAAAAAGAAAAAATTGAAAGTAATCTACTTAAATATTTAAACATTTTTAATTAACATGTTTTATTTTTGGTTTAATAGCTCTTAAAGACTTTGTCCTTGAAATAATTTACTACAGAATTTTATTTTATAAACCTGTGTTTGTAGGGCTCTTCGACTGATAATTTTCTTCTCCTTCTTCTTTCATTATCAATCCTAGGCATGGTTGGGAAAATATTGCCACGTCGCTCTTTCATTTACTTTATTTTTTAATACCCGGTAATTTTCACATCCGACATTGTTTGTAACTTGCTGAAAATATGGCCATTTACAAATTATGTAAATAGTAATTAATGAATTATCTTATATACTATTTGAATACAATGATAACAATATTACACTACTTCCATATCACTAAAAAATTGGGTTCAAATTTGTGAACGATTCTATCTAACACACTTGACTCAAGTGGTATTGACTACGTAAATTGTTTACGTACTGACTTATTTTACTTCTCACTGCCAAATTAATATCTGCTCGACCAAAGAACTTTAGCTCTTTTATACCCACCTCACTAGAAGAACTAAGAATACACCACATAAATAAATACAACAAAGGTTTACGAGAAAATCAAGAATTAACAACAATGAAAATAACATAATAGAACTTTCGGGAACCTTTCTTTTTATACTAGGAAAATTAAAAATGGAACAAAGGTTAATGCGTCCGGCAAGTAATAAATGACACCTTTCAAAGTTTCATTCAAAAGCTAATGTTGTCAAAAAATTATCGTATGTCAATTTGTCATAATGTTTTTAAATTTAAGAACTACTTTTTTATATTCTAATCGTTCAATGTAATAGATATAAATTCTTGTTCATGTATTTTCTTTTTATAAATTCTAATATTTTATGATTTTACACGAAAATATAACCAGAAAACGGTAGTTAATAATAAAATAGAATTGATTTTGTGTACGTTGATCAATATTTCTAAGTATTTTACACGTGAACTGTTCGTTAGGTTTACTGGAGTCGGATGAAAATTTAGTTAATTTCTGAGTAAATTTACCGTTCTATGACGTTGGCCTAAATAGGCGTAGTACGTAGTTGTTAGTGGCATGAATGACATTACCCTTGATGATGCGGATGATGATCATGATGATGATGGTAGATAGTAGTGAGCCCGCCGCTTCTATATTGTTCTTCGATCTAGAAGGCAGAAAGGCCTATGTACTTCTAATTTGATTCCAACTACAGTATAGCCTTATTGCTTATGAAGTGATATTTGATTTAACTTCCCTTTTCGTAACTTACCCACGCTCTGATTTCTGGTTGAAATAATCCAGTCCTTTGTGATCATAATATCAGTTTGGCTTTGTCCAATTAGTTGTCTAATTATTTTTTATTATTATTGTTTTAATTAAAGAACTGGTTTTTTTTCTGTGTTAAATTGATCTCTTATACACTCTCGATAAACATTGTCAGTTTTAACCCAAATGAATGTATTATACTACTACTTTCTCGCGCGCGCGCGCACACACACACACACACACACACAATATCAATAAAATATCTCAAGAACGGGACATCGTACAAAGTTGAAAAGTATCATATAAGTTACTACTACGGGATCAGACTTAAACATTTTCATCAAAATCGGTCATCCGGAAGTATTAGACTAGTTAATTCGTGCAATTTTTCACTTTTTCCTAAAGCAGCTCATATAGTTTTTTTAAAATCGCTTAATTTACTACATTTTGTGGTCTACAAGATTGGGTAAGCGCCATGTTTGTTGGAATTCTTGGGGATTCTGTGCTCTCGTGGTAAAAATGGTTTCTTAAAGATAGGGGCCTCAATATGGATTGTAGGGCAAAAGTGTTTGTAATTAAAGTTGTGAAAAGTTTAAAAAACCTACAATTTTATTTCAACATTTTTATTTTTTTGTACAATGCTTAGTCTTGTTTCGTATGTACCAAGTTAATTATAAATCATGGTGCTCTGGATTGAGAGGCAGTAATCGAACAATATTTAGCTCTACTCGGTTTAATGGATCCGTAAGTATGGGAAATTTATATGTACAGATCAGTTTTAGAAAGTAATGATATAGCTATTTTCTTATAGAGGGAGAGTAGAACGTCTACTAACTAGTCTGTACATCATTTTGTTTTTGTGTAATGTTAATTTTTTATTGTGTAACTAATTATTTTTTTGAAATGTGAGGTTTTCATGTAAGTCTTTTGTGAAGTATCTATATAATTTTGCGTTTTAAATAATATTTAAAATAAAATCGCTTCCAATGTATTTTAAATGTAAATTCTATCAACTCCTAAATTCAGAGTTCTACTGAGCGGATTTTTGTAATGTTTACATGATTTTAAAGAGTATTCTTTCCTGATTTACCCAAATGTTCTAAACGTGAAATTCATGCTAATATGTGCTTCATTGTACGTAATGAAAAAAGTAAATTTTGTTTACAACGCAGCGGTAATACAGCGTAATGTAATGCGGTTCTCCCACTTTTACCCTCTCCATAGTAATATTCCATAAGCATACAGGATTTGTTATCTCTGTTTTTATCTCACAACAATTAGTCGGTATTAGACATTATTTTAACGTTGTTTCATTTGAGGTTTTAGTTTAAAACCATTCTTTTCAGGGCAAAACTATCGTACTACTGTGCTTTAGTCGTTACTCTCTCTCACCCCCTCCCCCTCTCTCACTCTCTCTCGCTCGCTCTCTCTTTCTCTCTCTCTCTCTCGTTAGTGTGTTGTTAACTTAAACCATTTATTTAATGACAGCGGTTTGAAACCCAAGAACATTGTGGGAATTTATTCGCACGGGTCCACTGTGCTAGTGATTCTTAAATATCTAACTGTGTCAGTCAATGGGGTGGGTGTAGTATTGTTTGTGTAAACTAGGGGACATTTGGGGACGTAATGTGAAGGTAACGTGATAGGAGTTTTCAGTATTGACTTTAATTGTCCTCTTGTAACACCTAAATAATTCTTTTCTTCTATTTTACCTGTAAACGCAATGTAAAATATTGTTTTTAAAAGTTTTCACTTAACAATTTTAAAATTGAACTAATAGTGAAATAATTTATGTCGTTATATTCAGTTTTGTTTGTAGTACGGAGACAGTATATTTCGCTAGTATTGTTTCACATTTTATACAGTTATTTAACGTTCATTGTCACGTAAAGTTCGTTACAGTGTTATTGATGACCAGCACAAGTGTTGCATTGATGTCCATGTATAGGTTGGTCATTGCAATGTATTGAATTCGTGCGCTCTGCGGTTTGTTCTATGTGTTGTAGGTTATGTTCATTCCTACGTTTTAGGGATAACTAGAAAATTGTATTCACCACTGACCTATGTTATCCATTCCACTACAATCGTTATGCGTAACGTGAGACTTATTGTATGTAATACCACGCCTTTCGTGTTTGAAAATCTATTGTATATAGTATTACTGTTTGTGACAATTATTCAAGATTTTTTTCTGGATCAAGTTATGTATAAATAATAAAACTTCCTTTTGCCGGCCGCATTGGCGCAGTTGGTAACGTGCTCGCCTTTCATCATGCGGTCCTGGGTTCGAATCCCACTCAGGCATGGCATATTTTCATACGTTACAAAAAATCATTTCATCCTACATTGGATAAAGTTCCACCCCAACGTCGTCGCTAATGACCATTGCAGTTGATGCGACGTTAAATAAAAAAAAAAAATAAATAAAAAATAAAAAAAAAACTTCCTTTTAAACTTACCATTATGTACGAAAAATTAATTAAATATAACGAATTCTTACAGTTATAACTACTAGGATAGTACAATTAAACTGCTTACTTTAATACCTTACTATATATATAATTTTTTTAAATTTATTTATTTAACGTCGCATCAACTACAACGGTCATTAGCGACGACGTTGGGGTGTAATTATTGTACAATGGAGGATGAATTTTTTTTTGTAACGTATGAATATATGCCGTGCCTGAGTGGGATTTGAACCCAGGACCGCATGATGAGAGGCGAGCACGTTGCCAACTGCGCCAATGCGGCCAGCATACACCTTACTATATTTATTAGTACTATATTACTAGTATTTTTTAGTAAATTTTTATATTTTTATTATACTAGTATATTACTATATTATTAGTATTTATTACTATATTTATTAGTACTGAAAATGCTATTAAGAACTTAAAGTTTTTATAAACTTAACTAGAAAGAAATATGGCCATTTACAATTAAAAATTATGTATGGTTTCTTATTTTTATAATTCAGTGATTGTACACAAATCAAACAATAGCAGAGTACGTGTGTACATCAACTACTCAATGCACACTTTAGTGTACAAAACTGGTCATACATGCTCCTATGAATCCCTATATTTCACCTCACCGGTAGTTTCCCTAGAAATGGCATCATTTAAGTATTTTAAAAAGATGCTGTCAAATTGTAATCTGCGAATTTTTTATTTAGCGTTAACATTTCTTCAGATTCCTCAACTAAAGCAATCGGATCGGCGTATCTTAAAATGTGTTAAGTACAACATGGTTCAGCTGCACTCCAGTTATAAAAACTTGTTGCCACCTGTGTGATTGGCATCATCTAAATAAGTGTTAAAAAGTGTTGGGGAGATACAGCAACCTTGTCTCACACTCTTGTTGGTTGTGACTTCCTTTACAATCTATCCGCCCTTACTGACTTCTACCGTCGTTCTCTCATAAAAGCCCTTAATTGCACGTACAAGATGGAAGGGGAATCTCTTGATATGTACTATAAGCCATAACTTTTGCCTATCCAGTGTTAGCAACAGCTCTCTCGAACTGAAAGGATCAAATCATTATAATTAAACCGATACACGTTCACTTTTTTTTTTAAAAAAAAGTCTCGGTCTGGTTCTAGAGTATTAAATAGTTTACAAATTGTCTTAACTGTACATTCTTTCAATTTTGAAGTAAAACTTACGAACCTACTAACACTTCACTATTGTTTTTGTTGCAGGTATGTTCGTGTCTTTGGATGTAAAGAATCTACTTCAATACATTACGGTATTGTAATAAATATTACCAAAAATTTTAAAGGGTGATTTTATCTTATTGATTGGTATTGCTCATACATATAAAAAACTTTTCAGGAAAAATAAAGGAACTTCATTTTCTGAATGTTTAAAAGCTAAAGATTATTTTTGAGTAAAATTGACTTGAGTTCTTGATTTTGTGTTGTAATTGAACAGAAAATTCTAACTTCTACGGTGGAGAGCTTCTTCTTCAGGAGCCTATCCGTTTCGGATATTGGAAATCATTATAGCAATTTTTGCTTTGTTAGTTGCACGACTCTGAATAGCTCTTCTGGTCTTTCTCCTTACCAAATTCTGAAATTTTGAAGCTACTACACCCTTTTTTCTTTCAGGATCTCGTTTTCCATGTATTTTCCTCTGCAGAGTGGCTTGACATAACGGATGTACGGATTCATTAATCATATGACTTCTCCCAAGTATTTGAACTTTCTATATATTTTATGGTAAACATGGTTTTTTACATTAGGCTTGGACATCCGAGCAGTCCATGGTATTCTCAACATTCACCTATACAACATCTACGTATCAAATGCTTCCAGTTTTTCTGTAATTGCTTCATCCATGTCCAGGATGGTATCAATTATAGAACTCTACAACGTACAAGAACACTGAGAAAACAGTCATCTTCGAAATCGATGTACAGGACGTAAATACATAAAATATTTATTTTAACCTTCGACCCTCAATCGTAACAACAATCTTTTAATTTACAAATCAATTCTTAAACCGATTTTGACGTAAGTAAACCAATAATGACGCTCAACAAGGCATTCAAACTTTGAAATCTTGCAAAGGTTCCAATCGAAATTACTCAGGATAATCAAAGAATCAGCCTGGTACATAACGAACGACATATTAACAGAGTTCCACATATTCCTTCTGTTTAACAATAAATCAACACATACAGGACAGAAAATATCAAAGGAGACTTGAATCACTCACGGATCATCTTGCCATCTCACTCTTGAGCCGAATATACTACACGGTTCAATTTGGTTGCTCAATGAATTGATTAGATTTGGAGTTGAAATAATTTCAGAAAACTTAATTGAGATATATGTAATAAACTTGCAAAGATTCACAAAAACCGGCAATTGGTCTTGAGCGGGGATATTGCGCCTTTGAAAATGTATTAAATGAAGAAAACCTCGAGACATAAAAAAGTCATTTACGTATGTCCACTAAACGGTTTGAACAACTGTATGACAAACCTCAATGCTATCATATTAAAAACTAAAATGCAGTTCACGTTGAATACCAATCTACACAATCAATTTCGTTGAATGTACCATATTGATCAACAGCACTGAACAAAAGTAAAAAGCCAGTCTGCTTCCTTCAATGTTCAATTCCTTGAACAATTCGGTTGAAATGCGGTCTAAACTATTGAATTTCATCGATTTAACCACATTGAGCAACCAAATTGAACCGTGTATATTCGGCTTTGGACAATTCAAACACAATCGCCGGTTTTAACGATACATCCTATGGACTTGTTTTAAAGCGACAAGACAACACATAAATTAAGTCCACAAAGTGCCTTCATTGGGATGTTTTTTCGATTATGACAAAGAAAACTCATCTCATTATTTTGCTTAAGAATAGATTGTAGATTTTACTGCAATATAAAAGAACCGATGGGTAATTATAATAGCTTTTGTAATGATAGATTCAAATTATTGACCAGTCTTAATAATTACAATAGTAGCATAAGATAAAATTTGTGAAAATAATTGTAAATATTGGATGAACTTACAAAGAGGCAAAATTTTAAACATCATCTCTTTATCTTTAACGTTTAGATAAAGTTTTATATTCATTCAGGGGGTAATATTATTGCAAACGAGAATGAACCGGGGTATTCCAAAACAAAAGAAACATATTCATTGTATAGATGGGGCGTATAGATTAGTTTTTTGGTCTGGTGCGGGGGGTAGAAAGGGCATACTGTAAAACGGTAGTGTAGTAGGCGAAAGCTATAAATTGCACATGTTAACCGGAGGGTGACTAATTAGAATTGGATAAGCTATTCCGTACGACTTTATCGCATCGCTAGTCCGAAACGTCCGAACGTTATTATATCCGTTGCGTTTCATGTTGCTATATTAACAAACATATGAACCTGTTATTATACGCCCTAGTATTAAACTGGTATAAATAATAATAACAGCCATAAATGATAAAATCGTATTGTGTCAACAGTTAGGTTGTAACTAATACCATAAATTTCAATGGTGTTATTAATGGTTGTGGTGATGATTATGACCCACTAACAATGATTTCTGTCATTATGGTCACTATGGATTAGAACTATTAAATCTATTATTATTGTTATTTACACTAAATTGATTAATTGATTGCTGCTTGCATTATTTTACATGTAAACTGTTAGTTACTACCCTAAATCACTGGCATACGTACGTATTATATATATTATGTCAACTAATACTATTATTTGTTAATTAAACTAAATATTAACTATTATCTGCTCCTCAATTTAGATATCCGGGTTTTGTTGGATTGTCATTTTGTCATTTGTTGAAAAGTCATTTTCGTACGTTTTATTAGTTAAATTTAATTGTATCAACGCATATATTGTTCTCTTTTGAAACCTATTTGGACCTACGGATCCCAAATTTACGGTTCAACCAAACCCTCTAACTTGCAACGAATTCAAGCATTCCAGTCAAAAACATTACGCCTTATAGCAAAAGCACCTCTTTACGTTAGCAACAAAACCTTACATACAGATTTGAAAACACCACTTGTACAAAATTCCATTGAATACCTATACAAACGCTTTCACGACAAGTCACACGAACACAAGAACCCCCTGGTGCGTTCACTTTCCTCCGTCCATTTACCTGATAATCCCCTTAGACGCCTTAAAAGACGCTGGAGTAGAGACATGCTAATTTGATATACAAATTTCATTCTTAAGGAGGCACCAATGGGGGCCCTACCCCTCTCATGCCTATCATGTCATTTACAGTATTATGATAATCATCACATTTGCTTGTTGTAACATTTTACAGTTCTAAATAAAGAATTAAAGAGAAAAAAAATGCATCAACAGCTAGGTCAACTAGCAACTATTTTGGTTAAGGTCTATTCCCATGACGCTAGTACAAGTTGCTAGTTGACTAGCGGCTTGCAAAATAGTGTATTGGGAACGATTAACTAACAGCTAGTTTAGTTAAAGCGCTAGTATTCACTGTAGTTACTTTTTGACTTACTTAATTAGTTTGTTAGTGACTTTGAACTTGTTTGATTTAAATAGCTAGTATTGGAGAAAAAGTCACGTGATTGACAAGGGCTAGTAAACTAGCTCAGTGTGAACTTTTGGAAACTTTGCTAGTTGCTAGTAAGATGTACGTTTTACAGCAATACACAACGCAACTCACGTGTGTCTTCAGATGACTGGCATAAATTACTAGCTCTAGAAAAACAAAAACCAGTGACTCGCGATTTCAAGCTGCAGAAATGAGATTTTTACGCAGCGTTCAGGGATATATGCGGCTGGATCACATGAGGAATGAGGTCATTCGGAGGCAATGTAATATCCAACCACTTGCCGATGTGATCAAGCAGTATAGGATGAGATGGACGAATCACTTGCTCCTTATGTCTCCAGATCGTCATCCTCTGCAGGTATGGAAATTGAGGCAGGATGGAAGAAGAGTCGTTGGAAGACCGAGGAACCGATGTACACCGGAACAGTCTCTAGAAGCCTAGTCCATGATGGATGATAATGATGACAATTTTCAACCATTATTTAAATATAAAAATTACAAGTGAAAATTATAATTTATTACTTAAACTTTCTTAAATTTCAAATGCAGATTTGTGATCATAATATTCTCTTTATATCCATAATTGGCCTCTACAAGTCTATGTATTAAAAATGTTTTGTTTTCATAATATTTTAACTTTTTACGTTCAAACTGTATATCAACTGCTTTACGTTTGTCGTGTTATTTTATGTACAACTACGCGCGCGCATACACACACAAGTTAATGTTTATGTTGTTTGTTTGAAAAATTCTGGAATCTTCTAGCTTTTAACTATTTAGACATTTCTAGAAGGCTATCTTAGCAATCTGTATAAATAGGACTGTAATTGTGAATTGATGATGTGTCGTGTTCTAGTTATTGTGCTGTAACATTAAATATAGTTGCGTTCAGAATGTATATCTTCTTATTTTTTAGTACCTTTTTTAATTTTTGTGACGTTAATAATGTTGACAACTGCGACTGGATATTAAAAACATAAACTGTCTAAATTGTCAAAAAATATTAAAGTAAATTGAACAGTTTAAACTTTGTAAATTTAACTTATTAAATTTGTTAAAAGTTTATGCATTTATAATTTTATTTTTATTCTTGTAGAAGGAGGTTTTTGGATCATTCTTATTGTTTTTTACTTTCTCATGCCATATGAATATATAGAAAGGAAAATATTGTTTACATGTCAATTTTTCGAAATCGAGTTTTCACCGAATCTATACGTTTTCAGACCCCTGAACCCAAAAAACATGTTTTTAGCGATTGGTGTGTGTGTGTGTGTGTGTGTGCGTGTGCGTGCGCGCGTGTGTGTATACAAAATATCTCAAGAACGGAACATCGTACGAACTTGAAACTTAAGTTACATACCACAACTGGACCCGACACGAACATTTTCATCAAAATCGGTCAACCGGAAGTAGTAGTTTATTCGTATAATTTTTCACTTTTTTGCGATTTTCTCAAAAACTGGTCCTACGATTTTTTTAAAAAATCGCCTGGTTTTTTAAATTTTTTATGGCCTACAAGATAGGGTAGGCGCCATCTTGGCTGAAATTCTTGGTAAGGGTCTTTTCACGTAAAAATTTTGTTTTTTAAGATTACGCTTTAATATGCATTTCAGCGCAAAAATGTGTATAATAAAAGTTGTAGACAATTTTAAATCCTAAAACTTTAATTTAAACATTTTTATGGATAACGCTTAGTTTAGCGGTAATTAGCGATTTTCTGTTTTTTCTCACAAAAACGTGTGAAAAATCGATTTTTTTAATATTTCGGCTTTAGAGCGCATTTTACGACAAAAGTGTATATAATAACATTTATAGAAAATTAAGAGATCTACAACTTTTATTTAAAGAAATTTTTCTCTACAGAGCCTAGTTTAGCGTGAAAGTTTGATTTTCCGTTTTTTTAAGCCAAACTGAGTTCGATTTTCATTTTGCGTCATTCACTCATGATTAAAATAAGGTTATGTTATTAAAGTTAATTTTTTGTTTATTTATAATATTTTATTAATAATATTAGATTTATTGTTAATTATTTGCATTGGCAAGAGAAAGTTGTGTGAGTGTTTCACACCAGATTTTTAAAAGTGTATTCAGTGTTGTGGTTAAAGAGCAATCTGTTTGTTGTAGAAATCGACAATTTGTTGTTCATCAGTTTTAATTCAAATGCTTAGGCGTACTTCAAGTTGTTGACTGGTGGGTGTATAGATCAGCCAATCAGGAAAGAATGGATGAAATGTTTAGTACTACTAGCAGTATTACTACTGCTTTCTGCTACTATTACTACCACCAGTAGTAGTATAGATAATAAAAGAACAAAGTGCGATAGGGTTGAGTAGCCCCGCATTCCATGGTCGAGTTGTTACGTCGTAGTTGTGCGACATTGACTAATGGTTACTTTTAGGCTATTGGCCGCCGCAGTTTCTTCTTCTTCTTCATCTTCATCTTCTTCTTCCTCTTCATCTTCTTTTTCTATTCAATCGAAAAATCGATTTCGACTATTCTTCAAACAGTCCCTTCCCCACCTCTATAATACCATTTTACTGACATTTTATCTCGTTTTTCTGTTCTTAAGAAAATAATTATTAAAAGGGTAAGAAGCGCCCACTTGAGCGTAAAGATTCCGCTCAAAACAAAAGCTTTTTAAAACTGTTGTAATATAATATCCACTTTTCATTATTCTACGCCTACTTTCATCAAAAAATCTTCTCTGATGTCTGTTCAAACTATCTACTATATTAGGCTATTTATTATAACAAAAAGATTAATTTTGTGAGCAATACAAAATTTTTCATTTATTATATTTTTAATTACGAGTATATAAGCATATATACATCAAATTTCTCTTTCGTTCAGCTCAGTTGTTATATTGGTATAACCTTTTCTTAAACGTTTTATCTTATTTACTTTGTTCTTATCGGTATCTGAGAAAATATTACGGATTCGTTTGTTGTGAGTAATTTTATAATTGTTGTAAATAATAATTTATCATACATTAATTAAAATTTTGATTTAAAAAGAATTTAATTTGCCCTTTTAAAATTACCTACTTTTATAGTTATGTTCTTTGAAATTATATAGTCTTATATTTTCGGCTTGGCACCTTAGATCTCGACGCCTTTATTTGTTTTAAAATCCCTAATGTCTGGGCGTTGCAATCTGTTCAAGGGGAGCGGACTGATTTTAATAAAAACATATTGATTTTCTTAATTTTACCATATATTGATAGATCGTTTTTCCGTATTTCAATTGATATATAACACGACATTGGTTGCTTTTTCTGTTGAGAAAAAATTATGTTTTTACGTTGGTAGGGTACGTAGTGTTTATTTCGATATTTTTTCTCGTTTTTCTTTCTTGTAAATTGGGATTAATATAACCAAGTTACTACTCGAACACTATGGAGACCGCATTCGTATAAAAACAGTAATTTCTGGAACGCATAGGAATGAGCTGAAACGCAAGATAAAATATTGGTGTTTTTGTTTGGAAGTTAATTCCATTTGGCAATACTCTAGGTGTTTCTATTGCGGGATTATGCTATGCTTATACTACATACGATATTCGCATTTTCCGCATATTGTATTTTTTTTACTTTAGGTACACTTATTTCAAGAACCATTCCACATAGTAGTGTGAAATTTCGCACACTACATTTCAGTACTAAGGTGTAAATACACAGGTGTAAATACAACGGTATTTCAAAAATTTTGGAGTTTTTATTTTTGGGTGTCTTTTTCATAAAAAAATGTAAGGTACATTTGAACATTTTTTGAGAACGAAAATCATTTTTAGATTGGATAAAGATAAATGAAAAATCTCTGGTATAATTATACGAATTTGTAAAAAGTTACTGTAGATTGGTGTGCAAAGTCTACAAAGCTCAGCTTTGTAGCTTTAAAGGTTCCTACAAAAAAAATCTACTTAAGTTAGTATTACAGGTATAGGGATAATGAAAATTGTCTGCCCCCCTTAACTTAAGAACAATAAGCAACCCCATGAGTCAATGAGATGAAAATGAAATAAATGACGTGTAAATGAGGTGTAGTCTTGTGCAGACTCACGCCGACCATTCATTAGAGAGTATGGTTAGTTGACCTCCAATTATCAAAGTACACCGGTAACCACTGTTTAGTATTCGAATCCGTTCTAAAGTAACCACTTTTATTAGGATTTGATGTATGGTGCCTTCGGCTACAAAAAACAGCTGTCTTGCGACGATATCTATTCCACTAGACCAACCCGGTTGGTTCGCCTTAAAATTAAGTAAAATTTATTTTTGCAGTACAAACGAAGTAATAGAAAATGTTTTGATAAGAATTTATACTGATTTCTTAAAACTTTTATTTTACTTTCCTCTCAATCCCGTCTTAGAATTACTTAAATAAAATTCAAAATTGTACGATTAGTAAAATTTTCGAACAGTCTGTTCTTAGTTTTTAAAAAAAGTTACAATGACTTTAGTAAACATATTATTAGGTTGTAATTTCCAACTTCTGAACTGTTTTAAAATTTGATTTTGGGACCGATGTAACTTTTTTCTTTAAGATTACCGTGTGAAATCTATCATGAGAATTTTTAATACCAGTGTTTCTTTTTGGTTTTAAAGTAAAAGTAAAGCTTGCGGAAAATGTGAATTTAAGACAATTTTTGTTTTTTTGTATTGATAGTTTATCTTTCCAAAAAAAGAAAAATCTGTCTACCAATTTGTGTTACAACGATGAAGTTATAGTTATAGCTCTATAGAAGCGAGAGTCATTTCAACCAGTTTTGATAACGATGACGAATTTTCCTGTTATGCATATCTGTGATATGATCCTCACAAAGTTACTATCAGTCTATAAGTATGAGGAATTATCATGTTCCGTTTACGGCCATTCCAGACTACGTAGAGTTTATACATTTTTGATTCATTTTTGCGATTTCTTTGTGTAGCCCATTATTTCATTGTAAGCCCTTCTCTTCATCAGTCCATCCAGCGTTCTGCTTTTATTCTGTGATGTAGTTTCTACATGGAAGCATAATGGTTATTTCACTTATCCAGTACACTACGCCTATGGATTGATATCCTAAAAATTAATTTTGTCAATCGTGTGAACGTTTGTCTCCATTAAGCATTTGTTTTTCTTGTACAGTTCTTCTCTTCATCTTTACGTATACTGTTCGTCTACTATCTTTGAATCTATTATTTTGCCGAGGATATTCCTTTAAAATGACTCTTTTTCTGTTAAACCAGTCTTCCTGGTCATTTCTAAGGCATTCACTCGCATATAGACACGGACGTTTTATTTCATTATTAGGCCTATAATGTCTAATGTCTGATCTTATTTTCCCTTGAGTGTTGTTTCTTATACAGTGGCCATCTTTACTTGCCGACCAGTGTTCGCTTCCTTTTCGCTAGTCTTCCGTTGTATTTTCTTCCTGTGATACATGAAGTTAAGAACTTTTCAAATTTTTTCCGTATTTAGTCGTCAAGTAACAAGAGGCTAAAATTTTATGGTTTTTACGAACTTGTAATTCATCTTAAATACATTAAGGATACATTCATATTTATGGGCCTTAATTTGTACGACATGAATGTGTTCTAAATTTTAAAATCGTAATTAATTCATGTTCACAGTATCATTCGGTATTGAATACATTTTAATTACTGTACGTCTTCCGGCAATTTACAGTTGTTTTTATTTAAAGAGCAGTTTGACGTTTTTGGCATTATTATTACTTAAAAAAGTAGATATTCAAGTATTAATCTTATATGATTTTTAACTATGATATTTTATTTAACGCTTGCACCGGTCTCATACTAGACTAAGTTCAAAACGTTGGAATTATTTGCTTACTCTTATTCAAATAAATTGTTATCCACCCATGTCTCATTTGTATTTGATTTCTACCTTTTTATTATCACAATCCTTTGATCTGATACAAAACACTCAAGCAGCTTTTTAATATCAGTTCTTGCTTGAATATTTATTACTTTTGAAGAACATTCTTAAACTTCAGTAGTTCTTCACATTATGAAATAAAATATTATTTCGCAACATAAAGAATTTAATGATCTTTGTGAACCGTTGAACTGAAAAATTATGTGAGTATCACTCATATGACCTCAGAAGTGTGATGCTTTGGAAAAAATAGCATAATCTTTAATATAATTCAGGTAAAATAAAATTAAAAAATAATATATTCTACCATATTTTATTTTCATTAATTATACATTGTTTGTAGGTCAATAGAAGATTGGTTTGAATCTTCCCATTATTTCATATTGTTTTTTTTTTTTTTATTTTACTGGATACTTGTTGATTGTCATCCATATTAACTGGGGAAAATGTTAAAAAAATTGATAACTGAGCTGAGTTTCATCCCATCCAATAAATCGGACGCATTATATTGCGGGTACTTCAGAAACATGTTATTGTGCAACGCCTGGTGTCTATGGCACTTTTTGTGTATGTTTTTAGTTTACCCGTAACCACCACACACAGTCATACACTACGGTACTTCACATTCTGTAAAATTAATTATTTTTGGGTGAATTATATAACTGCGATTGTAAAAATTATATTATTTTACATGTAAGTTATTTCGATATTTACAACAAAGCTGGATAGGCTACAAAAATAATAACTTTTAATTTTTTAAATTTTCTATCGTGTAAAATGTTCATGTTATTTGATCTTGTTCACGTTTACATAGGTGTTATTACACATTTATCGTTTTATTTCTGTGCCCTAGAGGTAAAGGGGTTTAACTACAATTTTGGCAAAAATTAAGTTTGAAAATAAGTAAGAAAGCTCTATAAAAGTTGTAGTAACCGCATTAACTCCACTTTTGTATAATGATGCGGAAGATTTTTAAAATGTCTACTATTTTAAACTCTAATTGAATGTATACTCGTTATTGACAACAAGTTATTTTATTTTGAATTATTTTGTTTTTATTATCTTGCTGATTAACCTCAGAATTAGCATGAATTTGGTATTTTTTTCAAACATTGTTGTGAATAAAATGCTGTTTCTTTATCAGAATAGAGTTGGCACATTATATATGTTGCCTAAGTTTTGTTTTCGTTTGACTAACTCAAGTTACATTGGGGGTTCACACTAATGTAATTCAAACGCAGAAAGACTTAAAGAGTATGAAGTCCTGTGGGTGGTCAGGGATATTAGAAGTAAAGAAAGTTGTCTAGTCATTTAAATCTCTGTAGCCTATTAGAAGCTATTTTATTTAGTACAAATTTTAAAAATTCTCACATCTTCAGAAATTTTTGACAAAATTAAAAACTTAATGCTTCTGGTTCTTCTGGAAAATTACAAAAATGGAGTTAATTTCCTTTTCCTCTTAGGTACAAATTTATGTTTTGTTAATTTCACTACGACTGCTGACCAACTTGGCAATTTTGAGTAAGCATTTGTTTACTCAAACAAACTACTACAACAGTATAAACTACAACGACTACTATTGTACTACTGTACTACTTCTGCACTACTCCTACTAATGTACTGTACGATTACTGTTTGTTACTACTACTGCTACAACTACTACTGTTTGTTACTTAAAACAAACAATTACTTATTACGGAATTAATAAATTGCTTCATGCATAGGAGCGTAAAATTTTGCGAAAACGTACGGTTGTAATTTTTTTTAGTTACTGCGTATTTGTCAGGTAGCTTTTTTTCAATTTGTAAATTGTAGCTGTAAAATTGCACCATGTCAGGTATTAAATAAAATTGACAAAATTAATAAAATGAATGAATTGAATTGTGGCTGTAATAAAATTATGAAAAGATTTTTAGTTAAAATGTACCGTGTATCAATCACGAGAATTAGTGTTTCCTTTGAACAGGATTTAATTTTTTTTTTTTTAAATTCTTTAATTTAAGGTATGATTTTGTTGTTCGTGAGGTAGTGTGAGTGATTAAAACGTATTCCAAGTAGATGTCTCCATTCTTCTAATTCATACAGCTGTCATAACCTGCAAATATCACTCCACCACTTACCTGTTTTAAAATAATCTATATTAAAGGTTGCCTCCACCAGGACGTCGTAGAACGGCCCAACGTCCAAGACCCTGAAATTTCCTATGAAGGAATTTAAAAAAAGGAAAGTTTGGGGGAAGTTTTGATAGGAGAATCAAAACCATGTTTCCAGTTGTTACTGTGAAATATCAGCTCAGATTTCTCTAGAGAGCCACTGTTCTCGCTTTGTGGTTTGCGAGAAAGTACGGCTGTTTTCAGATTACGGAATCCTTTCAGACAGTGAACATAAATTTTGTAACCAAAACATATTGCAACTTAATAAAAATCACCATACAAGGCCATTGGTGAATAAATCTTGGAGAAACAAGAAATTTCAGTAACTTCCCCAAGACATATACCTTTTTGTGTTTATAAATAAGCAAACACGGTGCAGTGTTTAATATGGAGGTTCAAAAATAAATTTTGTAGGTACAGAATCTTTAAAACAGTACCCAGAAGCGTTATAACTGTACTGAGTAACATTCAATCAAGTATCACCCATTATGAATATAATTCAATGTTGGAGTACATCAATCTGAAAAACTTATTTCTAAGACTAATCTAACAAAAGGAAGATATTTCTTTTTTAAATAAAAAACAAGAGACGAATTTTAGTTCAATAACATGTTTAATTAAAATAATATTTCTCTTTTCTTTTTTTTTTAAATTGAACAGAATTAAATTATTTTTGTAAATTATTTTAATATTTATATATTTTAAATGTTTTCAAAGTATTTAATTTAAAAGTTTTTAACATTTTAAATTTGAACAGAATTTAAATTATTTATGTTAATTATTTTAATATTTACATATTTCAAATGAATTTAAGGTATTTAATTTAAAGTTTTTAACATTTTATGATTAAAATTTTGTTCTTATTATGGGCCCATTGTTATTATTCTTTATTATTATTATTATTATTATTATTATTATTATTATTATTTAATAAAAAAAAACTAAATGATTTTACCTATTCTACATGAAACTTTATTTATTTACTATTATGTAATTATTAATTAATTGTTTACCATTATTTAATTATTATATTTTCCATTTAAATGGTTAAAAAAAAAAAGTAATTTTTTTTTCTAATTCTACATAAAACTTTATTTATCTACTATTACGCAACTATTATTTAATTATTATATTTTCCATTTAAATGGTTCAAAAAAAGGTTATTTTTTTCCTTTTCTTCATTTTTTTTATTTTAATCTTTTTTAATTTTAAGACATAAGAAAATTAAAGAAAATTACCTTTTTTAGTGAGTATCCAAACACAGCACCTTAGAAGTACGAACTTTACGCGTACACAATAGGAAAAAAACTCAGACGATTTTCTGCACACACACGGCTGACCGGGGCGCTAATTACAGGCGTACGGAGGGGGAAAACCAATCAAACTAGCCGTTATGAAAGACGTTGACAATCCGGCGTAAAACAAACGCGTTAATTGGCCGCAAAAAGTGCTGAAGTAACGGTAGGCCCCTCTACAAAAAGTACGTAGAGATGGAACTGAAAAATTGTTCCCAGGATCCAGAATTGCCAAGTAAGGGTTTTAAACAGTGAGAACTGAAAATAGGCCTTTAGGCTTCCTTATTTCCCACGAGAAAATGCTATGTAAAAACATGTGTAATAAAACCAACTAGAATGAACTAATAAAACGTGATTTCTTTATGAAATAATAAAAATTATTGGAAAGAAATACGTTATGTAAAATTACAAACTTTTTTTTTATAATAAAATAATATTTTTCTTCCTTAACGAATAAAGAAAAAAAACACCATTTTAATTATTTTAAAAAGACAAAAATTTGATCAACTCCAAGGGTCTCGGGAGATTTCCAACAAAAGTCGAAAATTTGGAATAGTAAAGTCAAAAACTTTACAGTATTAAAACATCTTGAATGAAATATTTCTATGTACACAATAAGTATTAAATTCAGAAAGTAGCAGTATACCACCTATAATAAATAAGATTACTCTATTTCCAATGCGGTTTCAAGTCTTCTGAAACGCTGTAGTTTATCGTAGTACAATGAACTTGATAAAATATTAAATTTCCTGGTGTTTTTTTTATTTTCCCATAGTGTTTAACATATCGGATGATATGCACTGATGGGTTTAGTGGGTACTTACAAGAAAAACAGAAAAGAGTTTACCCTTGCCTTACTCACTGTCTTAAAATATACTTCTTCTGATGATGTTCCACGCCACCTGAATCCGTTTTTTGTTTACCCTGAATCCGTAAAGTTTTATCTTTTTCTTTCGGTTCCGGCCCCTTTCGGAGGTTGGAAATCATCATAGGTATCTGGATCTTGTCGACCGCGGCTCTGAATACGTCCTTCGAACTTAACACGTAACACTCCCTCAGATATCGCAGCCAGGAAAGTCTTGTACGCCTAATACCCAACTTCTTTTTCTCTTAAAAGTAATACTTCTTTTTCTCGTTGGACAGGAAGCCTCTGTGATGAGTTATATCTTCTCATAACATGGCCCAAATACTCCAGTATTCTTCTCTTTATAAGCCTCACCAATTCACACTATTTACTCATTTTTAACAATAAATCCACATTTTGTCACTCTACATTCTCCTATAGCACCACATCTCAAATACCTCGATATTTCTGATGTTTCCCTGTTTAAGAGTCCATGACTACACACCGACAGCAACTTGGAGAAAAAATTCTCACTCACAAATTACTCACACTCAAATTAGTATCTCGGCAGCATAAGAACTTTTCATTTAAATAAACACTTGTCTCGCTGTTTCTATTATTCATTTAATTTATCTAGTTTGATCATTATTTTCAGTGATCCATCCCCCTAGATATTTGTTTGACGTGACTCTTTCAATTTGGTTGTTAAAGATTATTAACTTAGCGCAGGCTTTAATTTTGTATTCTTTGTTATTACCATTAATATACAGTTTCATTAATATTATCAAAAACATTTTGAAATAACTAATTTTCAAACATCTTTTACTACCTACTATGTTTTCAGAGTAAAAGCATAACATACCCATCCCACGTTGCTAGATCATTACTTGGGTAGCTACGAGTATATTCCTACCAAGTAATATTTCTGGTAGCCAGATTGATTTCAAGTAACGGAAAAGTTTATTTTTTAAGAAATATATTTACGTGAAAGTTAATTTTTTTAAATTGTTTGAAATTAAATTAAATTTCTAGTAAAAAGTTTTTTGCTTACAAACCCGATAGTTATATTTTACTTAATTACGTTATTTAATCTTAGGGCATAAATGTTAAACTTTCGAAGATAATTTCTTGAAAGCTTTAAAACTTAAAACTGAATTGAACTTAGTATTAAGCGAGGTTGTCGTAGTTTGTTTTCTTTGTTAAAATTCTTAACGTAGTTTTCAGAATGTTTCAGCTTTATGTGATGCTGTAGAACCTCTGTCCTAAAACAGTTAAAAGTAAAGTTGAGATAAAGATCTGTTGCAAACATGTTCAAATTATGAGATGTTCGGATAGTAAGAGTACTTTTATGCACCCAATTTACTATGCGTAATTGATGTTTTATGCGTAAACATACTACAAGAAATCATTCCCGGTTTAATTTACGCCCATGTTACTTGTGTACTATATTTCCGGGCGTGCGATAGTACCACCACGCGAGAGAATGAGTAAAGAAACGAAGTGACACGTAGAAAGCAACGGCAAACTTCTACTATTTTTTACAAATTAAAAAAAACTTGGAACACATGACTTGCTATGCTTGCACTGTTTTTGCATTTCTCACCTCTGTACATCGATACTATTCCCCCTACTACCGATCGAGCTTTTACTTATCGCTGACTCTGCTCCAACTATCACAAAGAAGCAGTTAGAAGGGGAATTCTTCCCCAGTTTTCAGTTGAGGCAAGCTCATAGACAATATTTTACTATGTTTTTCTGTTATAATCAGAGAACGAGTTATCTGACTGTTTATTCGACTGAAATCTGCCCAATAGTGTGTTACCACAATCTAATATATAGTCCACAGTCTTGAAGCTTCACTTACCTTTCTGTGTTCAACACGACTGCAACGCTTACACAAGCATACAAACCATTTAGTGATCCCATTATAATTTGTATACAGGGTAATTGTGAATTTATTTTGCATTTCAATTAAGTTTATAATATTATGGTGGATAAACTCTAACTACAATCTCTTCAACGTTCTTTATTGCTCTCCAACCCCACATAGTCTGTCATTTCCATACTTGAAAGTCTTCAGTAACATCATTAAGCCACCTAATTTTGGTTTACTTTTTTTCTTATTCTGGTGGCATGAATTTGAGTCTTTAGTAATTTTTTCTGCGTAACGGCTCGTGCATTTGATGGCTCTTAGTGTAGCATCGTGGATAGATGGCTATTATTCTGAATACAGCATCTATATCTCGACTATGTGCGATTCTCTATGTATCTTTCTCCTGAATTGGTCCATAAATACACCACGCATTTTCCTTCTTCATTTTTGTAATGTTTTCTGTTCCTTTTTTATGGGTGTCCATGTTTGATCTCCATAAAAGATAACCTATGCCCATAATGGGCAGGTGGAGTGTTAAATTAATTGCACTCGATCTGTTGGTTCCAGGGCTACAAAAAATAGTTCTGTTTCTTATCACATAGTCAGCCAATTATTATGCTTGTAGCATTTAAGAATAGAAGAGGTAGAATTGTAAAAGACACTAGTCACAAGTCACAGTTATCTCCTCTGGAGTAATTAATTTTATCAGTATGCAGCCAGACCCTGTGGTGAATGAAGTGAAGGTTTCATGTGCAAAATGGGTGCTTTTCGGAGGGCCTGGCGTACTGATAAGCATACTCTTTCAAATGAGTGAGGAAGGCAATAACAAACCACCTCACTCTTCGTTTTTACTTAGTAAAACCTGTAGATGTTCAAACCAGCCTTTCGGCTGTTGACCGAAACAACAGTAGATGATAGCCGACCAATACGTATCATTTTGCTACATTTTTATTTTAAATATTTCTTTTTTTTTAATTATCTTAAATAAGCATTGTCTCATCTTGTAATAGATTAACTGATACAAAATTCCTTTGCAGTGCGTTTTCTAAAGTAATACGACACGGTTTAAATTACAAAACTGTAAGACTTATTCACGACCGTGCATGAGTAACCTTTATTCCAATTCATTTTTTATATGTAAAACTTTTTACTGGTGGTTTACGCACGGCTCAAATCGTTGCATAAAAGAGGCCTACAATGAAATAGAATTAAAATTGATAATCCTTTCTTTATGGCATTTTAATTTCATACTAAAAGTAAATAAAATCTAAATTTGAACGATGATTGGGATGGAAATGGAGCCGGTAATGGATGTTGTCAAAAATTATTTTGTGGAAGGAAGAAGGAAATTTAATAGAAGTGATTTTAGTGACGATAAACTCGTGGCTGTTATACGGATCATTATCTTGGTTGTTAAATAATATGAAATTTATTACATTACAGGTATTATGCATGCCCTGCTCTAATATTGCATTGAATATTGAAATAACAAAATTACATGGATCATTACACGTGAAATTTTACACAGTTACATAGTTTCCGCAATAATTTTAACGAGAAACAGGAAAATGATACACTAAATGCACATTTGGTATCCATTATAACAATTTCTCGTTTCAACACTTTTGTACTCAAATGTAAATTTTAGCACTTCTGCCCTCTCTTTACCTAGCTTCATTGTTAGTATCAGTGGTGTTACATTTTTAAAAAATCGACAAGTTAAAAAATTACAAAAAATATTTTTATTTAAAATAAAGATTGTAAATGTAATACTTTCTCGTACCCTATATAAAATGTAGGGAAGAATAGTATTGTTTTCATGCCGATTTTTCTAAATCGACTTTAACCGGAAATAAACGTTTTCAGGCCCCCTGAACCAAAAACATGTTTTTAACCATTTTTGTGACTGATTGGTCTGTGTGTTTGAACAAAAATATTAAGAACAAAATATCGTACAAAATTAAAACTTGGAGCTTAAAGTTAGGTATCAAAAGGGGACCTGCATACCCTTATGCTACTGGGGTTGAATGTTCGGGCCCCATGTATGCTACCGAAGATCACAGTTACCTATCAGATAAAAACTAAATTGTTACTACTATCTAATTCGACCATTGCGGATGTATGGGGCTTTGATGTATGTTTGGCGAAAAAAATCAAACGTAAACAGGATGCAAATTTTTACGTTTAAGCAAACGTAGTTCCTACTAAAAACGAAACTCCATCGTACATCAAGACCTCAGTGTCGGCACGGTATTCTTAACCGTCAACAAATTATAGACTAATTTCCAGCCAATATTATAATTAAAAGAATCTTGAAATATGAACAATGTCAGACCCACACTTTATCACAAAATCTTTAAAGGAGATTAAAAAATTGCTGGATAGTGATAAAACAACGTCCAGGGTTTGATACTGGGAGATTTTCTCGATCAAGACGAAAATAGAACAATAAATACGTTCATCATAAATACTGATGGTTGTTTAAATACTACTGTAGTTGTTACTAAATGGAAACAGAACTTCTAGTTATCAGTGTTTAAAATCGAAATTTTTAAAACGCAGAATCCTCGAGTAATGTAATAATTAATCCAAATATCTTGAAAAATTCTGTATTAACAACTAGTTGCAGTGATTCTGGTAAACGACCGCCTTCGAATAGTAATTTTCCTGAAATTGTCGTGGGAATAGTACCAGGTAACGCAATATAAGTTGACGATCGTGAGCGAGAGTAATACTGGACTATGCGGGGTGGTGGTGGGGGGTGGAAGTGCTACTATATGTGCTTTTCTAAATACATCATAGCGACAGCTCTAACAATGACATCATGTTATAGTTTTAGTCTTACATTGATTTATTATGTTTACAACTATGTCGTTTTATTAACATCCGATTGTATTATAATAAATTGATTCTTAATGATTATCCTAAGTATTAAACATTCATTCTAAATAAGCCATAATACTAGGCCTAAGCTATATTTAGTATCCTTTTTGGTCATCAGCGGTAAACTGAATTACTGCACTCTGACATTTGTAGTGCTAGACTAGGCAGTCCGTGAGTTCCGTCGATGCGAGCTTATTATTGTGAGTAATACTAGTTTTACAGTAACTTGCGGTAATTACTAAATGTTATTGTATTTCTAGGGTTTTCATATTTCATTATTTTCAGTAAAGTTATGTTAAATTGCAATTGAATTTTAA
Organism: Catonia carolina; assembly: GCA_035578175.1. Taxonomy (NCBI): domain Eukaryota; kingdom Metazoa; phylum Arthropoda; class Insecta; order Hemiptera; family Achilidae; genus Catonia; species Catonia carolina. Next base: position 21,948,404 of record JAQMRL010000003.1, on the reverse strand, counting down.
ACAACTCACTTTCTTTAAATAATTGCATTACGCTTTACTTATTTAGTGCGACGGGTCATGAACTGAATTTTATCACTTAAGGTTTGTGGTGATTGCATTTTGAGTTACACGCTTGATACATGTCTTATGCTTTCGGGTTGGCCGATGTAAGTAGGATAGATAGTATACTGTCCTCCGCATGATAGGCGCAATCGTCAACTTATAGCGCGTTACCAGTAACTGATAGTTTGAAAAAAGCCTTTCTTACTGGGCTTAAAAGTATGTCACTATTCTCTGTCTACAACTTAATGGCCTCCCGCAGAGGGGATCAATATGCGGATTGGAAAACCATTTCAGGAAACATAATTTAATTTTTTTAAAACAAAGTATTATTTTTCTATTAAGTTATTTCGAACAACACACTCTTACTGAGATAACGTATAATTTAGTAAAAGTTTTGTTGTTGAAGGAAACCCGTATTTTTTTCAAATACGTTGTGTCAACAACTATTTTAAGGATTAACATAATATTAGGCAGGTTTTTTATGTAATATTATGGAAAAATATGATGCAATAAAATTTAACAGAAAATCATTACTTTTTAAGTTACGAGGTATTTTTATAAATAAATTCTGTAAAATCACGAAAGACGACATAAAAAAATCAGCATGCGAGAAACTTTTCGGTCTTTAAAGATAACTGTACACACGCAGGAAATGAAATTTGAAAATGAGAAAATTTTCAATTAATTTTTAGTGAAAGAATTAATTAAATTGGACGTTTTTTCTTCAAAAACTTAACTTTTACTAAATTATACATTATTGCATTAAGCGTGTGTTTTTCGAAATATTTTATAGGACAAAAAACATGTGATGTTTTTTAAAATGGTTTTGCAATTCGCATATTGCACCTCCTTTGCGGGACGCCATCAAATTGTAGACATACAGTAGGTGGGTCCCTCTGAAAATTTCTCTCTCTCTCTCTCTCTCTGCTTTGCAAATGAAGTTTTCTGAACACTTTTTTTTTATTCATCAAATATGCTGGTTATAACGATGACATTTATAGATTTATACCCCTGGAAATAGTAATCATATGAAATTAATGTAAAACTTCACTGACATTTGAATGGAGTAATTAATTTATTAATTAGTTTGATTAATTTATTAAATTTGTTTCAATCCCTTCTATACGAAGTTGTTTTATCAAAGCTCTGATTATTCAGTATGTCATAATAAACGAATGTTAGACGAATTCTATTCCACATTTTCAAATCCTATTATTTTTTAACAAGCGGGCCTACAAAAATTGAGCAATACGTCAGCCATTAGTGGGTTTTATTGTATCCCCACTCATACATTCTGAAAAAGCTGGTTTATCATTTTGTTGAAAAAGTTAGAAATATTATATTTTGTGTCAGTTTCATTTTACTGAGAGACAATATAGGTTACAGCTTGAATTATTGAAGCTTCTGTTTTAATGCTAATTATTAAATTATGACGTTTAAAGTTTCCATTACTTAATTATTAATAAATCATTAATCATCAATTGTTCAAAAAGGTTAATTTTATTAAAGGATTTCAATTAAGTCATTACTAATCTACTTTAAATGTTTTCATTACAAATGTATAGAATCTAAATAAAAATATTTCGGTTGTTGAAAATGGTCTCTGCATTAGTAATTTAATTGGTTATTTTTCAGTTTAGAGATAAATTTGATAAATTTCAACGAAAAACTTAAATGTTTGGAATTTTTTAGAAAATTAAACAGATTAGATAAATAAGGAAAAGTAAAGAACTTGCAACCCTTTTATTAATATTTTAGCACAAGTTATATTTTTTAAAACCTGAAGAAATTCGAATTGTAAAAAATTAAGATATAAGATGAATTTTAGTACATAATTTTATTAACGTCCCAAAATTCCAAAAAAGTTTTAGCTAAGATATGAAAAAAGAGGTCTATTTAACGCGTTCGTATCAGAGACATATTTCAACGTCTTTTTTCAATTTGAACGATATCGAAATTGATCCAGCCGATTTGCAGTCAATGATATGACTTAAGCATTTAAGAACAGAAGAGGGAGAGGTGTAAAAAACAGTAGTCACAGTTATCTGCTCTCAAAGTAATGAATTTTGAATTTCATTATACAACCAGACCCTGTGGTGAATGAAGTAAAGGTGTCATTTGCAGGATGGAAATTAGATGCTTTTTGGGTGGTTCTGGCATGTTAATTAACATAATTTTCCACTCAGTGAGGAAGGCAATTATAAACCACCTCACTCCTCGTTTTACTTAGTAAAGGCTCTACAGGTTTAAACCAGCATTTTGGCCGATGACCTAAACAACAACGCGTTAATGATAGTGATTGAATTCCCAAAATCTTTTGCTCGTACTTAGCCTGTATCTCACCGTACACGAAGTTTCCCGTATACACATTTATACTTGTAAAATTATGGCTTACGTCAAACAATAAATGTTACACAATGATCTAGGAGTGCCCTACGTTAATGATGTTTTTTCTCGATTGTTTAGCCAATTCAAAAAGAGGTTTATGCGCGATATCAATTTACGAAACTTACCTAAGAAAGCTGCCCATAACAGACAGGTGGAGTGTCAAATTATTTACACTCAATCTGTTCGTTGCAGGGCTAAAATAAATAGTTCTGTTTCTTATTACATGGTTAGCCAATTAAATGACTGAATCATTTAAGAACAGAAGAGGTAGAGGTGTAAAAGACACTAGTCAGAGTTATCTTCTCTTAAAGTAATGAATTTCACTATACAGCCAGACCCTGTGGTGAATGAAGTGAAGTTGTCATTTACAGAGTGGAAAATATGTGCTTTTCAGAGGGCCCGGCATGCTGATAAGCGCACTTTTCCACTCAGTGAGGAAGGCAATTGTAAACCACCTCACTCCTCGTTTTACTTAGTAAAACCTCTAGAGGTTCAAACCAGCCTTTCGGCTGTTGACCTAAACAACACCTAAGAAAGGTCTTTAAAAAACAAATAGAAAGAGAAAACCAAAATTTTACGGACAACTGTATAGAATGGATGACAACCGAACCGGTTTAAAGAAATCAGAAAGGATATTGAGAAATCCTGAATAAACCGAGAAAACTTAATGAAATGAAGCAAATTCAGAAAGCTAATTACGTACTTTTAGGCCTACCATGAAGAGCAAAAAGAGAATACCGGGTAGACAAAAGAAAGGAGAAAAGCCTACATTGAACTAATGCTGAGAATGTGGGCTGCAAAAAGAGCTTCTAGAAATGTCTAAAGGCACCTCATACAGTCTAAAATGGTCCTATAGGAGAAAAAATACTCTATTGATAAAATACTACATTATTACACTACTGTGTTAACATTAGCAGTCGATCGTGATGAACAAAATATTTATGTCGTTTTCTGAGCCGTTTCCTGAACACAGCGGACGCAGGCTGCTGATCCCAATACGCCATGTTAATATTTTCTGATTTGTGATGTGGCATTCACATGCATCATCGTTGTTTGTCCATCGTCTGGTTTTTCATCCGACCCCTCAGCGCTGTCAACTAACCGTGTAGTTGTCCACGCTGTGATGATCTTGTCATCAGTCATTTCAACGTAACTATCTGTCTGTAACTTGATGGCCTCCGGCAGAGGGGATCAATAAGCGGATGTAAAAACCAATTCAGAAAACATACGTCTAATTTTTTTTAAGTAACTGAAACTTGTCGGAAATGACGCATTTTTATAAAAAAAAGTGTTTCGCAAATTGTTTGTTCTGTAAAATTATTTCGAAAAACAAACGCTTTATGAGCTAAAGTATAACATAATAAAAGTTTTGTTTTTGAAGAAAAAACATATTTTTTCAATACATCGTCATTGTTCAACAAATATTTTACGGATTAACATAATATGTAGCACATTTCATCTGTAATAATTATGGCTACTCTGACGCAATAAAATTTTAACAAAAATCATTACTTTCTTAAGTTACGAGGGTGTTTTTTCTTCAAAAACAAAACTTTTACTACATTATACATTAAGCATTATACATTATCTCATTAAGCGTGTTTTTCAAAATAATTTTATAGAACAAAAACATGCGAAATACTTTGTTTTATAAAAATACGTCATTTCCGACAAGTTTTAGTTACATAAAAATATTTAAAATGTTTTTTTGAAATGGTTTTACAATCCGCATATTGCCCCTCTCTGCCGGAGACCATCAAGTTATAGACTGACAGTACTATCATTCTTGTACTCCAACCACCAACAAACGTTTCAGAGGAACCGTCACCACACCCATCGATTTTGGCAAACATTTTTGATTCGGCGTTTTTATAAGTGATTCTTTCATTGGTTGATTGGTTTGTTTCATAAACAGCTAGCCTTGAATTTTTCCATAACTTACTGTAAATTGTACAACCGAACAATTTAGTCATTGATCACATGCTACATGTTTTATTTTGAACGAGTATCTCAGTACACGCACCTATAAGTTGAATTTTGGATTTTTTTTTTTAAATTTGTATTTTTTTTTTAGGAGAATCCAGGGGAAGTTTTAAAAAACATTTCTTTTACATCGGTCCGGATAATCTAGAGATTTGGATAAACGAGGTTGCAGTGTGCATTAGTTCAGTTTATGAATTGTTTTAAAAACAAAATGCCAATACATGTTTAGAGAGAATAAATTATTAATTTGGTAGAGGATTTGAGAGAAAATTAGTGTGGTTTTTCTGACCATTTCCTACTTATTAAAATATATTTCATTATATAATTCAATAAGTTTTACAGTTTGAGAACTTAAATATGATATAATAACCTACATGAAATAGAAAGAGACTTTTTTTAGAATAAGAAAAAATAATATATATTATATTTATTGTAAATTTTTAACTGTAGCTTTTTTCTTTGCAAGAGACAACACACAACATATTTTTACATTTAAAAAGTTGCCTGAAAAATAATACGGTTCACTAAATATAATGTAAAGTCTACACGCTCGTGAAAAAAACGAAAACAATAGAAACCCCGAAGGTATTACCTTCTGTTGGGAAAAACATTCATTCGGTCATCTCTTTTTTACGTTTAAATATTCCTGAAAATAATTCTCTCTACAGGGGGCCTACACACATTAGGAAAAATATTATACTAATCTAAGTTATCATTGGGTTTTAATAATCTTCTTTTTATATTTTAAAAGTATGGTGTGGTTATATCTACATTAAAGTACAGTTTAATCCCTTATGTGCAATTATAAAATTGCAATATTGTTTGATTTTTGGTTAATAACCACTTATTACAATAATATTGTAGCATATTCCGACCGGAAGTTGTGTTTTGATTGGGCAGCACTTTTGTGTGAATGACCTTTAGCGTTTTGATAGTGTTATTTATTAATTTCCGCTGATCATATTGTCTTCTAGTGTATGGTGGAAAGTTCTTCTGTATCGTATTATGTTTTTATTTTTGAGGAAAGTTCTATATTTGTTTAACATGTAAAGCGGCTACTCTTTAATAAGTTAGTGTTGAGTAAAGTGTTGTTTAGTTGTTAAAAACCGGTGTATGTGTTGCGTATTGAAGTAGTTTCTCTGTAACAGACACACAGAATTGTTACCGGTTTATAAGGAAAAATTAAATAATTAGACTACTTGATTGTAAATTGTTACGTATAAATTTTTTTAGTTAAATTTCGATTTAAGTTTTCTCTTAGTTTTAATAAAGAATAGCTTATAGTGAGAAATTACTTACATGGGTACCTGTAGTAACTATAACGTATAAAATTTTTACTTAATTAGTTGTGGTTTATAACCATTACAAGCTACTTAAATTAACGTTACATAAATGTGAAGATTTTCAGTCCTCATTCTCAGCATCCGTTCTTCGTGGAATTCCGTTCTTTTATTCGTTCATTGTGATTTTTGCTCTTCTTAGGCTTATTAAGAATATTTTCTTGTAAGCTCTAAGTATCCTTAAACGTGTTACTAGATTAATCATTTATCTGTACTTGTGTACAGAAGTCTTAAACTACTCATCCGATTTATTGATATTGTGACATTTATTACGGCTTCTTTTCAAGATCTTATTCCTAAATAAAAAATCTATCTTTTAGAATTATAGCAAATATTTGTTTACAAATTATTAATTAGGTAAGATAAATTTTTATTATTACAACAACAAAATAATTACAATAAACTACTGAAAATTTAATAACTGCCTAAATTTATTACAAAATGTTAAAAATTGAACCGAAACGTAAACTTACTTAACTAGAAAAAAATGATTATTATCATAAAATAATTAATTAATTCTTACTCACAAACCAAAACAATTTGTACCCTCACTGTCTATACTCTATTTCACGTTCAGAATGCAGTACAGCTCTTATGAGAATCTGTTGTGTTATCAAGCATAAGGAAAACATCAGGCACGGCCACTCTTCTCTACCGACACCATCCAAACAAAGGTCATGGGCAAAAATATTAAGAGTTTCGCTTACCACGTTCTAACAAGTTCATTTTTAATCAAAAAAATTCTAAAAAATTGCTTTCGCTTTTTAATGAATACTAGTATTTTATTATGCTATGAATGATATTGTTATACCCTGATGTCTTACAAGTTGGAAGTTTAAATCTCGTCACATTTTTTACGTTTCTCGTCACATGAAGTTTTTCATTCACCGACAACATATTTGTTTTATTATTTTGCTATAAAACAAAATATAGAATTTTATATGAAATTTGATATAATGATAAGTCACATGTTGTGCGGAACCAAAAATAATAAACGAGTTTTTAAAAAAAACACTGATAGAAAGTAGGTCAAAGATATATAATGGATCGTGTTTTGTATTTCGAGAATCTCTGAATTATTTCCGCACCTGTGAACTTATACCAAACATACAGTCTTTTTTAACTTTCGGCAGAAAAGAGGGGTTTTCAAACAAAAAATAATTGTTTTTTTTTGTAATTGTCTACCAAAATTTTAACAATAACTATTCTTTACTTTAAAAAATTAAAAAGAACAATTAAATTGGTAAACAATTCCATTGCTATAACAATCTCGGTAACTAATCTTTAAAACTATACAAATATTAAGTATGTTTTCGTATTATGTTATTCAGTAGGAGTTTGTAAATTAGAATGTGTTGTGGGACGGAGTCGATATTCTTACTTAGTGTAGAAGCGCTCAAACTCCTGTATGAAATACATGCTTATGAACTTTCCGTACTGCATTCTGAACGTGAAATGAACTATAGTACAAAGAACTGCTTCACAATACTACAAAGGAAGACGACAACACATGAGTATACACTATGCGCTAGTCCGATAAACAATAAATCATACCTGTCAAAACCATTAATAAACGATTTTATAGCCAATAATTGTCAAACACTTTGGAATATTCTCAAGATAGCAGAATGTTTAGCGTAAACAAATTGCCTAACATCCTGAAATCTTACCCTAGAAATTTGGAAAATGTTTTTAAAAGGAATCGTATGGAATGTAAAACTAGACAACTTGGATGGTTGATACCGAGGTAAAAAGAAGTTTGAATGATTTAAATGTGTTATTTTAACGTCAAATGTATTGAGAGCATCAGTAATGAGTAAGTATTGAGGACACTAGAGAAGGAGAGAATTGTGAATTAAGGTAAGCCATGTTTGAAGTCATGAGCCCTTCGCTAAAATAATATGGAAGGTTATGTTAAATTTGTAACAGCCAGTGGAAGACCAGTGTCATTGTATTTCCAATAGATATGGAGGGTTTACAATTTGACAGTTCCAATGAGTTAAAGAACAAAAGTAATGAAGGAGTGACGACTACAAAACGAAGGAAACAAACGTATGTTTAAAGAGAATTGGTAAACAGTGATCTACGCTATCCTAATACTGTCATAAATTGTCCATCATACTTATGTCAAGAAAATAAACTCGTGTTACTTTAGAAACTTAAAGTGGAAGTAAATTTAGATGGAAAATCTTTATCTTAGTTTTCTTCCTCCTTGCACTCAGTCGAAAAAGGGTGAAATAAGAAACCGTTCTTTTCGTATCTCCACCCATTTCTTATTCGTTACGTTTTTATAACAATAGATATCCCCTGAGTATAAAGTAATATAACTTCGTACCGACGTTTCGATAGTGTAGTGAAGAAGTAGAAGAAGAACTGAAATTTGAAGTTGTGTGTCCATCGGGCGTTTTTAACGTTCGGCAACTTCTGGTTATTTGTCTTTTAGAGTAGTTTCAGCTACAACGTATCATTACATTATAATATAGTTTCTTCTTATTTCCAGAAACTCTATTATTGTCTTAGTTTTGTAACATAGTGGACTCCTGCTATAACTGGTAAAAATAAAACTGATTCTAGAAACGATTCCTAAAATTGAGTGAGGGACTGTAAATCGAAACTTTTCAAACGATTCAATGGATGTATCAACAGCTGAGGTTTTTGAACCCAATGGTGAATTCAATTACCGTGATGTTTACAAATAATAATATAACTTATTTCCTAAAACTTTACGTGCTTTCAACTTACATTTAATTCATTTTACGTAGACTTTCATCTATATTACCACACTTATTCCATTTTCTAAGTTGGTGGAAATACGAGTTACTTGTTTTCACTTGATATTGTCAGAATCACAGAAATGCAAGCTTCTCTGCAAATGTGTGGGCTGTCACATTTGTCACTTTCCTTCATCTATTACATTAGTCAAGGTCGTTTACTCGAGCAGAATTCCACCTTTGCTCGATCAACGCTGCTGCATGTACAATTATTCAAGAACGTGTAGTCCTTTTTTATCAATTTCTTTTCGTTGATACTTTTCTCCGTTAGTAGTGTTACAACCACTTTTTGTTATTCATGTTCTTGTATTTTTTTGCGTTCAGAATAGGTAAGTAAATAATCGATTAAAAATAAATAATATCTAACCAAAATTATTATGGTAGAAAAACGATAAAGCCTGCTGCAATTAATTATACTTGGTAAAATACTACGAAAAAAGAACTCTCGGAAAACTTAGAGCTTCATGGATAATATACAAATGAGAAATTTACAGCTTCTCCTTTATTGATCTATTCAGATCAGCGGTATTTAAGATCAAAATTTCCAAGTACATTAGGAGAATGAACTCCAAAATAGTTTGTTTCTAATTTTTTTCTGAGATAATATACTATTTAAGATTGAGAATTACGTGCCAACTGAATTGGAAAAACTTTCAACCAATAGAAAAATATAATAATTAAGGTTAATATACTTGTCGTTTCTGCCCATAACAGACAGGTGGAGTGTCAAATTTTTTACACTCAATCTGTTCATTGCAGGGCTAAAACAAATAGTTCTGTTTCTTAACACATGGTCAGCCAATTAAATGACTGAATCATTTAGGAACAGAAGAGGTAGAGGTGTAAAAGACACTAATCAGAGTTATCTCCTCTGAAAGTAATGAATTTCATTATACAGCTAGACCCTGTGGTGAATGAAGTGAAGGTGTCATTTGCAGAGTGGAAAATATGTGCTTTTCAGAGCGCCCGGCATGCTGATAAGCGTACTTTTCCACTCGATGAGGAAGGCAATGGTAAACCACTTCACTCCTCGTTTTACTTAGTAAAACCTCTACAGGTTCAAACCAGCCTTTCGGCTGATGACCGAAACAAAACTTGTCGTTTGTACTATTGTGTCTACCAACACATACAACTAAATGACGAACTGAAGAAACAATAACTCTCTCCTTGGCAGCCTGTAGAAGACTTAGAAATATTCAAGAGTGTACGAGGTGTGGCTATTAAATAACGAGACTGACGTTGTAAAAAATTGTGTTTTTATTTTATACATGATCACTTATTGTAACCTTCAATATGCACTCCTTCTCTATTGGAAGTTATCTTCTGTCAGTTCCGTCACGACACGTGCCGCTTTCTCTTTTACAGCTTCCACAAATTCAAATCTTTTCCCTTTTAATGCAGATTTTACCCAAGGGAACAAGTAGAAGTCACATGGTGCAAGAGCTGGTGAATAAGGTGGATGTTCTAACACTGAGATACTGTAGACTACTTGGCTAGGAACCTCTTGACAGATAACACGGAATGAGCTGGCGCATTGTCTTGGTGGTGAACCCATGATTTGTCCTTACACATTTCGGAGCGTTTTTTTTTGTTTTTGACATAGTTTATAAAGTACCTCAAGGTAGTAATATTAATTAATTGTTTGACCTTCAGCAACCCAGTGAAGGTACCCAATCCCATAGATATAAAAAAGAACAATCATCTTTGCTTTAAATTTTGACGTGCTCATTCGAGCTTTTTTGGAGCTCGGTGATGTTCGGCTCTTCCATTGCATGGATTGGCGCTTCATTTCCGGTTCATAAGTAAAAAAACCATGTTTCATCACATGTTATTATCGCTTCCAAAAAATTTGGGTCATTTTCAATCGCGTACAAATTGTCAGTACAAACATTTTTGCGAGCTTCCCTTCAAACATTTTTGAGCGGCACGTGTCCTGAAAGAGCTGACAGAAGATGACTTCCAGCACTGTTTCCAACAATGGAAAATTCGCATGGAGCGTTGTAGGGATAGAGAAGGAGTGTATATTGAAGGTGGCAATAGGCCTAAGTGATTATGTATAAAATAAAAAAAACATTTTTTACGTCAGTCTCGTTATTTAATAGCTACACCTCGTATACGGATCTTTCTAAAAAGGAAATTTTTTTACCAGTGTATGTTGTTGGTTTGACCTCTGGTGCTAAAATCTTGACGTAGATTATCGCATCTGCTAAGAAACAGGAGTATCGCGACGAGAAACGAAAAGATTGATGCTTAGCATATCATTACGGGACTACATTATAGTGCCTACCACGAAAGAAGTCCGTTGTGTTTGAAGAGCTCAATTTCAAAAACAACCGAACGGAAAATGTTTAACCCTATAGAAAATTAAAGCCTGGTATTTTTGCGATTATTCGTTTATTTTAAATGGTTTTATTTTAAAATTTGTCGGAAATACAGCAGTTTACGTATAAAAAGTACCTATTTCTTAGCCGGTTTACTGTTAGTATGCTTTTTAAACGTCTCTTACTTTATGCAGGCTTTACATAAAAAATCGGGGTTTAAGTATGTTAAAGGTCACAGTTTTTTCTGCAATGCGAATATTTAAAAAAGTAAAATGTCATTTTCCGTTTTCAAATGGTGGCTATTGAAAAAACACGAAATTGGCTCTATGTGAAGATTAGGAAATGGTTTTCGACTGAACTATGCATTTTTACAACAGTATTGTACCAAGTATAGTAGGCTCTTACATTTATAAATTACAAATAAAACATAAATAAAATTGTGATGGAAATATAAAATTTTATTGATTGGTTAATGGCAAGTGGTCTTCGCAGAGGAATTTTTTCGTGGCGATTACTGTAGTAACGAAAATATACGTTTAGTTGTTACAGAGGTTGTAAGACAGAAAGTAGTGTTAAGATGGAATTGAGGAGGGTATGTTACTCGAATAACGGTTGGGAGGTGCATAAAGAGACAAGGCTGCGTCCAGCAGTGAAAGGAATGAGGGAGTTGATGGCTTAACAGGGAAAAATGTTTGAATGTAAATACTTTTCTACCAGTTATGCTTTGTTGATGATCGCGTGAGTGCGCAGAATTTTTTTTTTTTGAAATAATCTAATGATTTCTATTTTGTGCAGTTCGAACAACCTACGGTAGAAAGCAAACGTGAAACAAAGATGAAAATTTCATTCATTCCATAAAATTTTATTTTAATATTATGTATTTGAACTCGTGGCAAAAGTTATAATGAAGTATCAAGCGAGAACGGTTCCTTTTACTTTAATTGGTTTTGTGATGAACCAAATGAAAGTGAAGGGTTGATTTGGAAGAGCTTTTTAAGTACACTAGGAAAGATGTTTAGCAGCAAATTCAAGTGAAAATAAAAAAGGTCTACCTACTTAACTTCAGTTTAATCCAATTGTGCTATTTAAATTGCTCGAAAGCAACACCAACAAGTACTGCGTCTTGTCTAATTAAATTTACAATCTCTAAAGTATTTTATCTTAACTCACTAGGTTGATTTAACTGAAAATGAATTTTATTTTGGTTTCAGTAAATATTAAAAAAATTATAAAAACTCTTGTAAGCATCTACGGTAAGAATGGTAAACTCAAGAGTTCTTTTATGGCGTTACGTCACGGTAGGTTAATATATATCGTGAGCTTGTAGTAGTGTGTTCGTTTCTCTCTCAATAGAGTTTTGTACAAACAAAACACTAAACTTTCATCTGAACATAAAGGAAAAAGAAGATAACGGACCCAAATTTTCATTTACTTTTCTTATTTAGAAAATGTAGTATGGTTACCAATCTAATATTAAAGTTACACGCTTCTGAATTTACATGTTTTCACCATTTTTACCTTTAAAATTTTAAGTAGAACTATACTGAATCTGAAAGATATCGGTGAAATTAAAAGAAATCATTTAGAATAGAAATTTAATTTGTAAAAAGAAGTTTAAAAGAATTCTATTCGCCTTTTGTAGTGATTTCTCCAATGAGGTAAACATTATACTACATCATCACAATCTTCAGTATTGTTTTAACAAACCTTTCTGTAAAACACCTACAACTTATAGGTAACTTACTGTTGTTAAAAAATTTTTATAATATTGTAAACTTTAATTATTTAGAATTTTTAATTTAATAATTAGATTAGTTTCAGTAAGCTGTATAATGAAGGAATTATTGAGGAAAGAATAAGAAAAGTATTTTTTAGTAATTATCAATAATTTGCACATAATGTAGAACTCATTCTCGAGCACAAGCTCGTCCTATGCGGGAATTAGTATTTATGTTAATGTATTGTATTGTATTGTATTGTGTATTATAAATAAATAAATAAATAAATAAATAAAAAATAAAAACAGATAACAATTAGTAATTTCATTCGTATACAAAGATAGTTCAGAAATGAAGACGTAAGAATTATAACGTTAAAATCATAAAAAATTTATGTGCTTTTTGGATTATGGTGGTATGTAACAGAAGTATTGTTTTGAGAAGTTCCAAGTCTCCTTTTAGTAAATTGTCTAATTAATTTCATTTTGGTCCTACAAATTATCCTTTTATGAAAATTTGTGCTATTAAAAATGGTTGAAACTTCATTTTTATATTCCTAAGACTTACTTCTGGTACTCCGTTTTATGTAAGTAATAAAACCCTCCACGATGATTTCAAAATTCCAACTGTAAAGGGACTAATTGCGTCCTTCTATAGAATATTTCGCGATTGACTACCCAACAACTAGCCCGTGACCACCTAGCTACCAGGAACTTCTCAACTGTATGACATCTAAAACGAAAATAGAGCATAGATCTTTTGGTCTGAATTACGGACAATATCCGTAGTTCTAAAGGAAGAATGTACCACTGGGTGCCTCTTCTTCTGAAAGTATAATCTCCAACCGCCCGTTAAATTAAATATCGTATACAAAAATTGTACAGTATAGAAATAAAATTTAAAGACAAAAATGTAATGAGACAATTTAATGCACACCTGGAGTTGTTTATGTTTGAGTATTGAAATAAATAATAAATAATTCCAGCTGATTAAGATAAAATATTTAAAAAATTATATAATTTTCATTAACAAAACATGGTTACTAGGCAACTAAGAAGAAGAAAATAGAAATTGTAAATTATTTTAGTGTGGGGCTGAATATCAAGCCAGCTAGTAGGTCCCACATTCGTTCTTAAAAAATAGTAATAAATATATATATTAGAAGATGAAATAGTTTATCCACCAACGTTCATGTTATTAAAAGAGACACAAATTATTCAGCTTTATAATAATAGTGATTATCTGGTAGTTTTTCAATGGCAGATGTATAAAAACATTGATGAAGACATTCGTCTAATATAAGAATTGAAAGAAATATTTGAATCGTTCAAAGATTGTGAAAGCAGATTAATTAAGATACGTAACAAATTAAAATATTGAAATATTCATTCATTAATAATTATAAAAATAGATATACATTTAAAGAATATTTATTCATTACGGTAAAAATTGTTGTAATTATGAAAATATATATGAAATGAAATAAAGATTGTTAAGTTTGATAAAGAGTTATATTAATTAAATAAAAACCATAATGAGTTAAATGTGAATAATGTTTTATTGAATGAAATAGGGGACAAGGTAAATAAAAAATAATAAAATCAAACTTGAAAGCTGATGCAACACAAATAAAGAATACAATATTAATAAATTATATAGCAAATTGGACAATTCCTCATGGGACGATATTCTTACACCTTACAAATTTGGCATATCCTTGTGAGGAGTAATAATAGTTTCTTTCAAAAATTATACTACGCAATATAAATTTAGTATCTTTCAATATTCTTATGCATTTAATATCTTCTCCGCTAAAAAATCTTTATCGGATCTTGTAGAAATATCCTTTGAGAATTGATGTACCAGTAGGCCTATTTAAAAATTAAAAGATTAAGTTTTTAAAATATTGTTAAAAAATATTTAATAAAACCTTTTACTGACAAAGATAAATTTTTATTACCACAGTTAACTATTATATTCTAATAATATAATTTTGTTATGGAGTCGAAGTGTATTCTGGTAGAATTTGTCAAGTGATCTTAAGACCTTTATCCACAACATAACATAAAATTAAGTTAATGCAAATATCATCTTCATCCATCCAGCTCTTTTTATAAAAAAAAACAAAAAAGAATGCTACATATTTGCTATTTTTAACCATTATATTAGTTCTCAGTTTGTTATTAGTCATTTTTACTTCCTCTTACTCTATATTAAAGTGAAGAAAAGTAAAATCTAGCTTGTACAGGAAATGCAAGTTTTCAGGTCCCATAAACCCAAAAAAACATGTTTTTATCGATTGGTGTGTCCGTGTATGTATTTGAACAATATTTTATTTCAAGAACGGAATATTGAACTATGTTGAAACTTGAAATTTAAGTTGGATAGGTACCTCTAGTGACCTGACTTGAACATTTTCATTAAAATCGGTCAACTGGTAGTAACTTAATTATAAGTTTATTCGTGCGATTTTTCTTTTTTGCGAATTTAAAAAAAAATCGTCCCTAATATATTTGTAAAAATCGCCTCATTTACTATATTTTTTATACTGTACTAAATAGGGTAAGCACCGTGTCTGCTAAATTTCTTGGTGGAGCTTTGCTCCAGTGGTAAATTTTTTTTTAGATTGCGGCCTGAATTTGCATTTTAGAGCAAAAACGTATATTGTTGTATATATTATAATTTAAATTGTAGAAAATGAAAATCCTGCAACTTTTATTTTAAAAATTTATTTCTACAATGCTTAGCGTCAATAAGTGATTATCTGTACATCACTTATCAAAATCGGTAAAAAATAAGATTTTTCAAGATTGCAAACTTTGTACTCCTATGCATTTTACGACAAAAGTGTAACAAATAAAACTTTCAGGAAATAAGAGAATCCACAACTTTTATTTCAAGCACTTTTTTCCGAAGAAATTTTAGTTTTGCGTCATTGACTTATGACTAAAGTCAGGTTATATTTTTAATTATTTACATTGGTGCGATAAAGTCATGGGAGTAATTCAGACCAGATTTTTATTTTTTGACTATGCTGAATTTTAGTAGTTTCTATGCAAAAATCTATTTTACGTCCGGCTATTGTGCACATGAAGTCTAAAATATGTAGATGGTAAAAACCTTGTGTCACGAGCATTATAATATAAAGAGTATATATGTGTGTGTGTGTGTGATTCAGTAATTCATAAATTTATCATCAATACTTTATGAATTGATTGTAAAACTGTTATAAAAGAACTACCTTTATAACAACATTAAAAGACTGTTGTAGTAGTTCTTTCGTTCCCGTAAATTTTAAGCTTTTCTACTGTGATGTCACATGTTCAATACGCAAGTTTTATTTCCTGGATAGTATTATTGTGAAATAGTGTAACGATTCTACCTTAATCACAATTTAGAATAGGTTGTATTAATCAATCTTGTAAGTAATTTTTAAATAAATATTGTGCGGCATTATAAATATTGTAATTTTACTTCTGAATGATAACATAACTCATGTAAAAGTCATTATTCTTGTTGTTCGATAAAGAAAAGCGAGTACATTATTTTTTCTTTGTACGTGATTGCGAAAGAACATTTATATTATACAGTAATTGGCACGCAATGGTTATTATACCTGTATAACACGATTACATTATGAACTTAAAACTTTGTACTACTTTCTGTTGGTTATATACATGCGGAAAGTTCTGTAGTTATGAAAATTTTTTGAATTTGAGAACTTTTTTTTAAGTTTTTTTATTATTTATTTACGGAGGATAGTTTTTTTTATTGTTTACGGAGGATAGTTAACGCCCCATATTATGTACCCAATAGAAGCTACACTCAGACCTAAACGTACCCTACATAAACGACGTTTTTTTTAAAACTATATACAAAATTTAGGAAGAAACTCGTGAACCACCATAATCCATTGATCTCAAATCTGGCTACGCAGACTCTCCCAAACAATCCAATAAGACGTCTGAAACGTCGATGGAGCCGAGACCTCATCTATGTTATTAATGTAGTACTGTAATTGACTATCCATTACAATGTTCTAAATGCTGCACTTAATGCTACACTTGTCTATTCACGTCGGAGTTCTGTCACTGGACTGTGTCTCCACTCACGTTTGTACACCATGTTAATTTTCCCAAATTTTGTGATATCACATTTACTGATTGTTTCCAACAGATTGTGAATTTCTTAAATAGAAAAAAAAGTTTTTATAAAATCGCATAAACAGCTTAGTTGTTAATGAGTACATTGGATTTCGGTACTGTAACGGTGGTTTTAACGTGTTAAAATTTTCAAACCCTAGCAGGGAATCGAACTCAGACATTCCACTTTGTAAGCTAGCCGGCTAATCACTCCGTCTCGTAGGCGAGCCTTACTTTTTATTTAATTATAAATAAAATTATTCAAAACCACCAGAAATGGTCAAAGATTAGGCCGAAATAAGAGCACTTACCAATCGAGAAGTACTTTCGTGGCTTTACCACATCCTCAGTTCATCACATTACTTTAAATTATACAATTATTATTATTTTTTTTAACTTTTTTTTGTTATCGGGAACTGTACTTTACTGACAAACACCCAATTCGATTGCTGTATTTTTGACGTGATTCGGCATGAGTTTTTAAACGGGGACCCGCCCCCGTGGAGTTTTTTTCAGGATTGGCTGTCATCTGGTCACCATACAAAGTCGCTTGTTCAACCAGTGTTGCTTAACTTTCAATAACTATGTTCTACCAGCTGACTGACTGGGCTGGCCCAAACGCTTGTACATTTATTTAATCAGAATGTAAACCTCCTCTGCATGTCATGACAATAATAAATTACAGGAATCAAATAATTAATTATTACATTATAAGGCAATGATACATTTTACAATAAATAACATTTTAATTAAATAAGGTATTTAACGGTTATTTTATTCCAATCCTGGCAAATCCATTAAGCCTGCCTCAATACATAATATATTAGGTAAAATTATTATATATTTTATAGATATCGTGCGAATAAATAAACCTTACGTACAATATCTTACGATCATACATTCTATATCAAACACTAAATATAACAAACTAAGGTGAAAAGAAAACGAAAAAAGAAATGAATAAATGTATTGTTGGACCGCCCACCGTGAAAAATTCATTTATTATCTTTTAGACCTGTTATATAGATGTATACAAATAATGATAAAAAGAAGGAAAAATTAACGTAACCATGTTCTTTGTACTGAACAAACCTTTACAAATTTTATTTCATTTTACCTTTTACTTGATGGATGTAGTTATAGATGGCGTGTTACGGTGGTTCAGGTGTTATAAGCTGCCTCGAAAAGTAATCTTAAAAAATACTTATTTCGATCTTAGATAACTTAGATAACTGAGGCAGTAGGTTTCAACTCTCCCTTGAAAATAAAGTACTCGTATACAAAGTAGGGCTAATACTAAAACCAGTTTTGACGTATGGTTTAGAGCTATGGGGTACAGTTAGTTGATCAAATATAGAAATACTGCAGCGCTTTCAATCAAAATGCCTCAGACTGATCACTGCAGCCCCATGGTACGTAACAAATGAAATCTACACAATGACCTAACCCTGCCCTTAATAAAAGAAGAAATTAAACAGCGAAAAACATTTACAAAAACTAGAAGACCAACAGAATCCATTGGCGATTAACCTCCTTGACAACAGCGAAGATGCTCACAGACTGAAACGTTTTAAACCATTGGACGTTCCTCTACGATGTTGTTAGTCATTAAATTTTTTTTAATCTTTTCCACTTCAACTCCTAATCATCGGCGTCGTTTTCATCTCTATCGTCGTCATCGTCATCTCCAACTTCAACAACTTTGTGTTTCGGGATGTTGATTCACGGTTCATCAAGTTTTGCAAAGCGGGACCTCCGCTTTGCAGTGTAGCATGCTAACGACTGAGCCACGGAGGCGGCCCATAACTCATCTGTTATTTTGGGAAATTTTGAGAGTACCTAGTTTATAATTTGATCTTCGTACATTTATAAATTGGTTGTGTTCTAGTTTATTGACCTTTTCCATTATTCTATTTAGTCTTTATTGTTATTCTTTCTCTTTATTTTATTAGTTTTAATATTGTTTTGTTATCACCCAGTAACGGTTATTTCTGTTGCATGATTTAACCTGGGTTACCTTCTAATTCTCTTACTCTTTACGTTTCTTAATTTACATTTTTAATTTTTCCTTCTGCATTCAATGCACTTTGCATTTGAATTTCACATAGAGTAGCACTGTAGTCTTAACTGAAGTTCCGTATTGTTGTGAATCCTAATTGTGTAGGGAATACTGTACACACTATTACTAACTGCTGCACTACTGGTACATTGTTAAGCTAGTACGTGTACTTTTATCTACTTCCCTTAACTACCTGTGGAATAAATAAACAACAACAAAAAAACCACTTGGACTGTTTCTACTTAAGTTTGCCATTTTTCTTATGTGCTTTTAAAAATTCTATTTAATGAAATAAATTTAAAATTACCACGTTTCAAAAATTAATCACCGATTATATGAATGTTCTTTTAACTATATTAGGCCTGCGGATCTACATTGATTATAAGTGAAGTTTATTATAATTATTGACTATTTTATTGTTTTATAGGTTTCTCTAAATAGTAAACAATTTTAATTTTATTGTATAGTGTGATAGTAGTTTGTGTGTATTTTACACTGTGTGAGTCTACAATTGTTATTATTGGAATTTATAAATAGCAATTAATTCGATTTTTTATTGTCATTGATTGTGAGTGAGTTACTGTACATTGAGCGGTACACTTTCCGTTTATAATATTAAAGTCACTTCAACGGACTGCGTGGTACTTTATTGCAAAGAAAAAAGGTTGCCAGCGGTACTTTTTCTGGCAGGAACTACCGGTGTTAGTCGCTATTCAAGTCAAGAGATCCTTGCTCTATTTCACTCCAGTCGAATTTCTTTGTTAGTGTGTTTCCCTCTAATTGGACTTGATGAAAAATATTAGTAGGCCTATTTTGTGTCTCTTGGTTTAAAGTTTAATGTCCATTAATTTTATTAATATTAATATTGTTGAAATAACAATCTATCAATTACGTTTTATTTCTTCAATTTATATATTCTTAATTTAAAGGCTCCTCCTGTTTACTCATTGAATTTCATATCTTTCATTAACCTTTCCAGGTTCTGATTCTACAACCTATCTTTCTCTCTCTTTTCCTGAATCTTACTCTCAAAAAATCTACACAAAAAACTATTGTCTCATATATGATGAATTTTCCGTTCCTTCTTTTCCAACATTTACTTAGTTCCCATTTGCGTCCGATTCTAAGTAATAGTTCACTATTCGTCTTCTTTCGTTTCTGCTGATCTAAATTCAACTCCTTAGCCACATTTTTCATTAGTTTTATCCATATAATCCCAGTTGTTTAATTCAAGAACTTTTAAATATTTTTCATAATTTTGATTGAATTTATGCAGCTTTGTGTTATAACTATTTAAAATCGTATCAACGATTTAGTAATAAGTAATTACTGTAGATTAAGCTTTTACGCTTGGCGTACAGGGTTTGATTCACTGTCAAGCTTATTTTTTCTCATTACTCATTTTCATCGATCATTCGTCATCATCTGCATTAGAATGTATTTGCAAATTTGTGGGACGCTAAACCGAAAAAAAAACAATTAAATTACATTATAACATTGTTCCATACGTGGTATGCTTTCAAAAATTTTCAAATTAGTATGTTTCTCTCTGTATCAGTAAGGTAGTTCATCATCATAAACTCTCCGGTGTTCGTTTTATATTCTGGGACTAATTTTAAAGAAATTAAATATTAAAAGCGGCAGTACTGTAAATTGGTGGAAATAAGTCACTGATACTATATTATTGTCAGTGGAACAGACAAAATGTTCGGCTAAAAATTATTGTATTGGATAAAGAAAAATTTTATATAAAATAAAATTCGTTTTATACAAAGCAAAACGTATTTTATTCTTCATTCATTTCTCTATTTATGTAACTGCAATAGTAATTACCTACTTACCAATTGTATTAAAACCGGCTTTTCTTTCTTTCTTCTGTCAAATCTTGGAATCTTTTCACTTTCTTTAAAGATCTAGATTCAACAATTTTTCTACTTAATTTTTTTTATATTTGATATTTTTTTATATTTCATGTATGTACTTATGTCTTTTTGATTTCCTTAACCCATTGCCTTTCCTTGTACTCGCATCTATCTATTATTTTATTTTCAAAAAAATTAAATACTTTTTTGTTAATCTGTTTTGTTCATTTCGTAGACATGGCAATTAACTTTTTTTTACCCTCCTTATTCAATTTTCAATTTTTTCGCAACCTTTATGGATGTATTCAGACAATATTAATTTGTAGCCTGTGTTTTCATATTTCGGTTCTTGGAGATGAAAATCCGTCTTTTTTTAAATATTTGTAAATACTCTGCAGCATACAGGTCTTTTTAGAAAACTACACGTTTACAATGTCATAGTTTTGCTTTTTTGTATAGAGTTTTAATAATATTTATGTAGTATTTCTGTGAATTCTTAGTTAAATTAATTGTTAGATAAACAGAAATACACAACAAAAATAATAAATTATAATACTCAACTTTCATAAGATATTTTGATGTTTATTTAAATGTATGTTACGATTTCAGTAATAACAAATCCTTCTAAGAAAATAATATCACCATATCAATAAAGTCGTGTTTATAAATTATGTTATTATTTTATCAATCAAGTAATTAGCGTTCATAGTTTAAATAATAAATGTTTTCAATATTTAAAATATAAAAATAAATAAATTTAAAAAATAGTTATTTTTAAAACACACTTCACTTACGTATTGGTCTTATCAGAATGTAACAAGTAGGCCTACTGTTCCATAATTATCTTTTGTAAGATAATAAGCAATTTCCATTTTCTGTTCTCTGTTTTCCTTACTGAATTACTGATTGTTTAATTATTACTAATTATTAATAATTGAACAGAAACCGTGTACAATTACAAATTTAATTTAGTAAGAGTAATTTTCAGATATTATAATGTAGGTTTAACTTAAAATAATTCAATTACATTAGCCGACGTTGACTAAGTACAGACTCTATTGACGTTGTTAAGGGAGGGCAAAATCCCCAATCTTAGGTCTATAACTTATTTGGTAAAGTTTCCAGGTTTAGTAATAATTCAAAACACACAAATTTACATATAGGCTACATTACGATTTGCAGGAGGATGAAGTTCATTTACAGTTGTATAATGATTAATTTAAAATCTGTTTTGACTGTCTTAGTAGCTCAATCATTAAAGTACTCGAATAATGTGAGTTAAAAATCTCGGGTACTATTCGTGGCTAATTCAGAAAAAGTAAAACACGTACTAATTCTACTATTTTATTACTATCATTGCTTTTTCGTGTGTTTTTACTTTATTAATTTATTAATTACCTACCGGGTTGGTGTAGAAGTAAAGTCGTTACCGAGGGTCAGCTGTTTAACAGCTGATTTTTAGAGAAAAAGGTTCCTGGTTCAAATCCTAGTAAAGGTAGTTACTTTTATACGGATTTGAATATTAGACAGTTGCTATTAGTGTACTTTATTGGTTGAGGTTCAATTAACCATACTATCTTAGGAATAGTCGGTCTGGGTCTGTACAAGACTGCACCTCATTTACACTTCATACAGATTATCCTCATCTCATTGGGTCATGGGTTGTTTATTGTTCTGAGTTGAACAGATTGCAACCTACACACGTTATAGATTAAAAAAAAATAATTAATTTTGAATTAAAAATAATATAATAAAATTACAGTTAATTAATAAATATGACTTCCATTTTCCGTTTGTTATTGGAAAAATCATTATTTTTTCCTATTATTAATTTATCTTTTAAAACTCTTTCATTCACTAACAGGAAAATTTAATACAAAGAAAAATCTTTAAAGTGTTAGCACTGACGCTTTTGCATATTACAAAGTTCCCTCTGGTTTTTATTCCATTTAAGTAGTAATTACTGTCATGCTATTTCAAATGAACTGTAAGTTATATTTGTTTTATTAGTAACTTACACCACTTCCAGAAATACGTTTTGGTGTTTTAATTTTTGAAATTCAAAAGCAAAAGAAAGGTTATGTGGAAACCTTTTTGTGGATTTAAATAATTTAAATAAAATTTTAAAAGATCTTTACAGAATTTTTTGTATTCACTGTATATTTTCCATGTTTATTTTTTTATAAATGTTTTTAACCTGTTGGATGTAAGGAACTTACAACATATTTATTATTTTGTAGCTCTGAATTATTGTTAAAATGTTTTAATGGATGAATAAAATCATAAACTTGTGATAAAACTGGATCAGAATACAAATGTATTAACTTAAACCTCATAGTTAAATATTGTGTGTAATAATAATCGGGGAGAAATAATATTAAATGTATAAATATACAGCCTAGACCTTAAAAACTTTAACCAGGTAGCGATGTTTTAATACTTTCTTATTTTCCAATAAGAATTAGTTTAGTTTACTAAGGCAACCTAATAAAAATCTACATCCTTCGTATTATAATTGAAAAGTAAATTGATTAAATATTAAAATAAAAAAACTTGTATTTTATGGGTAAAATTCTAAGAGTTATCTATCACCATCTGTTTAAGAAGGTGGTGGAAACCGTATATTTTTTTAGGGTTAAATTATCCAATTATATTATTTAATATGATCTATCGTTAGAAAAGGTAAGATGATGTCTATTAAAACGAGAGTGATTAGATGATAGTGATAGTAAAAAAAAGGGAAGGTTGGTAGCATACAATGTTTGTGTAGGAAGGGTACAAAAAGCGAACGGGTTACAAGAATCAATGTATGAAAGGGTTAAAAGCGGCAAGCAGACTGGAAACGAAAATATAGTACCTTAAAATGTAACCGTAAAAGTCTCTTAGTAACTTAGTGTTTTAGGGTTGTATTCCTAAAGTAAACCGGGTGGTTCATTTTCATTTTCCCATCATTAGTTCCTTTAGATTTAGATGACACAAAACTAATATTTAGCCTTTATTTAATTTATTTAGCAGACTCGGCTAAATACCTACTTATTAATTCTGATAAACGTATAAATATTTTATTAGATATATTATATCTAATAATATATTTTAGATCTATATATTATAGTTATAGATTTTATTAAAAAAATTCACTTTGGTTTTTCCTTACAGTACAACGAACTAAATTGTACAAATATTTTTGTTTGATAAAGGACCAATCGTGCTGTGCAAATTTTATTAGTAAGATAGAGATGAATTTATTTAAAGAAATTATTATTGAATGTTTAATATGTAATTAAAAACGGCCATTTAATAGTTAATGATAATTTTTAATAGTCCTTAATTGAGTAAGAGTAATTAAAAAATAAAATTTAATACAGTTGTAAATATATAATATAGAGCCATATAGTTTCATTATTATTTTTTTTATTCATTTATTTAACCTCGCATCAACTGCAAGGTCATTAGCGACGACGGTGGGGTGTAAATGTGTGCAATGAGGATGAAATGATTTTTTGTAACGTATGAAAATATGCTGTGCCTGAGTGGGATTCGAACCCAGGACCGCATGATGAGAGGCGCGCACGTTACCAATTGCGCCAATGCGGCCGGCAGTTTCATTATTATTATTAACTTTTATATTTTTGTTTAAATTTAATTTAGATAATTAGATGTAATTTTTGTTTTGTTTTAAATAATATGTTTTATTACTGTTGGTAATAATTTTTTTGTGACAATATGAACTTTTTTGGTTTTTTCTTTTCATACTTTTGTATATTTACGTTCATTGTTATTCCAAATTATTTAACATTGCTGAATGTTGAATTTTAAATTATGTCTGTTCTTGTTGTTTGTAATTTAATATCAATGTTTTCTCATCTTTTGGTTGTTCTATATAGTACAGTTAAAGATTCAAAATAAAGGATAAAAAAAATTAATTTAGAATTCTATGATCAGTATTTATCTATTGAAACGATTATTTAGTTCGAGACGTTTGAAATTTTGTTATTGACTCGCGTTAGTTTCAAAGACGGATTTGAAATGAGCTATCCTCAATTTAAATTTAATGTGCTATTTTCAGCTTGGATGTAAGCTGTGGATTTAATTTGTTGAAAATTAACAACATTGATATTATGTTCTCAAATTTTTACTGTAGATTATGATAAGAACTAGTTCATGCTAAATTTGTGTTTTCAATTTTAGATAGGATATTAAGGAGGCAGAATTGAAAAGAGCCCCCGGTATTACTTTGCTCCTTGATTCCACAACGTGGTTTATAATATACGCAGTAGTAGTAGAAGCAGCAGAGGTTATTCTGACCTCCCGATGGTTCAACTTAAAGCTTGATTACACTTCCAATCGCCCGCCACTGACAAGGTTCACGCAAGAAGGGAATTAAGATTTTATAACCCCGATAAAAAAAAACTTTCAACCTCTTTTCACTCTAGATTACACACCTATCAAAATTTTTATTCATGTTAAAGAATATAAAAAAATAACTTAGTAATAGCGTGGTAGTTACAACGCCCTTCCATAATGAATACACAGGTAAACCTATTTCATATTTCATCTCTTTAATAAACTTGAAAATTATTACCTTTAACAAAAAAAGTGAAAAATTACAATAAGGGGAGATATACGAAAAAGTATTTTCATTAAAGTTAAATAATAAGATTAAGGCTTAATAAAAAAACCTAAACAAACAACAGAGGAACAGTAATTGTTTGAAACAAATAGGTTTTTGTACGGTAAAAAGAAAGAACTTAAAATTTATTTACTTTTAACCATACAACTTACCTCTCAAATCGTAGACGATTCATAAGCCTTATGTCTCCGGTTTTGAATTATTCCTTTCCTCTTTCGTACGTCGCCTGAAATTCCACGCTTTTCTTCTAGCTTTTATTCCATAAAAATATTTTATCGTCTAATATGTTGACTAGTAAATTAAAAGTTTAAAATTTTCAATACAAAAATTGCGTTAAATCCAGATTTAGAATTACCTAATTCTTATATTTTGTCGTATATAATTTATTTGGTTTTAAAGTTATATTAAAATCTACGGTTATTAATAAACAAAAATGAAAGTACTCAATTTATGATGACTTTTAATCATTTTACAAAAGTCAGTTATTACTTAATAAGAAGAAGAGTTGTGTTTTTTGTGCTTGTAATCTTAATTTATTAACTTAATTGAAAATGGTATGTTAAAATGATAATCTGATCATCAAACTACCATTATTTTAATGATTTATTCTTTTCGATGTAGGCATATTTGGAACAAGAAAGATTTTATAAATTGTCGCTAATAGCAACGTAAACAAACGTTAAAATTCTTAGGTGTGTGAACTTAAGATAAGGACAAAGATTTTTGTGAAAAACTGAAAAAGCCTTGGAAATAACAAAAAATAGCAATGAAAAAGGAAAACATCGTACGTGAAAAACATCATTTAACGTAGTCCATAGTAGACAAAAACGATAAAAGCAGATAGAAGGAAACATTAACAAGAATCACTAAACAGATGAAAAAATTGTACATAAAAAGTTGCTGACGAATAAATGATAAAATTTGCTCTGGAACTTTAAAAGAAGTATTATTACTGTTTTTAAATTTATGAGAACAAACTTAGAAAATCTTAGAAAAAGGTTTGATGAAAGTAAAAAAGTCAGCGGAAAGTCAGCTGCGTCAGATCGGAGAGAATAAAGAGGATGGCCATAACTCATTTCTTTTCATTCTTTGCTTTTTCCTTGATTTTGTTTCATATTAATTATTGTGGGGTACAAAATAATGGTTATGACGCGTAATGACTGAATGAACTCGGCAGCCAGAACCCAAGCCTCGCTTCTGCTGGTTGCCTATGATACGGCATTAATTCATCCGTTATACTAGATTTTGCCCCTAACAGACAGGTTGGGTGTCAAATTATTTACACTAAGTTTGTTGCAGGTCTAAAATAAATAGTTCTGTTTCTTATCACATGGTCAGCCAATTAAATGACTGAACCATTTAAGAACAGAAGAGGTAGAGGTGTAAAAGACACTAATCAGAGTTATCTCCTCTGAAAGTAATGAATTTCATTATACAGCCAGATCCTGTGGTGAATGAAGTGAAGGTGTCATTTTCAGAGTGCAAAATATGTGCTTTTCAGAGGGCCCGGCATGCTGATAAGCGTGCTTTTACACTCAGTGAGGAAGACAATTGTAAACCACCTCACTCCTCGTTTTACTCAGTAAAACCTCTACAGGTTCAAACCAGCTTTTCGGCTGATGACCTAAACAACATACTAGATTATGTACTCTGTTCAGTTGAAAAAAGTATGTATAAATGCATGAATAAACAAATAAAATAAATAAATGGAGAAAATTAATAAGATGAATTGAATCTTCAACATCTTATTGATACAGTTGCCTAGTACAGCAAGAGATGTTTATCATTACATACTGCATATGGATGTAACGAGAATTCCTGTATTATCGATAAATAGATACCTTAAGGTAGAAGACGTTTAGGATGGCCGATGAAACGTTGAAAGGACCAATTCAAAAGAGCTATGACGTTAAAGACTGTTGCCTTATACATGTGGGGAAAAATAGGAAAATGTATAATTATAATTTACATTTTCACTTGTTTATTTTAACTCATTAGACTGAACTCTGTAATGTTTTTACTAACATTGCAAGTAAAATTATAAAATTTAGGTAGCTCATTTGGTACAGTAGGTAGGAACGTTATATTTTCTGTCGTGTTCATAATAACAAAGTTGGTATTGCATTGTAAGGCATTTCTAGAATTACAAATTTTGACCAAACAGCTTGGGGATGTTTACAGTTTAAAATTGTTTTGCGTTGCCACAAGGTTAGCATTGTCTTTAGTTTCATATTCATGCGTTTTCATTTTGTTTTACTATGTGAGCTTCAATATGATTTGTACTTCATGAAATAAATTAGTTAAAATAAAATAAGTAAGAAATATAATGGAAATACAGTAAAACTTGACACTAGAACCTGGCGTAGATTTATACTGATCTAATGGAAGAATGCCTAATAAAATGTTTATATTTTAGGTGTTTTATTGAAGAAAATTATGTATAGCCTCTTGTTACATCCCTAAACCTAGGTTATTGTGACTTATTACTATAATTACTTATTGACACGATTAATAATTGCAATTATAGCTTGATTTTCGTTAGGAGAGGGCTGGGCAAAACGTGCGTCTGCACTAGTATAGTCTTGTACGTACTGGAATAGTGGAGCGTATGGAAATCAGCAATGAAACAGCACGCCTACAAAATACAATGGGTGTTGTCAATTTTCAACAACACTCTGACTGTACATCTTACGGTAAGTCGGAGGGGTATGCGGGGTCGAAGTCAAGTATGCGCACGCGTAGTCCAGCGCTCACAGCAATTGGCTTAGCCTTTAATTATCTAACTTCGACTACTAAAAAATAAAATTAGATTAAGTTACTTCAATTTAATTTATTACAAAACTTAAGCTTAAACTACCCATATCAGGCATGTAGAGTGTTAAATTATTTCCACTCGATCTGCTAGTTCAAGGGCTACAAAAAATAGGGCTGTTTCTTATCACATGGTCAGCTAATTTATATGACTGGAGTGTTCAAGAACAGAAAAGGTAAAGGTGTATTCAGTTATCTCCTCTGAGGGTAATGGATTTCATCATTATACAGTTAGACCCTGTGGTGAATGAAGTAAAGGTGTCATTTGCAGGGTGGAAAGTAGATGCGTTTTGGAGGTCCCGGCATGCTGATAAGCATAATTTTTCACTGAGTGAGGAAGGCTTTAGTAAATCACCTCACTGTTTGTTTTACTTAGTAAAGCTTAGAGGCTCAAACCAGACTTTTAGCTGATGACCTAAACAACAAGGTTTAACTAAATTTATTTTATAATTGAGTCAGTTAACAATCAAAACATCGATCTACCTGTCCATAACTACTTGCTACTACCCGTACGCACAAGAACCATTATTATGATTCAGAATCGGTCCCGTATCGGCACTATTTTGAAACGGCCCGGCAACAGTAATTTCACTCAAGTCCAAGGAATAATTCTAACTCAGTACAAAAACGATCAGTTTTTATACCTACGGCCTGTTAGTTTCTTGAAAGAATTAAGACCCTTCCAACAATTTCTCCACTCTTCTAGAACATGTAGAAGGAATAAAAATAGAGACGAACGTTTCTAGTAGCTTCGATTTCTGAGAATTCCTATTCGAAACGGTTCATTCATCGTAATCCATCATCCTTGTTCAATACACTCTACCTAATACTATACACGATTTTTTACAATAAACAATTTATTTCCTTAACCATTTCTAGAATAACACTGTACAATGTTACAATAGTCTATATAATGATTATCATATTAATGACGCATTTTGTCAAAATTTAAAACAGTTTGTAGCGTGAACTTGACCCATATTCTAAGTAGTGGACAAGATCACATAGGCAGGTTATACACTACATTTTTTTAAATTAAAAATTAACAACTCCAGTAATATTTGGTGTATATTATTATTATTATTATTATTCTTAAACAGTATAAATAAATTTATAATATATAAATACTGGCATAATATAAATAGTTATTTGTTAATTAATATTCAATATCAGTTAATCTTCAATAGTTTAAAAAAATGTATAATAACTACGAACAACAACGAGATTAAAATGAAGTACTACGTGGTTCAAAAGTGCAACTAATCTATAAGTAATAAAAAGTGAATTAAAAATCGAAATGAAGATAAACAATTAAAAAAAATACATGAATAACTAAAATAATAAAATATATATAATATCTTTTAAAACAGTGATTTGAATTTTACGAACATTTTTAAAATATGAAATCAAAATTTAAAATTTAATATGGTAAGTTGAACCATTGATTCGTAGAGCTTTAGGCCAGAAACAAGCTTGGTGTGAACATCATATATGAAAGTGCTCCAATTAAATATTAAAATTAATAAGTAAAAACCGATGGAAGTATAACAAAATATGTATCAGTAAGAAGATAAACCCGTAAGCAACATTTTCCATATAATTAACAAACATTAATTATCAATATATCAAGAAAAATTCATATTTAAATTCAAGATCATTAAGCTATCTATAGACGCCATCTAAAATGAACAAAGCTTCGCTTCAGTAATTCATAATTTTATTAAATTCAACCGGCAAATAAAAATAACATTTCAAGTAAATAATTAACTGATATTTTTTTATTTAACTTATTCAAAATTATCTAAATAATATTCTAAATTTAATTTTAAAAGTCCAGTATTACGATATAATTATTAAAAATTCCGATTGTCATTTGTTTAATATTAAAATTTTTCATTGTTGTATAATTTAAGATGTACGAATAAAGAACAATAAACAATTATAATATTTAAAAACCCTGAGAATATTTAAAATTAGAGTTATCATTTTGTAAAATCATCAATTATCTAGTTATTTATTCAATTAAAAAGCTATCAAATTTAAATCTTGTGTCTATTTATTTTATTTTAAATTTGTGCAACCGTAGTGTCGCTACAAGTTAACTTTTTCTATTAATTATATATTAAATGTAATTAATTTTATTTATCCAAATGGCCAAACTATTTTAACGAACGATCTTCCTGTTAACAGACGACTGAAACGAAGCTGGAATAGGGATCTTCTCCGATTACCATAAAACACATTTCAAATGAATTTGCCGCGCTTGTTTAAAATCTTTTCATGAAGAAAATCATTCATCATCATAGTAAATAAATTATTATCAATATAATACTTGCACCACATTTCTTGTACAATTTTACGCCGAAACAGATCACTCGATCGATTCACATGCATGTTATATTCACGTGATTTCTGAACATTTATCATCTTATTTACGAGTTGTGTTTTTAAAAATATTGTGCAGTTGCAAAAAAGTGAAGTTGAAGTAAAAAAGAATTTAGGATTAAGATGTTTAAATTTCAAATGTCAATTTATGTTAATATTTTTTTAATGATTTCAATTTATTACCTATTTATTTTTTATGTTGATTGCATTTTGTTATAAATTTTGAAAAAAAATGTACCCTACTTATTGTTCTTGTTTTAGGCTAAGTATGTAGTAATTGTTCAATTTTTCTTACGTTTATTGTTTTATTTAAAAAGTTTTCTTTTTATGTTCAATATGACAGTGTGTGATATATTTTTGAAAAGGTTTTGCTAAATTTCTTTCATAGTTATCAGTTGTTTTTGCTTCGATAACTTTGTTGGACTTTTTTATCAGTGCACTGTGGTCTACATTTTTAGAATAAAAAATCAAAGTAAAAATGCGCCCTTACAAAACTAACAAAAATTACACAAGAAAAAATTATACTAGTAGAAACACTATACTTATATCTATTTTTTTTTCTAACCCTACAAAGTATTTTCTGACACGAAGGGTGTTTTAATAGCGCAGCGTGAATAAGATTACTAACCAACATTGGAGGTATTATTAAAAAGAATTTAATAAAAGTTGATACATAATTACAAGTCTGTAATAAAAGATTATGATTTTATTCATTAATTCAAAACTGAAATTGATGATTTCATTAAAGCATATCCCTATCTATTAGAGTTTTCAACATGATGAAAATGTTTTAATATATGTGCCTGGTTTTGAGATTGATAATTATCCTGTCAACAACAGAACTTTAAATACAGACCTCGGAAAATTATTATTAAATTTATTTAACCTTATCCTAATAATGGTTTGTATTTTTTAATCAATATTTAGTTAAGGCATTCCTGTAGAATTAAAATTCAAAGAACATAATATTCAAATTTAATTAAGATTTTACCTATGAAAAAGATTCTAATTCATAAAATTTTTGTAGACCTAGCCCAAATTTAAAAATTAATCAAAAAATATATAAAAGTATGCATAAAATATCTTTTAATTTTCTTAATCAAATTCTTGGTTTACCTCGACTAGCTTATTTTAATTTGATTTAACAATAAACTTTAAAATAAGAATATAGTTATCAGTTGCTGGATTTGTAATTTTAAAAATTTTATGCATTAAAAACTTTCAATATTAATTTATTAACAACTCTACTAGTTTACTTTTTTATTGTGACCTTAATGTACTTCGTATCGAAATATTTAAAAAAAAATTTGTTTTTGTTGAGGGAGTGGTGCAACGGGAAACCAAAAAAAATTATTTTCCGTTTTTTACTCGATTTTAATTAACTCCTTTAAATTGTGTTACTTTAATCACAATCAGATGGATATAACTTTGATAATTTTTACTTTTTTCTACAATATTCAGCAGGCAAATATTAATACAAGTAATTATTGTCAATTTCTTATTTTTCTTTTATTTTAAGTGTAATTGTAAAAAATCTTATTTTCTGCCATTAAATTGCACTTATCTCAGATTATACTAAAGATTTGATTTACATAATTGCATATTAAATTGTGTGAAATTTTTAGTGTATTCCGAACGGTAACATCTAACTTTTTGACAGATCCAAATGTAGAAATTCTACAGGTATAAAAAAATAAATAATTTTTGTTTTTCTTATAATCGGTGAAAAACAATCATAATAAAATTCATAATTATGCGTAGAATGTATATAAATGTTAAAATGTAGAGAAAATTTCCTAGTTTAATATAAAAAATCAGAATTAAAATCTCTTTAGTGGTTCTATAAAAAGTTGTATTTTCATTGTCATTGTTTAGCATAACGCGAACCACCCCTTTAAGATGAAACTTTTTGGCTAGTAGTCTAATAAAGATTGTGTATATGAACCCGAGAATCTCGTATAACTGAAAATGTAGATTTTTAAAAATATTTTCTTTCTTTTGGAAAATAAATTTTTGTCGTCATTTCTAAGCAAGTGTCACTGATAAAAGTGGTGTTTTTTCTAATTTTTACTTCTTTACGGGATATCTACTGATTTGTCCGCTTCCCACATTCTAAACACCATTGTCTTCTATTTTCAGTCACCCTCTCTGAGTTCCTTGCTTCCACTATGTCTTTGATTCCGTCCTCCTTGTTCCCAGTGGTTACTTTTCATTCTATTTTCCGGATAAAAAAGGAACTTTCTTTGGGACCATCTGTGTGATGTCATTTTTTCAACTCACCCATCGCATACCATTTGTCTGTTCTCTATTCTCTCTATAATGGTATGCTGAGAACCGGTCCGTTTCTGTGTCTTTATGTCTCACATAACTCAGGTTTACGTAAAGATTGTATGAAAAAAATCTGATCTTCAAATAAAAATGTGTCGAACCTACTTTTATAAGCGTTGAGTTTAAACCTGGCCTGTTGCCGCTGTCTTTATGGGACCTACGTTTTAGCAATCGTACAAATTCTTTCAATGTATTCAAAAAATGTGAGTCTCTACACAAAGGTTGAAACACTGCACCTAAAAGTACGTTTGGCGAAGATTTTTTGTAAATAATTGCTCAGTATCTCTGAACTCACAATTTACGCGTTGAAAAAGTAGAACGTATATTTAAAAAAATTCATATATATTCAAGTTATAAAATAATAACTAATTTTTAATGCAAAAGTAACGAGGCACCGTACTTTATTGAAGCAGCTTATATGCTTTATTTTAAGTTTCTTGAAATTTTAAGAATATAACCCACCGGATTTGTCTAGTGGTAAAGTCGTTGCATCGAGTCAGTTGTTTAACAGCTAGTGTTTTGGAGACGATGGTTCCGCAGTTCAAATTCTAGTAAAGATAGTTTCTTTTTACGGATTTTAATACTAGACAGTGTTTACTGGTGTACTTTGATGGTTGAGTTTAATTAACCATATTCTCTCAGGAATGGTCGGCTTGAATCTGTACAAGACTCACGTCTTACACATCATCCTCATCTCATTGAGATACGAGGTTGCTTGATGTTCTTAAATTGAACAGATTTCAACGTACAACAACGTACAGACATTAGGGATTTAAAAAACACCTAATATTGTTTACCTGATATTACTAAAACCAGCTTAATAAAATTTCGGAGATAGGTTACTTCAGGGAATTAAAGTACAATTATTATTTTGGAATTAGTAAATAGACGGACCCCGTGGTATTACATAATGTGGAATCACCAAATATTTTATATAGATGCGGTTTGTACATACAACAATTTGGGAATTTTTCAGAATAAACATAAATTTACAGAAAAAGTGCTCAGTAATATTGTTTTATGTTAATCAAACGTAAATGTTGTACTGTACGCCCTTACGCTGTTTATACAATAACCATTGTTACTGAATTATGTTTGTCTGTTTGGGTAAATAAATAAATATTAGGCATTGAAAATAAATAAATAAACTTTGCGAAAATGTTTGAAGTTTTGTTATGAAAACAAAATTTTGCTACTTCTATAAGTTATTCAAAAAGATAAATAACATAAATATGATTGTATACGATATGAATTTTTAGAGTTGGTAATGGTTTCGATTCTATACGTAAAAAAGGGAGGGTAAATACCAAAGTATGCGCTTAAAGTGACTAAAGAAACAATTAGATTTACACAAATATTATTATAGGCTAGTATTGGTAACAACGAGGTGATATCAAAGCGATTAGGCCTACTGACATTAATCAAAATACCATCTAATACTTTTTTGCGAATAACTTTTTAACGCTGAAAGGTATTGGGGACCATTTTAATTATTTAAATAATTGAATTAACTATATTGGTTCGTAAAATTATAAATATTATGGTATGTGACAAGTAAAAATGTTTGAGATAGGAAATCGGAAGGTTGTACTACTGCAGAGAAAGCAAAACGGACACTGACCAGGCATTTATTTGAAATGGCCAAAGAAAATTGTGTAAAAACCTTAACCAGGACAGCCAAACATTATAATAAAACTACTTGAATACAAATTATTGTCCTTACTCACAAAGTAACTTATTATTGCCCATTAACAAGTTTAACTTTAACAGAAAAATATGACATAAAAAGATTTTATGACAAAACTATTTGTTTTCTATTTTTGAACATAAATTTAACTAAGTTTGGACATTTATTGGTATAACTTCTATTGGCATTAAGTTCGGACTTGATATTAATTGTAAAGTCGGAATAATAAAAATAATTTACTTTATTATAGAAAATGTAGGTACTAAGAAAGTCATCTTATTTTAATTGCATTGAATTTGCACAAACAACCATTGTGTTATTAACACGGTATTTTCTTGTTACAAACATAAACCATGTACTTCATGTTTTCCATTGCTATTAACATGTTATGTCAATAAGATTAACCATTGTTATTTACAGTGTTAGATAGACATGTACATTTAAACAAGATATTTGAACCCAGTTTTCAAAAATTGATTTCAGCGAATATTAAAAAAAATCATTAATACGCGTATTGTAAAATATTCTTCTAGCGTAAAATAATTGAGTTTATTTTAAAAACTGTATTGTGGAAGATATTTCAAATGGTTGGGTAAGTTATAAATTTTGACAGAGGCATCGAGGTTGCTTTCTCGTATCCTGTAGTTCTATGTTGCACAATTGTAAATGATTTTATTGTTTAAATGGATGTCTTTATTTAGATTAGGATTATTACAGCCCTCTTTCTCAGCATTCTGGTTTTCTTTTCCAATAGAATTTTTCTTTCTCTTTTTCGTCCATCCGGTGTTTTAATTTTCGTCGTCTTGAAAGCTCTTTTAGCCTAATGCGTAAACTATAATTCTTTAGTTTGGTATGACTTCTTCTTTTCTTGCAATCTTCTTAAGAACGTCTTCCATCTAAAGTATTTCTTTTATTCTATCGTCTTTCATAGCCGGCCCTTGTTATAGTGGTCAGCGGACTTGGATTCTACGCCAGAGATCGATTTCCGATTAGGTCTGGCATTTTTCATCACTCATTTTCATCTATCAACCTTCACCGACTGCATTAGCATTTTATGTGCATAATAAATGAAACAAAAGTAAATAAAAAACATTTTACTAAAGAAGTAAAACGACGAATGGTATCACGAAAGAATTTTAAAATAAATGTTTGTAACGTGTAATTCTTTCCTTACTACAAACTTACAAGATATTTACATATATTTAGTTCACCGAGTAAAAGATGTTAACGTCATTAAATCTACAAAATGGGTTTTTATTAAAATGAATTCTTGTATTTATGTTTTATGCATTATAGTAACTAGGTGTTCTCTATTCCAAATAGAAACATTACAGTTAATGTAATAGTTTAAATTACATAATATCTTTTTTTAAATGAAGTCTTTATAAGAATACAAACGTTGAAAATCATTATAAATTTAAAATAAATAATATTATATTTAATTAACTACAGGTGTATTATTTATAATCTTGTACGGTTATTTTCTAAGAGCTTTTTAGTGGATGATGGGTTTTGTTCATAGTGTGGGTTTTAATGCAGTATTTTTTTCTAATATTATATTACTTGATATCCAAGCAATAAAATTAACATAAATACTTTAAAGAATTTTGTCAGTTTCAAAAAAGATACCGACTGAAATCTTGATTATTTAATATTATTATTTTTGTTTTTCGTTTTGAACCTGTTTCTTTGGCTCCCTGCTGTTAAACGATTTTGTTACATATCTAACGCAAGATTCTTATGTTGCATGTTAAATTATCTGGATTACTTTTCTTTCCAATCAAAATGTCTTTCCAAATAAAATGTTTGAATTTGTTAATAATGGTTAAAAGTATTGTTTTTTAGTTCTTTTTCTTATGAAGTGAATGGTAGAAATATTAAAATTACTGAATTTTATGTAAATAAATATTGTATTAAATATGTTAACTTACCGGGTTGGTCTATAGGTAAAGTCGTCGCCGCTAGTCAGCTGTTTAACAGCTGATTTTTGGACACGAAGTTTCCTGGTTCAAATCCGAGTAAAATGCCTACGTTTAATCACCTGCGCACCTTTTTATGTCAACAACAAAATTCTACATGACGACCTTAATATTCCGTTCATAAGTGAAGTAGTTAAGTCCAGCTACAGTGTTTTTCACGGAAAATTGCATGATCACCCCAACGAATTAATCACCAAACTATCGGATGCATCATCACTACCAGGAAGTCCGCAGCGCAGGTTGAAACGGCAATGGGCCAGAGATCTTCTATAAAGTGATTTATTTTATTTTTCTTTCTTCTTTTTTTTCTTATGTTGCTATTTATCATTCATGTATCATGAACTTTATTTCATAGAACATATACCAATGGGTATCACTGTTCTTTTTCATTTATTTATTTTTATTTTATTTTTTTTCCTTGTCATCCTTTGTTTACTGTCATCTAATTTGCTCGTTGTATCTTCGTATATAGTTGCAAATAAAGTTATTAAAGTTAAAAAAAAAAAAAAAATCCGAGTAAAGTTAGTTATACTGTGGACAGTTCTAACTGGCACAACTGTTGCTCTACGTGTACACACAGTTCCGCATAAAGTATGTCCATAACCTATTCTTTCAACTAGGTCTACAATAATGTACGCAAATGCTTACAACCTTATTTCAATGTACAAACACAAATAATTAATTAATTTTAAAATATGTACTTAATATGTCCCAGTAAAAATTTAAATTATAAATTACAAGAATTTAACTGAAAAACTCACTAAACTATACTCTACAGACGCACGCAACTAACTAAACAAATTGGTCTGAATATATAATGAAATGAAAATCATATATGAAAACAAATTTTAATATATGATTTTTATATATCCCGGCCCGTAGTGTAGTGGTCAGCGCAACTGGCTACTATGCCGGGGTCCCGGGTTCGATTCCCGGTCAGGTCTGGCATTTTTTCATCTGCAGAAAAGTTCTAAACTTGAAATTGTTGCTGATATGAGCTTCATTTTACGAAATGAAAAAGAGTAAATTTCGTTTACAACGTAGCGGTAATACAAAGTAATTATATGCGGTTCTCCCACATTTACCCCACCATAGCCTTATTTCATAAGCAAGCAGGATATGTGTCATCTCGCTTCTCATCTCACAACACACTTAGTCGGTATTAAACATAGAGTTAATGTTGTTTTATTTTAAGTTTTAGTTTTAAACCGTTCTTTTCAGGGCCAAATAACCGTACTACTTTGGTTTAGTCGTTACTCACCATTCTTCTGAGGACGGTTAAATTGGTTGTTAAAAAATCATCTATTTAATGATAGGGGTTTGAAGCCTAAGAACATTGTGCGAATTTATTCGCACGGGTCCACTATGCTAGTTATTTTGTATTTATCATTTTGTATTGTAGGTCCAGGATATTTTATTTTGTTTAAGTTATTTTATAATCATTCACTGGTTTGTATTATATAGTAGTTTAGTAGTAGTTAAAATCTGTTTAAATTTAAAAAATAATTTTAATTGATTTTTTTTTAGTGAAAGTAAATTACTGAACGCTTACCACTATAACTCTGCATTACTTCACATTAAACCTACATATTTGTTCATTCAATTAAATATACCTAGGTAGGACCTGCAGAATAACTAAATTTTTTATCCTATTATACAAATTGATAATTTCTACTTGCATTTCCAGAATTATTTCCAAAACACCCCTTATGTATGAAACTGTAAGATGTTCTAATAATATTTAAAATTTCATTCTGCCTTAGAATTTCAGTTCTCTGCCTTTTGCTTTTTGTGTTAAGGACACAATTGGTATACAAGCCTTATGATCTTCCTCGTCAGAAAATTCATGTTATAATAACACTCGTTTTATAAATAATAATTAATATATACCTCAACAATACACCACTGTTTCTTGGAAAAGATAATTAGTAAAATATAGAATGTTTTTTGACAACGTTTAAACTTCACTGTGTGTATGATGAAAGTAAATGCTTCGCCTACCTTTTATGCTTGTTTTCTTTCTTTTTCCACCTCATTCGCTCTTCCACGTACAAGTGTGGCTGTAGGCCATACAATTTGGAAATACATTTCAGATTTTTCGCTTCATTTAAATACTCCATCTACATACACACTTTTTGACTTCAGGGGTTCTCAGAACTTTAAGATTGACTAAAATCCGGATATCGATTTTTTTTTTACTTTCTCTTGAACTACATAAATATAATATACGGATTGAAAATATTGTATTCATATCGATTTCTTGAAATCGAGTTTTCACTGGAAATACACGTTTTTTAGCTCCCTGAACCCAAAAAACGTGTCTTTAGCGATTGGTCTGTTTGTCTGTTTGAACGAAATATCTCTTTATCATAAAAAAGTTGAAACTTGGAACTTAAGTACTACGAGAGGATTCAAAACGAACATTTTCATCGAAATCGGTCAACCGAAAGTAGGAGTTTATTGGTGCGACTTTTCACTTTCTTGCAATTTTCTCAAAAAAAAATCGTTTTTTTGAGAAATTTTTTTTTAAATCGCCTTTTTTTTTTATCCCCTATAAAAATTTAGTTAAATCCCCCGCTAAAAAATGTAGCGTAAGCACCAAACCTGCTGAAATTCCTGGGAAGGCTGAGCTGTCAAGGTAAAAATTGGTTGTTGAGATTAACACCTTAATTTATCCATTTAAGGGGAAAAATACAGAATTAAAATTTTAGAAAATAAAAAACTTACAACTTTTATGTCACTTAATTTTTGTACTACTTTTAGTTTAGCGTTAGTTAGGATTTTCTGTATTTTCTAATCAAAATCGGTAAGAGACGAGATTTTTTAAGATTTCAGCCGTAACGTGCATTTTACGATACAAGTGTATATAATAAAATTTATAGTAAATTAAACTATCTGCCACCGTTATTTTAACCATTTTTTTCTATAGATCCTAATTTAGCGTCAATTAGAAATATTCCGTATGTTTAAGTTTTACAGAGGCTGATTTCCATTTTTCATCATTTACTCATGATTAAAACTGGGTTGTGTTTTCTATTTTGCGTTGTTTACTAATGATTAAACATAGGTTAAAATTTTACATTATTTATATATTTGCAAGAAAAATTCATGTGAGTGTTTCACACTGGAGTTTTAATAATATTTCAATCCATCTTTTTATTCTATTACTTCGTTATGTTTGATATTCTCGCAATATTTTTTTTTTAAACTTACACCCACAAATTTACCTTACATTAACAGAATCAAAACTGATAAATAATTTATCTACTTAACAAGAGTTATGTGGTTCAGGGAAAATTCTTGGAAAAGGAAAATTATAATAGTTTAATAAAATAATGTGGAAATTTATAAACGGTAACCTCGCACTCTCATGAACTTAGTCAACAGTCAGTATTGAAATTTAAATTTCATAAAGTTGAAATTATAAAATACTAGCTTTTTAAATTAGAGAGCTGTATTAATTTAAACTTTTATGTTTTATTTCCTTACAAAGTAAATAAACTAATACTTAAATACTCTAATTAACTTCGTTATTTTTTTTTCAAATAAGCTACTGTATTAACAAATTATATGATACAGTATTTATTATTTAATACTTAAACTTTTATTTCATAATTTAAATAAAAAAATACAGTTAATCATATAAAAAAATTGATCGTAGTTATACTTATCTTCTATAAATGAAATTTGCAATTAATATCTCGTATATTTATGATATTATATATGTAACAGATAGTTACAATTAACAACTGCAATAAATACATCTAGTTATTGAAACAATTATTAGTTACAGAATAAAAATTAAAATAAGTGTTCAAGGCATGTTTCATTTGAAGTCTTGCTGCTATGAACACTGCTGTTTGAAATTTGTTTTAAATGAATTGATGATTTTTAAATCAGAAAGCACATACGTAAAAATACTAACTTAAGACTGATGTTATTCCTGAAATAAGAAAGAGTAAAATGCTGACTTATGGTGTTTCTGTATGAAATGCTTTGTTAAATGACTCCAAGAAAATTGTGATATGCAATAATGTTTATTTTTATTACGCTAGTGACTTGAGGAATCTTTTCACCGCAATAAAAATTGAAATTCTTGACAAATTGAATTTCTTGAAAGAAATAGGTATCTGAAATATTCAAAGGATTTTGTCATCACCGTCGGTGGATAGTGGTGTTTTCCTTTTATTTTCTAAAGTGTAGGACTTCATCTTCTTCAAAATATCACCCATTTTATATTCAACCGGAAAATGGCTGTAGGATAAGGCTTATACCATGATGATAAATTCTTAGCATTATATTAGTGAAGGAAAGCCAAACGTCTGAGATTTCTGTAGGGCATAGTGTGTTTACCCTACATTCAGTCAATCTGAAAATGTACTAAAGCAGAAAAAGGTAAAATTTTGTCTTATGGGCTTCCGAAATAACTGATTCAAATATCCGTGGTTGATTACAAATGACTTTCCTGGCTTTAGTAATTCGTTGACGTAGAGATTCTTTAATTTTAATAGACTTGATTGTAGGCTACCATGTATAAATTTCTGATTTTTCTTGCGCAATGCTACTGCGTTTCGTCCTCTATCTTCCCAGTCACCCTCCCTCAGGTACCTTGCTTGCTAGCACAGCCACTATTAGTCTAACCCTACTCAATAGAGAATTTTACGGTTACTGCTTATTGCATCATTGTTTACTTCACCCATTCCACCATTGTTGTAGTTTTGACACCTCATTTGTGTGTCCGGGCGTGATCATTCCGGACGAAAAGCCGCAATATAAAATTCTCAGAAAGATACAGAAAATCAATAATTTACGCAAAACTAAGCGTTAAAGGAAAAAACGCTTGAAATAAAACGCCGGCCGCATTGGCGCAGTTGGTAACGTGCTCGCCTCTCATCATGCGGTCCTGGGTTCGAATCCCACTCAGGCACGGCATATTTTCATACGTTACAAAAAATCATTTCATCCTCATTACACACAGTTACACTTCAACGTCGTCGCTAATGACCTTGTAGTTGATGCGACGTTAAATAAAAAGAGGCGTAGGTTTTTTAATAATCAATAACTTTGATTTTATACACTTTTGCCCTTAAATGCTATTAAGGCCCGAATTCAGAAAAATAAATTATTCACCACGAGAGTATAACCTTTTCAAGAATTTCAGCACCAATAGCTCTTATTCAAACTTATAAATCATAAAATGTTAAGCAGGAGAGGCGTTTTTTTTAAATATAGGAGAAGCTGTTTTTGAAAAAAATCGCAAAATTGAAAAATCGCACGAATAAAGTACTAATTACTTCCGCTTCACCGATTTTGGTGTAAATGTTTCTGTCGGGTCCCCTAGTAGTACCTAACTTAAGTTTCAAGTCTTAACTTAGTACAATGAACCGTTCTTGAAAGTTTTAGCTCACACAAAGACCAATATTTATGAACATCAAGATGAAAATAATACTTTCCTTTCCATTTAACTACATATTAGGCAAGAGAAATGAAAACTAATAACTGAATTAATGTTTCTGTGAATCTAACCGGCAATTTATAGATTAAAAATTTATCTTGACTGAAAACCTAATCATCTCAGAGGATCAGCATGGTTTCCAAAAAGGTAGATCAACTAAAACTGCAATTGTTTCACTTGTGGAGCAAGTAGTTGATATATTGGACGCCGGGGAGAAAGCATTGGCAGTGTTTCTGGATCTGAGTAAAGCTTTCGATTGTGTTGATCATGAAATTTTATTGAAAACACTAGAGTCATTAGGCGTTAGGGATGTAGAGTTGAAATGGTTTCAATCTTACCTTATTAATAGATTACAGTGTGTGGAGTTAACTAGGGTTGTTAGAGGGAAACTTACAAAAGTTGTATCTGGAAAGCTTGAAGTCAAAGCAGGCGTTCCACAGGGGTCAGTTTTAGGTCCAATTCTGTTTCTATTGTACATTAATAGGTTACCAGAAGTCATATCTAATGGCAGAGCTTTGTTGTTTGCTGATGATACTTCAGTAATCAGTAACAGTTCACTGGTAGATGCTCTTGAAGTAAATACACATGTTAACATAGAGTCCGTAGTGCAGTTCTTGAATCAAATGTTATTAACAGTTAATGGGAAAAAGTGTCAGTACTTGCAGTTCAAAAATAAACATAACGTTAAAGAAAGTAGAGAAGTGGATGTATTTATTCATAATAATAGTTTAGAGCATGTAGAAACAGTGAAGTTCCTGGGCGTATCTCTAGATAGATCTTTGTCTTGGGACTTCTATATCAATCAAGTTTGTAGTAAAATATCATCTGGGGTATTTGCACTAAAACAAATCGCCAGATTAAATGATAAAAAATTACTAATGGCAGCTTATCATGGCCTCATTCTGTCTCATATCCGGTATGGTATTTTAGTATGGGGTAATTCTAGCATGGGTAATATGAATAGGGTTTTTAAAATTCAAAAGAAAGCTATTAGGTGTATGGTGGGAGCTAACCAGCTAACCTCATGCAGGCCACTATTTAAGGAGCTTAAATTGCTTACAGTTCCCTGTCTCTACATTTTTGAGGTGATTATGTATGTTAGGCAAAATAATTTTATGCAGAATTTCAATGTTCACAATCATAACACGAGAAACAGGAATGATTATTATGTGGCTAATCACTCCACAAAATTGTTTGAACAAAAACCTACTTATGCAGGGAGAAAATTCATAAATAAATTACCCCAATCTTTAAAGTGTTGTGAGGATTTGAATTCCTTTAAAAAAAATTTAAAAAATTACTTGATCGGTGAAACTTTTTATAGCGTACAAGAATTTTTTTCTTGATAGTAGTGATACATAGTGTGTTTCTTATATGTATTTCAGGTGTTACATCTGACGACATGTCCTATACTCCTCCTGGAGTCTCCAGGGCGCAAAAAAAAAAAAAAAAAAAAAAAAAAAAAAATCTTAACATTTTATAAAATTCGATTAGTAGTATCCCTTTTGATGACAGCAGTGTTTTAACTGGAAGTACGGGCACAATAGTATTTTACAATATTTTATAACACTTGGTTGTAAGTTATATGGTAATACTGCAGAGTAATAAATAAATACGAAGTAGTACTGCTAATATGTGCAGTTTTGTTTTATATAC
Source organism: Catonia carolina (assembly GCA_035578175.1). NCBI lineage: Eukaryota > Metazoa > Arthropoda > Insecta > Hemiptera > Achilidae > Catonia > Catonia carolina. The sequence goes on along the minus strand of JAQMRL010000003.1, from coordinate 21,904,847 downwards.
TAAAGTATATTATAAGAAAGAAAAAGGATCGTTTACTGGTTCTACGTACACATATAAAATTGTGAAAATAACGCTTCCACCATCTCGGACAGAATATTTATTATTGTTACACTGAATGTAAGTAGTTACACCTCCCTCTCCTATTTTAGCTCTTCACCACCACTACCGCTATTTATTATGAAGTGGATTGCTTACAAAGTATTAAGTAATAATTTCAAATACATATTTCTTCACTGTATTTAAAAATATAACTCAAGTATGATATTATATGGTTTAGATGCAATTTAAATTTAATCCAACTATGTATTAAAAGTAATTTAAATAATTTACACAGCAATTTAAATAATTAAATTATAAATTGTGTTTAGTTATTTAACGTTTAATGTCTAAACCAAATTGTATAAAATACCTATAAATTTTGTACATAATTTTCCTGTATATTTTATTTTTTTCATTAAGTCAATATTATATTTTACTTAAATATCCGTTAAAAATTATGATTCTGCATTATTTATTAAGTTGAAAATATTGTATTTACTTTTACCGCATTAAATATTTAGATTGTGCCAAATTTTAAAATGTATTTTTCTCCGTCGATAAAATAGTATAAATATTTTTCTTCTTAGGTCATCGACCCAATGATATAGAAACCCTAGATGGTTTGCTAATGCTAGTATTACACCATCTTTATGTAGTTTATAAAATATTTTAAATAAATCGTAATCTTCAACAAAATGTAAGAAAGAATTCGGAGTTAAAATTTTATAAGACAATATTGATGTTTTAAAATTGTAGAAGCTTGTAAAAGTGAAGTCTGGACTGTGCGTTCAAGAAAGTAACACAGAATGCGGACATAAAAAATGAGATTCCGGGCTGTTTAAAGTTGTTCCAGATTGGACAGTTTTGAACTGAGGATATTTAGTACAGGTATGAGGTACAAGCACTGAATGCTAAACTCAGTGAGTACAGAGTGGGATCATGTTCATGGAATACTCACAGGAATAAATCCCTTTGAAGCATTGAAGTGCAGACCTAAGGGAAGTAGGAGTGTGAATAGGCCTTGACGGAGATGGTAAATGAGTTTCGTTATCGGTGTGGATGGTAACAGGCATGTTTGCCTATTTGTTGTGGAAGAAGAAATATTTTAAGAAAAAAGATGCGTCAAAAATCCGTGAAGATTCTATTCACGCTAATATTCTTCTTCAACAGATGTCTTGTCCGATCCGGACGTTGGCGATCATTATTGCAATCACATTTCGTTTGCGTCTGCTCAAAAGAATCCACCGAAGTAACACTAACATTTTTTTCAGATTAGCGAGCTAGGATATTCTTCTAACATTCCTAATGCCTTCAACCTTACCCTAAATAGCGATTTGAAGAACTTTGGACTTCCATTTCACATACTACACACATTATGGTGTATAAAATAGTTTATAATTGCACTGTAGTACTTAAAGCAGAAGTATACGAGCAATAGCTATCTGAAATACCTAAATAAAGAATAATATCGTAAAATTTAAAAAAAATCAATATTATTTTCTATTTTATTTTAGTCTTTCATTTAAATACCTTAAGAAAAAATTCCAGGAAAATTGTTTTGTACAGTCCTCAACAAATACTTTCTGTGTTGTACACAAATTTGAACGGAGAAGTTTATAATGTGTGTGTAAATACATTGAAAAATTCAAAATATTCGGTTGTACTTAAGTCTACGTTTTCGTTTATTCAATGAACGAAATTTTTTTTTGGAAATAAAACCTGTGATTTCCACTCAAGTGTTTTTCAAACTACTCTGTGATTTTTTTTTATTTTCACATTAATACGACTGAAATTAAGTCAAAGCTTAAAATTAAAAACAAATGGGATAGCATTTTCTAATAAAAACTCTTTTACGTGTTATTGAACACATTTTGCCAGTGCTCTATTGAAATAGATTGAAAAGTTAAATACCTATTTGTACAGATTTTGTTTTGTAAATAAATCCGAAAAATTAATGGTTAAAAAATATGTATTTATAAATTTAACTAAGCTGCATTCCTATCATAAAATTTATTACAAACTTAATTTATTTATTAAATTTTTACAATTTGTTAAAATATTTCTTATAAATAATGAAAATCCTTTTACAAAAATTAAAACATTTTTATGTAATCATGTCAAAAGTTTAGGATCTATTTTCAAAAAGGCAGTAGTTGGAAGCTTTGCTTCCGTATGATCTTCTGGTTATTGCAGGATTAATTATTTGTTCTTGAATCCACATCATGGTGGAAGAATACTTGGGGTGCCGACGCAGAAATTGTTACTCACTCACTTTACCGTAACAGAACTCAAATTCTCATTCGTAGTTCTCTTAGCATTGTTCAGTTATGTATTTTTTCTACTGTCCTGAGTTGTAGGCGTGTTGTTGAATACTTTTCAGCATACTTTCAAATATCTTTCTACGATTCCAATCTCAGAAATACAGCATTCTGTATCAGTTACTGATGGTAACCTAAAAATTCCTGCCCGTGTCGTATTTGGTTGTAATACGATTTTCAATAGCAAAGAAGCTTAAGTGAGTGGGGTTGTAATGTGAATCAGACCAAAGTAAGCAGCAGTAGAAGAAAACCTACGTAGTCTTTCCACCATGGATCTAATAAAACTACGTGCAATGTTTTGTTCTGATGGAAAATGATACAATTTTCAATTTTATATTTAATCGATAGAATGAAGATGAATACTTAGTTTGGATAATAGTTAAACGGTGAAAACTCAATCTAAACAACAAAGTTTTAATATATAAATTAATTCTCAAACCAAGTAGGACAAATGGGGTAAAATTATAGACTTCATAAATACATTCAAATGTTGAAATTATGCAAATATTCCTTTCAAAATTACTCTCAATAATTGCAGTATCACCTTGGTACATAATAAAACGCCATACCGCAAGAAATTTAAACATTCCTACTGCAAGGAATTTAAGTATTCCTACGATTCAACAAGAAATAAACTCATCCAGTTCAATATACCAAACAATACTCGAAAATTAATCACAAACATCTCGCGATCTCGCTTTTAGATAATTCAAATGACACTCGCCACCTGAAACGAAGAGATCTTGCAAACTTATTTTAAACTGTCAGGACAGCACATGAAGAAAATCTGCAGAATTCTTCTATTTGGTAGTTTCTACCGTCTTGCTGAGCAAAAAGAAAACCCATCTTATTGTATATGTAAATAAATTCAATTATAATAAAGGCTAATTAAAAAAAAAAAAATTGATCGCAAAGTATAAGTTAATTTTATGATTATTTTAATATTGAATTGAAATTTGTTTATTTGTAATATACTTGTAATTTTATTGAAATATCATTTTGTTACATTAACTTTGAAAGGACAATTGAAGCGGTCGGGAGAAGACAGTGCTAACCCACATCAACATAATTTTACGCAACATCATTTTAAAAGTTTACTGAAATCTACAAATTATGTTTTTGAATTTTTTTAAACATTTGTTATTTTCTGTGAATCTAGGTTTTCAAGATCGTAAATATAGTATCCCGTCTAAAACATGCTGAATATTTTATTTTTCAGAATACTTAAGAAAAATCATGCAGGAAATTTTGTGGGTTAGCACTTTCTTCTGCCGACCCCTTCAATTTAAGATAACTATTTAATTATTACTAAATTATTATTATTATTATTATTATTATTATTATTATTATTATTATTATTATTATTGTAATATAGAGAAATTAAAAAGAATTATTTTATAAGTTTATTTTATAATGGATAAATGAACGTGTAAGTGTAGTGTACTTTAAGAAGACAATTTCTTACATAAAACAGAACAATATTCAACCTGTATTAAATAATTGTATTGTATGTTTTAATCCTATAATATAAGTTAGTAGGTTAGATAGTTTTAATCTCATTCGGCCAATTCCTAGAAACTGTAAGTTGGTGTCGGATTACCATCCGCTCGTGCTACGGCGCTACGGTGCGGTGCGTGCGGGCGGCTGGTATGCCCGACACTGTGTGTCGAGTCAAGCGATGAAACAGATGTGTTTTCATTGCGGGAAAAATGATTGTAAATTTTCATACCTAAAGTCAGTCAGGAAGAACCGGGAAGTATTTTGTGTTTTAGCGACCGCATGTGTCGGGAATGTGTATCAGTTGTAGATTTTGTGATGGTTTAAGAAAATTGATAATAGTTATAAAATTCTATAAGTATTAAATTTTGTGCGTTAATGGTGTGATACGGGGTGATGTTATGATGTTCACCGCCGTTCGATCGGGATTGTTTCTCCAGTTGTGGATAATGACTTGTAAGTACCCCCTTTTGGGATTTTTCTGTTCATGAGGTTCGAATTTTGAATTATGTTTTAAGTGGTTTTACTGGAATTGGCCGCATTAGAATTGGTTCCACTGGTTTTTCTTTTTTTAGGTTATAAGTTGTTTAGTAAATTAGTAAAGCTAAGATTCCTATTGTCTACAATAATTGAACTATAATGTTTTTAATTTATAACAACTATAAATTAAACTAAAATAACCTTAATAATTAAGGTATTAAAGTATTTAGAGTCACAGCTATAGTGCGGTGGATAAGTTTGTGCTTAGATATAAGGTATTCAGCTGTCATGTTTCTAGGGAACCTTGTTGGTATAATTTAGTACTAGTTAGGGTCAAATTTCTGAATAAGAATTTGGGCAGACAAGCCACGTATTATTTGTAGCAATTTATAAAAGACCGTACTGGCTTTAGAGGCAGTCGAGTGGCGATAAACCGTAAATCTTAAATGTTGAATTTAAATAGTAGTTTCAGTGTATTCATTAATTTAACGTATTAAATACTAATTAATTACTTACTTAATTATGTCGTCGGATATTATGGTATTCTTCCGACCATTTAATATGGTATAAATATTATTATTGTTCTTGAGTAGGGTTATGTTCCTGAACATTTGGTGAAGTTAAAAATTAAAATACTTACTGTTAACGGTAAAGTTGTTAGATATAAAATTATTTTGCGATGCAATTATATTATTACTTATGTCCTCGTTGGCGTCTGACTATTTATGGTTATCGTAGGTGCCTATGCATTGGGAGTAGTGTTATTCTGTTGTAGTTTACGTATATTCGCCAGTGTGAACCAAGTCTAAATTAATAGTCTAGGTTAAAAATTAATTGTTTTATTTTTGGTAAATTTTTATAAAAATTTTGATACCAATTGGCGAGTAGTGACAAAATGGGGATTCAGGGTCGGGACGTGGAGGAGTCGGTGGTCTGGTCAGGTAGTGTGACAATGGGGGTTCGGAGTGAGTGTTGAGTGAAACCCATTCCAGACTTATTTGATCGGAGCCATACCGGTGCCTACACCCCTCCACCTCGTACGGCGCTCAGGAGCCTTGGACAGCGCTTCTCGTCTTTTGGTACTTTGCTTCCTAAACTTGTTTGGTAGTATTTTACTTGTGTTTTTGGATGTTCTTACTCCACGCACCGCCGTGGATATAATAAAGTCTGTTTTACTGAATTTATGCGTCAGTGTGGTCAATTTCCGTATCCCCACAGTTTCTATATTGTTACTTAGTATAAGAGGGTTTCCCGGGGTGTCGTTGGGTTGTTCACCTCGCTTGGCGGGGGTTACAAATGGTGTCAGGTGTGGGGTAGGCAGCGGCAGGAAAAGCTGCCTACACAAATTTTTGGCCAACTTGAAAAAAAAAAAAAAAAATTGGGAAAACCTTGGAAACTCTATAATATTGTTGTTTTGAATATTTGCTGTGTATTTTTGTATATCGATCGTGACGTATAAGCTATTATTCGAAAATGGCTACATCAGAAGAAAATGACCCCAGTGTGGAGGAGCTGTTGGATGCTAATCGGGAATTAAATCAATACAAAGCGCACATGGAGCGGGAGAATGCGAAGTTGCAGCGGGAGTTAGCCGTGCTTAGATTAGGAGCCGGGAAGCCGGATCAACCGAGGGACAAAAGCCCAGCGGTGCGTAAGGATCTGGGATTGCAGTCGATGATTAAGACCTGGTCGGGAGATTCGTCAGGGCCAACCGTTGACGAGTTTTTACGTTCTATGGATCTTGTAGCACAAACGGGACAATGGACGGAGCAGGATAAGAAACTCATCTGCAGATTGAAGACCACTGGTGCTGCGGCAGCCTGCTTAGACGCACACCCAGAACTGCTGAGGGCGGACTCAACATACGCCGAATTTGAAGATGCTTTGAAGCGTAGATTTAGTGGAACGCGTGATCCCGAACGAAACCTGATGGCTTTGAACATGGCAGTTCAGGGTCCCGGAGAAAACGCTCGTGCTTTTGCTGACCGATGTCGACAGTTGGGTCTGAAGACGCTACGACCGACCAATAACGCCCAGGAAGCGTCATGGGCTCGAAAACAGATGGATCGCAGTGTTCTGGCGGCATATGTGAAGGGACTTAGAGGAGCCGCGGGGATGCAGTTGCAGTTTTATCCCCCTACTGATCTAGAAAACGCCATGGAGAGTGCGGCGAGAATTGAGGAGGTGCAATCACACAGTAAGGCTTCCCACAGGGACATATTCTACATGGAGGCCAGTGATGAAGATCATGCCTTGTCGAAGGCCACAGTGGCACAAGTCAAAGCTGAACCTGGGACTAGGAAGGACGTCTGTTACGAGTGCGGTGGCAAGGGACATTTTGCGAGAGATTGTGCAAATCGGAAGGAAACCAGACCGAACACGAGAGGCAACCCTGGGAGGAGGCAGACTACCAGTAGATTCGGTCGCCAACAAGCTGCGACGCCGAGACCAAAAGGATTTTGTTACATCTGTGCCGATCCGAGTCATTTTGCTGTCACGTGTCCGAAACGAGCAACGGAGCCACGAAGGGAGGTGAACGTTGTAGAATCTAACCAACAAGCACCACCCCCAAAAGAGAACGGTTCGGGAGTAGCCCCGCACCCGAACCAGTAGACCAGGGGCCTCGACACAATTGGATTCCCAATATAAGAACATTGGGAACGGGAGGAATAACGGTTGCTGTTAGTCTTGCTGGCCAGGAACTATCTTTGCTCGTTGATACGGGAGCCGAATTGTCCATTCTTCGGAAACCAATTTCCGGCGTTACCGTACAACCAATAAAGATAAAGGCCAGGGGTGTCACGGGTGCTGCACTGGCAGTAACGGGAGCCCAAGAGTTAGAGTGTAGAGTCGCTCACCTTAGGGTGATGCACACTTTTGTTATCGCTGATGTTGATACATGGCGAGATGGACTGATTGGATGGGATTTGTTGGAGAAATTGGGGGCGGTTGTTGATGTCGCCCGCCAAGGCGTTACCTTCATGGGAGTTGGTATTACGCCGCGTGCTAATTGCAGTTCGGAGACGCTAGGAGATGTCGCTAGCGTGAGTGAAGAGACGACGTCAGGTAGGATGCCTGAATGTGGCAAGGGAGATGCCTTGCAGCCAAGCACTTCAAGATGTACTGGAAGACAGACTGTTCGATCCAAGGATAACAGTGGAACTTTCCGAGTGAGATCTTTAAGGGCGTTGACGGTACCACCCTATTGTGAGCAGGTGGTCGAAGCTCGTTTGGAGACGAGGATCAAGGGAGATGTCATGGTGGAACCGATGATGCAGCCTCAAGCGGGATTGAGGGTTGCGAGAAGCGTGAACTCTGCCGGAGAAAATGAGAAGTTAATTGTGAAGATTGCGAATCTGACTGCCAAGCCTATCGAGGTGCAGCGTCGGCAAGTCTTAGGAGTAGCCGAGCCACTGATAGACGAGGATGCGTTGCCAATGATGGATATCGAGCGAGGACAACGTATTTCACGAAAAATGTTTTCGGAGAAATTGGAGCATCTACCGGGGGTAGAGGCTAAAGTCGTGGAAGATGTGTTATGGAGATTTCGAGATGTTTTTGACGAACCCGACAGAGATGGTTGTAAGTCGGGAGTAGAGCATAGGATTCCTACCGGGGATGCCAGCCCCATCATGAAGAGGCCATACCGAGTGCCGCATCATCTGAGACCCGTCGTTGAAGAGCATTTAGCGACCATGTTGGATAAGGGGATCATTGAACCATCGAGTAGCCCGTGGTCAGCTCCGGTAGTCTTAGTTCCAAAGAAGACTTCGGATGGCAGTACTAAATATAGATTTTGTACAGATTTCCGGGCACTGAATGAAATAACGAAAGGGGATGCATATCCGTTGCCCTTGATTCAAGAGACGTTGGAGAACCTAGGGCAAAGCCGATATTATACCACTCTTGATTTAGCGTCGGGTTACCATCAGATACCTATTGCGGAAGCTGATCAGGAAAAAACGGCGTTCACCACAGTGGGTGGACACTTTGAATATAAAAGGATGGCGTTTGGGCTCATGGGTGCCCCTGCTACTTTTCAGAGGTATATGGATAATCTGTTAGCAGCGCTGAAGGGAAACGAATGCTTTGTATATCTTGATGATGTCATAATTTTTAGTGTTACTATACGCCAACATGCGGAAAGGTTAAGTAATATTCTTAAGTGTTTTCAAGAGGCCAACTTGAAGGTGAACTTAGAGAAATGCAGGTTTGCTCAAGAGTCCGTGGAATATTTGGGACATGTAGTTACATCCGATGGGGTCAAACCTGACCCAAAGAAGATCGATGCCATTCGAAACTTCCCTAAACCGAGCAACGTAAGAGAAGTCAGGGGATTCCTAGGTTTAGCAGGCTATTATCGGCGGTTTATCGAGAACTTTGCTGAGATAGCGAAGCCAATTACGCAACTGACTAAAAAGGATATCGAATTCCGATGGAGCCATGAACAAACTGAAGCGTTCGAGAAACTGAAGGGATCATTATGTTCAGAGTCTGTGCTGGTATATCCTGACTTTCAGAAGCCATTTATACTTGCCACGGATGCCTCAGGGACAGCCTTGGGTGCTGTACTTTCGCAGCTGTATGATGAAAGGGAAAGACCTATCGCATATGCCAGCCGTCAGTTGAACGCCGCTGAACGGAACTACTCTACGACCGAGAGGGAACTTCTAGCCGTGGTGTGGGCCACACAACAGTTTCGTTGTTATCTTCTGGGAAGACCTTTCACCTTGGTGACGGATCATGCCGCCTTAAGGTGGATGCTCAGCCTTAAAGACCCTTCGTCCAGACTTACCCGTTGGGCCTTAAGATTAGCAGAATTTAGTTATACTGTTGAGCATAAACCTGGCAAGCGCCATACTAATGCCGATGCTCTAAGTCGCGCCGCAATAATTGCGCCCGTGCACCGAGGATGGAGCCGTGAGGAGATGAAGAATGCCCAACTGGACGATGACTGGTGCCAGGAATTATGGGAAAGAAGAGGTAATGGAAGAGCCGTATGCTCAGGTGACTTATTATACTGGACCAATGGGGATCCGGAGAGGAAATCATGGAAGCTAGCTGTTCCGACTAGTATGAGAAGCTCTGTGATCGAAGGTTGTCACAGCACCTTGTGGGCTGGACATCCAGGAACAGAGCGGACACTACGGAAAGTGAGGGAAAATTATTACTGGCCAGGAATGAAACGTGACGTGGAGAATTATGTGAGGCAGTGTCACTCTTGTGCGGAGAGGAAGACTCCACCAAGATTAACTGCGCCGTTGTCAGAGGCTTTTGAACCAAATAGACCATTTGAGATGGTTTCGCTAGATATAGTGGGCCCACTTCCAGTGACTCGAAGAGGCCACAAGTACATCTTAACGTTTATCGATCACTTTACGAGATATGTGGAAGCGATACCGTTACGAGAGCAAACTGCCGAAGCCACTGCGCATGCCTTCGTTACTACAGTAATAGCGAGGCATGGAACACCAGAGAGGCTACTTACGGACCAAGGGAGAAATTTTATGTCCGAGCTGTTCACCGCTACTTGTAAATACATGAACATCAAGAAATTGAGAACCACTGCTTACCACCCGGAGGGTAACGGAAGATTAGAACGTGTTCACAGAACTCTCATGGAGAGCCTGAGTCATTTCGTGAAAAGGGATGGAAAGGATTGGGACCGATGGTTGCCCTTTGCTGTCATGGCCTACCACTCTGTCCCACATGCCTCTACCGGATATTCACCCTTCTACTTACTGTACGGGAGAGAACCAACCTCGCCGAGTAGTTTCATGATGCCAGAAGACATCGACAGTGTAGAGGATTATATAGAAAGATTAAAACAGAAGTTTGAGGAAACTTATGAGGAAGCATTCAAACGATCAACGGCTGCGGCCCGAGATAGGGCTAAAACACGCGATAAATTCAAAGTACTTCGAGAATTCCTGCCTGGAGATGCGGTCTATCTGTTGGATCCTGTAGCGAAGATAGGAGAAAAGAAAAAGTTTAGTCGACCATGGAAGGGACCCTATGTGGTCAGGAAGAAGCTATCCGACGTGAATTACGAAGTAGCTGATTCACTAGGTAAACTGGTGGTGACCCATGTGAATCGATTGAAACGGGCTTACCAGAAGGTAGAGTTCGGGCTAGACATCCAGAGGCCTGAAGAAGATGAAGCCGTTGAAGAATCAGAAAGGACAGCCTCGGAAATAGACGATGAAGACTGCCCTGGACAATGGAAGCCCATGTGGGTAGATGAATACGATGACGATGAAGAAGGAGGACTTGTAGCTGATTTGGACGAGCAAGACGAGGATGTCGAGGAAGAGATTTTTTTTTTTTTTTTTTTTTTTTTTTTTTTTTTTTTTTTTTTTTTTTTTTTTTTCGAGGAAGAGAACCGCGAAGAAATGCCGCAGGCTAGAGCGGATGACGTGGAAAATGAAGGAAACGCGCTAGATGCCGATGGTGGTCTAGAAGAATTGCCAGAGGTATTTAGTCCACCGGAAACGAGTAAGTCGCTGAGAGCTGACCCTATCTACCGGCCTTCTCCATCTGGGTGGAAGCCTCTACAGAGGTCACCGTACGCACTTCGTAGCAGATTGGCTACAAAGAGCGAGTAACAATGTAACTAGAGGTAACTTAATTTCCTCTTTCTACGCTTTAGGTAAGAGAAATGATAAAGTAATATAAAAATTTAACTGAACGTGTGATCATGATATGATGTTAGGATTAATATAGTGTAGGAGAAAGGCGCCGTTAGAAGGAATATACCCAGTCCGGGTGCGGGCCAAAGCTGAATTGTAGTAGGTGGCGGTGCGAACTAATCCCGGAACGGTCCCTGTTCCCGACAACGGACCTCTTTAATGTGATTTTGAGAGAGTGATGGACTTTCTGCTCCCTTACAGGTACGTCTGTTGTATGCGGGTCCGAAGTGGCCAAGAAAGAAGGCGTCTGGTTTGTTCAAAAGGAGGACGTCCTGTTGTCTGGAGAATGCTGGCGAGTGGTTATCGAAATCAACGTGACGGAAGCCTGCGGAGAATTTAGTGCTTTGGAGGTCACTACACGTGCCGCTAGAGATAACATTTTGAGAGCTATGGGGGCGATGCCCGAACTAAGAGCCGTAATAGAGACGACCGACAGGATTCTTGACATGGAGAACGAGCTAACCGACTCGGGACGAGTCTTAACTGAAATGTTGCCGCATGGTCGGATTCGCCGAGGCCTGTTGAACGTTGGAGGGAAGGCGCTACGTGTCCTATTTGGAGTAGCCGAAGACGAAGAGCTCCAGGAGGCAGAGAAGCACTTGGAAGCTGTGAAGACCCAAGTAGCAGAAGTCGTCCATATCCAGCAGTCTCATTTAACCTTGACCCGGCGATTAAGCCAGAAGGCTGGCTACACCAACAGACAGCTGATGTCCTTGGCGAAGGACGTGAAGGAGGCCGCGATGAATACGGAACGTCACCTTGCTGAGTTGGACGGACGAGTCACTAGTCTAGAACAATTGGTGCATACTTTCGTGAATGTTTCAGCGAAATTGCAAACTTTAGAATTAGCAGTGATGAAAGGGCTGATGGACATGAGGAGCATGTTGCGAGCGATGGAAGGATTAGCCAGGGGTAGTTTAAGTGTTAGCTTGATAAGTCCCCTAGAATTAAGTAATTTAATGTCAAAAATTCGAGCCTCATTGCCCATGGGTACCAATATTATTTCGGGGACTAGCCCCGCGGAATTGTATGCTTATTATAAGGTGTGTGTTGTGCGAGCGGTGTCCGTTGGGGACTCAATTAAAATTCTAATTGACCTACCTTTAATGTCCGAGGGACATAATTTTGAACTGTTCCAGTTAGTAGTGACGCCGAGTATGGACCAAAGGACGGGATTGTATTCCGTATACCACCCGGAGACTTCATTTCTGCTGATGAATAAAGACCGAGCCAGCTACGCCTTGCTGCAGATGGAAAACCTAGCCAAATGTCGAACGGGACGCTTGATGGTGTGCAGCGTGAATTTTCCTGTCTACACTCGATACCATCCGAGTTGTGTGTCGGCCCTGTTCTTTGGGGAGTCCGACAGCATTAAGAAAAACTGTATCAAGAATGTATTGGTTTCTACACCCACTGCCATGTGGGCCTTTGATGAGCGCCGTGGGCGTTGGTTATTCAGCCTTCCTTCTCGACAGAAGATCACATCCCAATGCCATCAAGGGGAACGAGTCGTGGTGACAGAAGAAGATATTGAGGGCAATGGTGAACTCGAGGCGATGAAAGGGTGCCGACTAAGGACTTCGGATTTGATGCTGCTACCCAACACCCAGAAGACTGGTTCCACGGAGCTGAACAAACGCTTGACCTCGATCCAAGTTCCCAGTCGACTAGATATCAATCCAGAGGGAGTGAACATCGTGTCCAATAAAAGGGAGCTGCTCCAACTAGCCAGAGAGAGGAAGCTGATTCATAGTTTTGAACCTGGCGACGATGAAATTGAAGTAGATGAGCTATTGCGCCTGAACAACGAGCTACAGTCCGAGCAACCCACCGGAGGGGTTACGAAAGTTGTCATCTGTTCGGCAATACCGCTATTGGCTTGTATTACCATTGTTGCTGCTTGGTGGATGAAGAAGCGCAGAACGAGGCCAGTGATGTCTGACGAGACCGAGGACCGAGCCATCCCGATGCAAGAACGAACAACTGCTCCAATCGCACAGCCCAGGCTGCATCGGCTGTCCCCTGCAGAGGCCGATCTACTGAGACAATCCATGGACAACCTACACTACAGCGTAGTCCAAATGCCAAATGTGTCTAGTGACTAGTGAAGTGTATACTGTGATGTGACAAAGTCATTATAGTGACCTCTTTTTCAAAGGAGGAGGTAATGTAATATAGAGAAATTAAAAAGAATTATTTAATAAGTTTATTTTATAATGGATAAATGAACGTGTAAGTGTAGTGTACTTTAAGAAGACAATTTCTTACATAAAACAGAACAATATTCAACCTGTATTAAATAATTGTATTGTATGTTTTAATCCTATAATATAAGTTAGTAGGTTAGATAGTTTTAATCTCATTCGGCCAATTCCTAGAAACTGTAAGTTGGTGTCGGATTACCATCCGCTCGTGCTACGGCGCTACGGTGCGGTGCGTGCGGGCGGCTGGTATGCCCGACACTGTGTGTCGAGTCAAGCGATGAAACAGATGTGTTTTCATTGCGGGAAAAATGATTGTAAATTTTCATACCTAAAGTCAGTCAGGAAGAACCGGGAAGTATTTTGTGTTTTAGCGACCGCATGTGTCGGGAATGTGTATCAGTTGTAGATTTTGTGATGGTTTAAGAAAATTGATAATAGTTATAAAATTCTATAAGTATTAAATTTTGTGCGTTAATGGTGTGATACGGGGTGATGTTATGATGTTCACCGCCGTTCGATCGGGATTGTTTCTCCAGTTGTGGATAATGACTTGTAAGTACCCCCTTTTGGGATTTTTCTGTTCATGAGGTTCGAATTTTGAATTATGTTTTAAGTGGTTTTACTGGAATTGGCCGCATTAGAATTGGTTCCACTGGTTTTTCTTTTTTTAGGTTATAAGTTGTTTAGTAAATTAGTAAAGCTAAGATTCCTATTGTCTACAATAATTGAACTATAATGTTTTTAATTTATAACAACTATAAATTAAACTAAAATAACCTTAATAATTAAGGTATTAAAGTATTTAGAGTCACAGCTGTAGTGCGGTGGATAAGTTTGTGCTTAGATATAAGGTATTCAGCTGTCATGTTTCTAGGGAACCTTGTTGGTATAATTTAGTACTAGTTAGGGTCAAATTTCTGAATAAGAATTTGGGCAGACAAGCCACGTATTATTTGTAGTAATTTATAAAAGACCGTACTGGCTTTAGAGGCAGTCGAGTGGCGATAAACCGTAAATCTTAAATGTTGAATTTAAATAGTAGTTTCAGTGTATTCATTAATTTAACGTATTAAATACTAATTAATTACTTACTTAATTATGTCGTCGGATATTATGGTATTCTTCCGACCATTTAATATGGTATAAATATTATTATTGTTCTTGAGTAGGGTTATGTTCCTGAACATTTGGTGAAGTTAAAAATTAAAATACTTACTGTTAACGGTAAAGTTGTTAGATATAAAATTATTTTGCGATGCAATTATATTATTACTTATGTCCTCGTTGGCGTCTGACTATTTATGGTTATCGTAGGTGCCTATGCATTGGGAGTAGTGTTATTCTGTTGTAGTTTACGTATATTCGCCAGTGTGAACCAAGTCTAAATTAATAGTCTAGGTTAAAAATTAATTGTTTTATTTTTGGTAAATTTTTATAAAAATTTTGATACCAATTGGCGAGTAGTGACAAAATGGGGATTCAGGGTCGGGACGTGGAGGAGTCGGTGGTCTGGTCAGGTAGTGTGACAATGGGGGTTCGGAGTGAGTGTTGAGTGAAACCCATTCCAGACTTATTTGATCGGAGCCATACCGGTGCCTACACCCCTCCACCTCGTACGGCGCTCAGGAGCCTTGGACAGCGCTTCTCGTCTTTTGGTACTTTGCTTCCTAAACTTGTTTGGTAGTATTTTACTTGTGTTTTTGGATGTTCTTACTCCACGCACCGCCGTGGATATAATAAAGTCTGTTTTACTGAATTTATGCGTCAGTGTGGTCAATTTCCGTATCCCCACAGTTTCTATATTGTTACTTAGTATAAGAGGGTTTCCCGGGGTGTCGTTGGGTTGTTCACCTCGCTTGGCGGGGGTTACAATTATTATTATTAGCGTATTCTCCCTTAAAGGAAGGCGATAAGCAAACTGAATCATTTTTTTTCTTGTTGTTCTTTTTGTCCACCCAGTACTCTCGCATCCGTTTTGAGAAAGCCTGTTTCCTTTCTTCTGACCACTTTGGCCTGTGCTGCTTCTGCTTTGGCTGCTCTGGCTCTATCTCCCATCTGTCCACCTTGTTCCTAAATATGTTCCTATCTGCGATGTCTTGTTCTGTTATTTTCGCTTTCCTGAGATCCTTATAGATTTCACTTATCCACGGTGGCATTTTTTTGAGAGACGTTGTATACTCCAATATTTTTCTTGTTAGCCTGTTTTCTGGTAACCGCTGTATGTGTCCAAAGAATTTCATACGTCTCTTTCTAATGTCAGCTTCTACATTTGAGAACTTTTCTACGGTCTGGTTTGGTTGTAATCTGAACCCGTTTTCCGTTTGCCTAGCACCAAGGATCTTTCGGATTATTTTCCTTTCTTCTTTTTTTATGTCTTCCAGCTCGTGTTTCTTATTTAATGTTAGTGTCTCACTTGCATACAGGAAAGAGAGTTTGATAACTGTGTTGTAGTGGCGGATCTTGGTGTTTCTTGACATCGACTTCTTGTTATATAAGTTCTGTATCATCCACAGTGCTCTTTTGGTCTTTTGTAGCCTGTTAACCTGCGATATCTCCTCTGCTCCTGTGGGCTCTATAAATTCACCTAGATATTTGAAGTGTGGCTTTCTGTTAATTATACCATATTTTGTGTTCAATGTTTCAATATTGATTCTATTGCCAATAAACTCAGTCTTTTCAAAAGAAATTTGGAGCCCCACTTTTTCTGCACACTCTTTTAGTGTCTCAATCTGCTGGACCGCTGTCTGTTCATCTTCAGCTACCATTGCCAAGTCATCCGCAAACGCGAGGTAAGGTATGTGTAACCTAGTGTTGCCGGTTCCAAGTGTGATTGGTTTCCAGAGGTTTTCTTCGCGGAGTTTGTTCTCCCATTCTTCCATAACCTTGTCTAATACAATATTGAAGAGCAGTGGCGACAGTCCATCTCCTTGTCTCACGCCGGTATTTATGTCAAAAGGTCCCGAGATCTCTCCCATGAATTTCGCTTTAGATTTGGTGTGTGTTAGTGTTTGTTCTACGAGACGCCTTGTTTTGTGGTCTAGCCCTTTTTCTTCTAATATTTGGAAAAGTGATTGGCGGTCTATCGAGTCGTACGCTTTTCTGAAATCTACAAAAGTGCATATTACAGGCTTGCATCTTATTGCTTTCATTTTTATTATTGTTCTCAGGTTGAAAATTTGTTCTGCACAAGATCTACTTGGTCTAAATCCGGATTGGTAGTCAGATAGTTATTATATATTAATATATATATAATAGATTATTATTATTAAATAATTATTATTAAAAAATAAATCTTGATGTACACTACGTTCATTCACGTGACTCCACTCTAAAAACCACTTTATTTGTTGGTCAGTTTAATTTGTAAATTTTGTTATTATGAAAAGTAATAAATGAAACAATATATTTGTCATCGAATTTTAAAAATTGAATAATATTTGTCGGTGATAGACGTCTCTGTTATTTTCCCCACTTTAGTTTTCGTTACTGTCAATTTTGTCTGTACGGTAAATCTAAAAAAATTATACTTTTTGTTGCTATAGTGGTAATTATTATTTAACAAGTTAAATTAACAAATGGTTTTGGTGAGGTTCAAGTTTGTCTTGGTATTTTCTGTTTGTTGTATATCGTCTAGAACATTGCTTAATTAAGTTATTACTACGAAAATGACTTAATTATTTCTAAAAAGATATTATTTATTTTTGAGGTAATTTTCTACTGGTATAAATTACTTTTTATTGAATTTGATGTTAGTTATTAAACCTTGTTTTGGTTGGTAGACCAACTACTTTATTCTATACCGTATTAAACATTTATTTTAGCGCAGTAGCTTGTGCTGAAGAATTTAATTGAATTTACTGCCAGTGTAAGTTAATAGAATACTAACTTCAATGAACGTACTATATGCGAAATATTTAAAACTTGTACGAGATGACTTTAGGTTAGATTTATTAGTTAATTTAATTCTTGTCAAAGGATTGGATATTGTATTTTATATGAAACATAAAATTTATAATAAAGTTTACCTGATTAACATTTCAGCTCAGTTTTTGATGTAGTGTAATATTAAAGATAATATTTCACTTAATTCTATAGTCACAAACAAAAGTAAGATTTTAGCCGTTTTCATCAGTATAGATTCTTGTAAGGTAATGTTTATTTTAAATCACTTATTAGGGTAAGAGTTTAGTAAGCAGGTTGAGGTTGAGGTTGAGGGAAAGGTGCAGGTGAAGAGAAGGTGGGTGTTAAAGTGAAGGTAGGAATCTTATAGTGCAGGCGATCTTTCGCGCTGCTTTGCCACTTCGTCACCGCTTTAGACTTGCGACAACACAGCATCAATGTTTCTCCCATCAGTTAGAAAATAGCTAGTTCTTTTATTTTCTTAGTGTTTGATCTGTAATTGGTAATCATGATTAGTGACAGTAGTGATGATGATGAAATTTCGTAAGTTAGTGGTGGCTGAATCTAGTAATTGCAGATTCAGTCCTCTTCCGATAAATAAAGCGAGACAAGATCGGGATGAATATATTTTTTTACGGGCTTAAAGCGTACCCATACAAATTTCACGAGTACTTGATAAATAACTTCTGAAACATTTACGTATTTAGCTTTACAGTGGTGTTAAGATAACTTTAATGAATATATTTTGTGGAGAGGAGAAGGTTTTTGCTGTGTTGCTGCATCAGTGTTTAGGTACAAAGTATTTAATTCTCTCCTACTATCGTAAAATTCTTTACTGTGGTTTAGATGGTGCGATTTCATATGGCTTGTAAACCTGCCGCCACCATTCCGTTGAAATATTACTAGTTCTATCCGTCTTGCCTGTAGTATACAATATTGGTCTAACTTTTGTTGTAGACTATCTTCACTAATGACACTCAACTACGTTTCCGCCTTTAAAAACTACACTGTGTCACTTATTACATTTATTATTAATTTTGTTTGTTATAGTTTATATTCATTAATAATAATTACTCTCAACCAAGTTACACCTACGGCTATTTTCTTAATTTCTTCACCCCATTTCGTTCTTGGACGTCTTTTTTCATTCTCGAGGTTTCCAGTCCATATTCGTCTTTGGTTATCTTCCTCCTCCTCTGATTATGTAACTTACCCATTTCCCTTTGCTTTCATTACTTATAATTATGACTCTAAGTCCTGCTTGCTGTCTGATCCAACAATTTTTTTCTTCGTATTCTGCTGGCAATTCCAATCATTCACTTTATATAGCTCCCATTGTCGTTCGCAGGTTTTTCAGCATTTAATGATCCAATATCTAAGTTTTGCTGGCCGTACATTAGAGAATAGGTAGGATTAATTTATCCTATAACTTTGCATTAAGTTTTTCATCTAAGCCTACTTTGGATTTAAAAACCCGTGTTTTTTTTATTATGCATCTCAACTATGAGCACATCTTCTTGCAATTTCTGAAGGTTGACCTTTTTTAAGCAATGTCCGTAGTAAATTACTTTTTCCACCCTATTTTCTTGTCGATCATCTTTTAACAAATATTTTGGTACACAATTTATAGAAACCATTTGATATATGAATGTTTTGTAATCCGACCTCTTTACGCCCTTTGTGTAAAGAGGTTTCCACATACCTGGAATTCCGAGTTCAAATCCCGGTAAGGTCTGGGATTTTTTCATCACTGATTTTTATCTGTCACCCTTCTTATATTTTGAATTAGCAGTAATTGCAAAACAGTCGGACGTAAAGAAATCTGTACATCCTTTACGATGTTGTTGTTGTTGTTTAGGTCATCAGACGAAAGGCTGGTTTGAACCTGTAGAGGTTTTACTAAGTAAAACGAGGAGTGAGGTAGTTTACGATGCCTTCCTCACTTAGTGGAGACGTACGCTTATCAGCATGCTGGGCCCTCTGAAAAGCACATATTTTCCACTCTGCAAATGACACCTTCACTTCATTCACCACAGGGTCTGGCTGTTTAGTGAAATTCATTACTTTCAGAGGAGATAACTCTGACTAGTGTCTTTTACACATCTACCTCTTCTGTTCTTAAACGATTCAGTCATTTAATTGGCTGACCATGTGATAAGAATCAGAACTATTTATTTTAGCCCTGCAATGAACAGATTGAGCGTAATCTTTTACGATAGTTACCTAAATTAAGAAAGGAACCGTTTGTTCGAAATTAATGCTAGAGTAGCTTTTTTCGTGAGAAATTTAATTTTTTTATGTTATCAAGCTCAACTTACCGGGTGAAAATCAATTTCGTTTTATGTATATTATAAGCTAAGCAAAGTAAATAACTTTTGGGGTCACCGTGTGCCTTGTACGATAAAACATATTCTGTACGATGGTACATTTTAACCAATATTATAAAATAGTAGTAGTATTAGTAGCAGTAGTAGTAATAAGAGCAGTGCATTGATGGCATATAAGTAATTATATTGTCTTCACCGTCATGAATTAAATGAAAACCTGTTGAACATATTTATACTCTGACACTTATGAACTGACATCATCCCCTTTAACCCTTAACGTAAAACCTATATAGGGGAGAGAAACTGCTGAGTATGTTTAAACTTAAATTCGTCGAAGTAGAGAAAGAGAGAGTGGTGGAGAGGTTTAAAATCGTTGTCATTACAAGCTCAACTGATAAGTGAGAAGTATTTACTTTACGATACTATAAGGCCGACTAATCTAGAATACTATTCGGCCTACTAAACTTATTCAAAAGTAAGCAGTTGTGGTAAGTAGGCCTACATATGAAACCAACTGATGTTGGATGTCAGATCAAAAAGACGACAGCAGTCTTATTCATTCTCTTCATTGTATTGTAACCATCCTTACTACACATTCACATATGTTCCTATATAGTAAATTAAAGGCTTCTTTTCTAAAACAAAATGATATACATCTATCTCTCTTTATTTTGCTTTCTCCGCTAGTATTTTAACTGAGTGGTTTATGTAACTGGTCAATCAAAAACTATTCAAGTTACATAAAACTTATAACATTGTCATGTTTATTTCGGGTTCGTTCAGGATCTGGTTATTATTGTTTTAATAATAAAACTTTCTTTTAACTTTATAGCAAGTATTCTATCTTATTAAAAAATTAATTACTTCAGTTAATTATTATAATTAGAAAATTAAAATAACCTAGGTAGACTAATTAAATATTAACAGATTATATTTATGACTAAACTTAACTATAACATAAATGTAGCCTAATATCAATAGAAGCTTCTGTAATACGTCTTTGCACTCCCTTACTAGTAAAGTGGTCACAGTTTTTTTGTATAGTGTGCTGCAAAACGCACTACTACACCCATACTCTTGATTATAAACAAATGAGTAATAGATATAATATAAATCACTATCTATTTTTACTTTTATTGCATATTATTTTAAAAGGTATCAAAATAAATACTTAATGTTAGAATAGTGCAATTGCTTTTATACCCCAACGAACTAAAGAATGCAGATGAGATCTAGCCAATAACAGCCAAGGTCGGATAAGAAGTGCCCCTTCGGTAAGTCACACTCTGTTCCATAAAACTCATGATGACTTTTTGTTAGGCTGTCATTCACAGCGAGACCACAACGTGACAACGCAGGATACTATTAAAAAAAATCATTTGGCTATGTGCTGTGGTCTAGGTCACTATGCTCCACCTTTATCTGCAGTCTCTAATTCGTTAAGGTATAGTTGATTAATTAGATTGTATTACCACTCTAATTATTAGATTGTATTGCAATCACTCTGCAGTAGTTGCTTTTGTAATTGTCAATACAAAATGTAAGCTGTTTATATTATGTGTAAAGTACAAAGAAATTCACCAGTTCAGTTTGATTACTCGGAATAAGAAGGAGGATAAAAGTAGAGGGAACGTGTACAGTGCAAGCTCTGTTGAAATTACATGTAGTATAAAAAGAAATATTGCCATTTAAAATAAATAAATAAATTAATTTTTACTTACAAACCAAAATAATTGTATCTAACTGCCCCTCAAATGAATTGCTACAATAGGTACGCAACGTGTTATGTACAAACTAGTTTTTAATAACTTACTTTCTTTAAAGCTGACTTCACAAAAGACTTAACCAACACTGCTCCAAAAACTGTAGCGAACTTTTATAAAAACTACCATCAGATCTTGTAAAAAGATGAAGACTATTCCAGATAAATAAATTCACAATAGAATATTCCGCCCTATTCTAGAAAGGTCATAATGTAAGAGTAGACTAGCCGCTAGTCCAAAACCAATAAAATATACTTGTCAAAATTTACACCAAACCGCCTTACATTGTTCCACTTAGTACATGTCACAATGTCATAATATGATTGTCATAATATTTTAAAATAGTAACCTTAATTTTTATCGTAAAGTTTAATAGATAATGTAATTTTACGGCTCTCTCGTTCTTTCTTTTCATTCAAACCCAGCCGTTTACGAGTTCTTGTTCTTTAGGTACCACCTCCGTGAAGAGGTTTGGCTTTTATGCTCTGGATTCTGCAGCTCTAAATAATTTAGTGGAACTGCATTTGAACCTCGTTCTCATGTTTTTAAACCAGCGGACACGCGACTTATACCCCAACCAATTTTTCCAAAAAAGTTTCCCTGAATTGTATAAGGAGAAACCTGTAGGGCTATTTGTACGGTTCTTACAACCTGAAAATTATTCAATATGTTCACATTTTGAACGCCTTTAGTCTGTCAGTGGTTTTAGTTTTCAAGGTCATAGGTCAAGGTTACTGATAGGTTAGTAGCTACTCTTTAGTTAAAATTATATTTGATTTGAAAATATAGTCTTTTAGTTTTCATTTTGTATCCAAGATTTCAATTAAAATTTTATCCAATAAGTTTCTTATAAAGAACCCACCAGGTTGGTCTAGTGGTAAATTCGTCGCCGCTGATCAGCTGTTTTCCGGAGATGAAAGTTCCGGTTCAAATCCTAGTAAAAGTACATTTACACGGTTGTCAATACTAGGCACCGGTGTACTTTGAATGTTGGGGTTCAATTAACCATACTCTCTCAGGAATGGTTGGCCTGAATCTGAATAACACCTCATTTACACGTCATACCATCCTCATCTCGTTGGGTCACGAGGTTGCTTACTATTCTTAAATTGAATAAATTGGAACGTATACTTATTGGATTAAAAAAAAAATCTTATAAAGGCTATTTCAGTATTGTAACGACCTGGAAATTGAATTTGTTAAAAATCAACGTGGATTAAGTATCATTAATAAAATTTTATGAAATTTCAAGGACACGTTCGTATAAGCTTCAGTAAGGTGTAATAATAGTTTATATTATTTAATACACATATTAATCTTTATGGTATTAGGTACTTTTTCTTCAAAAATAAAATAATAATTTATTATTAGAGATATACATTTAAAATTGGTATTTCAATTTAATACAATAAATAATAGCTACTATAAAATAATACCCCTAGAAATCTGTCAATCCTATCTTTAAAAGTTATATGATAGTTGAAATTTTTAGATGAATCATTGGCTGAAATTACGCTCAGAAAATTGATATTATTATTGAGGGAGTGTGACGTACATTATGATCATTGAACAGTTAGTACTCAGGTGAAGTATTTTGGATGTAAAGAAGGGGGAGAAAGGTATAGCCTAGCGAGAGAATTCTCTCAAATATCCGTTACCTCACCTCCTTCCCATCGACTACGTATATCTGAGCCAAGCCATTACAGATGGATAATAAATGGTCTAAAGCATCGTTACAGCTGGATTATCGGCTATAATAAATATTATTCCCACATTCATTATAAAAGTAGAACGTGGAAAAGGGGAATGGAGGATCACTCTCTTATATTATTACCATGGAAAAGTATATGCTGTGCTTATACTTAAGATTCCTTCTCTTTATTTCTTCCCCCCGCCCTTATTACGTGTATTCTTCTTTACTGTTTCCACAACGTTACGAAATATCCCTCATCCCTTTCATGGTTTATTTTGCTTTTCAAATATTTTCCATTTGGCTGATATTCCAGAATATTTTATGATGAGCAACTTCTTTATATAATGTATCCTGTATATTTATTTGTTAGGTCCCTTTTATATTCTCTTATCTGCTCTCTCCTATAAAATCATTTTATCTTAAAATATTTATTTCGAATTTGCTTTTAATTTCCACTCCGATAGCTTTTTATTATGTTTTATTAATGAGGTATTATAATCGGTAAGTAATTGGGTGTAATATACTGATTTGATTACTTAATCTAATATTATATTACGAAGAAAGAATCGGAGACAATGTTTCATTCATGGACATTCCAGATATTATACCACTTTGTCCTAGAAAATATTAAAAGGAATATGAGGATGATTTGGCAAGGAAATGGCAATCTCTGTTAAGTAGTTTCTGTGCAGTTTTACTACAAATCCAAATTTTGGTAACCATATATTAAAGCCATATGTCAGAAAGGATAGGGGAATTATCCTCAAGTAATTCATTTCCAGTACTTATCTAAACACTATACACATTTATAACGAATACCTAAAGGTTTGCCCTATTAAGCCTTTATCAGCAATCAGATGTCAGTTTCACCCTAAGTTTCAAATCAGCATTAAAATGACAAATATTTACATTCAATCTGTTCGTTGCAGGACTAAAATGAATAGTTCTGTTTCGTATCACATGGTCAGCCATTTGAATGACTGAATCATTTAAGAACAGAAGAGGTAGAGGTATAAAAGACACTAATCAGAGTTATCTCCTCTGAAAGTAATGAATTTCAATATGCAGCCAGACCCTGTGGTGAATGAAGTGAAGGTGTCATTTGCAAGGGGGAAAATATGTGCTTTTCAGAGGGCCATGCTGATAAGTATACTTTTCCACTCAGTGAGGAAAGCAATGGTTAACCACCTCACTCCTCGTTTTACTTAGTAAAACCTCTACAGGTTTAAACCAGCCTTTTGGCTGATGACCCAAACTACAATGACAAAAATTAAAGATTACTCAAAACTCGACGTGTTAAAAAAAATAACTTTTTAATACTGTCTGTCTATAACTTGATGGCCTCCCGCAGGGAGGAGCAGAATCGGCCCGCTACTGGCTTCTCAATAACGTTTCATTATTGTACTACTACTAACTAGTACACTGGAATTGGTACATAATGAAGAATTATTGAGAAGGCTAGTAACGGGCTGATTCTGTTTCTCCCTGCGGGAGGCCATCAAGTTATTGACAGACTGTACATGGTTCATAATGAATTTTCCATTAAAAGTAGAATTTCACAAAAAAAAATGAAGAAAGAAAATGGGGAATGTATGTTAAGAAGTAATAAAGAGAGATAAGGGAATGTAAAATTAGAAAAGATAACAGACATTTTGAAAACAGTAAATATTCTGTTTTATGAAAACATCTTTAGAATGAACCAGCATAGATTTATGAAGATGGTTAGAATGATTTAGACGTTAGGTAGGATAGAAGGCCATTATGAATTTTATAAAAAAAATAAAGAATCTGAGGTGTTCTAAGTAAAAAAGAATTCGACAAAATCACAACCGGAAATGGTTAGTAATGAGGAAAAAAAGTTTAAGTGGAAAAATTAAAAAGGTTTCGGAAAGACGAAAAATTGCAATGAAAAGAGATCACGTGTGAGAAGAAAACCATTTAACGTAGATCTTAAGTTGGCCAAATAACTGACCCCTAAGTAACTGAATGATTCACTCACTCATTTATAACGATTTATCAAACATCCTCAATTCATCAAAATTTCAGAGACTTGAAATTTGGAACATTGTTTCTTAGATATTTTCGTTTAGGTCATCAGCTGAAAGGCTGGTTAGAACCTCTAGAAGCTTAATTAAGTAAAACGAGGAATGAGGTGGTTTACAATTTTGCCTTCCTCAGTGAGTGGAAAAGTACGCTTATCAGCATGCCAGGCCCTCCAAAAAGCTTTTACCTTCCACCCTGCAAAATGACACCTTTACTTCATTCACCACAGGGTCCGATTGTATAAAAAAATTCATTACTCTCAGAGGTGATAACTCTGATTAGTGTCAGTTATACCTCTCTATCTCTTCTGTCCTTAAATGCTTTAGCTATATAATTGGCTGACCATGTGATAAGAAACAGAACTATTTTTTGTAGCCCTGGAACTAGCAGATGGAGTGCAAATAATTTAACATTTACTTTTTATGGGCAGATGTTTGTTAGATATTGACAAAAAATAGAGCGGTTTTAACAATCACGCACAGTCGTATTGCGTTAAGTAATACATAGAAAATTACATAGTCGGTGGTCTACCTAGGGTACCGGGAACACCCCTCCCCACATCACAACTTGCTATATATGGATGTGTTCGTATTACCCTCCAAATAAAGAACTCAAGCAAATTCGCCCAAAATGGCGATTAAAGATGGCGGTCGAGTGTTTTTGAACAAGTTCAGTTATTTGCATAACATAGAATAAGACCGGAAGGAAAATAAAATATTTGGTTTAATTGTACCACGCTCAGTCCAGCGATTACTAATTTCATTAAAATTTAGGTAAGTTTGTTACAGGAAGTTAGGAATACATTAATAACCTTTCGTTAAAATGTCATTTTTATTAAAGGTACGGAGTCATTAAATTCTTTTAATTATTCAGAATAAGTGTTGTATTGAAATAATAATTCTATTTAAATATTCCGTTAGTTTCATCAGTTTTTATAAAAGGAACTCTCGAATAATAGCGATTTGTACTGTGGTTGTAAGAATATTGTTTTTTCCATTTTGAATTTGATTGTAAAACTTTAATTATACTCGTATTAATGTAAAAAGGTAGTTTTTTAAGAAGTCTGATCGTTTTCCTGCCCTTTATTATTAACAGTTTTTCTTCCAAAAATAAAACGGGGTGACATTTTGCAAACCAATTAATAATACGTAAAATGTTTCCTTGCGATAATACTATATAATTAAATGCATCATTAATCAATGTAGTATGTCTTAAATTAATTTAAAGTAACATTTTTATTAATTACAAATCAATGAAATATAATTATTATTGAATGGAAATTTTTAATTTTATTCTTAGGTAAAAAGATGTATAAAAATTTTATTCGATTCATAAATACATATTGTGTATCGGAACAATTTTAGACCACGTGAAGTGAATTTAGACATTTTTGGAAGCTATTTTTACAGCCCACATTCTCGGTGTTCGTTCACTGTAGGGTTTTCATCTTTCTTTTGTCAACCCAGTGTTATGTTTCTGCTCTTCATGGAAGTTCTTAAATTTACACCTTAAGTTAGTAATCAGTTGTTTGAATTTGGTTCGACATTAAGTTTTCTCGGTTTATTCCGATTTTTAATAACCCTTCTGATTTTTTTGACCATCTATCTGGCACTTTTAAGTATTTTTTTTATTGTCTTAAACATGTGTTTTGTCAGATATTTATCATTATTTTTACACAGTTTCCGTAGAATTTTATTCGTCTTTTTTTAATTGTTCCCGTCGGTCGTTCATTTTCCTTGTAGGCTACAGTTATTCTCGTCGTCGTAACCTGTACTGTCCGTCTTTTATCTTCAGACCCATTACTTTACGGAGGATTTTCCTCTCAAATTTCTCTGCTCATGTAGACCAGCCTTCCCGATTGTCCTGAGGAACTCACTCTCGCACAGGCACACAGTAGGCTATTATAACATCTGATCATTGCTTGTCTTGAGAGTGCTTATTTCTTATACAAGTGATTTTCTCGGAGTGCACTGGTTAACTTTCATCGTCTGTTTTTTTTACTGGTCTTCAATTGGATTATCTTCTCGAGGTACTTGGAGCTATCACCTTTTTAAATTTTTCCGTATAGTAATTTGAAGTGTAGCGGGGCTGTTCTGATATTCATTATATATTTGTTTTTCAAAGGAGTCCTACTTTTACAACTTGTTCTTTAACACGTTGACTTATTCTGTTTCTATTTCCGTGTTCAAGAAACGGTTGGTTGGTCGTCTTCAAAAGCAAGACTGTTTATTTTATCCCATTTGTTGAGCCTCCAGAATGTTCTTGGTTTAACAGTCCTTTCTTAGTACGTTCCATTTCCCATCCCCGAATAATCCTCTCCAGCACACAGTCAAACTAAGTTGAATTAAATATATATACATTCATATAAATAAATTTAATTCGGTTCATAGTTACGTCCTTACAGTATGTAATAAAATTTAACACAGGTCTAAGTGGCCTTTAAACAACAAACTGAACGCTTCCGCCAAAATCCTACATAAATAAACATAACCATTTAATACAGTATTTATAAATACTTAAAATTAATGCTAAATTATTTACAAACGTAATATGTTATTAACAAAAAGCATTCATGTGAATATGTCTGAATTGTTGTAATTCTCTACATAATGGTACCTCTTTTTGTTAATACTGTTTTTAGTGAAATGAATTCTATTTAAAATTAATAGCGTATAATGTGTTTTGTAATTTCAATTATTCCACGAATTTTATCAAGTGGACATTAAATTGTTTAATTTTACTTTTAGGTAGTTATATAGAATTTGTTTATTGAAATGTTTTTAGAATGCAGTAATTTAAATTTGTTTGTACTTTTTTAAAAATAATATATTAATAATACAGGGTGGTTGAAAATTAACTCGCACCTTCTAATATACGTAGGCTATATTTTATGTATTTATGATGCCTGGTCATGATTATTATAAGAAAATAATGCTTTGTGTTGAATCAAGCCTGTTAGAGCTGGAGTGTCTCAAGGTTCAATCCTTTTCTTTTCCTTAGGAAAAGTTTTACACCGGGCATTCCTAACATTTCAACTGCTGACACTGCCATTGTTTACCATTCTCGTAACATTCATGATGCTTTCTTGAACCTTCAACCTTGTAGAATAGCAGTCTATGCTCCAGAATATTATTGATCTAAGGTCAAGGTTAATAAGTCAATTGTTTAAGAATTCAAAGAAATCATTTTAAATAATCATAATTAATCAACAAAATAAATAAATTCTAATAAATTAAAAACATTCTAAATTAAAATTAAATAGCCTATATCAAGCTAAATTTGTTAGAATATATAAAAATTATAAATAAATATTCCAGAAGCCAAAGATCCAAATTTTATTAACGATGAAGTAATAAAACAAAAGAAAGTATAGTTGTAATAGAAGAACATAAGTTCTTCTATTTATTTTAATTATGGAACCAACTGCAACAATTTGGTGATTTTAATGAAAGCAGATGAAAATGTAAAAGAATTTAATAGACACTATAAAACGGACGATGACAATGTCTCGATGCCCCATTCGATTACCAATCGATTATCGGATAGGTCAACTAGAAGACTTCAAGAATTGAAGAATAAAATCGTAACTATAAACTCTTAAATTATATTTTGACCTCAGTAAACATTATTAATCAATTCAAACATTTTCATATCAATATATTGCAAAAAGTGTTAGACAATTTTTGTACAATTCAAGGTCATTAACATAATTAGATTTGTAGTTAATATGGTCATTAATAATTATAAAACGATATCAAGAAAAATCAATCTTAAAATTTTGTAAAAGTTAATTTTGTTTAGTTAATTTAAAAGTTTTCGTTTCATTAAATTTCATTTTCAATTCTTCAGTTTCATTTGCATTTAGTATACGTAACAAGACCTACGTTAAAAACTCTGCATTAACCAAATATGGTTATGGCGTAACGAGCGAAAATTTAAAGTAAATTGAAATAAATTTCTGAATATACTATTTTCGCTTCGTCTCGGTACTTGTTTGAAAATTTCTATTGATAACCCAAAAAATTCCACCATCAAATCATATTATTAAATATATAAGGAATTACTCTGGATAAACCTTTAATCTAGTAGAATCCGTTAAACTAAAACATAAAACACTATTAAACCGAGAAAACTTCTGTGTTGGCTTATTGGAAAACGTCTAACGTACAATAAAACAAAACGTTTCTGTCATGTACCTGAAAAAGACTATTTGGTCATATTCTAGTCAAATATACAGAACACAGCTCGCAGCTAATTGGCTCGCTTGTAAACAGTCAGTTCTGGGTATAACTAAGTCCCTTTAGTATGTATGAAGCGACACTTTGTACACAAACACTTTGTGTACATTGTGACTTTCAAATTTCTTTTGTTGTCGATACGATTAAAGAACAGTACTAACGATTGCACCTGAACCTTGCACCTTGAATTGACAAGCATAAAAACGAAAATCAACAAAATGTACACGCTACATCTAAATGACATTCCACGGCAGAGATTAAACAGAAAATGGAGCAGTTAATTACAGTAATATAATAGAATACATTATTACTAACCATGATATTACATTACTTCGCATTAAGCACACACACACACACACACACACACACTTATACTAGGTTATATTACATAATTGGAAACGTTTTATGGGTGATCAGCTTGCACATGCCATACTCACATCTCATAATTCAACCCAGTTTTAGTTTTTTAATTAACAGGAACATAAATTAAGAATATGACGAGAAAAGATCACTTAACCAATATTATCATTTCGTTCTTCTAATTTTGTGGTCGTTTTATGCAAGAGGACATTGGTATTGTATAAAACAGTTGATATAAGTATTTGTAAACAATGTCAGAAAAGTTCTAATAGGACGTGTAATATACTTCATTACAAAGGTCTTCTCTTCTCCTTACAATCAAGGATTTAGTTCCCGCCTGTTCCAACTCACAACCGCGGAAAGTATTGAATTATTATTATTGCCATTTCTTCCATGGCCTCTCACCATCTCTCCTTCCCTCCGGTCTATATTGCAAAATATTAAGGGTAATCCTCCCCTCAGGCATTCTTCTTACATGCTGCCTCTATCGATTTCGATATTCTGTAATCTTCCAATTTAGGTTGTAAACATCCAATTCCGTTCTTATGTCCTCATTTTTTAGTTGGTCCCTACGACTCCAACTCTGTATTTTTTGCAGTAATCGCATCTCTGCTGCCTGTACTCTACTCTCTTGTGATCTGGTACTAATCGACGGCTCACTTCCATAGAATAGGACTGGTACAGCCACCAACTTGTAAACTTTTTTCTGAGTTACAAAATTTCATGAGATAATATACTCTGATGAGAATAAACCCTATAAGGAAGGGTTTCCTAAAAGAAACCATTAGGAACCCTTATTAAGAACGGCTCTTCCAATGTAGGAAGAACCAGCAACTAATAGATAGATAATGTCCTCCATACTATTTATTTACATAACTACAAAGAAACTATTGTATCAATCAAGGATTTTGTTAATTCGAGAAAATACAATTATATAAATATTACCACAGTTTTTTAAAGCTTGTGATATTTTTGTTTTGTAATTTCTTCCTGCAAAACACTTTTTTCCAAAACAAATATTTGAAAATACCTTTGTAATGGTACACTATACTGAGAATTAGTTCTAAAATATTAAAAGACTGTTTAAAGTTAGGTTTACCATTCATAGACCTGACTTTATTTGACATTTTAAGCTACATGCAGTGGTAGTTCCAATATTTTCTACTGATTCTTTCAAACAGATATGATTAAAATTCTGAACTTTTGAACTTTTAAGATGCAGAAAAACGTTTGGTAGTAGACTAACTTTAAACTCACACTGTACTTTTTATAGAATTCTTTAATAAGACAGACTTTTGTAATTATATATCTTTTATTCAGAATTGTTTCATTGCAGGAATTAAATTGTTTTATTGAAGAATGCATTTGTTTGTTCTAGTATTATTATTATTATAAACTGTCAATATAAAATTAGAATAATTATGTGTTTAGTTTGAAAACTAGTTACATAAGTATGGGTATTCACCTACTTAACAATTGATAACAACTTTGTTATTTAATTTTAATGCACTTTACTTCAATAAATTCACTAACTTAAAATAACTAAGTATTGAACAACTTTATACATTTAAACAAATGTTTCCTAATTAATTCTGTTAGATGGTAGAAAGTTGAAAGAACTTTCCGATTATAAGAATATTATAATAGTTTTTTTGGTACTTACATTAAATTTTTTTTTAAGTTGACAATTAGTAGTTTGTTAAAATTATTTTAAACTTCTCTCTAGGGAAATTATACTACCTAAAACAGTGCTTTTGTTAACGTATTTATGAATATATCCGTTCATTCACTTCAACAAATTGAAACACGTAAAGATTTTCACGCAGTTTAATAATTTAGTCCTAAATTGATGTACGATTTCCTAATAAACCCATATACCTAATTGAATTTCTGTTAATAATATACGTTTGGTTTTAAATTTAATAGAGCTCATATTGTGAGGCTTTTTCCGAGTTCTTTTAAGTATTTCATTATTTATCAATTATGTAACAAATTTTCGTGTTTATTAATAATAAACAATAATAATAAGAATAATAAACCATCTGATTTATTCCAATGAAATCTTTAGGGGTTGTATCATATGTTTTTGATGTTGACATATCGGATACGTACTACAGCGATCAGTGTCTCACATACAAGATTAAATTTGTTAATTACATTTGATTAGTAAAACATTATAATCAGCAGCTGATTGTAAAAAGTTTGAAGATAATTATATAAATTTTTTCAACTTAATTAAAATTTTATTTAAGCATTAAATAAATAAAGTTGTTATATTTTTAGTTAACGAAATTAATTAAATAATAATTAACTAATCTTCTTCTTCTTCTTCTTCTTCTTCTTCTCACAATCAAGGATTAGGTTTCCGCCTGTTCCGACTCACAACAGCGACAAACAACTGAATTATCGCCGTCTTTTTCGTGGTTGTCCAATATCTCTCCTCCCTACTGGTCTGTATTGCAAAACACTGAGGGGGATCCTTCCCTCAGGCATTCTCTACGTGCTCCCTCCATCAATTACGATATTCTGCAATCTTCCCATTCAGATTCTAAATATCCTGTTCCGTTCTGATGTCCTTATTTCTTAGTTGGTCCCTACGAATGCAACCCTTTGTTCTTCGCATAAATCGCATCTCTGCCGCCTGTACTCTACTCTCCTGTGGTCTGGTACTAATCGACGACTCTCTTTTATAGAGTAGGATTGGGGTAGCCATCATATTGTAAAACTTTATTTGGATTTCGTTTCTTGTTTTCCTGCTTAGGGTTCCAGCCGGCCGCGTTGGCGGTGTTGGTAACGTGCTCGCCTCTCATCACGCGGTCTTGGGTTCGAATCCCACTCGGGCATGGCATTTTTTCATACGTTACAAAACATTCATTTCATCCTTCACCGTCTGCATTAGCAGCAATGTACAAAACAGTCGGACGTTAAACCAAAAAAAAAAAAAAATGCTTAGGGTTCTGCTAGTATTGTTGCACACTGCTTGAAATTTTATAACTTTCTTCTCTTTGTCCAAATCTTGATCAAACGCAATGTCACAGCCTAATTAATTTCACTTTGAGACTTGTTCGAGCACTACACCGTCTACCATAATTTTAGACCTTGTAGGATATTTACGAATAAATGCCATTACCATTCACTTTTTTATGGAAACATTGAATTAACTTATTAACTCACAATTTATATACTAATTTTTTCATCAAATTTTTCCACATAGGCTACGTGTTTGCCAAAGAAGAAAACAATAAGTAAGGCTTTTTCATTTAAAACTTTTATAATCCTGAAACCGTTGCTGTTTAGATCAGCAGCCGAAAGGCTGGTTTGAACCTCTAGAGGTTTTACTAATAGTAAAATTGAAGTGTGAGGTGGTTTACTATTGCCTTCCTCACTGAGTTGAAAGAATATGCTTATCAGCATGCCAGGCTTACCGAAAAGCACATACTTTCCACCTTGGAGATTCACACTTTCACTTCTTTCACCACAGGATCTGGCTGAATAATGAAGAAATTCATTACTCTCACAGGATATAACATTGACTATTATTAGTGTCTTTTACATATCTACCTCTTATGATTTTAAATAGTTCAGCCATATAATTGGCTGACTATATGATAAGAAACAGAACTATTTGTTGTAGCCCTGGAATTATCAGATCGATCGCAATTAGTAATTTAACACTCCACCCGCCGGTTATGGACAACATCCTGAAACCATAAAACTGAATATTATATTAAGAACTAGGATATGTTAAAAAAAATTAGTTAATATTTATGAACTTATTAATTTTCAAAATTTAACAGAACATATTAATTAGTATTTTAAACCCCATAAATTAATTATAAATCAAAGCTGTGTTTAAAAATCAAAATGTAAGTTTGTCGGAAACCAGAGTTCGAACCACGCACATGTTTGTAGTTCATTAAAATAAATTGAAGAATTATAATAAAATATCAGAATAGTTATTATTTAAATTAATCAACAGATATTGAAATAAGATCGAATCATTGAATATCGACGTACATAACATTGCTAAAGGTTGAATAAACAATTTGAAAATAAAAGAAGATAGATCTCAGCTGTTAATTGAATTATTAAAGAAACAATTGAAGAATACTACAACGAAATAGAGGTACAAATATTTTAGCTAATTGACGAGATGTATAAGGGAAACCATATTACACAGCTGAGTTAGATCTATCACCAATACATAAAAAAATTACAAATTTCAAATAAATAAAGTACCTGTTTGTATTGTTTCAAAATTTAAACATTTTATGTAGACAAGTCAAAATGTGTTAAAATTCACATTTTACAATTTATATTTTTCTTTGTAATAAGTTTTTTTAAATCACTGAATTTAAAGGGTAGTACGATTAATCAACCTTTTGGCACTTGCTTCTTTCATCTTCCCTAAATGCTTTTCTTTATTCTTCAGATCATTTCTTGGTGTTTGCTAGTTTTTTCTCTTGAAACTTTAGGATTTTTATTAAACTCTTGAACTTTTCTCTAAAGCAGATGATTTCTGGTGTGATTTTGTAAATTCCCAGTTTTTGTATTTATTTCTTTGTGCCACAGGATTTTGGCTTTGTGCTTATTTAAAATGTTGAAGATTTGTTTGGTTAACTTAGATTCGTCCATTCTGTAAATATGGTCATAAAATTGAAATCTTCTTTTTCTGATTGTGTGTGAAAGCTTTTCCACATTTGTGTAAATTTCTTTGTTTGATTTTAATTTGTATTCTGGTGCTATTTTCTTGGGTCCTAAAATTTTTCTTGAGATTTTTTTCTTTTCTGACTAGTTTTTCCATGGTAAAACATTTTAATTGTTTTTAAGGTTTCCGCTGCATATAAAGCTTCTATCTTTTTGTAATAATATTTATAATGTATATATTTTTTTAATTAGTCTTATTTCATTTAACACTATACTATCTCGTCTATTGCGTTACTTTGAACGCCATAATTGGAAAAATAAAATTAAAGTGGATCTTTTAAACCTATCATTGCTTTATATAATTCATAGAACACGTGTGTAATTTTTAATTACCTTGTCATGTAGGAACAAAAATCTATTATTAGATTTGTTAATTATAAATGTAACTGCATTGGAATATGATTAAGAGTAAGTGACATCATTAAATTACAACATTGTAAA
This sequence comes from Catonia carolina, assembly GCA_035578175.1. Lineage (NCBI taxonomy): Eukaryota > Metazoa > Arthropoda > Insecta > Hemiptera > Achilidae > Catonia > Catonia carolina. The sequence goes on along the minus strand of JAQMRL010000003.1, from coordinate 21,870,148 downwards.
ATTAAAAATTAATTTTCCTGATTTATTATTGTATAATTAAAATTGAATAAGGAATTTTGAATATTAAGATATAATTTGAATTTTAAGCATATTCTATACGTTAACAGTTTAAAGATATTTCAGTCGGGATGCGCAAAGGAGGCTGCACCGTGTATACGAAGTACGTACACGTAGTCAACAATAATTGGATTTGAATAATCAAATTTTCCTCGGCTGGCATCTCTAATGTTGTTTAATTTTAAACCTCCCCAAAATCTTTCTCTGTCTTCCGCCTTATCCTACCTGCCACCCCCCACCATTCATTCTTACTCAAAGGACCTATTTTGCATTTACTAGTAATCACTTAAAGGTACGCACCGTTCTGTTCTTACTATATATATATATACACTATTTGTCAAGTTTATGTCATGTCATATAACATTAATGTATTTTCGGGTTTATTATATTTTATTCTGTTACTACTGGGTGAATCAAAAATATTTCTCTTTCTTAACTATAGTAGAAGAAAGGGATTTATTGAATTATAATTAAGTGAAAAGTAAATCACATTAAATGTTTACTTAATTTTTACGTACTCAAATAATTATTCATTGTAGGCCTACTGTATTTATACGGGAAAATACAGCGTTAGGGTAAACGCACAGTGAACGCTGATCGCAGGTCATTGATGACAGGTTGCTGGATGGCGCTGGTCGCAGGTCATTGACGACAGGGTGCTGGATGGCGCTAGTCGCAGGTCATTGATGACAGGTTGCTGGATGGCGCTGGTCGCAGGTCATTGATGACAGGTTGCTGGATGGCGCTGGTCGCAGGTCATTGACGACAGGGTGCTGGATGGCGCTAGTCGCAGGTCATTGATGACAGGTTGCTGGATGGCGCTGGTCGCAGGTCATTGATGACAGGTTGCTGGATGGCGCTGGTCGCAGGTCAATGATGACAGGGTGCTGGATGGCGCTGGTCGCAGGTCATTGATGACAGGGTGCTGGATGGCGCTGGTCGCAGGTCATTGATGACAGGTTGCTGGATGGCGCTGGTCGCAGGCCATTGATGACAGGTTGCTGGATGGCGCTGGTCGCAGGTCATTGATGACAGGTTGCTGGATGGCGCTGGTCGCAGGTCATTGATGACAGGTTGCTGGATGGCGCTGGTCGCAGGTCAATGATGACAGGTTGCTGGATGGCGCTGGTCGCAGGTCATTGATGACGGGTTGCTGGATGGCGCTGGTCGCAAGTCATTGTTGACAGGTTGCTGGATGGCGTTGGTCGCAGGTCATTGATGACAGGTTGCTGGATGGCGCTGGTCGCAGGTACTGATTCATGCTGGTAAGTACGATCAGTGGGATCATGTAATTACGCGCTTAAACTGTCATTCAGTTGTCGGTTTTTCCACGTGAGTTCCAGTAGCAGCAGTGGTCATGAATTATTTTTTGCGGAAATAATTAATTCCTAATGGAGAGAGAAAATCGCATATAATTGAAATCGTATTTATTCGTTCATACGAAATTGTTATATTTTAAAGACGATACCGTTAGTGATATTAATAAGAACAGAAAATTTTACGGCGACTATCTTCATATTTTTCCGCAATTATTAAAATATTAAGACGGGTTTTATAAATAGCCCTACATGAGTATGACTCTGAAAACGTTCTAGTTAACTTTCTTTTGGTAACGTTTACTTTCAAGTCAACCTTACAAAAACAATGGTGCAACCAATATTTCTAGAAAAAAGATTTGTGAGTTGCCTACTTTGAGGTAGTAGCCTACGTATTTTGAACATTTCGATCACTGATATTTAATATTATAAAGCAATTGTTTGGCTAGCAATAATTTTTAAAGTTATTTTTATCAACATATGTTATTAAAATTAATTAACAAGTTGTTATTATTAATGAAAACGTTTTATACAACGCCAAGTACACTGCAACTTGCCAGCAAAGCAGCAGGCAGGTTTACACAAAACAAACCTGTGAGCTGATATGCGCAGGTTCCCCCACCAGCGTTTACTGTGAGACGTCCGTTTAAAATATAATGGCATTTTCCTCCTAGCAGGCTCCCGCTTGTAAGAAAGCTGTCACCAGCGTTCCTTGTGCGCTTACCCTTACTGTCGCTTACCTGCCTACAGTTTTACAAAGTTTTTAGAACAAAGTTCAGCTCACTGGTTTACAATATAAATTGAAAGAGCTATTACCGAATGTGCTTTCTTCTTATATTTTTCTTAAATTTTTTTTTGACATTTTTGTGTTTTGCATTAACATTTTTTTTACAATTACAAATTATCTGATGGCGATACAGATATAACATGAATAATTTTAGCAACCATACCACTCAACGTTGAAGCTTCTGTGTTTTTTTTTTTACTTTATATTGTATACAAATTTATAGTTAGCCTATATTTTGCCCATAACAGGCAGGTGGAGTGTTAAATTAATTGCACTCGATCTGTTGGTTCCAGGGCTGCAAAAAATAGTTCTGTTTCTTATCACATAGTCAGCCAATTATATGACTGAACTATTTAAGAACAGAAAAGGTAGAGGTGTAAAAGACACTAGTCAGAGTTATCTCCTCTGAGAGTTATGAATTTCACTATACACCCAGACCATGTGGTGAATGAAGTGAAGGCGTCATTTGCAGGGTGAAAAGTAGATGCTTTTCGGAGGTTCCGGCATGCTGATAAGCATTCCCTTTGAACTCTGTGAGGAAGGCAATAGTAAACCATCTCACTCCTTGTTTTTACTTAGTAAAACCTCTAGAGGTTCAAACCAGCCTTTTAGCTGTTGACGTAAACAACAACAGTTTTATTTTATTCTTCTGGATTTTTAAGGGATAAAATATATCTGTTCAAAATAGTTCCCTTTAGCCTTCTTAAGGGTTCTCTGGTAAAGTCTCTAAGCTAATCGTCCTGTTTACTTCATTTTTGTCTTGCTAAGTTTCTGTGGAAATATTGGTAGTATTCGTTGTAATTCGAAGTAGATTAATTGGTAGGACTGTAACCGTGCTACATTACTCGGTTTAGAGGTTGAGTATTTGTGGGAACCATTAATATTCTGGTCGGTTTCAGAAACTATTGATACTGCTGTTGGTTTCTTTGATAACGGGAGAGAATAATGTTTATAATTAGAATATATAAGTATTTTTATCTGTTGTTTCTGTTTATTTTAATAAAATGTGAGGTTCCCAATCAACAGCTATGAAACGTACGGTTTCATGTAAATTTTTAAATATATTTTTTTATTTTATATATTCAGCTGTTTTCAATTTAATATCTTTTTTCTCTGTCTAGTCCTTCTCTATGCTCCAAATTTTATTTCCGGTTCTCCACCTACGTATCTCCTTTCGAAACATTACGATTTATTTTCCTGTATCTACCTATATAAATCCTCCCCTGAAATTCATTTACGCATAAAAGTTAAGTATTGTGACAATGTTAATGCTAAGGTCCGTTTCGAGATCTGGGTAGAATAAATAATTTACAATTTATCGTTTGAAATTACAAGTGTTTATTACAAACCATAAATTAGAATTAGTTTTCTTAAATATCGTAATAAAAATTATTAACTACAATCAAGATACTTACAATAAATAATGAACTAATTATTTATAATAAATTAATGACAATAAATGAACTTAACTAGTAACTATATTATCTCGCACTTAAGTAAACTAAATCCTACATACAACCAATTATACGATGAACAATAAACGTTAAACGATATTTAACTTATGTAGCAGGCCTTATACGATACACAGTAGACGCTAGACTTTCTCCACGCGTAACTGTTAGCCTACGCGGTTCAAAATTCACTCGCCGGTGACAAATCAAAAACTGACTCAAGACCAAACCGGCTGTGCCTTTATACGTAAACTATGGAAATTACAAAAAGAACTAAGATTTTCGATAACATAATAAAAATTCAAAGTCTTTCTGTCGGTTTCTAGAAAGTAACCACATTTAATAAATGATTGAATAACCACACCATTACAAAAGAACTAATTATAAAAATAGATACACGGAACCAACATGTTCCTTTTTGATATTTTCACAGTGTTATATCGTATTTTCTATTCAGTTATGTGAATAAACAATAAAAAGTTTTCATTTTCATCTTCAGATTAGGTTCTTTTTGAATCATACTGTAGTTTGGACTTAAGATTTTAGACATCTTGTAAGATATACAGAGCAAGAAAGGTAAAGTTTATGTTATACTTTCATTCAGTACAAGGGTTATTTTAGAATCACATCTCGGTTACAGATAAAAGTAAGTTAACTCAATGCATTAGAAAGATGAGTTTTATGAAATTCCGTAAGTTTCTTGTTCTCTTACTAAAGAAAATTGTTGTATTATTTAATAACTGTATATACTTGATATGACTAACATTTACTATTTCATGTTTTCTTCAGTTTAAATGTATTTGATACATCCATAATTTCTTTCATCGCTGATAAATTTAATCAGTGTTTTGAGTGAGGGTTCTCATTTTACTTTATAACATTGCAGTCTATTATTTAAAAAAACCCGATTTAGTTGCAAATGTACTGCTATGATGTGATTAATATTGAGTTAGTGTCTTGTTATTTAACGATAATTTTTAAAAGGAAACTAATTACACAATGTTTTGTAAAAAACTATATTTTCAAGTTAATTTCCAAGTACTCGTATTCTCTATAGATTTTTCATGTCTCCAGAGATCATATTTCTAAACGTGAACATCTTCTTATACGATTTTGGGTTGGTTTAGAGGTTGGTTTTAAGTTATTTTAAGTTTCATACGATCGTATATAACATAACAGACAGGTGGAATGTCAAATTATTTACACTCTATCTGTTCGTTGCAGGGCTACTATTTATTGTAGAACCATTGTAGAACTATTTATTGTACAGAACTATTTATTGTTCTGTTTCCTATGACATGGTCAGCCAAATAAATGACTGAATCATTTAAGAACAGAAGAGGTAGAGGTGTAAAAGACACTAATTAGAGTTATCTCTTCTGAAAGTAATGAATTTCATTACACAGCTTGACCCTGTGGTGAATGAAGTGAAGCTGTCATTTGCAGAGTAAAAAATATGTGATTTTCAGAGGGCCCAGTATGCTGATAAGCTTATTTTTCCATTCAGTGAGGAAGGCAATGGTAAACCACCCGACTCCTCGTTTTACATATTGAAACCTCTACACGTTCAAACTAGACTTTCGGCTGATGACCTAAACAACAACACGATCGTATAACACAAAGATTTAAGCCACTCATAGAATGTTTCTTTGTCGTTTCACTTTTTAGTATTGCTTCAGTTGCTTGATCGTGTGCAATTATTGCGGAAAAAAGTTTGAGTAAGTTACAATTTTTTACGTCTAACTCGATAATCGAAATCTGGAACTTCAGCGAAGCTATCGATCATAATATTATTGAAATCTTGACTTGCAGATTCATACAAATTAATAATTTGTAAACTTATTTTTGTAACTTTATTAGTGAAATTAACAACTTTTACAAGAGAACAACCAGTGAGAATGACTGTGGTTGAAAGATTAAATGACATGACATTAGTGACTTGCATGGAGAGAACCATCCATCGACAGGGCTCCGACATTTTATTTATTTTTTATTAATTAGATTATTTATATATAAGGAACATATATTTCCTAAACCAGCTGTTGCCTGTTCCAATTTCTCCTTAATCATATTTTAAACTTTGTTTGGTAAATGATGGGAAGAAATTTTGCATATAAGTTTTTTCCATATGCAAAAATCTGCTGTGGAAGTTTCGATAAAGCTTCATGAAAACTTCTTTTACCAGAAGAATTTTTATGTCATTGTGCTACGTAAGGTAGCGTTAAGAAACGTAAGAAGGTGCGTTTACTAACATTTGTAACGTCTTTGATTGAAACTTCTGAGGCCGAGCCATCATATGATTTAGCATAGCCATAAACTTAAATTGTAAACATCTAAACTGGCCTAAAAAGCGACTTTTATATCGTTATTTTTTTCCTAATGGGAAATACCGAACGTTGAGATATCAATCTCTATATCAGCTAAAGTATTATTATCTAAAGTGTGTCTTAACTAAAACACGGGGATTCCAGGTTAACAGCCTATCATATTACAGGCCCAAATACCTCATATATCGTATGTAGTGTTTTATACAATGAATTGAAGAGGAACACTCTTGGACAATCACCGTGTTGTAATACGAAGGCTATGTGATGTGTTTTATATACTACTTTTTTATGACTATAAAAGATACTTTTATTTGCAACTGTATAAAATTAACAACAAGCAAATTCGATAAAAAAAGGATACAAATATTAACAAATTTTAAGACATTGAGAAGATCGCTGCCCATTAACAGTACTCCAACCCTAATCATTAAGTTGGTTCATTATTTAATTAATTTTTTTGTTTATGTTTAATTTTGTCGTCTCATTATATCCTTACTCCAGAGTCGTTTCAGTCTTCGTATAGGGGCAGTTGGTAAATCCGGTGTGTCTAGGTTAACAACGAGCTGGTTTGGATTATTGGGTAATTTCTTTTTAAATCGTGTGTATGTGCGTAGGAACACATCGTTGATGTATGGGACGTTTAAGTGCGTGTGTAGTGTATCGTTCGTTACGTAAAAGGGAACACTAGTTATCTGTCTTAACAGTTTAGATTGAAAGCGTTTTATTTTCAAAATGACCGACGGTTTGGCACAACAGTTAATTTGGCTCCTCTACATTAAAACGGGTCTAAGGTAACACTATTAAACTAGTAGTTTTAGATGAAGTGGAAGTTAAGAAGATCTGGAAATCAACGAATACAGTTGTTTTCGTCTAGTGTCCTAAGTTTTTCGCGTTTCGTTAACATGTTGGTTCCAGGTTAGTCTTTTGTCGATGTAGACACCAAGATACTTTATTCTGTCATGTTGAGGAAGTGGCACACCATACAAATAGACTGGAGGACAAAGTTGCTTTGGTAAAGAAAACGTGACTTGTTCAGTTTAAGTAGAGTTAATTTTAATTCTCCAGTTTTGAAACCACAATTCAAGAGTATTAAAATGGTTTTGCAAGTTTAAAGAAACATTATCGTGACTCTCTGAAGAAGATAGAATTACGGTATCATCTGCTTAAGAGGCCATCGTCATCGTTGGGCTTAAATATTAAATAATATGAGTAAGCAATAATTAAACAAAAAAAGAATCGAGATAAGTATACCTTATACCCCGGTGGTTAGAGTGATAGTCAGCGCTGCTTACTTCAAAATAGACGGTCTCGAGTTCGATTCCCAATTAGCGTTTGAAAGTTATAATACTGTGACACTTATTACTAAGGTCCGTTTCGGGATCTAGGTTATTAAATAATTAATACACTAAAGTTTACAAATTACAAATATTTATTAGACTAAAAGATTACAAAATAAATGATTAAACTAATTATAATTAAATAACACAATAAATAACTTAATAACTTACTTAGCCTACTTACAATCACTTTTATAGATTACACTAACATACAACACAAACTGAATTCACAAAACTACACATTAACTTTACAATACACACACAACAAAGAGACGATATAACAATCTTACTCGGATACGATACTCGGGTGTGTAACCTGTAAATACACACCCCAATAATCTCTCGGCAAAGATCACACGAATACTGACTGGACCGCCGCCCGGGGGCCTCCTTTTATTATCATTCACAAAGATCGTTCCAGAACAAAGTAGAGAAATCTACTCAAGTACAAAAATAACTCTTTATTAATGAATGCTAGAAAAATTCCTTTGTTAACAAGTCAACTATTGTAAATAGAAACGTAAACAACCTCATAAACAACTTCATAAAAATAGCTGTACACAATAGTATACCTAAACTTTATGATAGTTATTTCAACCCTTATGAATGAATAGACACTTTGGTTACAACTGTCATTTACAAAACTGATCTTATTGTTTAAGTTATTGTTATTTTGTTATTTCTTAACTATGTTTATGAATGGAATTCTGGAAGATTCGTGAGCGATCCCGTCTTTTCTCGATCTTGTTACATCTTGTATGTTGTGATCTTGTATGTTTATGAATGGAATTCTGGAAGATTCGTGAGCGATCCCGTCTTTTCTCGATCTTGTTATTCGTGTAACCTGTAAATACACACCCCAATAATCTCTCGGCAAAGATCACACGAATACTGACTGGACCGCCGCCCGGGGGCCTCCTTTTATTATCATTCACAAAGATCGTTCCAGAACAAAGTAGAGAAATCTACTCAAGTACAAAAATAACTCTTTATTAATGAATGCTAGAAAAATTCCTTTGTTAACAAGTCAACTATTGTAAATAGAAACGTAAACAACCTCATAAACAACTTCATAAAAATAGCTGTACACAATAGTATACCTAAACTTTATGATAGTTATTTCAACCCTTATGAATGAATAGACACTTTGGTTACAACTGTCATTTACAAAACTGATCTTATTGTTTAAGTTATTGTTATTTTGTTATTTCTTAACTATGTTTATGAATGGAATTCTGGAAGATTCGTGAGCGATCCCGTCTTTTCTCGATCTTGTTACAATACATTCAATCCAACTAATTTCATACTATAAACCATTTTAGTTGCTAAAAGAAAAATCTGTTTGTTTTGATTTGAAAGAAAACAAATATATAATCATATTTTTATATTTAAGTTAATAATTTTATGGAAAATATTTTTTCCAATTTTTCAGTGAAATTTTTGTCTTGGCTCTTGTTGCAGCAGTTCCGTATGTTAAACAATAATGCATTGTTCTTTCTTTGTTACAGGTAACGTTCATTGCTGAGGCTTGTTGTAAAAAGAATATAATCATAGGATTAGTTGGTCAGTATGTTGTAATTTCTTAAATACTCAAGGCTTACCTAAAAGGTGAATTTTTACGCAATTTTTATACAGTTTTATGTATTTTGATGCTAATGTTCTGTGAGTACTGATTATGTTCATTATGAATTGGCAAAAGAGAAAGTCATGTGAGTGTTTCACACCAGAATTTATTTAAGAAAATTAGTATAAACGTATTTTGTTTAGCCGAAAATTTAGTATAAACGTATTTTGTTTAGCCGGCCGCATTGGCGCAGTTGGTAACGTGCTCGCCTCTCATCATGCGGTCTTGGGTTCGAATCCCATTCAGGCATGGCATGTTTTCATACGTTACAAAAATCATTTCATCCTTCACCGTCTGCATTAGCAGTAATTGCAGAACAGTCGGACGTTAAACAAAAAAAATAAAATAAAAAAGTATTTTGTTTAAAATACATCACCTCAAAAATAAAAGTGAGGGAACTGTAAGTAATTTAAGTTTTTTAAATAACGGTTTGCTGAAGATGATCAGTTTCTACAATGTAGGCCTACCTATATGAATTTTAATAACCCGTTTCATATTACAGTACATACAGCGTCGTCGAAGGCGCTGTTGTAAAATTTACATATGGTGAACAAACACTTGCTGGACAAATTTAAAGGCGACTAGGTCCTAACTAATATCTATTTTATTAGTTAGTTTTAATTTCTTCGACACATTTTCATGACTGTTAAGACCCATTTACTTCTGACGTGGGCCTTGAGCCCCAAGAGGTATCCCGACAAGAGGGCGAGCAGAACACACTCCCCAAGTCGGCCGACTTGGCTCCAACTCGCCCTCGAAAAATTTTATTCTAAAACTAGTTTTAATTTTTAAATACGGTGACTGTCGCCGTCACAAAGTTTCATAAGAGTTTCTAGGAACGGCCTCCAGGTCTATGCCTTCTGGCGACCAATTGGAGGGGAGGTAATGGGAGCAATGCCAGCAAACCATTTACTATTTACTCCCACTAAAATAACATTACGGATATAAAACAGAATTAAATCATGATAAGCTGAATTTTATAGTTTTTGTTATTTGATCTGTCGTATTTACCAAAGTAGACAACAAAACAGAATCCTTAAGGTTTCTTTGAAGTTAGTTAATAAAAGAATTAAGACTATTATTTTCAAATTTATGCAGAACAGAAATAATAAATTCTTATCGTTTTGTTGCAGCCCAGCTGATTTTAATATTGCATGAATGATAACTAATTAATTTTGATGCAATTAATTTTTTTCATCTTAAAATTCACTGTTGCATTAACAAACGTAAAAGAAGCAAGAAATGTAGACTAAATTGGAAAAAATAATTAAAACCGTTTTATTCAAACGTTCTTTGTTATTATTTAATTAATTCATTAAATTGTTTTTTGTGATCGAGATTTCCGCGTCATCCGGAACTGACATTTGGCAGTTTATTTTTTTATCGTTCTTCTTTTTCGCTCTCACTTTTTTGCGCTTTATGTCACACTCAAACACACTCTGCGAATTGAACCATTTATCAAATTCTTTCTTAGTGCATAATTGTTTCGATCTTTGTAGTGCCTTAATAATATTATAATTTACTAAAACAAAGTTCGATTCCCGGTTAAAATCAGGAAAAACTTTACAATAGTATTTAAACAAGGTCTAGAAACCGATTCTTAGTAATGCGAGCATGCATGTAGTAGACAATTTTACGGTAGCAGTATTTACTATTAATGAACTATGATAGACTGAGCGAAAAATATAACTGCATCGGTGTTGTATTTCTCCTTTATTTCATAACGGTTCCAAATTTTCAGAAGCCACTTAAGTACTTCGTACTTAATCATGTTCATAATGTTCAAAGTACTTAACTTTGTTCGCAAGACTTATCCCGCCAATGTAAATAATACAATATATAACCTACGATTAATTATTATCAAACAATGTAATCGGACAATTATATTTTTTTCCATCGTGAGTGAATGACGTAAATGAAAATCAACCTATGTAGAAATTAAAAATATGTAAAATCACTAATTGACGCTAAGTTGGGTTAGGCTATGTAGAAAATAAATTAATTTGCTAAAACTTTGATTGTAGTATAATTACAGTTTTCCCGTAAAATGTACACTAGGTTTGCTGTATTAAAATCCCATTTTTTTACCGATTTTTATAAGCAAAATGGAGAAAATCATTAATTGACGCTAAACTAAGTGTTGTAGGAAAATACCGCTAAAAACAAAAATTTATGTATTAAAAGTTGAAGATTTTTAATGTCTCACCTCTTTGACTGTGTACATTTTTGCCCTAAATTGAATAAGGCCGCAATTTTTAAAAATCTTATTTTTACCACGAGAGCACAGCACTCACATAGTATTATGATACTGCTGTTGGTTTCTTTGATAGTATTAGCCCTCACATAGTATTATAATATAACACTTAGTATTGTGAGTATTGGTAGTAGGGAAATTATCAGTCAAAGGGAATTTTTGAAAGTGAACTTTTACACATGATTTACAAATAAGTAAGGAAGCAACAATGATGGATCAAAGTTACGATTCAAAACGGATAAATGACCTTGAATACTGTAATAAATCTATTATAGTGATAAATGGAACGGCCCCGGAGTTGCAGGAAGCTCGCATTTCTGTGTTTTTGACTATAATAGGCTATTATTTTACTTGTTTTTATTATATTAGCGAATAAATAAGTTAAATCATTTTTTTTTTGAACTTTATTAAGATAATTCACACTGTACTTGAAACTAACGAGTGAATGAGGTGATTATGAATTGAGATTAAATGTGCTTTGAAATTTAGAGGTGATCACCACTCAACAGTGGGCTCCAGCTGTAAATTTTTCGTTAAACTGTTAAATAAATGTGTGTACTATCGGAAATTACTTATTATAAAATTATGTCCCTACTCCATCGCTGTCGTAGACGTCTGCGGGGATTTCTGGGAAGGTAGGGTAGTTATAGGCGTACAAGTTCGTTGCTGTGATGAGATAGTTTCGTACGAAATCTTGCGTATTTTTTTCTAAATAAGTCGTGTACGTCGTGGAATTTTTAGATCATTGTGCAATGAGTCATTGCTAACGTAAAAGGGAGCATTTGTAATTTGTAGTTAGAATTTTGGTGATATCGTTAGATTTTTGAAATTACGGATATCTTAGCAATTCCATAGAATTGGTAAGCATATCCAAACAGGCTGGAGATATGTATGCTTTATGAATTAGTAGTTTAATTAAGATACAGTGGTAAAATAATATGAAAACAAAATTTGGCCGCATCCGTAGCATAGTTGTTAGCGCGGTAGCCTACAACGCGGAGGTCCTGGGATTGTTTCCCGGCTAGGGGCTGGAAATTAACACTGTTCCAAAATTATATAACCCACTGTAGTCGCTAATAACCAAAGAAATGACGCAACTAAAAATTTTTTCTTAAATTAAACGAATAAAAATTTAATTGCTCATCTATAGGTCATACGACATTATGTGTTATTATTTTCTAAGGTGTTCTATATATACTGCTTTTCCTGGTTAAGTATTAACCTGTCTAATAATTGAACAGGTCAATGAAGGATTTTTAATGTATAATAAAAAAAATCTGGTGTGAAACACACACAACTTTCTCTTGCTAATGCAAATAATTAATAATAAACCTAACATTATTAATAAAATATTAGAAATAAACAAAAATATAACCTTATTTTAATCATGAGTGAATGACGCAAAAGGAAAATCGAACTCAATTTGGCTTAAAAAAAACGAAAAATCACACTTTCACGCTAAACTAGGCTCTGTAGAGAAAGATTCTCTAAATAAAAGTTGTAGATCTCTTAATTTTCTATAAATTTTATTATATAGGCCTACACTTTTCTCGTAAAGTGCATACTAAGGCCGAAATCTTAAAAAAATCGATTTTTCACACGTTTTCGTGAGAAAAAACAGAAAATCGCTAATTACCGCTAAACTAAGCGTTATACAAAAAAATGCTGAAATAAAAGTTGTAGGTTTTCAAATTCTCTACAACTTTTATTATATACATTTTTGCTCTAAAATTTATATTAAAGCCGTAATCTTAAAAAAACACTTTTTTACGTAAAAATGCCCTCACCAAGAATTTCAGCAAACATGGCGCCTACCCTATCTTGTAGAGAATAAAAAATAGAATAAACCAGGCGATTTTTAAAAAAATCGTAGGACCAGTTTTTGAGAAAATCGCAAAAAAGTGAAAAATTATACGAATAAACTACTACTTCCGGTTGACCGATTTTGATTAAAATGTTTGTGTCGGGTCCGGTAGTGGTATGTAACTTAAGTTTCAAGTTTCAAGTTCGTACAATGTTCCGTTCTTGAGATATTTTGTACACACACACACACACACACACACACACACACAGACAGACCAATCGCTAAAAACATGTTTTTTTGGGTTCAGGGGGTCTGAAAACGTATAGATCCGGTGAAAACTCGATTTCGAAAAATCGACATGAAAACAATACTTTCCTTCTTAAATATTCATATAGGCAAGAGAAAGTAAACAATTAATCAAAAATATCAAAATATATTTTTTACTGTTATTTTATTGTAGTGGTCAATGTTACATTATGCAAAATTATCTTGAAGGAATGGAATACTGTAATGATAATTTAGTAAGGAAATATTGAATTAAACCATGACAGTCCAATACGTAACTAAATTAAGTAAATAAATTGCTATTCTAAAGTTTTATATAATTAAAACCAAGTTAATTGTCTCAAACTAATTATTCAGTTACTATATTTTGTAATTAGTACTCTATGTCTGTATTAACAAACAATTTAGAAATAAGGTACACAATTTAATAACTATTAAATGTCCTTTTAATTTTATATTTTAATTGCTTCTATTACGTAATTTAGTAGTGCAGTATTTTATTAGGTCGCTAATTAGTTTGTCTACAGTATTTAAATGAAAGTTCAATAACATTATAGTTTGTCGTTTAACTGAATTTTAATTACCCCTCTTATTTCTTTGTTTATTTTTAATGTACTATAAATTTTGTGATAGCATTACCTTCGTTGTCAACAAATGTTCTACATTTAGGATATGCTAATACTGTAGTTCTGTCCCTGCTCGGAGCTTAAAAATGTATAAAAATTGTGTCGTAAGACAGTTTAATTGGTTATTATTTTTTGTTTTTATCCTGTCGATAATACTTATTACCTAAATATATCACGCTTCTTTTGTAAATAAAATTTTAACACGAGGGGCACAGAAATTATAAAAATAATAGTAATTAAGGAATTCTAAAATGTTCATATAAATTTATTCATCAATCCCTAATCTTGTTTTTTTTCTTTAATAAATTTATTTGCAACAATATTCTAAAATTTATCGAGAAAATTTGATAAAAGTAAAGAAGGATGACAAGAAAAAGTAATGAAAAAGAACAGTGATACCCATTGGTAGCCTATATGTTCTATTAGATAATGTTCATATTGCATGAATGAGAAATAACTATGTTAAAAGAAATGAAGAAAGAAAAAAAAAATAAATAAATAAATTACGTTATAGAAGATCTCGGGCCCATTGCCGTTTCAACCTGCGTTGCGGGTTCCCTGGTAGTGATGAATCCGATAGTTTGGTGCTGAATTCATTGGGGTGATTATGCAATTTTCTGTGAAAACGCTGTAGCTAGACCTAATCTTAAACTATATTTTTAAAGAAATTAGGACGGTTAATTGAATCGAAATTATATTAGGCCTACTTAACACTGTAAAACTGTATTTTTTATTTTTGCATACATATAAATTTACCTGGTGATGAAACTCATTTATTTGATATATATTTCATTCATGCATATATTTCATCCATATCGGGCAGGTTGGGCGTTAAATTAATTGCACTCGATGTGCTGGTTACAGGGCCGCAAAGAATAGTTCTGTTTCTTATCACATAGTCAGCCTTTATGTGACTGAACTATTTAAGAACAGAAGAGGTAGAAGTGTAAAAGACACTATTCAGAGTTATCTCCTCTGAGATTTATGAGTTTCACTATTCAGCCAGATCCTGTGGTGAATGAAGTGAGTGTCATTTGCAGGACGGAAAATAGGTGCTTTTCGGAAAGCCTGGCATGCTGATAAGCATACTCTTTCAACTCAGTGAGGAAGGTAATGCTAAACCACCTCACTTCTCGTTTTTACTTAGTAAAACCTCTAGAGGTTTAAACCAGCCTTCGGCTGTTGGCCGAAACAACATATTTCATTGTTCTTTTTTTTATTTTAATTTAGAGCAAATATCTCACGTTGGTTTGTCGTTACTTGACTTTGAGCTGCTGGCCACGCAAGTCAAAAAATTACCAAACTATTCCTTATTCAGATGTATACCTTTCTCTTTTAGTTCTTTCATTTTTTCCATCTTTCTTTTATTCTCTCTGATCTTTTTAGTATTCAGCTGAATTAACCTTGACGTTTTTAACTAATTTTCTGGATTTTTCACGATTCATGCAATTTGTTTATTATACATTTTTAATGTTCTTCTTGTTTTTTAAATTTTCCATGTATGTTTCTAATGTTACTAACTTTGTTAAATATGTTTTTTAATCTATTTTTCCATTCTAGTCGTGTAAAAAACACCTGATATTCGTCTTCTAATCATTGTTTCTGTTCATCTATTGTTTTTGTATTCTCGTAAATTTCGTGATTACAGCTATTTTTGGAAATTTGAACTCCATTTTTTCTTTCTGGGGCAGTAGAGTTTTTTAAGAATATGTCTAACTTTCTTAAATTTTTCTTGGTTCCATTGTTAGAATGTGTTGTTTTAATTTCGTAAAAGATAACCTGTTTTAAAACTGTCTGTCAGTGTATTTTTTTTTATCTTTCTTCTGTTATACAAATTAGGCTTATTCTTCGTTAGACTGAATCTTTTCAATCATTTTTCAATCCTCTTATTAATTCAGAACCAGTTATCGTTTTTATATGATTTTTCTCAAAAATAAAATTTTTATACTATATTATTTTTTATACATGGTGTTTAAAGTTCCTTTAGTGCTTTGTTCAATTTGTAATCATTAATTTTATCTTCTCAGAGAATTTTTGTAATCCAATTTTTTTCCGCTATCACCGTTCATTGATCTATTTACTCAATTAGGTCTACTTCGTCTTCTGATTATATCATTATTGCTAAATTGTCAAAAATTCTAACAAATGCCAAACTTTTAACTATTAATTATTCAGATTTTTTACCTAAGGTTACTTCTGATTTATTAACTTTTTAAAATTAATTTGTTTGTTTTGTCTATTTTATTTTGTACTTGTTTATAAATTGTTTTCTTTTGTTTTATTATTATTTGATGTATTCTTTCTTCAATTACTCTTTCTTTCTCAAGCTCTTTTTGGGAGTTTAAGTAAGTAAACTGAACTTACTATAATAACTTTGGAATCGATCCAGTTCACGTTGGTAATCGAATATTACCAACTGTGTTCTTCGATTTAGCAGTCGATGACATTACAATAAATCTATTTGTGTGAAATAATATTATTAAGGATTTGATAGATGATGTGCATAGAAAATTTTAGTACCTTAATTTAAATTGCAAAAATTATCTTTGTTGTATTTACTCTTGTAGAAAGGCTGTCTTGTTAGGTGTGAATAACCTTTTGCTAATAATAATCAAAGGTTAGAGATTTCATTAGATGAATTGTACAGGGCACTCAAATCAGGGGAAGGCTGCTTTTCATCCGTTGAGTTCATACCTCTTGCTTTGCATATATACTTTAATCTCAATTTCTAATCCTTCTCTTTGGTTTAAATGTCTTCTTCAACCTGTCTACCTCCTCATTGTCTAAAATTCGAGTACGACTGTACGTACTACATATACTTGAGTGCACTGCAGTGTACACTTGGTAGAAATCTATTCCAAAGTAAAAGCTTATCTCAGCTGACAACCATTGTTCCTCTTATTTAAGATAAACGCGTTTTCAACCTCATTCTGTATTCTAAATCTAGCAAATCAACCTCTTGCGAATGATTAGGTAATTATCGTACAACCACTTGAAATTCAAAGAGAGGTAAATTAATGTTATTGTACGTCTTTCATTTCCTCACCTTCACACATAAACTTACAAGTTTATGCACTAATATTGCCTACTAATAATTTTACAAACACAGGTACTGAACATTTTGTATGAAATTAAATCTTTTCTTTAAAAATATTTATTCCAATAACTACAGAATTCAAAACTAAATCTTATCAATTGTTAATCTAAAATGAATGAATATATTTATTATTTTCTGTTGTCCTGTATGAAATATTTTTTTTATGTTACTGTAGATCTACGATATGTTCTTACTAAACAATGATTAGGTGTGTTCTGAATATGAATCATGAGTGATTAATACCCCCTAGTATCAGTCTGTAAATTAAAAATTTGTTGATATTTTCATAACGTGACAATATTAAAATAAATTTGAAGGGTGTACTGTGTGCAGTTTCGTTGTCTAGTAGATTGATGACTTCTGGATTTTGACGGTGTTTCAATTCGTATTTGATAACTGGTGCAAAACTTCTGTATTTCTTCTTGTACTGTGTGAGTGTTCTTGTCTCTGTGTATTACAGTGTTAGATACGTACCAAGGTGAGTCTGTGATACTTCGAAGTTTTTTTGGCATAAACCTTTGAATTATTTCAATGTTACTGTGACTTATGTACCCCAGAGTTGTATCACGTATGTTCACACAGATTTAAGAACTGTTTTATAAAAATTAAATATATGTTTTCAGGACCCCTGAAGCCAAAAAAGTAATGAGTTTACCGATCAGTCTCTCTCTTTTTCTCGTCCTCGACATTACTCTCATTCTCCTCTCTCTGTGGGAGAAAGAATTTTGGTTCGACTTTAATACGGATAGCGTATGTCAAAAAATACAGTGAATAATTGTATTACAAATAACATAATAAGCTTACATCAGATTCGAATAAATCAACCTCGAAGCTCCTTGGCTAGCGTTGATTCCAATATCAAGTTAAAATTAGCTGGGTTTTTATTTTTGGGAAGAGCCAGAAGTTGTATAGTGCTAAACCGATGGATGTGGACAATAGAAATCTCTTTTTGGCCAAACACTCGCAGATCAGAAGCGATGTGTAGCACAGGGCATTGTCTTCAGTCGAAAGTCTGGGAACAAATTTCGCAATTACTCACCTTATTTGCAAATTATCAGTTAAAATGCTCTCCTCGGACCCATACGATATGATCAGTTCTTCGTTAAGCTCTCTAATAATCAATCATTTGTTTGAACAAATAAGTTTGCTACTTTTTCACGTTTTCGTCTGTTTTTTGAAATCGAAGGACGTTCCAACTGTTGCACGTCTTCACCTGACTTCATTTCCACTTTTAAATCGCTCATACAACTTGTAAACTGTCTTCAGAATCACCATTATTGCTACAAACTGTAACATAATCAAGGGCGTCTTCGGCACTTTTTGCAACTTTTAATGAAACTTAACTTTTTTGAATCCATGATACGTGACAAACCGGTGAATAAAACCTCACTCTTCCGGCTCTGGAAGATGATTGACAACTTGTAACTTGTTCAAACTTGACAAACTATCTAAAAGAATTTGGCTATCGGACTTATTACTTAAAATGAATCTAGTATCAGCCGTTTGTTCGTTATAAAAATATTCACAGTGTTTTTGATCATATCTCATACATAATAGTAAATTATAGCTACGAAGTTTTGCGGCACGAGAATATGAACGGCAATCTATTAGAGTATAGGTTTTTTGAAATAAAATAAAGAATGCAATACACTTACTTCCGCACGGAATGATAAGAAATATAAAAAGTGTATCATAATATAACATATGTAATAAAATTTCGTTACTAGAAGTATAATAAAATTTACAATAAGAAAACCATAGACATCGTAACATCATACATACGAGTTATATCCGAGTTAAGTTCTGAATCAAAACTCTCTCAATTTATCCTCCAATAGGTTAACCATTGCGCCGCAATATCTACCGGCTAGAATATAAATAATAACATGGTATGTAATGTAATAAATCATATTTATCCGAACATTTAGTACTGTAACATACATTACAGCTAAAATAATGTCAAATTTTATGAAATGAATAATAGTTTTAAATACGACATATAACATGTAGCGCAGGCACTACAGTACATTATTGTAATAAATTATTCGGTTTTGATTTAGTACCTATGTAAGTTGGAAAAAAATATAATGTTATATATTATTACTAAAGTAAAACAGTGTAAAGAATTTAT
This sequence comes from Catonia carolina, assembly GCA_035578175.1. Classification (NCBI taxonomy): domain Eukaryota; kingdom Metazoa; phylum Arthropoda; class Insecta; order Hemiptera; family Achilidae; genus Catonia; species Catonia carolina. The sequence goes on along the minus strand of JAQMRL010000003.1, from coordinate 21,851,052 downwards.
ATCGCACTACTCGTTTATAAGTTACTATGGTAAGAATGTAACTAGAACATTATTACAAGCTCACTACAATACATTCTGGGTAATTTAATTTTTATTTTTCCGCTTCAATAGACAACATTATTGAGTCTCATCATTTATTACAAATCCCCAATTTAAAAACTATTATTTTTATGTTACAAATTTTTGATCGTTATTGAATTTAAACTCTTGGAGAGGTACAAACTGTGTTGTACCTATGAAATGTTTTTATTTTATTTATTTTTTTTTTAATCCCTAATGTGTGTACTGGGTTAAAAAATTTGTGAAAATTTTGTGTCACAATATTTGTGATAATGTTCGTATCTCTGGATTCGTGTGTTTTTTTATTTTTAACGGAATTAATTAAAATAAATCCTTACAAAAAATCCTAAATTGACTATTTCACTTTGTAATTTATCTCAGTGTTGCTCAAAAATGTAGAACACCTATAAAAATACTGTTAATTAATAACATGTCAACATTTAAGGACTGTATACTGGATAGTGTTTCATACTTTTTTCATACGGTACAGCTTCACAATGTCCTTACAGCGTAGTGTTCTTACTGCCGTATTATAATCAACATAAAGCTACACAACGACTTAATTTTACCGTGCATCATAAACGTAGTTAACTAACTTCATAATTCATTTCACTCTCGATTTCGGACACATACCAATCCATTTATACAACAGATGCATTCGCGGCACATACCAAATAATCCGCAGAGAAAGCTCAAGCTCTGATGGCCAGGAGACCTTCTCCAAAGGAATATGTGTAACTCCGCAGCAGTGTTAGTACCAACAATTCTATGCAAGTGGTTAATTCTAAAAGTTTACCTTCAAATTTACTAAATTGTTATACTACTTAACAGGTTGTAAATAAGCAAAATGAAGTATACAAAAAGATAGAGGAAAATTATAAATTACAAAGTTCTACGGTTAGATGTGCTTCAAATCTTTCTAATGTGTCTTAAATATTTAAATTGTAATGTAAAAACGTGACTAGTTTCATTAAAGAAAATAAGTTAATAGGTTATTTCAGTAAAATTTATTTGGGCTGACAATTAATTTTGATATTGGAATTCACGGGTAAAAGCCTATTTAAATAAATAAAGATTAATCGATTGTTTCTCTTTAATGTTTTTTAAGAGCGAAATAAACGATGGGAAAAGATAATGATTGATGAACAAAAGGAAGAGACGTTTACGGACAAGAGTAACTGAGAGCGAAATAGATTACGAAGGGAAAATTAATAATTTAAAAAAGTTGAAAAACATTGCTAATCTTTTTTAACTGAAAAAAGGAAAAAATAAAGGATTAAATAGCGTCGAGTGAGGCTTACAAAATGCATTTAATTAGCGATAAATAATTAAAAAATTTAATTTAAAGGAATTTTTGTTAGATTTAATTTTTGGATATTGATGCGTTTGTTAAATATTTAGGTTTTAATTAACTCATGAATACGAATTAAAAATATTTTTTTTCACAAATAGGATCATTTTGAATTTAATTTAAATTTAATGTTGGTAATTGTAAAATTTACTCAATATACGAGTTTTGTTTGGTATTTCATATGAACAGAATGGATGTATTTTCTTAGCAGAATTTGGAAACAGACATATTTTAGCTACTTTTCTTTTTACTATATATCTTGTCCTGTAAAAAATATATAGAGAAGGAAAGTATTGTTTTCATGTCATTTTGTATGAATCGAGTTTACACCAGAAATATACGTTTTCAGGCCCCCTGAACCCAAAAACATATTTTTTTGCGATTGTTGTGTGTGAACAAAAATTTTCAGAACGGAATAACGTATGAAGTTGAAACTTGAAACTTAAGTTAGGACACAAGCGGACTCTACATGAACGTTTTCATCAAAATCGGTCAACCAGAAATGCAATTTTCGTGCACTTTTAATTCTTTCTATAAGTGCAGTTTTTCACATTTTTATGATTTTCTTATAAATAGCTCCTACAATTTAAAAATAAAATCGCCTCATTTACTACGTTTTTTATGTTCTACAACGTAGAGTAACTTTAGAATAACTTTGTGTGTGATAACGTATGTGATAACTTTGTGGTAGGGTATTATAGAAGAGGTTTTGAATACTGGTTTAAAAAATTTTCATGTCGGTGAAATAATTTGTGCAAGGTACTCAGTAAAATTTATTAATAAACCGTTAGAAGTTAACAAATTTTAAGGTATACTCACGCCACTTTTTGGAGATATGTGCATGTAACGTCGGAGCCGGAACCAAGACACAAACTACCGAATCAAATAATAAGACACCTCGAATAATAATAAGACGCCTTGATTCAAAACAAGGAGAAAGTTTTAGATACCGTAAAAGATTGGTTAACCTTGATTAACCAGATCCTCTGTGTACTGCTCCGTGATTTGTCAGCACGCACTGTTCTCAGATTTGTTGAAATCTATCCAAAGGGAATGCTTCATTTAGACTAATGTGATAGGTTAATCGGTACAGACTGTTCTTTCTTTTTTTTTATCCGAGGCAGCGAGAAAAACTCATGTTTACTCCTTCACGATGGGGGAAGTAGTGTTGGACTCAATTGAGGCGTCCTCGTCCAGTCCCAAGGACGCCACAACAGCCTTACCAACCAAAAACCCGCTGCCTGGCCACTTGATCCGACGTCAGCAAACAACTCTCCACCTCCCTCGGAACTGTTTACATAATACTATAAGGGAAATGTCGGGTTAAAAAAATTTACATACTGTCAGTGGAGCATGGAAGGGAACCATAACCTAATTCCCCTCTCGCTGTTACTGACCAACACTTACTCTCTCACTTTCATTCATCTCTTTCATCACCAGCTCAGGAAATTAGTGTGCCTACCTTACCTACTGAGATAGGGACAGGATTGATTCACTGTGGGAGAGGGCGATCCCACTGATCTCCATATGTCTCCTCCCGACCACCCTCTCCGCAAACTTAGCGACCAACTTCCAGCTCTCCTCGTCCCGCAGATCGCTGCCCCTACTCTCTCACTGGCATTCACTGTGAAACGCCTATCTTCTCAGATGTCTCCATTCTGTCGAGGCCTAAATAGGGACATCTTTCAAAATATGCGCAATGGACTCCTCCTCTTCACTGTCGCACAGTGGACATTTCGTTACTTCATGAAGTTTGAACCTCGTCAATATGCCCAAAGCAACCATGCCCTGTTAGCAACTGCGTCAGCTCGTGGGTGGTATCGTGTGGTGGTGGAACACACTGTTCTTGGATGTGTAGAAATCTATACAATCAGAATGCTTTATTTAGATTGATATAATAATATCAATCGGCCCACACTGTTCTCGGATTTGCTTAAATCTCTCCACATAGAATGCTTCATTTAAACTGATATGATAGGTTAATAATTTTACAATATTTAACAGCACCTTATGATTTCTCACTGTATTGCATGAATGTATCGGGCGCCTTATATATTTGATAATTTCCGATTCGGTGAAATTTTTACAGGATGTTTAATGTTACTCGGTGATTTCACGGTTATAATTTATCATTGCTTTTAATATTTCTCTGTTATACTTTTACATTGTCTATTGTATATTACCAAACCAAAATTTGGCAGCTTATGTGGTAAAAGTGAGTTTATAGCAACAAAGAGAGTACACGTGGTGTATTTTTTACATAATTGAGGTAACGTGAAGTTTTTTTTTATTTTTTTATCAGCAAAATTACAATCTATTCTTTTATAGACGAACAAGCGCAATAAGTTATAAAGTTAACATTAAATATAATTCATTATAATTCATCCAATAAATGTTACAGATAACGTTATTTTGGACTTTTTAAAATAAATTAATTTTAAAATAACTAAAAAATTTAAATAAATAAAAAGTATACACGTATGTTTGTAAAAGCACAGTTAATTGTGTTCAAATAATTGTACTTTATTTTCATAACTCGTATATGTTAAGTCTCGTAAAAGGTAAAGTCGTTGTTTTAATGAAATAATCTAAAAAATTAAAGATCGACTCTTTAAGGTTTTGTTTTACAATTTTCTGATCTTTAATGATGAAAGGAAAATTAATAAATATGTATAGAATTATAATAATATGCAAATTGTTTGTGCACTTTATACTAATCTCATTTCGTTATACTTTCCAAGTAAATTCTGTACATAAAACCATCATAAATTTATGGAGTATCATAACAGAACGGTCGGTGCTGGTTAAATCCTGTATAGATTTTTAGTACCTTTTGTAAAAGTTGTATCAACATGAATTTCACCTATATAAAGCATCGTTTTATGTTATGTTAACATTGTAATGTTAAATAAACAGAGAGTGTTTCGTCAAGATAAAGAAGTGCCCTTATGGTCTGTTTACATTAAATACACCCCTCCAATAGACTGTGTAATGTGTCTTTAAAAAAGTGGCAATGACCCAATATACCGGAGTTACGCTAAGAGAGGATTACACATAAAACCTTTTCTCTTAAGTAAAATAGTTGAACATTTTGGAATCTTCATCTAATGTTTATATAACGCTAAGGTTTTTTTGTATATTACTTGAAACTTTTTAAATCAAATTAATTTTCAAGTTTCCAGAATTTTGAATCTTGTTACTTGTTATAATAAATATTTAACTAAACTGAATTCCGTGTATGAACTAACATTGTTAGGTCACCATTCTAAAATTTTATTTGAACCCCATCAGATTAACTAAGAAATATACTACAAGCTAGGCTTAAGTTTGTCGATAAATTACCACAATCTTTGAAATGTTTTTTTTGGCTTTGTTAAAAATAAAACTGAAAAATTACTTAGAAATTAAAAATTTCTGAAAATATATTGTTATTCACGTACCTGTTTAAAAGAGCATGTTGAAATCAAGCTTTTCCATAATTTCACATTCCAGAGCTTGTTGCTGGCTCTTCGTTAATTTTTCCTTAAATTTGAAATTTCGTTATTTTATGTATACCAAAATAACCATAACTTGAATTGTATTAATTCAGATAAATGAGTATGTTTTTTTTTAATAAAGTGTAATACTTTTTCAATCAGGTTTTTTAAGTGTAAATATAAACTTTAAACAAAGACGAATATAGAAGTCTGAATACTTAAGTTCTTAGAAGGAAAACATAAAACGTACTCATTAGTGTGTTTCAAAGTAAAAGACAAAACTCTGAACAAAAGAACCTAAACTTGACTCCAAACTGTGTATTAGTGTCTTGAAACATGAACTAGTTCAAACATGAAGCTGAAGATAACGATCACCATAATGGAGATGAAACAATGCTGATGACGATGATCAGTAGAAAAATAAAAAATTAACCGAGTTAAGTGATTATCAAAATCGTAAAGGCAATGTTACAAGAACCAAATATGTTGTCAGTGGAAAAAAAAATTATTTTTGTCAATCACAACTCATGTTTTGATTATATTAGAATAATTATAATAAAACGAATATAGGGATAATTTAGGGAACGAATCATTAAAGAAGAGTCAGCAGCAGGTTTTTCAATTTGAAATCAGACATCAGCCTTACACTTGACTTAAAATTGTGCACTACTGCAATCTGTAATCAATTGATTATACTAATAAAAAAAGTCCGTCCTTTTGAATGAAACAAAAATCATGTCATAACGTCTCAACTTCAAAAAAGTTATTAAAGTTTGAATTCAGCAGATATTTTAAAAGAAAATCACTTTTATCATCAAGAAACAAATTTTTCCAGATGGAGTAGGGATAAAATAATTTATACCTTTTCATTCAAAACAATTTGGAGTGTATGTTTTTGTAAAGATTATTAGTGAAAAGTCTGGTTTGAACCTCTAGAGGATTTACTAAACACAAAGCGAGTACTAAGTTAAAAAACGAGGAATGAGGTGGTTTACCGTGTCTTCCTCACTGAGTGGAAATGTATGCTTATCAGCATGACAGGCCCTTTGAAAAGCATCTACTTTTGACCCTGCAAATGTCACTTTTACTCCATTCACCGCAGGGTCTAACTATATAATGAAATTTATTACTCACAGAGGAAATAACTCTGAATAATGTCTTTTGCACCTGTACCTCTTCTGTTTTTTTTCAGTCATATAACTGGCTGACAATGTGATAAGAAACAAAAATTTTTGTAGCCCTAGAACTAGCAGATTAAGTGCAAATAATTTAACACTCCACCTGGCTGTTATGGGCATTTGAACTATATATTAAATCATAAAGAAAGAAACTTTGTGTATTTTTCAACGTGAACCCTTAAAATAGATTATGTTGTTATTTTGTTGGAAATAAAAATTATAAGATTCCTTGTTAAAGCACATTGATTATTTAAAATTATATGATACAACTCTGGCTATATAGTTTATTAAACCATTTTGTTTTAAAAAATAATAATTTTATTTCATAAAAAAAATTTATTGATCTGAATAAAATTGTATGTAATGGCTATAAAAGGTAATAATTTTCAATGGTGATTAATTAAATTTTTGTAATTGCACTACGGTGCTTGTGAAGAGTCAATTTACTAAACAACATTATTTTTTCAATTCCCCACTCTTAAATTAAGAAAAAAATTCTGACATAAATTGTATTCAGTCTTGGAAACCGCAGACCTTTCTCTTATTCCCAATAGAGCAAAATGTTACACAAAGAAATGGCATGGATGTAACGAGATAAATAAATTAATCATTAAATGGATAAAATAAAAGAATCACTTTATCTTGATTTCTCCAGCGAATTCATTGTGCTTCAGGGTGATATGTACAATTCTCTTGAATTTATTATTTTGTAATGAACATTTGTAATTATATTTTACATTATAGTTTTACCTTTATGCAGTACAATAAGAAATTAAATTTTTTTTAAATATTTCGTTCTAAAAATTTATCTACCTCTAAAACAAAAGACTAACTAGTACAACGCTTTGCTGAAACCACTGTGGACATACAGAATACAAATATTTGGAGCTAATACACGAATAAATTTAAACAGATCCAGGTGTTTCAATCTAGAAACTTAAAGACTCGCTATTGGAGCACCTTGGTACGTCAGAAATAACACCCTTCATTCGTAATTCGCATTTCCTACCTCGCAAGAAAAAATTGATAAAAGATTCTTATATAAACAAAAAAAATCATCAAAACGGATTTGCATGGACACATGACATGCAACGGACACATGCCGATTCAAAAATTTTCAAATTTAAGATGTCTTCGTCGTCTTTGCTGTAAAGATCTTCGATAATGTTCTGTTGCTATTTAGTCATCATCGTCGTCACCATTATATCTTTTCAACGTCTTCATCGTCGGCAACTCCTACCGTTTTTCATCTCCACCGTAATTGGAAAATGTCATCTCTTGACTTCATTATCCTGGAGGAAATAGGGCTGGGTGTGATCACTCTCTCTGCACGCCAATTATTTTCTTCCAGCCTAGTGACTGTGCTATAGTGTATAGTTCTAGATTCAAAATTAAAGACAAAAGAATTGTGTTAGTAGATTTTTGAAAAAAAATTCTTTGTCAATAGAGATATTGTTGATTTTGTGAATACGGCCTATCTAAAAAATGTGTTGTGTTACACAATTTCCACTGAATATCGGGTTATCAGCATTATCACGAACGAATAATCTTATCAATTTACAAAAGCGTTCTGAAACCTGCGTGAACCTACGGCATCCAGCTTTGGAGTACTACAAGTAATAGCAATATTGAAATATTAGTATTTCCGGAGTAAGGCCGAATAGATTTCTTCTCTACTTTTCAACCTCCTCTCACCATATTTGTACTATTGTGTCACAAAATATTTTTCTAAAAAATTGTCTCTTCTACGTATTTTTTTAGTACTTCATATGATACTTTAAGCTGCGTACTTGCACTCTTCTTTCAGAATAGTTTTTAATAACTGCAGATTCTGAATTATGTAAAAGCAACTTTTTATTATAAGCATCCATTATCAAACGATAAACTATTTCTATTAATTTTCTCAGCGAAAAATTGGATAAGTGATTTTAGTCTGCCCATAACAGACAGGTGGAGTGTCAAATTATTTACACTCTATCTGTTAGTTGCAGGGCTAAAATAAATAGTTCTGTTTCTTATCACATGGTCAGCCAATTAAATAACTGAATCATTTAAGAACAGAAGAGGTAGAGGTGTAAAAGACACTAATCAGAGTTATCTTATCTGAAAGTAATGAATTTCATTATACAGCCAGACCCTGTGGTGAATGAAGTGAAGGTGTCATTTGCAGAGTGGAAAATGTGTGCTTTACAGAGGGCTCGGCATGCTGATAAGCGTACTTTTCCACTCAGTGAGGAAGGCAATGGTAAACCACCTCACTCCTCGTTTTACTTAGTAAAACCTCTAGAGGTTCAAACCAGCCTTTTGGCTGATGACCTAAACAACAAGTGATCTTAGAAACGCTTCAGTATTCAATCCATTTCGTTAAGTTGATTTTCTCGAATATTTTAATTTTTTCATTCTTATTTTTGCCTCTGGTTTCTATTTTTCTAGGCTACTATGCGATTACGCATTTCTATTTATTACACGTCAAATATTTTTATTAATAGAGTTATTCATTTTGATAAAAGATTATTTTATCGTTTTGCTTACAATTGCGTTTAATATTCCACCTTTACAAAAATGTTAATCAATCAAATAATTGGCCTACCTATAATAATGATTCATAAATTACTGATATCCAATTCTTTCTTTTTTTCAACTTCTGTAGGCCTAATTTATTTCGGAAAAGTAATTAATTAATCGGCCTTAAATATAAAAAATTTTAAATCAAGATTTATTGTCTTTTACTAAAGTATCGCTGTGTGTGGTGTAACGAGAAAGAGGGATTTAGACCACGCCTAATAAGTATACCTTCTAAACCCTTTTGCCAACTTATCGTTCTGTTAAACAAACCTTAAATAATTAACCAATTTTCCGCTGGAATGTTTCTTTAAAAAAAAACACTTATTTTTTTAATTTACTTGTAGTAACTGTAAAAGCCTTATCAAGTAACCAATTTCATGGCGTCAGAAAATCTTAAATGAATTCTTCGTTTTTTACGGCAACTTAAACCAATCAATGATTATTGGTATTTAACATTAAAATTCTTTTGAAATGTTTGTTAAAATCTTTACATCAACAGTGATTACTGCTACATTCACCTTCCTTGCTTTCAGAATATTAAGTAGCTCAGTCTCCTTGCCACCCAATCCTTCTTGCACATTCCACGTTGCAACACTCAACTGTTCCGTTATTCCAAAATCATTTGATTGATAATTCCGATTTAGATTACCTTTGAGCCTGTTGATGTAATCACAAAATATCTAGGATTCAATGTGTTTGCGGTTACATAAATAGAACAATAGTTACATTACCTACGCACAAGCCCAAGGCTTATGTAGGCATCATCACTCAATAAAAAAACGAACATTTAAAGCAAGGGCCGGGAAAGAAACGCAGTTGAGGGCATATGATGTAATGGCATTGCCTCTTTTGCTGCATGGTAGTGAAACATGGTTCCTAAGGAAATTTGTGGGTAGAAAGTTGGAAGCAGCTGAGATGCGTTTCTTGAGATCGGTAAGAGGAGCAACACTTAATGATCGCATCAAGAGTGAGACAATCCGGTATGATTTGGGTAGAATGGAAACTTTAAGGCAGAGGGTTGAACGATATAGAGGAAAAGGGGTTGCAACATGCAACCCGCATGCCAGAGGATCAATATCCACTACTGGCCGTCCGCAAGGCATGCGGTCTTTGGGTAGACCACAAAGAAGATGGTTAGAAGCTGGAACAGGCAATTAGCCTAATTCGTAAAGGAGGAAGAAGGAGAAGTTAAAATCATTAAAAAAATTTAATAAAAAAATCCCAATGATTATGTTTGAGTATACGTATCCTATGTAAAAATGGAAATGTTAAAGAGCTGTGAATATTCGCCCAATCTTTGATTTTCGTTTGGCAAATTGCAAAGAAATAACAAATGCGATAACTATTATGTCAAGAGTTTTTTTTTATTCCTAATTTGTGTACGTTGCAATCTGTTAGATTTAGAACAATAAGCAACCCCATGACCCAATGAGATGAGGATGATGTGTATGACGTGTAAATGAGGTGTAGTCTTGTGTACAGACCCAGGCCGACCATTCTTGAGAGAGTATGGTTAATTGAACCCCAACCATCAAAGTACACCGGTAACCACTGTCTAGCATTCAGACCCGTCTAAAAGTAACTACCTTTACTAGGATTTGAACCAGGAACCTTCGTCTCCGAAAATCAGCTGTTAAACAGCTGATTTTGGCGTCGACTTTGCCTCTAGACCAACCCAGGGGGTTAAAGAGTATTTAAACTACAAATTTTAAGAATTATATTATAATTTTTTACTGTATTGTCGAAAAATTGTTTTGATACTCGTATTAAGTTACCACGTTGTATTAACATTTAATATTGGCAAACGTATGTAATATGGACAAACGGATCATTGTTCTGTTTATTAGATGAACAGCTAGCCTTTACATGCAGTTGTATAGACTAAAGCATATACCTGATAATATCGCGGTTACTGATTATGGTTAACCCTTTAACCTCAGTTGGTTTAAAGGGTTACAACACCTATTATATAGCATTAGTACACATTATTATGTAACTTTTCCCGAGGGTACAGTCTTGTGTTCCTGTGATGAGACTGTAGTATAATGTGTACGTAATACTGATGCAATGTATTGTCACTTCTTAACACTCTAGACATCTCATCTCTTTGAAATATGTAATTAATTTGAGTAATTTAAATACTATGTGTACAATTTAATTTTCACTATACCAGTCTCATTATCATAAGATAATTACTTCAATAAAGTATCATTTCAAGAAAGTTTGGTGAATCTTTTACTTTCAATTTCCCGCAATTCGTAAGTATACTTTGTGACGGTCTCCTATTTCGTCTTCTTTTTTTCATTAGTTATTAATCCTGGGATTGGTTGGAAAAACCTACTTAATACAGGGAGAAATAAATCTATAAATTATCACAATCTTTAAAAAAGTTGTTTTAATTTGCAATTATCTATATACAGGCGATGATAACAACTCTTATTTGTCACTTAAAATATTATCTATTTAATTATAACATTAATGTTTGTTTGTCCGTTATCCATTCCTAAAATGTTTAACCGATTTAAATCAAATCTACAGATTACTCAGTTTCTAGAGTAGGATTTAAGCTTTAAAAAAACTCGATCTGATCAGTAGGAAGAAAGTTAGGGGCTTAAATGTTATTTTTGTGTTTTCGAAAAAGTCAGATGTTTGAGTTTTAAAATACAGATGTTTAAAACAAAGGACAAATAAAAACACGTGTTTTTTTAACAGATGTTTTTTCAATAATTTTTTCTTTTTTTAGCTTTTATTTGTTATCACGAACTGTACATTATTGACAACTACCCAATTTGATCGCTGCTTTTCGCTGTATTTTTGGAGTGGATTAGGCATGAGTTTGAACAGGGACCCCCAGTAGAGGTTTTCATGGATGGCTGTCAGCTGGTCACCATACAAAGTCGCTTGCCCAACTGGTGTTACTTAACAAATAATAGTGACTTTCTACCAGCTGACTGACTGGGCTGGCCCCAGTTACGTTCCCAGGGTACGGGTTGTTTTTCATAAAAATGTAAAAAATTACTTTATCGATGAGACTTTACAGCGTACAAATATTCCTTTTTAAACTATTTTTTTTTTTTTTTAATAGATAAAATAAGTGAACATCTAAGTGCATGGTGAATAATGTGTTCGTAATTATTAGAAAGTAAGCATGTTGGTTAATGTGTAATTTAAGTAATATGTATTTAGTTAAATTATAAGTTCTTGACATTTCGTATACTTCCTTTAGGAGTTATTTGGTAAATATTACGTCTATCATTCATAGCTTGCTGCAACCTAGGTTTTCCGATGGCTCTTACAACTTCATCAAAATCGAACTATCAATATCGGGTTTTCTCTTAGCCAATTTCCACAATTTTCCCTCCTTAATACTTCCCTTTTCACTCAATTTATTTGATTTTAAGAATTTTGGAATAAAATCGCATTTCAAAAGACTTACGCTTCTTTTTATCCTCAGCATTACTTGTCCAAGTTTCTTGCTTAATCTCTATTAAAATAACCTGTTTGTGTACAATTAATAAAATACAGCTTGATCAATACAGCCTTAATGTGTTCGTAATAAATTTTAGTATATTGAAAAGGCTAATATGAGTATTTTTAACAACCTTAAGTGTGTATAAAAACCCCTTTAATAAATGTAGGCCCTATCTTCTAAAAATCCCTTTCATGAGATATTGCGTCTCATATCTGGTGTCAATTTTTAAAAAGGCTTACCTTTGACCTATGGCAAAAACCATTAGTGATTTCTGTATCTACTCTTTAACCCTAGAGCTGGAAATCGTTGATTTTGAGACGATGCTACCGCTTCTTGAACCTGTCGCAACACAAAATCGGATTTACTTCAATTACAATGTTGTCGTTTTAGTTTTATTTTCATCTACAGATAGCGTTGCTGTTTTGTAAAATAGTTTAGTAATGTATAAAGTATAGTTTTACATATAATAAAAGAGTTTTAGTTGTATATTCTGCTTGTGTTTCTCTGTTGAAACCACGCTGTCCTAGAGCTGAATTTGGTTATTTCTTGGTTTACATGATGTGTTTTTGTATAATTTTCTTCAGTTTTGAACATAGATTCGTTTTTTGTTTTATTTTAAAATAAACATTAAAAGTAATGATTTGTATGTAATTAATTTTAAAAATAGAGCATAAAAAAGTTTTAAACAGTAGTGTCATCTGAACTTTTAGAAAAATATGAGTCTAAAAATTATTTTCACATAGTTTCAGCAATCCTTACTGTCAGATAAAAATTTTAGTAATGTATTTATTCTATTTTCCTAAGTTTTATTGTTACTATGATGTCACGTGACAAAGTTTGTTATGTATAGCAAATTTTTAATGATTTCTTTACGGTCCAATGACTAGAAATTCTCTGCCGGTTTAGAAAAATGTTATTGCCGGCTGTAGGGTTAAGAGGAATTAAATGACTCTATTTTTGTTCCCAAATTCTGACTTTAATTTCTTCACTTCCGGTTTTAGACCAATTAAAAATCGGAATTTTAAAACCAATTTAAGCCCACTAACTAATTGTGTAGATTACGAATCCGAAAATCATTTGTTGCTCTCCCTTCTAGTTCCAGACATCTGGATGTGACGACCGGATGGACGGACATAACAAAATTATAGATGATGACAATTTTCAAAATTGCCCCCAGTGTATCATACGCAAAATAAATTTTTAAACATTTAAAAAAAATATGGTGAAATTATTATTAGTTAATGTTTAATACAATAATATGAAGTTTGACATTATAGATTGTATGTAGGATTTAAAGTGGATTCGCATGGCGAGGTAAAATTGTATTTTATGAAGAATGAATCACTTCTTTGTGCACAACACGTTCTGAAACATGACTTTTTATGCCATAGCTACATCTCTTTGCCTGTTTAACAAAGCTCAGTAATTTTTATTAGGCATGTTATTAAAGCGTTTCAACCAGTGAGGTATTTTAAAATTTTACAATGGTTTAAAAAATAAATTAAAATAATATGTGCCATGTTTGTTTGTGAGTGTTTTCGTTAAGCTTATATACAATTTGTTATTACACAAAAAGTTATTTACAATCTACTCACTTTTTGAGCAATGAGTAAATATTTTAACAATATTTAACATGAAAAGTAGCTGCCTGGAGTTATACCAAAATACTGTTTACAGAAACAAGAAAGTACATGTGGTGTAGGCCTATTTAAATATTTAAAAAAATTATTGTGCTTTTTTAATCGTCTTCGTGTTTCTCTGATGTCGGGTAAGTTAATGCTGAGGTCATTGATGTGAATTTTTCTTTTCATATTTGTTTATTCTCTCTTCGTATATTGTTGGAATATTAGTATCTTGATATATGGTGTTTTTTTTTTGTAATGCATCATGGTGCTGATATAAATTTACGGATAATTTTTTAAAGTTTTTAATTTCATTTGTACAAAATATACAACCGTTAAAACTTTCCACAATGTGTATTAATACAAAATCCGCGGTGATGGCATTAATGGGGGCACCACCCATTAATAGTATTCCAGGTAATAAAAAAATGGGTTAATCTTAAATTTTTATTGAATTTGCAACTACTAAGTATTAAGAGTTGTGTTAATGTATCATTTGTTTTTACTTCATCAGCGTTTCAGTCGTATTTGTGTGGTTCCTCGTAGGAGACAGAATTATATCATGTTGTATATTAAAGGTTTTTATGAATTTATATTCTGTCTCTAAACCTGGGATACAGTTTTTGAAATGTGTTGTGTAACAGTACGTAGTACTTTCGGCATGTATATGCTGGTGTATTTAAAATGGGAAAATTTTTTTTTCCCATTTTTCTTTGCTATGGGGCTTCAAAAGTCACGTATACTAGATAAAATTTATGAAAAATAATTTTTTCTTTTTTTTAATGAAAAGAAAATTGAGACCTAAATTTGGGTCTCGCAGCAATGTAGAATGCCCCAGGGTCAAATGAGCAGTGAATTTTGAGACCGGAATTTATGTCTCAGGAAAAATCTTTGGAAACTACAGTAATTGTGATTATTTGACAGAATTAGTAATGAAATTATTTAATTATAATATATACAATTGTATTCACTTACGGAAAACAATGGTTTTTGACAATTTCCGATGATTTTTGAAAATATAAAATTCATATTCACTTTTCACAACTTAGTATTATTTTCAGTCACACACGCACGATGTCCTATTTACAATGTACTATTTCTCTAATGTATTATTTTACTATGTTTTATTCTCAATCAGGCTACACACTGTGCAGTGCGTACCACCATTCACAAAAAAAACTAATTGCAAAAGTATTTTTACAACTATTACGATAAAACTATTTACAAAAACACTATTTACAGAGGCCTTATTTACACTTAATAGTATGATTTTCAAAAAAACAGTCCAAGCACATATGCAACACACAAGCCGCACACATAGTAACAACTTTTTTGGAATTCCGTTGAGCTTTTTTTCTTCCCAGAGACGCAGCTGTTTTTTTATAACAAGGTTTGCACCTTGAAGGGTTTTTAGTTTTTATTATACTACGAGGTTGTTCAATTTTTTCTATAGGTGTATGTACAAACAATGCTCTCACAAGTTGCTCCTTGAAATTGGTGATAGTGGTTTCATTTGCTGTGACCGTGTGATAGATAGTTAAGGCGTTTACTGCAGAAGTTGTGAGAAGCAAGTCAAATATGACCTTACGATACCACTTAACTGATCTACGTAATGGGTTTGAGTAAGACCCCATTTGATCAGATAAGTCAATATATGACTTCCCTTTATTGTATTCGACAATAGCAGCAGGTTTCATAATTTCCTTTTTCCTTTTAATTTGCGGTACCATTTGGTTTGTATGTTTTGTACTAACCATCAAAATGTCTCTCCTATCCTTCTATTTAAGGACTACTACACCGTTACTGTTCTTGTTTGCTACACATTCTCCACGGCGGAGCTTTTTAGCCACAACGTCAGGTGGATTAAACTTACGGTTCTTACGCAGCGTACCAACAAGATGCGTTCCTCTATTTAATAGTTTTTTCTGCTAGTTGTACACTGGAATAGAAATTGTCTGTATAGAGTGTACGACCACTTTGTAGGTAGGGTTCCATTAGTTCTAGAACTATATTTTCGGAAACTAGCCCATCTTTTTTGCCTTTCTCCTTACCACAATATACTTTATAGGAGAGGGTATAAAAATCTTTAGTACAGAGCTTAAATATTTTTATTCCATATTTGTGCTTTTTTCCTTTGATATATTGCCGGAAAATCACTCTACCTAAAAATGGCTCAATACTTTCATCGATACATAACATTTGTTCTGGTTCAAGAACCATTTTGAAATTATGTTCTATTTGGTCTATAATTCCTTGTATCTTATGAAGCCTATCATCAGGTGCTGCTGTAGTATTGTCTGCACAGTGAAATAAACTTAAAACTAGTTCAAAACGGTTTCTACTCATTTGTTTTGCAACAGTTGAAACATACAAATCATCAGTTTGCCAGTAATGTCCAATAGTTGGCATTGGGTTCAAACCCATATAAATCACTATCCCTAAAAACTGTTTCATCTCAACTAGATCTATTGGTTTCCATTTACTAATCCTAGCTTGAGGTGAAATATTTTGAAGGGAATGAATCTGCTGCTCCGCGTAGCGATTAGTTTCTGTAACTAACTGTAATAAAATTTCATTACTTACAAACAAATTCCAGAAGTCAAATGGCGTTGCATTACCCATCGTATCGATCACATCTGGATTAATCCCCAACTCAACATTTTCTGGATTAAAAGGAATCTGATTCAGTTCAGTTTCTTCCCCTACAGGACCCCATACATTATTATTTGCTGGAATTATTTCAATGTCTTCTTCACCATTAGGCAGATCAACTTCCTCGTCACTGTCATCAGAAATTGGTAAATCATCCTCTGGGTTCCACTGAGGATCGTAGTCACTGTCATTTTCAAATAAACTTTCCACATCACTTAACTCAGAACTAGGGTTTTCTAATAATTCTAAAATATGGTTGGCATCCATTTATATTGAATATTATAATAAAAATAAACAAAATAAGATTAATAGTTAAAATAAAACTGCAAACTAAAATTAAAACTAAACTACAAACAAATATTAAAAACAAAACGTTAACAGTCACACCTAACCTACAAACGAAAGCAACTGCATTGACACATGATTGTGTAGCCAACATAACAAAAGGAAAACATGTAAGGATTTAAGTCAATTGAAAATTGGTTAGAAATTGTGAAAATTTTAACAATATTTACTTCCAAAATATAAAAAGGTATATCTTTTTAAACACGCATGATACAAAAATGCTAAAACCAGTTCTAAAATCACTGAAATTTACGCTTTCATATGATATATAATTTGTATGTAGGGCCTACTTGGTGAGACCAGAAATCATGTCTCACTTAAAATTGAACTGAATGCACTGAGACCATAATTTAGGTCTCATGGCCTCAGCCAAGAACAAAGTGAGACCTAATTTTAGCCCTCATGGCAGTCAACCTGTTTTAAATAATGTTAATAATGTAATAAATATTTAATAATTCTATTCATAAATTTATATACAGAATATTTAATTAATTATCAATAACATAAAAATTTATTATTTAGATTAATTATAAAATAATTTAATACGTATTTTTAAAACCTTATGTACAATTGTCAGAAAAACTTTGGACACTAGACGTAAACAACTACATTCGTTGATTTCCAGGTCTTCTAAACTCCCACTTCATCTAACTGACTGGTTTATAAATGTTACCTTAGACCCGTTTGGATTTATAGCAGCCAAATTTACTGTTGTGTCAAACCGTCGGTAATAATTTTGTAAATACAATGCTTTCAGTCCAAACTGTTAACACAGATATTTAGTTCTCCCTTATACGTAACGAACGATACTCTACACACTGACTTAAACGTCCCATACATCAACGATGTGTTCCTGCGCACATACTGCGCAAATACACATAATTAAAAAGACATTACACAATAATCCGAACCAGCTCATTGTTGACCTAGACACACCAGATTTATCAACTGCTCCTATACAAAGACTGAAACGACTCTGGAGTAGGGATATCATAAGCCGTCAAAATAAAGAAAAACAAAAAAATAAATATTTAAAACTAATGAACTAACTTAATTAGTACGGTTGGAGTACTGTCAATGGGCAGCAGTCTCCTCAGTATCTTAAAATTTGTCAATATTTGTATTATTTTTTTATCAAAATTGCTTGTTAATTTTATACAGTTGCAAATAAAAATATCTTGTATAGTCAAAAAATTTGTCAAATTTAGCTAATTGTTGGGGTTACTCAATTTAAGGAACAAGAGTTAATTAGATATTTATATAAAATGGGCCAGTTTGAATTGAATTATGAAATGTGCATTTTACGACAAAAAGTACAATCAGATTTGTTGAAACATAAAAGATCTATAACTTTTATTTCGAGAATTTTCCTCTACAGAGCCTATTTTAGCGTGAAAGAGTGATTTTTCGTATTTTAAGCTAAACTGAGGTTGATTTTCACTTTACGTCTTTCCCTCTCGATTACAATAAGATTATGTGTTTTGACGTTAGTTTTTTTGTTTATTTCTAATGTTTTATTACTAAAATGTTAGGTTATTTTGTTAATTATTTGCATTGGCAAGAGAAAGTTGTGTGACTGTAGCACTCCAGATTTTTAAAATTATCTTTCTTGTAGAGTAAGCTCTAGACTTTATATCAATTCATATGACAAAGTATTAAAGAGCTTAACACTTTCGTACGTTTATGAACTTTTGTAGTATTCCTTTTTTGGCTATGATTTAGCATTGATTAAATTACTAACGGAATTATAACAGATTTAATCATCGTTATATTTTGTTTAGAAACAATAAAACAGTAAATTACTTATGAATTAAGTTTCCTGTAAACGATTTGGTGAAAATAGAAAAACTAATTGAAATTATTTATGAAAAACTTATTGTATTTACTGTTGCAAACTCCGTGCAGTACGTTAAGTTTTATATAGCAAAAACTCTATTCCCATAGGCTTAAATTTTGATGGTAATCTAATTGATAGATATTTGCCGCTTTTATGTACTTACAGAAAAAGTTTTAAAATCTCTTTTAAATTGTGGTTAAAAGAAAGTAAGGGAAGTGCTTTCGTACTTACTTAAAAATCCCCCAATAGTAAATAAATATAAAAACTTACAAAAGTAAAAACTCAGATAAGAACTTTCTTACTGACAAGAAAATCCCACTCTAGATATTTTAACATCACTTTTTTTAGTAGTACAGTACTTACATGTTATTTGATTATGGTTACATTTAAATTTCCTTTCTTCTGGAAATTTTAAGAGGAAATTTCATTTACAGTTTTTATGTCATTTTCATCTGCACCTGTTCCAGACAATTTAATTCGATGAATAATTTATTAACATTATTAGTTAATTACTTTTATTAATTTTACAAAATTCAACGAGAAGTTTTCAATGTTGTTGATTAATAACCATTTTTCATTAACTTTATCATTTTAGTCAAGAACTAGGATTATACTCATCGATTTTTGTTGTCAATTTAACCGAAGAAACGGAACTTCCGCAAGGAAATTCAAAATAATTTTTAATTTCCTTCGACATATTTTACAAAATAATATGATCAACTCGTCATGCGCTGCTAATTTTCTCTGAAAATACTTAAGACCTGGAAAATACTTAAGGTGACCTGTAGTCTTCAGGAGGGCAATATATGGATAGAAAGACATGAAGATCAGGATGCGAAAAATGGGGGAAATATCTGTAAATAATCTGGTGTGAAACACTCGCACAACTTTCTCTTGCCAGTGCAAATAATTAACAATACACCTAACATTAGTAATAAAATATTACAAATAAACAAAAAACTAACCTCAATAAACATAACCTAATTTTAATCATATATGAATGACGCAAAATGAAAATCGATCTGTTTTCCATAAAAATACGAAAAATCACTCTTTTACGCTAAACTTGGCTCTGTAGAGAAAAATGCACTAAATAAAAGTTGTAGATCTTTTAATTTCTTATAAATTTGATTATATATACACTTTTGTCGTAAAATGCATACTAAGGCCGAAATGTAAAAAAAATCGATTATTCTCACGTTTTCGTGAGAAAAAAACAGAAAATCGCAAATTACCGCTAAACTAAGCGTTATACAAAAAAATGTTAGAAATAAAAGTTGTAGAATTTAAAATTCTCTACAACTTTTGTTATATAAATTTTTGCGCTAAAATGCATATTAAAGCCGTAATCTTAAAAAACAACGTTTTTACGTGAAAACAGCCTCACCAAGAATTTCAGCAAAAATGGCGCCTACCCTATCTTGTAGAGAATATAAAACTGAATAAACCAGGCGATTTTAAAAAGATCGTAGGACCAGTTTTTGAGAAAATCACAAAAAGTGAAAAATTACACGAATAAACTACTACTTCCGGTTGACCGATTTTGATGAAAATGTTCGTGTCGGGTCCGGTAGTGGTATGCAACTTAAGTTTTAAGTTTCAAGGTCGTATAATGTTCCGTTCTTTAGATATTTTGTATACACACACACAGACCAATCGCTAAAAACATGTTTTTTGGGTTCAGGGGGTCTGAAAACGTATAGATCCGGTGAAAACTCGATTTCGAAAAATCTACATGAAAACAATACTTTCCTTCCTATATATTCATATAGGCAAGAGAAAGTAATATCCCAAAATAGTTTAAAATGTTTAGCATCCTTTGACAAAAAATAACAACTCATTTATTCACACGTATTCCTGAAACAAAGTGGCAAAATTTCTTGAATTTTATTAGGGAGAAAGAAAATATTATAAATTTGGAGTGGTTCACGTCGTGAATTTTTGGATTAAATTTAAATGAACCACCGGCTGTTAAGTTATTAACAATTGAAAACTTTGCCGCAATTTTGAAATGGATTGACAAACAGGGTTCATTATTTTCGTAATACTACTAGGCTAAATATCGTAGTGCCCTACCAAAGTTGAACTCGAAACACTAATTGTTCATGAATAGAAAATTAACTTAATATATTGAATACGTAAAATGGGATATACTAGATAAAGTAAGCATTTTCGGAAATTTGTTGGTAAACAGTTTTCCCCTTTTTACGTATGAAACCAACTATGGGGTTCTTGAAACAGTTTTCGAGATCATCATGGTCAGATTAATTTTTCAAATTTATGTTGTTTAGTTTCTACAAAAGTTGATTGATGTCGCTTAGGGCTAA
The DNA here is from genome assembly GCA_035578175.1 of Catonia carolina. NCBI lineage: Eukaryota > Metazoa > Arthropoda > Insecta > Hemiptera > Achilidae > Catonia > Catonia carolina. The sequence goes on along the minus strand of JAQMRL010000003.1, from coordinate 21,830,167 downwards.
CCAATTTAGCCCTAAGGGGTTTTTCTCGTTAAAATAGTTACCGTTTTTAACAAGAAAACTGCCATATTGTTAGATAAAAGATGTAAAATACTGATTAAATAACATTTTAATTATACAATCTGTCAATAAAATAGATTTCTACGAAAAGTTACGGAAGTACGAACGCGAAACGTTCGTGCTTTTAAGTTATATTTAAAATATTAAATCGACTATTTGGAAAAGGAAATAAAAATTTAAATTGCATTTAAATAATAAATTCAGTCTTTGTACGTAGCCTATACTCTCCATATGTTTCTAAATTGAATTTTGTAAATGATATATTATCAATTATTCTTTTAATAAAGTAAGCGGTGCCTTTAAGGGATAATACCATTTCCCTGAAAATGTTTCCCCTGCTGAATAAATAGAGGAAATCATAACCAATATTATTATACACGTCCTAAAAAGAGTAAATTAAAATTACGATTAAATAAAATTCTGTCCTTTCAATTTTTAATTTAACTTTTCTATTTACGAATATATTTTTGTAATCATAAATATTTATCATTAATTTTATTTTCCGTATTGATCTTACAGACTGAATTTAAAAAGTTATATTAGACATCGTTTTAATAATTTTTATAAGTATTTATATTATCGTAATTGCTTATTTATTTATCTTTGATAAATTTAAAAATAATAAAAGTGTATGCGCATGTATTTTTATATTAAAAATTGTAGTTTAAGTTTGCGACATCTGCGTACGGAACGTTTAGAACAAAAGTTATTCTTCTGCTTAATTAACCCTCGATCAAGATTGAACCTCGGCTCCAAGATTTTAATGTACAAATCCCTATTAAGACCAATCTGGACTTATGGTGTTCAGCTCTTTGGAATAGCGGCAGAGAGTAATTTAAAGTCGATTCAAGCCTTTCAATCAAAATTCTTAATACTTACTTTTCGCTCTCCTTTTTATGTAAGCAATAAAACCCTCCACGACGATTTCAAAATCCCTACAGTAAAGGAGCTAACCGCGTCCTTGCATATTACATTTAACGAAAGACTAGATGACCATCCAAACCAACTAGCCCGTGATCTAGCTACAAGAAACTTTGTAACTAACCGTCGTTTGAAGCGAAAATGGAGTAGAGACCTCTTGGTCTGAATAACGGACAATACCCGAAGTTTTGAACGGAGATTGTATCACTGGATACCTCTTCTCCTTAAAGTGAAATTCCCTTCTTCCATTTAAAAATCAAATACGGAAGTTGTGCAGCTTAATATAGAGTACCGTAATAAAAATTAAAACAAAACAAAAAAAAATGCGACACATCATTGTGAACGTCAACAACTAGCATTATTAACAAAATTTTATTGAGGAAAAAAGTTATATAGATGAAAAAAAATTCCAGTCTATTTTATATTGAACAGGTTTTATCTTTTAAAATCTAACTTCTGTAATTTATTTTATTTTCCTTCATTCACATTGTTATTATTCATGTAAATATATTTTTTTTAGATTTTGTTTTTTTTTATCATACAGTATTAGCCTATTTCTTAAAATTTTGATTTCGTATTCTACTGCTTGTACGTATTTTATGTTATTATTGTTATTAATTTTATAATACATTATCCGATTTTTTTTCTTTGTTTATTCTCTCATTTTATTTATTTTCTTTTTATTGTTCAAATCTTGCGTTGTTCACTGGGATGTATTCTTTAATGAAATTTTTATATTTTTCACGTTAATTGTTTTTAAAAATAGTTAAACTTTTGGATGGTTATAGTTTATTTTGTAGTTTAATTTAGTTTAGTTCTATAAATAAAAAAATAGAACTAAAAAACACATTACTGACAGTTCCATTGTCTGTTTAAGTTCTTTCGGCGTTGGCGCGTATACGTTTAAGTCAAAATGATATAGTTACGTCATACAATAGATAGACAGAGTAAACAGTAACTCTTTTGATACCGGGCTATAGTGACGCCAGGTAATCCGGATAGAGGAAAATCCGGATATCAGAAGATATGTCTAAATAAACAGCAGATGACATGAAACAAAGAATTAGAAAAATAGCATTTACTTATGTTGCCGTATTGAACGGAAGCAACAGAAAGTAGCTGTAAATACACTTGTGTATTTAATACAAGTTGCACAAGTGTATTTTAAGTATCGTAGTGTCGTGTAAAAACGTTCATTTTTAAATTATGAATTTAATTATTTATGAATTAATTATTATTTTACTTGGTTTCGGGTAGAAACCAATAAAAAAACCGCAAAGGTCTTTAATAAATAGTTTTTAGTCAGTGACTGCTACCTAATAAATAGTAACGTAGAGCTAATTTCTAAACAACATTATTTTAAAATGTTGTAAAGTTGGAGAGGAAGATTAAAAACCCATTTTAATTAAATTAATTATTATACTTAATAGATGTTGAACGCTACTATTAAAAAATACTAGCAAACTCTATTTTATTTTATTTTTGATGTAGTTTTCGCTTTAAGACATCATATATCACGAGATTTTCATTACAGACCCTCTTTAAATTGAGTAAACCTACTTGATAGATCGATTGATTGACAAGGACTGACAACAGGTCAAATACTTCCCAAACACTATAATAGGCCTAATGGCTGCTCTTCAATTCAGAATAAGCTACTTACAGCTACTTACTAATGGTTTGGGTTGTGAACCATTGTTTAACCACAAACACCCGGATGGTAGCTAATGGGTTCAATTAACCTTTATATCCCACCAATCAGGAATTAATGGCCAGAAAATCTTAATGTTATTTGAGAGATAATTAAACTTAATGCTGAATGAAACCATATGTTAAAGAAATATTAATGGTTCGGCAAAAGGCACTAACATTTTTGCTGATTTTATAACTGATTTTTAGGAGGGACATAAATAATAATTAACAAAATAAATTAATGTGGAGAAAAACTGTTCATTCAGAGACAATGAAACTATTTTAAGGTCAAGTTGTAAATTTTGGGAACTCTGATAATCCGTTGGTCAATCATAAATTAATATGTATATATAACTTTTATTCTTTTCAAAATTTCGGCTCCGCTTGATACGTGTACGCCAGAAGAGCAAAGTTCAGTGATAAGATTTTTGATATTCGAAGGTGTAAAACCTGCGAAAATTCTCTCAAAACTTTTTAAACAGTTGTTGAAAAGTGTTCAAACAATATTAACGTGTCTTCAGTGGAACCGTCATGCGGATTCGCCCAACAAAATAATTAATTCAAAACTTATTCGGCTGCAGGTAAAAGTGATTTTGACGGTCTTCTAGGACTTTCAAGGGCCAATTTCTTGTAAATATTTTGAATTACAAGTGCACAGCAAATATTATTTTAACATAGTTTTGACAGGTGCAATAAATTACACCTGTCAAAACTGGTGTAAAAGATTCGCATGACTTTATTTTACCAATTTAAATAATGATCAACATAACCTATGTTTAATCATAAGTAAACAGTGTAAAATGAAAAACATAACCTAATTTTAATCATGAGTGAATGATGCAAAATGAAAATCAACCTTTGCATAGAACCATGTAAAATATACGGAAATCAGTAATTAACGCTAAACTAGGCTCTGTAGAAGAAAATACTTGAAAAACATTTAAAGATCTTTTAAAAATTTTACATAACTTTAATTTTACTTTTAATGTAAAATGCATACCAAGGGCACAAACTTAAAAAAATAATTTTTACCGATTTTAATGAGAAAGTACGGAACACTTATTGACTCTTCACTAAGCGCTGTAAAAATACTTAATAAAGAAATGTAGAATTATAAATTTCCTACAACCTTAATGACATACACTTTTTCCATAAAATGTATAGTAATGCTGCATTCTTAAGAAAACCAAATTTTAATACTGATCACAGCTCTCTCCGTAAGAATTTCAACAGACATGTTGCTTGACCTATTTTGTAGAGCATAAAAAAATAGTAAATGAGATTTTTTAAAACATCGTATGAGCCATTTTTGAGAAAATAGTAAAAAGTAAAAATTACTCGAGTAAAGTACTACTTTCGACTCGTATTATGATGAAAATGTTTGCGTCGGTCCTTTAGTGGTATCTAACTTTAATTATTTGTTCCCGCGCGGGCACACACACACACACACACACACACAAACCGATCGCTAAAACCATGTTTCTGGGTTCAGGGAGCCTGAAAATGTAAATTTCCGGTGAAAACTCGATTTAAAAAAATCGACATAAAAATATTGTCCTTCCCTATATTTATATAGGGCAAGATATATAAAGTTAAAATAGAGTACTTTTGATGGACTATGATTAGAGAAGAGTGTACGATTAGAAAAAAGAAAAAGTAAGAAAAGCGTGTGTATTAGTAAAGGGAAATGTCTTAATCCAGACGTTATTCATACACTTATGTACGTAGGATAATCGACAGACGTTGAATTTAAACGCAGAATAATTTTACAGGAATATCTATCAGGTTAATAATTAATAAATAATAATAATAGTAATAATAATAATAAATTATTTTAGAGATAATATTTATTTTTACAAATGTCATTATTAATTTTTTCACGGAAGTTCAACTGAAAATATTTTCACCTATATTCCTGAAACCTGGTGTATGGATGTATTTTATATTAAGTACTTATAAAATGTCAGAGGGTGAATTCTGTTTTTTTAGTCTAATCGTATGGATAAAATTAGGGATTAAAGTGACTTTTAAATCAAGTATTTTGTATAATAATCTTTTGTCTTTTAGTTTACACTGTGAAAGATCCTTTATCGTGACCTTTTTGTTAGAAAATTCACTTATTAGTTTTACCAAACAAAATAGTTTATGATACATATGTTTTAATAAATGATTTTATAGTTTTCAAAAACACATGTCGTAAAATTCATATAGCTAAATAATCCGTGTGATACTCCACACTGTAATAACGGTTTTATTAGCTTGATGTTAAAATATTCAATTATCAATATTTTATAGTTTTATAAATCAAAGAGACGGTATATGATATTAATATACATACAAGTATGCTAATAATTCGCGTATCGCTATGAATAAAATACAATCTTGTACAGGGTGTTCATAAAGTAATATACTGTGGACAATTCGAACTGGCACAAATCTTGCTCTACGTGTACAACAAACAGTTCCTCTTAAAGTACATCCATAACCTATTCTTTCAACAAGGCCTACAAATTTTAATGTACGCAAATGCCTACATTTTATTTCTATGTACAAACGTATAAATAATTATTTCATTTTAAAATACAGTATAATACCGATTATCCGTGGTAATTGGGGGGATAACTATACCGGATAACCGGAAAACACGGATAATACAACCCAATTCGGTCGAGACCACTTACGTCATAAACAAAACCATCAGTTACGCGTATGTTTTATTCTACTGATTACATGTTAATACTATCGGATATCGGAAATAAATAAACAAATTGTATTGAAATAAAAATATTTACTACATAAAAAAAAATCACAAAAAATCTGTTATTTTACTTTGTTTCATTTTATGCCGCAATATTTTTTCTTTTATTTTTCTTATATAACCACGAATATGTAAAATGCCCACGTAATCTGTGTCATCCTGATTTTCCATGAAAGTTAGTAATGTTTCGGCACCGGTTAAAGCTTCTTTGCAACTTATTTTAGGAGCTGGTAACGTGCTCGCCTCTCATCACGCGGTCTTGGGTTCGAATCCCACTCGGGCATGGCATTTTTTCATACGTTACAAAAACTTTTCATTTCATCCTTCACCGTCTGCATTAGCAGCAATTTGCAAAACAGTCGGACGTTAAACCAAAAAAAAAAAAAAAAAAAAATTTCTAGTGATCGCACGGTTAATCCAAACCCCGGTTAAACGATCCACGGAAAATCGGTACTCTACTGTATGTATTAATTTGTCTCAGTAAATATAATAAAAATTGTCGCAAAGAAATTTAACGTAATTAATTAAACACTCACTAAACTATACTCTACTGACGCACGCAACTAACTGAACAAATTGGTCTGAATATAATATTATAATGAACAGGAAATCATATATGAAAAAAAATTAGTCACATCATTATGTCCGACAGATTATTAATAACAGTGAAAACAATTTGTAGTGACCATGCGTGGGTTGCACATAACAGAAGCGATTGTATACTTCTGTGACTGTACCGTTGTTGCATGGTGAGGGGCGAAGAGTGGAATAGATAAACACCGAAGCTGTGTCTGCCAATTCGAATTGTCCAAGGTGTAACAAATTGTTTGCGAACAGAATAAGTGACATAATAAGCAATATAATTATATCGCTGGTTCACGCATGTGCAGTTAACACATTACTCACACCTTCTGTAAAGCGCGGTCTGTATAACAGCAAGTCAAAAGGTTCCCATCGTACAATCACACAGTCGCCGTGCGTGATTAGTTTAAATGTTTGGTTTATGTAGGAATAATTTAAAATAATAAACTAAAGTAAATCCACGATTGATTAAATATGTAAATTTTAAAAGCAATGAATTAACCGTTAAAAAAAGATTTGTTTATAAAACGATGAGGTTATATTGTGATCAAGTACAACTACGCACAATAGGCCTACAAATGTAGACTTAATTGTACGGTAGCGAGGGCGCATGCCTATTAAAAGAAGCGACTGTACAGCTGCACCCTTCTATCCCCACTCTAAGCGCTCAATTTATCTGGCTAGTATTCTAAATTGCTTTACATGCCTTATGTTTTTGTACAGCTTTAATTCTCGATCTTGAATACATTTTTTAGCACACAACCATTAGTTGAATCAAAACTATACACGACAAAAAGCCTGTATGAACGTACAGAATACAACTCTAGGGAGAACAAAACATTCTAATACTGACATTAGAAAATATTTTCAAAGTTTTTTCGAACAGCATTAGTTAGCGTAATATTGTGCAAACAAAACAGATATATCTATAACGACATGAGTCTTAACTCAGTAAGACAAGATATTACTTGATTTAGCAGAGCATACGAACAAAGATAAACGGACATCCGAATCATTTAACGTTAACCTTACTCGACTAGATCGATTATAATTTTACGACACTTAACAGATACCGTGTGTAAGAACAAATATCAAATTTGAAGACAATTAAGTTTCAATTTAAAAACATGTTTGTATTTTTAAATTTCAATTTTCAATCATTACAAAACAAATTTGTTTTAAAAAGTCTAGAAAGAACTAAAATGTTATCTGAATAATTTATTATTAATGTATAATTATGTTGTATATTTTATATTTAATGTTAATTACTGTTCTTGTTTCAGTATTAATGAAAAAAGAGTAATTTTGCTGATCTGATAATAAAAAAACAATAAAACACTTTTTAGCTCATATTTGTTATAGAGAATTGTACAGTGTTTTTATAATTACCCAATTTTATAATTTATATCGTATGTATTATACATATTATAAGTTCGAGAATTTTTTGTGATTATTACGATTTAATTTGTTTGAAAAAGTCTAGAAAGAACTAAAATGTTATCTGAATAATTATTATTAATGTATAATTATGTTGTATTTTTTATGTTTAATGTTAATTACTGTTCTTGTTACAGTATTAATGAAAAAACTGTAATTTTGCTGATCTGATAATAAAAAAGCAATAAAACACTTTTTAGCTCTTATTTGTTATAGAGAATTGTACAGTATTTTTATAATTACCCAATTTTATAATTTATATCGTATTATACATATAAGTTCGAGAATTTTTGTGACTATTACGGTTTAATAACCATGATAAAATGGTGATATATAGTCTTATCACTTCAAGCCTTCAATTACATTTTTAAAATTTCTCTTGCCCTATAATATGAATATAGGAAGGAAAGTATTGTTTTCATATCTATTTTTCGAAATTGAGTTTTAACCAGAAGTATACGTTTGCAGGCTCCCTGAACCCATAAAACTTGTTTTTACCGATCGGTGTTGGTGTCTGTGTGTGTGTGTGTGTGTGCGCGCGCGCGCTTGTATGTGTGTGAACAAATTATATCAAGAACAAAGTATTGTTTGAAGTTAAATTATTTACCTTGAGAGGAAGACTCGACACAAACATTTTCATCAAAATCTATCAATGAAAAGTAGAAGTTTATTCGTGCACTTTTTCACTTTTTGTAATTTTCTAAAAAAGGCGAGCCTATTTTTAGAAATTTTTTTGATTTTTTCTCTTTAATTTTTTATTTATAACTGTAAAATATTACAACAAGCAAATGTGATGATTATCATAATAATGTAAATGACATGATAGGCATGAGAGAGGTAGGGCTCCTATTGGTGCCTCCCCAGGAATGAAATTTGTATATCAAATTAGCATGTCTCTACTCCAGCGTCTTTTAAGGCGTCTAGGGGGATTATCAGGTAAATGGACGGAGGAAAGTGAACGCACCAGGGGGTTCTCGTGTTCGTGTGACTTGTCGTGAAAGCGTTTGTATAGGTATTCAATGGAATTTTGTACAAGTGGTGTTTTCAAATCTGTATGTAAGGTTTTGTTGCTAACGTAAGAGGTGCTTTTGCTATAAGGCGTAATGTTTTTGACTGGAATGCTTGAATTCGTTGCAAGTTAGAGGGTTTGGTTGAACCGTAAATTTGGGATCCGTAGGTCCAAATAGGTTTCAAAAGAAAACAATATATGCGTAATTTTTGTGCTATTGGTAATTTTGATCGTTTGTGAAGTAGGGAATATAGAAGTTTAAGTCGGGAATTCAGTAATAAACGTATCCGTTTGATATGTGTGCTCCTAGTTAGTCGTTTATCAAAAGTCAGACCGAGATACTTGACCGTATCTGTTTTTGTGAGAGGTTCATTGTCTATGTCTATGTAATTTTAGAAAATTACAAAATTTTCTTAAAATGGTCTCATGTACTACATTTTCGTGGTTTCGTAGGAAAAATGTTTTTTTTTTTAGATTTTGACCTTAACTTAAATTTTAGGGCAAAAGTATATAAATAGTATAATAAAGTTGTGAAAAATTTTAAAATGTGCAACTTTTAGTTTTAGCATTTTTTTTACAGAGCGTCAATAAAATTAGTGATTTTTCGTTTTTACCATTGAAATCGGTAAAAATAGGGTTTTTATACGATTGCGGCCTTACTATGCATTTAATGACAAAAGTATAACTGAAGTTACAAAGTATTAAAAAACCTACAACTTTTGTTTTAAGCATTTTTTTACAGGGGTTAGTTAGCGACAAATAGTGATTTTCGGTATTTGTAAATCTGGTACAGGTTGAATTTTATTTAGCGTCTTTAACTTATTTAATTATCCTTTTCAGAATGAAAATAATTAGTTTTTACACCTAGGCTTCATTTAATATTTTCTTCCTGGTTTTTCATTATTTTTTTCTAAATAAAGTTGAATTCTGTTTCTGATTGTCTTTTAGTATTTTTGTGGCAACATCTAATTACTGATATGTACGAAATTGTAGTACCAATGGATTGTAAATGGGCCTACACGAGAGAACCGTTTTTTAAAGTTTAATGGTATGCCATTTGTAGTTTTCTCAGTAACTACTGATATGAAGATTTTTAGGGAATGGTTTTGAACACCAGTTATGGCTGTTCTGTCGATAAATTAGGTGACTGACACCACCTCGGCATTAATTAAAAAATAATATTTTCCACTGAAATTTTTTTATAATATTTCGTTCTCGCCTAAATTGTGTCAAGTGATACAAAATGTTTTCGAATTGAATATTTGCATTGCCTAATAACAACAATCATAATACTTTGTCATTTTTCTTTTTTATAATACGTACCGTATTGTTGATACTATTAGTTTTATACTTTAGTTATTATTCATAGAATAACTCATAAATTTCTGCATAAATTATAATAATGTAATATTCAGTGAATTATAATCATCTATATAATAATGAAATAATTTAATTATTTATTCATAGGTTTTTGTTAAATTTATTGTAAAATAAACGTAGGTACTGCATTTTGTTCGGGGTTTTATTTAGTAGATTTATTATTATTATTTAGGGATTTATTAGTAGACTATTTTACAAATGACAACGCAAAAATGTGTAGTTCGTTTTACATATTATAGTGTGCGTCATATCATTGTCAGCATAAACTTTTAGTATTACCAACAGCGTCACCTGATCCTTCTTCTACTGTTCCGAAGTACACAGATAAGTAGACCTACAATTAAGTAAGGCTGTGTTATATATATTAAAGAAATAAAGTAATTTATATAATGTACTTAAAAATAAATGAAAACAGAAGTAATACATAGCTCATAATACTGTAACATTATAACAGTGATATTCTAGAAATAGGGGTAGTTAAGGGGATAAATTATAGTTAATTGTAGGAAGTTGTGTTTTGTATGTAGTGGAATGTGTTGAACAAGTGTAGTCGATTGCGATGAGTGAAATGTTTTAAATGGGAATTCTCGGAAATGAGGTTGTAGGCATTTGTTATTGATCATTTCTACTATATTTTTGATTTATCTGAATAAGCATAGATGGGTCTCCATTGTGCTTTTATTATGTAGAACATTGTGCCTTTCTAAAAACACTAGCGCCAAAAGGAATTTTAAAGGTTCAAGTTACGACTTTATAAAAAGAATGGATACTTACACCACAACCACCTGACGTTCCCCAGAGAAGGTTTAATAGAAAATCAAGCAATAATTTACTACAGATTTAAAATATAATTAAACACATTGTAAAAAATAAGTCACATAATTTTGAAACAAACTGCAGTACACACAATCATATACACCGTAAAAATATGAAGGTTCACATGAATGATCATCTTCGTCATGCCATTCATGTCACATTTAATCATCTCATTTGTAGTTGTTTTTAGTAACTGGAAAAAATGTAAAAAATTGTTCAAAAATTTGTCTGTTTAACTCCAAGAAACAAATACGCTGAATTTAAACTCTATGAAAGTTGAAGAATTAGTGATCATTGAGTCAGTCTGTCAGTCAGTGAGGGCTTCTCCATTTATACAAATATTTGTATAAGCTTAGACAGATTTAATATAGTGTATAGTTCAGTTACTTTTACAAAATTAAGGATATCATAATTAATAAACAGTGAAAAATTTCGTAAAATTGCTTTTGAACAAATTGTATAATATATAAAACAAATTATTTACGAACTTGTGGCGTAGTGGTTTAATGGTTAGTGTGCTAAACTACTAAGCGAAAGGTTCTGACTTTGATTCCAGACCAGAGTGTAAAAGTTTTTTTTTGTTAAAACTCCACATTCCACAGTTCTGAAGAAGTTTTTAATAGTACTTAAAATAACCTAATAAAATGTAACTTTTGTGTGGAAAATGTAAAAGAAATTTTGAATTTTTTTTAACATTTTCGAACTTTACTTTTGTTACGAGAAGTTTGTTGTTGTTGTTTAGGTCATCAGCCGAAAGGCTGGTTTGAACTTGTAGAGGTTTTACTAAGTAAAACGAGGAGTGAGGTGGTTTACCATTGCCTTCCTCACTGAGTGGAAAAGTATGCTTATCAGCATGCCGGGCCCTCTGAAAAGCACATATTTTCACTCTGCAAATGACACCTTCACTTCATTCACCACAGGGTCTGGCTGTATAATGAAATTCATTACTTTCAGAGGTGATATCTCTGATTAGTGTCTTTTACACCTCTACCTCTTCTGTTCTTAAATAATTCAGTCATTTATTAATTGGCTGACCATGTAATAAGAAACAGAACTATTCATTTTAGCCCTGCAATGAACAGATTGAATGTAAGTAATTTGACACTCCACCTGTCACGAGAAGTTTATAAACCTTTAATAAATCCTACATTATTAATTGTTGAAATTTTAACATTTTATTTTTGTAATTACAGTTGTTTTATAATACTTTATGAGAAACTAAAACGGTTTGAATACTTTTTTAATAGTATGTATTTGTTTCAATTTTGAATAGTTGTTGTGGATGACATTCTGCATTAACAGCCAGCAATTTGGGAATAGCAGTTGACTCTAGGGTTATAGTTATAGCAGTTCTCCTAACGAGGGAATTTAAAGTGACAAAGCATTTGTTTCTATTCCGTTTTGCAGTACATTTTATAACCAACCGTACCTGATGCATTTTCTATTGACTATCATTGTCTGCATATCTTGCCAGTGCGTTATCTATTTTACCTCTTATGCATTTGCATCATGCCTTTTTCAAGAACGAATTAAAAACCTGAAAATTTTACTATTAAAATTAGAATGCGTTTATACTATACGAACAGATCCTTTAGATTCGTTGTTCAATTTTCATTAGTGTTGTTCATAAATGGTACGAATACGACACGTATTAATTTACAAAAAATTAAATATATTTGAACTTTCCCTCCGTTTTACATGTATATCTATCTTCGTGTTTACAAAGATGTAGTTTACTTACACTATGTGTTTATTAATATGAAACATTACATGTAACACTTGACGTTGTCAATATCATTATGGAATACCTTCATGACAAAATTTTAAAAATTTGTGATTGTTACTGCTAATAATTATAAATTTAAAAAAATTTCGACAATGATGCGGTAAATATCTTTTTTTTTCAATTAAAAAGTAATGGTTTTGTAATGAAAATGGGCATTGTTTATTCAGGATCATAGCGGTATCGAACTGGAGACCTTTGGTGTTTTTGTTAAGGAATTTACCACCGAGATGGTTAAATAACGTAAGTTTTAATTTAATGCAATAAATTGTAATGCCCCGTGAAATTATGTTTATAAAAGTTTAAAGATTCACTTGTGTTGGTTTCTCTTCAACCTTAAAGCTCAGTTGTAAATTCCTCCCCTTCCACATTCCATCTAAACCCCTACCTCAGAACGCTCAAGTCTATATATTATTCCTCCTGACGGATTACATCCGTTGGTCTTTCTTTTCTCTGTTAACCATTCTGCTATACTTTCTACCTTCTTTTATACCTTTGCGATTTTTTTCTTTTACGTGCTGAAGCTTTTTATTAAGGGATAATGTTTTACATCAGTTTTTATGTACTGATTCAGTTTTAAATACTCGTATATAACAAATGGATTCATATTCTTTTTTTTCAGAAGTCAGGTCTTGTTATAATACCTTAAAGCCATGATGATGATGATGATGATGATGATGATGATGGCCTGAAATCCTCATTATAAATAAATAATATGAACTTATCGTCGTTCATAGTCATGTATCATTGAGATATTCCATTCAGGATACCACTTTTTAGGACCCCCGATTTGTCAAGAATAAATCAATTAAGTAACCTACGTTATTTAACGAAAGAATATGATTTTTATATTACTGTTTTTGTTAACATTTTCTTTTACCCCCAGAAATAATATTACATTTTTTAACATTCGCACCATGGTTTGAAAAGTATGTAGATATACAACATAATTGCAACCTTCCTGAAGTCATTGACGTGGTAAGACATTTTAACAGAAAATATCAGGTGTAACTTGAAACTCACGAAAATGAATTGGCCATAAATCTTTTAAACAATGCAGAAGAAGTTAGACGGGTGAAACGAATCATGTTTTGGACTTGTGTGATAGAGTTTAAATGTATAGCCTATAAAAATTATAGCAAGGGAAAAGTATTCCATAACATAAAAGTTAATATTTTTGTAAATAGTAAATTTCTCCTTTAAAATATTTATAATTGATTAAATGAAAAGTACTCAGGTAGGTACTAAGACCTCCTCCTGTCATTTGATAATTCATAAAATTTGTTTTTGGCCTAGTTTGTTTGAAAAATTGATTGCAAATAATGTTACTATTACAAAAATGTATACTGTATATCTCTTTAAAGGTTTTCCTGTTAAATCACCTACGAGCGCTCTCGCAGATGACGGCGGTGACTCAATTTTTAAACAGCCAGATTTAATGTAAAACAAAAAATTCATAAAACTGAACATAAAATTTATAAATAAAATAAAAACTTCATTATGTGAAATTTGTCGATTTCCGTAGCGTTCAAAATGTTAATGGAAACTTTACATGGTTTGACTTTACTTGAAACATTAAATTAATTGAAACATTAAATATTTGTGTTACATTAAACGATATGTACATTCCTCAATTTTTTTTAAATTTCTGTTAACATGTTTTTGTACTGTGTATTCAATTACATAAATGGTAATAGTGTAATTCACATTAAAATATTAATTTACATATTGGATTTTAACGAATTAATATAATTGAATGATACGATGTACAAAATTAAAATACGCGTACATAGTTGTACGTATTAACAAAACAAAGCATTGGTAGAAGTGGCCTCTGGCATTAAAACATTTCACGTTAATAATTTACATACATACACTACCCTTTGCGGCAGATAAAGGATTACAAAATACTAACACGGTTTAATAAATTTACAATTTTTGTTCCGTATACCTCGTTATTTTTGATTATCATGAATTAGGTTATGCATTTTAAATTATCTGAACAATACCTACTTATAATTTTGTATTTAATTAACAACTAAATTTAATATTAATACGTTTGTTTTTATTATTAATTTCATAACATTTTAATTTAAAAACTTTATTAAAACTTAAGAAGTTGAGATTGTAAATTTATCCCGAACAATATCAACATTTATATTTGTATTTATTTAACGAGTGAATTCGTGTACGTTTTAGCCACATGACCAGGTTGTATATAATTCCTGGTTAATAACCCAGGCGTTTGTTTTGTCATGGCTTTCTGTATGTATACTATAAAGAGTGATTCAGGAGGAGAGGACAATACTTTGACAACTAAAATGAAATACTACTTGTAAGCAGCGTTCTACATAAACTACAGTAAAAGATTTTGTTTAAAAATTACAACATTTATTACTGCTGTATTTTTGTTAACTTTTGATCTGTTTTGTTATTAAGAAATGTCGATATTCTTCAACTTTTATGTTTTCTATTGAATTTATTTACATAACTTTTTTCAAAATTAAATTCTCTACAAATTATGTCGTAAACTTTTATTTACTCGTATTTATTGATAATGTTGCAAAGAAAATTTACGATTAACCTAAAAAAAGTGAGTTTTTTGACTCCAAGTTTTATGTTTTATGCCAATTTTCTGCTAAACTACTTAAAATTACAGTTTTCAATTTTCCAGTTCAAAAACCATATAAAACCATTAAATTTTCTCCTTTAATTAGGGTCTCTGGAACTTCAGTATTGCATAACTTTACTATTGTTGAAGAAATCAGGGTGAAATCTTCCGCTAATCGTAATACAAAAATGAAGCGTTTCGGGACCTATATAAATAGAAAGTTTTTTCTTATTTTTAGCTCTAGAATCAGTTGGCAATGTATATATTATTATATTATATACAGTAAAATTCGGTTGTAACGAAATTCAAGGGACCTGCATTATTTATTCGTTATATCCGGATGTTTGTTATAACCGAATGAGCCTATACGCCCTAATATCTTTGTAGTACTCTATTATCCTACGTGCCCAACCAATCACCGGAACGATTATTGTACTACTATACTACATACAATTTCAATAGAAACTTGCACTGTACACGTTCCCTATATTTGCTTCCTCAATCTTATTTCGAGTAGTCACATAGGTACTGCTTGTTAGAAAAGTATGCTTCTAAATTCTTACCAGTGTTTAATACTTGCGTATGAATTTATTTCTTGTAAAGTCATTGTGGTTAAATTGTATAATCCTATTTTAGTTTGTGTATAACACTTTCTGATCGGTATATGCGTAAATTACCATGTTCATCGTTGACCGGTACTGCAGTACGCTTTAATCTCTTGTGCACTGAACTGGTGAATTTCTTTGTACTATAATATTAACAGCCTCACATTTTTTGTTGATACTTATAAAACCAAACACTGGAGAGTATAATACAATCTAATTAATCAACTAAAAGCAATTGGACTATTCTGATATAAAGTATTTTTTTGACATTAAAGTAAATATATATTTATCAATAGAAGTAGCCTAAAACGAGACTGTGATTTATATTACGCCTATCACCCAATTAATTATAATCAAGAGTAAGGGTGTAGTAGTACGTTTTGCAGCACACTATACAAACCATAAATAACCAGCACTGTACTGCACTGACAACATTCGGTTAACTCGTTACATTGAGCTACAAAAGTCGTTGTCTTCAATTGTATCATACCTTATCCATCGTATTAGCCCTTCTTACTGTTGAAGTACCTGACAAGTAATATTTTTTACAGTATTGATCTATGTATCGCAAAACTGTTGGTTTCTAATTTCCTAAAGAATATATTTATCTATTTTTATTATTATTATTATTATTTCAAAAAAGGTAATTCATTCGTTACAACCGGATTCCATTTTTGTTATATCAGACTTTACAATGTGTTAATAACATACAAAACCAACCAATTTATCTATTTTCATACGTTATTACCGGATTTTCGGTACAACCGACTTCGTTATAACCGAATTTTACTGTATATAATTATTACGATGTAGTCTTAAGACTAATGAGCAATTTTATTGTAACTTAACTACTATTTACAATATTATTACAGAAGTTCTCAGCAGAACCTCTGTAATTACCTAATTTAAAATAACACATTATATACACTGCACTTATATTGCATACGTAAAATTAACAATAATTCTAATCGTGCACTATCACTAGTCTACTTTCAATCTAACACTGACACTACACTTGCTCAAATGGTTCTTCCTTTTCACCCTTCGCACCAGATCATCGTTGTTATGGCGATGAAGTATTTCCTCATGCTTCTGTGAGAACCTGTGATTTCGCTGGAGACAAAGTCCATTCGCAGGTCTCTGTAGAGGTCTTAGTTCCTTTTGAACCAGGGTGCGTTGACGATATTTCTCAGCACCCTTTTTTGGTTTTTTATGTGTAATTAATTTCTTGGAAATTGCTCAAAAAATATTATAACTAAAAAAGATAAGGATTACGTTTCCTGGCCTGTTCCAACTTCAAACTTACTAATCTAACATTTTCTTAAAGAAGTTGAGATGATAATTTCTTCCAAGGTTTATTACGTTTTCCAATTAGCTTGTAAATAAACACTTCTTTGGGATTTCGATCGTCTGGTATACGCAAAATTGATAAGATTGACTGAACAAATCTTTCGTGTATTTCCGAATAATTGATCACACATACATGGTACGTTTAGTAAGTTCGTCCCTGATATATGTATTTCTTTTATGGTTCACCAACCAATATCTTGCAAAAGGTCTGAAGACTCACTTCTCAAAAGCTCTCTCTTTTTGAGATATTCTGGGGAGTTAGAATTTTGCGTATAAATATTGTTTCTATTGGTTTGAATTTATTGGGTTTACTTCCCTTTTCATTTTTTTGTCTACTGATGCACGTTACAATGTACAAGTTAACGATTAAAGGAATTAATATCGGTAAATCAACTTCAACGAAAGTTCTGAAAATTATGATTAATTTTGTTTCGCTCTTCTCTTGAAAGTTTTCACGAGTCTCAAGTACACCTACTTACATTTTGATATGCTTTTAAAGTAAAGTTTGTTTATTATTTCGCAATCACTTCCGGTTTTAATTAACTAATTTTTTCTTGTGTAAAAGTTTATTGAACGAACTAATGGTGAGGTTATAACTAACGAATGGGGTTAAAGCGATTAAGTAAGTTTTAAAATTGTTGGAACGTTTATTTGTGTAACAACGTTATCGATTATTTACTTTAGAACGTCTTAATTAAAAAAATCTAACTGCGAAACTTTTTTAATAAAAACAATAAAAAATAAAAAATATACCTTCTAAGCCCTTAGTGTTTAGGGTTAATTAAGAGGAACGAATACTACTTTTAAACGTGCTAAAGACATCGTTCACAAGTTTAATTATTCATTATTTTAATAGCAAACTTCAATATTACGATCTATTCTTTAAGTTACTAGATATTTTTTTAAGTTAAAAAAAATTAACAATGAATTGAAAAAAATGAGTTAATTTCAAAATTTTAAGTTCACTTTGTTGACGTTAGGTCTAAGGCTGGATAAACGAATACCATAGAGCTATCACATAAAATGTAAACGTTTAGAACTAAATAATCGCGTTTGTGATAATTTTACTGAATTAATGTAAGCTTTGAAATTAACGAACGAAATATACGTTACACAACATTTATTCAAATACTCCTGGTCTACAACTATTTTTAAATTCTATTTGGTCATATGCTTGCCAAATATAATAAAGAAGAAATTGATAGTCTCCACTTTCCCCTTACAGCCATCCCAACCTCCATTAAGGGAACTAACAAGGAAGCGGGGAAGACGTAACTAAGTTTAAGAAGTGCAGCAACGGAGAGAAATCTTTGAAAACGCTGCTGCACTTACCTGTCGGGACGTAAATCACAGGGGACGTCAAAAGAAAAACAAAATAATTACATAGGCAAGTAAAATTGTGCAGGGATTGGCAATGATACCACATGGACTGCGTGGAAAGATAACTTATAGAAACTCAAAAGAATAAAGGACAAAAACACTAACAACGATAAAAAAACCCAGCACGCTAACAGACAATAAATTAACACTTAACCAAACGGGAGTCAAATATGGCTTAATAACTAACGCTGGCAGGCTACTCAGTTCACCTACCAACATATCATACGGCTGTCCCACCTGGATCAACCTATCCAACATAACAATTAATAAATAATTTTAATAGTAATGTATTTATTTTTGCTCAATAATGAAATACCATGTATATAATATGTACATAACATATTTCCTATAACTACACATTTACGAATAACGTATTTGTTTATAATAATTGAAATAAATCTTATATGAATGAAATAAAATAAAAATATACGTATCAGTTTATTTCGAACAAAATGACTACCTGACCTACAAAGAGAATCTTGAATGTAGGCAAGGAAGGAACATTTGCAGCTTAGCTTGGCATTCTTCTCAAATTAATTCTTTATTGAAAAAAAATCAAAATGAAAGGGAAACTGTTCAGTCATACAAACACGCTCTCATGTATTCACATGCGGTACTTACATTTACTTCGGTGGAACCAAATCATCATTGTAGTTTTGAATAGGTATTAACAAATAGGTGTAATATTGTACATGCGTCTAATCTTTGTGGGTGAAGGGAAAAATCCACCGCTTAATATATACACATATGTTTCCACTACTAATAGAAATTTATTTCGTATACAAGCAGGCCAATCTAAGGTACTCAGGATTAACACTAACTTCTCTTGTTACGTGCGTAACAAAAGTAATTGTTGTTTACACAACAATTACTTAAAAATCCCTTACGATTTTAATATCATCGAAGAGTACTGCAGATCATTAAAGAGAAAATGAAGCAGAAATTTACTACGTGATTAATATATAAAATTAAACACGTTATGAAAATAACTGTCATATTTTTTTTTAAGTTTACTACATGCACTTTATTCATAAAAATATGTTACGCCACCTAATCTGCTTTCTAAGTTGTCGAGCCATATTTTTGTCAAATTAATTAGCACATTTTCAGTTATTGTGTCACAAGAAGAAATAAAAAAATTATTGTAAAATGTTATTTTACATTACATTACAACACCGTGATTCTTCCGGAAATCACATACAGCAATGAAACGATCTACAGCCTTAGGAGATTCAACGCGGAACACAGAATCTCAAAATTACAACGTCGGATCATCAGAAAATGCCTAAACAAGAAAAGTTTCTTTGACGGGATCTGGAAGCCCGTTCCGAACGAAGAAGTCTACAGATATTTAGAAATTCTAGCAGACCAGAGGAGGAAAAAAAAATGTTTTTCTTTGGCCATTTCTTGGAAAGTGACTTCGCCAGAATCTCCACACAAACCATTAACTATTTTCTAAGCAGAAAATCTCAGCCCCGCTGGATCAAAGATTTGAACAGGGCATGAACGAAATCCAAATCTCACTTGAGGACCTGAAATGAAAATCGGGAAATTACCACAAACTGAACAAGACAAGACTTGAACAGAAGAAACTGACCAAACTATAAAAAATCGTGTATTCCGACGTTGAACGCCAGAAGAGATCAGAAAGTTTGAAGGAATAATGGAGAAGAATCAAGGAAAGAAACATCAGGGAAAGTACTCCAACACAACAAAAATTGAAATACAATGTTTCTTCTTTAATAAACTTATTACTTAGTCTTATGTGGCTTTAAAAAATAAATGTTATTCTCTTTAACGTATCAATATAGGAAAATCGAAGTTAATAGTATTTTAGTTTTTTATCCACCGTAAAACTTATACGAGATGTGGCTATTTACTAACAAGACGGATGTTGTAAAAAAATTTAATTTTAATTTTATACATAGTCACTTATTGTCACCTTCAATATGCACTCCTTCTCTAATCTACAACGCTCCATACGAATTAAAAAAACAATCATCATTGCTTTAAATTTTGACTTGCTCATTCGAGCTTTTTTGGCTCGGTGAAGTTCGGCTCTTCCAGTACATGGATTGGCACTTCGTTTCCGGATCATAAGTAAAAAACCACGTTTCATCACATGTTATTCACGTGTTTCATCTACCTGTTCCGTGAGGTGAAATCTGCATTAAAAAAGACAAGATTTGAGTCTATAGAAGCTGTAAAAGAGAAAGCGGCACGTGTCCTGAAGGAGCTGACAGAAGATCACTTCCAGCACTGTTTCCAACAATTGAAAATTTGCATAGAGCGTTGTAGGGATAGAGAAGGAGTGTATATTGAAGGTGACAGTAATTGATTATGTATAAAATTAAAATACTTTTTTTTACAACGTCAGTCTCGTTATTTAATAGTCACACCTCGTATATATGACAAGTACTTAACTGCATAAATTTATGTCTAATTTTATAATATGGTTTTGCTTTTGGAATTTAAATTGGGTTCTATCAGAAATATAGTAAATAGGTTTGTAAATAAGGTACGATTCTATTAACCTACTTTTCGGTTATCCAACCGCGACTTGGTCTCATCCACGTAGGTTAAGAAAGAGGCCACTGTACTTTGTTGTGTTAATTGGCCGTTGTTGAACTATAATATCTTTATCGGGTTTTCTCCGCTCATAAACCTGACATAATTTTTAGTAATGTTTATGAAACGTTTAAATTATCTACTTAAATTCAGTAATAATAATATAATACCGAAACTAAAAATAATTTTTATTTGCTTAGTATATTTTATATTGTGATAAAATTTATGTTTCCATTTAAAATGACTTGTTATGTAACCATAACGGAATTTTATAGAGTATTATCTTATTTTTAAAGGAATCATCTCACTTAAATTCCAGTGGAAATAATTTTAGTAACACCGTAACAATTCTACTTTAATTCATTTTTTAAAGATATATAAAATTGTCATTTTATTTTGTAATAAAATTTTATCAATTAAATTTAATGAGTTATATACCCGAAGGTATTATGAACGGAACTGATAAAGTAATATTACTTATAAAATTGTTTATTAACCGTATAAAACTGTGAGTTATGTATGAAAGAGTTAAAAAATAAAATATTATAAGTCAAAAGTTATGATTTAATTACTTACGCATTGAATAATAGTATAAAATAAATGTCAGAACAGTAAAGAAATAAAACTTTCCTTCTGTTAACTTTTTTTAATCCTACCAATGTACCTACATTGCAATCTGTTAAATTTAGAACAGTTAAGTAACATCATGACCCAATGAAATGAGGATGATATGTTGTAGTATTATAACAAGGGACTGTCTTAATAGTTCTTATAGTTTATTCTAAAACAAATACAATTGGTTCGATTCTCGGTGTAGTCTAAATTTTCAGAATGGCATTTGTAACAATGTTTATTTTCTTTGATTGTGATATAATAATTCAAATGTTTAATACAAAACTGAGATAAGTTATTTTCTGATCCATCCCATGTTTTATTATATTTAGATGAGATTTTTAATAACAATTTACAACAGAATATTAATTTAAACCATCACGATTCAAGCACATTTATATATGCAGAGAAAAATGACTTATATCGTTACATACTCGATTCACTTAATGAATTTATTTCATAAAATCAAGAAATTAAAACTGCTCATTTTGCCAAAGTTTAAAATCTGTCTCTACCTTATGAACAAAAAGCAAACTCGTCGACACCTGTACTTATTGTACATACTTGGTTTCAAACCAAAACAGCTTGAAGTTAGTTTTTAAATTAGTTTATACGACTTTTAAAGCTCAATTACCTGCAGATATAATGTGCAGTTGATGAATCTTTCTCTTGTTCGTTCTTCATACATTCACATAATGCATGTCAAATTTTAATTAACCTATGCATGTCAATTAACTTAACCGCCGCCAGAAGCTACTCTTCTGCTTAATTAACCCTCGATCGACATTGAACCTCCGGTTCCAAAATTTTAATGTACGAAACCCTTTTGAGACCAGTCTGGACTTATGATGTCCAGCTCTTTGGAGTAGCGGCAGAGAGTAATTTAAAGTCAATCCAGGCCTTTCAATTTTAGCAAGATTGAAGCAAGACTTGCTTCTGCCGCTCCTTTTTATGTAAGCAATAAAACCCTTCTCGACGATTTCAAAATTCCGACAGTAGAGGAGCTAACCGTGTCCTTGTATAGTAAATTTCACGAACGACTAGATGTCCATCCAAACGATCTAGCCTGTGATCTAGCTACAAAGAACTTCCCAACTGTGCGAAATCTAAAGCGAAAATGGTGTAGAGACCTCTTAGTCTAAATAACGGATAATACCCGTAGTTATAAACGGAGAATGTATCACTGGGTACCTCTTCTCCTTAAAGCAAAACTCCCCACCACCATTTAAATATCATATACGGAAATTGTGCAGCTCAATTTACAGTACCGTAATAAAAAATCAAGAAAAAAATTAATTACGTAGTAATAACAACAGCATTCAATAAAACACACAATAGAAGCTTGGTGTAGGATTATAATGCTTTTATTCAACATTTTAAACAATACTGGAATGCACCATACAAAATTATAATAATATTCGTTATAAAAAATAACATACACAAAAATCCATTATTTATTAATTAATGTATTTATTTATATTTTATTTATTAATGTAAACAACTATTACTTTTTAAATACTACATAATACAAGTTTAGCTGTTTATTAAACTCTACGAAATATAATTTTTATAACCAACTCATTTTATTAAATATGTAGAATTTATAACATTCTACAATATGATGACTAAATGAGGTGTAGTCTTTTGCAGATTCAGGTCGACAGTTCATGAAATAAAATAGTTCATATAGTATGATAAGTTAAATCCCTTTCGTCAAAGTACATCAATAACCACTGTCTAGTATTCAAATCTTTATAAAAGTAACTACCTTTACTAGGATTTAAACCTTAACATTAAGGGCGTAATTGTTGCTGGTAAATTCAGACGGCGATCAAAATAAAAATAAATAACAAATGTTTTTGATAACTACAACGTTATACAATAAAGTACCTCAATTCAGGTACTTCTTCAGTCGTACCATCATTTACCAACAATTCATATGTTCGAAAATTGAAACCGATCAAAAATTTGGTTAATTCAATTGAAATAAATTCTGTTGATTTATCGGAGGACAACAATACTTTACAGGTTCTTAAGCAAGTTTGATTCTAAATACGTAATTATGTAAAATTATTTAATTGATTTTATCATTTTGTTAAATCTGGAGATGTATTATTATTTTAAAGTGTGGATAAAATGAAAAAGGGCGCGGGAATAGATGAGTGTGCGCGCGTTTGTATATGTCTGAAAGATTTACTCTTTATCAACTATGATACTTTTTGAAAATACCGCCGTCTAATCTGTTCAGTATAACGGACTAGGGTAGGCTTACAGGTAAAGGCACCTCCATACAAGTTTAACCCGGAACTGTACCGTACAACCAATCAATACACCTGGTGGTAAAGTAGCCCTTTAATGAACCCTCATAACTTACACTTCCTTTGCATAGTTCATCAGTACCACCACAAATACCTCAGTTACTTCCACTAATTTAAGTAGGTACCTAAAGAGTATCATATAAAATATTATCAACTTCTCTAGTTATTTTAAATTATTACACGAATTTTTTTTTACATTTTATAATCATACAATTAGGATTGATGGCAACTTACTAATTTATATTAAATTAATTTTCAACTAACTGTAAAATTTAATTAATGTTATTTATAAGAGATCACGTTAAAACTATCAATATCTCATTTATCCCTATAGCTGGCAATAATATTTTTATAGATCGGCAGAGAATTTCTAGCATATGGGTCACCGAACCGTAAACAAATCATTAATAATTTGCTATAAATCACAAACCGTACCACATGACGTATCAAATAACAAGAAAACTTAGGAAAATAGAATAAGTACATTATTGAAATTTTAATTTGACAGTTAGTGATGGTGAGTCTACTTGAAAATTATTTCTAGACAAGTATTTTTCTAAAATTTTACATGACGCTATTGCTTACAACTTTCCTATGGTCTACTTTAAAATCCGTTAAATACAAATCGTTATTTATGATGTTTATATCAAAATAAAACAAAAAAACCGATTCTATGTTCAAAACTGAAGAAAATATATACAAAAACACATCATGTAAACCAAGAAATAACCAAATTTAGCTCTAGGATAGCGTTTCAACAGAGAAACACAGGCAGAATATGTAACTGCAACTATTGTGTTATACGTAAAAATTTACTTTATACAATACTAAACTATTGCACAAAACAGCAACGCTGTCTGTAGATAAATGTAAAGGTAAAACTACAACATTACAATGCTATGAAGCAAATCCGATTTTGCGACGCGCCCAGTTCAGAAGCAGTAATATCGTCTCAAAATCGACGAGTCCCGGATCTAGGGTTAAACCGCGTATATGTTTATCATAGTACTTATAATCGTGTTTCTTTTATTTATCTTTGTTATAGTCCGATTGAAATTAAGCCAGTAACGAAATGAACAATTTCTGGAACTTTACTCTCCTATAAAACTTGCGATAAATAAAACTTTATAAATAAATATAGTTTGATAAATAAACATTTTTGTCTTTTGTACTAGTGACATATGTGAACAAAAGTTTATGGATATATAGTTTAAAATTTGATAATGAAATATTGAAAATTACTTATTGTACTGTACATGTTGAATTTTCATCGGATTTTAGAAGTTACGTTTCCTCGGAGAATGTGTATTCACTTAAATCCCTTTATTTTTCTTCATCCCTAATATGTGTACGTTGCAATCTGTTCAGTTCAGAAGAATAATCCATTCCTTGATCCAATCAGATGAGGATGATGTCTATGACTTGTAAATGAGGTGTAGTCTTGTAGAGATCGAGGCCGACGATTCCTGAGAGTTTGGTTAATTGAACCCCAACCATCAAAAAAATACACCAGTAACCACTGTCTAGTATTCAAATTCGTATAAAAATAATTACGTTTACTAGAATTTTAACCAGCAACCTACTGTAATGAGACGAATTTAATGGACATCTGGAGTTGTTTATATTTGAGTCTATTGAAATAAATATAAATAATTCCAGCTGATTAAGATAAAATATTTAAAAATTATTTAATTTTCATTAACAAAATATGGTTACTAGGCAACTAAGAAGAAGAAATAAAAATTGTAAATTATTTTAGTGTGGGACTGGAGGCCAAAGCAAGCGAGTAGGTCCCACATTCGTTCTAAAAAATATATTAATATCAGAAGAGAATCTACTTAAAGTTGAAAAAATACATAGTTATATAAGAAGGACGTTAAATGTTAATACATATAAATTGTTGTTGTTAGATTTTTACCATTCAAATCAAATAAAACCAGTAAGTTGATTTAACAGTATTAAGAACAGGAGCATTATTTTAGAATTGCACTTAAACAATGAAACTTGTGATTATAATTATGAAAATATATTAATTGAATAAAAATCATAATGTATTAATGTGAATAATGTTTTATTGAATGAAATAGGGGACAAGGTAAATAAAAAATAATAAAATTAAACTTAAAAGATGATACAACACCAATAAAGAATACAATATTAATTTATTTCATAGCAAATTTGGCTAATCCCTCGTGGGGATTAATTTAGTTCTTTCACACTACGTCTTTGAAAATTTTCTGTCAAACAGCTGACTCGCGGCGATGACTTTACCGCTAGACCAACCCGTTGGGTTCCCCTTATTTGAAATAGTTTTTTGTAGATTCTATTAAAAAACAGGTTTCTAAGGTTAAGTAATTGTAAGGTTAGCATGGAATGGGAGTATAGAAACTGTTTTTGAGAAAATTAAGCGTAAGTTGTTGAAACTGTTGTAACATATAATGGTTTTCTCGGTTTTCTTGATAACTTCAACCACTTACCTGAACCTTTTTTACGAGTTCACTTATTTTACCTGCTGTGAATTTAAAATTCTCTGTTTGTTTTTTCCTCAGTGTTGGACACCGGTGACAAAATGATTAGAGTGATTACCAAGGCTTGATTTTAATTATTTGCAATTGGAAACTCTTCTCTTAACCTCGTCCAAAAGTGTTAAATATTTATATAACTGTGTATTTTCTTCTGCTCACTGAATGTTGCGCCAAAAGAAGAACGTGTAAGCTAGAAAGCTAGAAGAAGTACTATGAAAATAGCAAAAATTCAACGATTTTAGGAAATGTTTACTATTAATTTTATATATTTAATTGAAATTTGTATCTTTGGGAGGTGTGTAATTTTAAATAATTTAATCAGGTTTGTGGTTCGATTTTAATTGTAGATTTATGCGTATCCACAAACACATAAGGTGAAGTGGGACAAGTGAATCATGTTACATTGTGATACAGTGTGGGAAATGCGGTATTGGTAACACAGCATCTTGCTTGGACACAACACAGGGGAACCTCGTGTGTACTTTAGCACTTGTGACACTATTAGCAATGGTATACATAACGCTAACCTCTACTCTGTACTCAACTCTACACCTATCTTAGTACAACTGTTTGTAGTTTAATTAAATTAATAATAACACCTTTACAGTAGCCTACACTCCTAACAAAACAATTGGAAAGTGCCATCAAATTTCAAATTGAATGCATGTAATAATTAACATTTAATACTATCTAACGACCATTCCCATACTTCTCTTTAGTTCATTACTAATCTAGTCCGTGCATAGGTTGGTAGGTTGTCTACTACAGATGTTTGTTCGAAAAATGTTCTACATTTAATGCAACAATATTCTTTGAAAATATAATTTATTACTTTTTCTTACCTTCCAAGAATATATAGGGAAAGAAATTTTTTTTCATATCGATTTTTCGAAATTGAGTTTTCACCGGAAATGCACTTTTCAGGCCCCTGAACCTAGAAAAAAATATTTTTTGGCGATTTGTCTGTATGTGTGAGTGCGCGTGGACAAAATGTCTTAAGAATAAAATATTAAACGAAGTATAAAGTTCAAACTTCAGTGAGGTACCACCACTAGGGTACCCGACACGAACATATTCATCAAAATCTGTCAACTAAAAGTAATACATTATTCGTGAAATCTTTCCTTGTTTATGATTTTCTCAAAATCGGGTCCTACGATTTTTTTTTAAATCACCTAATTACTACATTTTTGTGCTCTAAAAAATAGGGTAAGTGCCATGTCTGTTTAAATTGTTTGGGGCTTGTACTGTCATGCTAATTTTTTTAGATTTATTTCATTTGTTATATTTTAGGGTAAAAAGTAAATAATTAAAGTTGTAGAAAATTAACAAACCTAAAACTTCTATTTCATACATTTTTCGCCAACACTTCGTTTAGCTTCAGTTAGTGATTTTTTTTCATCAAAGGCGGTAAAAATGAGGTAGCCTACCAATTTTAAGTTTCGGCCTTAGTATACGTTTTACGACATAAGTGTGTTATTACAATTGTTGTGTATTAAATGTTATAACAATGTTATTAGAAACTAAAAAAACTACAACTTTTCTTTTAAATATGTTTTCTTCATAACCTAGTTTAAGAGATTCAGTGCTAAGTGATTTACGTGGTTGTGTAGACGTTTGATGTATTTATAAGTGAAACTTCGTATTTCTTCTCGTATTATTTTATATTTTTCGGTTTATTCCAATTATCTGAGTATTTTTTCTCAGTTTTTTGAACTACTTGTGTAATTTTTATTCAAGGAAATTTAATTTTTAACAATACTTTTTATAATACTACTGCAATTTGGTCCGAGCATAATGAACAATATTTTTATAACCTAAATTACTGAAACAATATTCTTAAAAGTTGACTGGTTATAATGTCAATATTGTTTTGTTCCCAATTCGTACACTTTTGTATTGTGCATTAAACTATTTTTACTATTAACTGTACACTAACTCAAAGGGTTCTATCTCATTAGCAAGGCGTACTGCATCCGAGTTGTCGAGAAGTTGTATAGCATCAATGTTCGTGGAGCCTAGCTTCAATTTTTAACAGTGTTGCAATTATAATCGTTGGTCAAACAGCCGTATCGTCAGTGTAGTCGTTACACAATTCGGAACAATTCAGAAATCAGATTGTGAAGAGTATAGAAGGTGATCAAGTAATAGAATACAATTACTAGATAAATAGTATTAAAGTTCTTGGTATATTAAGAATTTATATTCAGTGAGCTATAAAATGAATTTTTATTGAGCTATTTTTAGAGATGGTTATTAATGCTTTAGTTCCGTAGAAGTTAATAAAAGTTTAAATAAAGAAAGTTTTTAAAAGAATAATCCTTTTTTAACTTTTCGAATCTGTGTTAATCTTAATATTATTAGGTGAAATGTAGAGAATATTATTGGTTCTATATTACTATTTAAAACAAAATTTTCAGTGATTTAATCAAATTGTATTGTTCGTATGAAACTTAGTATAGTTAAATAAAATTGTTTTACTTAGCTTGATTATAAAGAAATAAAATGTCTGCTATAATCCAAAATATTGTTTTCCATATTTGTTATACATTATATTGTAACAACTAAGGCTAGGTTCGTTCAGGATATGGGTGTAATAAATAATATACGGATTTTTTTAGAATTATAACAATTAATTATCAGTTAGATTACTTAAAAATTACAATCTCTTGACTTAAATTAATTTAAAATTTATAAAGTGAAAGGTACCTACTCAACATAATTAGACCCACTTGTAATTTTTTGTTAATTCATAAAATTTGTTTATTTTTAAAACGGATTCCAAATAAGTTATTACAAAAAATTTAATTTCATTTGATATAAGTAAACAAACGGAGGCTCAAAAATCAATGATTTTTAATAGGCCTTGTTACTTTTAATTATTCATTGCTGATAAAAATATGTTTATGAATTTTTAATAGAAAGAAATTTATTTCACAGAAATACATATTTATAAAGTGTTGCCATCATTGAGATGGATAACATGGATTACAATTTTAAATCAAATATTGTTCTTTTCACAGTAAAGCTCTTTAATTCATTTAGAGGAAAAATAAAATGATCTTGTTATCCTATCACTTTTAAAATGTATGTTTTATTCCCCCGAGAACTGATAATAAAAACATTTTGAAATGATCTAACCTGTTTTTCTGTCATAAAATAACAAAGTATTAATTTTTTATTCGATTCTTTCTTCAGTAATCAAAATCTACGTAATGAATAGGAGGAAAATGTGTGTGTTAAAAATATTAAGTTTTTATTCATCTTTTCCAGTTTTACTAAACTTTAATAAACATTCATTTGTTAAGTACATTACAAACGAATTTTTTTAAAGTGTTCTCTTTTATAAATTTTAGATTGATATTGCGTTAGATTATTGGTGTTATACTATGGAACAGGTAAAACGGCAGTGGAATGTGCGAGAGGTAGAACAAATGCAGTAGGTTTTCTATGAGAGCCGTTTTTTTTACCTCCCATAGGCTTTTGATAAAAGCCACGTGATTATACAAACAAAACGTTTTATTACTAAAAGTAACAAACAGTTATGGCTATTTTTTGTTATCACTAGCTGTTAAAGACTAAATAAAACATGACTTACATTAAGACTGTACTTGATGCATCTATTTACCAGATCATCGAGAAAGGTTGCATCCATTTAAAAAGAATACAGTTAAAAAACTACTGGAGGTAGTCATAATTTTTTTTTGATGCAAACAGAAATTTTTTTTTTACGTACCTTAATAAGTTTGTACATATGAGCACCGTTTGTTGCTCTGGACATATCTAAACTATAGTCGACCTCTGTCCAGGTGCGCTCTGTCGTATAGAATGTGACTGAAGCAGCAGCAGTAGCAGTTCGTTGTCGTAAATGATCACATTTCGAATCTTCTCACTATCTTCTTCTTCAGGTGCCTTTTCCATTACGAAGGTTGGCTATCATCATGGCCAGTCACACCTTGTCCACTGCTGCTCTGAAAAGGTCATGCGACGAGCAGTTAAACGCTTCTCTCAGGTTTCTTAACCAGAATATTCGTCTTGCGTCCCACCGAGCGTTTACCAACGAGTTTCCCTTGAGTTATGAGATGCAGAATCTCATATTTAGGCCCCCTCATGATGTGTCCAAGGTATGTCAGTTTTCTTATCTCTACGCTCTGCAGGATTTCCAGCTCTTTCCCCATTCTTCTGAGGACCTCCATATTTGTGACCCTGTCTGTCCACAGTATTCGAAGCATCCTCCGGCGTACTGGAAGCCTTAAATGTGGAGGCGCGCCTTCTTGTTGCCAAATTTTGTTAATGTTTTTTTTTTCAATTCAATTAGCGGTACAGTTGTACCAACAAAAAAACATTAGTATTTTTTGTTTATAATAAAAACAATTATTTGACTTTATCTCCAGTAGTTTTTTAACTGTATTTTTATTTTAATGGATGTAACCCTTCTCGATGACCGATTATACACAAATATTCATTAACAGAAAAATCAATCTCATTGGTTTTAAACTATAGTGAATATCACTAAAATGTCGCTGAGGTAATTTGTCTTGTAGGAGTCGGGGAACTGGTAACGCAGGTTCTGATCAAGGTCTGTGTGAAATTTAGATGGGAATGCCACTGTCCGGCCAACTTTTTACTTAAGCCTACCTTGCCGACTCTAAAATTTTATTTAGGTACTGGAATAAAGAAATCTTATTATTGTTGATTTCGAAAACGTTTGTGCAATAAAAGGAAACAAAAGTTTCAAACTACTGTAATCCCATCGTACCGCGGCGCTTTCACACGTTTCTTTTAGGCTCATCGTGCCCGTAAACTTGTTCAACGAACATTAACTCTCTTTAGAGAAACTTGGGTTCATGTCGTATTGACATAATCAGTTGCTCTCATTATGCACACAGCGTAAAAGTACAAAAATTCACGTCACACAACTGCGAAATATCTGCATACAAAAAAATTGTTCTCTAGCGCTCTCGATATGCCAGTTGGTGAACACTGCTATATTCTGTGAGCATGAACGGCTTAGAGCTGGGAATTGAGGTGGTAAACAGATAAGGCCTATATTCCACATTGTGGTGATGACAGTCAGATAGAACAAGAGAAGATAATGGTGTAAAAGTAAAAAAATAAAATAAAGAAGTTTTTTCTATAGATAATAGTTTTATAACTAGTGAGGTTCCATTCTAAGGAGATCAGTTTAAAACCCACAGATTTCACAAAGTACGTTGTACAATAACGTATTGTCATTGTGCGTACATCTGTTTGATTTTTGATGGAAAAGTACGATATTAAAAATTTTAACATACAAGGGATGGCTATTAAACAACGAGACTGACGTAAAAAAATTTATTTTTATTTTATACATAATCACTTATTTTCACCTTCAATATACACTCCTCTATCTCTACTACGCTTCATACGAATTTTCCATTGTTGTAAACAGTGCTGGAAGTCGTCTTCTGTCAGCTCTTTCAGGACACGTGCCGCTCAAAAATGTTTAAAATGATGTTCGCAAAAATGTTTGTACTGACACTTTGTACGCGATTGAAAATGACCCAAATTTTTTGGAAACGATAATAACATGTGACGAAACGTGGTTTTTTACTTATGATCCGGAAACGAAGCGCCAATCCATGCACTGGAAGAGCCGAGCTTTACCGAGAGTCAAAAAAGCTCGAATGAGCAAGTCAAAATGTAAAGCAATGATGATTGTTTTTATTTATATCCATGGGATTGTGTACCTTCACTGAGTTCCTGAAGGTCAAACAATTAATCAATATAACTACCTTGAGGTACTTTCTAAACTATGTCAAAGATTAAGGGAAAAACGCCCCGAAATGTGGAAGGACAAATCATGGGTTCTCGACCAAGACAATGCGCCAGCTCATTCCGCGTTATGTGTCAAGAGGTCCCTAGCCAAGTACAACATCTCGGTGTTGGAACATCCACCTTATTCACCAGATCTTGCACCATGTGCTTTCTACCTGTTCCGTAAGGTGAAATCTGCATTAACAGGGACAAAATTTGAGTCTGTGGAAGCTGTAAAAGAGAAAGCAGCACGTGTCCTGAAGGAGCTGACAGAAGATGACTTCCAGCACTTTTTTCAACAATGGAAAATTTGCATAGAGCGTTGTAAGGATAGAGAAGGAGTGTATATTGAAGGTGACAGTAATTGATTATGTATAAAATTAAAATAAATTTTATTATAACGTCAGTCTCGTTATTTAATAGCCACACCTCGTATACGTTCGCTTTTCGCTTGTTGACTCTTTATTACATCTCATTTGTCTCTTGTTGTACGGGTTTTGTAATATTGTAAACTACCATCGATTAGAAAATTAGGCACGGTCTATGTCATGAATGAATAGCGGCCCATCAGTGCCGCACAAACTACCTTTAATGAACTTTCAAACGTACAATTTAGACGAACGTCACTCATTTTAAACAATTTAGTAATTATTAATTATTGTTCCTTTGTCATATTCTTTTTTCTAGTATTATATTGTGTTGTGGTACCTTAATTAGGTACAAAAATTTGTAGGTTTATCAATTTGTAATTTGATTGATTAATAAGTTGTGTTATTACACACAAAATTTCTGTTTTCTATTTTTGTTTATATAATATTATTACGTTTTGTATTTTGTGTTATAGATTTAGTGTTAATATTTTCATAAAATTTTTTTTTTTTCACCACCATTGTTTTACAGTTTGATATAAAATTTGTGTTGAAATCGTGAGTTTGTTAGAAGAAAAACAAATGTTTTCCATAATATTTTTTCTACCCAGAGATACATACAATCTTTGTGACTTCGTATATATGTCTGTTATCCACTGAAAACTATTGGCTAACTGATTCATTCATAAGTCTTTATTGACTGCCAGTCATATAATATGATTGAGTTACCATATAATGAAATTGTTTGCGACTTGTAACATCTTTGTTTGTTGTTGATAAGAATTAGTAAATAATTGAATGTTTTGAATAGTATATTCTGGCGTAAAAAAGTTAAGATTCAATCAATTTCATTGGGGTTTTCATATTTTCGTGAAATTTTATTGAACATGTTAGTTAAAAAGAAAAAACAAATCTTAGTTTATTAGGTTAGTCATTTAGGTTCATGTACAAAGAAATTCATTCTTTTTTCGGTATTTTTCTATTTTAAATTTCATTATTTTTGGTTATTTTTCCGGTAGTTCTGTGTTCCATGAAAAAATATGCACACACAGCTAGTGAAAGTTTAACAGAATTGTATATATTTATAATAAATATTAAATTACTCTATCGAGATGACTTTTGGTTTGACGTCCGACATTTGTGCACATAAAGGCTAATGCAGAATGTCAAACATGATAGATAAAAATGAGTGATGAAAAATTACCTGATTTGACCGGGAATCGAACACAGGACCCTTGGCATAAAATCATGTCGCTCAGTCCAACGTTTGTATTGGGCGTATTTGTGGCTAATTTAAGAAACGTGTCTTCTTCTCTATTGCGGATCATTTATTTTCATTTAAAATTAGGTAGTCTTTTATTTTCTATAAAAGAAATGCCTTATTGACAATTAAATTTTACAGTCACTTCAAACCGTTTTACTTCATACGAAACGTAAATTAAATTAGGGTTAGAAATTTGAATTGGAATTTCGAATGCGTTAGAAATTTTTCGAACCGTACATCTTAAATTCATAGTGTCCAAATCGAGGAAACAAACCACAGTGTCAACAGTTTTGAACATAAAATATTTTTTTTAAGTAAGCCTAAATATGTTTTTCAATTTTATCTAAGTCTTACATTTAACTTGACTGACAGTGATGTCGACTTTTTTATGTTGTAATAAGTGCAATGCGTTGTCGATGAATGGAGTACTTTAGATAGGATTTGTGAAATATTTCTTGAAATAGAGAGGTTCAATTGTTGTCCCTTAAAATGGGTAGAAGTGTTTGTTTATGTCTATTATTAATTATCAGTTTGTTCTATTATGCTGTAAATAGTTCTACCTCAGTGTAAAAACTTTAAAGAAGTCACACCGGGTATTAGGAAAACTAAAGTATACCGAGAAAACATAATGGATCGAGCTGTGAACAAAATTCACAGAGCTCATTATCAACATTGAACGCTTTGACGAAGAGCAAATCAAAATCTAAATCAGTCGAGAGGTAAAACCGCCTTTATAGTGAACAAATGCTGAAAATGTGGACTCCAAAAATATTGTCCATAAATTTTTATTTGCTGTATGTTGTTTAAATAATTGATTTTAAGCAAACAATCTAAATAAAAATGCATCGTACGTGTATCGTTAAAGTTTTGTATACCTTATTGACAATTACATGTTGGAGTCATTGCAAACCGTTTTACTTCATACGAAACGTCAATTAACCAACTAAATAGGGAATCGGAAGGTAAGTTAGTTTATGGTAAAGGATATATTCCTGGAATTATCTGGAGGAAGTATAAAAAACCGCAAAGTACTATGATCAGCGTTTAACAAATTTGCATAAAAAATGTGACTACATTATTTTATTTAAAAACGAAACACGATATATCCCTAGACCATTTTATTAGTAAAAATTGTCAACTTCTTTAAGGTGAGACTGTACAATGGTTTTGACTGAAAATTTTGATTTTCGGTTTTTTATGTTTTTCAGTACTTCAGACCTAGATCTACCAGAAAAATATTAAATTACGTAAAAAAATTATTTTAATGAATAATTAAGTATTTAGCAGGTTTACCTAGAACTTATCATGTTACTAAGACCGAATATTTTTCGTAATATTATACATCTTGTTTTAGTGTAAAGGGAATTTCAATTTTTTTAAATTATGCATTACTGTTTTTAATATTCTTAAAACTATTGGTTCATCTTTTTAAACAACTGTTGATGGGAAATTTACTTGTTTGTGTACATTTTGTTGTTTATTTGTGCCTTATTGTTTTTTCTGTACCCGTAAATTTAGATTTTTAACATTTAGATACATTTTTTCGGAAATCAATAAACCTACTAAGTAGAAATTTTTACCAGTTATTCTTCTTGTACGTGCACATACACTGGCATTTTTATGACTTTCTCAGATGCTCCTAAAATTAGTTATATGCAAAAACACGTAGAAAGAAATTTGTAAAAATTTTATGTTATTCGTTATTTTGTTTTTATGGTGCTACAGATTAAATTGAAAAAATTCCAGTAGTTAGATAAATCCAACATCTATAAGTGTGTAAAATTTTATGTTCTTATCTGTAACCAATCCTATGAAAAATGTACCTAAAAATTGTAAATTTAACATTGGTGGGATACAAAGTACAGTCTCCCCTTAATTAAAAGATAATTTTAAATTGAAATTTTTGTAATGGGCATTTAAAAAATAAAGATATATTTAAATACACAGAGTAAAACATTAACCCCATCGCAAAATAAAGTCGCAGTTGTTATATATTCTGTATTAACAGAAATTAGTATTTATAAAATAACTTGTAAAGTATTTTTACGGCACGGTTCCTGTCAAAAGAAGGTAAAATAGATTAAATATTTATAAGATGTTTCTTGAAAATAATAATATGCTAATTTCCCAGGCGGTACAACCAAAGTCCAACCTAGTACCTTTCCTTATATCTTACGTACCGACAACGAAAATATATAACGCTATACCACTCGCAAATCCACCATGCTTTACTTAAATTCTTAATGTTATAACATCTTCTTGCTCCTTTCCCCCGTATTTTAACCAGTAACAAGAATATTAACTAACATTAAATTTTATGCGTAATTATAACTTTTCAAACAAGTTCTCTTCGTGTTAGACACTTTAATAATAATCGTAAAATAGCCTTATTATATTCACGACTTTTTTACAACTTTTAACTTACTATATTTTGAATTTCTCATTAAGTTATGTTTACAAGTTTATATAAATAGTGCAGAAAAATTACAATATATGTTAATAGACTATATGTCAAGATCGTTTGGGAAATAAGTTATCAGCTTTTTAGAAAATCCTCCTTTTAAAAAACGTTCAAACAAACATTTTTAATACGAGGTGTGGCTATTAAATAACGAGACTGACGTTGTAAAAATTTTAATTTTTACATAATCATTTATTGTCACCTTCAATATACACTCCTTCTCCATCCCTACTACGCTCCGTGCGAATATTCCATTGTTGTAAACAGTGCTGAAAGTCATCTTCTGACAGCTCCTTCAGGACACGTGCCGCTCAAAATCGTTTGAAATGAAGCTCGCAAAAATGTTTGTACTGACACTTAGTACGCGATTGAAAATGATCCAAATTTTTTGCAAATGATAATAACATGTGATGAAACATGGTTTTTTACTTATGATCCGGTAACGAAGCGCCAATCCATGCACTGGAAGAGATGAACTTCACCGAGAGCCAAAAAAGCTCGAATGAACAAGTCAAAATTTAAAGCAATGATGATTGTTTTTATTTATATCCATGGGATTGTGTACTTTCACTGGGTTCTTGAAGGTCAAACAATTAATCAATATTACTACCTTGAGGTACTTTCTAAACTACGTCAAAGAGTAAGGAAAAAACGCCCCGAAGCGTGGAAGGACAAATCATGGGTTTTCTACCAAGACAATGCGGCAGCTCATTCCGCGTTATCTGTCAAGAGGTTCCTAGCCAAGTATAGCATCTCAGTGATAGAGCATACACCTCATTCACTAGATTTTGCACCATGTGACTTCTACCTGTTTCCTAAGGTGAAATCTGCATTAAAAGAGAAAATATTTGAGTCTGTGGAAGCTGTAAAAGAGAAAGCGGCACGTGTCCTGAAAGAGCTGACATAAGATGACTTCCAGCATTGTTTCCAACAATGGAAAATTCGCATAGAGCGTTGTAGGCATAGAGAAGGAGTGTATATTGAAGGTGACAATAAGTGATTTTGTATCAAATAAAAATAAATTTTTTACGTCAGTCTCGTTATTTAATAGCCACACTTCGTAAACAACTTATTACTTTAATTATCTCTAGACTAATCACAAACTATGTTAAAAAACGTATAGAATGTTCTTTTTTAAGAATTGGTTACGTAACGAACATACTATCTATTCAATAAAATATTATTTTTGTTGAAATAAATCTGGTTGATTAACAAGTTTATTTTTTAATGTATTCTTACTTTTGTATTCTGTTACATAATAAAGAGCCGATCATCATAATTCTGTAATGATGAGAATTTTGATGAACCGTCAAGGTTGAATAGATTCAGGGAAGTTAAATCCGTAACATTCTATTGTGCCACGTTTATTTAAATTCACCGTGTAATCGGATATCTGTACTACTGTATTATTTGTCACAGATTAATGTCAATATGTAAATAAAATAAATTAAATAAATTTAAATTGGAATCCGTAAACAAATACTGTACAATTCAAATGATCATTTCATTCTAAAATAAATGTTGAAACAAACTCGTTTTTTCTTTGTTTTGTCAATTATTTACCAACCACTTTTATTTAATCTTTATTAAAAATAAAATTACTGTGCCTTTAGTTTTAATTTTTCGTTATTAGCGTCAGTGTTTCCTGTTTTTTTCTTCTAACTAAATTGTAAAAAATGTTCTGTTTTTGTAAATCATTAATAAAGTTGTAACATAAAATGTTTTATTAATTGTTACTATACGTAGTTATTTTATTTATTCATTCTATGATAAATAATTTATAGTTGAATTGATATATCTTTGTAGTTATTTTACTCGTATAAATGTTAAATGTTTTTTTACTGACGTTTAGAGTTTTTAATTGAGGGGCTTTTCAGTTATTCCCTTCCCACAGTAAAATCTGTCACATTTAGTGGATATTTTGTATGCACTGTGATACTATTTGTATAAATACTGGAGTCACGAGATTGCCTTTTGGGTATATGTGGGCTGTGAGGAAAGGAAGTGAAATATTTGCAGTGCTGCCAACTTCAACAGTGAAACACTACTCGTATATTTCTCTATCGTGCAGTTTCTACATACATTTTGTAAGCTGTAAGTTATTCCGAGAAAATGTTTTCTTCATAAACCTTATAAGAAATAAATGTGGCCTGTATTCCCTATAGCTTAATAAAATTACATGGCCAGAAATCTTTGATTTACTGTAATTACGAATGAATCGCCTTCTTCACTATTCCTTTCACCGGCGTTTTTATTTCAGTCTCTCTAGTATCTACTTAAACGTTTTCTTTTTTTACCAGTTGTCAACAAAACTGTTAAAGAATAGCTTCTTCTCGTTCTTAATCGTCGTCGTCGTCGTCTTCATGGATTAGGCTGTGCGTTAGCCTGTTCCGGCGTCCATCTCTTCCTCGGTCTACCAATACATCTTTTACCTGTCGGATTATGGATCAATGCATTTAATGGAAGGCGATCAACTGAGGCATGGTCAACAGCTCTATGGCGGAAGAGGAAAGCTTCCCAACGGCGGATGAGGCGGATGAACCTGGGGGAGTCAACCCTGAGAACAAATCCTGTGGGTTTGGAAGCAGAGAGGTGGCGGTCCCACCACCAAACTTGCCCAGCGCAGCGTTCGTATCGCGGCCTGGGGACTAATATATTACTGACAAGCGTCTAAATAAAGCCACGTTCTTAATTTACTTCTTTATTTTTTAAATTGTGGAAAGATAAATATCACAGTAGTTAGCCGCTCGCTCACGCCTTTGTTAAAAGGCACGGATAGCCATTTTTGTTCAGCTTCAACTTCACAACATTTTATTACATTGCATGATAGATTTCTTTCAGCACTGTGAATAGTTCGACCACGTTTTCGAGAAACCGACATTTCTGTTTACGGTAACAAACAATTATATTCGTACAGTTAACCTACAAAAGGTTCCGCGATATATTTTATGTGCTCTGGGTATAGTATAAGTTGTTATTTTGGTCGTACTTAAATAAAAGCAGTCGCGCATGCGCACTGATGCTTTTCCCCCTTTACCACTCGTTGCAAATAAGGGCAAACTCGTAACTCAAGTGACTATAACGGTACAAACGGGAAAAGTATTTTAAAAAAATCCTACACTTATATTCTTCAAGTTACAGTTAAATATAGGTTGGGTAAATACATTATTTGTTCCCAATATTGTTACTGTACGTAAAAATTAAATATAAACTCATTGAGTACTTTCCTCATTTATCTTCATTCGATTTGTTACATTAACGTGAACGTTAATTCAGTAGTTCAGAACACAGGAATGTTACACATTTGTTACACAGTAATGTTCAATCAAAATTAAAAATTAAAATTTATTATAAATGACGTGGAGTTATAATAACCTATTCCGATTACTGTGTAACAAATATGTTTTTAAGTTTGATTGAACATTATTTATTTTTATTTATTTGTTTTATTTAGTTAAATATAATACAATAATTGCTATACTAACTTATTTACAATATTATTAACTAAATATACTTATACGCAAAAACTCTTCTTCACGAAGAGTTCTGTCCGCGCATAGAAGTAAACAAAAAAATTATTTAGACAAATTTATATATACTAATAACTACTATAAAAAATACTATTATAAAATCTAAAAAGGGTACAAGAAATACATTAACCATTTTTTGTTAAAAGCATTAAAAATAAATGATAAATCTATTAAAATTATATAAAAAAGTAATAATAATAAAATTTTTAAACATTACCTTAGATTATGTACAATTGTATTAATAGAGAAAAAACTTCTTTTTCAATAACTAAAAACTACTTTATAATAATTTTAGGGAATAGCCTACATGTGGATATTTTTACTTATGAGAATTAATTCAATTAATGAGCACAGAAACAAACAAAAAAACGACTGCAATGAGGAAAGCAAAAAATAATCAGAGAACAGTTATTTTAAAACTAGGAAAAGTTTCTCAAGTTCTTGCTCGTATATCGATAGGATATGATATTTAAGTTTATGTTTCATACCATGTGGTGATATAATACTGTTTAAATATGATGGAAGTGCGTTGACGAACCGCCCCTCAAGATAGAGAAATGACTTCTGAGAAAATGTACTATTTGTTTTTCTTGTCCTTATTTTTCCAGCAGCCTACTCTGTAACTTATAAGCCTACTCTCCTTAGGAGCTCCTACTGCTCCTTATTAGCCTATTCTGTAACAAATGTGTAATATTACTGTGTTCTGAACTACTGTGAACTGAACATTAATGTAACCAGTCGAATGGAAATAAATAAGGTAAGTACTCAATGAGTTTATTTTCCATTATTAGAAACCTACCCTAACAATATTGAGAAAAAACAGTCTTTTTACCCTACCTATATTTAACCTTAACTTGAAGAATATTGTTGTAGGATTTTTTAAATATTTTTTCAAATTTTTACCGAAAAAATACTACAAGATTACATGTGAAATATCCACAAAATGTGACAAATTATGCTGTGATCGGGGGAGTGTTATAGCTGAAAAGACCCCAAATTTCGTTATGGCCTCGTATCACGAGGGTTACTCACGGTAAATAGAAGATTACCGTGATAATCTTCTAATTGCCGTGGGGTAACTGAATTCTAGGCGAAATATTTTGTCAGCTGTAACAAAATTTGTTCGCTAACAAAGCGTTTCCGAACCTATGTTTGTTTATACCTACAAACATTTTTTCTTATTTTTAGAGTTTGGCCTTACCTTTTAAACACCCTTATGTCAGTATTTGCAAGTTTTTGAGTATTTGATGGAATAATTGAATTTACATTAGTAGTTCAGTAAGCCTTGAAGGAACTACTGAACATTAGAGGCAAATTATACAATAAAAATATACAATAATTACAATTTAGACAAATGGTGGAATTGTATGTTGTTAACATACAAATGAATGCAAAATATAATTATTATTTAATAGAAATGAACAAAAATAAGAAAGCTATTAACATTGAAAACAGAAATAGTTAATTGACATTGTTGTTACATTTACAGAAGAAGATCAACGCAGTTTACACAAGTTAAAACGTATTATTATTAATAATGGAAGTTTGTAGGGCGCTGTTTTTAGCTTTTCGTCGTTTATTCGTGAGAGGTACACACAAAGTACTGTAGCACTGTAAGTAACCGTCGTACGTCGTTTGTTTCTCCTTTAAAACCCTAATCTCATTATATGGGACAACTAGTTACCCTTCTACGTCTTTCGTATCCTTCCCACTGCTATAACATTTATTACGTAACCATCTTCACAAAGGATTAAGGATTAAGAGATTAGTTAAAACCTCCTTCTTTACCTTAGGTTACAGGTTTTGTCGTTTGTGACTTCTCTTCTTGTACCTAAGGAATATAGGCTTATATTATATTGGGAAATGGGAATATACATGCACTTTAAATTGGGTCAACATCAACGTATTTGTAACGCCTGTGTTACGATTTGACTACCTAACATGTCAGTTTTAGCGACTAAACAAACAATAACATTCTCTTTGGCTTTTGTTTTGATAACATTA
Source organism: Catonia carolina (assembly GCA_035578175.1). Taxonomy (NCBI): domain Eukaryota; kingdom Metazoa; phylum Arthropoda; class Insecta; order Hemiptera; family Achilidae; genus Catonia; species Catonia carolina. The sequence continues at coordinate 21,788,340 of JAQMRL010000003.1, read as the reverse complement.
CAATTAAATTAATATTCATAAGACTGACATGTAAGCTTTCAAAGTAAAAAGTTAGTTGTTTACAAAATAATTAATTTTTACAAAAAATTTTATTCATCTCTACATGTAAATGCTAAACTACTCGCATGCTGATTGACGCACTCACTCGTTATTAATTTTCCAAATTTCCAGTCACTTTGAGGAGCGATTCCCAACCTGCGGTACGGTTTTTTTTTGTTTTACGTCTGACTGTTCTGCAATTTCTGTCAATGCAGACGATGGATAATGATGATAATGAAAATGAGTGATGAAAAAATGGCAGACCTTACCGGTAATCAAACCCAATACCCCAAGGTAGAAGCCAGTTGCACTAATCACTACGCCAACGGGATGGCCAACCTGTGGTACGCGTTATTAACTGGAAAAATCGGTTGTGGCGAATGGCAGCAGCAGAAAAAAATTGATAAATTAGAGGAGAAAATCTGATGCTGTAGGTACCATAAGGTACGCAAAAATGTGTGTTAGTTCCCTGTCCAATTTTCTCAAGTTTTTTCACTGGAATTATATTTTTTCTGTTGAAATATGTTCGTATTAACAAATTCCATTCAACGTTCAATTCTTTCAACTAGCCAATAAGTTATCTATATAAGAAAAAAGAAAATTTATTGAACTTTAAAGTGATACATCTTTCAAATAACATTAAAAAAAAATTAATTAATTGATATTTTTTGGGTAGCTGTATAAAGGGTACGCAGATCTCAGTGATAAAGTAGTAAATATTTATTGCCTTTGTTCAACATAAAATTTGTCGAAACATAATTTTTATCCTATACATGTAAGTTATTAAGAATAAATACCGAAAAAGCTTCATATAACTCCCTGATATGAGAGTATATAATCTGTCTTCAGTTGAACCCGATTTTAAGATTTTCAGCTCAATGAAAGAAGCTCAAGGATCGCATTAAAATTATCAAGAGTTTGTGTAAAATCTAAGTTTATAGATGACATGAGTTTTAATTTCAAGGACTTGAACTTAAGACGTTAATAGATGATAACTGCCGTAGAGAAATAAATTATTTTTGTACCTACCGAAAGAGATAGTTTTAAAACTCAGCATATTTTTTTTATAAAGAATAGTAATTTTTGATCATCCAATGATGTTTTAAAAACCATAGTCAAAAGCTAGTAACAATCGCAAGCACAATTGCTATGTTTTCATGTTTTATTTTTTAAGACACACATTTCAAATTACTGTCAATTTAACCTTTTTTACTTGACTAGGTCATATTTCTTCAAGTGTAGTATATCCTCATTTTTAGTATAAAGGATAAATCTTCGGGTATTAATCAAGTTTTAAGTCATATGGTAATCCTGGGTATAAATAATCTTATGTAGTGTAGTGCAATATACTCTTAACAACATTTTCTAATTTTGTTACAAAATATTATGTATAACCCTATTCAAACCAAGTGGACTCTTAATGTTGGATGGGCAGTAGTCTAATTGACATTGAACGACCGCGGAGCCGTCCGGACAGTCCGCATTCCAATTACAAACCGAATTGATATTCGGTTCAATGTAATTAAGTATATTCCTTCAGAGTGAGTGGTTAACTTGGAGTGTCATAAGTTCTAGTTATATATTATATAAATAAATATTATATTAATTTCTAGCAAATATTAATAGATCTACTTATTTTCCAAGTAGTTCAGTTTTTATTGCCGCGAATAAAATATATTTTCCGAAACTTAGTTTAAATTTTCAATCAGACTGTACCTTGTGAGATACAAGCCTGAGGGAAAAAGAAGCTTGGGAAGACCTGTACAACGATAGTAGTAACTTCTTTATTTTTTAATAAAAAATAAAACATTTTGATTCCGAAACATTTTTGAATGGGTATGCCATAGTGAAGGAAAAGGAAAGATATAATTTGGATTGTAGAACTTTACTCTCTGAACGAAATATCGAATTGAATCCGAGTTAAGGAAAAAAAGGTATTTTTCTTTTCCCGATTTCCATTTCGTATGATAACATTCTAAACTTTCCTAATTGTACAAAATGGTTTCTTATCTCGACTACACTTTCACTGTTTTGATAACTGTCTTATGCCTTTTCAATATTTGTCTTATTTCAAAACGTTCCCTTATTTTATTTATAAATTACTTCTATTATCAAACTTAACAATAAAAACAAATTTATTTCATTTTATCTCTTTTTTAACTGTTTTACTGAAGTACTTGGACTTACATATAAGCACGCATTATTTTAGTAACACAGTATAAAGTATATTTTGTTTTCGTTTCGTGAGTGTAATGTACATATTATAACCATATGGCATAACTGCACTTACAACAATGATGTATTTATTAATGTTTTTTAAACTTTAAATACTGGTAGCTAGTAATTTAAACCCTTGACACCGGATGTAAACGCCAACCAATTTGACTTATTCTCATAATAAAGCATGCTTGCCATACTGTAATGAATTAAAAACACTTCCTGTGTTAAGTTCTTTTTTTTATCTTTTAAATACCCTCTTATTTGTATGGGATAGATGTATGCAATTACGGTTAGGTAATTTTCGAAATTTTCATATATAATGTTTCTCTATCAATTTTATTACATACGTACTGTAATAAAATATTTATTTTATTGTACTGTATATCTAAATGCGTACAATTGTACTATGATAAATAATCTTGATTAATATATGCTTTTTATGTTTGATAAATTTTATTTATTGTTTTTGTACGTCAACTTAAATGCAGAAAGATATTTCATTTTAAATTATAAGTTTTACAATGTAAGGTAGTTCTGGGAATTTATTTTGCTAATCTTGGGTGAACAAACTAATATTAAAGTTTAAAGTTACTAAAAAAAAGTAATAAACATTGTTAACATGTTTGAAGATTAGCTTAATATTTAAGTATTAAAATAACGAAGGTATTTCTCAAACCCTGTTTCATTAAACAAAAGTTTTTCCAGGAATATTGTATTTGAATTACAATACAAAATTAACACTACTGTGATTTCATGATTTATTGAATTACAAAATTTGTATTAACTAATATCACAGAAACATTATGTGTCTATTTTATTTTCTATTGTATTACTATTCAAATATTGGAAATTAAAAACTATTTTCCTTTCATAAAAGAAAAACATTGCATTAGGAGGCCTGTGAAATACTTTATGAAAGTAGTAGAAACGATGGGCTAAAGATGTTTTTGTTCCTTTTCAACTTATTGCAATTTTGTTCAGATTCCACAATTTTTTATTTCCTTGGATTCTATGAAAATTATTAGTTATTATTATTATTAAAGAAAAACAATCGTTTATTTATTTTCGAGTCTTTTCTGTGGTTAAAATTATCTACAATTTATTTTCACTAATGTTCTATTGTTTGTCCATGATGTTTAATTATTAATTACAAAAATTACAAAAGCTATAATTTTGCAAATAAATAATTTTTATGTGTATTTGAACAGAATAGGAATAAAATATCGGATACATTAACTGCTAAAGTTAGAGCTTTAAGACAGGTCTTCGTCGTTCTTTTCTAAGTGTTGTCTCCATCAATGAAGATTTGTTACAACTCTAATAAATCGCCATCTATCGTGAACAACTATCAAAAGAGTGTGAGTACTCAAGTTTGTCCAGTCTTTAATATTCTTCTATCATGTGTATTTCCTTCTGCCAGGTCTACTCTTACTCTCAACTTTGCTCTTAATAATAAGTCTGAGAAGCTCATAACTTTCACCTTTATTTATATGGCCAACACAGCCCTTCGTAAATTATTATTAATAATAGTAATAATAATATTTACCATTAAATTTTAGAAAACAAAAACGTTATGCATAACGTACAGCGAACAACACAAACAAAATCCTGATTAATTAATTAAACTAAAAAAAATAATATTTATACAACTTTTTTTGTTTCCTCATTAAATTTCCTTCGCTCTTACAGCAATTACTAGCATGACATACCCGATGACAAAATGTAGTCTTTCTTGGTGGCCATATGAACAGAAGAAGATTCAATGCCTTACTCTCGTTTTCCACTGTGCAACTATGTCATCCTCTATGGTTTCATCGTCTCCAGTGATTCTAAAGTCCTTTGCATTTAGTTTTATTTTTTGTTTTCGACCCAGTTTTTTTTTGTCTTCTAGGTTTTGAAAAGTTACTAGAAATGTTCACTGTATTGCCACAATCACTGAAACTAATACAGAATTTATAACTGTAGAAAAACTTGCAAGAAATACATTTGGACCTGGAAAAAAGGAAGCAGAATCTCTCGTACTAATCTGCACTACACAGGTCCCGGGTTGAATTCCCAGATAGGGTCTGGAAAATTTATTACACGTTCAAACCTACCGTTACTTAACCAAAAGTAAAACAAATATGTTGATACGATTTTAAATTTAGAATCGTATAAACCGCAAATATATTTTTAGCTAATTTTGGTTTAGAATAATTATCTTGGCTTAGCAACGCTTTTTCCTAGCTTTAAAATATTTACTTTTAAATCACACATAGGTATACCGCAAATATTATTCAGCGTTGTCAGTCGAATGTTCTACGTCGAACAGCAGAACTCTAGTACACGACAAACAACCACATTACAAACGATCTATTAGTTCAAGAAATGTCAAAATTTAATTATGCTTATGAAAATCGGGTTGAATTGCAAGATACTTATTTTGCTATACATTCACTGGAAAACGGGGATACGAAATGTAGGCATCTAACAGACTTATTTCACCAGTAAATTAATATTAATACGTAGTGGTAGCGCGCTACCCTACAACGCTGAGGTCCCAAGTTCTATTCCAGGCTAGATCTGAAAATTATTACTAGACAAAACCTACTGTTAAAGTAAGATAACCTACCGTAATCGCTAATAACCTACAGTTCAGCCGTTCTTAGTTTGCTCCTACTGTCAACAAACAAAAGCCACCTACTAAAGGGTGCACGATAGAGTCTGCGACTTTACGGATGTCGTATTCCTATTAAGTTAACTATTTTTACTTTCTCTTGCCTATATGAATATATAGGAAGGAAAGTATTGTTTTCATGTCGATTTTTCGAAATCGAGTTTTCACCGGATCTATACGTTTTCAGACCCCCTGAACCCAAAAAACATGTTTTTAGCGATTGGTCTGTGTGTGTGTGTGTACAGAATATCTCAAGAACGGAACAATGCACGAACTTGAAACTTGAAACTTAAGTTACATACCACTACCGGACCCGACACGAACATTTTCATCAAAATCGGTCAACCGGAAGTAGTAGTTTATTCGCGTAATTTTTCACTTTTTTGCGATTTTCTCAAAAACTGAATCTACGATTTTTTTAAAAATCGCCTCATTTACTAAACTTTTTATACTCTACAAGATAGGGTAGGCGCCATGTTTGCTGAAATTCTGGGTAAGGCTGTTTTTACGTTAAAACATTTTCTTTTTAAGATTGCGGCTTTAATATGCATTTTAGCGCAAAACGTTATATAATAAAAGTTGTAGAGCATATAAAATTCTACAACTTTTATTTCGAACATTTTTTTGTAAAACGCTTAGTTTAGCGGTAATTAGCGATTTTCTGTTTTTTTCTCACGAAAACGTGTGAAAAATTGATTTTTTTAAGATTTCGGCCTTGGTATGCATTTTACGACAAAAGTATATTTAATCAAATTTATACGAAATTAAAAGATCTACAACTTTTATTGAAAGCGTTTTTCTCTAAAGAGCCTAGTTTAGCGTGAAAGAGTGACTTTCCGTATTTTGAAGCCAAACAGGTCGATTTTCATTTTCCGTCTTTCACTCATGATTAAAATAAGGTTATGTTTTTAGAGGTTAGTTTTTTGTTTATTTCTAATGTTTTAATACTAATGTTAGGTTATATTGTTAATCATTTGCATTGGCAAGAGAAAGTTGTGTGAGTATTTCACACCAGATTTTTTAATTTATAAGTACTTAAAGTACTAAAAACATCAGTCATGATGTGATGTAGGCCTAACAATTTCATTAAGAAAAATACTTTTAAAAGTATTTTGTATTTAAATACTTTTGAAAGCATTTTGTTGTTACTTATAATCAGCGTGTACACATTTTGTTATAATGTGCATGCTCAGTGACGTCATTATTTTTTAACATTAGGAGCAAACTAAGAGAGGCTGGACTATAGCTGTTGATAAAAAATAGTTTTTTAAAAAATAAAAAATTTATCATTGAACGACCGTTGGAGGCTACCTTGCTGCCGAAATAATTTTACAAAGTGTCAATTAAGTGTTAAACACAAACAGGTGTGTGTTAATGTAAATTGGTATTAACTTATTCACTTAATACAGTGTAAAATAGTGGGTAAGTTAATTACGTAACTTATAAATGAACATGGTCAAACTTTACCATATTGTTTTCACATTACTTAATTTATTTTCATTAGTGTGTAAGTGCTTGCATTACTTTGCTCCTCCTGTAGTTCTACTTGTTACCTAAGTTGTTTAGAAAGTATCTAAGTTACATTATAAATTTTGTACGTTTGTTAAAGCTCCTTACTAATAGAACAGTAGAGTAATATATATTTCCTTATCAATTCTATTGTTTATTTATAAGTTTTATGTAATAACGTTTTCCTTTGTTTTTAGGTGAGCTGCCGTTTTTGACTTAATTGCTAATTTCCATCTAATGGTAAGTTATTTTAAATATAAATGTATTTATTAGTTTTATCTTCGTGGATGTAAATTTTCATTACCAGATTTTTAATAAATTTGTTTTTAAATTACCCGTATCATGAATCTTATAGAACCATCGTCGGAATGATGTATTGATCCTTGAAAGGTTATACCGTTGAACCTCGATAGAAAAAATTTCAAGGGTATTTGGGAAACTGTTTTGTTATCGAAGAACTCTTCTAGTTGAGTTTCGTGCTATCAAAAAAATAAAAGTCGTGCTTTCTTAGTCTGGAAATGTTGAACTCGTGCTATAAAGGTTCCATTACGTAGAACTATGTACTATTGACGTTGAACTCGTGCTATAAAGGTATGGTTACGCAAAAATACGTACTATAGAGGGTTGAGCTTTGATCTGACTTGGGAAAAAAATCCGTGCTCTTGAGGTTTTAAAATACTCGTCGTCGTCGTCGTCCTCATGGATTAGGCTGTGCGCTAGCCTGTTCCGGCGTCCATCTCTTCCTCGGTCTACCAATACATCTTTTACCTGTCGGATTATGGATCAATGCATTTAATGGAAGGCGATCTTGGGACATTCTTAACACATGCTCTGACCACTTTTCTTTGTATGTCCTTATAGTGTTCAACAAAGGTTGGGCACCGCATTCATTCCTTATTACTTCATTACGGATGCGATCCTCTCTCGTGCAGCCCTTAACTTGCCTTAGAAATCGCATTTCCGCTGACTGATTTCTCGATTCCTGTTTTCTCGTCAGCACCCATGCCTCACTTCCATAAGCCAAAGTTGGGATCGCCATTACTTTATAAAACTTTAGCAATGTGTTTTTCCTGGCTCTACTCTTGAGAGATCGACTTATTGCACCACATACCATGTTGAACTTAGTTATTTTTTGATGCACATCATGTTCATAATCATACGTAACATCGCATCCCAAGTATTTAAAATTAGCTACTTGCTCCAAACTCTTGCTTCCAATCACTATTTTAGACCTTGTAGGCCATTTTCCATGGAAAGCCATAATTTTTGATTTGCCTGCAGAAATTTTCATATTAAAATGTTTGCCAATTATGAAGAGCTTATGCACTGCCATTTGCAGCTTGTCCTCGGATTCCTGTATAATCACAGTGTCGTCAGCAAATAATAAATAGTTCATAAAAGTATTGCGGATAAGAGCGATACCCTTGTCTACTTCATGCTGCCACATAGACATAAGCTCGTTGACATATTAAATAAAGCAGGTGAAATTGGACAACCTTGTTTGACTCCTTTATTTGTAGCTATTTCATCTGTCAATTTTCCGGCCCCCACTGCTATTTTTATTGTTGTGTTCCCATATAAAGTTTTTATACTGTCTATCAAATGCAAGGGACATCCATTTCTCAACATTATGCTCCAAAGTAGCTCTCTATCGACATTAATATAATACTAATATATTACTGACAAGCGTCTAAATTTTAAAATACTAATAGTACTAATAGGTACTTTAGAGGTACCTTTAACAACGTGTTATGTCAATTTCAAGGGGATTAGAAAAATGGACCTGTCATCGAGAAAGTATTGTACACCTATTGAGGGTCGTGTTAGTAAGGGTCTATTTTAATTATAAACAAGCTGGTCCGTGTGAATTAAATAATACTAATTTATTCTTAAAAACCTATTACACAATTAAATTAACATTTATAGTATTATTTTTCAATGTTTATTTTATCATTTATTTATGAAGAGAATGGAGGAGAGCATTTTGCAAAAGAAAATTAAGCTATTGGTTCGAGCTATTAGAGAGAAAGCGAGGACGACCCAGAAAGGAGTAGAAGGATTATGTAATGAGAGCTATGAGAAAGTGGGATCTAAGATATTAAGAGGTGCTAAATATAATAAATGGCGTTTTAGGTTGCGGTAAATTGCCTAGTGCTGTAGAACAGCCCTGTAATAATTTTATTTTTTTAATTGTCGGTCTCCTCACACTCCCTTATAACCGTCCGTCTCCTCCCATAAATACGACTATTGCAGCGTAGTACAACAGAACATTGAATTCAACAATTTTTTTATTCATTTCTACTAATAATCCTTCGGCTAATCCTGAACATACACATTTATAACATCCAACATACCTGTATTCAGGTCGGGTGTAACATAAAACATATTCACTTACATAACGTAAAAAAAAATCTGGTGTGTATCACTCACGCAACTTTCTTTTGCTAATGCAAATAATTAACAATAAACCTAACATTAGTAATAAAACATTAGAAATAAACAAAAACTAACCACAATAAACATAACCTAATTTTATTCACGAGCGAAAGACACAAAACGAAAATCAACCACAGTTTGGCTTAAAAATACGGAAAATCATTCTTTCGCGCTAAACTAGGAGGCTCTGTAGAGTAAAATGCTTCAAACAAAAGTTGTAGATCATTTAATTTCTTATAAATTTGATTTATACACCTTAGTCGTAAAATGCATACTAGGCCGAAATCTTAAAAAATCGATTTTTCACAAGTTTTCGTAAGAAAAAACAGATAATCGCTAATTACCGCTAAACTAAGGGTTATACAAAAAAAATTAGAAAAAAGGTTGTAGGATTTTAAATTCTCGACAACTTTCATTTTATACATTTTTGCGCTCAAATGCATATTAATGCCGAAATCTTAAAAAAATAATTTTTTTTACGTAAAAACAGCCTCACCAAGAATTTCAGCAATCATGGCGCCTACCCTGTCTTGTAGAGCATAAAAAATGTAGTAAACCAGCGATTTTAAAAAAAAATTCGTAGGACCCGTTTTTGAGAAAATCGCAAAAAAGTGAAAAATTTCTCGAATAAACAAACTACTACTTCTGGTTGACCGATTTTGATGAAAATGTTCGTGTCGGGTCCAGTAGTAGTATGTAACTTAAGTTTCAAGTGTCAAGTTCTTACGATGTTCCGTTCTTGAGATATTCTGTACACACACACACATACACACACACACACACACACACGCGCGCGCGCGCGCGCAGACCAATCGCTAAAATCATGTTTTTTGGGTTCAGGGGGTCTGAAAACGGAGATCCGGTGAAAACTCGATTTCGGAAAATCTACATGAAATCAATACTTTCCTTCCTTTATATTCATATAGGCAAGAGAAAGTAAAAAACAGGTAAAATACTAAACACGTTTATCATCACTCATAACATTTACTTAAACGTCTTTTGGTCGAGGCTAATTTTCTATTAATAACGCCAGTAAAGAGGCTCTGGTTCCTTATCGCGGCATTTGATAATGCTAATTAGTCTTCTCTCCTCACCTTCTGTCTCTTTCTCATTGATGTCGCTTCAAAAGTTCTAAACTGAAGCCAAGTACTCAAGTCCGGGAAGAACCACATCCTTATTGGCCGAGTACTTGCAAGTAATACAACAATAACAAATTTTTTTGTATTATAGTTAGGCTTCTTGGTCATTTCGGTCAGAAGGTTACATTAAGTTAAGTTACACCAGATATTTGAGTGACTTGGTAAGGTCATCAGCTGACGATCAGCGATAAACACGCTCAACTGGTTGTGAACACATAGAATCATAAACTGTATCATTGAGTGATAACGAATGAAGGATCGGTTGGTGTAGAACAAAGTAGATTTTAAGAACATTATTAAGGTCATTACTTTTAAAATTATTGTTATGAGGCCTATCAGCCTTGGCTAAGGTTCAAATTAACGTTATATAACATTTCAAATTGTCACTTGAGGCTCATACTCTCAGTTTTAAAAATAGATCCATTCGTGTAAGGTTAAAAATACGGAAAAACGTAATCGGATCAAAATTATTGGCCGTAAAAATTTTTCAACATTTCCTTGAATTAGTAGTTTCGTGTTAAAGGTTGATTGTTCAAGTTAATGTGTTATATAGACACCTCAATTACGCAGGCACCAGTTCTGTGAGAAATGAAGTACTTATTTACCGAGTGCTAGGTGAATACTAAAATTTAATACTCTAAAGTATTAACAGCAGTATATTATTTCTGTCCTTAAATCAGTAGCTATGTTTGGGTACCATTCTGACGTAAATATCTCATTCTCATCGATATCTTTACTAATATTATAAAGAGAAATCGTGTTTTTTTTGCAGGCTAATTTCCAAAACTTCTGAACGGATTTTCATGATATTTTGACAGCATATTCGTATTGATATTCACAGCAACATTTTATTTTAAAATTTTCAAAAATAATAACCCTAAGGGCCTTAAGGAAGATTTTTATAAAATATGTATGTGTGTGTGTGTACATGTGAGTACGTTTTTTTATAATCAAAGTTGTAGATAATTTAAAATCCTACAACTTTTATTTCAAAAATGATTTTTGTATAAAGCTTAGTTTAGCGGTAATTAGCGATTTTCTGTTTTTTTCTCAGGAAAACGTGTAAAAAATCGATTGTTTAAGATTTCGGCCTTAGTATGCATTTTACGACAAAAGTTTATATAATCAAATTTATAGAAAATTAAACGATCTACAACTTTTGTTTGAGAATTTTTCTCTACAGAGCCGATTTTAGCGTGAAAGAGTGATTTTACGTATTTTTAAGCCAAACTGTGTTGATCTTCATTTTGCGTCTTTCACTCATGATTAAAATTAGGTTGTGTTTATTGAGGTTAATGTTTTATTACTAATGCTAGGTACTAATGCTAGGTTTATTGTTAATTATTTGCATTGGCAAGCGAAAGTTGTGTGAGTTTTTCACACCAGATTTTTTTTTTTACTCTCGGGAGTCTCGCGGATACTTCTATGTATAGGTAGGCTGCTAGTTTTTCTCGGTTTTTTTCCAATTCTTCGCCTATTTTTGAAGGCACGAGCCGTCTCTGGTTTGTTTTATTTTTACGCTAGTCTAACGACTAATATAATACGATTTTAAAGGAAACAAAATTATATTAAAAATTGAATCATTACACTTCACCTTTCGTAAACTTTTCTAACTTTGCTAACTGTACTGTTCCTTAAAACTTTGGTCAGTTTGTATGTATGCACAACGAGTGATACATTGTTTTTAAGTCTTATAACCAATAGGTCTGCCCATAACAGACTGGTGGAGTGTTAAATTATTTACACTCAGTCTGTTCGTTGCAGGGCTAAAATAAATAGTTCTGTTTCTTATCACATGGTCAGCTAATTAAATGACTGAATCATTTAAGAACAGAAGAGGTAAGGTGTAAAAGACACTAATCAGAGTTATCTCCTCTAAAAGTAATGAATTTCATTATACAGCCAGACCCTGTTCGGAATGAAGTGAATGTGTCATTTGGAGAGTGGAGAATATGTGCTTCTCAGAGGCCCCGGCATGCTGTTAAGCGTACTTTTCTATTCAGTGAGTCAGGCACCGGTAAACTACCTCACTTCTCGTTTTACTTAGTAACACCTCTACAGGTTCAAACCAGCGTTTCGGCTGATGGCCTAAACAACAACAACCAATAGGTATGTTTTAATAATTTTAACATAATTCCGTTTATTCGGACAAGTTTTTCCAAATATATTTTAATCGTATTCTGACACGTTTCATACGTGTTATCTATTGTTCTATAACATGGATTGATTTTATTGATATCGTTCAGTAAAAGGAAGTTTGTAAAATCGAATGTTTTAAATGATGTAAAATATGGAAGAAGCGTTTTTATTTTAGATATTATGAATATTAGAGAAGAAAGAGAATGCATAACTTTAGGCGAGGTCGAATGGTGTTCCTATAATAGTTGCGTTATATTCATAGATGAAAATCGATGCAGTTCATCGTAAAATTAATCTAACCTCTAAAACGTACAATTTGTATGTTCAAATATACCTGTTGTATTCTATTGCAGTTTAAATAGACCAATTATAATACATTGTATAATTTCTATTCGATATTCGATAAAATTGCATCGTCTGATATTTTACACTGATGTGGCCTGTTTCTAAAATATAAAGTACCTCAACTAGTCATATTTTCCTATATTATTTATATATTATAAATTCGATTAATATTTATTGACATGGAATTTCTTTTATAAATTATCTATATCATGTGTTAACGAGTTTAATATCCGATTATTGGAATTATTATACAACACGGATGTTGTGAACAAACAAAGACTATTAAGACGGTTATATTTTATCCATTTAATCGGTGTATTTAAGGGGAGACCGTATGATGGTTTTGAGTGAAAATTTTGATTTTCGGTTTTGTCGTCTACGTTTTTCAATAGTTTAAACCTAGACCTACTACAAAAATATTAAATTACAACAAAAAATTATTTTTATGAAAAAAATTTAAGTTTTTATCAGATGTATCCTAAAAAATTAACATGTTGCCAAGAACAATTAATTTTATATTGCTCGTTTTAGTGCAAAAAGAATTTTAGTTTTTTTTAAATATCTCCACTATTTTTAGTATTCTCCGCTGTTGGTGCAGCTTTCTAATCAACTGTTGATGGCAAATGAAACTTGTTTGTGTACATTTTATTTCTCATTTGTGCCTTTTTCCGTAAATTTAGATTTTAAAGACTTAAGTACGTTGTTCTCAGAAACCATTTAACCTACCAGGCTGAAATGTTTACCAGTCAATTATCATGTACATGCACATTCGCCGACATTGTTTTTACTTCCTCAGGTGCTCAAAAAAATAGTCATATACAAAAAACGTAGAAAAAACTGTAAAAATTTTATGGTATTCTTTCTTCTTTTAAAATCTTTATGGTCCAACAGATTAAATTGAAAAAAAATCAGTAGGTAAAGCCACCCTACAAATATAAGTGGGTAAAGTTTCATTTTCGTAACTTTCACCAATCCTATGAAAAATGTACCTACAAATAGCAAATTTAACATTTGCGGGATACAATGTACAGTCCCCGTAAAAGGCTAAGGAGTTTTTGTGAGTGTCATCTTAGTACCCACTTGACTGCTTCTGGTCAAACACTTATTAATGTGGAGCTATCCCGTCAAAATATTCCATTATCTATCGGTTTTTACGATAAGAGCGATGTAATAGTTATTTAAATAGTGAATTGAAATTGATTTACGTACTTATAATTAAGTGTAAAAAAAATCTTTGTTTCTTGGATTTGAAAAGATGCTTAAAAAATTGTAATTCATGAAAACCAGTAAGGATTCTAACACCTAAGCCGCGGTTCGATCGGGATCCGGGTATAATAAATAATTAACAGACTTCTTTAAATTTATTACAAATTATTTATTTATAGAATTTAAAAATACAAATTATTATTATTACGCTTAAGACACTAATAAATTACAATTAAATTAATTTAATTAAAAAAAGTAAAGTTTAAACTAACTTAAATAAAGAAATAAATTTTCTCGTAACAATTTGATTTTTACCTACAAGTAATGAATACAAACACTTGCTAATAAGATTCATTCATTCATAATCGTGTAGTAATTTGAAATGAACTGACGTATAAAGAGCTACGTCTTTAAATACCTGTGATGGATGTCGTTTCAAGAAAGGCATATATTTACTACAAAATAATACACATTCAATAATACCCATCTACATTTAACAGAAAATCCTAAAACATTGTAGAAATGGTCAATATCAGGTACAGCAAAGACCCAACACCTTTTTTTCCAAGAATCCTTATTAAAAACGTCTAATTCATTGCAAGCCATTATCCTTGCTCTACACACTCTACCCTATACAATACACAATTTCTTACAATAAACAATCTATTCCCTAAAGCCCTAAACCATTTCTAGAATATCGTTGTATAATGTTACAATATAATATTCTGACCTTTTAAGTCTTTTACCTTGGTCAATAAGATTGTTAGATAAATAGTTAGAATGGATGTGCTTTCTTAAGTACTACTTCATAATTGAACTTCTAATCTTATCTCACCGTAGGAATGACTAAATCACGGTGCAGTACTTCTTTACACACGTATAGCATTTGAATCGTAAAATATAAAATTGAAAATAATTTTGTTTTAACATAAATTTTAATCTTGTTAGTGATTTAATTAGTAATTATACGCTAATTATTTTAAATTGTTATTGAAAAACGTTTTTATCGGAGCAAATATAAAAAAATTAATATTTATTTTTCTGTTTCGGTCTTAGAAATTTGTAAACAATATTTTCTATTATAAACTTTTTGTTTATTCGTTCTTATATAACAAACAAACTATGTGACGTCATAGGAACTATGGTATTTTTTTCATTAATAATTCATGTATTTATTATTTTAACGAAATGTTATTGACGAGAAAATTAGGTAAATTCTCATAATGATACACGTCATTTTTTTGTTCATTAGGCTGTTTATTCTTTTCTGTTATTTTTTGTTTCATGAATTTTTCCCGTTGTTTAGTCAAAAAATAACGATTTTTTTTAAATATCGACGTTCTGTCATCGTATGAGTGTAATTTCGTGCTTGTCCACTTATGAAAGCATTCATCCGAGCATTTCAATACTGGTTGCGTTGTACGTTTATCTGGTATTATAAATACACACATTGGTTGATATTTACATGAATTTCTATGTTGCGATGACCATAAGGCGTTTCACTAGGACTCTATTCAACAATAACAACTAAAAAGAGAGATAGATATATTGTTTGTATAAAGAGTGAGCGAAAGGGGAATATAAAACAATTGACTGCCAAAACAGCATGTTACAGCGACTAAAACTGTCACATTCAAATGAACCTGATGGTTGTGTATTGTTATGTTTTGTATTTACGTGTGTGTGTTTGTATTAAAAGTATAACTACAAAATTACTCTTGTTAACTGTGTACTTCCTGTACGCCACTATCCTATCCCGGATTCCCCGGCGTTCGTCTCTTCCATCATTGTCAACTTCTAACTTCTGCCGGCCTTAGAATAACCAAATACATAAAAGTTAAATCATTGTCATTATCACAAATTAAAATTTCTTAGGGTAAAACAACGTATAAAATTTTCTTCTAACATATTTAAAAGATCAATCTACTGGATATTCTTGAACTACCAACATTTAATTCAGTTTTTAATAAGTATTAAATTCTTCAAGGGCATTTAAACCTACTCACATAAAATACATTATAACTATTGTTTAAATTAAAATAATACTGACTGCCTCCATAGTCCAGTAGTTTACGTGCTAAGCTGCACAGTGGAGGTTTCGGTTTCGATTACCGGCCCTGGTCTCGAAAATTGTTATGAATTCAAACTCAACGTAGTCGCTAATAATTAAGATGTTGATGCAACCTAAAAAATACTGGTTATCACTGATCTGTACTTCTTAGTGCTTGCTACATTACCTTATAAAAATAACTATAGTCCAGCTTTTCTTAGTTTGCTCCTAATGTAAACAAATAATGACGTCACTGAGCATGCGCATTATATAATTATGAGTACACGCTGATTAAAAAGTAACAAGAAAATAGTTTTAAAAGTATTTAAATACAAAATACTTTTAAAAGTATTTTTATAAATGAAATTGTCAGGCCTACATCATATCATGACTGATGTTTTAAGTAATTTAAGTACATAGTTAACTTAATAGGAATACAACATCCATAAAGTCGCGGACTCTACCGTGCACCCTGTAGTAGCTGGCTTTGGTTTGTTGACAGTAGGCGCAAACTAAGAACGGGTGAACTGTAACTACCTTTACTAGGATTTGAACCAGGAACCCTCGTCACCGAAAATCAGCTGTTAAACAGCTGACTCGCGACGACGACTTTATCTCTAGACCAATTCGGTGGGTCAACATGTTATTGAAAAATATTTTCTTTATAAAATATTGAGTGAAAATGATACACCTTAAATGAAATTGAGTGATCTTCTTAATTCTCACTTTAATACAATACTGTAAGTACTTAACTCTTTCTTGTTTCGGTCTTTTATTCTGTATTTTTCAAAATTTTTATTTGAATAAAAAACAGTTTTATTGGTATTGTGTGAAATTTACCTTTCTAATCCACTTATTCCTACAGTGAAATTTAGTACTAATGACTCTTCAACTTTACAAGCTTTTCTGTTGTACAGTAATAACACAGAACAATACCTCTTGTTATTTGACAGAATTCTTTTTGTTATAAAGTTAAGTAATAAACTCAATAACAGAAGTGTGATTAGTACATTAATTATAAATAAAAGTATATTTAGTCAAAGATAATACATTTTTTTAGAGTTTTGTAACTTTTAAAGAATTTTGTTATTGTATAACGTGTGTTTTGTTGATATTATTATTTTTAATTTAAATAGCTTGATAATTTTTCGTTGTTGATTTTCGGAGTGGGAAAGGTTTTATATTGTAAGGAACAGGAGGGTATATTTTAAAAAAGGTGAAAACCTAAATAAAAATGAAAGTGACATTTTTGTATAAAACTTTTTTTACGTTTTATTTGTTCCGTTTTTTTTCTTTTTTTGAAAAGGATGTGACGTGCCATCTGATTTTCCCTTTTTTCTCCATTTTCTGTTCAGGCCGGACATTGGTTGGTTTATACCATTGTAGTGTGTCCACGTTCACTCTCATTGAGCCCTGTTGTCGGGGCTTAGAATAACGTTATAATGTTTGTAATATACTTTATATAAATCATTTTTTCTATCTGTATAACCGATAACAAAAATAGCTTTAAATCTGAAATCTGATCTCCTCATATTCTTTTCGATGATTTCTTTTATACATACTGTACTTATTTTTTATTATTCTGCACGGTGAAATAAAGTAATAAATATTTTAACTTCGTGGATCAGTGGTAGTGTGCTAGATTATAAAGCGAAAGGTGCTAGAATCAATTCTCGGGTAAGGTTAGGGAATTTCACCATTTTAAATCCCACTATAATGATTTTGCACTTGATGTGACGAATGAAAATTCAGATTTTTTTAAAATTTATTTATTTAAAGTTACATGGATTACTAGGTTATTAGCGACCACGTTACATAAATACACACAAAGTTTTTTTTTTCATTTCGTTTTATTTTGCAACTGTAAACATAGAACCAGCAAAAAGGTTACATTTTTTTACCAATAAAAACAAACAGCTTAAATGGCTTTGAGGAGGACACCACCCAGTAGTAGCTCTCCTGATAATGAAAAGGTGTTAAATTTTAATTTCATATTTTTGTACACGTTATTACTGTATTAAATCAGAGTTGTGTTAATGTATCATATCTCTACTCCATCGGCGTTTCAGTCGTCTTTGTGGTATTCCTGGTAGGTCTGGAGAATCATGTTGTATATTAAGGAATTATTATGATTTTGAAATTTGTCTCTGACCCTGCAGTACAATTTTAGAAATGTGTTGTTAACGTAAGGGACGCATAGGTCATCGTGCAGTGTTCTGTTGGATACGTTACTCGGGCAATCAGTAATGATTCGTAAGAATTTACTTAAGAAACGTTGTATTCATGAAATGACCGATGGCTTTGCTGCACAATACATTTGACTACCATACATCCAGATCAGTTGAAGCATCGCCTTGTACGTCAAGAATTTTGAAGTCATGGATAGTGTTGACCGTTTGGCTAATAGTCTGTATAACTACTTCAGTCTATCATTTAGTAATTGTCGCTTATGGTTGACGTGTACGTTCCAAATTAACCGTCTATCAATGAAAATTTAGACAACGTAAAATATTCAAATTTAAATAAAATATAGGATGATACATTGAAAGCGATGATAAGTGGTTTTTATAATTTTATATTAAATCCGAAAGTTTGGGAAAGTACAAAAAATTTATTGTGTTCTTAACTGCTTCTTTCTCTAACAAATTCATTCTTAAATTATTGTTAATTTTAAGCGTTCTTGTGGAATGTGTATTTTGTCTGTCTCTGACGATGAGTAATTGTAAATGGAGTGTTGCAATGCGTTTGTAGTTGATCATTTTTCATTAAGTGATTGTGTGTAGGAGTAGAGTGTCTAATCCGTAACCGCTTAATTAGGACTTTATGCCTTCGGAGCTCTATGTGTGGTTGTGGGTTTTCAAAAACGTTCTTTCAAATGTTGTGAATTTCGTTGGAGGATATGAGATCAGATTTTATTCCAGATACTTTTATTTAGTTAAATTAGACTAAAAAATTATTTTAAAAGATTTAAAAAACTTCGAAATAAAATAACTACTTAGCCGGCCGCATTGGCGCAGTTGGTAACGTGCTCGCCTCTCATCATGCGGTCCTGGGTTCGAATCCCACTTAGGCACGGCATATTTTCATACGTTACAAAAAATCATTTCATCCTCATTACATACAGTTACACCCCAACGTCGTCGCTAATGACCTTGATGTTGATGCGACGTTAAATAAATAAAAAAAAAAAAAAATAACTACTTACAATATTAGATTTAATACCTTTAAGTCTGTTATGTACAATCATGAGTAGCAGAAATTATATTATAAAAGTTTACAAATACTTATAAGTACACTTTAAGGAAAACGCTGGTCGTTAAACTGCGGAATGAGACCGTTTTAAAATATTATCACGCCTTGTTTCTGGCAATTTTAATGTACTTTTCATAGTGTTTGACTCTGTTCAGCAGGTGTGAAGAATACAGGCTGCTGAAATCAAATTGTTAAGATCTTTAGCAGGGTTTCGAATGCTGGACCTTAAAAGAAATAAGAATATTAGGCATAAATCTAATGTACCGGGATGATATCAGCTAATGGAAATTACTTGGACATGGAGGTATCTGGAAAGAGACCCGTTGGTCGTCCCAGAAGAAGATGGACTGACCAAATAAGGGATGATCTCCTAACAAAAGGAATGACACTACAGGATATCAGAATACAAAAGGTATATCAAGATAGAGATAGATGGAGGCATATCGTCCACTCAAATCCTACCCGGCCTGCTGGAAGGATACCCAGATGATGATGATGATGAATGTTGTTATAGTCATTCGTTCTGTTTGCCATATGACCGAACATCCAAACAGGTGTTTACTTACGAGGTAACCGGACATCATGGTATTAAATGACCTCGGAAAAGATTGTGTATCAAACTTTTTTTAGGAAATAGCAGATTAATAAATTTGGTGTTGGTACAGCACAGGTGGCTTAATCCGTATCGTTTATTACGATGGTCGTACTAAGATTCAAAGAAAGGTTATCTAAGAACATTTGAACTATTTGGAATTTAAATAGAAAGAAAGGATGGAAACATTTTGAAACAGTGTTGAAAGGATTGAAGACTACGAAGAAGGATGTGAAACTTATTTGAAATCAAGTTTTTCTTAAAAAAACCAAGAAAAGTACTCGGTTGTTACAAAATTTTTATTGTAATTTTTGTTTTGACGCAAGTAAAATGGTTTTTTTGTGTAATATTCTAAAATACGGAGGAGCTTAATTAAGTCTCTATTAGTTACCAGAGTGCTTCCATTGCAGTTTTGTGAAAATTTTAAAAATCCATCTTATTATATTTGTTTTTACATTGTTAGTAATTAAATAAGAAACTTGAAAGAATAGCGTGAATACAGCATTTTTTATTTTGTGTTGTTTAGGTCATCAGCCGAAAGACTGGTTTGAATTTGTAGAGGCTATTCTAAGTAAAACAAAGAGTGAGGTGGGTTACCTTCCCTTCCTCATTCTTCCTCACTGAGTGGAAAAGTATGCTTATTAGCATGCCGGGCCCTCTGAAAAGCGCATATTTTCTACTCTGCAAATTATACCTTCACTTCATTCACCACAGGGTCTGGCTGTATAATGAAATTCATTACTTTCACAGGAGGTAACTCTGATTAGTCTCTTTTACACTTCTACCTCGTCTGTTCTTAAATGATTCAGTAAGTTGGCTGACCATGTGATAAAAAACAGAACTATTAATTTTAGCCCTGCAACGAACAGATGGGGTGTAAATAATTTGACACTCCACCTGTCTGTTATGGGCAGAATTTTTATTTTGAAAAATTTATTTGAAATTAAAACAATTTTATTTTTTAATATTTTTGTAGACAATAGATTAGACCAAGGTCTCATCTAACAGATAACTCTTGGTGTACTATTAGTTAAGGAAATTTTTTGTTGGTTAGGTATATTTTGTAAGCACACCCGGCTAGAATGGTTCCGGGGTCCAATCCAGGACAAGTCTAACATTCTTTAAACACTCAATTTAATCTTCCACCATTCATCGTCAGCTTTAGCATTAATATACAAAAGAGTTGGACGTAAACTCCAAAAAAATATATAGAGGGGAATAGATGTAGTAACTTCACTGTTGAATGTATTTTATTTAAATATTTTATATACCAGATATGTTATAAAAAAAGTGCATTGTCAGTAAGTAAATTTAAAAAAAAATAGATTATTTCTCTTGTAACCGAAGTTTTTTACATGATTGTTAATGAAAATGAATAAAATGTATGGTAATTTTTTGAAAAGTATGATAATTACAGCTTTAAAGTGTTAATGATGTTTGTTTTATAAATTTTCTTTTTATTTTAGATATTTAAATGTGCGAAATTTGAACATAATTTAACTTTAATTTTGAAAATCAAATTTATGGTAAATTTCAGTGTGTGTAGGTTAGTATTATTGAAGCCCAAGTGTTTTCTTTATTTAGGTATTCCCTTGATTTTTCAGCAGGAATTTCAGTTTCTGTCAGAATAAGGTGGCCATTTTTCAGAGGATAGATCTATATTCAAATTTTGAAAATGCGCATATCAAATATTTCAATGGTGGAACATTTATGCCCGTTCGACGTAAATGTGTGTAATGGGGTTTTTGTGGAAAGGAGGGGAAAGATATTGTTGAGAGGGTGAATGAGATTATTATGGCTGTGGCCTAGTAAATGTCTGACTTATGGTAATGGAAACAGATAGATCTCTCGCGGGTTTATTGGGAAACGATTTCTAGACATTTTCTTGGCTGCGGGACGGACAGTTTCCTCTCCTTCTCATCGGTGCCTCTGTGTGTGTGAAACCTTTGTCAAATTGCCAGGCCAAAGAATTGGCCCGCATATTCTCTCCTTCGTACCAGCAATACACTCGTCTCGATCCTTATTCCATCTTCTTCCTTCTTCATCCTTTAAGTTAAAATGCCGACCGATCCGAACCCAAGACCTAACAACTGCCCAGTCAACCATCCTCATCGTCGCAATTATCGTCATTGTGAGCTTACGTCCGCTTTTGTACCATTCTTAACTTCCTTCCAGATTAGATCACGTTATTAACATTAGCCTACTCCGCCCTGACGTTGTATGACAATATAATTTTCAATTTATTATTTCCGTGTTTAATCAAATATATGTGTGACGTATGCAGTCAGATAACTTATTTCTGGTATTAATTTGGCAGTAGGTTATAAAATTGGCTTCCATTAAATTTCCTGTGAATTGAATTTACATGCGGAATTATTATCTTTTGGAATATAATTTTATTTAAGCTTATAATATTTTAGTTTTATTGCTGCAAATTTATTGCACAGTTTGGATATTATTTCTTGTCGTTCAATTCCAGTCAAAATATATAATCTTGTAATTACCGATTGTATTGTAATTTTGTACACTTATATTAATGCGATGTTATTTTGGTAGCTTATAAGTTTCCCAAATCACTGCTTCATTAATATTACATTATAAACTTTTCTTACCTAACCAGAGTTAATACAATTTTTTCTTAAAATGTTCGAATTTGTAATTTTATGTTTAATATTGACCCGATTAGGATTTCTATAAAAAAATTTATAATTTTCTTTTCTTACCTATTAATGTTGATGATTTCTAGTATGCTGTGGCAGCAGCGGCTATTCAGGTGAAGTAGGTGAAGAGCCTCTTCACCTATTTTCTGGATAGTATCGAGATTTATTTCTCTCACACAATAAGTATAATTTCTTGTTTTATAATAATACAATTATTTTTTTACCATAAATGAAGTGTTGTGTGAAAAAGTACATAAAATTATTGTATTAGCTTTGAGGTTTTCTAATAGCCTTTTTAAATAACTTTTTACTAATAGCGCTTTTTAAATAGTCCTTGTAATGGGCTTAATACACGTAATAAAAGCCCAAGTGAAGAGTTAGACGGGTGGCTGCTGCTTCTCTTCATCGTGAGCGGGTTGCCATGACTATGGAGACGTCAGCGGCAAATCCATAATTTTAGCTCTCCTCATCCGACCCTTAATAGTGAAGAAGTTGACGCGGGTTGACCAGCCTACTGCTCCTGCATTTTTATGTATTTGTACGTTAGTTGTTTTGAATTTTCTGTGTCACACAGTTTTCCTGTGTCAGAGGGTATGGAAAAACCACATAAACACGCTATATGGATGGTATTTTATTTACATTGTTTTATTCTCGGAAGTCTCGCGGGTATAATATACTAGTTTTTCTTGTTTCTTTGCAACTCTTTGCCTATTTTTGAAGGCACACGCTGTACAATTTTACTTTTGCAGAAACAACGCTAAATATTATTTTCATTCTGCAAAATTTTTATGGGAAGTTATGTATTAAAATCGCTGTAATATTTAACAATAATTAAATATCATTTAATTAACCATAATTATTTAATCATTTAGTTTGACGTATCATTTAAGAAGTAAGATGCTAATCCTGAATTATTGCCACTCGATAGACTTAACCCATTTTAACCTGATAGATTCATAAGACCTAATAGATTGCTTAAGTTATTAAAAATAAAATTAATGAAAATAAATTGCAATACATAACGTTCACTTTTAGACGTCAAAACTACTCAACTGTTGCATTTATAATATTCCGCTGTCACACACAACTCAAAACTTGTTACCAAGGCTTGCACTAGATAAAAAACTCACATGGAACACACATCACAAACTCTAAATACGTTTTTTCAACTGAAATATTTACTCGATGAGCATTGTAAATGAAGCACATTACATTATTAACTATTTACAAGATAGTTAAAAAACCAGTATTGAGGCTTGGTGTACAACTTTGGGGATCTGCTAAACCTTCACACGCGAAACGTATAACCTACAAGCGATACAAAGCAAGATTTTACTTACCATAACACAAATACCATAAGTAACTGACCTCGCTAAATACTGAAAAGATGATACACTACGTTTTAATTACATTATAAACTGTCTCATAAAAAATGTGTACACTAGGGTGGTACCCGGATCAGAGACACCCAAACGAACTTGTTAAAAATGTTTCAGTGTGGCAATTTCAAAATTTATGACAACTTCGAAAATCATGGAGTAGGGACCTATTACGTTGATTAACTTTCACCATAATTACTATTTTTCTTTAATTTATTTCCGTGTAATAAAGTACTTTATTCCGTATATATAGGTCAACTTTTGTCATGTCTAATATGTGTACGTTATAATCGGTTCAATTAAAGAACTATAAACAACCCTAACCCAATGAGATGAGGATGATATCTATGCCGTGTAAATGAGTGTAGTCTTGTACTCAGGCCACCCATTCCTGGGAGATTATGATTAACTACTGTGTGGCAAATATTTGGCTCCTTGGGGAGAGGAGCAGAATAGGCCCGCTATTAGCCTTCTCAGTAACATTTCATTTTGTGCAAGTCCAGTATTAAGTAGTTAAATAAACAAAGAAAAAAATAACTGCAATATTTTTTTTGTAACAGTGTATTTCTTTTACAAACAGTTTATAAATACAAAAACTTTAAGCAAAGACGAGAAATCTGAGTAATGTCCTTAGAATTAAAATATAAACCACACTTGGTAGTGTGTTTCAACAAGACTAAACGTGAAGAAAAAAATATATATAAATATATGTACAAAACCTAAACTTGATGAACTGTGAATCAACACCCCAAATTACAAAGCTGGTGAAGCTGGAGATGATGACGATGATAGAGATGATAACGATGTCTATTATGAGATGACCATGATTAGTAGTTGAAGTGGAAAAGAAAAAAAAAGTTTAAATCGTAAATTACATCGTAAAGTTTAAAATCGTAGAGGTAAGTCTAGTGTTTTAAATTATTTCAGTCTGTGAGTATCTTCGCTGTTGTCGAGGAGGTTAATTGCTAATGGATTCTGATGGCTTCTAATTTCTGTAAATATTTTTCGCTATGTTGTTTAATTTCTTTTTTATGAAGGGCAGGTTTAGGTCATTGTGTAGTATTTCATTGGTTACGTACCATGTAGCTGCAGTTATTAGTCTCGGGCATGTCGATTGGAAGCGCTGCAGTATTTCTATATTTGATGAAATAGCAGTTCCCCATAGCTCTAACCCATAAGTTCAAACTGGTTTTAGTATTACTTAGTATACGAGTACATTATTTTCAAGGGATAGTTGAGATTTACTGCCTAAGAGCACTTACGTAACTTCACGTAACTTACGTAACTTCAGTCCAAGTGGCTTTCGTTTCGTCAATATATGACCTATGCAATATTAACTGTAATATTAGCAGCTAAAAAATGCAAAACAAACTAAAGAAACTATTTTTTTGAGAGTAGAATCTAAACCAAAAATTTCTTTCTTAAATCATAGCTTAGTAATTTTTTGATACAAAAAAACCAAACAAAAATAGAGAGTGTTGGAATTAAGATATATTTAAGATTCAGTTTCCTTTCAGGTTCTTAAACAAGGAAAACCTTTAATAAAATGTATAGAATTAGGTCTACTTTGCCAAAGAGTTTCTTTTTGAGCACATAAACGTATCGTTTTCAAACTATGTTTTGGAGATTAGAATCTAAACCAAAAATTTCTTTCTTAAATCATAGCTTAGTAATTTTTTGATACAAAAAAATTAAACAAAAATAGAGAGTGTTGGAATTAAGATATATTTAAGATTCAGTTTCCTTTCAGGTTCTTAAACAAGGGAAACCTTTAATAAAATGTGTAGAATTAGGCCTACTTTGCCAAAGAGTTTCTTTTTGAGCACATAAATGTATGGTTTTCAAACACTTTGTTTTGTTCTTATCGATATACCATTGCAGCCTAAATAGTTATCTCATAGTTGTTCATTCTACAATAATAAGTTTATAATACAATTTTATTACAGTTGACAAAGAATTACACCTGCGTATGGTCTCTCATCTTCAATGAAGTGCGTACTGTAGAAACAAAGGGATAGCTCCTTTCTTCCGGATATCTTTATCGAGCACCTCTCCTATCATATTTTATGGGCATCATAAGCAAAGTCAAAGTTTTAATTAAATTTTTCTAAAGAAATGCTTCACATGATAAAAGATAACTCATGCGTTTCTAATTATACGAAAATATTGAGATACGAAAAAACTCAGTGAAGTGTACCTCTTGTTTTTGTACTTTCTTAATTTGCTTTGTAGATTAATTTGCTATATACTGGGTACAACATTTTAAAGGTTTCAACACAGCAGTGTGATGTTTAAAGCATTTGCATTTTTTTTTAACTCTATCGAGTTGAAATTTGACGAATCATTTACATTTTTTACAGTAAAATCGTAAGATTCTCGAAATTGATTAGTTCAGTCTTTTTCGGTAACTGTGATGGGAATTATAATTTTCAGAACGCATCATATTTTGCAGGTCAGTTTGATATAACTTTTTGACTGTCATTTTATAATTTTATTTGAGACTAGTATTATAACAAGAAAAAACACGAGTGTACCAATGTTTTTCTTGTAAGAGGCATCCCTTAACCCACTGGGTTAGTCTAGAGGTGAAGTCGTCGCCAAAATCAGCTGTTTAACAGCTGATTTTGGGTGATGAAGGTTCCTGGTTCAAATCCTAGTAAAGGTAGTTACTTTTATACGGATGTGAATTCTAGACAGTAGTTACCGGTGTACTTTGATGGTTGGGGTTCTATTAACCATACTCTCTCAGGAATGGTCGGCCTGAGTCTGTACAAGAGTACACCTCATTTACACGTCATACATATTATCCTCATCTCATTGGGTCATGGGGTTGCTTATTGTTCTGAATTGAACAGATTGCAACGTACACACATTAAGATTAAAAAAAAGAGGCATCCCGAACAGATGCGGTCACGGACCATTGCGGTAGAGAGACATTCCCGGACATTTGCGGTCAAGTGATTCCTTTACTACCTAATAAGGTTTCTGCCAGTCCACAGCCTGGAAAAAGTGTGATGGGAACTAGTTTAAGCTAAGATGAGCGCGAAAGTCCGATTGAATTTTCCATTTATATCGAAGGTTGATCTTATTAGGTAGTAAAGGAATTAACTGACCGCAAATTTCCGAAAATTTCTCCCGACCGCAATGGTCCGCGACCGCATCAGTCCGGACACCGTAATTAAGTACCTGACTTGAAAAATTATTATGGTATGAAGTCATTTCGATTCGATTTTTCTCTCGCCTTTGGGATGGCCTGCACTAATCGATTTTTGTAGCTAAAATTAGACCTCCAGTCAACAGCGGACCAGAGTGATAGTTTACAACAGTTTCAAAGATAAGTGGAATGAACTATAAATTTTTCAAAATCAAATTTTGCGTTTTTCGAACAGACTACATTTTCTTTTCATGACTCCACTCCACTGGATAGGCTAACATCCGGTGTATTGGATAACAGATAGAGCCAACCCATTACGCACAATTAAAGTAAAAGAAGATTTTAGCAGACTAGATAATTTTATTTTAGACTTCATATTTATATTTTTTAGTTCTTAAAACCGTTTTATTAAAGAAGATTAAAAAACTACATAATAAAGATCGATGACAAGCCGATTTAGTTTGATATGCATATAACTGTCATACACCGCATGTACAGTAAAAGTATATAGGTAAAACGCGTTGTTGTTGTTTAGGTCATCAGCTGAAAGGCTGGTTTGAACCTGTAGAGGTTTTACTAAATAAAACGAAGAGTGAGGTAGTTTACCGGTGCCTGACTCACTGATTGGAAAAGTACGCTTAACAGCATGCCGAGCCCTCTGAGGACATATTTTCCACTCTGCAAATGACACATTCAGTTCATTCTGAACAGGGTCTGGTTGTATAATGAAATTCATTACTTTCAGAGGAGATAACTCTGATTAGTGTCTTTTACACCTCTACCTTTTTTGTTCTTAAATGATTCAGTCATTTAATTGGCTGACCATACGATAAGAAACAGAACTATTTATTTTAGCCCTGCAACGAACAGACTGAGCGTAAATAATTTGACACTCCAGCTGTCTGTTATAGGCAGGTAAAACGCGTATGTATGATATATTGGAAGTGTAAACGTACTTAGGGATTGGCGTTTATTGAGGAACTGTGCTTTAAGGTGACGCTAAAGATGGTAAAAGAAATTTGGGATTATGTGTGGGTTAAGGGAGGGTTTTTATGAAAAATGGAAGGGTTGATTTTGTACAATATTATGGTATAAACCAAAACCATGGTATAAATTTACAATAAAACGGTTGATACAGTTTCATTGTCAGTATATTGAAAATATATACATAGAAGAATAGTGGACGCAACGCATCCATTCACGCGTTTTCAAGGCTCCATCCAATAATAACGCTGATCCTCAAAATAAAAGTCTATAGCAATTCAGCGTAGCGTAGTATAGTTTACCAGACCGTGTTAGTCCACTACGCTTGATACGTGTGAGTAACAAAGAAAGAAGTACTGTAGAGAATGTGTAAGACTGACAGAGATAAAAGAAAAAAAAATAGTGAGACCATGAGGGTAACAGTTTACACGTAGGATATGGATGGGTAGGGTTAACAAAAAAATAAAGTAAAATAGGGTACAGAGGGTGAGGATAATTTCAGCCCCCTTTTTACTACTGCTGCTATGTCATGGAATTTAGCTCGCCTTGAAATTCTTTCAACCCCCTACCAATTCTTTGTCAGCTATAACCTTCTTAAGAATTCCTTTTTCTAGATCTAAAACTCTTATTTACTACTATTTTTAGAAAATCCCTCTTTTCCATACGTTTTTCTTTAACTTAAACAACATCCATTCAACTTTGTATAGCTTTTTAAAGTTTAACGGCCGAATAATGTTAAAATTATTTCCGTCTTGCGATGCGTACAAAGGATATTTTTAAAAGGTGTACAACGCCTGTAACTGCCTTTTGTATAAGTATATACCATAATATTCTTTAAATTACAATAAATTGTATTATAAATAAATTTGTATAATACTTTATTTTTATATTAAACCGTTCTGAAATGTGTTTTACGAGCAGTAAAGAGATAAGCTTTTATCACTTACTTCTTCTTCTTCTTCTTCTTCTTCTTCTTTGGCCTCGCCTCTTCCCGTTACGCGGGGTCGGCTTTCCCAATCAGAGAGCTCCATTTGTTACGCTCCTGTGCGTCTTCCTCGGATAAGCCCAACATTTTCATGTCTCTTTGGACATTCGTCATCCACGTGGTAAGGGGTCTACCCCTTCCTCTCCTCCCCGTAGCCATGGAAAGGCACCTCTTCACGACATGATCATTCGTTCTCCTGAGCACATGACCATACCATCTCATCCTGGACTCTCGCACCTTTTCTGCTATATTAGCAACTTTGAAGGTTCCCCTTATATGCTCATTCCGCACCTTATCCTTCAATGTGACTCCTCCCGCCCATCACAGCATGCGCATCTCTGTAGTGTGGAATTTCTGTTCATGCACTCTCTTAAGTGCCCAAGCTTCGCTGCCATAGACAAGTGCTGGTCTAACCGCCGCTCTGTAGACTCTTCCCTTTATTTTTATGGGCACTTTTGGGTCACACAGAACCCCAGTCAGCATACGCCACTTGTTCCAGCCCGATGTTATTTTATGCACTATTTCAGCCTCCATGGATCCATCCTCTGAGATCACCGCCCCCAGATACTTGAAAGTTTTAACTCTGGGCAGGGGGGTTGCCTCAAGTTTGATGTCTCCACTCCATGAGTCATCAGGATTAAAATTACAAAACATGTACTCTGTTTTCACTTACTAGATCATGTTATTTTAGACCGATTTAAAGTTTGCCTATTTACTTTGCATTCTGAAAGAAAAACGCGTATAAAAACACTAGAATTTATTTTTTTCTTTATGAGAAAATTGTACTATACCATTTATCTCACTAATATTAAATTACCAATTTTTTATGTAACCACTTCTCAAAACCGGTTTAAATAAGTGACGGAATTTCGTACAATTTTTTTCGTGTTTTGTTGGTACCGACATTTTTTGAAGCAATTTCTAATCATTATGTATGAAGTTTTAATTTCATATATATAAATAAATTAAAAATTTAAGATTTTACGCAACTCAATAAAAAATTAAAACTTGTTTTTTTTTTACTTGCAAGACTAACAAAATGCCAGTGTAAGTGAACATCTGTAATAAAAACGAAAAAGAATTCTAAATCTTGTGATAAATAGTTTTTGTTAAAAGAAACATGTAAAAAGCAAATTTGCGGAAACGGCTAATGAAGGTTTTGCTTAGTGCATTCCTAGAAAATTTGAGGGATACCAATGTCTTCCTTCACCTCATCCTCTAGATTTTGGGCCCTACGTATGGAAATTTTGTTCTTCTATTTCACGATATTTACAGAAATAATAGATCTTGAAGTATGGTTAAAAACTAAGAATGTTTTCATTGCAGAAGGGCTAAATAAAATGCAATATCTTAGCTAAAAAATTGTTCCGTGAGGATAAAACTAATTTTATCTTGTAGAGAAAAGTCTAAAGAATTGCAAAGACAAAAAATGTTAAATCATTAAATTTTTCAAATAATCGTCGTACGTAAATTTAGTTTTAGTATAAAACTAAGAGATCAGTATTACATGTGACCCGCTGAATCACCTTACAGTAAATTTAAGCTCAAATTAAATAAATTTAGTAAATTAATCTAATTAAGTAAATTTAATTCGTCAGATCAGTTCTCACCTTGAAAAGTATAAAATCGTAATTTCGTGTGATTTGCGAAAGTTCCCTGATTTCATTAATATTATGAAGTTTCGGTACTTGGTTGATAAACTGACAATAATTTTAGTTTTAAATAGTTAACTCTCATAGGATATCACTTATTTGCCATTTAGTAATAAATAACCTGTTTTACCACTTCTATTGTAAAGTTCATACGGAAATTGTGTTGAAATTTAGTGGAAGTTTAATTAAAGGAATATAGCAGTTTTAAAGAGCATACTGGGGTTTCGGTTAAAGCGACTCTTGTTAGTACACGATAACTGAAATTTCCTGTTTATTATGTTTGTTCATTTTTAATTTAAATTGGTTTTAATTAATTTAAATAAGTAGGTCAACATATTTTATAGAAGGGCTAGACATACTATTGTTTTCAATATTACTAAAAATTACATAACTTGAAGTTCCGTGTTGCATAACTTTCCTATTCTTTCATCTAATTTTGACTTGCTGTATTATTAATTTTACCAAATTTCTGTGGTATAAAACATGGATAAATTATTTCACTATTTTTTTTAATAGTTAATTATAAGAAATGTAATTTATGTTCTCTTTTTTAATCGAATTTAAAAATCACTTTTAAGTATTCTGAATTAGGTATATGTAAATATCTAATTTTGTGACCTTCATGAATCCACTTACTATACTCTATGTCAGCTAATCTGAGACCTGGTGAAAGTAGTTTTGAAAGAAAAATATTACGTAGCGTATTGGTATCATCCCTTCAAAAACATTTACGTTCTTTATACAGGAAATTTTGTATAATAATAATAATAATGTATAATTGACATTAATCTTATTATTATAAACAGTCATTTGTAATTAAGCTTGAGGTTGTTAATTGTAAACAAAGTACAGTAACAGGTTACCTTATTGTAATTCTTCTACACACAATAAAACTTCATCAGACGACACATCATCCTCGTTGTCACTACTTGAATCATGTTCCAAATTTACAAGTTATTCTATTTGAAATTTGCTCATAACATTTAAATCCCACATTCGTTTCTCCTCTTTTTCAACGTGAGCTATTCAGTTTTTACACTTATTCACTGATACTTCAGAAACCCTAATTTTCAAAAATTTCCTTACTTCTTAAAAGATAAATATTTTTTTTTAATCCTTCACCTGAGCCCACACTAACTCAATATGACTCAGATTACAAATGATATAAAAGTTACGATTGGTATATAGAAATTAAAGCGGGTGACGGGCGCCAGCCATCCGGTTACACGTTGCGTAGACACAACACTTCCATCCTTATTTCGTAAAATTTTGTTTAAAGTAGGTCTCAGGTTTAAAGAAATATCCTATAATAACTTCATTTTGTTGATATAACCATAAGTTTCTATCAGTAACTATTCTGTTCACGTTTAAATTTCTGATCTTTCATTCTCTCTTCTTATAATGCATCCATTACTGAAGATTGGCCACAATTTTCATAAATCGCTCTCTCTCATGAACCACCCTCAGAAGAGTTTGTGTACTCAAGTTTTTCCAGCCTCTAATATTATTCAACCATGAGCATTTCCTTTACCAGGTCTGCGCCTGCCATCAACTTGGCTCTCGAGAAAATTAGTCTGAGAAACTGACACTTAGCACCTCTGATCTTTCATTATTATCTTTATAAATTCTAGTCCTTCACATTCCTCTTTTACCGAGTGTCTTATTCACAGCAAAGTATTTTTGGGTCCGATTCACAGTAATACTTCTATATTCGTCTTTCCCTCAGCCTAATTGATCTACTTTTGTTTCTGAAACCACGCTACCTCTTCTCCTCCTTCTTTTAAACACCAATTTCTTGTCTTTTCCAAACTCCAATGTTTCATTTCCTGGTTGTAATAATTCACCCTAATAAACTAAAAACTCTGTTGTTTCCTTTTTCTTGACGTTTGTATGAATATTCACCCATACAGAATTATTGAAGGATTGGATGTTTCTACATTTATTTTATATTAAAATAATCATACATTGATAAAATTCTTTATAATAAATACTTTATTTTTGTGTAAAATATAATTTTATTTTGATCAACTTGTGGTCCTTTATTTGGTTTATAAAATCAACTGTTTAACAATAACTGCCGACAAAAAAATTCTTCTTATAAAAATTACATATTTAGGCCTATTAATTTTTTTATTTGAAATAATTTAAATGTTTTTTTTTTTAAATTAAATAATCATTTTAAAAATATTATTTATTTATTTATTTAATTAAATCAAATTATCAAATTAAATGTCTATAATTTTAAATTATATTTTATAATAATGTAGAGACATGACGATCTTCCACAGGATGAAAATTTAAATTCTGTCTGATTTTTGCTTTCCTTCAAGGTTAAGTTTCATGAAAAATTGTTGTTACTTATTTTATAAAAAGTTGTGTGAATATTTTTGAAAATTTTCGGGTTTAAAAATGTAACGTTCACAGCTGTCATTAGAGAGCAAGCTTCTACTGTACAAAGCCATACTGAAACCGCTGTGGACTTATGGGTTACCGCTTTGGGGTTCAGTTGCGAAATCGAATCTTGCTATCATCCAACGGTTCCAGTCCAAAGTCTTACGGATAATAACAAATGCTCCATGGTATGTGACAAATGATACGTTGCATAAGGACTTATGTGTCAACACCGTGAAAGAGGAAATCACGCAACTAAGTTCAAAATATCAAGAAAAATTACAGATCACCCGAATTGTTTGGCGCTTAAGTTACTTGATAACAGCGAAGACGTGACACGATTGAAACGAATAAAATTACTTGACCTTCCGTTTAGATTTACCGACTAACCTACTTTTTTTGATCTTCTCTTCTTTCTCTACCCATCACCATCTTCTCGCCATCATCTTCTTCTACTATCACCGTTATTAATTTGGGTAACTTTTCTGTTAATGTTATTCATCTTTTATCTTGTTAATATTTTAAAAACTTATACTTAAACTTTTTTTTCGTTTCCGAAGCAATACCATTGGGTATTGTCTTCGTCATGTGAACCCGTTCATGCTATTTACTTATAGTTTTTGTTTTTTAAACTGATTGTAGAAATATTTTCAGATGTTAGAAAAAAAATGTAATTACGTATTGAAAATGCATATTTTTTTAATATAATTATTCTGTTCTCTCAACAAAATACACTTTAGTAGTTGGAACTTTGCGAGCTTGAAGTGGTTCTAGGATTATACTGTACGCTATTATATTTAACTGTATATTCTAGTTTGGTGTAGTATTTGACACTGATTAAAGAGATCTAAGGTACAAAATAATATAAGTGTAACACGACGTTCTACATCAGAGTTATTATTTCCTTAGAAAATTATTCTAGTGCTCTTAGAGGAAAGAGAAAACACAACTAAAGGATGAACTGTAGTAAGCTTCTATGTTGAAACTAACCTGGATTTTAAATGAAAATCTGGGTTTCTCATCATGTTCATACACTACTTAACATGAATTCGTTTTACGTGATATTTGACCAGTACCATTTAGACTTGTTATCCGTAGTTATACTCTTTTGTGAGTTCTATGTAAGTAAACACTCACATTATTAAAACATGACATGACCCAAGAAACAATCGAACGAAGTATTATTTTCCTTTTTGTTGTTTGATTCAAAAAATAATAATTTCGTAGCTTTTGGTGTCGATTTCCGAATTGACTGTATCCATTTTTTTCGTTTAAATTTGTGTACAGTATATTTTTTGGAACTGTACAACGTAATCTGAAATAAAAGAAAATAAAAGATTTGAAATTTTATAAGAACTTTGACGTTCCTACATTGGCTTATGAATGAGAAATCTGGACTGTGATTTCAAGAGAGGAACAGAATGTAAGCAGCTGGAATAAGATTTCTTAAGGCGTTTAAAGGTTATTCCAGATTAGACACGAAACGTAAGTATACAAAACAAGATTCTACGAGCGATAACGCAATGCCTCTTTTACGTCCCAAACTTAATGTTTCACAAAGATTTACAAATCCCATACGTAAATAACGTTGCGAAATAACTATTTAAGACAATTTTGAATTACATGACAACCCTCTCATACAAAATATATACACTAGGGTGACACCGGGTACTCAGCACAGACGTTTAAAACGGCTATGGCCAAGTAATCTTCTTGGCCAATTGTATGACTGTAGTGACGACTGCAAGCTCCACCAAGTAATTCAAGTTTTAGAACCTTTAGCATGATATTTAGAAATTGTAATACTATTGTAATAACTCAGAGAGTTATCGTCAAAGAGAGACGACTCGCGCATACAAGCTTCAGAGATGAGGTTCTTGAGACACATTCAGGGATACACAAGGCTGGATCACATTAGAAACGAAGTGATAAGAGAAGAATGCAATGTACAGCCACTTGTAGATGTGATCAAGCAATATAGAAAAATATGGACAGATCACCTGCTCCGAATGCCACACAACCGTTTGCCACTTCAAGCCTGAATGTCCAAACCAGATGGTAGAAGGGATGTGGGTCGACCGAGGAAGAGGTGGAAACCGGAACAGGCTCAATAGCCTAAACCATGACGGATGATGATGATGATGGTAATAACTTGATACTAAATTTTTAATAAAAAGTGTGTCAAAAAATAGAATGGACAGCCTTCGAAATGAATGTATTCGAGCAGAGCTGAAAGTCCAGCCCTGAATGCTAAAATCAGTGAGTATGTAGGAGAAGATTTTGTGGTTTTACGTAGGTATGGGTGTTTTACAAATTACTGCTAATGCAGATGATGAAGGGTGATTAATAAAAATGCCAAACCTAACCGGAAATTTAGCTCGAAACTCCGTACGTAGAAGCCTGTTGGAATAATATTAAATTGTTTAGTGATTTATATTTAATCCGTTATCTAGGTTTATATCTAGATAAGAGGCTCACGTGGAATGTATACGTGGATAAAACGAGAAGGGCACTCCAGGACAGGTTCAAACAGCTGTACAGACTTTTTTCACGAAAATCCAAGTTACCAACTACATCCAAATTAACCATTTACAACTCCTACTTTCGACCAATATGGAGCTATGCCAGTCAGCTTTATTGCTGTGCAAAACCATCGGTATTAGCAAAAATTCAGCGTTTTCAATCAAAACTTTTACGGAAGATAGCTAACGCCCCCAATTATGTAACCAATAAAACGCTACACTCAGACCTAAACGTACCCTACATAAATGACGTTTTCTTAAAACTCTATTCAAAATTTAGGAAAAAACTCGTGAACCAACATAATCTATTGATCTCAAAACTGGCTATGCAGACTCTACCATACAATCCAATAAGACGTCTGAAACGTCGATGGAGCCGGGACCTCATTAATTAACGTAGTGCTGTAATTAACTATTTACCATGTTAATTTTTTCCATATTTTGTGTTATCACATTCACTGATTGTTTCCAACAGATTGTGAATTTCGTAAATAGAGAAAAAAATGTATAAAGTTGAACTAAAGTCAAACTAAAATATTTGCAGAGGCCAAACATTCTAAGCGACTTTTGTTTAAAATATTTTTGAAGAATTCCACTGGGAATTTCATCAATTCTAAAGACATTGAAATGCAGTTACTAATAATAGAAGTAAGGACTATTGTCTACTTTTAAAATAAAAAAAATAAAATTGATCGTCATTTGTTTGAATAATATGGTGTATTCAATATTTGCATTGTATAGTAATAAAGATACAGAGATAGTAGTGTAATAGTAAAGGAGATCCTTGATTTGGTACAGTGGTTGGAGTCGGAAGGGATGTGCGGATTCACAAACACGTACTTTATGTAAATCGATACGTTACTCTATTTCTCTCTTTTCCACTCACACATACAAACTCGCTCTGTCCCTTCCTGACTATTTAAAATAATCCCATTCACCGAAATGCATTTCCCTGCAGTATTTGTTATTTAAACGTTAATCTATAGCATGCAGTTTGTAGTGATGGTTCTCGTTTGTTCTAATTCACCAGTCAGCAAACTGCATACGTGTATGCTGTTTGGTGTGATAAGCTGATTACGTATGATGTTCACATTTCAGGTGTTTTACAATCAGCTTCTATTTAATATTTAGTGACAGATTTTATCCCTTAGCTTGCTTGCTTGCTTACGTGGTCTATTCTTCATTTTCCTTCCTGTGTGACAAATATTTGTTATCCTGGACTGATTCAAATGTATACAGCATCGTGGTTCAAATATCTGTCCACCTGTGTAACCTATCAAACCTATGTATCTGAACTCTAAAACGTCAACAACCCAGTTCCAAATACATGTACTTTTGCTAGTGTTAAAATACTGTGACACTTATCGCTAAGGTCCGTTTCGGGATCTAGGTAATTAAATAATTAATACACTAAAGTTTAAAATTACAAGTATTTATTACAAATAAAAGATTTAAAAATAATTAATGAACTAATTATTATGAAGTAATACAATAAATAACTTAAATAATTTACTTAGTACTAATTACAAACAATTATACAGAATGCAAATACACAATAAGACAGAATAACAATAGTTGACCAGTACAATGCCCGGAACGTTGACCTTTTCTAACGCACCGATAGCACAAGCAATAAACACTCGTCAAAGATCAAACGAATACTAACTTTCTGACCGTACTTGGGGCTCTCTTTATACAGGTAAATCAGAGAGATTTCTGGAAAAATAGAGAGATTCGATGCAATTATAATACCAAAGTCCTTTTTAGGCTCTGGAACAATCTTAATTGGTGTAAACAAGTCACAATTGCATAAAAGATGTTAC
This sequence comes from Catonia carolina, assembly GCA_035578175.1. Lineage (NCBI taxonomy): Eukaryota > Metazoa > Arthropoda > Insecta > Hemiptera > Achilidae > Catonia > Catonia carolina. The sequence goes on along the minus strand of JAQMRL010000003.1, from coordinate 21,751,207 downwards.
AAGTAACCAACCGACTCTTTCACAAATAGTTGTACAACAAAGACCCTACCTTATTAAATATTACAACCCTTTTTAAATATTATTTTATAACTTAACTCTATTGTTACTTTTTCACTCTATTATTTACTATTTAACTTACTTTGTCACTCTATTATTTACTAATTAACATTTTATGAATTTCTAGAAACCTCTCGAACCACATTCCTTTTCGATATCGTCACAATATATTATAGATGAGGGAGAAATGGCCGTTTTAAAAGTAATTAGTTAAGAAATGTTTTAAATACAAATTGTTGGTTAAAACTATACAAATTGTTGGTTAAAACTAAGCAAAACTTCTATTAAATTTTACAGTGAATCCGTGGGAATAAGAAATTAAAACTGAGTAAAAAACCAAGTTTGATTCATTTTGTATTTATTTCCTTACTAATACAAATGACTATGATAGAAACAGAACCCAACACATGACGCAAAATTGTTACATTATTTTTCTTGGAAAAACATCCCTTCTATTCTGCCCTTTCCCTAACTTAAACTTATGTTATTAAACTTATTTCCGCGTTATTTTAAACTTAAAAAGAAAATGAATCGAAAATTATGGAAATTTAAAATAGCTGCTACAAAATAATCTTTATCAAAAGAAAAATGAGTTTTCATCTTATTTGAATACTAATATGGAAAAACTTTTAACGCTAATATAAAGAAGCATATTATAACTTAAAGGGTAAACTCATGTAATTTACAATTCATAAGTAGCAGTGTTTGTATGTAGGAAAACGGTAGAGTTAGCTGTAGGTCACTCGACTTTGTTGAATTCATAATGTTATTTATATACTTACTGACTTCTTTGATTTACCATCCGGAAATGTAAATTCTAACTAATTCCAAAATTTTCCTGATCGCTGTTTTCTTTTGACATTTGTAGTCTTAAAATTGAACTCATTTATGGATACACTAAATCGAGAAACAACTCGATTAGGTATTGTATTCCCAGTCCCAGAGCTCTTTAAATTGTTACTGACGCTTCTTGATTCGCAAGATAGGATATTATTCACAATGACCGACAAGCTTCTTACGTATTTGACACCTTAAAAAAAACTATCAACTTTTAACATAAAAGCCATAAACACTAATATTCAGGACTATTGGTTCAGCTACTTTATCGGACAACCCTAAAAATATTAATAAGAGAGATTGGAACCAAGATTTATTGATACCTTAAAATTTTTAAAAAATGTGCAATTTATTGAAAAAGCTTAAAAAATCCATTGATAAACGGTCTACTTTTTTATGTCATTCATAATATTATTTGTAACATCGTCACCATCACTTCATTTGTTTTTGTAAAACAATATTATACTAAACTATTAACTAATGTATGCACTAGTATATAACCTAGTCAAAAAAAGTTGAACAAGGATCCTCTAACAGATTTTTAGGTGCTGAAAACGGTACACATACTTTAAAAATTCAGTCATGTAGCGTTCTTTTTATAGTTTGTTAATTTTTGTCCTAGCCACCTAATTGTTTTCTTTCATTACATTTTAAACTATGGGTAGTTAACCAATATGTGAAGGCAATTTAAATATATGATAAGGACTTCAAGTACTGAAGTCTGTTGAGACCACAGAAGGAAAAGCATAAAGCAGAATTTTTTACTTCGTGTAGGGCTAATTTTAGACCATGCGAGGTGACTTTAGACGTTTCTGTAAGCTCTTTTTGCAGCCCTCATTCTCAGCATTCTCTTATTGTAGGCTTTTCTTCTTTCTTATGACAACCAGGTGTTTTTGCTCTTCATGGAAGACCGTAAAGTCCGTAATTAGTTGTCTGAATTTGGTTCAGTTCATTAAGTTTTCTCGGTTCATTCCGGTTTTCTCAATATCCTTTCTGACTTCTTTAAACCATTTATCTGACTCCTTAGGTATATTGTTTCGTGTCCCAAAAATGTGTTCAGTCAACCGGTTGTTATCGAGTCTGTATAGGTGTCCGTAGAATTAATCTTCTTTTTGTAACCGTTTCCATTAGTCGTTAATTTTCTTTTTACCGTTCTTCTTGATCTCGTAACTTATACTGTCCGTATACTATCTTCGAACCCATTATCTTGCGGAGGATCTTTCTCTCCAATTGCTCTGTTCCTTTTAGACCAGCTTTCTCGGTAATTCTAAGGCACTCATTCGCGTTCAGACACACAGGTTTTATCACAGTATTATAATGTCTTATGTTGACTTCTCTTGAAAGTGTTTTCTTTTAATACAAGTAGTGAGTTTCACGAGGAGCACCGGCCATCTTTCCTCGTCTGTTGTTCTTCGCTTCCTTTTCGCTGGGCTTTTATTATCCTTTTGTTGGACTTTTGGTTGTATTATCCTTCTAAAGGAACTTGAAGCTATCAACTGTCCCAATTTTTCTGTATTGTGTTCTTAAGTTAAGTGGAGCTGTTGACATAAAACGGAAAAAAGAAGAAAAAAGAGATTTTTATTAGGACTTGAAAGTACGTGTAAATAGTTTCACTGGGCCTTTTTATTTCTTTTAATGATATAAGTATAAATAAACTCAAAATTTAAAATAACATTATTCATTTGTTTTTTTTTTTTAATTTTATTATAAGTCGCAATAACATCTCGGTTGTTAGCGGTACGTTGGTTTCAGGAACGGTGGGTTAAACTTGTAATAATTAAAAATTAAGCTTTTTTTGTGAAAAATTCTAACTTTATGAAAAAAATTGAGTTCATATTCGAGTCTCCCAAATTCGAAACACCCAAAAATACATAAATATCAAATTTAAAACCAATTTTAGAAAATTAAAAATACCAGGGTTGTGTAATACCTGTACCAACTAAAATTTTTATGTTTATTCTTGTCATTACGCATTTTAAGAAATTTATTCATGATTAAACAGTTAGTAAAAGCATTCAATGTACATCTCTAATAAATTTACCTGCATTTTGTCTACATAATGAACAATTAATTGGTAGTGCAAATTTATTGATTATAGAGATTATGTTAATCAATTGGCCGAACATAATGTAACAATAGTGTTATTGACGAATAAATATGTAACCTCCTAAATGGGTGGAGAACCCAAAACTAACGTGTTTGTTTGAATGACATGTTTATGTCTTTCATTATGTAGATAATGTATGTATTCTGTAGTTACTATTATGCAGATCGAATGGAAAATGCCGATATGGTATAGTTGCGATGTAACAGGCGATGGCCTGTTTATGGTGTAAATTGCTTTATTACAGACCGTTTGATGTATACTTATTTTAATAATTTCTCTTAATTAAGAATTAAATTATTGTTTATTACAATAATAAATAGTTTATAAATAAATTTGTTAACATATTATTGATATAGATTCGTTGTAAATCTAATAGTTACAAGACGCGTGAACTTACAGAAACGTTATTGTATGAATATTGTATTATGAGTAGTTTCTATTATTTGTGTGAAAACTTAAATATTACTAATTTTACATCTTTTTTAATTTTTCATGAGAACTAACATCGGTTTTAAACCTTCGTGTACGAAATTAGTTTCATGTCATAGATGCATTATTTAATTATTGTGGGTTGAGGTGAAATCTTTTTTTTTTGAAAAATATTATAAAACTGTTTTTAAAGGCTCAGAATCCGCGAAAATTTCATCACATATTTTTCTCTTCACTTTTACTAAATAATAATGATTACGGATAATTATATCCGTAGATTTTTTTGTCATCTGTCTCTCCACTGATTTGATGCAGTTCTCCAAGCTGTTCTATTTTGCACAAGTCTTTTCATATCTACATACCTGTAACACCCTACATCTTTTGTAATTGCTTTGTAAATTCTAACCGTTGCCTCCCCCTACAATTCATTTCCTCAATATTACCCTCCATTTTTGATAGCCCAATACCTGGATGTTTTACGATATGCTTCGCTAGCCTATCTCTTCTTCTGGTAAGATGATTCCACATACTTCTTTTTTCATCTATTCGCCTAAGAACCTCTAAATAGCTCTAAATACCTCTGTACGTTGATAGAACTGACAAAAAAATATTATATTTAATGCGTTGAATTGCAGAATAAAAGCGGAAAACAAATCTACAAGTCCAAAATATTATTTAAAGAAATACAGTGGTCCCCGCTTATACCGTGCTTTCGGATAGTCTATAACGCGGGTTGGATTATGTAGTATGTACTCGCATAATCTTTCCATTTTTTTTTTTTTACAGAACTTAATAATAAGTTACAGTACTGTATATATTTTTAAATTTAATTTTGAAAACATATATTTTTGAAACACATTAAGTGAATTGAAATTTGTTTTCAAGTTGTATTTTAAGCTATACTGTACTGTGAGTACAGTACAGTATTTTCTTTAGCTTTAAAATTGCACTTAAATTTACCTTAGTTTTTAAGTTGTAGGCAATACATAGTTTTATGGGTTTCTAATTATTATAATTTGATGATAGTTACTTCTGTAACACTCATAGGCGCAAAGTACGTTTTGTGGTAAGTACGAAAATAATTCCTGACTTCGTTTATACCGCGGTAGGTGAATGACGCAGGTCAGTGAATGACTTCGTACATCTGCATTGTAACTGGGAACCACTGTATTATGATTAAATTGGACGAACGTAACAGAGGAAGCACGACCGATATGGAACACCGACCTCGTGGCAGTCAGGAAACACTGGCAAGCTCTGCTGTACTCTCAACCCAGCTTCTGTAGGTGCAATGTTTTTGGAGTATTTAGATGTTTCAGTATAATTTTGACGACTATTTGGACAAAGTTTAATCAAAAATTTTAATTTTAATTTGTATATGTGTGGATATACATCCGCTAATCGACCATAACCATTCAAAACGTATTGAGATATATCCACGAAAACAACCTGTGGGGATATATCCGACAATTGTTTGGCAAGGGTTAAGAGTGATTAATAAGAATTTACCTTGACAAAATATCACATTATTACTTATTGGGAGAGCTTAGTATTGTACAACTGGAATGTTCTAGTAACATTGACATTTTGTAATTTTTATTCCGGATTCTTTTAAAGATCTGAATATTTTTAATTGAATTATTGTTTCCGGTTTCAGTCTGATAATAAGTGACCTGGTTTTCGTTTTTCGGTAAGCTTTTTTGTTAACAATGCTGTTATCTAAATACTTCTCGGCTAACGCTTGAATATTGACCGGCTCGTTGATGTATTGTTTAGCAAAATTAGTTTTTATGCCGAGGTCCCAGGTTTGATTCTCGGTCAGGTCTGGCATTTTTCATCTTATTCATTTCATAACATTACCTACGCACAAGCTAAAGCTTCAATAGGCATCATCGTTCAATAGGTTTTTTTTTTAAATTTGAATTCTTTATCTCTTTCCAGATTTTCGTTAAGTATTGTAGACTGAACTTTCAAAAAGTCCTTTCTCTTTTTTCTACTCCTCCATTTTTATGCCTCCAAACATTACTATCAACGTTATAATTCTTCATTTTTTAATTTTCTCTGTCACGGCATTCTGTGTGACTATATCAAACCATATCTTTTATATCTTATTAGGAATTTTACAGTGTTCATGAACTCCTTTAAAAATAAATTTTCCAAACATGCAAGTTGATAATTGTTTAACGTAAGTAATAGGTGTTTTTATGTAATATTTATTAAGTTAGCTTATACATTTATGGCACATCCTAAATTCTCTTTTGGAATTTACTGGATGCAACTTGCAAAAAATCTAGTCCTGGACCTACCTATCTATCGCTTACCGTATATTTCACCTGATAACTTATTTTGAAGAATTAGAATTATTTTCACGAATATGTCCCGTTCGGTTTAGTAATCGTAATTTTATTTCCGAGCTAATAATTCTAGTTAGGTGAATTTAAAATTTTATTTCGGGTACTTTTTAATGTATTTATTATAGTCTTTTTTGAGGAAAGAATAAAAGTTAAAAAACTATCTAAATTTCTCTAAAAGTGTAAGGTCAATTAAATTATTTAACTATCCGATGCTTTAAATAGGTTAATATCTCGTTTTATAATTTAAAACAACCAACAAATTCAATCTCGTTACTGTTTTAATATTTATAAAAAACAATTTAAATCAATTTTCTGTAACGTAAACGTAATTTAAAGTAATTTCATTTATGTTTAGATAAACATCAGAATAAACCCTGTAATTTAGTAGTTGTTTTATAATAAGTAACTTTAAGTTTAAAGCTGTTAAATACCGTTAAAGAAAATCAGACCTACGTTTATTATTACCATATTCAGACGTAAATAGAGCTGCTTTGTTTTCAAACTTTACAATTTTCGTGATGTTTAATTATATACCATACACCATACATGAACGCAGGTAAAATAATATATATAACCTGAAAATGTGGGATTATAGTTCGTTAATGTTACGGTATAGTGTAATCTAAGTAGTTTACAACCGAAAGGATTCTCAAAATGAATGTTTAGTTAAACCGATTTATCCTGTTTGTTATAAGCTCTATTTTTACCTCTAATTAATACTACCTTGTGTATGCTTAATTATATACCATAATTAATTTTAGATAAACGTTCAAAGTACCGTATGATGAACTAGCTACACTGTAATTATATGGATGATAATAAATATTACACTTTAGCTAGATTACATGTTAATAGTTTAGTCGTAGATTAATATACAAATTATATATTTTTTTACTTTATTTTATTTTAGTTTATCTTCGCATTAACAGTTGTAATAAGTTTAGTTCACTTTTGGTTCTGATGTATTTTAATTGAAATATAACTATAGTATCTGTAGATTACTTGTGTCTCGATTCAAAATTCATAGGCTTAAATGTTGCATCTTTTCCATTTTACTGTACGTTGTTGAAATCTGGACACTCGACCAGGCTGTTACTAAAAAGCTGGAAGCCGTTGAAATTTGGTTGTATCGGAGAATCCTGTGGATATCATAGAAGGACCAAATAATCAATGTCGAAATCCTTCAAAGAATGAACAAAAGTAAAGAAATCATATCGAGATTCGCAAGCTCCAATACCTTGGTCACATAATGACAATTAACAGAAGATACGTCCTACTTCAATCTATCATTCAGGGGAAGATACAGTTAAGAGGAATCGAATGACAGTTTATTTTTTGTGTCTAGATTCCGACTTTGATTTCTTGCTTCTGGTTTTGGGCCACTTCCGGTCGTAATCGGACGGAACTTCAAACCCAATTCAGGCCCACAAGCTTTTTGTGTAGATTATGAACTAGAAAATCATTTGTTACTATTTTTTGTAGTTCATGACACCTGGGTGTGACGGACGAACAAAGAAAATGATAGATGACAATATAAAAAATTTCCACCAATAACCAATTTAACTTAATTTCTATTATATCGTAGTTAATAATCAATGGAGGTAACATTTGAAACGGATGCCAGAAGAGAGAATACCTTTAAAATTGACGGAGTATGTTCCAGTTGGAAGAAGGGAGATGGGAAGACCTCGAAGAAGATGGCAGTAGTCGAGATGTATGGGTTGGAATGTCTCGTGTTTGTGTAGACGTACAGGATGGTTTGTGAGTTCGGAAAAGGCTTATGCCTAATCCTTGATAGTAAGAAGAAGAAGACGATCGTAGATAATAACTATATTAAATTATACAGGGTGTTTCAGGAGGAATCTGCCATACTGCACAAGCTTACTCCTCTCAACAAAATAATGAAAAAAGTTCATATAAACATGGGTCCGGAAATGCTTCGTTGCTAGTTATACAGGGTCGAAGATTTTACCTGAAGTAGTTTTGCGTGTTCATTAATAAAACTGAATTTAAAAAAAAAACAAAAAAAAACTATTCCGTTTTTATTGGCTTTATAATTTACATTATTTTTTCGCGAATAAAATTTTCTACAAATTTTTATTGAACTATTTTCTTTGTTTATAGGCAATTTAACGGAGTTATTATAGTCCAAAAGCAAAAAAAGTGTGTTTTCGATCCTAACCTTTTGTGCTTTACCCCGATTTTCTCCTAAACTATTGAAGATAGAGTTCTGGGACAGGTTTTATACGATTTGTCAGCTCATTTTACATAAAATTTATCTACTTAACAAACTCAATTAACACCGTAAAAATTTCATTGTGAGTTAATTTTACTGAAGGAGCTGAATTTCAGGTGAAATCATTGACCTTGTATAACTAGTTAACGAAGCATTTCTGGACCCATGTTTATAACTTCTTTCATTATTTTGATGAGAGGAATAAGCTTGTGCAGTATAGCCGATTCCTCCTGAAACACTATGTATATAATCAGATTAATAGATAGTTGTTATGTTTATGTTTTGACTATGAAAAAATAACATTACCATGTTGAAAAGCTGTCCAATGGGTGGGTAAATTTATCGTCAAGTCATCGCATATTAATAAATTGCTGATTATAAATCTGTTAAATAAAAACATAATATATTTTTGTTATTTTTTGAGATTAACTTCCTTTTCGATATTAACATAATAAATTTTGTTCCTGATTAGTGAATGAATTTGGAGAGATACGGTTATGCATGATTACCTTTATTATTACTATATTAGTAAGTCTATCTACATAAGTAGTATTCAAATCGCGTGACTCTTTAAGATATTTTTATTTTTAAATACCTACTGCTTTTTACTTTTAGACGTCCTCAAAGAAAACCGACTACATGAATGTGTATTTGACACGACAACCATTCACTCTCCCCTAATTCCAATTTTTACTTAATATTAGCGTAAATGTTAATTTAGAGGTCCTAGGACTAAACCGCTTTCAAAATGAAAGAACGTACCTCACAACTTCATTGAAAAAAGATGTGAATTATAACAACCTATTCTTACGCAGGCTATTTAAAAACGTAAATTCTCAATCTTCTGAAAACTCGATTAGCTGTGAAGTTGATTTTGTTATCATGAAATCACCTTTTGTATATGGCTTTCTGACACGCAATTTTTACATTTTTTATACTAGTCTATTGTAATTTTTTAAGGAATTTATAATTCTTAAATATTTATTTTGTTTTTCCTTAACAAAGCTAAACATATTTTATTCTGTTGTTGGTGAAGTTAATCGGTTATTTTTTTAAAATGAAGGTGTATTAGAAATTGTTTTAATAAAAAAAATTATTATTGACCATTTTAATAGTGCAATTAGTTACGTACCCAGATGAAAAATCTGAAATCCATTTTTCGATTTTCAGACAAGTTCCGAGCAGGATTGTTTTGGTACAAATTTTTTGCCCCCATAGATAATTTTCCAGTTCGTATCTGTGGTCTGAGCCCCTATAAAATAAATACACAACTACAAGCACAAAAATAACGAACTTATACGAAACATCTGATAAATTTATAAAATCTATCGTCACATTGTTCATAGCTTACGCTAAAAATTTCAAAATGAATTTCAATGGGTTTTTGTGTGTGAATAACCTTAAAGTTCTTCTTCTTCTCACAATCAAGGATTAGGCTCCCGCCTGTTCCGACTTACAACAGTGACAAACTATTGAATTATTGCCATCTTTTTCAGTGGCCTCCCAACATCTCTCCTTCCCTAGGTATGTATTTTAAATCACTGAAAGGGGATCCTTCCCACAGGTATTCTCTCTACGTTTTGCCTTAAAGTTTCCGGTGTAATTTATTGTTTTCCGGGAATCACTAGTATTGCTATTTACTAGTACAAAGTAGAATATTCTATTATGTGGTATTATTCTCTTATATTCGTTATCATTCGAGAACGTTTGATAGTTTTTTTATATATTATGAAGCGGCTACTTTTTCTTAGTGTTGTGTAATCAGTTAGAAGTAAAATTGTTAAAACTGGATTTGTACCGTGCATAATATTGAAGCGGGTTTTATTTGTGACGGACAAACAGCGCAAACCTTTTATCAGATAGTATGCAAGAATTAATAATTTGATTGTGATTGACCATATTTATTTTTAGGTAAGTTTGATTAATAAAATTTTGAACGTTATTTTATTAAATTTAGTCTGTTATTAAGTAGAGTAGTTTATCCTAATTTTCTAGTTGTACTGTAATAATTAATTTGTAAATAAATAAGGTATTCGTTATATACGTAGAAGGGAGTTTTGCTATTTAAAAAGAACCAAATCCCGAAAGAACCCAAGACTAACGTCTCAATATTGTTAGTACCAGTATTGGATATGTTTTATATTTAAATAAGATAAAATGAATCCGCTAATGAATTTAGATAAGAAGATTACGAATCCAAAAACCGTTTGAAGCTATCTCATGCAGTTTTTGACATCTGGGTGTGACGGATAGACGACGGACAAAATAAAATGCTAAATGACAGTTTTAGAAATTGCCACCAAAAATCCAAATAAATAAAATGTCGGAGATTTGTGGGTGGATTCTTTATGCTTGTCAGTTATACCATGTCATTCATTCTTTCACCCCCTGTTCATTTTACCATATGTACCAAAAAGAATGACCCGATTTTATATAGATTATTTATTAAGAAGAATGGCTTAACACCAACAAATTACATACTAAATTACTCACAAAAGACATAAGTTTATGAAAATCTATCATAAATGTTCAATATGCCCTCCATTGGCTGCACGGACGACATCTAGCCGATAACTGAATTCATCCCAAACTGTAAACCTTGCTTTGGACCGCGAGACCAGGCTTTACACTCTTGGCCTCCTAGGTCCCCTGACTTAACACCATGCGATTTTTTCCTGTGGGGATATGTTAAACAACTTGCTTACGTTCCTCCCTTACCTCGTGACATTGATGAGCTAAAAAACAGAATATCAGCTGCTGTAGCTTCAGTGACAGAAGACACTTTAAGCTCAGTTTGGGATGAATTCAGCTATCGGCTAGATATCGTCCGTGCAGCCAATGGAGGACATATTGAACATTTATGATAGATTTTCATAAACTTACGTCTTTTGTGAGTAATTTAGTATGTAATTTGTTGGTGTTAAGCCATTCTTCTTAATAAATAATCTATATAAAATCGGGTCATTCTTTTTGGTACACATTATTTACTTGATGTTTATTTATAACAGTTGTGTATTTCACTAATAAAGTTTAAAAAAAACTTCAAAATTTAATAAATTCGGTGCTTGTAAATTACGTGGTACATAACAACATACCACTATATGACCATCAACACAGTGCACGAAGAAATTTTAAAACAGCAATCACTAAAAATTTAAATTAGAACACCATCTCAACCGTGAAGCAATCAATCTACCCAACAATAGCACTACTCAACGATGTTTAAAAATTCATACCATTAACCTATTTTAAAAATAATAGAAGCTTTTTATTTTTATTCATATATTTTTCCCTTGTTTACATAATTTAATGAACCTTTTCAAATTTTATTCCGTTAAATATTCAGTTTTTTAATAAGATGTGTACCACTGGGGTACTCTTTTAGCAAGTTATATTTTTTGAATTTATTTACTTGTTGTCCTTGGCGTAAACGGACTGTACATTTTGTTCAGTTTATTAAAAATAAATTGAAATAGTTAATTTATAATTCAGTAAAGTCGTGTTAATCTCATTATTATCATTTTTCCAACAACACATGACTTTACTGATGTTTTAATAAATACGTTTGTCAACGATATAATACGAGGGGGTACCCAAAAGAAACCGGAATTATTTTTTAAAACTATTTTTTTTTTATTTTTTTACAAAAGAACCTTATCCCCTTCAAAATACTCTCCATTACAACTAATACATTTGTCCCACCGGTGCTTCCACTGTGCAAAACATTTTTTGTACTCCTCTTCAGTGATGGCTGCCAGCTCATCCGTCGTTTTTTTTCTTGACATCATCAACGTTGTTAAATCGGAGACCTTTCATGCCCCTTTTCATGCGTGGGAACAAGAAAAAATCACACGGAGCCAGATCGGGTGAAAACGGTGCGTGTGGTAGCAAAACCATGCCGTTTTTCGCCAAAAACTGGGTAACCGAGATTGCCGTGTGTGCAGGCGCGTTGTCGTGGTGGAAAAACCAGTCCCCTATCTGCCACAAATTAGGTCTTTTACGACGAATGCTCTTTCGTAGTCTTCTTAACACTTAAAGATAAAAAGTCAATGGTCTGTCGTCGGTCTGTTCGTACAATTTCTTTCACTTTCACAATATTTTCGTCTGTTCGGGAAGTCGACGGTCGTCCAGAACGAGGTTTGTTCTCAATCGACATGTCGCCATTTTTAAAGCGCAAAAACCACTCGTACACTTGGGTTTTTCCAATAGCGTCGTCTTCGTAAGCTGTGTTCAACATTACAACTGTCCCCGCGGCGTTTTTACCGAGCAAGAAGCAAAATTTCACAGCCACACGTTGTTCATTAAAACTTGCCATCATGAAAAACGACACGAATACAAAACAGCACTAGCGAGAACAATCACTGCACGAGAACAGAACAAGCTATATCAACGAACAAAATGGCATTGAACTGGCAATGAGTAGCGCTACAAGCAGCCTAGTGGCGGGAATTTGTACTGCACAAGCTCCGCCCACAGCAGAGCTATTCCGGATACTTTTGGGTACCCCCTCGTATTTCTTTGGTAAACTAGTGGATCCATTGACAAAAATGTGAAAATTCTTTAAATGTGTTCTGTATTTGAATAAAATATAGTACAACTTTTTATCAAGGTAAAAATAGTGGTCCAAAAATCAGAGTATCTTTATTTAGTTTCTTAGGTACGGTCCAGTTTGGACTTACGGGTTAGAGCTATGGGATTCAGCTACCTCATCGAATATAGAAATGCGCTTTCAATCAAAATTCTTGAGACTGATCACTGCAACTCCATGGTATGTGACCAATGAAAAATATTGCACAACAATCTAAACCCGCCGTTCATAAAAGTAGAAATTAAACTACATAGCAAGAAATATTTTAAAAAATCTGGTATGAAACACACACAAATTTCTCTTGCCAATGCAAATAATGAACAATATAATCTAACATTAGTAATAAAACATTAAATTTAAACAAAAAAACTAACCTCAATAAACTTAACCTTATTTTAATCATGAGTGAAAAACGCAATATGAAAATCAACCTGAGTTTGGCTTTAAAATACGGAAAATCTTTCACGCTAAACTAGGCTCTGTACAGAAAAATCCTCGAAATAAAAGTTGTAGATCTTTTTATTTCCCATAAAACTGATTATATACATTTTTGTCGTAAAATGCATACTAAGGCTGAAATCGTAAAAAAATTGATTTTTGTACACCTCTTCGTGAGAAAAAAACAGAAAATCGCTAATTACCGCTAAAATAAGCGTTATACGAAAAAATGTTGAAAATAAAAGTTGTAGGATTTTAAATTGTCTACAACTTTTACTGTATAGTACATTTTTGCGCTAAAATGTATAGGGTAATAAAGGCGCCATCTTAAAAATACAATTTTTTATGTGAAAACAGCCTCTTCAAGAATTTCAGCAGACATGACGCCTACCTTATCTTGTAGAGCATAAAAAATCTAGTAAATGAGGCGGTTTTAAAAAAAATTGTAGGACCCGTTTTTGAGTAAAGTGCAAAAAAAGTGAAAAATTACGCGAATAAACTACTACTTCCGGTGGACCGATTTTGATGAAAATGTTCGTGTCGGGTCTGGTAGTGGTATGTAACATAAGTTTCAAGTTTCATGTTCGTACGATGTTCCGTTCTTGAGATATTCTGCACACACACACACACACGCACACACACACACACACACGCACGCACGCACGCGCGCGCACACACACACACACACACACACACACACACAGAGAGACCAATCGCTAGAAACATGATTTTTTGGGTTCAGGGGGTCTGAAAACGTGTAGATCTGGTGAAAACTCGATTTCGAAAAATCGACATGAAAACTATACTTTTAACCCTATATATCTAACCTCAATGAATCATCTTTACAATGAATCATATAGGCAAGAGAAAGTAAAAATTAGAAGAGCCTCAAAATTGTTTATCAATGAAACTCCTCGACGACAGCAAAGATATTCACAGACTGAAACATTTTAAAACATTAAACTTATCTTTTAAGGTTTTGTTAATAATTAAACTCATTTAATTTTTTTACTTCTGCTATACTTCTGCTTCTACTAATCATCGTCATCTCATTATAGGAATCATTATCATCTCCATCATGATCCAGTTTCAACTACTTCTCACTCAAGATATTAATTCACATTCCAATTAAGATCAGTTTTGTTTTTTTTTGTTCAGAGGTTAGAGTTGTTTTTGAAACAAACTACGCCAGTTTGTTTAACATCTTTAATATAAGCACGTTATTATTCAGACTTTTACCGTCTTTGTTTTAAAGTTCAATTTTTTTTAAATTGATTCCAAAATAAATAGACTTTGTTACAAAAAGGTATGGTTTGTTAAATAAAATGAAATCGGTACATAAATGTTATTCAAGCATTATAGAAGGTATAACTAGCGGTTGCTTACCGTATGATACAATACAACCAGGAGCAAAGAAATTGTGACTTCAGAATGTTTGTTTAATGTTATTTCAATTTCAGTAGATATTATCCGTTTCTGTTCATTTGGTGCAATATCTGGAGGCGTATCAACAATGTATCTCACTATTCTGCATGATAAATGTACATTACCTCTCAATTACGTCTGATTTATTTTGAATTTATTAATGTTACAATGTTCTCCAATTCCTTGCTTGTTTGATTTTCTATTGCCTAACTGTATTACATATTATATCGTTGTTTGATTTTTTCCTGAAGCGTACATAAATGAGGTTACAGTATTAGTCCTGAAGAAAAAATATTCTACTCAAACTAAAATATGCCTCATATTTCTTTCTTAACCCCCCAGGTTAGTTAAGCTGTTAGATCGTCACGGCAAATCAGCTATTTTACAACTGATTTTTACTTTCTCTTGCCTATATGAATATATAGGAAGGAAAGTATTGTTTTCATGTCGATTTTTCGAAATCGAGTTTTCACCGGATCTATATGTTTTCAGACCCCCTGAACCCAAAAAACATGTTTTTAGCGATTGGTCTGTGTCTGTGTGTGTGTGTGTGTGTGTATACAAAATATCTCAAGAACGGAACATCGTACGAACTTTAAACTTGAAACTTAAGTTACATACCCTTACCGGACCCGACACGAACATTTTCATCAAAATCGGTCAACCGGAAGTAGTAGTTTACTCGTATAATTTTTCACTTTTTTGCGATTTTCTCAAAAACTGGTCCTACGATTTTTTTTAAAAATCGCCTGGTTTACTCAATTTTTTATTCTCTACAAGATAGGGTAGGCGTCATGTGTGCTGAAATTCTTGGTGAGGGTGTTTTCTCGTAAAAACGTTGTTTTTTTAAGATTACGGCTTTAATATGCATTTTAGCGCAAAACTTTATATAATAAAAATTGTAGAAAATTTAAAATCCTAACACTTTTATATCAAACATTTTTTTGTATAACGCTTAGTTTAGCGGTAATTTGCGATTTTCTGTTTTTTTCTCACGAAAATGTGTGAAAAATTGATATTTTTAAGATTTCGGCCTTAGTATGCATTTTATGACAAAAGTGTATATAATTAAATTTATAGAAAATTAAAAGATCTACAACTTTTATTTAAAACATTTTTCTCTACAGAGCCTAGTTTAGAGAGAAAGAGTGATTTTCCGTATTTCTAAGCCAAACTGAGGTTAATTTTCATTTTGCGTCTTTTACTCATGATTAAAATTAGGTTATGTTTATTGAGGTTAGTTTTTTGTTTATTTCTTATGTTTTATCACTAATGTTAGGTTTATTGTTAATTATTTGCACTGGCAAGAGAAAGTTGTGTGTATGTTTCACACCAGATTTTTAAATTACAGAAACTTTCTTGCTTTAAATCCCAATAAAGGTACTCCAAGGTTCCTAGAAAAATATTTTATACTGATTCAAATACCAGACAGTGGTTACCGGTGTACTTTGGTAGCTGGAGTTCAATTAACTTCTCTCTCAGAAGTAATCGAATTTTTTTGGGTGATACGTCTGGCAGTTTGCAATTACTGCTAATGCAGACGATAAGAAAGGTTATTGTTGAAAATAAATGTTGAAAAAATTCCATACCTGACCGGGAATCTTATCCGGAACTCCAGGCTTTAAAGCCAGTTCTCAATTTTCAAAAAATCAAGCAATTTTCAAAATAATCATTATCATTTTCCTTTCTCGTCCGTCACACCCAGATGTCAGAAACTGCAAAAAATAGCAAAAAACGGTTTTCGGAATTGTAATCTACACAAAAATTTAGTAGACCTGGATGGAGTTTGAAGTTTCGGTTTTGACCGGAAGTGCCCCAAAACCGAAAGTAAAGAAATCAAAGTCGCAATTTGGAAACACGAAATGTCATTCGATTTCTCGTAAAGAATAGATACAGAAATCACTAATGGTGTTTGCCATAAATCAAACAAAGGTGGGCCTCAGGCCTTTTTAAAAATTTCCACCAGCCATGAGACGTGCCGCATCTTCTCATGAAAGGGGTTTTTGAATATGACGTATACGCAGAAAATAATACAGTGATCAAAAAGAAATAAAAAATAAAATAGAGAATAATCCTTATAATATTAACTAATATCCGAATTCACATAGAATAGACATGACTGCATTCGTCTACGAGATTCTTTCATATAGCTATTTTTTGTTCGTTATTAGTCCAAGAATTAATTTCTAAACTAGTTAAGGGTATCCGGAATGCCTATCTCCGTATTGTTAATGTAAGGGACATTTTCTCAAAAACTATTAAGTTATCCTGTCCAATATTTTTATGGTTACTTTTCAGTCTATTCGACACCCAAAGAATTAGTAACATCTGTATATATTGTTAGGAAAATAAGAAAATGTTTTTTGAAATTACCACTTTTGAATAGCGTAATTTTTTGCCTAATTAAGTTTAAAATAAATATTTACAAACATTATTTTACTGTTAAATTAACTCAGAAATAATAATTACAGAAATTATTACTCTACAATTCTCTCTTAAAACGTATCTGGATGTACGGCATTCAAATTTTTGGTTGCGCTAAGCTGAGTAATTTAAAAACTATTCAAGCATCCCAGTCTAATTTTCTCCGTACAATTACCGGTTCACCATACTATGTCTCAAATTACACACTACACACCGATTTAAAAACATCATTCATTTGCGAAATCTTCAAAAATAGTTATATTAAATTCTACTCGAAACTACCAATCCATAATAATCCACTTATCAGTGATACAGCAAATCCGCCAGGCTTCATTAGAAGATTAAAAAGAAGATGGAGCAGAGATCTTCTTTAATTCTTTCTGCGTGTTTATGTCGAAAAAGATAAAATAATGTAAAATATTAGATGTAATTTTTGTTTTTTTTTAAATAATATGTTTTATTGCTATTGGTAATAGCGATTCCGTGACAATATGAATTTTTTGTTTTTCTTTTCATACTTTTGTATATTTTACGTTCATTGTTATTCCAAATTTAACATTGCTGAATGTTGAATTTTATATCATGCCTGTTTTTGTTATTTGTAATGTAATAACAATGTTTTCTCATCTCTTGGTTGTTCTATATAGTACAGTTAAAGATTCAAAATAAAGGGTAAAAAAAATTAAATCAATACATTGCAATTATAATCTAAAAGGATGTGCACAAATTTCATTAAAATCCGTTCTTGGTTGGCTGAGAAAATGTTCCCTATGATTGTTAAAAATTTCTATTTACGGAAAACAAGAAAAAACTAAAAGATAACACATTATTAGTACTGCAAAATAGGTACCTCTAATACATTACAGGATCATAATCTGGAAATTCTTCAACTGCTACGTTCACAGCCGGTCTAATGCCAACTTAAAGTTGTAAACCAAAAAATATCGTACAAAATAAAAAATGTATAAGTTTATCGTTTGTCGTTAAAAAAATAGATGTGTTAATGCAAACTAGTAACGTTTAAAAAATAACGTTATGGTTCAAAATATTTTTAATTATGTTATTTTGGGGACTAAATCTGCAAAAAACCAAAATGTTCTGCATCATTGGATGCAGAAAACTCTGAATTTTAATAATGCGCAAAAAAACGGATATTATGTAAACATTTTCAATTTTCTCCGTTCCGGGTACCCATAAGAATACATTTGATAAGAAACTCAACGAAAAAATTTAATATAAACATTGACCAATTTATTATATAACAATTATAATTCTAGTAAACGTAATAGATGTGGCTACGTACTGTTAATTAGAAATACATATTAAATGTACGTTTATTATCCCCTGGACAGCAGGAGGCGTGTGGTGGTAAATTATTTCGTTGTTTCCTTATTTTTTTTGACTAAAGACACCATATGATTGTGTCAGTTTAAAAATGTGTGACGGCGTTTATGATTGTGCGCATAAATATTGTTGATAAACAGTTTTGAACAGTTTGATTCGAGTACAATACTCCACAAGTAATGTATTTCTTAATTTAGTTGCACAAAGAAGGGAACTTTAGTTGTTCCACCGTAATTTTATAATTACCTAATAAGCTGTATTGATGATACTTCTTTTAAATTGTTCTTCTCCTTTCTAAAATTGTAATTTTTCTCATTTAAAAAGCTAGTTATTATATAGAAGATAAGTTATAAAAAAGTTACACCAGAGTCGTGTATTTTAGTGCTGTTAAAATGATAACCCTATAAATCAAACAAAAACTTTACGGAGTATTAACCTGTTCAAGAAAGCACACGTCTAACTTTAATGAAACCCTTTAATTAAGTCTCTCCTGTTGTTGGTTTTTAAGTTTATCCTTTTTAAGTATGTATTATTTGTAGCCTATTGTATTTCCTGTTAATGTTTTATTTTAACTGCATCACTTTGTTGTTTTATAACATGTTAACCACACTCCCAAAATTACTTTTTACAATTTTAAGGATATAAGTATTATAAAAATTAATGAGTATATGTTTGTAAAAGTCCGCCTCACTTTTTACTGTAATAGGTTTATAAATCATATTATAACAGTTTACAGTTCGTCCATACTAACGAAAAATTTACTAATTGATCAAAAAATAATGAATATTGGTAAATTTTCTAACATTAATCAAATGTTTAGTAGTTCTATACTTTTGAACTTACCTCCTGATAATTTTGATAAAACCAATCATCTAAAATTAATTTTTAATTGAGCAATTGTACATTAAACCACAAGTACATTGAAGTCAGTTCTACGTATCGGAAAGATGGTGTACAAAATTGTTTAAGTTAGTTTAAGAGTTAGTTAATTATTGAAGGTTTAGTTTAATTACATTTTGTAATTAATTTATACTACGATTAAATTTCAGTATTTAATTGCAATTTACTTGTATTTATAACAGTAATAACTTATTATGATTGTTTACTAAATTATTAAAGTTTTATCATTTATTTACCAGATCATTTAAAGAACCCGAAATATACGTTACAATATGTTTTTGTCTTAAACGATTTTGATTGGTTGAATTTACTGAGAAAAATCATGTTCAATGAAAAAAGTTAATGATCTGTTAAATAACTGCTGTTATACTGGTCGAACAATACTCCATGTAAAAGAACCGTCAGTTTTAATTTACTTTATTTTTATAACCCTATTTTTTTATTGAAAATAACGACCAATTAATTGACATCTTTTATTAGTTTATTAATTGATATCTCCTCTTTTTTATGGTGCCTATTAAAAGAGGATTTAGGTAGTTAACTATTTCTCCACATGTTTTGTAATAGGTAAACCAACAAAAAGGACGGGTTTATTAAAGGTAGACTTATTATTTTTTTTGTTTATGAATCAGTGTTATTGTTATACTATAAATGTGTAGGTATTTTTGTATAACAAATGTTTTGTCCACCGAGTACGACAAATATAAACCTCAGTAACTCTAATAGGCTATACGCGTGTAAATAAAACGTAATTAAAATGAAGTAATTATTATTACATAATTAAAGACCTGAAAGTCTTTTAAAGTGTCAAATTTAAAATTTTAATTTAATTTAAACTTTGCCAATACCGATGGTTTTGCACAGCAGTAAAGCTGACTGGCGTTTCCAATCAAAGCTTTTACGGAGGATAGTTAACGCCCCATATTATGTAACCAATAGAACGCTACACTCAGACCTAAACGTACCCTACATAAATGACGTTTTCTTAAAACTATATACAAAATTTAGGAAGAAACTCGTGAACCACTATAACCCATTGATCTCAAATCTGGCTACGCAGACTCTCCCAAACAATCCAATAAGACGTCTGAAACGTCGATGGAGCCGGGACCACATCTACTAACGTAGTACTGTAATTGACTATCCATTACAATGTTCTAAATGCTGCACTTAATGCTACACTTGTCTATTTACGTCGGAGTTCTGTCACTGGACTGTGTCTCCACTCACGTTTGTATACAATGTTAATTTTTCTCAAATTTTGTGATATCACATTCACTGGTTGTTTCTAACAGATTGTGAATTTCATAAATAGAAAAAAAAAATTAAAGTTTATTTTACTTGTTTCATTAAATCTGTTTAATCAGATATGTGGAACAATTCATAGGGCATTGAGGCATCAAACAAATCCCGAAACAATGTTAAAATTTTATAAGGTGGCATTTCCAGCCTTGTCATACGGCAAAGAAGCATGGGTGATGAGAAGGGAGGAAACAACAAGCAGGATCTGAAATGAAGATACGAGACAAGAATGTAGAATTTTCCCATTTAACAAGAAAATAAAATTATACCGTGCCAATTGGGTTGACCAAATCGGCACTAAACATACTATATTTAAATAAATAGAATGCCAGAAACCTGATTACCTGGTTTAGCAAGAAGGTACAAACTAGTGGGAAGCAGTGATATTGGCAGGCCAAAGAAAAAATGGGTTGCCGGAACAGTTAGAAATGTCTGACCCGTGAAGAAAAGAAGAAGAAGATATGTTAAGAGAGTAATGCGACTCCAGCTTAAGGGGAGACTGTACTTTATATCACGCCAATGTTAATTTGCTATTTTTAGGTACATTTTTCATAGGATTGGTAAAAGATAGATAAATGAAACTTTACACACTTTTAGTTGTCGGGTTTCTCTACCTACTCACAGTTTTTCAATTTAATCTCTGAGCTCATAAAATTTAAAAAAAAAGTAAATAAAATATTTACAAGTTTCTTTATACGTTTTTGCATGTTAGTAATTGTTGGAGCATCTAAGGAAGTCATTAAAATGTCGGTATTTGCTCATTTACAAGATGACTAACTTGTAAAAATTCAGCCAGCTAGGTTTAATGGCTTTTGAGAAAAATTTACCTAAATTTTAAAATTTAAATTTGCGGGAACAGCCAAAAAAAGGAATAAATCAAAAATAAAATGTACACAAACAAGTAAATTTCCCAACAATAGTTGGTTAGAAAGCTGTACCAACAGCTGAGAATATCAAAAACCGTAACGCAGATATTTAAAAAAAAACTAAAATTCCCTTAACTCTAAAACGATTGGTATAAAATTACAAAAAATTTGGTTCTTGGTGAAATGATCATTTTTCTGGATATGCCTGCTAAAAACTTAATTTTTTCATTAAAATAATTTTTTGGCGTAATATAATGTTTTTCTTGTAGATATAAGTCTGAACTAAAAAACATAAAAAACCTAAAATTGAAATTTCCAGTGAAAACCATATTAGTCTCACCTTAACGATTTGCAGGCATCTTCCTTTTATCTTTTTGATTACTGGTTGTGCAAAACCGCACAGTTATAATGAAACAAAGTGGAAAAAATAAACATTTTAGTTTACCGCTAAATTAACCTACAGGCTATATCTTTTATAAGAAATATACTTACTCGCAAAAAATCTTTTTC
Source organism: Catonia carolina (assembly GCA_035578175.1). Taxonomy (NCBI): domain Eukaryota; kingdom Metazoa; phylum Arthropoda; class Insecta; order Hemiptera; family Achilidae; genus Catonia; species Catonia carolina. The sequence goes on along the minus strand of JAQMRL010000003.1, from coordinate 21,729,390 downwards.
ATAAAGAGTTATAACCGTGCATAGGAGTAAACCAAACAATCTGTGATACAAAACAATATTACTCAAATATATTTTACTACTGTAAAATTAACTATTGCAACAATAAGGGTACAAAAATTACGTTTAACGGTTATAAAGTAATTAACATAAATAATAAATACAGTTATTACTCAAATATAAATAATAATAACAACAAACAAAACAAATAAACAAAATTGCATTAAGATTATGTACGTACATCTGTATTTTTTATTGTTTTACATCTGACTGTTTTGCAATTTCTGCTAATGCAGACAGTGGATAATGATGATATTAATGAAAATGAGGGATGAAAAATGCCGGAATTGACCGGGAATCGAACCCGGGCCCCCGGCGTAGAAGCTAACTGCGCTAACCACTACGCCAACGAGCCGCCGTATAGTATGTGCAATATAGAAAGAAATTTGTTTTTCTTTCTGCAAAATTTTATACAACATGTTTCGTCTCCGAAAATTCGGAGAATTTTCGGAGACGAAGGTTCCTGGTTCAAATCCTAGTAAAGGTAGTTACTTTTATACGGATTTTAATGCTAGACAGTGGTTACCGGTGTACTTTGATGGTTGGGGTTCAATTAACCATACTCTCTCAGGAATGGTCGGCCTGAGTCTATACAAGACTACACCTCATTTACACGTCATACACATCATCCTCATTTCATTGGGTCATGGGGTTGCTTATTGTTCTAAATTGAACAGATTGCAACGAACACACATTAGGGATTTAAAAAAAAAAACATGTTTCGGTTTTGTTGTAACTTGGGAACGAAGTTTTTCACCCACAAAGAACTTTTCGGACATTATCTGCTTGTCTTCTATCGGATGTTTCCAATCATAACAGTAAAATTTTTCTTTTGACACTACTGCTGTAAATAGTTCTACAGAGAACCAGTGACTCTAATCTCTCTGGTTTCTTTTAACTAGGATTTCTTAGCTTTCCTGTTCTCCTCTTCCATGCTACATTACTTTGTATGATCAATTGCAGCAGATGGTATTTCTACCCGTAGCATGTCCGAAACAGTCAAGTTTACGTTTCTTTATGTGTTATCAAATTTTGGGTTTTTGTTAATCTGATGTAAGTATTCGTTATTTATTCTTTGCATTGTTGGGATCATCTTGCAACATGTCGTAATGTTTTAGAATACAGTCTTTATATTTTTTTGTTACAGAGAATTTTTGACAGCCATAAAATGACTAGTATACATCCAAATAGTTTTTGAAAATTATTTATAAACGGTTAATTTTTAGTTCGATAAGTATTAAACTGTTGTGAAGGAAGGGAACTTAGTTATTTACCTCTATCTTCTAATGTTATTTGTTTGGTAGTTACTTGGGAATCCCACTTCAGTCGTCTCTTTAGGTATAATCAGCTGAGGCTGAAAACTTTGTCAGATATATGTAACTGTTTATCATCATGAAGTCAAACAGTGTAATACATTCCTCGTCTTAAAAACAGCTCTAAACATTTTACGGTGTTAATTAGTTTACAAATAAGGGTTTGTACGATGAAGTAAAATTTTTTATTCAACTGGTTCACAAATTTTAAAGCTTAGTTCTACGTAAATTTATATAAAATTATAATTATTTTAGTAAGGGAAAGAGATCTATACCGTTTTCATCCTGTAGCGTGGTTTTATAAAGTAAGATTTTTAGGAATTTCCTTCGATTCGAAGTAACGTTTTTCTGATATAGGCCTCCTACAGTTTTTCTATTTTATCTCGAATATTTAATCAATAATTAATAATAAATTAATCATTAATGATTCAATTTAATGCCGGGGATTTTGTACCAGATTCTGTGTTAGTTATGACTCGTACTAATATTGTTTATCGAAAATTTTGTTATAATTAAATTCGATACAAACCGCAGTAAGGTAATTCATTTTAATGGCTATAATAAGATTTGTTAAAGTAAATTTGAAAAATAACTGCGTAATATTAATAAGCGTTTTGTGAACCACGCTATAAAATGTGTATATTTACTATTTACCATTATTTTTCTTTCAATTAGTTTGTTTTATAATAATTTTTATCTTAGATAATTAAAACAGGTTGACTTGAACTATTATTAAATTTTTTAAGTTTTAATCAAAGGATGTATACATTTTGTTATTCCCAGCCTGTTATTGCATGAAATTGAGGAGTTATAACCTGATTGAATACGATCGAACTTTAACTATAAAATAATGTTTTTGAAAGTTTTAAGAGTAGTTCTTATATTTTATTGTTTGAAGTATTAATGTTGCTTTTTCACTTTTGTTTTTGAATTTTCATTTGAAAAGGTTTTTGCCTGTTTATATTATCTACTGTTCTTTAAATTACCACATATTGTGGTTTTAGGTATTAGTACTTTAAGGTTTGCAGTAAATAATTAATAAAGTATGTCTTCTGGCTGTTTAAGTAGATTTTATAAAAATATGTTGTAATAATGTACTCAAAGAAGATTTTGGACAGATCTTTGTGAATTTTAATTTAGCAATTTTATCCTTGCTGTGCGCAGTTTTTTAGGTCTTAAAGAAATGCATAAAATAAACACAATATATTATTTCTTCCGTTTAGCTGTACACGTTACTTTTTGCAAGCATTACAGTAATTAAATTACTCTAATGTAATTCTTAGCTCAGTGGAAAGGTAAAGAAATGATATTTACTTCCTTAGGATATCCTTTATCCCGTGGTAGGAAGTGTTTGAAATGTTTTGCTATTTCAAGTTATTACTTGCAGAATACAGATACCGATTTCAAGAAACGTTAATATGCTCATGAGCACGGTAATTACTGGTTTTCCGTATTTTTTAGTCGAATAGAGATTGGTTTATATTTTACGTCATTCACTTATGATTAAAATTGGGCTGTTTTTCATTTTACATTATTTGTTCATGATTTGTATTTAGGCCACAACATTTTTGATAAAGAAAAGAAATTTTAGCAAAATTATTGGCAGGAACTGTATTGCAACATCCTCTAGGAAAAATTCAGACGGAATATCTGTCGTTTATTTTTTTAAATTATGACTTAGTTTTGGGTGCTCAGTCTGGATGGGTTTCTGGTCATGGATTTTTATAATGTCGAAATTCGCAAACATTCTTTATGGTAATGATAATCCATAGCAATCTTTTGAAAAAAATTAAAATTTTTTAATGACCGTCGTGTAATTTTTAGTGTTTTACTCTCTGAAGTTTTTAATAATAATTTATGACAAATTTTAATTAATATTTAAGATATAAAAGAAAAACTATTATCAGTAATTAATTAATTTAATCTTTATTAGTTCACTAATAGTTAGACTTCAAAACACACAAATTAAAAAGATGTTATTTAAGTATTATAATACAACGTAGTTTATGTTGCTAAAACCTAAAATAAAAAGTTACCTGAACATAATTTTTAAGAATAATGTCTTAATTTGTAAAATGTGTTCTAAGAATATCTACTTTTATCACCGCCCAGTTAAAAACAGGCTAAGGTATAGTAAAAATGAAATATTATTTTTCCCATTTAAGTGGTAACTACGAATGTAGTTTTTGTATCTGTATAAATGTGCTGAATACTGGGTGAACTGAAAGTTTCATAACTATTTTCTTACAATATAGTAGATTTAAAAGTTCTTGTGTGTTTCACAAGTATAACTTAAGGATGGTCGGTGTTTTGCCCTCTTTTGCAGACGATAAGGATGTCATAATTATCTTAAAATTTATTTAACTTCTAATTTTTCATTTAAAACTTTTAGACTTTTTCAAACTAGCACCAGTTTTATAGTGGTTTTTAACTGGAATTCTTCTTCTCTTCGCCTTCTTCACTTTATGAATTAAGCAGCTCAGCCTTTTCCAGAAACCGCCTTCTTCTTGGGCATCCAGCATCTCCTCTTACCAATGGGTTTGTACTCGTGGGTTAAACAGGGAAAGCGGTCCTCCCTCATCTGGGAGGGAGCCCTCATCTGAGGGGTCATCCGTTCCAAATGGTTATACCAGTAACTCTTCTGATAATAATGTCTCTTACAATAATGGTCATCTCATCTTCCATATCCGCATTCCTTAGCGTATCTCCTGAGATACTTCATCGCTCTCAGAAACCTTATTTTTACCCCTTGCATCATATTTCATTCCCGCTTCGAAAGTGCCCACACCTCACTTCCATATGGTTTCATAGGTATGGCCATCATTTGATATATTTAATTTAAACGTATGTCTTTCCTTATCCTGTGTTTCAACATTTTAATTATCGTCCCGCAAATATTCTTAAACTTATTTAGTTTTCTCGTCACGTCTTGCTTGTTTGCGAGAGACACGTTACATCCAAAATATTTAAAATTGGATACTTGTTTCAAAATGTTCTATTTTTGACCTCACCGGAAATTTTCCTTGAAATGCCAACTGGAATTGTTTCGGCGTAAATTGAACAGGGACATTTTGGTAGTGTCTTCTATGATAAATTGTTATCAGCTGGTCATCGTAATAAGGGGCTAGTCCAACCGCTATTACTCAGCTACTTAAAACAACTTTGTCAGAAGACCAAACAGAATGCCCCGGAGGCCCATCTAGAAGTTGCGCTAGTTTGTATAACATTCTTTAGGTAAAGGTCTTGCAAGATGAAAATTTTTTCACCTCTATAATTTTGAAAAATTTTAAATAACTTAATTAAACTATAAAATTTCAATTCAGGGTTTTATTATATCTTTGAATCTGCATTCTCAATCCCCGTTCCTTTTTTCGTGTTTTTTGGACTCTGAAACATCCTCTTGACATTAGTCTGGTAAAGATCTGTTGTACAATCCATCGAGAGATTTTAAAACTTGCCTTCCCATTTTTGGCCATATTTAGTAATTTTTAATGTACGAGGCCTCGGGGCCATACTAGTCAATTGTTTAATGTACAGTTGCAATAAAAAATTAAGTATCGCCGTTTGGTCTAGCGAATTCGTAAGGTGGTCACCTGGCAGCCAGCCTTAATGAAATTACCCTCCTCTTTTATGTACATTTTTTCCAGAACTTATTGACTATAACGGAAATTTGTCCTTTATTAGTAGCCACTCTAAAAAGCGTACTCTTAGTTACACCATACTAGTTCCGTACGTTTTTAGCCAAGAGGTTTCTCATTAGCCTGTACAACATTTATCTCTTATTTTATTTCGCTTGATTGCTACAAAAGTTCATAATTCTGACTACTCGTCACATTTCCTAATATTGGTTTCTTAATGGTGTGTATAATTTCAATGTTAGTTTCTAAAGGTTGGAGTGTTTCAGAGTTATGGAATTTTCTATCCACTAACCGTTCCCGCTTAAATTCAAGTGAAATACAAGTCAGCATTACCGGAAACAAACTTGATGAGGTTGTCAATAACGTATAGTTCCCGATAATAAAAAATGTCATTCAGAGAATAAAATTTCAAAAAACATTATTGTACTCCATAGTCATAATTTGGTTTATGCGGTAATTTATATTTTACATGGTTCGATTTAATAAATAATTACTGTATTTTTATGAGAAAAGATTTAAATTTTAGTTTGTCATAAGTAATATTACGTCACACTCAAGTGCCAGGAACGTTTTTAAGTCTCTATTATTATGTAACTATTTTATAGATAGTTATAGTTTGTGAGACTGTAGACTCACCCTGTGAACTAAATTTTTTTAAATGTCTACAATCTGTAAAAACCACATTGCGGTGCGGTGGGCACTGGGCACGCGTGTTCAATGTTCCCTTTCCTTAAAACATTGTCCCGCTCTTTTTCATCGTAAGGCAGGCGTTAAATTGTTGGTTTCCCGCCTGCAACCACAGACGCCCGTAAATTACATGTATTGCACCCCTTCTTCAAGTTCCTTCTGTAAACAAGGTAGTTAGCTGTCTGGAAATAAAATGTTTCTTAGACCGTCTTATTAGCAGAGGAAAAAAAGCTGGAATTCCTTGAAACATTGTACCTTATTCGTTTTCATTTGTTTTCTTTTTATTTCTTTTATCTCACAGTTATGATATATTATTTAGGTTTCTTTCCGTTTTAATTTTTAAATTTTTCTCTTGTTTAATTTATGAACCAATTTAAAAATTGTTAGTATTCATAAGTTGTTTGGTTAGGCCACCAAAGTACTGTGGCAACCTGTCGTGTATTATAAACTGTATAGAATACAATACTAAATATAAAGTGGAGAATGCCACCTTACAAAACAAATTGGTCGTAAATTACCTTGCAATATTAATCAAAACTGAAACGATGAAGGTCGAAATAGTGTTTGTGGATATTTAAGTATTTAATTTTTATACTCAGCTCACCATAAGTAAATAAATCATAATTAAAATTTATACGAAATTATCTTGTGTGTTTCTTGCTGTCCATATTAGTTACATCTTATTAACCTTACATTATTACATAATATTATTATAATAAGTAAAGTTGAGTGTAACTTGTTGCTACCATGTAATCTCAGAAACTACGTTATTTAACGGATGTTTTTTTCACTTTTGGAAGCTTAGAGCTTCCTGAGTAACATGCCATTCCTAAGTTTTTAATTTTGAAAATATCATTTGTCATTGGCAATACGAAATTATCTTTTATTTTATTTTTTTGAAGGTTAATTCTTTTCTGTCGTTATTATACCAATATAGTTATAGTATTCAACACACGATTTGAATATTAAAACAAAAATGCGAATATCACGATGCTGTGTTTTCTTGGTTCTGTTTTTTGGTGCGGAATCTTGAACGCTTAATGATTTAATGTGTATAAGACTTGAAGCGTTTGAGATGTGGCTCTACAGAAGGATGTTGAGAGTCTTCTGGGTGGATCCGTCTCTAAAGAGGAGGTATTGTGGAGCATGCAGAAATCAAAAGAAATCATGAACACGATAAATATTAGGAACTTCGAGTATTTGGGACATGTAATAGGCAAAGAGAAAAGATATGGGTTGCTCCAATCTATATTACAAGAAAGAATAGCTGGACAACGTAGCGTGCACAGAAGACGTATTTCTTCGATGAAAACTCTGAGATCGTGGTACTCGAAAACGACAACACAGCTGTTTCGACCAGCAGTGGATAAGGTTCAGATTGTTAATGTGGTGGCCAACATCAGAAACGAATTGGAACTTAGAAAAGAAGACGATCGGTTTACACCACGTATGTTTTACTTATTGTATTATGTAGTCAGTTATAATTTTCAGATACCAGGTACCCTACAGAATTCCTTACTCCTTAAATATATTTTTCAAATATTTTAAAATTTATTTGTATGACAGTTATGAAAATAATAATGCCACATCTGAGTTTTGCATAGAAATTTGTATAAAAATCCCGAAATTTAAAGCGGTTTTACCATTTTTATAAAACTTATTATAACATAATTTTCAGATATCGTCACGTCGTATCTCTTCTCTTCCACTAGTGATTTATACCGATATCAACAAAATTCCTATTTCAATTACTTGGTTTTATTTTACAGTCGTGATTTGGCTTTCAACTTGTACAATGTTTTAGAGATTAAACGCTTTATATTTAGTTTACTGTGAAGCTTAACTAGCGGTTGATTGCTAATTAGTTACAAAAACGTTGCTAAGTAATTTTCCAGTTGTTTGTTACACTGATAGTTTTTTAGCCATTACTTTTCGTTTCTAATCCATGTAAATTTTACATTTCCGTCACTAGCTATTCACTTTACAATTCTTGATTTTGTGCATTCTTTAAAATAATCTTGACTGAATAGTAAAACTAACTGAATGTAAAGATAAATTTGAAATTTAAGACAAAATTAACTCGTATGGGAAATAAAGAAATATTACTCTAAGATACCGGAATTATACTTACATTATCATAGTGGTACGATTCTACATAGCATTGCACTCGATCATAGTACACTAGATTTTTATTAACTTATCTGTATCATTCGACAGCCTTTACTGATTGATTGGCTGATTCATTCGCTTATCACTAATTTTCTAACTTCCTGGTCACATGACGAGCTGAAATTCGACAGATTGTTTCCTAGGAGTTACAAAGAAATTAAAATATTTGAATCTTGATATCTAGCTTCTAAGAAGAGGAAATAGAGAATGACTGCCCTAAAAAGTATATACTTGGTTATTTCTGTAACTTCCAAAGGACTATAGCTTAAAAAAAATCGGCAAGCTAGGAATAGTAAAGTGTGGGTTAAGTAAACCGGGGCAAATAATAAGTTAAATATATTTAATTCATCCCGCTATGGTTACCAATAAACGAATTCAATGAATGAAATTTTCTGAATAGGAATTTTCGGAAATCTAAAAAAGTATAAAATTTGTTTTTATTTTGATTCCTTTTACCTTGTTACAGTAAAACGAGGAAAGTGTTATAAATTCGATTATTTGGAGAAACTATTAGACAGCAGGTATAAAATCTGTTAGATGCAAATGACCGATTGTAATTATGAATAGTAAAAAGAAAAAACTCAAAATACAATATACTACAGGCTTAATTATTTATACTAACTAATAAACAATGCTCACTCAATATTAACAACATAAAATAATACAATTTAATAATAAATAATTGAATGTGTGATTACAGATTATTTTTAAATTTGATTTTATCTGCAATATAAAAAAATTAAGTACTCAGTGTCAGAATAAAAAGGTTATTGATGCTTTTTTCTACAAAACAAACTAAATTAAATTAGAAAATCTATTCAATACAGAGGAAAGATCTTGGCTATTACCTACTGGCAATTAGTATTGGTTTTTCATAGACTAGGTGACTAAACTTCTCAAGTTTCTTTAATTCCTACCAATTACTTATAGTCTTACAATCGTCCTGTCCTCAAATATTGTTCGATAGTATGGAATTATAGAAGAGACGATACAGATAAGGAACTGGAGAGTGTGCAGAAAGATCTGGTAAAAAATTTGATAGCTATGAGTTGGCGCTCTCATTCTACGGGCTTCAAAGTCTGACCACGCGGCGTAGGGTTTGGAAGTTCTGTGCATTTACTATATTCTACATTCACTAGTTGATGTTCGAGCTATCTCGAAGATATTTCTTAGTGTGCCTAGCACAACTTTAGGCAGTTTCAGATTGTTTGCTGGACCCACAAGAAGTAGTTCCAATTAATAGGTGTATAGCTACAGTAAATGATATAAATGGAGAGGTAGATTTGTTTCAATAAGATACCAAAATTAAAGAAAAATTATACAAGATATTGTGAAAGAAGGCTTTGAATGTTGCTTGGTTGTTATGTTATTTTATGTGTTTTAAGTTTTTCGTATCTGTGTGGTATGTGTTCGGCTCGGAGGCTGACTGTTTTTCTGGTGAAAGAAAAAAGAAATTGTAATGATAAGAATATAATGGTGCAGTATATAATAACATGGAATGTAGAGTATCACAAAATAACATTTCTTGGAAAATCGTAGGAAACAGTTTTTGCATTTCTTGAAAAATTCTGTAAGTATCGAAGGAAACGATTCCCGGGTATAAAATTATAAATCTGTATTCATTGGTAATTGTTCATCCTCTTTTGTAATGTTTTCATACATTTAATTTTTTTCTTGCGTTGTTCATTTTTTAATTTACTTTATTTGTTCAAATATACATTCTCTTGGTAAAATATTGTTTTTGTTTTCTATATTATAATGAAAGTTGTTATATTTTTCTCTTATCTGTTTTGAAGAGTTTATTTTGCTATTTTATACAGTTACATTTCCCGTTTTCTATATTTTGTTTTATTGTATTTCTTTGTTGCAATCGATTTCCATCTCATTTTTTTCTAAACTTAAATCCGTTCGTTCTGTCTTTTATATTTTCCTGTTTTTATTTTGTAATTTTCTTACAAATTTTACTTTATTTAGTATATTTCCAATACATTTTGTTGTATCGAAACTATACAGTTTTTTCTAGATTTCCTTCTCTATTTCCTGTACAATGTAAACTGTTCAAAATTTATTTAGTTTGCAGTTTTGTGAGTATGTGTTTTTTATTGCAATCGTTTGATACAAAATTAAATTTTTCTGTACAATTTCGAAGAATACTGCATGAACCCTTTGTCAGTATAATTGAAGAATCGGTTTTGTATTCATACATTTCGTGGTTGAAATAAATAAATAAATAACACGAATCAGTGTTTTTTTAGTTTTATTGTAAAACTAAATATTACTTTTATTTAATTTAAATAAATCAGAAAGCCAAGTTAATTTTTTCGAACAGTTTTACATTTTGCTAAATTTATTTCCTACTTAAAACCGTCGCTCGCTGGGCTTCACTCGCTTACACCATACTAATCTATAAGCGTTTAACTACTCACACAACCTTACACCTTGAAAGCCTATTCATAACTGTAAAAATAAAACATTTTACTTTTTGAAACAAAAACTCAGTTGACATCAGCATGAATCAACAATATAAGGAGATAAACACCTAGTATATACCTTCTCGTATTATAAGAAAAAATTAGGTGAAATCTATTTTTTTCAAATCTGGTGTAAAACACTCACGCTAAAGCCAAAATCGTAAAAAAATCCATTTATTTTACAGATTTTTTGAAAAGAAACAGAGACTTACAAATTACTGTTAAACTAAGCGTTATAGAAAGAAATGTTAGAAATTAAAGTTGTAGGTTCTTAAATTTTATACAACTTTTATTATATAGGTACACTTTTGCGCTAAAATACATATTAAGGCCGCAATCTTAAAAAACCTATTTTTTTCTGCGATAGAATAGCCTTCCCAAGAATTTCAGCGGATATGGTGTCTACTCTATCTCGTAGACCATCAAAAATGTAGGAAATAAGGCGATTTTTAAAAACATCGTAGGAGCCGTTTTTGAGAAAATTACAAAAAAGTGAAAAATGATACTAAAAAACTACTACTTATGGTTTTCAAGTTTCAACTTCGTACGATTTTCCGTTATTGAGATATTCTGTCACACGGCGCGCGCGCGCACACACACACAGACCAATCGCTATAACATTTTTTTTGGGTTAAGGGGGTCTGAAACCTGTATGTTCAGTGAAAACTTAATTTCGAAAAATCGACATGAAACAATACTTTCTTTCCTAGCTTATTTATATGGGCAAGAGAAAGTAAAAAAGTAGATAAAATATAGTTCTTAAAAAATGGTACGATTTTGTTAATGTTTGAAAGGGTGGCATTACTTTTTACACAAAAATTGAATGTGTTTTTTTGTATCTCTTCTATAAATAATTTTCAAAAATTTTGAGAAAAGCTGATGTCATGTTATAATCCTATCCATCTAAAATATATGAAACATTCTGTGAAACGCCCACATTTCAAAGCCTCAATCTTGTTTACTAGATCCTGTAGCGTGTTATAATATTATAACAGATGTACATGCTATATTTTAAAATGTTTCTACATAATAAAAATTTAACTACATAAATTTTTATGTAAAATGGTGTTTAAATAATAAAATTTAAATATCTAAATCTTAGTTAAATAAACATTAAATAAATATAAATAAATAATAGTTTTCTATTTTAATAAATAAAAATTAAAACTCAGCGGATAAAATGTAATAAAATGTATTAACAGGCAAAGACAAGAAAAGGATTCTATGGTGGATTATATTTTCTTAAAAAAATGTCGTTATACTGAGAAATTTATTAAGTAAATTCATGTGTTATTTTTGATGTAATATAAATCATTTTGAATCTGTACAGAGCTTTAGTCTGTTGTGTGTTTTGTTAAGTAATACTGTTATTAGTGAATAATCTTTGACATGCCTCATGTAAATACAGGGTGTCCCACAGAATTTGACCCAAGGGATATGGCATTGATTTTTATTAGTTTGTTCGTATTCTTTTCCCACAAATAAATGAAGAGTTGTTATAATCAGGAATCATTAGAAAATGTTCAAACCTTTTAAAGATATCAATTTTGATATATTTGAAGTTGTATTTTAGCTTAAAATAGACAAATACCTAAATTTGTAACCATTTTCTATTTAAGTATTGAAATTTAGCTAAAAATACAGAAATACATAAATATTTGTAACTGTTTTCTGTTTAAGTATTGTAAATTTTATGGCTACGTCACATTGTACGTTTGGAGTAATGGTAGCGTTGTTGCGTGGAGGTGTTGAGATAGTTGGGTAAAAGAATTATTGTTAAAAATATTAAAGAAAGTTAATTATTTATTTTTTAATTTTGACAATTTGTTTTATTATCTAAAATTATTTACTTAAAAATTATTTTTTTTGAAAGCAAATTCAGTATTTTTTAAGTATCTACCTATTATATTATTATATTATATATTATTTTTTTTCATATAACTTTTTATTTAATGCATAATCTGTTATAAATAACAATAAATGCAACTTATCAATTAGGCACAACTCATGAAAAAATTACAACCCACTGGTGTAATTAACAAATTATAACATGAAAACATTTAATGTTTTCATGTTATAATTTGTTAATTACACCAGTGGGTTGTAATTTTTTCATGAGTTGTGTATGAAATTAGTATGAAATTTTCATACTGTTCTTAATTAATATTTACAATCAAAATTTTATAGTGATTTTTAAATAAATAAACAAAAAAAAATAAAATAAAAAATAACCAAAACTTCCTTTAAAACGAAAAACAAATAAGAAGTAATAAATAATAAGCACATGATTTCGAATATATGTACACCTAACTTTTCCGAAAATAATTCGAAACGTTCATTCAGTAATTTACAACATTCACACTCAAACACGACAGTCATCTACAAAACACTAACATTATATTATTTACAACTTTAAAATCACACTATCAGAATCGCCCTGGGAGATCCAGTACTGTAGCACGTTTTAGCCTATTGACATCATTACTGTTGTCTAAGAGATTCAGTGCTAAGTGATTTACGTGGTTGTTTAGACGTTCGATGTATTTACAACTGAAACTTCGTATTTCTTCTCGTACCGTCTGCAGATCCATATCACGATGTATATCGGCATTGGTAATATACCACGGTGCATTCAGTATGGTCCGTAGAATTTTTGATTGAAACCTTTGCAGAATTTCGATGTTTGAAGTTGATGCTGTCCCCCATAACTGAATTCCGTAGGTCCAAATCGGCTTCAGCATGGATTTGTACAAAAGTAGTTTGTTGTCAATCGAAAGCTGAGAACGCCTACCAACGAGCCAATACATCTTCCTAAATGTTAAATCCAGCTGTTTCCTTTTCATCTGAATGTGTTTGCGCTAAGTCAGACCTCTATCTAAGTACATTCCTAAATACTTTACATCTTTTGCCTGTGGAATATTCTTGCCATTCAGTTGGACAGGAGGACACGTTGCCCTTCTGGTAGTAAACGTTACATGCGTAGATTTGCCCTCGTTCACCTTGATCTTCCACTTTTGTCAGCTAGACTTCCAGCTCACTTAGATACATCTGCACTCTGCGTGACGCAATAGTTGGGTCTGCATCACATGACATTACTGCTGTATCATCAGCAAAGGTGGCAATTGTTACATTTTCAAGAACAGGCAAATCAGCTGTGAACAGAACATATAAAATTGGTCCCAGAACGCTTCCTTGCGGAACACCAGCCTTGATCACTTTCAAACCCGTTAAGTAATTTCCAACCCGGACTTGAAATAACCGTTTGTCAAGATACGAAACCAGAACACTGTACAGATTCTCCGGAAACACAGCTTTTAATTTATGGAGTAGATCAGGATGCCAGACTCTATCAAATGCTTGAACAACGTCTAACAGCACAGCCGAACAGTACTTCTTTTCCTCTAAACATTCACGGATTACGCTTGTCAATCGATGCACCTGCTCTATTATACTATGCTGCTACCGAAATCCAAACTGATGATCCGGAATAAGATGACGATCTTCTATAACTAGTTTCAACCGCTTTAGACATATTCTTTCAAAAACCTTTGACATCACCGGGAGTAGACTAATAGGACGATACGAGGAGACCTCATTTTCCGATTTACCTGGCTTCAATATCATAATAATCTTTGCTACTTTCCACTGGCTAGGAAAATATCCCAAGCGGAACACAGCATTAATTATCATAGTAAGCATTACCAGGGCTTTTCTCGGTAATTCCTGCAACATCCTCCCTGTAATGAGATCGTACCCTGGAGCTTTCTGAGGATGCAATTCAGAAATCGCACGCTTAACATCACGAACTGAAACCCGTTCCAAACGGTGCTGTCGCTGCTGCAGTCCATTACTACCGACCTTAAATTTCTGCTTCCTGTGCCGGGTCACATTGTACATCATGGGGCTGAAAACGCTGCTCCAAATGGTCTGCAAATAGAAGCGCCTTGTCACCATCACTTCTAGCCCAGTCATTGTTCTTCATCTTTAACGGTGGAATAGGCCGGCAAGGCTGTTTGAATCTTTTAGTCGCCTTCCACAGGGAGTAATCTGTATCAGCCGTAGGACTTAGATTCTGAATATAATCATTAAACGTTTCTTCTTTTACATTCAGGATCATCTCCTTTAGTTCACGTGCAGCTCTGTTGAAGTTGGTTCTATCCTGTGGGTGACGAGAATACTGCCATAAACGTCTTAATCGGCGTTTCTCAACAATCATTTCCTTAATCGCTGTAGGATAATCCAAGTACTTGGTCGTAGCTTTTTCTTCAGGTGTTGACTGCCAAGAAGCGGTCTGGATGGCCTCATTAAGGATTTCTACAGAATTTTCAATATCATCTGACGTTTGTAGAGGAATATTAAGTTGGATGCCTGATTGTAATAAGTTACGATAATTACACCAGTCAGTTCTCCTACTACAAAATTTAAAAGGTTTTTCAGAACATAGTACTGTTGTGCTGACCGTGACTAATATAGGCCGTATGATCTGAAGACAGATCCTGACTGGACCGTACCTCAAGGTAATTGTGAGAAATACCTTTTGTAACTACAAAGTCCAATAAATCTGGTAACTTACGTCTATCAGTCGGCCAATATGTAGGCTCACCAGAGGATAAAGTGTTAAGGTTATTAAATTGAATTGTTTTGTACAATTCCCTACCTCTTGGATTGATAAGTCTCGAGCCCCAAAACGTATGCTTAGAATTATAATCTCCTCCAGCTAAAAATCGTGCACCCAATATGTTGAAAAATTCTTGAAATTGATCTTTGCTAATGTTATGCCGAGGCGGGGAGTAAACAGATGTTAAAGTTAAATCTCCAGCCCAGTCTGTAATACAAACGCTTGTATCCTGAATATGATCTGTTCTGTATTTAGGAAGCTCAAAGTGTTTAATCGAACTTCGTATAATTACAGCCGTTCCTGCATGCGCCCTATTATCGGGATGAGTGGTGACATATATGTTGTAATTTAAAAGTCGCATATAGTGCCGTTCAGTAAAATGGGTTTCTGATACAAGCAACACATCTATTTTATTTTCATTTAAAAATACTTCTATTTCATGAAAGCGTTGTATCAAACCATTCGCATTCCACACCGCTATAGTATAAAAATATTTAATTTTAATTTATTTATAACGGCAGTTAATAAGTTAATCAATGTTGTTATTTGTTCCGCCTGTTTTGACAAAATTAATTCAAACCGTGTAAACGCACCTTGCATAACAGATGCTATATCAGGACCCTGCTGATTGTCATGAGGACAATATTGTCGACAGAATGATTTTTCTTAACTGCTTGAGAATAACTCATACCTGAAACTACTGAACGTGTTCTGGTATCTTTATTGACGACCTCAGTAACGGGAGTTTTGACGGCATTAGACCGTTTGGCAGGTACTGCAGAAGATCTGGACTTAATAATCTCCTGAAAAACACGACAGCCCTTATAACTTGCAGGATGATTATTTCCGCAATGAATACATGTAGCTGGTTCATTTTTCGAAATAGTACAGCAAATCGTACTGTGGTTGTCTCCGCACTTAACGCACCTCGGTTCACGCTGACAATACTTTTCGGTATGGAAAAAGCGTTGACAACGCTTGCACTGTGGGATATCGTTTCGCTTTTTGTAAGGTGGTTCGAATTTAACTTTCATATTAAGCAAAAATTCTATTTCAAAAATGTCTATTATTACCTTTAGGTTCAAGTTCAACATAAAACAGTGAAAGAGGTTGTCTTGTTTCCCTGTGTTTAATGGGGGAAATATTTCTAACAGTGTGCCCGTACTGAGTAATCGCTTCGGCAATTTCATCAGTTGCTACCGAATGATGCACATTGCGTAAGACGACCCGATACGCCCTTTTTTGACGTGGTTAATAAGTGTGAAACTGTATTTGGCGCTGCTTAAACATGTAAACAACATTCTCATGAGCCGCTAAATTCTTTGTATTAACTTTTATACTATCACGATTAACTATTTTCAAAAAGAAATCATCTTTTGCAATAATATTTTCAAGTTCTCTAACTAAATCATTAATATTTTTTACTCCTGGCACAAAAATTGGAAGCGGATTAGGTTCACTTTTCTTTGAGTCAGAGACATTGTTTACGTTATCCAAGTTTAATTCAGTTAACACACTGAATTTATTTTGACTTAAAATAGGGCTACCACTATTTTCGTCTAATTTCGTAACTTTATTTTTTTCATTACTTTTGTCAGAGCTAACTCTCTTTCTATTATTAAATTTATTTTTACCAACTTGTTGCCAAGTAGCAATTTCAGTCTGAGAATTTAGTAAATCACAGCTGTTAACATCAAGTTGTATATTGACAGAAGAAGCGCGAAATCTAGGATCTCTAATAACAGCAGATTTCTTTTGAATTTGATCAGCTGACAGAGCCGACTCAATTTCAACATCAAACATGTCTTTTTCGCCATTTCTTCCATCTTCCATATTGGAAGGTTATGCTTACACTAAAAATTAAAAAAAAAACCTATTTGCAATTGCTCACCCTCCAGGTAAACATCTCAAAATACAGTTCACTTACATATCAGTCACTTCACACACAAAATGAACAACAACAAATCAAAATCAAAGTATAATTAAACAATTAATAGCACAAAAAAAACACGTGTAGCTAGTGCTGAAACTAAACCGGAAGTTTTATATATTACTATTATTATTATATATATATATATATATATATTATTATTATTATTATTATTATTATATTTCTTTCAGCAAAATTAAATTTTCAGACAGCTGATTGTTGCAATACTTTAAGATTATAAAATAAGTTTCAAAATTAAAAAATAAATAATTTTTTTAATATTTACAATATTTTTTTAGCAATTTAAACATTTTCCGCTGATGGATTCGAGCCACCTATCTCTACCCCTCCATGCAACAATGGTACCATTACTCCAAACATACAATGTGACGTAATCATAAAATTTAGAAAACGGTTACAAATATATTTATTTCCGTATTTAAAGCTAAAATACAGTTTCAAATGTATCAAAATTTATATTGTTTTAAAGGTCTAAACGTTTTCAAATGATTTCTAATTATAAGGATCTTCATTTATTCGTGGGAAGAAAATATTAACAAATTAATGAAAATCAATGCTATTTTCCTACGGTTCAAATTTCTTGGAACAACCGGTATAAATGATCTACCTACTGAGAATAATATAAAATGCTTCAAAATGATCATTTAAAGTCTATGAATTTTCTTATGGTGCTTTTTCGTTTCAGATGATAGCGATTTTCATGTCAATGGTCACTTTGCTGATTGCATTTCTGAACAGTCTCAGTTTTATAAAAAAATATTGAAAATACTGTCTTAAAAATTGGATTCAAATTCAATGTGTTCGTATTAGAACATAAAATGGACTTCATATGCATGGAGTAATTATCTTACTGTGCTTCAATCCAGGAGTTTGGTTCAATATCTCTGATGCATCTCTCTGATCCTTTCATTATCTAATCCCTCTGTAACCCGGTATCCACACCAAAGTAACCCTGTTGTGCTCAGCCGATTGTATGAGGTTCTTCAGGCACTCTTGTACCACCTCAGACCTACTTAAATATGATGCAAATGCTTTCAGGGTTATCTGGCTGCAATACACTCCTTCTCTATCTCTACAACGCTCCATGCGAATTTTACATTGTTGGAAACAATGCTGGAAGTCATTTTCTGTCAGCTCCTTCAGGACACGTACCGCTTTCTCTTTTACAGCTTCCACAGACTCAAATATTTTCTCTTTTAATGCAGATTTCACTTTAGGGAACAGGTAGAAAATAATAACATGTGATGAAACGTGGTTTTTTACTTATGATCCGGAAACGAAGCGCCAATCCATGCACTGGAAGAGCCGAACTTCAAAGAGAGACAAAACAAGACAATGCGCCAGCTCATTCCGCGTTATCTGTCGAGGTTCCTAGCTAAGTACAGCATCTCAGTGTTAGAACATACACCTTATTCACCAGATCTTGCACCATTTGACTTCTACCTGTTCCTTAAGGTGAAATCTGCATTAAAAGGGACAAGATTTGAGTATGTGGAAGCTGTAAAAGAGAAAGCGGCACGTGTCCTGAAGGAGCTGACAGAAGATGACTTCCAGCACTGTTTCCAACAATGGAAAATTCGCATGGAGCGTTGTATGGATAGAGAAGGAGTGTATATTGAAGGTGACAATAAGAGTGATTATGTATAAAATAAAAATAAAAGATTTTACAACGTCAGTCTCGTTATTTAATAGCCACACCTTGTACATAAACAATGCAGCAAGAATTAAAGATCTTTGTTTCATCTTCTTTTTAATCTTCTCATGAAATCTGGTGGATTTACCATGTTACTGATAAGCAAGCAGATATGAATTTTTAGTTTCGAATAGAATTTAAAATAACTATTTTTGATGATATCGCAAATGAATGGTGTTTTTAAATCGGTGTGTAGTGTGTAATTTGAGACATAGTAGGGTGAGCCGGTAATTATTCAGAGAAATTTAGACCGGAATGCTTGAATAGTTTTTAAATTACTCTGTTTTGCGCTACCAAAAATTTGAATACTGTACACCCAGATAGGTTTTCAGAGGGAATTGTAGAGTAATAATTCTGTTTGAGACGTAGACTATGGGTGATTTAAAGTGAATAAACATGTGTAGTTGTTCGTATAAACCTGTTGTTGTATAGTTGTTTGCGACATGATCAAAAATACGTACTTACACTCTATTCGAAATTACAAATTCATAAAAATCAGTGCACGGCAAATCCACCATACTTCATTAGAAACTTAAAATGGAGCAGAGATCTTCTTTAATTCTCTTTACATGATTATGTATAGCTAGTCGAAAAAGCTAAATGTGGGATATTAGATGGGTTTTTTATGTAATATGTTTTACTGGTAATAACATTTCTTTACAAATGTAAGTTTAGTTGAAGCCGTTTTGTCATAATGTGGTGTTTCCAGGTCAGGCTTTGATCGAAATGAAAACCGAGATAGGCTTAGTTGTGTTAAAAAAAAACAAAAAACTGCTGAATGTGTTCTCCAATTTAAGTATTGGTTTAGGTGTAATACGAGATATTTAGCTGTGTTTTTTTGTTGCGGACGGTCTTGATAAAAAAATGTAAATGTAAACTTTGTACAGTTTTAAACAGTCATATTTTAATAAAATATTTGATATCGTTTTATTGTACTACTGCTTTGAAAGGTAAAGAGAATATTTAAAAACTATTTGTAATTTACAACTGGTAATTAAACGTAAAGAAACATCACGTCGAAGCATCTTAAAATTTTCATACGGCTGAAAAATTTGAACTAATTATATTATCACAGACAACTTTTCTACTAAGTTAACTTTGTTAATTTAATTATTCTTAAAGGAATTTAATTACATTAAAAATAAGTGAAAATGGAATAAAATAGCACGGGAAAAGAAAATTGAAAATGTAGGGTTATAAAAGTTATAAATAGAGTAAGAGAGTGAGACTTGGGAGAGGGAGCCTAAATGGAAAAAACACATAGGCCTGTGTCAACTTTGCAACATGTAGTTTGTGTATATTTACAATACGAACAACTTGTTCTTTTGTCTCCTTTTTAAACTTTTTTCCTAGTAAAAGTTTTCCAAAGGGTTGCAACTTCTTTGTGAAAAAAGTTTTTTACGTTAGCAATCTTCTTAAGCCCTAATAACGTCTTGTGTTAGCCTTCGTTTTATTTAACTGTAACGTATAGACGGCTTAGCTATGTGAATTATATTTTTAAAAAACCTACGAAACGGAATCTTAAAAAATTTTAAGCATTTTCACTAGGTTTTACTGAAACAATTTTGGTGGAATTTTTTTCTACTATTTTATCTGTCTTCTTTCTGTAGAAGGCTTAACTGAAGATAAGTGAATTTATGCTGGTTTCATTCTAAATTACATTTCTTGGTAGAATATAAAAAATGTTACTAAATTACTCTGACGTAAACAACCAGTTCTTTTTTATTTAGAACATTGTACCAGTACACCAACTAAAATATTTTTCCTTAAAAGCATTTGTAGTTGTTTTGCGAATATTGTCAGAATTGTGCAGAAAACTCGCAAAGGAAGTGTAGGACTTATCTAAAACTCATAACTAAATACTAGCGTGTCTGTGCGAATAAATTTGCGCAATAATTATATTGATCTAGGCTACTTAATTTATTCTTAAAAACTATTTTCACCATTAACTTACACTTACTCTTATAAGGGTTTTATAAAAATATTAAAATATGACTTTAAGTATTAGGTTATAGCTATTTAATTATTGTAATATACCAAATTTACTGAACATCTGGAATTGTTTATTTTTTGTGTCTATTAAAATGATAAACATCTCCAGCTGATTATTATTTAAGAATTATTTAAAATTATTTCACATTGACAAAATTATTTTAATAAAAAGTTATTTATTCCAGTTGCTAGGCGACTAGAGAAGAATAAGATGGATTTTGTATAAAATTATTTTCAGTGAGGGACAAGATGGCGAATTAAACGGGTGGTCCCTCATTCATCCATTCATCCGTTCAGTGTTATTTTACAAAGAGACATAAAAATATTTAACTTTATAATAAGAAGGATTAACTGATAGGTTTTCAATGATAGATATGTAAAAAATAATGAATAAATTTCATGACGGATAAACAAAACATTGATGGAAATGTCAATGTGTTGTTATACAAGTGAGTCTTAAATATTTTTACGTTGTGTTGTTTTATTTATGTACTTTATTGTCATTTACAATATTGAAGTAATTTTCCAGACTATAAGCCAATTATTATTATTTGTTACCAAGAAATGTTAGTATGGTTAAACTGAAAATAGGTGTCAGTGGACATGTTAACAGTAATAAATTAACTGTTGCTAACTTTCTATCAGATGCAAAAGACAGTAGTGGCAATGATCACACTACAAATATTTTAATTCTTGTGTGAAATAGTATAGTTCTACAACTAATTTGGCATACCCTCGTGGAGGAACTTATCACACAGCAAATTTGGAGAATTTTTATCATGGGGAATATTCAGTTCTCTTCAAATTGACATCTCCATTGTGGGGATAAGACTTTAATTTGGCGAATCCCTTATGAAGAGATATTTGTTCTCTTCATTATATTCTATTACAACTCACTTGCGCTATTATCGAGGACACTTAAACAAATTGTGTTTCTGATTCGAATTTTGTGACGTCGTGACATAATAGTAGCAACATCAAAATTTTAATTGAATCACACATTTATTTAATTTACAAAATTTCGTTACAATTTTTGCCAATTTTCATTTTAGGATTTTTTTTACAAAATCCTGAAGTGTTGTATCTACAACTTTGTAATATTTTTTTTTTCAATCCATTGGATAAAACTGTGTATTGAAAGACAAACAGAATCTCCATTTAAAAAAGTTACGTTGGACCAGATTTTGCGTTTTAAATACGTGATTAGTCAACGTAAATATACATAATATTGCTGTGAATACACATTAATTAACTGCTACATTTTAACTTAGTTCAATAAATGTGTCTTCTAATATTTACCCTAAGTAGCTTACACAGTTTTCTTCAGCAATCGCTTGCAGGTTTATTTATTTTTTAATAGAAACTTATTTAGGAAGGAATTCTGTACACTATACAGTGTCTTGTCGATTGGTATGTAATTTTTTAAATAAATGCAAATTAGCGCAGCCTTTTTAAGAATTTTGGTAATTTATTGGTATATTTTCTCCCTGATTAATTACTAAAGTACATATTTTTAAATCCACTGTGATGACGTTGGTACGCCGAATTTAGATCGTAGTAAGCGGCAATCATAACAGCAGGGAATCGTGTCGATAACACCCTGACCGGCTGTTCTGAATAACTGAAACGTGATCACAATTAAGGGTAGGCTTAATGGTAGCCCTACATTTTTAAGCGAAACAATTATTCCTGTGTTATACATTTCGTTCTTCTTGTATTTTTGTTTATTCTATATTTTTTTTACGAGAGGAAACCGAATTTACCTCGGTACCCAGGTAGGTTTTTACCTGTGGTATGCGGCACTTTGCCGAAGGCAACTATCCGCCAAAACCTCTCAGTTCCTTTCTATCCCATCCCGACTTACCGCGGGATCACTGTTAGCCATAACAGTGGCTGCGGTGACGACTTTACCATTATAACAACCCGATTGGTAATTTTAAAATTAACCCATATATTTTGTTTCAAACCGCGGGGAATTCCCAAAAATAGATATTTTCTTAACGTGCTTTCGTATTGAGGTTATTGTTCGTGATATGTACTAGTAAAGTCGTGTTTGTGACAGTGAAATAGAATTTGATGGCTAAGGTTATAATGTCAGTGTAAGTGAACCTGGCTGCACCAGAACGGTTAAAAAAAGAAATACCAACATATAGGCTAATTGATCTTAAGCCTCTAATTGACGAGAGCTACAAAGTATATAGAGAGATGGTATTGTCACATACAACATAGAGATTTAGAAGAATTTTCCGTCTGATTGTTGTACACATACCACAAGATAGAAAGTTTGGGACAACGAAACGTTGGAAGGACCAATTCCAAATAATGACGTAATTGGTTATTGAATTATACTTGTGAGAAAGAAGAAATCCAATAGGCCCTATATAAATTTTGACCTAAAATATTGACGATAAATGAGAACTTTTTTATTTTATTATATTATTTTATTATTTTTAATAGTCGTATCGACGGCTTGATCATTAGCGACCACTGTGGGTTTTAACACTGTAATGATGGGTTTGAAGTGTTAATATTTCAAGGTCCTAGTCAGGAATCGTACCCGGGACCTTTCGCTTTGTAGCCTAACGTGCTAGTCACTACGCCACGGAGGCGGTCAGGAACATTTTAATACACTAGAAAAATACCTAAGTTACACATGTTTTAAACAGCGGAACTGTAACTTATCACGTAGGCGAACTCTAGGTTACTTAAGTTCGATCTGAAATAAAATATTATAGAAAGTATATGTGAAATTATTATTTAAGCAAACAAATAATGAAACTTACTTGTGTTATGAATAATATAATGTATCCAGTTATTTATTGGTTAGTAGTTGTATTTAATTAATCAAATAATATAAACATTTACGGCCTTTGGTCTTGATTCAAAACCGCTCTTGAAGCTCTTACGACATTATGACATGTATATTTTCTTATTCTTTACAAATTAACATTTTTCTAATAATGATAAACGTTAGAGTAAGTTGTTGTATACTATTTCTTTAATTTACACAAAAATAGTAGAAATATTTGGTACAAACTTGTAAACCAAAATTTTTGTAAAATCTATTAAAACTTTAATGTTAGTGTCAGAAATTTCAAGAATGTTTCCAATTGCAATATTAAAAATTAAAAACCTTGTAAAGAATTTTGAGTGATTTTTTCTTCCAATAAATCGCACTTTATATATTCTGATGGAGTTGAAAGGTAATATGTTTTTATTCCATCTCTTTCTTTGAGTCTTGACCGTTTCTTCATGAAATTTTTATATCCGGTATTCACTTGGACGGCCATAAATTGGAGGAGTTCTGTTTTCAATTCCACCCCTTGTTGCATCGGATAGTAGGCACCGGGGTTGGTGTAGTACGTAGCGGTAAAGAAGCCTAATATTTAAAGGGCTGCAGGGAGGCTATGAGAGAAAGTCACAAGGGGGCGTAAAGGGGGTTGGTGCTGGTATTAGCTGTGTTTTAAAGTGTTTGTGAGGGCCCGTCCCTATGGGACATAACGGCTCTGCATATTTTACCAGACCGGAGCTGCAGCTCATGCTCTAGAATTACTACTACTATTGCTATATACGTACCCAAACCCAAACCCAGTACCACAGTTTTCTCTCACCGACCTCTCTCCCTCAACACCATTCCTTCAAAACATCGCAAAGCATTCCCTCCTGGCAAACCTTTCTGATGTTTGCCCGTCTACTCGTCCGTCCAAAACATCCACATTCATTTCCCTTAATTATTTCAGTCTGTTCGATTGACGACTCACTCACTGTCCCTTACATTTCGATTGTAGCCTACCTTTTTTATTTATTTTGACAGCCGTAGAACCCAGTATTCTGTAAATATTTTTTGTCTCAGGTTTTTCTATCCATTGGTCTATTTACTTTTATATAGCCTTCTTTTATTCGGGACGGATTTAAACGTTAAATGTTCTTATCTCTAATCCTAATAAATACATACTTATTTTTCTTTTATCGTTTTATTTAGCACTGCTGTAATTTTGTCAATAAATTATTTTACAAAATAGCTTTTTTAAACGTTAATTCTAGGTGCATTAACTGTCGAATTCACTGCGACTGTCTTTTAAACATTTAAAAAACAAATTAATAAAAGCTTGTATATTTATGTCTTAGTAATTTAGTAACAATAAGGAATGTTCAAATATCTCGAAAATTTTAGCCTAAAATATTGACGATAAATGAGGAATTTTGTTAGTTTATTTAAAGTCGCATTGACAGCTTATTCATGAGCGACTACTGTGGGTTTTTGATACTGAAACGGTGGGTTTTACAGTATTAAAATTTCAAGACCCTAGCTGGGAATCGTACCTGGGACCTTTCTCTTTGTAGGCTACCGCGCTAGTCACTAAGCCAACAAGGCGGTCAGGAACATTTTAAATCTTCATCTTCTTCCCCCTCTTCCTCCTTATCCTCTTTGTCGTCGACCTCCTCCTCCTTCGTTACGGATTAGGCACATTGCCTGTTCCAGCTTTTATCCATCTTCTTCGTGGTCTACCTAAAGACCGTACTCCTTGTGGACGCCATTGTAAGGCCAGTAGCGGATATCGATCCTCTAACGTGCGGGTTACATGTTGTCACCACTTCTCTCTATATCGTTCAATCTTCTAACTCACAGTTTCTGTTCTACCCAAATCATGCCAGGTTGTCTCACTCTAGATGCGATCCCTAAGTGTTGCTCATCTCACCGATCTCAAAAAACGCATTTCAGCTGCTTCCAACTTCCTATCCTCAGATTTCCTTAAAACCGATGTTTCACTACCGTACAACAAAATATTACATCATATAGCCTTAACTGCGTTTCTTTCCGGGCTCCTGATTTAAATGTTCTATTCATGTAACCGCAAACACGTTGAAACCTTGAAACTCTCGTCATTACATTACATTCACCTTCATATACCATATTGGAACCCAAGTACTTAAAACGTGAAACCTGCTCCAACACTCTGTTCTCCAGTACTATCTTGGTGCGAATAGGTAACTTACCCCTAAAAGCCATTACTTTTGTCTAATCGATAGAAAAACATTGAAATTCATTACAAAATAACTCTTTAAAAAAAGATTACAAAATAACGAAAGTTACGCATCTTTTAAACAGCGAACTCTGTAGAATAATTGAGTGTAATAATAATCGGTAATAGAAACGATGAGGAAAAATAGAATATCCTTCTTTGGACATATACTCAGAACAACCAAAAATAGAATCACTAACCAAATAGTCAAAAAACTCTACCAGAAAAAGATAGAAGTAATAATTATGCGTAAGAGAAATCAAGAAAGATATTAAAGAATTAGGCATCACCTTTGAAGATCTAGAAAATGAAACCGAACAGCTGAGACTATTAAAAGATAAAAATATTAGATTCCAAGGAAAAGTATAGCTTGAGTCCCAGCTCCGTGTACTAGTTGGAAGGAATGCAATGCGTTGTTATAGTAGTGGGAGAATGAATGAGTTAGTAGTATTTCACAGCTGATGCATTTGTAGTGGTATCGTGTACTAACTAGACTAAAAAAATACTCTTCCGGCGTCATCAATTAATCATCAATTTAACAAATACCTACCGGGTTATTAACTTGGTCGGATTCATAATATTTAACTTGCTATTTTATATCACATTTTAATATGTAAATAAAAAAATGTAATAAATACAAACAAATATTTTAAACACGGAAAGTTTGAAAACGAATGTTTTGTATTAGAGTAATACAACAATCGTATTCCCAGCATGCGTCACTCATTCATTATACCTCACCCCTACCCTTCACCCCGCAACTACACAGAGCTTGGACCCGATCTATAGATAAACGAGGAAGCAGGGAAGTGATCTTTTCAGAAGCAGAAAAGCAACGATAATCTACCAGAATGAAAGAATACTGGAGGAAAATCAAAGAAAAGAACCAGAAGAGAGTGCCCTGAAATTGATTTAAGTGATCACTGCAGTCTTAAAACAAAAACAACCAAAAATGTGAAAATTTGGAAACGTGATCTCTGTGCTATTTTAGAAAAATGTGTTTATTGCGAACAAATCTCCGTTTAATACGAATAGATTTGATATTACTAAAATTAATATGATTTAACCTCAATATTTGTAGGACTCTGCCGCCGTAGTGGTAATATTGTTAATGTAATACACAATTGATATACTATCGTAACAATCAGAATGTATATCTATCTATACGAATCCATGTTAATTATTACTATTGCTACATACAGTTTTACATGTAATTGTTAATGATTACAAATTGCAATTACATTAATTGTACTGTAAATTACGATGACAAATAATAGTGATTCAGATGTTATGTAATTCATAATAATTGAAATGGTAATACTGTACTAGTATGAATTACCAGACTGCATTGCAATACACCTTAGTACGGTTTGTATGCAACCAAGATCATACGTCGGAGATTCAGTGTCGTTGTATTAGAGCGACGA
This sequence comes from Catonia carolina, assembly GCA_035578175.1. NCBI lineage: Eukaryota > Metazoa > Arthropoda > Insecta > Hemiptera > Achilidae > Catonia > Catonia carolina. Next base: position 21,702,350 of record JAQMRL010000003.1, on the reverse strand, counting down.
CAGACAGTGTGAACTGTCAGTTCCAGGACGCGACTGAAGTAAGCACTAAGCATATGGTGTTCGGTTAATACAATATATCAACGCTGTCAAATTCACTATGCACAGACAAATGTAGTAACGGATTACGGTAAATATACTCGTCGTACAAACGCAAAGGTGATGTGAAGACATTTCCTTCCTTCCCTTTCCTTCATTCATTCTCTTCCTACCACTACTTCTGACACTTTCTTGTCATCTTCATTATCCATCATTTCATATATTAAGACCTACTTTCTCACATTCAAATTTAAGGGAGGACTCGGGATAAAAATTTGGTCATTTTGGCTTAATTAGTTTTTGTTTCTGTGGCTTTTAAATAAGTAATCAAATCAGAAGACTATTAAGCATATGAAACCATTTCTAAACTAAACACTCAACGAAACTATCTATGACGAACTGCAAAAATATTAAAAATCTGGTGTGAAACACTCACACAACTTTCTCTTGCCAATGCAAATAATTAACAATATAATGTAACATTAGAAATAAACAAAAACTAACCTCAATAAACATAACCTAATTTTAATCATGAGTGAAAGACGCAAAATGAAAATCAACCTCAGTTTGGGTTAAAAATACGGAAACTCACTCTTTCACACTAAACTAGGGTCTGTAGAGAAAAATTCTCTATATAAAAGTTGTAGATCTTTTTATTTCCTATAAAATTAATTATATACACTTTTGTCGTTAAATGCATACTAAGGCCGAAATCTTAAAAAAATCGATTTTTCACACGTTTTCGTGAGAAAAAAACAGAAAATTGCTAATTACTGCTAAACTAAGCGTTATACAAAAAAATATTTGAAATAAAAGTTGTAGAATTTTACATTCTCTACATTTTTTATTATATAAAGTTTTGCGCTAAATTGCATATTAAAGCCGTAATCTTAAAAAAACTATGTTTTTACGTGAAAACAGCCTCACCAAGAATTTCAGCAAACATGGCGCCTACCCTATCTTGTAGAGCATAAAAAAATGATTAAACCAGGCGATTTTTAAAAATCGTAGGACCAGTTTTTGAGAAAATTGCAAAAAAGTGAAAAATTACACGAATAAACTACTACTTCCGGTTGACCGATTTTGATGAAAATGTTCGTGTCGGGTCCGGTAGTGGTATGTAACTTAAGTTTCAAGTTTCAAGTTCGTACGATGTTCCGTTCTTGAGATATTCTGTTCACACACAGACACACACACACACACACACACACACAGACCAATCGCTAAAAACATGTTTTTTGGGTTCAGGGGGTCTGAAACGTATAGATCCGGTGAAAACTTGATTTCGAAAAATCGACATGAAAACAATACTTTCCTTCCTATTACTCAAATAGGCAAGAGAAAGTTATAATTGTGTTTTCTTAGCAACATTATGTTATTTTATTTACGGGGTTTAAAATCTTAAATGAGGTATTTATTTTAGGAAATTCAAAAATTATTAAAGCATGTTTTTTAAATCAGCTTTGTGCTTAAATACAAAGGAATTTTCTCTGATGCTAATCCGTACTTAAATATTTCTCTTTTAACTGGTGAAGTCATTTTTGTAGAAGTGAAATTAGTACTTTTAACTATACCAAGTTATACATACGACTCGGTCTTTATGGTCCATAACATCTTTATCCTTTTGTTAAACCACTGTTTCGTTTACTTTACAGGTTTCTTTTTAATACTGTATTATATTTTGAAATTTACTTTACAGTTTTCGTTTTGTAAAATAATTGGTTTTTCAGTTTGATATTGTTACTTTCTGTATTGTATGTTGTTGTTAATAGTTTTAGTTTACCTTTGAAATACTCTTTGTTAAAAATTGAACTCTGCTTCATTACTATCCTGTCTCATACAACACATTTAGAATTCATTGATGTGCTGATTTAAAAACTAACTAGGTAAACCTGTGCGGGAAAACCCGCACAAAAGTGTAAATTTGTTTTTATAGAACTTCTCTGTAAACACATTTTTTTTGTTTTATTGTACTACTGGTTCATTGAATCTTCTTCTGTTCTCATTCGGCTCATGATGGAACTTCATAAAAAAATTGTATAGTGGCAGGCGATTTTCAGTTCGTGCAATTGCCGCTTCATATTTTACCATGTCACCCAGTTTCTTATAGCTTTGAACATATGGATTGACAGCAGTCATAACTGCTCCTATTTTTTCTAAAATCTCATTATTTAATTCCTCATAAAAACAAAACGATACTGTGATTTTACTAGATTTAGATGGGAAAGTGACAGAGCCTATTAAAACCAATAGAGGAGTTCGACAGGGATGTTGTATATCGTCGACATTGTTTAATATATATGTGGACGACATGTTGAGAACGTGGAAATATAATGTAGACCCAGGTATACAGATCTCGGATGGCTTCTTTATGAACTCTCTTTTGTATGCGGATGACAAAGTTGTAATACAACAGAATGAAGACGAGTTACAAAAATCGGTATTTATGTTGGAACAAGTTGCAAAACAATACAATCTGGAAATATCATCCACAAAATCTAAAACTATGGCTTTTAAAGGTAAATATACAATAAGGACGAGAATAGAGATGAATGGAAGGGCAATAGAACAGGTTAAACATTTTCAATATCTTGGGAGTGATGTTTCATACGATTTTGATAAAGACATAACAGTTAAACTGGCCAAATTTCAGAATATTTGTGGAAATATTCACAGACATCTGAAGAATAAAACTAGGAAGGAAACACGCCTCAAATTTTTCAACAATATTGCGGTTCCAACACTCCTATATGGCAGTGAGTCTTGGGTGCATACTGCTAAAAGCGATAGTAGAATTCAAGCTGCGGAAATGAAGTTTTTACGAAGTGTGCATGGATGTACCAGAATGGATAGAATAAGGAACGTGGATTAAAAGCGCACTATCAGTTCAGTCTTTGCATGAAAAGATAATACAAAATAGACAAAGATGGTGTAGTCACCTGAACAGAATGCCAAACGAAAGGATGCCAGTGGCAGCTTTAAATTATCAACCAGTTGGCAGAAGAGATGTAGGGAGGCCGAGAGGGAGATGGGTACCGGAACAGGTTCATGTAACCTAATCCTTTGAAGTGAAGATGATGATGATAAAAACAAAACCAAAATATAGCAGATCGAATTGTATACAAATTTACAACAACTACGTTGGAAATTCCAAAGCGATCTGACCGTGACACTGCCAATCCGTTGGTAGGCATATACCTTTAGTTCGTTAAACTTGCCCCCTCTCCAAACTGAAATAGCTGTGCGAGATGTGGAAGGAATAGATAGAGAAAGAGAGAGGCCTATACTTCAGTTCGTTGAACTTGCCCCCTCTCCAATCTATTTTAGACCTCCTATTTTACGTTCATAAATTGAAATATTTGATTTTGGAGAGTTTTCTGCAAATCTACTCGAACAGACGATTCATTTGAGCCCACTTCGGGGAAAATCGGTGAAGGTTCAAGTGGTTAAAATCGTGTTGAAAAAAAGCTGCTCGCTATTAATATATAGATCATTCGTAAAAATTTTGACTTTTCATCTTCTTATTGCTGTTTTACTATTTCAGTAAAATGTCTAAATTTCCAGTGTATGATTATTATTTTGATATTGATAATTAAGTTTTGTTAATTTATTTAGATTAAATTTTTTTAATTCATACTTTTTATACTATGTACTTTTATGTATATAATCATGCGAGGATTTACAACCCCGTCTGTAACTCGCTTCGCAAGCATCACCTCTCTACCTTGCCGGTCACCATTGGAAAGCCGCCGCAAAGACATTACCTCCAACACGTCACTTCCGGCCTACCGCTCCTTCTTCTACCGGCTGGCGTCCACTCCCATACTCTCTTTGGCCACTTACCATCCTCCATCCTCTGCAAAAGGTCAAACCATTTTAATTGCTTCCGGGATTGAATGCCAATTCTTCTCGTAACAACAAGGTATCCCAGAACAGAATCCAGTCGTTAGAGCATGTAAACAGAATGTGGGAGGATAGGATACGTAAGCAGACACTGGGCTATAAGCCGGAGGGCAGGAGAGAACGAGGACGCCCGAGAAAGAGATGGACAGATTTGAGAGGTTTGGAACAGGCAGAGATCTCTAATCCTTGAAAGGCAGAAGAAGAAGAAGAGCCAATTCTTCTTCTAATTTCGGAATTCGATCGATCCGCGACACACGATAGCTCCGCCTCCAGAAATCCATCTCCACCGCTTTTTGGTGAATCTTCTGCTTCTAGTCAATTCCCACACTTCCGCCTCATAGTACTTTTAACTGCACCCAAAAACTTTGCTTTGAAATTACAAAGAGACTATGTTAAAAAAAATAAAAGTTAAATTAAATTAATGAAATGTTAAATAAAAAATAAAAATGATGATAATAGTATGAAAAAAGTTATAATTATTGTTGTATCCTTGGCCCTGTTTTAAACTTAAAATAGTATCAACACTCTTCAGGATTTATAACTTTACATTTTTTTCATTTTTTTTGTTTATTTACAATCTGTTAATATTGCAATATACTAAGATTTCTTTATAACTATATAAAATGGGTTAGGGAATAGATTGTTTGTTGTAAGAAATTGTGTACTGTATGGGGTATGTGTTAAACAAGAATTGCGATGAATAAGATGGTTTGAATAGGAGTTATAGGAAATCATAAGTAGTAGAAACATTTGTTTTTAGTTTTATTTTTTGTACTCGGTTCGAGAATAGCGGCATTTATTAGGAAGATCTCGTGTGTTTGTATAACTATCAGACGGCAAATATAAAAACAGTTAGCGCCTTTGTAGTCGGGCCGTCAATACCTGAATCATGAATGGAAAGTGTATCGGCCTGTTCGAAATAGGTTGTTAAGGAACCAGTTCTTTGTAATACAATACCGGTTCCTTGTAATACATAAAATACTTTCTTTTAATTTTACCCCAAAATCAAAAATATTTGTATTATAATTACCATAGAATTATTTGTTTTTACGAATTTGGGTGCTTCCCATGAAATATTCCTGAGCCTTGCCATGAAATAACGGACTTCCTCGGTCTCGGTGTTAAAACAGTGTACACATAATTAAAACATACACATAATTTTAAATAAAAACATTTTAATGTTAGAGTTAAACTTAAAATAGTATCAATATAAAAAATCACATTATCAGTATAATGGGTATACAGTTATGGTGAAATTACTAACCAAAATAAAGGAATATTTGGAAGAGGGGTTATTTTCAAATGGTGTTGAAATATACGAGCTTACAATTAGACCTTCCGAGAATTCCTGGAGGGTTGTGGTGCGAAATGAGCAAACCGCAGAAAATATAATTCTGAGTAATCTGCTTTGGGATTAGATAAGGCTACATGAAACAACCTTTAACAAAACTCGAGTACGAATTTCGTATACTGTTATTGTACGTACATCCAATATAAAACGCCCTAATTGGTTCGTGTTGCCATATTTTTTTACTCATCTTTGCAGAGTACGAAGCCAAAAATAGTATTCATTCATCATTTTTTGTTACTTATCTACACCAGTGTTGCAAGTAATGTTGTAAAATGTTTCCGTACATGAGATTCCATAAATATTTTAATCGCTTGCATTTAAAGATTACGAAAGCTAGCCACATTTTTAGTGGATTTGAATCGGTATAGCCTAATTGATTTCGGTCTCCTGTTTCGAATAAATAAACAAATGTTTTTGTCGCGTGATGTAATTCAGGGGCTTGTCATTTTTAATAATCAACAAATTTGAAACAATTCCATGTATCCTATCAATAAATTATTGTTCTGAATAAACCAATACACTACATTAGTCTAATACATCTGACGTGTAAAATCTTGGGATTCGAAATAAGACGGTTACGGTACGGTGCGGAATATAAAAAGGAGAGCCGGCCATTTCCCTTGGGTTAAGCCAAGAAGATTATAAAAATACCTTGGCCACGACAGCAAAATTTTTATTATTAACTAAATGTTTGATTGTTTTTATCTATAATTTTCAAAAAGAATATTCATTTTTGCCAGTCATCTAAACAAACTAGGTGGCCGCCTCCGTAACGTAGTGGTTAGCGTGTTAGCCTACCACGTGGAGATCCCGGGTTCGATTCCCGGTTAGGAAATTTTCTCAAGTTAGAACCCACAGTTAGAGTCACAAATGCACTGTAGTTGCTAATAACCAAGCAGTTGATGCGACTTCATATAAATAAATAAATAAATAAATAAAAACAAACTATGTATTTCTTACACAATTATTTGTTATTGTTTAGGTCATCAGCCGAAAGAATTAGGTGAACCTCTAGAGGCTTTACTAAGTAAAACGAGGAGTGAGGTGGTTTACAACTGCCTTCCTCACTGAGTGGAAAAGTATACTTATCAGCGTGCCGGTCCCACTAAATAGTATGTAGTTTCCACCCTACGAATGACACCTTCTCTTCATTCACCACACGGTCTTGCTGTATCATAATTTGAAAAAAAATTGTGTCACTCGATTCCTCTTAAAAAGTAGATACAGATATCATTGGGTTTGAAGTCCAGTTTCATCGAGAAGTGACCCAAACCGAAAGTCAAAAAATCGAATTCAGAATTTCGAAACAAAAGTAGTGTCATTCAATTCCTTTTAAAAGAGTTGATACAGAAGATACTAATGGTTTTTCCCATAAATAAAAGGCAACCCTTTTTAAAAATTGCACCACTTATGAGACGCGTCATCTCATGAAAGGTATTTTTTTACTTCGGTTTTTTCAAAATTTATTTTCTACGTGCTGAGGTAATACAATTAATGACTTAATATTAAGCGTTTAACAAAGTTATTTTACGTTAAACCTAAAATAAGTTTTATTTTCGGCCCTTAATTTTTGAGTTTTATGTCAGATTCTTTAAAACTATGGAAGATACAATTCTGAAACCTGTTATTTTAAATGTTTCACGTTAAAAACCATAACTTACTACTTCATTCGTTTCTTAATAAAAGACTTAAACATTTTAGTTTGGCCTCACCTCACCGGAGTAACTGAACTTCAGCCGAAATCTTTTATCAGCTGTAAACTCGCTAACGAAGCGTTTCCAGACCTATGGTTTTATGAACATTTTTTCTTATTTTTAATTATACAATCTCTTTCAAGATTTTGACCATACCTTTTAAAGTCAACCTGTGCAATATTTCGTGCCTCGGACAGACAGGTATTATTGCAAAAGAATATTTTTCCTGTAATTAATGACGAAAACGAAATTTATTTATTACTGCTAACTAAATTTTCGTGTGATTACACAACTTTCTCTAACTGAGTTAGTTATTTATACTCGTATGAACGAAAGTAAAACTTAAGAATTTAGCTTTAATGTTAAATTCGAATACTTTGAAAGTTGATGTTTATGAAATACTATCTAAAAGATTTAGATTAAAAATTGAAAACCGGCAAATTAACTTTAACCAGTTTACGCTCTATTTGTTATTATAAAATTTATAAGTAGCAGTAGTTTTATTCTTTATTCAATTAAAAACAAAAAAATTAATATTCATTAGCGTTACGTTAAGATGTGACGTCACTAAGTCGGATCAAACCTTGCGATGCAGACTTAAAAGTTTTCTCTTTTCTCTTTCTATCTGATTACCAAAATGACACAAGAAAACTTTCCTCTCTTTTACTCATAACGAAGGGTTTTGTCTTTGTCTTCATATTACTTAGGAATGTACTTCATAAAGAACAATATTTATAGATGTAGTGTAACTTTACTATTAATTCATTCGTTTAAGTTATCACAAAGAACCTACTTAAAGAAGTCACTTTTCAACTTAAATTCATTAAGTATTCATCAACAGAATTTACTTTACAATGAATTATTGTTAAATACAGAAAACTTGTTGTACTCTTTTAACCCTTGAGTAAAAGCAAAGCTAGTTTTCAATTGTCAACAGCTATACGATCATATTCTTGTTCATTAAGTTTATTTTTACTTTAAAATGTCTGCTACATTTACACTTCGTCATTAAAATTAAATACAAATAATATTTCCAGCCATAGGCACAGCTAAATATTATATTTAGCTATTATATTTATATTCATGTGGAATTTATAAAATTAAATGTAATAAATGTAATGAAATATATTTAGGTAAAACCACCAGAACTTTTAAAAACCGGTTTACAAAACACTATTCAAACTATAAAGGAAATCGAAAATTCTCCAGTGTAACTGAACACATGATCAAAAATAAACATACGTACTATGTCGAGTATAAAAAAATAATCTAGAAATATTAGAAAAGAATACCAGACAAAATGCAGTTGAAATTTTGGAAAAATATTATGTTTGTAAATACAATAACAGGGAAAAATTAATGAACAAACAGATTGAATATGACAATCAACTGATTAAGTTGGTAAGACTGTTTTAAATATAAGAATTGACTATTCCTTATCTACCACGGTTGGAGTAGGAAGTTTTTTAAATTTTGACGTAAAAAAATTTTATGAAGATGTATACAAGGTACACGAAAGCGCTATAAACATTGGTAAGTGTTTTATGTTACCGTATTCTGGTGGTTAGAAATATATATTTCAATTTTAAATAATACGGCTGTTTAAAATCGTACATAGGATGTTTGTTAAAATAATATATATACAGGGTGATTCAAAACTATACGCAATCTCTTAAGATCTCATTCTATAGCTGAAAATAACAAAAAAATTCATATAAAAATATGCCTGAAAACGCTTAGTTAGCGAGTTACGGCTAGCGAAAAATTTCACATAGAACTCTGTACCCTCGGTGAAGTAAGGCCGTATAAAAATGTTAAAGGTAGTTACAAAGATACAAATACGATTGTTTCTTATGTATTTTAATCTTAAAAATTGAATAAAATTGGTTCCAGAGCTGTAAATGCAATACTTTCAGAGATATATTACATAAAACAGAAGAATTGATGCAAAGAAATAACACGTTTTTATGTTTAACGTAAGATTACTTCCATAAGTGGTAAATAAAGGTGTATTTTTTCTTAAATAAATTTGTAGAAATTTTAATTCTGAAAAGATTCTTGTGAATTACTCAGAAAAAAATGAATAATAGATATTGAAATTTCGCTTTATTTAAAATCAAAACAGACGCACATAAAACGCACATTCTTAACTGCATAAAATAGGTTGGGAGTAACAGCTGATCATTATCAGTTGTTACTCCCAACCTACATATTAGTTAATATTTTATGCATAAAATTTTGTGCGTTCTTTAGATTAGCAGCCGAATGGTTGGTTTGAACCTGTAGAGGTTTTACTAAGTAAAACGAGTTGTGAGGGGATTTACCATTGCCTTCCACACTGAGTGGAAAAGTACGCTTATCAGCATGCCAGGCCTTATGAAAATCAAATATTTTCCACTCTTTAAATTACACTTTCACTTCATTCACCACAGGGTCTGACTGTATAATGAAATTCATTACTTTCAAAGGAGACAACTGTGATTAGTGTCTTTTGCACCTCTACCTCTTCTCTTCTTAAATGATTCAGTCATTTAATTGGCTAACCATGTGATAAGAAACATAACTATTTATTTTAGCCCTGCAACGAACAGATTGAGTGTAGATAATTTGACACTCCACCTGTCTGTTATGTGCAGTAGTCATTCTACTAATGGTTAAAATCTTAGGTATTGTTAATACAGAACTTGTTTCTATTAAAGTAATAAATTTTACACCTTTCTTGAGTAGATTAACTGAGTCAATATTTGTTGTGTTAACAGGTACGTGGGACATGTGTTTACTTATCAAAACATTAATTTCTACTACCTTGGAATACCGTAAGTCTGTTTAAATTATACTTACCTAACTAATTCAGAGAACTGACGCTTATAATGCATTAAACTAATGCATTCTAGAAGACAACTCGTACGCCATCTCCATCGCTAGCTATGTATGTTACATACTCAATCAGTGTTCCATATAATGCAGGACGTGATTTACTGTATAATTGGTGTGCATTAAGATGCATTGTTCATCATTATTAATAAATCTGATCTTAAGAACGGAGGATATCACTCAAAATAATCTACGTCATTGGTTTGCAGACAGGAATAAATTTAACATCTTTGATGAGATATACAAATTTCATTTACTGAAGCTTAATTCAATATTTCTTGACACTTTTAATCTTAATTTTCTTAAACTCGAGGTATAGACTGAAATATATCATTGATGAAGAATGTTTTGAACTGTTAACGTAAGCTAGAAAAACCTTTGAAATAAAAAAACAGCTTGCTGGCTACAAATATTGATTTAAAGATTAGAAAAAATTTCTTAAAACATTATGTTTGGTGTGTATCATTATATGGGATTGAAACTTGGGTGATAGGGGCTGTAGAAAAGAAGAGGATAGAAGCTTTTGAAATGTGGTATTATTGGAAAATGTTAAATATTAGGTGGGTGGACAAGATAAGTAATTTAGAGATTCTTAGGCGAGTGGATGAAAAAAAGTAATATATGAAAGCATCTTACCAGAAGAAAGGATAGACTAGTGGGGCATATCTTAAGACATCCAGGTATTGGTCTATCAATAATAGAGGGTAATATTGAGGGAATGAATTGAAGGGGGAGGGAAAGGTTAGAATATATAAAGCAAATTACAAAATATGTAGGGTGTTACAGGTATGTAGATATGAAACAACTTGCGCAAGATAGAACAGCTTGTTTGGTTTTAAAAGCTGAATTTAGGTTTTAAAAGTTTACATCATTTTTTTTACTAGGAAAATATTCTGAACTAAGAATTTTTTTGAGAAAGCTTCTCTGAAACTACTTTTTCCAAAGAATTTATCGCATAAAGAACAAAAAAACAGAAGATTTTAAACGCTAAAAAAGAAGACAGAATGTGTAATTTAATATGATATACTAATTTTAACAAATTTTGAATAGAAGGATGATAAAGAACTTCAAAAGTACTGATGGGTTAAATAAGTAGAATAGATAATCGAAAGAAAGCACTAAGTTTACTCCCAGAAAATGAAGGAAGTTTTGGAAAGTAAAAATCTGGTGTGAAACACTCACACAACTTTCTCTTGCCAATGCAAATAATTAACAATAAACCTAACATTAGTATTAAAACATTAGAGATGAACAAAAAACTAACCTCAAAAAACATTAGTGAAGTACGCAAAATTAAAATCGACCTCAGTTTAGCTTAAAAATACGGAAAATCGCTCATTCACGCTAAACTAGGCACTGTACAAAAAAATGCTTAAAATAAAAGTTTTATTTCTCTTAATTTCCTATAAATTTAATTTATACACTTTTGTCGTAAAATGCATTCTAAGGCCGAAATATTAAAAAAATAGATTTTTCACACGTTTTCGTGAGAAAAATACAGAAAATTGCTAATTACCGCTAAACTAAGCGTTATACAAAAAAATGTTTGAAATAAAAGTTGTAGAATTTTACATTCTCTACAACTTTTATTATATAACGTTTTGCGCTAAAATGCATATTAAAGCCGTAAACTTAAAAAGAAAATGTTTTTACGTAAAAACAGCCTCACGCAGAATTTCAGCAAACATGGCGCCTACCCTATCTTGTAGAGAATAAAAAATTGAGTAAACCAGGCGATTTTAAAAAAAATCGTAGGACCAGTTCTTGAGAAAATCGCAAAAAGTGAAAAATTATACGAATAAACTACTACTTCCGGTTGACCGATTTTGATGAAAATGTTCGTGTCGGGTCCGGTAGTGGTATGTAACTTAAGTTTCAAGTTTCAAGTTCGTACGATGTACCGTTCTTGAGATATTCTGTTCACACACAGACACACACACACACACGCACACACAGACACACACACAGACCAATCGCTTAAAACATGTTTTTTGGGTTCAGAGGGTCTGAAAACGTATAGATCCGGTGAGAACTCGATTTCGAAAAATCGATATGAAAACAATACTTTCCTTCCTATATATTCATATAGGCAAGAGAAAGTAAAAAGTAATAATTTGTTAATGTGGTTTTAGTTGGAATGAAACGAGCTAACAATTTTTATAATAAAATTACAATAAATTGTACCCACGTTACTAAGCACGACCATATTGCTATTGGAAGATTTGCATTGAAATCGGAATTGCTAACATCACTGAGTGAAAAGAATAAGAATAAATATTTGAATTTACGTGCTGAGTTGTAGAATTATATCTCGTTAGAGAATTATATAAATTAATTTATTATTATATAAATTTGTAAAATTTTGAATTATATAAATTATAAAATTTGTTTAGGGTGGTTACCCTTTGTCTACCTCTTAGGCTTAAGTGGTTTCAATTACATTTTTTCATTTTTTATAGTTATCACTAATAGAACATGCATGCCGTTTTAAAAACTGTAGCTGTTCAGTTAAGTATGCAATATTTAATGTTTTTGTTACTCGTTTTTACCCCTAGGCAGAACTGGTAGACGTGTACATGATTTAGTTCTTTTGTTAAGGATTAAATTTTTTGAATTTTAGCTAATGTGATCGGGAAGTTAGATATTTAGTGATGAGTGAGCGAATCAGTCAGTCAGTAAGAACTTAAATAATTATGGTGCATAATAAATTTAGGAGAATATTGTAAATAAAATAGTTGTCGACGTTGTTTATTTCATTAATCCTGTTTGAAACTATTGTCTTGCACCGAACCAATTTGCACTAGTTTGTTGATTTCTGTTAAAGTAAAGTTCGTAGCAAGCCGTGTATTACCTAGTCGTTTTCTTTAATTTGACATCAGAGTTCAAACAAATTAATAACTAACAGAGAACGTACATAATTTTGAATGTGCATGGATGAATGCTATTTGTTGATAACTGCATTAAAGCCGAGCTCAGCAGAGACATAATTGGAAAAGAAAACAACCAGTGATAAACTAAATAAGCTAGTAACATATTCGCTATGAAATATAATTTATGTTTATTGAAACAGAAGATTAGAAAGACTTGGCCCTAGTTTCTGCTAGTAGATAGTTTTGTTTATAAGTACATTATTTCCCTCAGTGAATGTTTCCTTTCCTCAAGTAGCTGCTAGTTTCGAGCAGCAAGTATCAAGTTTTGTAGTGGTAAGTCAAGAAAGTTTTGACTAAGTTTATCGCTCAGGGGATTTCACCCAGGGACTGGGAGCAATCTCCACTGGTTACCAACCCTACTACCGACACACAACGGTACTTAACTCTTCCCCGTACGACCAACGAATCTCCTTTTCCCAGTAGAACACCCACTTCACACAAAGGAAACAACACATTGGAAAGAGAAGGAGGACTTGCTTCTCTCCCCCCATTCCTCCACCTTATCACTCTCTCCAATTTCACCGAGTCGGCAACACTATAAGTTGACCACGTCAAAATAAACCCCTGCCCTTTCTTACTTCTAAATACAAAACCACGAAATGGTTCACCCAGATAAGCATTATTTACTTTTACGTTTTAAGAACAAAAGTTGTTGCCCATTTAAATACTGTACGTTACTTTAGCCAAACTAACCTGAAACCACATTCTCAATGATTCTCTCTCTACCAACCACGTAAAAGTATTTTATTCTTTATAACTCTTTCTTATTTAATTAAAGTTCTCTTTAAATGTATGTTTCAATTTTTATTTTCGCAATTAATTTTTTTTTATCTCTCATTGCTTTGAACTAAAATCTTTAGAAATTTTAATATCTTCCTAGATTTGAAAAACATTTAATACAATATTTTTATATTTATATCCATCACCACGAAGGTTTTGGAGAGATTGTGTGAACAGAATGGGTGTTTGAAAATTTGTAGGAGATTTGGAAATTTACGCATAAAAGAAACTCAGTCGGTTTTCGGCAAATGGGCTTTTCTGAACGATACCTACATTTTCAGAACACTATTAAGCAGAGCCTATATCTCATTCCATTAATAAAAAATTAAACTAATAAAACAAAAATTTTAACGTGTAGTGAAACTAGAAAATTCTTTTAAATTAGTTACAGTAAGTGTCAATTGATATTTACTGTTACATACGGCTCCAAGTAAAATCCCAGTTATCCGAATCCGAGTTAACCGAAACCGGGTTTATCTGAAACATCAAAAAAATACTCAGTATTTAAAATATAATATTTCTACAAATAAATTTATAAAAAACATAAAATAATGAACACTCTAATTTGTATTTCTGTACTAAAATGCTGTTTAAGCAGGCTGTACTGTAATTTATAGCACATAAAATACGCCTACATGACGTTCAACACTGTTGACAGAATTTTATCGATAACATGAGTAATTTCCTTCCTGCGTCTGCGGTAGCCTACTGTTTATTTTTGCCTGCATAATCTTTGCTGCAAACAATCAATAAGTACCTTTTCCTTAAATTGGTACTGTCTTAGAATTAAAGTATTTTTCATTTCGTTTTGTGGGTAGTGTTGCATAACGGTAGTGGAAGTGAATTGATATTTTACAATTTTGTGTAAATGTAAATGCGTGGTCATAACCTTTGAATTGACCCCCATTGATGTAATTTTAGTTAATAAGCACATAAAATACGCCTACATGACGTTCAACACTGTTGACAGAATTTTATCGATAACATGAGTAATTTCCTTCCTGCGTCTGCGGTAGCCTACTGTTTATTTTTGCCTGCATAATCTTTGCTGCAAACAGTCAATAAGTACCTTTTCCTTAAATTGGTACTGTCTTAGAATTAAAGTATTTTTCATTTCGTTTTGTGGGTAGTGTTACATAACGGTAGTGGAAGTGAATTGATATTTTACAATTTTGTGTAAATGTAAATGCGTGGTCATAACCTTTGAATTGACCCCCCATTGATGTACTTTTAGTTAAACGTTGGCGGGACATTTTGGTAAAAAATCGATTGGACAATAAAACCAAGAAAAAATTTCTGACCTTAAAAAAATAATTAAAGTTTACGGAAAATATTTTACAATATAATCGTACGAATAAAATTTTTTAGGATAAGTATAGCATTGTTTTTTTTATAATAAAAGACCTTTCTCCTTGTTATTTAGAAAACCCGGCTTACCCATAATTTTCGGTTATCCAAAATCAATTATTTCGGATAATCGGGGGTTTACTGTACAAAATAAGCTTATAATATGTAGACCTATGTGATTGCTTTTTCGTTATACAACTTTATTCTTATTCTCGTTTTGAAAGTATTGAACAGTGTTTATATAAATTGATACATTTAACAGTGGTTCGATTGCCGGTTAGGTCTGGCATTTTTTCATCACTCATGTTCATGTATCACCCTTCTCACCGTCTGTATTAGCAGCATTCGCAAAACAGTCAGACGTAAAACAAACAAAAAATTAACGCTAAATAAAATAATCTTTATGCTACTTAAAATAAATAAAACTATTGTCATTATTGCAACTATTTTAGAACAATCTTTATATTATGTAAAGTTTGACATGTTGGTTTTTGTGTTTATTAGCAACAAGTGTATTTTGTACAACCAGTATTATTTATTATGTTTGTGTTTAATGTCCTGTTTTCGTCTTGATTGAGGAAATTATCTAGTGAAAAACCGTCGTCGCTGTTATATATAAGATTTATTCCAGCATCTTTTTAATTTCCTTTATGAATGTTATGGTAGGTGTTGTTTAGGTCAACAGCCGAAAGGCTGGTTTGAACCTCTAGAGGTTTTACTAAGTAAAAGCGAGGAGTAAGTTAGTTTACAGTTGCCTTCCTCACTGAGTTGAAAGAGTATGCTTATCAGCATGCCAGGCCCTCCGAAAAGCACTCACTTTCCACCCTGCAAATGACACCTTCACTTCATTCACCACAGGGTCTGGCTGCATAGTGAAATTCATTACTCTCAGAGGAGATAACTCTGACTAGTGTCTTTTACACCTCTACCTCTTCTGTTCTCAAATTGTTCAGCCATAAAAGTGGCTGACTATGTGATAAGAAACAGAACTATTTTTTTTAGCCCTGGACCAAACAGATAGAGTGCAATTAAAATAACACTCCACCTGCCCGTTTTGGGCATGTTATGGTAGGTATGGGTACGATAATGTTCGTATTTTTTGATTCATGTGAATTACTAATTTTTAATAAAAATGAGTGTATAATTTGTTATCGATTAAGTATATTGTGTCAACGTTTAGGTTTCGCCGTATAATAGAGTTACGTACGGAGTAGCAACTACATGTGATTAAACGTAAAAATTTATTTTGTGAAGATTGTATCCTGTTTTCGTTTGATTTTTTCGCCGAATTATAGATCAAAGCCCTATACTTCCACATCGAGCAAATTAGATAGTTGTAACAGTTTAGCTTTTATTTGATAGGAACCTGTGATGTACGTTGGAGTATAGAGTACAAATTCGTTAACCTGTAATTCAGCGAAATATGTTTTTGCTGTGCATGGTGGTTTCATATCAGTCTCCTGTTTAGTGTAAAACCTAAATACTTAAATGTGTTTGTTTGAGGTGTTGATTGGGTGATTGTCGTAGTATATGGTGGACAGGTTTGTAATGTGGTGTGATTTTTGTTCGTGCAATTTTATTGTCCATAGTTTACACCATTAATACTTAACATAAAGGTTGTAAGTAAATTTTTAGATTACTATTTTTGAGGCATTAACGACAAGATTTTTTTGGTGGAATGATTAATTGGTTAATTTATTATTTATTATTACATAAACTTAAATATCATATCCTATCGATATACGAGCAAGAACTTGAGAAACTTTTCCTAGTTTTAAAATAACTGTTCTCTGATTATTTTTTGCTTTCCTCCTTGCAGTAGTTTTTTTACTTTCTCTTGCCTATATGAATATAAGAAGGAAAGTATTGTTTTCATGTCGATTTTTCGAAATCGAGTTTTCACCTGATCTATACGTTTTCAGACCCCCTGAACCCAAAAAACATGTTTTTAGCGATTGGTCTGTGTGTGTGTGTGTGTGTGTGTGTGTGTGTGTGTGTGTGTGTGTGTGTGTGCGTGTGTGTGTGTGTGAACAGAATATCTCAAGAAAGGAACATCGTACGAACTTGAAACTTAAGTTACATACCACTACCGGACCCGACACGAACATTTTCATCAAAATCGGTCAACCGGAAGTAGTAGTTTATTCGTGTAATTTTTCACTTTTTTGCGATTTTCTCAAAAACTGGTCCTACGATTTTTTTTTAAATCGCCTGGTTTACTACATTTTTTATGCTCTACAAGATAGGGTAGGCGCCATGTTTGCTGAAATTCTGCGTGAGGCTGTTTTTACGTAAAAACATTTTATTTTTAAGATTGCGGCTTTAATATGCATTTTAGCGCAAAACGTTATATAATAAAAGTTGTAGAGAATGTAAAATTCTACAACCTTTATTTCAAACATTTTTTTGTATAACGCTTAGTTTAGCGGTAATTAGCGATTTTCTGTTTTTTTCTCACGAAAACGTGTGAAAAATCGAGTTTTTGAAGATTTCGACCTTAGAATGCATTTTACGACAAAAGTGTCTAATTAATTTTATAGGAAATTAAAAGACCTACAATTTTTATTTAAAGCATTTTTCTCTACAGAGTCTAGTTGAGCGTGAAAAATTGATTTTCCGTATTTTTAGGCCAAACTGAGGTTGATTTTCATTTTGCGTGTTTCTCCCATGATTGAAATAAGGTTATGATTTTGAGGTTAGTTTTTTATTTATTTCTAATGTTTTATTACTATTGTAAGGTTTATTGTTAATTATTTGCATTGGCAAGAGAAAGTCGTGTGAGTGTTTCACACCAGATGTTTTTTGTTTGTTTCTATGCGCATTAATTGAATTATTTCTCATAAGTAAAATTATCCATATGTGTTCCCTAAAATTATTATAAAGTAGTTTTAGTTATTGAAAAAAGAACTGTTTTTCTTTATTAAGTTAATACAATTGTACATAATCTAAGGTAATGTTTAAAAATTTTTTTATTATTATTATTATTTTTATATAAATTTAATGGTGTTTATCATTTATTTTAATGCTTTTATCAAATAATGTTTAATGCATTTCTTGTACCTTTTTTAGATTTTATAATAGTATTTTTTATAGTAGCTATTAGTATATATAAATATGTCTAAGTAATTTTTTTTGTTTACTCCTATGCGCGGACAGAACTCTTCGTGAAGAAGAGTTTTTGCGTATAAGTATATTTAGTTAAAAATATTGTAAATTGGTTAGTATAGCAATAATTGTCTTATGTTAAACTAAATAAAACAAATAAATAAATAAATAATTGGTTGTAAAAACCTACTCGCTAAATTAAGAGTTCTTCCTTCCCATTACTACTTAATAATTCAGTCGTTTTTGATGGAACGTTTCTTCTGTCTCTGAAAATAATTCTGATTCTCATTACTGCCCACTACTAGCGGGTGTACCTCAGGGATCTATCTTGGCACCACTTTTATATTCTATTTACACTTCTGATGTACCGTCCCATCCACATACACTCCTTGCTTCGTACGCGGATGATACTATAATATTGTACTCGGCCGTTAACCCCGCTGAAGTATCGTATGTTCTTCAACTGCATATTTCTCCTCTAGAATCATGGCTTACCTAATGGCGGATCAAAGTCAACACTACAAAAACGTGTCACGTTATATTCACCCTGCGTAAACGAGTTTTTCCTCCTTTGTAACTTCATGACACTCAATTTCACACTTCTGAATCTATCCGTTATCTAGTTATGTATCTAGATAAGAGGCTCACGTGGAATGTACACGTAGATAAAACGAGAAGGGCACTCCACGACAGGTTCAAACAGTTGTACAGACTTCTTTCACGCAAATCCAAATTACCAATCACATTCAAATTAACCATTTACAACTCCTACCTTCGACCAATATGAAGCTATGCCAGTGAGCTCTTTGGTGTGCAAAACCATTGGTATTAGCAAAAATTCAGCGTTTCCAATCAAAGCTTTTACGGACGATAGTTAACGCCCCCCATTATGTAACCAATAAAACGCTACTCTCAGACCTAAACGTACCCTACATAAATGACGTTTTCTTAAAACTGTATACAAAATTTTGGAAGAAACTCGTGAACCACCATAACCCATTGATCTCAAATCGGCTACGCAGACTCTCCCAAAAAGTCCAATAAGACGTCTGATACGTCGATGGAGCCGGGACCTCATCAATTAACGTAGTACTGTAATTGACTATTCATTACAGTGTTCTAAATGCTTCACTTAATGCTACACTTATCTATTCACGTCGGAGTTCTGTCACTGGACTGTGTCTCTACTCACGTTAATTTATCATGTTACTTTATTCCAAATTTTGTGTTATCACATTCACTGATAGTTTCCAACAGATTTTGAATTTCCTAAATAGAGAAAAAAAACCAAATCAAAAAAACAATTATTCCCCACCGCCATTTAAATGTCATATACGGAAGTTGTGCAGCTCAATGTACAGTACCGTATTAAAAATTAAAGCCAAAAAAATACAATTAGTGCTCTACGCACGCGCGCGCGCACACACACACACAAAGTCTAGTTTTTAATTCATCAATAACATTGCCGATTATAGTCTATTTATAGATTTCTATCTGAAGTATATAATGATGAATTAATTACATGAATGGAAACATTATTTTTAGTTTTAATAAGAACTAAAAATGTATATAGTTCAATAATAAATTCTATTAATCTAAAAAAGATTTTATTTAGTATTAGGCTACTAAGTGTAAAGTATCCAAATATAACGATCTGTAAAAAACTTCATTTATTTATTTATTCATTTCTCTTTCTCTTTCTCTCTCTCTCTCTCTCTCTCTCTCTCTCTCTCTCTCTCTTTCCCTTTTATCTACGTAGTAGCTTTTAAAGATTCAAAATTGTAACCAGTATTAAAGCATGTACTTAAAAAATAAAGTTTATTCGATTTTAATATGGCCATTTTCACGGTTAGAGTACACTGTTAAATTATTTTCAATTGATTTGGGTTTTATGAGTTTGCACCGGTAAAATTACATTTGAACATTGTTTTATCTTGTAAGGGAATTATACTAGACTAAGGTTTCTGAATAATTGAATCAACAAATTTACGTTCTCTACCCGGATCACATCGTGAACAATTATTATTATTATTCGCATTCAAATGTTTTCCGGTAGGGAAATTCTCTTTGGTTCAAAATATACTGTGAGTAAAATCAATTGGCGAATTGATATTTTATTTTCCTTTTTTCTAACGTTTTTATATTCATCCTCTTCCCACATTCCTCGCTTTTTTTACTCCAAACCTCTTTCTTTCCATTTTCTTTACCATGTATATTTCTTATGGCTGCACAATCTTGTATTTATCTTTTTCTTTGAAAGAACCTTTAAGAATCTATTGAAAAATACTTCTGTCATTTTAATTTTTGATAGTATGATAAGTCATTATAAAGTTAGGTAATTAGTCACAAAATTTTAATCAAAAACGATAAAATACAATTAAAAAGATGATTAAAAGTAAAAAAAATAATTGGAGTGTTAATATATTTGCACTCGATTTGCTAGTTCCAGAGCTACAAAAAAATTAGTTCTGTTTCTTATCACGTGGTCAGCCATTATATGACTGAACTATTTAAGAACATAAGAGGTAGAGGTATAAAAGACACTTGTCAGAGTTATCTCCTCTAAAAGTAACGAATTTCATTATACAGCCAGACCCTGTGGTGAATGAAGTGAAGATGTCATTTGCAGGGTGCAGAGTAGATTATTTTCGGAGGACCTGGAATGCTGATAAGCATAGGCTACTTTTGTACTCATTGACGGAAGGCAAATGTAAACCACCTCATTCCTCGTTTTACTTAGTTAAACCTCTAGAGGTTCAAACCCGCCTTTCGGCTTCTGACCTAAACAACATGTAGTTGTAATTACTAACACATTAATAGATTACCGTAGTAGTTGCAGTAGTTAATAAACAAAGAAGCACTAAATTGATCGACTCTTGAACATGGGAAACCGAAGTAGGTGGATTAATTTTCTCACCATGAATTAAAATAAATAGTTTTAGTTTTCCAAAGTATAATGAAGGAAATTAGCATTTATATTGTAATGATATTTTTACTTTCTCTTGCCTATATGAATATATAGGAAGGAAAGTATTGTTTTCATGTCGATTTTTCGAAATCGAGTTTTCACCGGTTCTATACGTTTTCAGACCCCGTGAACCCAAAAAACATGTTTTTAGCGATTGGTCTGTGTGTGTGTGTGTATGTGTGTGTGCGTGTGTGTGTGTGCGCGCGCGCGCGTGCGTGTGTGTGTGTGTGTGTGAACAGAATATCTCAAGAACGGAACAACGTACGAACTTGAAACTTGAAACTTAAGTTACATACCACGACGGGACCCGACACGAACATTTTCATCAAAATCGGTCAACCGGAAGTAGTAGTTTATTCGAGTAATTTTTCACTTTTTTGCGATTTTTTTTAAAATCGCGTGGTTTATTCAATTTTTTATTCTCTACAAGATAGGGTAGGCGCCAGGTTTGCTGAAATTCTTGGTGAGGCTGTTTTCACGTAAAAATGTTGTTTTTATAAGATTACGGCTTTAATATGCTTTTTAGCGCATTTATATAACATTTATATAGCATATAAACATATATAACATATAAACATATATAACATTATATAAACATATATAACATTTATAAGATTTATATAACAAAAGTTGTAGAGAATTTAAAATTCTACAACTTTTATTTCAAACATTCTTTTGTATAACGCTTAGTTTAGCAGTAATTAGCGATTTTCTGTTTTTTTTCTCACGAAAACTTGTGAAAAATCGATTTTTTTAAGATTTCGGCTTTAGTACGCATTTTACGACAAAAGTGTAGCCTATATAATAAAAATTTTAGGAATTAAAAGATCTACAACTTTTATTTAGAGAATTTTTCTCTACAGAGCCTAGTTTAGCGTGAAAGAGTGATTTTACGTATTTTTAGGCCAAACTGTGGTAGATTGTCATTTTGTGTCTTTCACTCATGATTAAAATTAGGTTATGTTTTTAGAGGTTGGTGTTTTGTTTATTAGTAATTTTATTACTAATGTTAGGATTATTGTTTATTATTGTATTGGCAAGAGAAAGTTGTGTGAGTGTTTCACACCAGATTTTTTTGTAAGTAATGGGAAAATAATTAAATAAATATGTCATGATCGAAGAAAATGGCGGAACTTTGTAGATTTAATTTATGTGTTGTCGCATAAACGACAATAACGTAGGAGTTATTTTATTTCTTCGTTTCAGACGGCGAGTGTCGTTTGAATTGTCTAAGAGCGTGATGGCGACGAAATTCAAGTCTCCTTTGGTATTTTGGTACTGCATGTGTTGATTTCTTGTTAAACTATAGTAATGTGTTATGGTCTCTTTGTATTTCTTTTATGTTGTTCGTTATGTACCAAGGTGATTCTGTGATTGTCGTTTGTAATTTCGATTGAAGTAAACGGGATTTCAATGTCAGCAGTTTTAAACGCTATGTACGAGTATATTGTACTCACTATTGTTCCCTAAAGTTTAACCTTCAAAATTCGAATCAAGTTTGTTCTTATTTTTAAATCAAGTTTAGATTTTAAAAAAACTTCTTGCACGAAAATCTGTAAAATTGATGAAATTTTTAAAATGTAAAATATGAATTTCCAGATAATTTTTGTAGAAATATTTTATAAAAATTAATATGTTTGAATTGAAGTTTGTTTGTTTATTTTTATTGAATACAGGAAACTACTAAGCTGTATTGACTTGAAACAATAAGCGCAAGTGGAAGCCGTTTAACTTTCAGATTGAGAAACTTCTTGTCTGCTCGTGTCATCTCACTAAGATGTTAAAGTAGGTCTAAGATGTGAAGTTTTAATCACTCTCGAGTAAAACAAAGACGAACCTAAAATGATATATTAATAAATTAATTTATAATTTCACGCAATATTCGTTTCCCCTATAAAATAATACATTGTTGAAAATAAAGCTTCTGGAATTTGTTTTTCTTAATAAAAAAAAAAATATGAATCTAGATTTTTTTTAATAATTTTTAAAATAATTTATGATCAAGACCTAACGTTTAGATTTGTAGCTTTTTTTAAGACCTAAAATCTTGTGAGAAGTCCTAAATGTAGGGTAAAGTATGCATTCCCTCTATAAAATACGTAGTCCATACAGTATGGTTGTAATTTCTGTCTAACTGACTTTGTAACTGGCTGTTAAATACACTTACGAGTATCAAATCCATAAAGTTTTAGATTTTTCCTAATGAATTGCTTTGAATAGCTTGTTAGTATTCCACCGCACTTTAAAAAATAACACAACAAAAACAAGAGGGTGAGATTTTATAAAACATTAGCAGTGCCGACCCAGTACTCTATGGTAGTGAAACTTGGTTGCAATCAAAGCGAGAGGAGAGTAGATTGCGAGCATCTGAAATGAAATCTCTTCGACATACGTATGAGTGTAGTAGAGAAGATACCGAGATAAGGAAAGAACTCGACATCTTCTCTATAAACGACAAGGTATCTCAGAACAGAATGCAGTGGTTAGAGCATGTAAACAGAATGAGGGAGGATAGGATATTTAAGCAGACACTGGGCTATAAGCTGGAGGGCAGGAGAGAACGAGGACGTCCAAAAAAGAGATGGGCAGATTTGAAAGGTTCGGAACAGGCAGAGATGCCTAATCCTTGAAAGGCAGAAGAGGAAGAAGTTAGTATTCCGTATGAATATGTGATGCTTATTATGAAAATTTTTCCGTTGTTTATTATGTGAAAGTTTAAATTTTGATGGATGGAACCTAATTATGGGGCTCGGCAAGTCATTCTAATATTGAAATCCTGAACAATATATTACTCAGATTTTCACATTTCTACAGTTCGGCAAAAAATTAACATATCTCATTTTTAAATTTAAACGACATTCGCCAACTGAAATAAAGACATCATACGGATGTACCTTAAAGCAAAAAGAATTCTTCGATCATGACATAAAAAAAAGAATTCATTATTCTACTTAAATAGATTGTAGTTTTGCTATATTAAAATTAAAAAATTAAATTTTGTATTATTTTACCGGATGAGCCTTCATTTGTGACTTATATGGTAGTTCAATCAACTAAGCAGAAAAACCTAATTCTACTGAATCAGTTCTATATGTTGATTGATTCACTAGTAACTTAGTACTGAAAATTATATACTAATATTTTAATGAAATAACGTTTTGTTTGTTAATTTCTATGAAGTAATCGTAGAAACTACCCAAACGATTTTAAATATTCTTTCACTGTTGTGAGCTTACAGCTTGCTGAGTAACATGGCTATATTGTGTAATAACGTAATTTTTTAAACAGATTTTCGATCGGTAAAATAAAATCATTTTTTACTTCAGTTTTGTGGTGTAAGGTCATCTGGGAAGTTAAATTGTTTTAAAAATATACCATCTAAATCAATTTAAAAATGTATTATATAACAATATAGTCCTTAGGTGTATTGTAATACTATTTATTTATTTATTTATTTATTTATTTATTGTAATAATCATCCTTCACTCATTTCTTTATTAGAATTTTTTTTTTGAAATTATTTAGTACGTGAAAATGGGTATCGAAAAAATTATGTCACATCCGATTTCTGTATGGAAAGTTGTGTATACCTTACAAAAACCAAAGGGATCGCTCTATATTTTTAAGGAAAACCCTTCATATTTCTTCTCGTAGCCTAACATATATTTAGTTATTCTCAAGCCTTATTTCTCCCCTTTCTCCGATGATTCATATAGTGTATTAATAGCAAAAAATATTTTCAGTATTAAATGGTTTTATTTGAACAGTTGTGATTTTGATTTTAAAATCTAAGATTTTATTAGAAGTTTTCCGAAAAGTTCAGTGAGTGGGGTTGTTGGTGTATCTGTAAAATTCCATTTATATTTATATTATTATTTGTCACAATGTATCAATTTTTCAAGTAATATTTTGTAAGATCAATCTGAGAATAAAGAATAATAATATTTTTTTGAACCAAAACTTAAGTAACGTGTGACATTTAAAAGTATCTGACTGAAAAATATTCAACATAAAATTTATTCACCTGTTAGAATTAAAAAATGAACAAAAGGTGTAAAGGTTAGTAGAGCACAAAGATCATTTGCCAATTTTTTGAAAAACTATTATAATAATAAAAAACGCGTAAAACCTAGCAACGTAACGCAATGTTACTAAGTAGAGCAACCATGCAGAAATAATCATCATCCCCTTTCCGTGCATTTTTACGTAAAGATCTACTCGTCTCCCTCCGCATCTACCCCCTTCAACTACCATTTATCGTCCACTGGTAAATGGATGGGTGAAAAGCAATTTAAAAAGGATGTAATAAAACTGTGCTATTTCGTTACCACATTTCTTCCTCTCAACTTTGTGGCTATAAAACTTAAAGAAGTTTTTTCAAAGTGATAATCTTTAAAGTACGCTTCCTGCTTGTTATACGAGCGGATACGCGGTGAACGTTATACGTTTAGTTTCATCGTAATAAAACATTTAATCGGTTTTTCTGCATTCTTAATGCATTTTACGCTTCACGTATCCTGAACAAAATTACCCCTAATTGTTGAACAAATTAATCTATTAATTTCTTCTTCGGCTAGTGTACTCGTAGTTCGAATCTACTCGTATTTTTAAATTAATACCAATACCAACGATGTACGCGGGGTTATTGTTAGGTTAACAAGATAAACGCGATTAAGCTGCGTCTTCACAATAGAATGGGTAAGATTAGGACAAATTGAACGCTCTCCTCTAGCTCCATTTTAGTTGTGATTCTAGTATTTAATTTGTTTTTTTATAATAAATTTTACTGTTATAAATTTTGAGTAACATATTCCGTTATTAAATTTCGCAATATTTGTCAGTTAATAACTAGAAGAAGTTTATGTTTGGTTAATTTATTTTTTGCTGAAATTAGATACTGTATATTAATTTTAATTTTAAAATGTGTAAAAAAATAATTAATCAAAATAATTCATGTATGTGTAATGTATTGTTTTTATACAGTAATAGCATGTAAAAATGTATCAAGTAAATGAATATATTAATCTTGTTTATATATAGTATTTGTATTTATCTAAAAAAAATAATGATAATAAAGTTGTACATTTTTCAGTATATTCGGAGGCATTTTTGAAACGAAGTATTTTTTTTTATTGAATGATGCTTATAGAACTGTATTTATCTACATATCAATAAATTTGTATGGCATTGTTTTGTAAAATAACTATACTGTGGACGATTTGAACTGGCACAACTCTTGCTCTATATGTACACACAGTTCCGCATCAAGTATATCCGTAACCTATTCTCTCAACCTGCCCATACACAGACAGGTGGAGTGTCAAATTTTTTACACTCAATCTGTTCGTTGCAGGGCTAAAATAAATAGTTCTGTTTCTTAATACATGGTCAGCCAATTAAATGACTGAATCATTTAAGAACAGAAGAGGTAGAGGTGTAAAAGACACTAACCAGAGTTATCTCCTCTGAAAGTAATGAATTTCATTATACAGCCAGACCCTGTGGTGAATGAAGTAAAGGTGTCATTTGCAGAGTGGAAAATATGTGCTTTTCAGAGGGCCCGGCATGCTGATAAGCGTACTTTTCCACTCAGTGAGGAAGGCAATGGTAAACCACCTCACTCCTCGTTTTACTTAGTAAAACCTCTACAGGTTCAAACCAGCCTTTCGGCTGATGACCTAAACAACAACAATTATTAATTATTATTTATTTACACAATTAATAATTTGTAAATTTAGCCTATTAACAAACACAGTTAGATTATTTCAATTAAATTAAATACAAAACGTAAGTTTAAAATAAACTTGAATATAAAAAAAAATGTCACTTAGCAGACCAAAACAATGATTTACATATCCATAACCACTTGCTACCACTCGTAGGCACACGCAATATTTTACTTACTCCATTACTATCTACATATGCGCAAACTGTTTCTATACCTGCGGTCTGATAGTTTTCTCCAAATAATCGAGACCCTTAACACTTTCTCCATTTTACTGGAACCATTTTACTGGATGTATATGTATATATATATATATATATATATATATATATATATATGTACTACTATCATTTTCGCGTCCATACATTGACAATTTCCTAACAATCTGGAGTCCGAGTGCAATTTGGCGTCCGTATACGGACGCCAAATTGTAATCGTTAATAAAAACTTAATAAAAATTTATTGTGACATGGTTTTCGGACGTAATTTTTTTAAACTAAAGTACATAGTTTGGGGCAACTATATTTATTTTTTGAGAATTTTATTGTTACTCAGAGAGACACAAAAAAATAAATAAATTTTGGTACCGGATGCGAAATGGCGGTGTTTTGAAACTATTTTATACACCGTACCTTGGAGAGTTTCTCACCAGAGTGCTCTCGCTACGCCCCTATGTAAAAATATACGTATATTATGTATATTCTTACAAGGACGGCAGTTTCACATCTGCTATCAATTTCGCGTCCACCGGTTAAGAAAATAGACAAAACAAGTTATAAATAAATATTGTGTTGTGTTAAGAAAAAAAGTTTAAAAGAATAATAAAAACAAATTTTTATTAATCATCGAATTACAATTCTTTCAAAACTCACAATCTAATTTAGTAAACATTCAAATAAATATTATTCGGCAAATTATTTGATATAAGTAATACAATTAAATTAAAAATAATTATATATTTTTTAATAGAATTAAAAAACTCTCTTTTCCGATAGACGATTTTTTGGGTTGACAAACTATCCTGGAAGGAAACCGGTGCTGCGCATAGTAGTGTCAGGATAAAATTATTGTTATGGCTGGCAGGATATCTTTCTAAACGCATTGTATACACAACGTATATTATACGCAATTTTGAAGAGTTGTTCTCCGCCGTGCTGTCGCCTTCCATACATGAGTCCATCGCACGCCGCTTTGGTTTCTTTTTTCAAATTAGGCATAAACCCACTATCAACGAATCCATGAACAAATCCTTTAGTAATTTGTTTACGTCGTTCGTTTAGTAACCAACGGGTTGGTCTAGTCTAGAAGAAAAGTCGTCGCCGCAAGTCAGCTGTTTAGCTGACTTTTCGACAGCTTTTCTGACAGCTGATTTTCGGAGATGGAGGTTCCTAGTTTAAATCCTAGTATATAGTATAATTTTGGTTCTTTTATACGAATTTGAATACTAGACAGTGATTACCAATGTACTTTGATGGTTGGGGGTCAATTAACCATACTCTCTCAGGAATGGTCGGCCTGGGTATGTACGAGACTACAGCTCATTTAAACGTCATACATATCATTGGGTCATTGGGTTGCTTATTGTTCTCAATCGAACAAATTGCAACCTACACGCATTAAGGATAAAACAAAACAAAAATTTGTTTAAGAATTTTTAACATGTTATTTCACGCTTTTTTTAACATTACACCACCTGACAATTGTCAATCAAATATTTCCTGATTACGCTTACGATGTGTAAAAAGAATGCGCATTTTGCTGTTTGCCCACTCTCACTGCAAAATGTTTCAAGTACACTTCCATAATGCTATTTCGTATCATGTAATATGTCGCCCCAATTACTAGGTTTAGCAGTTTTACAGTAAGTAAATAAAACATTAAAGAGAAAAAACTTTTTCTAAAATATAAAAAATGAAAAATGGACTAGGAGTAGATTATTATTAGCCTTGTTTTTTGCTTAAAAACAATGCGATAAAAAATTAAACTAAGAAATTCGGGAAATAGCAAACTTTACTAGACAGACCTGAACCAAGTAGGCATATTTTAATATTTATTCTGGGCCGATTTTCTTTCATTATAAAATTCTGGACAGAGATTACAGATTTCAGAAAAAAAATGTTAAGGGTAGAATAAAGTACACCCATTCAGTTTTTTCCCTTTTTCTCTTACAACATCTGAACAAACGACATTTATTTAAATGCCCGGAAAAAACAAGGGCCATCGATTTAGACAAAAAAGTTTAAATATTAATGAGTGGGTGACCTAAAGTGAAGTTTGTACCATCCAGTTCACCTCGATTTTCTCGCGAGTATGAGCTTAACAATCGTAATATTTATGGAACGTTCCGAAACAGCAGAACGACTCTCGATAGGGATAACGATAAAATTTAAATTGAATTTCTTAGAGTATCGCCACCATTCCTAAGTTTTTCACAATTTTTTCGCTGATTTCGGCAGACCAAACAAAACAATTTACAGAACAATCCAGAACAAATGACAGCTATCATTTAAAGTAAAAACCAAAAAGTATTGAATGCATGGGCTTATACTTGCCACTCCAAATTTTTCTTTGATTTTCTAGCATATTTGAACGGGAAAAACGAAATTTTCGCGAAATGATCCGGAACAAACGAAGGGCTGTCAATCTATGTAAAAAACTTTAAAATATTGAGTCGAGGGGGATTAGAGTGACATTAGCACCACCCAGTTCTTCTCGATTTCTCGCTTACTTGAAAGGAACTAAAAAAATATTTTGCGAGACCATCCGAAACAAACGAAGGTCTGTCTCTGAAGTCCAAAAAAAATTTAAAAAGTTGAGCGGGGGGAGGCCAGTGTGAAGTTAGCCCTCCCGGCGTTTTTTCACTTATTTGGACGGAACAAACAAAACATTTTCCGGAATAATCCGGTAGAAACGTAGACCGATCAATTTTACAAGTTAATTTTTGAAATTTTTGTATGGGGGCCAACTTTACAGTCCTGGTTTGAACTTCTACAGGTTTAGCTAAGTAAAACAAGGAGTGGGGTGGTTTACAATTGCCTTCCTCGCCGAGTTGAAAAGCTTATCAATATGCCAGGCCGTCTAAAAAGCACCTATTTTCCACCCTGCAAATGACACACCTCACGTTATTCACCACAGGGTCTGGCTGCATAATGAAATTCATTGCGCTCAGAGGAGATATAACTCTGACAAGTATCTTTTACACTTGTACCTCTTCTGTTCTTAAATACTTCAGTCATATGTTTGGCTTACCATGTGATAAAAACAAAACTAAATTTTTTTTAGTCCTGAAACAAGCAAATCGAGTGCAAATAATTTAACACTCCACCCTGCCTGTTATGTGCAACCCCTTACAGTACTATTATTTATTAAAGGCAGTTGCCTCTTACAATCAAAACATGCATTTTATTCGTCACTTGGGCGAGTAAATTTAAATCGATAATTCAAAGGATACCCACATCGAGAAAATGTTTCCAAACGGTGAAAATATTTTTACAAAAGATAATAAATTGATAAGAGAGTAGATTAGTCGATTTTTTTAAAGTAAATTCAGTACACTCGCAAATGTCCAACACGAGTCCTGAAAGTGTAGGTCAACAGAGACTGTAATTTCCCGATACTGAAGAAGCTTACTGAAATTAATTATTAGCAAAAACAAACCCCTGTTATTTATTTTTTGATTTTTGTAAAGCTTTTGACCGTGTCCCGTATGATTTGCCCATAAAAAAATTGAGGTGTATGGTATTAGAGGGACATCAGAGGGTCGAATTGCCATCCAATCATTGCAAAGTTAAAACAAAATACACATAAAATTTTATACAAGTTAAAAGGGGAGTTCAACGAGTTAGAATTTTAAGACCCTTGCTATTTTTAATTTTTGTTAACGATCTCGCTGAATTTCTTGGCTCCTTCAATGTTATATTATTTGCTGATGATACGATAATATCTTTCGAAGATGAAAACTCTGAACAAGGTTTAAAACTAAAGAAGCTTGAAGTAAGGTTATAGACTGGATGCAATAAATAATCTAGTTCTCAACTCAGATAAAACTGTGGCCAAATGCTTCACTGGTCGTAAGGAAATAAGTAACCAAAGTAAGGATATCTCCATTAATGACAATATATCAAAATCTTTTGTAACAGGTAAGTTACAAAATTTTTAGAATTAATATTAGGTAGCAAACTATCCTGGGACAGGTGTATTAAGGAACGTGTCTGC
Source organism: Catonia carolina (assembly GCA_035578175.1). Taxonomy (NCBI): domain Eukaryota; kingdom Metazoa; phylum Arthropoda; class Insecta; order Hemiptera; family Achilidae; genus Catonia; species Catonia carolina. Next base: position 21,671,422 of record JAQMRL010000003.1, on the reverse strand, counting down.
TATATAATCAAATCCTACTGCTACGCCCTAAAACGCTTAAAAATAAGGTACTTAGCGTACCAATACCTTTGAGTATTTATCATGTTTACAAATTCTGTTGGATTTGTTTTTAATTTAGTCACACTTAAACTTATAAAGTCGTCACCAAATTAGGTGTTTAACAGCTGATTTTCGGAGACGAAGGTTCCTGGTTCAAATCCTAGTAAAGGTAGTTACTTTTATACGGATTTGAATGCTAGACAGTGGTTACCGGTGTACTTTGATGGTTGGGGTTTTATTAACCATACTCTCTCAGGAATGGTCTGCCTGGGTCTGTACAAGACTACACCTCATTTACACGTCATACACATCATCCTCATCTCATTGGGTCATGGGGTTGCTTATTGTTCTAAATTGAACAGATTGCAACGTACACAAATTAGGAATAAAAATAAATGTATGTTTAAAAAATCAAATAATGTTCAAATTATTCCGTCATATAATTACTTTTTATCTGGTTTTTTGTTAATTATAATGATTAAAATTTTTAATGATCAACTATCAAGTTGACTTATGAATATGGACACTGTTTACTATTAAGAATTCGTTTCTAATCAGTTGGTCCTAGCATATTGTTTGGCTGTCTTTGTCAAGGTTTCACATAGTTTTTCTTGGCCTCTCCAAGTGAATGCCTTGTCTATCTCCTTTTTGTCTTCTGTGCAATAGTATAACCTTCCAGTTCCTTATCCCAAGCATTTTGACTAGTCAAAAATAATGTACATATTTTTACGTAACAATAAGGTTTATTTATTTCATTATTTGTAATATTGATTCCTAGATTGGGTGGTTGGTTGACGATGTAAATAAAGTACTAGAAACCAAAAGAATATCAACAAAAAGTGGCCACCATGGCTTTTACAACACTAAATAATTTAAAAGAAAACGCAGAGAAAAATATCAGGGTTTGGAAGACTGACTGAAAGTTGTTCAGCCGAAAAATAATCTTGGAAATGGCCTGTTAAAGGATAAACTTCAACGTGTACAAAACAGCTGGATACGAGAATTATTAGTGTAATGTTATGTTAGTTTACTTTGTTGAAGATCAAAGATTACCATTACTTGAGGAACAAGAATAAAAATACAAACTATGACTAAGCCGGACTGCATTTCAAATGTTGTAGAAATTTTACTGGCCATCGTACTTTTGTATAATTTATAAAATCATTTTGATTCAGTCACTAAAACATGGAAATATAAACCTAGAGAGAAGCGAGGCTTGGGAAGACCTAAAAAGAGATGAATACTGGAACAGGCCATTGAGCCTAATCCTTAACAGATGATGATGATGAATTCATTTGAACACCGAAAAGACAATGGGTGAATGGTACTCCATTTGAATATTGAACAAATTATGTCACTTTACAATTACATAATTTTGTCAACTAAGTAAATATTTTAATTGCATTGTCTACTAATTGATCATATTATAGTAATTGCAGTCGAACCTCCCTGATTCGAATCTGATGGAACCGGCTGATTTCGATTTACAGAGGTAAAATATTGAAACAAAAAATGTACTTAAAAATTGCGTTTTAATAAAATTCATGTAATTTCATAAAATATTAAATTACAAAAGTCAAAATTATTAATAGACCACCAATTTGATTGAGGAAAGTTTTTTACAAATATTATTTTACTTGTGTTGTTTAGGTCATCAGCCGAAAGGCTGGTTTGAACCTGTAGAGGTTTTACTAAGTAAAACGAGAAGTGAGGTGGCCTTCCTCACTGAACGGAAAAGTACGCGTATCAGCATGCAGGGCCCTTTGCAAAGCACATATTTTCCCCTCTGTAAATGATACCTTTACTTCATTCACCACAGGGTTTACTTAATACTGTGATTAAGAATTAAGGGCATGTTTTGGTATTACAAGCTCTATTAGTACTCAAAAGCAAAAGAATATTCTACTTATAAGAACGATATGACAAATTATTGAAAAAACGACATAAAAAACAGAGTAAAATAAAATCGGGATACGCGTAAACAGTACAACTATACCTACAAACAAAAAGTTAGGTCAGCCTACAGAAAATGAAAAATAAATTGGGTACCGAAAATTTTAGAAATTTTAACGAGTAAAATATTGCTTAATCCGAATGAATACAGCTACGGTATTTTTTACCCTGTTTGTACGAAAATCATACACCAAAGAAGGAAAGACTGCATTACTAATTTAGCCTAACTAATTTTTTTTTTTGCTTTCGTCTGGTTTCCTGTGACTTAAAAATTAACTGAATTTTCAATATTTCCTGATGCGTATTGAAGCTTTGAACTACGCTTGTTATGCCCTTATTTGGTCGTAAGGTTTTGTGACAATAATGTTTTGTAAGAAGTGTAATTGTTTGTGTTTCTGCCTGGTTTCTTCTAACTCAAAAGTTAACTGCATTTTCAGTTTTTTCTAAAGCTTTTTGTAGTTTTGTACTACGCTTACTGTGTCCTTATTGTCATGATTTAACGCATGCCTCATTAAAAATCGTGTACAATGTGTAAATTGGAAATTTTGTAATTATTTTATTAATAATGTATAAAAAAATGTATTGTTACAATATATATGACCACGAAACTCTCGAAAATTTTTGAATAGGGAGGTAATTTAATTCATATTAAGGACGATTTTTGAAGGGGATAGCATACAATTATATTCGATTTAGGGAGGATTTCGAATGAGGAGGTTTGACTGTATTTGTAACAATTAGGATATTTTAAATAATTAACTCTAACAAATAAAAAATATACTTTCTTTAATTATTCTGGTTTTACATTGATTTAAAATAAGTACCTATTTAAAATACATGTCAAAATAATAAACAACAAATAATAATTATTTTGATGACTGGATTGGATTCCGTCCGAGAACGAATTGTTTTCATACGATGGTCTTGTGTGGAGAAGTACTAGGGTGAGATGTGAATATCTAACTACAATCATTACAACACGTAGAAGTGGCAAATGCTACAGTACACGTGCCGGTACGACATGGCAACATCGTTTACACTGTTGCAGGCTATAAGTCATAATAGCGGGAACGATGCCGGACGCGAAATTGTCGGTAATTTGTACGAACGCGAAATTGTCGGTAATTCGAAAGGAGTCTGAATTGATAGCACAGTGAATAAAATTGAAAAATGCTCAATTTTCAATATCAGGACAAACCAATACCAAAACTCAGGGTGTAAGTGTAACAAATACCCTATATACTCTCATCAAAGTTGAATATACTCTTCAAATAAGCGATGTGCGAAATGCACGCTTTTTGAAAAGACGCGGAATTGTTAGCGGGATGTATATATATATATATATATATATACATATATATGATAATGAACAGCCAAAACAAAACAAGATTAAATATAAACTCACCTCAGAGTATTATATTGTTTCGAGATCTTTCGTCTCTCACGGAGACATCATTAGGAATTAAAAGACACTAAACACATATACAACAAAAAACATTAAAAGACTTTGGTCAACGACCACGTCAATTATTCCCTGTGTCATAAACCATTCCGCGCGCGGTGATTCGGCCGAATAACCGCGCGCGGAATGGTTTATGACACAGGGAATAATTGACGTGGTCGTTGATAATGTTTTTTGTTGTATATGTGTTTAGTGTCTTTTAATTCCTGATGATGTCTCCGTGAGAGACGAAAGATCTCGAAACAATATAATTCTCTGAGGTGAGTTTATATTTAATCTTGTTTTGTTTTGGCTGTTCATTATCATATATGTAGTGGTGCAAACAAAGGAAAATAATGTTTAATAAAATAATATATATATATATATATATATATATATATATTCAGTAATTAATTTCCGTAATATGTTTAGCTGTCTTGGTTAAGGTATACTAACAGTTTTCGTTGCCCATTCCAAGCGAATCCTTGGCTTGTCTTCTATTTACATTCTGTGCAGTAGTAAAACTTTTTCATTTCCTACTCCAAAACCTTTTTGACTTATCTTATGAATGTAGACGATTTTACGTGATAATAAATTTTATTTAGGCTAGCCTTACTTTGTAAAATATTGCTATTCGTTTTGCGAGAACATAGTTGTTTATTTCCTTGGAAGTGACGTAGTATAGTGTAGTGAATTGCTGACAGTCACACATTAATACTAAACAGAACTCTTCGATTTATACCTAAAGAAAAATACAGAAATTGAGGTGCTATAAATATATGTAACTATTTAAAATAAAAACAGTTTTCCATGATCAAGATTGATCAAGATTAACCCTCGATCAAGATTAAACCTCCACTCCAAGATTTTAATATACAAATTCCTATTAAGACCAATCTGGACTTATGGTGTCCAGCTCTTTGGAATAGCGGCAGAGAGTAATTTAAAGTCGATCCAAGCTTTTCAATCCAAATTCTTAAGACTTGCTTCTGGCTCTCCTTTTCATGTAAGCAATAAGACCTTCCACGATGATTTCAAAATTCTTACAGTAAAGGAGCTAACCGCGTCCTTGTATAGTACGTTTCACAAAAGCCTAGATGACCAAACCAACTAGCCCGTGATCTAGCTACAAGTAACTTTCCAACTGTGCGTCGTTTAAAGCGAAAATGGAGTAGAGACCTCTTGGTCTGAATAACGGACAATAACTGAAGTTTTGAACGGAGAATGTATCACTGGGTCCCTCTTCTCCTTAAAGTGAAATTCCCTACCGCCATTTAAAAATCAAATACGGAAGTTGTGCAGCTCCATGTACAGCAGTACCGTAATAAAAATTAAAGAAAAAAAAGTTCTCCATGATTGATTAACGTAAACCCATGTGTAGATACTTTGGTTACGAGAATGCCTTTTGCGTGTAGACAGGCTGTGAGGAAAGGAAGAGAAAATCTGACAGTGTTGCCAACCTCAACACACTACTGTTTTTGCTGGCATATTTTTACACTACTGAAATAACTGTTTTTGCTATAATGATTAGTACACTTAATGGACGCAAGAGTGCACTACAAGATGGCATGCGTAACTGAAATTGGCGTTTTTTGGACTATGGTTGTTTTTACTAAAACCTCTTCAATTTAAAATATAAACATCACAGCCAGTAGTTAGCCGCTCGTTCATGGCTTTTGTTAAAAGGCACAGAAAAGCATTTTTGTGTAGTTTTAACTTCACAAAATATTATTTCACTGTAGGCCTTTATATTAGATTTTGTTCAGCTTTGTAAATAGTCCGACTACGTTTTTGAGAAACTGACGTTTCTGTTTACGGCAGCAAATAGTTATATTCGTACAGTTACCCTACAAAAAGTTCGGCTATAAACTGTATATACGTTGGGTATAGTGTACGTAATTGTGTTGGCGTAACTATTACAAAAAAAGTTGCGCATGCGCACTAATACTTTCCTCCCTTTTACCCCTCGTTAAAACCATTGACATTTTCGTGAGTAAAGTTACTATAGCCTGATATATTTATCAGATTTTTGTATTTTCTTGACCAATTCAAACAAATGCCTAAATTGCCTTCGTTTTGTTTTTTGTACGTTATCAAGATCATTCTATTGTCTAGTTTGAATTAAGAATCTTCAAACATAATAAATTATCCTTTTTAATGAATTAATAATAATTTACTTGTTTACTGGCGTAACTTATTACTTAAATATACATGCAGTTCGTAAGGTACCTAAATTGTTCTATACTTAATTTTTCACATTATTTAAGACCGTAAGGAATATGTTGCTTCCTCCTTTAATTAATTAGTCATAATAGAAGGGTTTAATTGGAGGAACAACCCTTCTGGTAACACAATTATACAGTGTTCACCCGGGAGGGTTATTGTCTACCTTATTATATTAATCTGTTTTCACCCTAAGGAGTTATCAAACTATAAATTTATTATTGTTTAAGTTATTGCATCCAATTAGAGTGCAGAGTATAATGAAACCTATTAAATTCAATGAGTTTTATTTGTACTGTAATCTCCGGTTTTGCTGTTAAGGGAGATTATCTACTCATAAGTTAATCATGCTGCTTTCTTGTACGAAGGAGCTCGAGTAATCCTGCTTTTAAGACCTAAGTGAAATATAGCACGTTCACCAACATTTACTTGCGGTTGCAGTCATTTTTCGTTGAGAAAATTTTTGTGGTTGTCTAAAACGTAATTTTTTTTCAAATAGCACTCAAAACAAATACGGAAATTAGAGTTTAATAACGATGCAACAAATTTTTAAAACGTTTAAATAACATAAATTTAAATGTTCAATAATTGGGGTTGGATTTATGCGCTTTTGAATTTTCAATAAACTACGTGATTGTTATAAAGTTTATAAATATTCAACTTTTTGTTCATCAAGGTATAGCAGAAAGAAACATAAAGGTTGATTTACAAAATTCAGCGGCAATTCATCAGGAGATGATTGTATAGCTAAAAATAAGAACAAAAGTTTTCATAAACATATTTTTGGGAACGATTTGTTAGCAGGTTAGCTGATGAAAGATTCAATCCGAAATAACAGATCAAACGATAAGGAATCGACTAAAACATCATAAACTGCAGAAGCGTTAAAAATACTCCGGCCGTTTAGATTCGTATTAGGAAAGATCGGATTCGTCAAGAGAAATTATGCATTGAACAAAACAGGGGTAATTTCAAGCAATCACCAGTGATACTGATAATATCATGGTGCCATAGTCAGACGATGTAAAGTACCTGAAGATTCATCTGGACAGCCGACTTTAGTGGAAGAAACACATTTTGACGAAACGAAGACAATTTTGAACTTGAAAATGAGAAATATTTTTTGGTAAACTGGGAGACACTAACAACTGTCAACTAAATTAAACCTGACGCAATATAAGACAATTTTGAAGCCTGGGTGGATGTACTGGAGACAACTGTGAGAGACAACAAAAAGTTCCAATATTGACGCCAAAGAACGTTTTCAAAGTTTCTACAAACTTTTACCAAATCTTTCTTCTATTGGTCTGTAAAGAGCAGATTTTAAAAAAATCTGTTATAAATAAAATGGTAACGATCAAGACCTAAATGGTCGGAAGAACGAAAACGTGACTTTTCCAAGAAAATGAAAGAATACTGGGCGAAGAGGAAAGCACAGAAGAAAAACTGAGAAATCGCGGTCCTTTGTAGGCCATAACGTAAATAATAATAATAATAAAATGGTAACGGTTTCAACATTATTAGAAATTTAATCAGAAATATATTTATTAATTCTTCTTAGAAATTAATTACTTAAATATTTTAATATTACATTTTTTACAAAGTTATCAAAAAAATAATATCATTTGGTTGCGTTTTAATTTATAGAAATCTAGATTTTCGATAACGTTTGATATAGAGTTACCAAAGTGTTTTATGTTTGACTGTCTGGTTCATAAATTCTTAGTTAAACAAAAAACACTTTTTTTAATATTAACCTTTTCTGTCATCCTTACAATGTTTACATAAACAATGCTACTTGTAATTCTACAAACATATTTTACGTCACACCATTATTATCATAACACATCGTAAATTAAATTGTCGGCGGTTAATGGTCATAAACGTCTAGAAGCGTTACTTATACGATAATAAATCATTTTAACCTAACACAAAAACGGTTGAAAATAATATATAAAAAAGAGGAATTAAGGGAGAAACTATGCACAGCACTGAAATGTTATTTCAAATGCTGTAAGTTATGCACACGGTTCGGAATGCAACAGCGTATACTAAATGTGATATAGTTCATAATGTAAGTTAGTCCAGTATACTATGTGACAAAGCAATAAACAGTGTTACAAATGGATAGATTTATTGTTGAAATAAATACTACGTAAGGTTTCTTCATTCATTGTACTCTGACTCTGAGTTGACACAAACATTTTGTGATGTCACTTTTGTAGATAGAACAAAAAGCGCGGGAATTAATGTTCCCTTAAAATTCTCTAATTCTGTTTTGCTGATTTTGATACTTTAGACACAAATTGTAAATAATAATAACTCAATATTTTACAGCTTCCAGACCTATCAGTAAATGATTTTTCAGGTTCAGCTTCAAGTTTGATGTTAAATTCTTTAAACAATAATACTTTCTTATACAAGGAAGTCTTAATCCTTAAACTATACGTGAATCCGTACTGGTAACGCGCTATAAGTTGACGATTGCGCCTATCATGCAGATAACAGTATACTATCTATCCTACTTACATCGGCCAACCCAAAAGCATAAGACAATGTATCAAGCGTGTAACTCAAAACCACCACAAACACTTAAGTAATAAAATTCAGTTCATGACCCGTCACACTAAATAAGTAAGGAGTAATGTAATTATTTAAAGAAAGTGAATTGTTTTAAATTCAATTGCAATTTAACATAACTTTACTGAAAATAATGAAATATTAAAACCCTAAAAATACAATAACATTTTGAAATTACCGTAAAACTACTATTACTTACGATAATAAGCTCGCATCGACGGAACCACGGACTAACTAAAGTCCATGCAATTTCAATAGAAGCTTCCGTAATAAGTATTTTCACTCCCACACATGTAAAGTGGTTGCAGCAGTTTGTATAGTGTGCTGCAAAACGTACTACTACTTCCATACTCTTGATTATAAACAAATGAGTAATAGGCACAAATCACCATCTATTTTTAATTTTTACTTTTATTGATATATTACTTTAATGTCAAAATAAATACTTTATAAATCAGATAGTCAAATTCTTTTAGTTTATTAATTACAGATTGTATTATACTCTGCAGTGTTTGCTTTTATAACTGTCAACACAAAATTTAAGGCTGTTTCTATTTTTAAGACATATAAAAATATACATAGCCTTTTATAAATGTGTATGATTATATTATAGTACAAATAAATTCACCAGTTCAATTTGAGATTCCGTTTAGTGCACAAGAGATTAATGTGTACGCAGTACCGGTCAGCGATGAGTGAAAAACGTGATTTACGAAGCCAATCCAAAAACATTATTTACAGTGTGTATAATTACTTTAAAAGAATTCAATTCATACGAAAGTATTAAATACTGGTAACAGTTTAAAGGCATACTTTTCTAACAACCAGTACATATGCTGACTACTCGGAATAAACGGAGGAGACAAGTAGAGGGAACGTGTACAGTGCAAGCCTCTATTGAAATTATATGGATTATAGTCTATCATTACAAATGTCAGAGTGCAGTAATTCAGTTTACTGCTGATGACCAAAAAGGATACTAAATATAGCTTAGGCGTAGTATTATGGCTTATTTAGAATGAATGTTTATTATTTAGGATAATTATTAAGAATCAATAAACAATACAATGGGATGTTTATAAAACGATATAGTTGTAAACATAATAAATCAATGTAAGAGTAAAACTACAACATGATGTCATGGTTATAGCTGTCGCTATAATCACATATAGTATCACATATCACTATATGTACTATATCACATATAGTAAATCACATATAGTAGCACTTCCACCCCCCACTACCACCACCGCATAGTCCAGTCTTACTCTCGCTGATGATCGTCAACTTATATCGCGTTACCAGTACAGAATGTATGACAATCTGTAACAAAAATAAAAATTTTATGACAAAGAATGGTTCACTCGTTTGTTTATTTAGGATGTGATGTATCTTACCAGCAATCACGAGATTTAGAAATCAAACTGGAGAAGTTTCAAAAGTAACATACACGTCGAGGTAAACGCAAAGTGAAAAGTGTTCGGTAAAGTGCAAAAGAAGTTCTAAGAGTTGTAGCCTATACTATATGTTTCTATACTATATTTGCTGACGACACTGTGATTATACAGGAATCCGAGGACAAGCTGCAAATGGCAGTGCATAAGCTCTTCATAATTGGCAAACGTTTTAATATGAAAATTTCTGCAGGCAAATCAAAAATAATGGCTTTCCATGGAAAATGGCCTAAAAGGTTTAAAATAGTGATTGGAAGCAAGAGTTTGGAGCAAGTAGCTAATTTTAAATACTTGGGATGCGATGTTACGTATGATTATGACCATGATGTGCATCAAAAAGTAACTAAGTTCAACATGGTATGTGGTGCAATAAGTCGATCTCTCAAGAGTAGAACCAGGAAAAACACATTGCTAAAGTTTTATAAAGTAATGGCGATCCCAACTTTGGTTTATGGAAGTGAGGCATGGGTGCTGACGAGAAAACAGGAATCGAGAATCCAGTCAGCGGAAATGCGATTTCTAAGGCAAGTTAAGGGCTGCACAAGAGAGGATTGCATTCGTAATGAAGTAATAAGGAATGAATGCGGTGCCCAACCATTGTTGAACACTATAAGGACATACAAAGAAAAGTGGTCAGAGCATGTGTTAAGAATGTCCCAAGATCGCCTTCCATTAAATGCATTGATCCATAATCCGACAGGTAAAAGATGTATTGGTAGACCGAGGAAGAGATGGACGCCGGAACAGGCTAACGCACAGCCTAATCCATGAAGATGACGACGACGACTATATGTTTCAGAGTGTTAGACCCTTACTTAGCAGATATCAAGAAAAGAGGCTGCTGAGATTAGATTATTAAGATCATTATCAGGGTATCGTTCACTGGATCTTAAAATAATGAAGATATTAGGCATGCACTTGATGTGTCGGGGTGACAAAAAATCTTCGAAAATGTTGCCTAACTATTAAACTATTTTAATATTTTCACAATTTGAATACAGATCAAATGACGAAAATAATGATATAGTTTGCAAGTTGTTTGGATTTCGGGTTTCAAAGAAAAAGTTACTTTAGAAAATTAACGACAACTTCTGAACAAATTGAGTTTTAAATTTGGAATTTTGCTGAGCCCAATACAAAAGGCTGTTATAGATTCTCCTGAAATTTAGCAAGAATCGAACCACCCGTTCTGATTTTACATGACTTTAAATTAGGGCTTCGAGAAATTAAGCTAAAAAACGAAAACGTTTTGTTCAAACCGCAATAACACTACCTAAAACCGCTTCAAAAAGTTTGGCCTTTCCTCTAACCAACGTAGATTTAAACAAGCTAAATTTTGATGTAAAGTGTATTAATATCTAATTAGCCGTTTTCCGACAACTCGCTTTCAAACTCGAGTCTTTATAGTTTTGAAATGGATAATAGTACGATTATAAAGTAGCAGTGTAATTACAGTAATGTTTATTGTCATTACAGCCCCCTTTATATCCTCCCAAGTAACGTATCTCAGTTTTTTACTTTCTCTTGCCTATATGAATATATAGGAAGGAAAGTATTGTTTTCATGTCGATTTTTCGAAATCGAGTTTTCACCGGATCTATACGTTTTCAGACCCCCTGAACCCAAAAAACATGTTTTTAGCGATTAGTCTGTGTGTGTGTGTGTGTGTGTGTGTGTGTGTGTGTGTGTGTCTGTGTGTGAACAGAATATCTCAAGAACGGAACATCGTACGAACTTGAAACTTGAAACTTAAGTTACATACCACGACCGGACCCGATACGAACATTTTCATCAAAATCGGTCAACCGGAAGTAGTAGTTTATTCGTATAATTTTTCACTTTTTGCGATTTTCTCAAAAACTGGTCCTACGATTTTTTTTAAAATCGCCTGGTTTACTCAATTTTTTATTCTCTACAAGATAGGGTAGGCGCTATGTTTGCTGAAATGCTTAGTAAGGGTGTTTTCACGTAAAAACATAGTTTTTTTAAGATTACGGCTTAAATATGTATTATAGCGCAAAAATTTATATAATAAAAAATGTAGAAAATTTAACATTCTACAACTTTTATTTCCAACATTCTTTTTGTATAACGCTTAGTTTAGCAGTAATTAGCGATTTTCTGTTTTTTCTCACGAAAATGTGTGAAAAATCGATTTTTTTAAGATTTCGGCCTTAGTATTCATTTTATGACAAAAGTGTATATAATCAATTTTATAGAAAATTAAAAGATCTACAACTTTTATTTAAAGCATTTTTCTCTACAGAGCCTAGTTGAGCGTGAATGAGTGATTTTCCATATTTTTAAGCCAAACTGAGGTCGATTTTCATTTTGCGTCTTTCACTCATGATTAAAATTAGGTTATGTTTATTGAGGTTAGTTTTTGTTTATTTATAATATTTTATTAATAATGTTAGGTTTATTATTAATTATTTGCATTGGCAAGAGAAAGTTGTGTGAGTGTTTCACACCAGATTTTTTGAAAATAATTATGGCAAGACTAGCTACACAGATAAATTTCAGTGTGTAAAATCGATAAGTTGATGTTCAAAATTTATTAAATTACATGGATAATAACATAGATGAGTTAAGGAAGTTTTGAGAAGACATGACTGTACGACATCGTTTTTGTTTCGGTGGTTCTTTGGTAATGGTAATAACAGAAGTTGCAAAATGTCTGTGTAGAGTAGCCTTTATTATAATACTTGGTTGAAAGAGCTTCAGTGACATAAGGGTATCACAGTAGTTGTTTTACATGTATGCTCATATTCCTTTCTCTTTCTATAATTTCCGCTTTAATTTCCTCTCTTTCTATTTGTTCTAAAAACTGGTCAAGGGTCAGTAAAGTTCCCGATGGTTTTTTTTTTAGTAGCACTATCATACAAACAGTATTCCTGTGGTCTTAACGTTGTTGTCGCTTGGGAAACGTTTTAGCAATTCCCAGCTAAACTCAGTTTTAACTTAACCATCTTCTCCCTTTCATCCCCTTTTGTCACTTCCCTCTTGTCACTCCTACACCCTTTCCTCTTTCAGAAACCACCATAACCTAAAGTCATTAATTTAGCACTTTGTAAACGCTTCCTGCCTAATCAGTTGAATTTGTCAACGCTGTTCTCCGGACACTTGGTGGATATTCCTCAACTTTTAAGTGCTTCGTGTGATGTGTTATCGCTCCACTCTACTGTGGTATAGATTTTACTGTATTTACTAAACTTTATAGTTGTTTTATTTAAGATCAATATATGCGTATACTAACGAAAGACGGATTTTTTCTTCAACTTCTGTGAATCTTTTTAAGATTGCGGCCTTAGTATGCATTTTACAATGAAAGTATATAATTAAAGTTATTGGAAATAAAAAATACAACATTTATTTCAAGAATTTCTTTTTAAAGAGCTTAGTTTAGCGTCAATTAGTGATTTTTCATATTTTTAAGTCAAACAGAGGTTGCTTTTCATTTTGCGTCATTCACTCACAATTGCAATTAGATTATAGCGCGCTAACCTACTAAGCGAAAGGTTTCGGGTTTTATTCCCGGCTAGGATCTAGAAATTTTAACACGTTAAAACCCACCGTTACAGCACCAAAAGCCACAGTAGTTGCTAATGACCAAGCTGTAGATGCGACTTAAAACAGTAAAAAGAAAATCAGGTTATGTTTTTTATATTACATTGTTTACTCTTTATAAACATAGGTTATATTGTTCGTTGTTTACATTGGATGAACATTTACTTTTAAATGAAGTGAAGGTGTCATTTGCAGGGTGAAAAGTAGATGCTTCTCAGAGGGTCCGACGTGCTGACAAGCATACTTTCCACTCGGTGAGGAAGACAATTATAATCCACCTCAATCCTCGATTTGCTTAGTGAAGCCTCTAGAGAGGTTCAAACCAGCCTTTCGGTTGTAGACCTAAACAACAACAACATTTGCATTGATAAGAGAATTTTTTTTTTTTGTTTAACGTCCGACTGTTCTGCAATTACTGCTAATGCAGACGGTGAAGGATGAAATGATTATTTTGTAACGTATGAAAAGATGCCGTGCCTGAATGGGATTCGAACCCAAGACCGCATGATGAGTGGCGAGCACGTTACCAACTGCGCCAATGCGGCCGGCTGATAAGAGAAAGTCATGTGAAGTTCACGTCAAATTTTTATAAATTAAGTCGGGGTCTTTTCTGTTATTCCCCCCTACAGCATAATTTTTTCAAATTTTTTTAATATTTCGTATGCAACCTTACAGTATTTTTAACGGTAAAAACGGGAAAAATATTTTAAAAAATCCTACACCAATATTCTTCAAGTTAAGATTAAATATAGGTAGGGTAAAAACATTGCTTTTTCTCAATATTGTTACTGTATGAAATATAAATTCATTGAGTACATGACATCATTAAATTAATTTAATATAATTAAATTAAATTAATTAACTTAATAATTGTCAATAAATAGTTTAAGGTTAACTTGAAAAAAGAAAAAAACTTTATTGTTAACTTGAAAAATATTTATATATGGTTTTTTTAAATATTTTTCCTGCTTTTACCGTAAAAAATACTGTAAGAATACCTACATACAAAATATCTACAAAATGTGAAAAATTATCTTGTGGGGGGGGGAATAACAGAAAAGATCCTTAAGTAGTTCTTAAAATTATCCAGTGCTGAATTTGTTGTGAGTAATCAAAAATCTAAATATTATTTTTGATGATTGCTGTTAATGATAGGCCTATGTTATATATAAATTCTCTTATAATAATCATTGTTATTTTGTGGACGGGATCAAAACGTAATCATTGTGTAATCCAGGACAGCACAATAGTTCTGTTCCGTAGTCCTTTACATGCAAGCGAGTTTAATACAGTTTACTTGTGTGACCTATATAATGATATTTATAACAATGATATTGAAAATAATGATGATAATGGTACAGAGTAGGTTGAAATTTCATTTGCATTATTAATTCATATTGCAAACTGTATACAACGCTGTGTAATTATCCACTCTCCGTCGTACACTCCACTAATCCTTCTGTATGCCCCTTCCCCAACCCTGAAAAGCTTCTATCTCCAGTCCACGTTAGTACGGTAGACTAGATCTAGGCCTAAATTACAATATTTAATAGCATTCCTTTCTGTCGTGTATTATGCTAACATTTCAGTATGTTACAACCGGTACTATTTTTCTGCCAATAGTACTATTTTGAAAGTTTTTATTTAATGTTTATTTACACGTTTTCTAGATGTTGGGACACTTATTCCAAAGTTTTTTGGGATCTGGTCGTAACTATCAGTTGTTTCACAGAAATATTAAGATCAGCTGATTGTAAAAAAATAAATATATTATATACATTTTCTAGAATTATTAAACAAATAAAATGTTCATAATGAATTTTACCTGTCAAATGCCGTACAAAAGCTATTGTCAAAATATTTTTCCATATATTTGTCGCTTTATGTTTGTTATAGCTTTTATTAGCTATCAAGATTTCAAATTTGTAATAACCATTCGGGCTTTTTAGCTTTTTTTTACTTGTTTTAGATGTGTGAATTAGGTAACGAAATCTAGTTTTACTTTTCTTGTCCTATATGAAATATAGGTATGGAAAGTTTGACAAATCAACATGTGAGACTTTATGTTCACGGATATAAAGTTTTTGGAATTTAATTTAGGTATAACGAGAAGCCGATGGGAATATTTTATCCAAATCGGTATACCGGAAGTAGTAGTTTTTCGTGCAGTTTCATTTTTTTAAATTTTATTCTAAATAGAATTTTGATGAAAATCACCTCATTTACTAAATTTGTTATGCTTTACAAAATGAAATAAGTGCTGTAGGATATCAGTTTTCCTGTTACTTGTAGTATCCGAGAGCTGGATGCAGTATGTCCACGCAGGTTTCACAATCCTCTTGTAAAATCATTTATTTTTTTATTTATAACCTTTGATTTTCTATCAAATATCCATTGCAATTTGTTTAGGTGCATGTTTAGTTCCCGTGTCTTTGATTTTATGAGTTTTTAGTTTACCCGTCTGTCTATATGAAGTTAAAGATATTTGACTTTTTGTAAGGAATGAATACAACGCCCAAGTTTCTCATTAGAACAATTTTTTCTGGTTAATGTAAAAGTAACATGCGTTGGTTATGCACTGTTAAAGGCTAACAAGTCTTTAGTACGGATTAAGGGCTTTATGGATTAAGGGAATTCGCCACATCATTAAAGAACCGTGAACTTTATTCAAAACTTTATTTTATTTAATGCTACAGTAGGAGTTCTACATCAGGCGCCTACACAGGTTTATCATCAGCACAGTAGTGGTAGTTGCATTATCCGTGATATAAAATGAATAATGTAAATGAGTTTTGCAGAGAAATTTAAGTTAAATTTTTTAAGAACAATGCTAAAAGATAACGTTGGGTTAATCCTGCAACCTGCATGATTATTACATCAAGTCGAAATAAAGGGATTTACCGAACTATTGTTTAGGTTTTGTGTGTAATGTTGGTCGGTCTATTAACTACATTAAATGAGGTGTACGAAATCAGAGGCTCACCTTGAAAGATTCTAAAACAAAACCTAACAATAAATTTATAAATAAATAAAGTAAAACATACACTTTATAACAGAGAAAAATGAAAGGAATATTTTGTATTCATCGCCTCTCATTTCCCGCTGTGACGTACTTTACTTTATAAACGAGAACAGCTTCCCTTCCTTGCCATTCTCATTCAAACACGGCATCGGAGGAATATAACGTCGAAAACCTTTGCTTTAATTAATTTTGAACTCGCGCCCGTCTTCTTTTGTGACAAAGAGAACAGGAGTTGGGTGAATGGTAACTGCGCTGCAATTGTTTCTAAAACTGAATTAATATGCAACTCAACCCGAGATCTTTGTTTCAAATGGACTATTTTAAAAGAGAAAAATATTATAATAACAATAAAAAATAATGTATTCTTTCTTATCTTATGTAATGGATTAAACCAAAGGATGGTCGGATTTACTTAATTTTAAATTAGGTGACAGATGTTTATCTTTTCTCTTCTCCCTATTCAATTTGAAATACTAAATTAAATCTCTAAGATCTTCTTTCATTTCTATAAAAGAAAGATAAGCCTGATCTTATACAATGAAAACTGGGATATACACATAACTTATTTTATCATTTTTCGACATTCTTATCTCAAAATTGTATGGTTTTACCTCATCTAACAATTCTGTGGAGTTTTGTTATTTTTAAGAAATTGTTATTCTAAAATATAAACGGGCTATAAAGGGCTTCTGTCGTCAACTGGAAGGAGACCCCTTAATTCCTTTTACAAAAGGCTTAAGGGAACCAGCCGGGATAGAAGGCTAGTGTCCTATCCATACATTCACGTTGTGTGGCCTGTTAGTAACCATGTGACCGCTCATCAGCACGATAACCGGCTCATGGTGAACGGAACTGGAAGGGCTGCCCATTCCACCCTGGCAGACGGTGGCTTGGGGCACTCAGTCTGCCAACCAAAAAGCTGTAAGCAACAGTAAACTACAGCTTTTTCTGTCTGACTAGAATTATCGTAAGGAAACTCCTTCATGTATGATTCTGGTTAGGCTTACTTAGTATATGCAGATCTTCAAGAACTTCGAGAACTTCAAAATATGAAAAATTTATGATGGCGTCCTCTCTGGTAAAACATTCCGGAGATAAACTAGTCCTCCATTCGGATCTCCGGGCGAGGACTATCAGAGGGGACTTCATCAAAAAATAAAAGTTTCTGAAATTCTGCGAAAAGGGAAATGGATAGGTTGAAGTTAGATATTGTAGGCATTGGTGAGGTACGCTGGGATGATGATCAAGACTTTTGGTCCGGGGATTATAGGGTTGTTAACACTAAAGCCATCGGAGGGCGGAGTGGGTCTAGTAATGAATAAAAAAATTGGACAAAGAGTGACTTACTATAAGCAGTGTAGTGATAGGATTATCATGGTTAGAGTAGATACGAAACCAAAGTCTACCACTATAGTGCAGGTCTACATGCCTACGTCTTCACACAGAGAGGAAGAAATAGAACAAGTATATGAGGAATTAGATGAAGTAATAAAATATGTCAAGGGTGATGAAAATTTGATAGTTATGGGAGACTGGAATGCAGTAGTTGGAGAAGGAAAAGAAGGAAAGATAGTCGGAGAATATGGTCTAGGGAACAGAAATGACAGAGGAAGTCGGCTGGTAGATTTCTGCTCCAAATATAATTTAGTGATAGGCAATACACTTTTTAAGAATCACAAAAGGAGGTTATACACTTGGATGATGCCAGGTGACAAGGGAAGATACCAAATAGATTACATAATGGTTAGACAAAGATTCAGAAACCAGATTATGAACTGTAAAGCCTATCCAGGTGCAGACATAGGGAGTGATCATAACTTAGTAGTAATGGATAGCAGGCTTAAACTTAAAAAACTGAAGAAGGGACAGGGAAATGCTAGGTGGGATGTAGACAAACTAAGAGAACAAGACAACCAGGTAGGTTTCCAGGAGAGTATTCAAAAAGGGATAGAAGAAAGAGGTAATGACACAGGAAGTGTAGAGGAGGAGTGGATAAACTTCAAGGAGGTGGTAGTGAAAGCAGCGGAAGAATGGTTAGGACATACTAAAAGAAGAGGTAGGAAACCGTGGATTAGCCTACTAATGATATTTTAGAACTGATGGATGAGCGAAGAAAATATAAAAACGCAAAGGACGAGAGAGGTAAAAGGCAATATTGCTACTTGAGAAATACCAGAAACAAAAGGTGTAAGAAAGCGAAGGAAGAGTGGATCAGAGCGAAATGTACGGACATTGAAAGTAAAATGGCAGTTGGTAAAGTGGACGCAGCTTACAGAAAAATAAGGGAAAACCATTGTTGAATGGCCAAGAGAGAGCTGAAAGATGGAAGGAATACGTAAACCAACTCTACAGGGGAAAAGAATTAGAATATGATGCGATAGAACAAGAAACTGATGTTGAAGAAGATCAAAGAGGGGACCCTATACTACGAGAAGAATTCGATCGGGCACTTAAGGATATGAATATGAATAAGACACCAGGAATAGATAACATACCATCGGAATTATTATTACCATGTGGCGAAGTTGCTCAAAACAAATTATACAAACTTGTGTGCAGAATTTATGAGAGTGGAGAGGTACCATCGGATTTTAAAAAAAATATTATGATTCCAATACCAAAAAAGTCAGGAGCGGAGAAGTGTGAACATTACAGAACTATCAGCCTAACATGCCATGCCATATCATTACCTACGCACAAGCCGAAGTTTATGTTTATATGCAGGCGCTATCACCCAACAAATAAATAATTGAAAAATAAGTGAAATAAACTATTTATTTATTGAAATAACTGGATAATTTATGAATATACATTTGACAAGGATAAATATTCATATCAAACATGCTTTAAACATATACCAATTTTGAAACGTAGGCAAAAACATAAAGAAACAAGGTAAAACTTTTTTTAATATTTCCTTATCCTTCAGATTCATAATTTGTAGTAAAAGTATATTTTATTTTATTATTTCATTTCATTACAATGAAGTATAAAGCTATTAAATGATAATAAAAAATAAAATGACCGTAATAAAAGAAAATTAAAATTAGCTATAATAGACAAAAGGGGAAATGGGATAGAAATAATAATAGGGGTGGGTTAGATAGAAGAGAGTTATTACAATTAAAAGAAGTATATATTATATATTAGTGGGGTAGTGAAGGAGAAGGAAAGTAAAAGTATAAATTAAGGAAGGAGAAAAGAAGGGGGAAAGTGGAACAGCGGAAATATCTTTGTGAAGGGAAGAAAATTGTTTAAAGGTTAAGCATCACGAAGATAGGCCAGTAAGAGAAGAATAAACCCATAATAAGTACCAAGAAAGAGGAAAAGTTTAAATGTATATGAGGTGGAATCTTAAGCCGGGTTTCCACTGAAACCGCATAACAGTAACAACCAAAAACTTGGTTTAACATGGACTTGTTTTTGTTTTACCACTGCTATCTGATGTTACTCGAACCACTTTCTGAAAAGTCTTTCCTTATTTTTATTACATTATTAAACAAGTTTTGTTGAAATCTCCATAACAAAAATTAATCTTAAGCTAAACAATTATATCGTAACATTTACTCCAGGTTCATCTGGCATCTGGTTGTTTTTAAAAATAACAAACATACCTTCTAAACAACAAAATATTTGTTTACAAATGAATTACATAAAATTTATTTATGACGGTTATAACTACAAGAGAATTACAACTACACTTACTCGGTAACGAATAAATTGATTACAAATTAATTCAATAACTTAAGACTTAACATACATTTAACTCAACCAAAAATATGGCCATTCACAATCAAATAGTTGATTCTTATTTACAAACCAAAACAATTGTATACTAATCCACTACGGGTAAAACTGCTCAATACGCAGCTTGTGTATCATAAAATTGTTTTGTCTTCGAAATAATAATTTAATTTTTTGTAATCTATATGTAATCTATATCCATTTTCGGTCCATCTCGGTCCCAGAATCTTCCTGATTATCCTTCTTTCTTCTTTCTTTAGATTTTCCATATCTGTTTTCCTGTTTAGTGATAAAGTTTCGCTGGCATATAGCATTCCTGGTTTAATTACTGTATTGTAGTGTCTAATTTTGGTATTTAGCGATAAACATTTTTTATTATAAAGGTTTTACACCAATTCCAGGCCTCTACGGTTATTTAACTTGACATTTTTTCTAGAACACTTTTAGATTCGGTTTAAATGACAAATTTGGAATTTTGGGACTATTTCCAGTGTTTTATAAATAACGTAAGCTTTGCAAAAGAATGTCATAAGATATGTTATTAATTTTGGAAAGGAGCTCTGAATCAGGAGAAACAGTTGCACAGCCACATACTTCAGCTGAACGTGAATTATAAACAATTTATTATAATTTATGATTTATATTGCAGGTATCGTTTGGAAATCGATTCGGTCCGAAAAATCTATTATATAGCCTATATTGCTTCTGCCCGAGTGTTAGTCATTGAACTCCTCCTAAACGCCTGGACCTATTCTTATGAATTTTTTTGTGTGAGATTAAGTTGATTTGAAAATGCTATGGATTCACAAATCGACCCGATAGAATAAGTTTTTACTTTCTCTTGCCTATATGAATATATAGGAAGGAAAGTATTGTTTTCATGTCGATTTTTCGAAATCGAGTTTTCACCGGATCTATACGTTTTCAGACCCCCTGAACCCAAAAAACATGTTTTTAGCGATTGGTCTGTCTGTGTGTGTGTGTGTGTGTGTGTGTGTGTGTGTGCGTGTGCGCGCGTGCGTGTGTGTGTGCGTTGAAACTTAAGTTACATACCCCTATCGGACCCGACACGAACATTTTCATCAAAATCGGTCAACCGGAAGTAGTAGTTTATTCGTTTAATTTTTCACTTTTTTGCGATTTTCCTAAAAACTAGTCCTACGATTTTTTTTAAAATCACCTGGTTTACTAAATTTTTTATTCTCTACAATAGGGTAGGCACCATGTTTGCTGAAATTCTTGGTTAGGGTGTTTTCTCGTAAAAACGTTGTTTTTTTAAGATTACGGCTTTAATATGGATTTAAGCGCAACAATTTATATAATAAAAATTGAAGAGAATGTAAAATCCTACAACTTTTATTTCAAACATTTTTTTGTATAACGCTTAGTTTAGCGGTAATTTGCGATTTTCTGTTTTTTTCTCACGAAAATGTGTGAAAAATTGATTTTTTTAAGATTTCGGCCTTAGTATGCATTTTACGACAAAAGTGTATATAATTAAATGTATAGAAAATTAAAAGATCTACAACTTTTATTGATAGCATTTTTCTCCACGGAGCCTAGTTTAGCGTGAAAAAGTGATTTTCTGTATTTTTAAGCCAAACTGAGGTTGATTTTCATTTTGCATCTTTCACTCATGATTAAAATGAGGTTATTTATATTGAGGTTAGTTTTTTGTTTATTTCTAATATTTTATTAATAATGTTAAGATTATTGTTTATTATTTGCATAGGCAAGAGAAAGTTGTGTGAGTGTTTCACACCAGATTTTTTAAATTAATTAACTAATTATAAATTTTAATTGATTTTACATTAGCTTAAAGTTCACATTATATCCTGTAGGTGGCGCTCCGATAGTGTTTTGGTTAGCAAAGTTCACAATATTGTATCCGGTTGGTGGCGCTCCGATCGTGTTTACGAAACTTTTTGACAATTTCTAGCATATTAGTCAGACCCAGCATCAGAATTGAATAATATTATATTATTTATTATTTTTGGTATGACGGTGAACAGTAACCTTGATTACTCTACTGAGATCAAAATCCGCATAGAGAGAGCCCGGGCCGCATTTGTGAAAATGAAGAGGATGCTGTGCAACCACAATCTGAGTCTGGACTTGAGAATTCGTGTGCTGAGGTGTTACATCTTTCCGGTGCTGTACTATGGTGCAGATGCCTGGACTACCAATAGGCAATGTGAACGAAGACTTGAGGCCTTTGAGATGTGGGTTTACAGAAGGATGCACAAAATATCTTGGACAGAGAGAGTCACAAACATGGAAGTCCTAAGGAGGATGCAGAAGGGAATGGAAGTGATGATCGAAATCAAGAAGAGAAAGCTAGTGTATCTCGGCCATGTCTTGAGAGGTCCAAAATATGAAATCCTTCATCTTTTCATCCAGGGAAAGATTATGGGCAAACGATCGGTTGGAAGAAGAAGAACCTCCTGGCTACGGAACCTGCGAGAGTGGTTTAATTTGTCATCCATCGACCTATTTAGAGCTGCAGTTTCCAAGGTCAGGATTGCCATGATGCTAGCACACCTTCGTAATGGAGATGCTACATGAAGAAGAGAAGATATTATTTTAGATAAAACAATTTTTATAGTGTCATTAAAATTACTCATTGTGCAAGCCATAACGTGCAGTATTGATGTAAGTATTTTACATGATTTTTTAACAATTTTAATGATGTATACACGTGCACTAAAAATGAACTTAACCTATGAATCTAAGAAGATAAATTCGCTGTACGTGAGTTGATTTAACTATAATATCTACCATTCATAAATCAAATTTTTGGAGTTGACTTTTGAAGTTACGTTGCCACAGGGCAACGTCTGTCAGGACCGCTAGTATAATATAAATAAAAATCTGGTGTGAAACACTCACACAACTTTCTTTTGCCAATGCAAATAATTAACAATAAACCTAACATTATTAATGAAATATAAGAAATAAACAAAAAGCTAACCTCAAAAACATAACCTTATTTTAATCATGATTGAATGACGCAAAATGAAAATCGAACTCAGTTTGGCTTAAAAAACGGAAAATCACACTTTCACGTTAAACTAGGCTCTGTAGTGAAAACTGCTTTAAATAAAAGTTGTAGATCTCTTAATTTCCTAAAAAATTTATTATATACACTTTTGTCGTAAAATGCATTCTAAGGCCGAAATCTTAAGAAAATCGATTTTTCACACGTTTTCGTGAGAATAAAATCAGAAAATCGCTAATTACTGCTAAACTAAGCGTTATACAAAAAATTGTTTGAAATAAAAGTTGTAGAATTTTAAATTCTCTACAACTTTTATTATATAAACTTTTGCGCTAAAACGCATATTAAAGCCGTAATTTTAAAAATAAAATGTTTTTACGTGAAAACAGCCTCACGCAGAATTTCAGCAAACATGGCGCCTACCCTATCTTGTAGAAAATAAAAAGTTTAGTAAACCAGGCGATTTTAAAAAAAATCGTAGGACCAGTTTTTGAGAAAATCGCAAAAAAGTGAAAAATTACACGAATAAACTACTACTTCTGGTTGACCGATTTTGATGAAAATGTTCGTGTCGGGTCCGGTAGTGGTATTTAACTTAAGTTTCAAGTTTCAAGTTCGTACGATGTTCCGTTCTTGAGATATTCTGTTCACACACACACACACACACACGCGCGCGCGCGCGCGCGCGCACAGACCAATCGCTAAAAACATGTTTTTTTTTGGGTTCAGGGGGTCTGAAAACGTATAGATCCGGTGAAACTCGATTTCGAAAAATTTACAACATAATCTTGAAAAGGATTGTGCCTTTATGTGTCTGTTAGTGGAAACTCAGTATAAGGAGAGAAATTGTGAGATATGAAGGAGGAAGGATAAGGTGAAATAAGAGAAAATGGTCGGTTGAACTCTGGGAGTTTGAGGAGAAGGAGGAGGAGGAGATAAAGATTAGTAGTATACGAAGCTTACTTAGTAGATCACGGTACAATTCATCCTGCCCTTAGAATTGTTGTTTCACCCTTCTTTCCTACTGACACACAATTGCTAACGATGTTTTATGCCGTCCTCGGTACAAATTAAATGTCCTCCATTATCCAGTGGACAACATATGTCCGAAAAGGGGAATTATGTCGTTCGCTAATGGACACCACGAGTCTGACTGGCCTTCCTCGCTTCCTTGCCCTGTGTTGGCTAGAGGGTGTGTGTTTGTTATGTGCGCTACTGTACGGTTATGTAGTTCTCTAATGAGGGAAACATACAGTTAACGTCGGTTGGGTCCCTTATTTAGTCCTTCCGTCTCTTCCCTTGTTTACCTAAATTATTACAATCATGTTAACTGTGATGTTAACATCATTTTGTTTGTTATGGTGAATCAACATTATCATTGCTTCTATTGTACTAGTTATGAGCGGAAAATTGCCACAATAATATCGGGTGTCCACAATTATTTTACATTGTTATTTAATAAAATTTTGAAAAATTTCACACACAAGTATGTTGAGATTATGAGCGTACGTTTATTATTCTATTAGGAATAATAGTTTACGAGGTGCGGCTTTTAAATAACGAGACTGACTTAAAACAAATTATTTTAATTTTATACATAATCACTTATTATCACCCTTCAATATACTTTCATTCTCTATTCCTACTACGCTCCATGCAAATTTTGCATTGTTGGAAACAGTGCTGGAAGTCATCTTCTGTCAGCTCCTTCAGGGCACGTGCCGCCTTCTCTTTTACAGCTTCCACAGACTCAAATCTTGTCCCTTTTAATGCAGATTTCACCTTACGGAACAGGTAGAAGTCACATGACGCAAGACCTGGTGAATAAGGTGGCTGTTCTAACACTGAGATGCTGTATTTGGCTAGGAACCTCGACAGATAATACGGAATGAGCTGGCGCATTGTCTTGGTTGAGAACCCATGATTTGTCCTTCCACATTTCGAGGCGTTTTTTCCTTACTCTTTGACGTAGTTTAAAGAGTACCTTAAGGTAGCAATATTGATTAATTGTTTGACCTTCAGGAACCCAGTGAAGGTACACAATCCCATGGATATAAAAAAAACAATCATCATCATTGCTTTAAATTTTGACTTCCTCATTCGAGCTTTTTTGGCTCTCGTTGAAGTTCGGCTCTTCCAGTGCATGGATTGGCGCTTCGTTTCCGGATCATAAGCAAAAAACTACGTTTTATCACATGTTATTATCTTCCACTTGTTCCCTAAGGTGAAATCTGCATTAAAAGGGACAATATTTGAGCTGTAAAAGAGAAAGCAGCACGTATCCTGAAGGAGCTGACAGAAGATAACTTCCAGCACTGTTTCCAACAATGGAAAATTCGCATGGAGCGTTGTAGGGATAGAGAAGGAGTGTATATTGAAGGTGACAACAAGTGATTATGTATAAAATAAAAATAAAATGTTTACAACGTCAGTCTCGTTATTTAATAGCCACACCTCGTATTTCTCTAAAACAATTTCGCATGCTTACTAACTTACAAATGATACTACACATTTTCAGCTGCCTTGATTTTTTTAAATATTAAAGATATATATGATTTAATTTAAAACTTACATGTTTCGGTAAATCCACAACCATTAGAGTGAATAAAATAACTTAACTTGAAACTAAATTATTAAAATGTTAATAGAATTATTTATTTTTAATCATCTTCATAAAACATAGTCATCAGTACAGTTTTATACATATTACTGGATAAATGACTTCTGCTTCTGAAATTTCAATGAATTAATTTCAATCGTTGTTATTTTATAAACTCTGATGTCGGTGAATCCACCAAAACTTGTAGGTTTTCGAATTAAATCATATATAAGGAAAATCAAAGTCACTAAAAAGGATAGCAAATAATTTTTAAATATTTATACAATAAAATTGATTACAATAAGCATGATTCATTATATATACTTCGCCAACGGGCCGGCCAATCGAAACTATTGTGGAGAGCAGTTAACGCTCTCTTGTATATTCTTCAACCAATTTTCTCAGTAAATTACAAGAGCTTCAACGTATATAATACAAACAATAGATAATACACAAACAAACACAAATTCAATCACAAAATAAATACCTACTGAAACGTTGGCTAGCAGGTAGATTTTTAGATTTTATCAAATTAGGTAGATCAAAAATTTTAATTAAAGTGTTTTGTTAATAACAATATTTGTACTAAGAGATTAATAATTATTTTCTAAAACCTAACAAATGAATAAAATTTATTCATTATAACTTCCTTTTTCTCTTTATTCAGGAAATTCACAATCTGTTAGGCACAATCAGTGAATGTGATAACACAAAATATGGAAAAAATTAACATTATAAACGTGAGTGGAGACACAGTCCAGTGACAGAATTCCGACGTGAATGAGATAAACGTAGCATTAAGTGCAGCATTTAGAACACTGTAATGGATAGTCAATTACAGTACTATGTTAATTGATTAGATTCCGGCTCCATCGGCGTTTTAGTCGTCTTAATGTTTTGTTTGGGAGAGTTTGCTTAGCCAGATTTGAGATTAATGGGTTATGGTGGTTCACGAGTTTCTTCCTAAATTTTGTATAGAGTTTTGAGGGCCCGGCATGCTGATACATGCATGCGGCATCCACTCAGTGAGGAAGGCAGTGATAAACCACCTCACTCCTTGTTTTACTTTATAAAACCTCTACAGGTTCAAACCAGCCTTTCAGCTGATGACTTAAACAATGACAAACTGTTAAAAATTTTGATTGGGAAACAAATTATAAAACTGCTAAATTAAGTTCCAGATACCAAAATAGTTGGTCTCATTGATTAGTTTTCTTTTCTTTTATTTCTATTTAGGAAATTCACAATATGTTGGAAACAATCAGTGAATGTGATATCACAAAATTTGGGAAAAATTAACATGGTGTACAAACGTGAGTGGAGAGACAGTCTAGTGACAGAACTCCGACGTGAATAGACAAGTGTAGCATTAAAGTGCAGCATTTAGAACATTGTAATGGATAGTCAATTGCAGTACTACGTTAGTAGATGAGGTCCCGGCTCCATCGACTTTTCAGACGTCTTATTGGATTGTTTGGGAGAGCCTGCGTAGCCAGATTTGAGATCAATGGGTTATGGTGGTTAACGAGTTTCTTCCAAAATTTTGTATATAGTTTTAAGAAAACGTCATTTATGTAGGGTACGTTTAGGTCTAAGTGTAGCGTTTTATTGGTTACATAATAGGGGGTGTTAACTATCCTCCGTGAAAGCTTTGATTGAAAACGAGGTATTTTAAAACTTCCTTAAACTTTATTTCATTAAAACAAGTAACAGATAGACTAAACGATGGTAGTGGTAGTGATAAGGTTCCCCAATAACAAATTACAACTAAACGGCACAGATTTTTCTTATTTATAAAGTAGTTTAATATTTTATTGTGAGAAATAATAGGCCTACCGGTACTACTGTATCTTATTCTTATCAACAGCAGGTACACCAAAAAATAAATCAATTTAAATTACGGCTAACCAATACTACATATTGTTCTTTTTATCTCTAAAGCTTTGCATGTATAAATATAGAGACTGTTTATTTTTGCAACCATAAAATTTCCTAACAAACAACCAGTTTACCCCTTTCTCTGGCAATATTATTAAAATATTTCAATATAGACTTTTGCCTTACATCATTGTACATGGGACATTCTAATAAAAAGTGACCATTTGTATGTGGGGAAGTCCCAAAAAACAAATAAATTGACTATTATTATTATTATATTTGTTAGTAATAATAATAATAATTATTCCTAAGATATCGGATATAAGATATAGGAGTCATGTAGGACTCCTGTTTTGAAATATTTTTCTACTTGGCTGTTAGCTTGGTTATTTTTCTTATTGTGAGTGTTTGTATTCTTTCCCATTGTTATTTTTCAACGCTGTAGGTGTGGTATCATTGCCAATCCCTGCATAAATTTACTTATAGGCTTATAGGCATATGTAGTTAGTGTTTTTTTTTGACGTCCCCTGGATTTACATCCCGATAGGTAAGTGCAGCGTTTTCAAGGATTTCTATCTATTTCTGTACTTCTTCAACTCATTTAGGCCGTCCCCGCTTCCCTGTTAGTTCCTTTCATGGAGGTTGCATGGTAGTTGGGATCGTTGTAAGGAGTGCGTGGAGGCCATAAAAAAAAGATATTGCAAATTACAGAAATTGCAAAACAGTCAGACGTAAAACAAAACAAAAAAGGTTTTGATTGAAAACTTGTTAGTTTAGCCAAAACTGAGGGGTTATCTTGTGTTGAAAGTGCTACGGAGAGAAAGAGTTGTAAAAGATGAAGAAGTGTTTAATGGCGTTTTGTTTTGGGTTGCGGTAAATTGTCTTAAAGCTGTTGTGTAGCCGCTATAATAACTTTAAAAATAAATAGTTTTAAATTATTCATTCAAACTGTATATTGTTCACCTTCGTTCATGATTTTCTTTTAAATACAGTTCTTAAATTATTCTGTTATGATTTACAGGCACCGGTATCTTGAAACAGCAATACCGCCTTCCTAATAGAGGACATGTATTAAGTGTCGGATGAGATGCATGTAATGTATATTAATAGATAAGCTACTGATATCCCGAATGTAAGCCTAATTACTATGCTTCAGGTACTCTGCTAAATACATTCGTTAATGAGGACAGACCGACAGTGGGTTCGGTTAATGATAATGCATGTTTGGATGTATACAGAATTTGGTGTTCCTATAGTATACCTATGCTTTCGAATACATCTCTGTATAGGCAGTGAATGTACATTGATACCCCCCACTCTCTTTTAGCCCCCTCCAATCATTCCATCTCTTACTGTGTACTATATTGGAGTTATGACCAAGTTATGGTCGGGTATGAATGAGATATTCATATCACGTAACTGATATGTGTTGTGTTACGTATACTACTCGGCAGCTACTACGTGCTCTCACGTGCTTACTGATTAGAATAGTAGACTATCGAGTTAGGCACGCTATCGCCCACTCTTTCTCCCATCCTCTGAACTGCTTCTGTACTACCTTAAAATTTTCCTCGTATAGTGAATTTATAAAACGGTTTTGTATTTATGTTTTATTTTTTGAAGTACGTTTAAGCAGATTAACAAAGATAATAATTACTTATTCACTCAAATATTTTAACGTATAAATTAATTAATTCACTCATATTGTAAAGGCTTCGTATTGTCACTGCAACCTTAAGTTCCTTTCAGCAACTTTCATTGAAATATTTGCAAGGAAATCATTGTATAATTACTTGACTGTAATTTTGAATAAATTTTGTTCTGTTATAATTGAATAAGAAAATTTGTATTATCACGTAATATAATGTAAATTACGTATTGAGTTGTTAAATTTTGAAATAGGGACAGGGAAGATTATGCTACTGCACAGAACACAAGAAACTCCATTTTCTTATAAGATAATTTCTGGTTCGTAAAATAATGTCAAATATAAAAAGTTTTTATTCTAGATCAAATTTATTTATTAATTATTTATTTAAAGTCGCATTAACGTTAGGTTATTAGTGACTACGGTGGTTAATGAATCGCGAATAGTGGGTTTTGACTAGTGGAAATTTCCAGACCTTGGCCGGGAATCAAACCCGGGACCTCCGTGTGGTAGGCTAGTGAGCTAACTATTACGCTATGGAGGTTTTTAAACATAGATTATGATATATGATTAAAACCATACTCTTAAAAAGGGCGTACATGACATGTCAAGATAAAAGCGGGAAAGTAAATACGTATTAAGACCTTGTTTGTGAAATTTAAATTCATTACATACCCGTTCGTTTTTCCCTTTGATTAGTTACTTACTTACGTACTTAATTACTTCAATAAGCGTCCCGTCTAATAACTTTATTCGGTTATTACAATTATGAATTCATAACCAATGTATATATTTGGGAATAAACTAACGAAAAATGACATTAAAATATTTTAAGATTCAACTACATAGCTGAACGCTCGTTGTAATAACGCAATTTTTAAGTTTTTGGGAGAAATGTTTAATACGGACGCATTTCTCTCGACGGATTTTAGACAGTATGTCCCCTAGAACTTTTAGAATAATAATTGTTTTTTTTTAAATCGATTTTTTACTGTTTTCTTTTTATAAAGGGTTTTGCTATTAAATGATATTTCTTTAATTAAATATCGATTAAAGTATTTAAAAATACTTCAATTAATAATTGTAAGCTTAATTAGTTTTTTAAAATTCTAATTGTTTTGATGGAAAAATCACAAAAAAATACGTGACGTCACGAGTTTTTCTTTTAGTTTGTAAACTTACTAGTTTTGTAGACTAATAGTTGAATGGGTTACACAACAGGCATCGTAGAGAGCGGTACCGGTTTTCACTACTGCCACTTCTTCCTCCAGGCTTCTCCTCACGCCATGCCGTTTGTTAGCGAGGACTGTCAACAGCCACATGCACACTTCTGTAATATTATGTTAGTTTTTACAGTTGGCTATACATTGTATCGTATATAAAATATTGTATTGTTAAAATGGTATTAATATATTTATTTTTATGTATACGGAATAGTTGGTCTGGTGTGCTGATTTGTATCAGATTGGGATAAATGATAAGGTCGAGATCATGGTAGAAATTTCCAGATTAAATAAATGATAAATGGTTGTAAATATGTAACGGTTGAGAGAGTGAGAAAGAAAATGTTAAACAAAGAGGAATATATATAACAGCGCCGAGAGATTTCTGGAAGTATCTTTGAAAGAAGAAGTGAGGTGGAAAATAATTCTAATTTCTGATTGGCTAAATTAGTGTATGGCGTTAATGAGATGAACTGTAATTATGGAAAAGTATAAAAGGGAATAGGGTAGTCGAACGGAGGAGTAAGTTGGACAGTATATAACAAGTGAATTCATCATGATGTAGTCTGCGGTAGTTAGCGTGTAACAAGTGTATTTTTAAGTTGGATAAACTTATGTATTATTATGGACAACAATAAATATTATCTACGTATATGGTACAGGTATTTACAATAATTTTTTGTTTCACCATTCATAAATTTAAAATCATTGTAATATTATTTATTGTTGTTTTATTAAAGTCATATTTAATTAATTTAACATAAATGTGTGTATTATTATTATTTTCCAGTTATTCCATTATTAAAATAGATCCAATCAAGAACTCAGCACCTTTGGATAAAACAGAAACAAATAACTTAAAATTGATAAATATTTTTAAAGGCATCCTTCAAAACAAAATTTATAATTTAATCCCGATTGTAGAGATATTACAAATTATGACATCCCTATGGTAGGGATAGTGCAAATTATGTCACCCCTGGTGTTTATATTACAACATAACAATTAGTTTTTCGCAATGTCTCCTTTCCAAACTATAAGCCTATAAAACAGTTTAATTCTTATAGATCTTTCGAATTGTGCTTCCTGGGTTCAGATTTATTGCAAAATTTAAAAGTGTGACGGTTCAGTAAAATTTGTTTGGTAAAATATTATGCTATGTTCTGTACGTAATGATTTAAATGTGATTTATTGCAGTTACTTGGAAAGTACTTCATTGGTATTGTTTATGCAGTTATACGGTACCTGTCTAACGAATAACATAGCTTAAATAGACCCTAGAGTTATACTGTAACTGTGTATTTTATACATACATTATTATACTGTTACGTATATATTTATTTAGAGACAACAGTTGATAGTTATATGCCCATGGGATATAGTTAATTGAATGTTACGTACTTAGTACCATTTTGTCTTCTAGAAACACTGGTTTGCGGTTTTTACTTTCTCTTGCCTATATGAATATATAGGAAGGAAAGTATTGTTTTCATGTCGATTTTTGGAAATCGAGTTTTCAACGGATCTATACATTTTCAGACCCCCTGAACCCAAAAAACATGTTTTCAGCGATTGGTCTGTGTGTGTGTGTGTGTGTGTGTGCAAAATATCTCAAGAACGGAACATTGTACGAACTTGAAACTTAAAACCTAAATTACATACCACTACCGGACCCGACACGAACATTTTCATCAAAATCGGTCAACCGGAAGTAGTAGTTTATTCGTATAATTTTTCACTTTTTTGCGATTTTCTCAAAAACTGGTCCTATGATTTTTTTTAAAAATCGCCTCATTTACTCAATTTTATATTCTCTAAAAGATAGGGTAGGCGCCATGTTTGCTAAAATTCTTGGTGAGGGTGTTTTTACGTAAAAAAGGTGTTTTTTTAAGATTACGGCTTTAATATTAATTTTAGAGCAAAAATGTATATAATAAAAGTTGTAGAGAATTTAAAATTCTACAACTTTTGTATCAAACATTTTTTTGTATAACGCTTACTTTAGCGGTAATTAGCAATTTTCTGATTTTTTTCTCACGAAAACGTGTGAAAAATCGATTTTTTTAAGATTTTGGCCTTAGAATGCATTTTACGACAAAAGTGTAGCTATATAATCAATTTTATAGTAAATTGAAAGATCTATAACTTTTATTTAAAGCATTTTTCTCTACAGAGCCTAGTTTAACGTGAAAGAGTGATTTTTTGTATTTTTAAGCCTAACTGAGGTCGATTTTCATTTTGCGTCTTTCACTCATGATTAAAATAAGGTTATGATTATTGAGGTTAGTTTTTTGTTTATTTCTAATGTTTTATTACTAATGTTAGGTTTATTGTTAATTATTTGCACTGGCAAGAGAAAGTTGTGTGAGTGTTTCACACCAGATTTTTAAGATAAGTTTCGTTAACTTAGGTTGCTTGTTAATCCATTTTCGTTTTTTGGACGTAGGCTATTGTTTTTTAAATACCTGTATAAGTGAAGAAAAAATTGTTAAAGTACGGTATTTTTAGGTGAATGTATAACGTTTTGTTTTTTATGAACTAGGCAATAATACTCGGCCTTTTATATTGGAGACGTAATTTGTTTGTAACAATAGCGTAACTTACTCCGTCCTTTATGGACAGCTGTAAAATCATTGGTTCAGGTTGCGTTTACTTGAAAATCTTGTTTTAAAACAGAAGTATTATTTAGAAACGAAATTCTTGTATGAAAAAATGGTTTATCAACGAAGCATTTTTAGCTTAAACAAATACAGAACACCATAACTTTTTAAACCGTTTGTTAATTTATTGATGTGTTTTCTCCCTGCGTATGTAGGTTTTTATTCAAACAATTTTATATTGTAATTAGCATAATAACCAATTATTTTATTTTTGATGTGATTGTGGACATCTGATTTCTTTAAGAGATATATTGCTTTACATACGTTATGAGTTCAAAAATATACGAAGAAAGAACACTGTAAACAATTTTTAAGTTCTTTAAATAATGACCATGAGTTTTATTCGGTTTGCTCCCGCCATACTTGATTCCTTTTTTTACTTTCTCTTGCCTGTATGAACAGGAAGGAAAAAATTATTTTCATATCGATTTTTCACCCGATCTACGTTTCCAGACCCCTGAACTCAAAAACATGTTTTTAGCGATTGGTCTGTGAGTGTGAACTAAATATCTCAAAAACGGAACATCGTGCGAAGTTGAAACTTGAAACGTAAGTTAGATACTACTACCGGTCCCGAGACGAACATTTTCATCGAAATCCGTCAACGGGAAGTAGTAGTTTATTCGTGTAATTTTTCACTTTTTTGTGATTTCTCAAAAACGAGTACTACGATTTTTTTAAATCGCTTCATTTACTACTTTTTTTATGTTCTTGTCACCGGATGGCGACATTAAGTGGCAAACCATATAATTTTGGTGGCGCTGAAAAGGGCCGTTTAAGCGGTGGTCGTCTTGGAGAGACGTCGGTCGTAGTCGTCGTGGCGGTCGAGGTGCTGGGCGACACGGCGTGTCGTCGTCCATCGGAGACATCATCTTCTTCCGCCGCAGTAGTGCATCGATGGCTGCTTCGTCGGGTCCGGTGGGCGTAAGGCTCGGTCAAGGGACCGCTGTGGGCATCGCTCGCGTCAGTGGGCGATGACGGTCCGGTCGACGGCTTACGGTGATGGGTCGGTGAGCGGAAGCATCATCTTCTCTCTTGCGGGGTCGTCGACTAGTCCTCGCTGGAGTCCGGCAGCCGTGTGCCGTGGTGGACGTCTTGTCGTTGTCTGGATCGGTAGTGAATCCCTCGGTGTCTTGATCAGAATTGAATCGCTCGGCTCAGTGCAGCGCTCTTTATATAGTCGCCGAGAGCGCTGTGGTAGAGAGCGGCTACTGGCTTGGCTTTGATGACAAAGGCCTCTGTCGGTGCGGAGCCGAAAAGTTTGTCGGTATGCCGTCAAAGGGCCCACCGCGCCGACAAAGGCCGGAAGATGTATTGAAGCCGGCAACAATGATTTATTAGAAGGGGTGGCGGTGACATTCTACAAGATAGGGTATGGCACTATGCTGCTAAAATTCTTGGGGAGGCTGTGCTCTCGTAGTAAAAATGGTTATTTTAAAATTGCGGCCTTAATGCATTTTAGGGTAAAAGTGAAAAATTAAAGTTGTAGAACATTAAAAAAACTACAACCTTTATTTCAAACTTTTTTTGTATAAAAAAGTAAAACTTAGTTTAAAGGTAATTAGTGTTTTTCTGGTTTTTTTTAATGAAAATTTGGAAAAAAAATGTTTTTTTTTTAAAGATTTCGGCCTTAATATGCATTTTACAACTAAAGTTTATGTAATAAAATTTATAGGAAATTAAAGGATCTACAACTTTCATTTCAAGAATTTTTTTCTGCAGAACCTAGTTTAGCGTGAATGAGCGATGTTTCTTATTATGAAATCAAACTAAGGTTGATTTTCATTTTGTATCATCCACTCATGACTAAAATAAGGTTTTGTTTTTGAGGTTATTTTTTTTGTTTATTTCTAATGTTAGATTATATTGTTCATTATTTGAATTGTCAAGAGAAATTCGTGTGAGTGTTTCACCAGCTCTTTTAATTTCAAAATTCCCTGTATAACGCCTTGAAGAATTGTCCTACAATAACATAGTGCTATGTGATACTACGTAATTCGCGTAAGTACATGTTGTGAGAAAATCACCTGCACATTTGAAGCATTCTAGGAATTTATACATGTACGTGTACCTATATGTCTGCCTGTCTGAGTTTATACACTATTATTTGAATACCCTAGTCGGTATTTTGAACTGATTGTGGCAAATTAGTATATATTTAACTACAGTGAACATTGGCTTGCTGTGCATAACCAAACCATTGACTGGGAGAGCTTTAATAGAACAGAACAGCTAGTTTGATATTGGTTGGGTTGTACATGGACAATATTTGTGTTTGACAATATTACTCTTCTCGTGAAGCCCTAGTGCAATATGTGCACCGGGGCACACTGAAATATTTATTTATCTGTATATTAGTTTACCGCGATGGTATGGTAACAGTTATGGATTTTGTAGGCGGTGCTGTATGTATTTGTTCAACGCAAAGTTAATTGTTTGTTCTACTATACAGTAAACTACAATCAAATCATCTGTGCTCATACTGGGACGTTAATAGAAATGTACGTTTGTATTTTGTTTTACTCCACATCCATTTCGTATTGAATTCATAAGCAATTATTGTTTATTTATTTAGAGACGCATCGACAGCTTTGAACACAGCGATAACAATAATATTAAGGAATAATAATTATATATCGCTGGAATAAATTTCACCGTATTGTTATGCTTTCGATCGTTCAAATAAGACATTGAGTTGGGTTATTTTTATCTTCTGTCATTGGGAAATCTTCTACAAAAAATCTGGTGTAAAACACTCACACAATTTTCTCTTGTCAATGCAAATAATGAACGATAAAATCTAAAATTAGTAATAAAATATTAGAAATAAACAAAAAAAACTAACCTCAAAAATCATAAACTTATTTTAATCATGAGTTAATGACGTGAAATGAAAACCTTAGTTTGGCTTAATGATACCACTGGTCTGCATCAAAAATTCCCTTGAACTTTAATAGGTGATCTTTATGTATTTTGACCCCCTGAATCCGAATCTGACCTCCGTTTTGCTCCATCACCCACCATTTTTAGGGGGTGGGCCACTCCCCCTTATTTGGGAAATTTCAACTTTTTATCAGTCTGGTGTAACTATGATATGAAATTGTGCAGTTGTATCACGGTTTTATGGTTCTTCAAGGCCTACCTAACACTGAAAGAGTACAATAAGAGAGTGTTGACGTATTGATACATTTTGTGTATTTTTACTTATACAATTTTTCTGGTTCAAGATACTTGTCATCGAATACATATAGTATTTAAAGAGAGTGGTTTTACTTGGAGGAAGCTTTTCTCTTGTACTGATATCTGGGAGTTTCACGCAAGAGTGACCAGCAGTAGTCTGCTAACATACTTGAGTTCCACTTGCCAGAGAACAGTTTTTCGAAGAGTGCAATGTCTTGATGAAACCTTTATCCGCGTGCATCGTAAACTGCTCCCAAGTTTTCTGGGAAAAAGTCCAAATGCGCGTGTAAAAGGTGCAATTTTAATAACATGTTGCAACCCATCAACTCGTATGCAGATAGCAATTCTTCGACGAGTTCAACATAATTTTCACTTTTGTTAGATCCTGAAAAATATTCACCCATGTCTTTAAATGCAGCCCGAACTCTTTTTTCTTTTCAATTTAAGTGATTAATGAACACTGAATCTTTAAAAGGCTCTCTAATTTGTGGACCAACAAAAATTCCCTCTTTAATTTTTGTTTCACTCAAACATGGAAATTTGCTCTTCAAATACTGGAATCCGTCTCCTGTTTTATCGATAGCTTTTACGTACTGTTTAATCAAACTGAGTTTGATACGCAAAGGATGCAGAAATATGTTTTCACTCGAGACTAAAGGCTTATTGGCAACAGTTTTTTGACCAGAAACTAAACTTTCGCACGAGGGCTAATTTCGAACCATATAATTTTTATCACGGGCTCGACTATCCCACTCACACAGAAAGCAACAATGTTTGGTGTATCCCGATTAAAGTCCTGTAAGTAAAGCCACAACCTTAAAATCAGCACAGAGCTTCCGAGGATGATCTTTATAACCAATTTTTTCAAGGATACGGCTGATATTTTTGTATGTCTCATTCATGTTGACCCCGTAAGCAACTGGAACTGAGGGAAAATTATTACCATTTGCCAACAAAACATCTTTTAAACTGGTTTTAGATGAGTCGATGAATAGGCGCCAATTTTCTGGATCATCTGGCATGTTAGGTTCAATCACTAATCCATTTACATTATTGCGGTACACTAAGTCACCGTCCTCCAAAAAAAATTGTTTAAACGAAGCTAGCCGGGATCTAGAAACAGAAATTTTTACTTCTTTTTCCAAGAGGTTCCATTGCTGAAGCTGAGACCCGAGCAGTTGGGCTTTAGTTTTTGGGAGATTTAAATCCCGGATGAGATCATTAAGCTCCTCTTGTGTGACAAGATGAGGCTTTAAGCATAAAAAATGTTCTGAAAATGTTTAATCGTCGCTAAGCTTATCACTTCGCCCGGCTTCCCACCTTGGCAGACACCCACCCTGCTACACCTCTGAACTAACGGTGATGTCACCTCTCCCTCTTTGGTCTTCATGCACAAATCTACGTGCACTGAGATAACATTTTCTAAGGGGGGAGGATGGCTAACCTCCTTACAACCTCCTCCCACCCCTCGCTTTATTAGGAATAACCGCTTTTAGGTGTTTTTTTTCGAGAATTTCAAGGGGAGCGCCCCCCTCAAAAACGGTGGGTGATAGAGAGTAACGGAGGTCAGATTTGGATTCAGGGGGTCAAGATACATAACAATCACCCATCAAAGTCCAAGGGGAAAATTTTTTTTTTTTTGCAGACCAGTGTACTTTAATAATTTGCTTAATAGTTATTTAACTTATTATTATTATTTAGCTTTAAATTAAATTAAATTGTTATTTAGCTTTGAATTTCAAACAAAATTAAAAACTAAAAGTTATTAAAACTTTTTAAAATACTGGCGAAAGTGATTACATAGCACACGGTTCTCATCCTATCACTTGTGTAGATTCGTTTTATAAAAGATTGAATTTCATTATTTGGAGATTGAAAATCTTATATTCAATGTGACGTGTTCCATTAAACCTGTTTGTGGAGGTAAACACACCTTTCTTCCAAAAGAAACTTACTTTCCCGTCGTCTTCCAAGTGGAGAATGAAAAATTTTCTCATAAAAAGAAGCGGCGGCATTACTAACTAAAGATTTCTCTCCCTGACTTTAAAGTGGTGAGGGTGAAAAGTACTTTTAGAAACACAAAAGTTTTATGCGTATAAATTCTTGTCGTTCGTTTACATTCTTTTTAAACATTATTACAATTTTGCATGTTTTCTGTTTATTTTCAGTGATGAAAAAATTATTTATCAATTATTCCGTAAATCAACTTTAATTATTAATTTCTTTCTAAACAAAAGATTAAAATTAATTTAACTTGAATTCTCAGGTAGGCTATTAAACTATAAAAATATTTTGTGTCTTTGATTTTCAAATCCCTTAACAAATATTTTTCAAAAGAGTGGTACTAACGCTCCCAATTCTATTCTACCGAATTTCCTTATTTGGTAATCCTACAGTACTCTTTTTATTCCTCAAAATTAAATGAAAAATTTAGTGATATTGGATACGTTAAACATTCAATACTAAGCTTGATTCAGGAAGTAAATACTTTTTGCTACTCCTTTTCTTTCTATCCTATCTGGGTTATGTTTTTTACTTAGTACTTCACAGAGTCTGCACTCTTATATTGTACAGTGCAATGTATAAATTATGTAAAATAGTTTGACATTGTTACTCTGAACCTTTTATTTTCACTAGATCAATTTAAATAATAAAATTATCCGTATCACGTACATTTAAATTCTATTTAACATATTAGGCTACTAATTATGATAGAGTAACTTCACCAATAATTGGAATATTAGCCAGAGGAGTTAAAACATATTTTCTCTTGTCCTATATAAATGTACAAAGACTGATTGTTTACACGTCGATTTTTTAAAATCGAGTTTTGACCGAAAATATAAGTTTACAGGTCGTCTGGACCCAAAATACATGTTTGTAGGGTATGGCTTGTGTGTGAACAAAATATCTCGGAACGGAATTTCGTACGAACTTGAAACTTTGAATTTAAGTTAGGTACCAGTAGAGGACGAGACACGAACATTGTCGTCAAATTGGTCAACCAGAAGTAGTTGTTTATCCGTGTGATTTTTTACTATTTTTGCAATTTTCTTAAACCGATTCCTATGTTTTTTTTTGAATCACCTTATTTACTTTTTTTACTCTAGAAGATAGGGTAAATCCCATGTCGGCTGAAATTTTTGGGGGGCTGTGGTCCCGGGGTAAAAAATTGTTGTTTTAAGATTCTGGTCGTATTATGAATTTCAGCGTAAACGTGTACACAATAAAAGTTGTAAAAATTAAAAAAACCTATAACTGTAATTTGAAGTATTTTTCTAGAACGTTTAGTTCAGCGTCAATTGGTGGTATCTGTATTTTCCTCGTCAAAATCGGTAAAAATGGGCGTTTTTAAAAATATCTGCCTTAGCAAGCATTTTACGATAGAAATGCATAGCTGTAACCAAAGGTAGCTGTAGGAAATGAAAAAATATTTTACTTCTACAGAGGTTAACGTCAGTTAGTGATGTTCCGTAATTTTAAGTTCTAGAGAGGTTGATTTTTATTTTGCATCATTCACTCATAGTTAAAATTAGGTTATATTTTGCATTATTACATTGGCAAGAGAAAATCGCGTGTGCGTGTGTGTGTGTGTGTGTGTGTGTGTGTGTGTTTCACACCAATTTTTTTTACTATTTTTAATTATAATCAAAAGTACTTAAGTATTATTTTAATCTGCTGTACAATAAAATTAATTATTCAAGAATGAGTATTTCTTTTTCTTCAAAACGTAAATTATAAAACAAAATATTAGAGTAATATTTTTTATACTGGTAATAAAAACTGAAAAAGTATTTATTAGTAGAACCTTCTTCTTCTTCTTCTTTACAACCAGGGCGTTCAGGCTTCTGCAGCCCCTCCTCACCGCGACCTAAAAGATTTTTTGTGATTGCCCCTATTCCTTATTTATGCAAGACCCACACTTTCAATAAAGCGCAGGATCTGCCTAGGATCTAGTGCACTTACCTGAGAAGGTGTAGAACCTTATATTCTTTATGAACCTAAGCCTTTTAGATTGCATTTTCCGTGTGATATAATTACTTTTAAGTACAGTGTTAATTAATTAATTTATTATTTATTTTTTAATTTAGTGATTTTTCTGTGATGAATCTGTGATATTTTGTACTTTTTTTTATGACCACAAAGGATCACTTTAGTCTCTTTGGTTAATTCTTTTTCTTTGGTAGTTTATTTCCTTTTCATTTCTTTCTTGCCAATACTTTTTCAATCTGTCGGATCTTGCTTTTCTCAATTCGTCTGAACAAACCTGTTCTTTTCGTTTAATTTTTCTTACTGATCAAATTTTGTTTTTGTCATTAATTGTTTCTTTGTAAACCGGTGTGCGATTTTTGACATCAACAATTGTTAGATTTAATTCTGTTCTGTCTTTTTTTATTTCTTCAAGCCAAGGAATTGTAGCTCCTTCTGTTTTTGCACACATGAATTTTTCTACAATTTTTCTTAATAATCGGTTTTCTGGAGTTCTGAGGATATGCGAAAAGAAAGAAAGTCTCTTTTTGCGCATTGCATCAGTGATTGGTTCTATTCTTTATAAATTTGTTCTCTTGGTAAAAGTCTGTGCTGGTTGTCAACTATGTGTTTCTTGTTTATGCAGGTTCTAAGAATCTTTCTTTCTATTTTTCTGATTGTTTCTTTTATTCCGTTTCCATCAATACTGAAGAGGGTTTCACTGCCGTACATTGCTTGTGATCTTAGAACTGCTTTGTAGTGTTTAAGTTTTGTGTGAATGTTTTGTTCTTTATTTTACAATATTTTCTTTTTAAACTGACAGATGATGATACCCGCTACGTTTTGGGTAAACAAGTCCTTTAAGAAATTAGATATCATCACAGACATTTTCACTTTATTGGTAGCCAGGCTAAAAAGCGGACTCTACACTATAACTATCGTGTATGTTCTTAAGCCACAACGTTTTTATTCATCCTTCACCACGTTTACCAATTAATTTTCTTTCCTAGCATGATATTATGCAGTATTTTATATTTTTGACCTCTCATAACATGTCCAAAGTATTTCAGGTTTATTTTTTAATAGTGCAGTACCGCTAAAGGATTACTGCTTAATTATCATTAGCAGTTAAATTAGCAACACTGGTTTGGGTCAATTTGATTTTTCATCTCGGACCCCCTAAACACCTGACCATCAACGACTAACCAGGTTTCACGTCAGTAACAAAAAATGAAATTGAAATGTTGTATATAACTTATTGTATTTTAAGGTATTTTATTTTTTTGAGCTTTTAAGAAGCAATATATTAATATTTCCACAACCGCAGTACAATGGTACGCGAGATGAACTTGCGACATGACAGTTTCTGGGCGTACCATAGGGTTCCTTCAGAGTTTTACCTCCTAGAATTAATCTCTCTACAAGGCAAGATTGTTTTCCGCTGCCGAATTTTTTTCTTCCTCCATTGCTACAGCTTAAGGGTACCCGGAACGGAGAAAATTAAAAATTTTCACATATCCGGTTTTTCACATTATTAAAATTTAGAATTTTCTGCATCCAATGATGTATAATTTGTTGGGGTTTTTGCAATATTTAATACAAAAAAAAAATTAAAAATATGTTGAACTCTTACCTTATTTTCTAAACGTTATCAGTTTGCATAAACACAAAAACATCTATTTTTTGAATGACAAACGATAAACTCATAATTTTGTTTTTGTTTTAAAACTTTAAGTCGGCGTCAGACCAGGTGTGAATGCAACAGTTGAGTAATTTCCAGATTATGATCCTGGAATGTATTAGAGGTAACTATTTTTGAGTAGGCCTACTTATAATGTGTTCTCTTTTAGCTTTTTCTTGTTTCCCTTAAACAGCAATTTTTGACACATAGGGTACACTTTCTCAGCCAAATGTTAACGGATTTTAATGAAATTTTTGCACAGCCTTTTATACCATAATTTAAATGTACTGAGTTAATATTACAGTAAAAAAATGTGTTTAAATATTTTATTTTCACTTAAATTGGCAAAAAAGTATGCTTTTAAAAAGTGGTAATTTCAAAAATCATTTTCTTATCTTCCTAGCAATATATAATTATATACAGTTGCTACTAATTCTGTGGGTCTGGACTAGCCTGAAAAGCAACCACAAAAAATTTAACAGGATAACTCTAGTAGTTTTTGAGAAAATGTTCCTTACATTAACATTACGGAGATAGGCATTCTGAGTACCCTTATGGTGAGCCTCTGCATCCGTCACCATTTCCCTCCAACGTTTTCGATCCCTCTCCATCCCCACTTATCCTCTCACAACATATTTCTTAGGTCCTCAATTACGTTATAAAGCCGTCTAATTGTTGGTCGATCCCTGTTTCTGGTACCATAGATCTCAGCCTTCAGTATCTTCTTCGACATAATCTAATCGTTCATTCGCTCCATGTGAACGAGGTTCCATATTCGCTGAAACTTGATGGATTGCACGATGTCGACTTGTTCTAATATCTCGGTTATATCTTCTTAACCAATTTTCTTTTCAAATGTTCGCAAATTTTTTGGTCCTTGTTTCTTGTGTCCATTTTTCACCACTATAGGAGACAATCGGCTAGATAAGTATCATACATTTTAATTTTTGTACTGCGACTTATCGGTTTGCGTATTAGAAGTCTAGAATATTATAATATGCTTTGTTTCTTTACTTCAGTCTTGAATTTTATGGATTGAAAGTTTATGGACCTTTTATTACTTAAGATTTTTCCTAAAAATAAAGGACTTATCGACTCCTTCAAACGAACACCAACCCCTGCCTACGCTAAACCATTTAACTGTTTCTTACTGTTTAAAGTGTATCTCAAAATTCACGATGTTCTCATTAGTTTTCTGGTTCAGTGAACAGCCGGGTTCAGTGGCTAGTTTTAAATAAACTAATAATAATAAAAAAGAAAATTGTAGGTCGCGGAACTGTACATGTGGGTTACGTATAGCGATACGTTTACGAACGCTTCATGGTAAACGTTAGTGTACCTCGTAGTCGTATAAAAGTAATGGATTTACGCTTGTCTTACTTCGTTTTTTTCACTTTTGAAAATAAACAAACATGAGCAGTTTCACAAAACGACTACCATAGGATATAGGCTACGTTAAATATGAGAGAGAAGAAGCCAGCGAAAGAGTTACGGAGTGTGAGAGAGAGATATAACTCCGCTGTGAAACAGTATGAAACACTGTTCTTTGCCCTCAACTCTTCGTTTTTTATTTATTTTTTCTTTTACTTCTTTTTATATTTTTATAATACACAATCCGAACTGTATTCATTGTTTTTCAAGTAGAAAATGTTCATTTAAACTATAATTTATAATTTTACGTTTACAATTCTATTTCGGTTTACTTTTTATTTCTTTTGTAACCATAAATAAATATATAGTCTCGCTATTTTTAATGTTTTTGTTAAAAAATATATTTCTGTTATTTTTCATTATTGTCTCTATACAAATGGTTTATAAAAACTGCTGTTAATGAACGGTTTCTATCCTATATATTTATCATAATTTGTTTCTTTTCTTCATTAACATGTTTAAAGTTTGCGAATTAAATTATATTTGTATAATATAATAAATTGTTGTATTTCTCTTTTAAAATTGTATGTATCTAAGAGGATAAAACTCAGCTCCCACTGGGTTGATTCCAATCAACTCTTTTTTAAATTCAGGTCT
The DNA here is from genome assembly GCA_035578175.1 of Catonia carolina. Lineage (NCBI taxonomy): Eukaryota > Metazoa > Arthropoda > Insecta > Hemiptera > Achilidae > Catonia > Catonia carolina. The sequence continues at coordinate 21,627,535 of JAQMRL010000003.1, read as the reverse complement.
TCGCTTGTTGATTTGCCATCGCCTATCTAGAGATAAATTATATGATGTAATTATAAGATGTATTATGATACGAGTACATAACACAAATTTGATTTAGTATACAGGGTGATTCATGAAGTTCTCCCCCCACTTCTACAGCACATTGTACTAGTAAAAATAATGAAAAAATGTTATATAAACATAGGTCCGAAAACGCTTCGTTAGCGAGTTACAGCTAGCGAAAGTTTCGCCTGGATTTCAGTTCACCAGGTGAAATGAGGTCTTCCTGGAATTGTGGTAAGGTAGATTAAGGGGCGAATTCAATCATTTCTTATGGTTTTTGATCTGATAAATTGAATAAAACAGGTCCCAGAACTGTAAGTTAAATAGTTTTTGAGAAAACCAGTGTCAAATGCAAAAAATGGAGTGAAAATCACATTTTTTCATCTTTGGGCAAGAATAACTTTGTTATTTCACCAAGAAACAGTTAAAATTTTTCAATAAAAAATGTAGAAAATTTTATTCTGAACAAACCGGTGTAAATAAAGTACACAGAAAGTGAATAGTTTTTGAGAAAACCAGTGTCAAATGCAAAAAAATGGAGTGAAAAAAACACATTTTTTCATTTTAGTTTTTCCGGTTAATTTTACTTTGTACTCTTATGAATAAAAACTCATTTAATCAAACATCTATTCGCTTTCTGTGTACTTAATTTACACCGGTTTGTTCAGAATAAAATTTTCTACATTTTTTATTGAAAAATTTTAACTGTTTCTTGGTGAAATAACAAAGTTATTCTTGCCCAAAGATGAAAAAATGTGATTTTCACTCCATTTTTTGCATTTGACACTGGTTTTCTCAAAAACTATTTAACTTACAGTTCTGGGACCTGTTTTATTCAATTTATCAGATCAAAAACCATAAGAAATGATTGAATTCGCCCCTTAATCTACCTTACCACAATTCCAGGAAGACCTCATTTCACCTGGTGAACTGAAATCCAGGCGAAACTTTCGCTAGCTGTAACTCGCTAACGAAGCGTTTTCGGACCTATGTTTATATAACATTTTTTCATTATTTTTACTAGTACAATGTGCTGTAGAAGTGGGGGGAGAACTTCATGAATCACCCTGTATGTTGTAATCTGCCCATAACAGACAGGTGGAGTGTCAAATTATTTACACTCAATCTGTTCGTTTCAGGGCTAAAATAAATAGTTCTGTTTCTTATCACATGGTCAGCCAATTAAATGACTGAATCATTTAAGAACAGAAGAGTTAGAGGTGTAAAAGACACTAATCAGAGTTATCTTTTCTGAAAATAATGAATTTCATTATATAGGCAGACACTGTTGTGAATAAAGGAAGGTGTCATTTGCAGAGTGGAAAATATGTGCTTTTCAGAGGGCCCGGCATGTTGATAAGCGTACTTTTCCTCTCAGTAAGGAAGGCATAATAAACCACTTCACTCCTCGTTTTACTTAGTAAAACCTCTACAGGTTCAAACCAGCCTTTTGGCTGATGACCTAAACAACAACAACATTATGTTATAATAGCCTACACAGGATGTGTAAAAATTTCGCGAAATAATATTATTTAGTAAATTAAAAATATTGTTTGTATAAATTTATATTGTTTTATCAATTTAAAATAACATTATAACTGAGATATTTTAGAAATGGTTAAGGGAACCAATTGTTAATTGTAAGAAATTATGTGTATAATGTACTATGTATAATATATTATTATAATGTAACGAAGAGAATGGATGGCCGATGAATGAAATGTGTTTGAAAGGAATTCTTAGAACCGCGGTCAAAAGTAGTAAGAAATACGGGAAATTGGTCTTTTTTGTGTCTCTTATTGACCATTACTACTATATTTTTAATTCTTTTGATGAAGCCTAGATGGATCTCGATTGTGTAGGCCTACCTATTATGTAGAAATTCTTTACCGTTTTGCAAACAACTGCAGTTAAAGGTATTTAAGGTGCTAGTCTCTTTTGACGAGTACAGTTAGTTCTAGTTTTCATACGGTCATGAGTAACTGCTGTTGGACAATGTCGAACTAGTATAAATACATTGTTTGTATTGTACATCAAGGAAAAGGTCTTTGTACAATAGAAATTGTATTTAGTTGTAGGTAAGAGGTAATTGGTTCTTTCTTTTTTTATCCTAATGTGTTTACGTCAATCTCTTAAATTTAAGAATAATGAGAAACCCCATGTCCCAATAAGATGAGGAGGATATGTATGACGTGTAAATGAGGTTTCGTCTTGGTACAGACTCAGGCCGACTATCTAGTATTCAGATCCGTACAAAAGTATTAACTTTACTAGGATTTGAACCAAAAACCTTTGTCTTCGAAAATTAGCTGTTAAATAACTGATTCATGACGACGACTACCTCTAGACCAACCGGGTGAATAAGAGGTAATTGTTATATAGAATAATTATATTGTTAGTTAAATTTGGTTAAACTTTAACTTTTGTAATTAATCTAATGAAGTAATTTAATTATTGTTATAAGTTTAAAAGAAGTTTGTGTATTATTTTATTATGACCAGATCCCGAAAGGACCTTAGTTTAGGTGGTACAATAATAATGATCTAGTAAGATTGTATGATTTTATTTCTTGAATAATCTCAGATTTTGAAAGTTTTAAACAAGTTGGGAAAAGCCAAAGGGTAGTATATCAAGTACTTGATACTGGTGTAGTTTAATGAAATGAAAGAAGTTCACAGACGATAGGGTTAAGCTTCGAAGCCGCCAGAAAGAGCAACTTTACTTCTTCAAAATGATTTAATCTAATAAGTGTATTGAACGTTGCAACACTAGAAACTAAATTATATTCAAATTATATAATACCTACGTCAAAATAATATAGTTTACTGTATTACATTTTAAAGATGGTATTTTTGTCACGTATTACAAAAGGAATAAAATTTTCTAGAATAATATAACATGCATAAAATAATAAAGTTTTATTAGATGGAGAAACTGAAAGAATACAGGGCAAACGGTAAATTATTAAGTTATTTTATAAATATTTAAACATGTGAACATACAGTACGTTAGCACCACACGTCGTATCTTGGTGCTATCTAACATCGTAAAGTCGGAAGATACAAAAATGTTATTTATAGGCATTTTTACTGTAGAATACAATTCGTTTTGTAATATTTTTCAAAAGAAAAACGTTTATGTCGTTTGTATGAAAAAGAAAAAATATGAAAAATGATACTATTAAATATTATATATTTTTACAAAAGCGTGAACGTAGGCATCTTGCTTACCTTCCTACTTTTATGTACTACACTGTTGAACACAATACAGTAAAAGTGTTGTACGCTTGCAAAATATGTACTTGTCAACGTGCGTTCCCTTTTCTCTGAATTATCGTAAGTTCTATATGAACTGAGGATACCTGTCAAAAACACACTTACGAATTTTAAGATTGCAATAATATTTCCTGCCACTTTGTTTTGATTTTTTATAAATGATAAAATAAAGCTTAAACAAATTATTGTATACCAGAATAGCCTAGGTTCGTTCGGAATCTGGGTATGATAAATAATAAATAGACTTACTTACTTTAAACTTATAATAAATAATTATTTACTTACACAGTGTTAATGATTAAACTAAGCCTACTTACAAATACATATTAGATTACATAAATTAAATCAATTAAAAAACTTAAGATTAAACTAAACTTGACTTTATTTAAGACACTGTAACAAGAAATAATCAAAACAATGGATTTACCTGTCAACAACCATTTGCTACTACACGTACGGCACGTACTATTTACCCTTTATAGGCCAGTATTACCCCTTTATAGTAAACTCTTTATAGTAAATATATAGGTATTTTGAGAAATGGTAAATTTTGCTGTAAAGGACTTAAATAATGTATTTCTAGTGACAGAACAGTAAGATATTTCTTTGTTTTTATGTTAAGCCTTGGTAAGTATACTTACCAAGGAATTTTTATTGAAATAAAAATCACATAATTTTTAGTGGTAAGAATGCTTATTAAAACAACTTATAGTACTACATAACAAAAAATCTGGTGTGAAACACTCACACGACTTTCTCTTGCCAATGTAAAAAATTAACAATAAACCTAACATTAGTAATAAAACATTACAAATAAACAAAAAACTAACCTCAATAAACATAACCTTATTTTAATCATGTGTGAAAGAAGCAAAATGAAAATCGACCTCAGTTTGGCTTAAAAATACGGAAAATCACTCTTTCACGCTAAACTAGGCTCTGTGAAAAATGCTCAAAATAAAAGTTGTAGATCTTTTAATTTCCTATAAAATTTATTATATACACTTTTGTCATAAAATGCAGGCCATAATCTTTAAAAAAATCGATTTTTCACGTTTTCGTGAGAAAAAAACAGAAAATCGCTAATTACTGCTAAACTAAGCGTTATACAAAAAAAATGTTTTAAATAAAAGTTGTAGAATTTTAAATTCTCTAAAACTTTTATTATATAAATTTTTGCTCTAAATTGCATATTAAAGCCGTAATCTTAAAAAAACTATGTTTTTACGTAAAAACAGCCTCACCCAGAATTTCAGCAAACATGACGCCTACCCTATGTTGTAGAGAATAAAAAATTGAGTAAACCAGGCGACTTTTAAAAAAATCGTAGGACCAGATTTTGAGAAAACCGCAAAAAAGTGAAAAATTACACGAATAAAATACTACTTCTGGTTGACCGATTTTGATGAAAATATTCGTGTCGGGTCCGGTAGTGGTATGTAACTTAAGTTTCAAGTTTCAAGTTCATACGATGTTCCGTTCTTGAGATATTTTGCACACACACACACACACACACACGCGCGCGCGCGCACACACACACACACACACACACACACACAGACCAATCGCTAAAAACATGTTTTTTGGGTTCAGGGGGTCTGAAAACGTGTAGATCCGGTGAAAACTCGATTTCGAAAAATCGACATGAAAACAATACTTTCCTTCCTATATATTCATAAAGGCAAGAGAAAGTAAAAAAGTGTAGAATAACTTAACTTAGTATTAGCATGAAAATATTAAAATATCAGCATTATTAGAAATAAAATCTATTTTATGTCAGTGGTAAGTATACTTACCAAAGACCTATAAAGGGCGTAGTTTAAAACCGGTCCCGTAATGACACTATTTCAAACAGCCGGACACACACTTTTCTTTCACCAATTCACGTATTGATTGGCGCACTACAAAAGCGCTTACTGATTTTTACCTCCAGTTTATTAGTTAATTTAGACCTTTCGAATATTTTATCCGTTTTAGTGGAACATTGTAGGAGGAATCAAAATAAAAACAAACGTTTCTACTATTTTCGGTTTCGTAGAAATCCTATTCAAAATATCTCATACATCGCAATCACTATCCTTGTTTAACACACTCCACCGCTTTTACAAAACACAAATTCTTACAATAAACAATCTATTCGGTTAACCATATCTAGAATAATGTTACAACAACAATAATAAAAATATTATTTTAACACTTATTTTGGTTCTTTTGGGATCTAGTTATAATAAATGATAAACAAACTTCCTTTAAACTTGACATTTCTTTTTATTAATAAAACAATAAATTACTGAAATAGTTAATGTTAAAGCGCTAGTAGTTTAAAATTTTAATTACTTGAAAGTAAACAAATTTTCCAAATGTTACAAAACTTAAAACTTAAATTAAACTATTTAATAAAATATGACCATTTACAATTAAAATAATGTTGTACCTGAATACAACCGCTCGCCATAACCAGTATGCGTACATCGTAACGCACAACCTGTTCGGTAACTTACTTCATGTAACACAACCGAGTTGCACACACTTTAAATTACCTCGTATCATACTGCTTACTCGACAAAGGGCCGGTTTTTATATGACCTCTCTAGAATTTCTTACAAGACCAAAATAAAGTAATAAATAAGAACCTTAAGAATTAATCAGAATACATAAAATAAAAAAATTGGTTCTACTTTTTTCTGGATAACATCAAATGAAAAAAGATCAATATTGTTATTAAAAGTTATAAATTACACCCTGAAAACTAATACAAAAGCTCTATTGTTAAAACATTATAGACGAAGAAACATAAAGTTAGTTTTACGTTACTACATTAACAATACGTAACACTATTTACTTTTCATCATTATTTTGTTCGTACATGAACGGAATTTCATTATTTACTATTCATAAAAACTTATTCTAAATTTAAGTATAATTATACAAAAATAAAAAAATTATAATTGAGTGACGAAAATTAGAAAATAAATTAATTAAACTTTAGGTATCCCTTGAGAAGAAATGACTTGTTTTTGGGGTTAATTTCACAACAAAAGTTACAATTTAAAATAATTATAATCCACACTTATAATGAAGTAAGATGAAGGGGTGACGTTTGTTTGTTTGTTTGCATGAATTAATCTCAGAAACTACCCAACCGATTTCAAAAACTCTTTCACTGTAGAAAAGTTTAAAGCTTCTTGAGTAATATCATTATTCAATTAAAAAAAATTAAAAACAAATTGTGTTATTGGTAAACTGAGTTTGTTTCATTTCTTTATTTTCAGTGGTTTGTTCAGCTGTTTAATAGCTGATTTTCGGAGACTAAAGTTTCGTGGTTCAAATTCTAGTCAAACTTTCATGCAGATTTGAATAATAGACAGCAGTTACCGATGTATTTTTATGGTTGGGGTTCAATTAATCATACCCTCTCAAAAATGTTCGGGCTGAGTCTGTACACGACTACACCTCATTTATACGTCATACATATCATCCTTATTTCACTGGGTTATAGGATTGCTTTTTTCTAAATTGAACAAATTTCAACATTCACATTAGGGTTAAAATAAATGTAAAGGGATTGCTCTGGAATTATGTACTTAACAAAAATAATGCTATATACTCGGGTTACTTCACCGTCATGCAATTGTTCGATTTGAATGTACTGTTGTAAAAAGTACTGTTGCTATAGATGAACTACTTACTAGTAAAATGTCATGACTTCGAATTACCCAAATTTTACGATAACACATTCGAATTAAACGTAATATTTTAATTGGACTTTATACATAGCTATTTCACGAAAAAGTTTTATTTGTTCGAATTAACCAATAATTCGATTTAATCATTTTTGAAATAAGAAAATTTTATTGTTTTAATATTGTTGCTTTTAAAAATAAATTTAAGTTGATGTTGAATAAGAAAACATAATAATGGTCTTAAAAATAGAAGACTGCAACGAACTTCAAGGTGGAACTTTTGAAGAAACTATAAAAAAAGTTAAGAATAAAAAGATTAGTTTTTGTCATAGACTAATAAGGAATTCAGTTATGAGAAACAGGGAACTTATGAGACAATTTTATCTACAATTATGAAGAAAAGTATGAGCAGAAACAACGAATTAAATAAAATCAAGACTGGATGTTCTGAGCTTTAAGATCTACAATGTAACGCTCCTTGACTGATATTCAACAATGTGCCTAAAATAATAGTATTAAGAACGGAAGAAACATGAATTTGAAGCAATATAATCTATATTGTGGAGTATAATATACAGTATAGGTGGTAGGTTTAATGATAACAAAACCCTTGACAGTTGTAAAATGCTTCGTCCCGCATATTGTTTAATACAATAGCACTCTCGGGGCCTTGTTTTCACCATGTTCTACTAATCAGTTGTTCATTGTTCTCTCCTGGCTTTATCTTTATCAGTTCTCTTCTGTATGCACCGCCTCTACGGTCTATCAGGAAAGAGAACGACAATAAATGAAAGAGTTTGTGAAACCTTTTGAGATTGCCTGTAATACTCATGAGAACTTAACCTCAATTTTTATGTTCTCTGGCTGAAATTTAAATGGATTTTACTCCAACTTTAACACCTCATAAAAATAAATATGCTAGGCGTAATCTAGTAAACCTTTTGCCAAATTATTAAATAAATAAAAGATAAATTAATATCAAACAACATTAGAGATAAATTATTTATTTGTTTATTTTTAGCTAATGGCGGATCAACATCTTGGTCATTAGTGATCACGTTTGGTTTGAACGTGTAATATTTTTGTAGATCTAGCCTGAAATTGCACCCGGACCTTCGCTTTGAAACGTAGCACGCTAACTACTGGGCCACAGAGGCGGCTAGTATTTTTAAATGCAGAAGCTTTCTTGCCTAACAAATTAATCTATTATAAAAAAGAAAAAAGTTTAAATACTTTGAAAGGCTGGTTTGAACTCCAGAGGCTTTAATAAGTAAAACGAGGAGCAAGGTGGTTTACTATTGGCTTCCTCACTGAGTGGAAAATTATGCCGGGTCAGCATGCCGGGTCCTCTAAATATCACCTACGTTTTACCCTGCAAATCACACCTTCAGTTCATCACCCCAGGTCTGGCTGTAGAAAGAAATTCATTACTTTCGAAGTAGATAACTAAAACTAGTGTATTTTACACCTCTACCTCTTCAGTTCTTAAATGGTTCTATAAATCTTCTATAAAACTTCTTAAATGCTTCTATAAATCTTAAATTGAGGTTAATTCATAAATTGGCTGACCATGTGATAAGAACAGAACTAATTTTTGTAGCTCTAGAACTAGAAGATCGAGTGCAAAAATCACTCCACCTGCCTGTTCCGAGCAGCTACTCTATTATAATTTAAATATTTATTATGCGAATAGATGAGAACCGTATTTCTGACCTAAATTTGTAAAATTATTTTTTGACAATATCTTATCTCTTCAAACAAGCTCAGGTGCAATATAATTTCAATATTCATGAAAACTGCGACGATAAATTTGTTTTACTAAAGCTCAGTACTAATGTACAACGCATTGAGAATATTAAGACGCTAGTATAGTTTTATATAAATCAAGACAAGAAAGCCTAAATGTTATGTTTTATCGTATTCTTCAAATAACTTGATTGATTGACGTTATCAGAATCGATTCGTTACAAAAAAAGAACATTTGAAAAACACGCAACCAAGGTGTTTTTATCGTTCGCATTTTGTTTTGCATGATATTCAATCACTTTCATAATTTTTTATGTCTCTAGTATCGGGGATAATCTATAAACTTGTGTAAACTAGCGTCCACTACTCTGGAAGAAGTATATTAAATACAGAATTACTTTTAGAAGATATACAAAAGCACGATATATATTTGATACATAAATTTCAATGAGAAACTAAAAATTTGGAAAATATTAAGTTCTAATTGTTTTGCTTTTATACCCAACCGTCTTTATTGTAATCTCATTCTCATTAAATTTTCACTCTGTGAAAATCTTAGGTCTTTGTTCATTTCAAAATTTTGTTTGTTATGTGATAGGTTCATAGCACAAACAATTTTCGTTAGTTAAAAAGTTTAAAATTGTACTCGGTTGATAAAATTTGTTCGGACTTTTCTTGTGATTATCAGTTTTGTTATTAATTATCTCAACCAAAAGTTTCTGGTTGTTTTTCTTGAACTTCCTTCATGAACAGTTCATTTGTTTACCTTGTGTGTGTCTATCTATAACTTACCCAGATTTTTATAAACTGCGAATGCAAATTTCATTACAGAAAAGTTACATGGAACGCACATGTTACACACACACACATGCCACAAACTCAAAACACGCTTCTATCAACTGAAACGCTTACTCAATAGGCGTTCTAAATTAAACATGTCACACAAATTAACAATGTACAAGACAGTCTTAAGACCAATCTGGACATATGAAGTTCAACTTTAGGGATATGTTAAACCTTCACACACGGAACGTATACAAGCGATTCAGAACAAGATTCTACGAACGATAACGCAATACCACTTTTACATCACAAACTCAATGTTGCAGAAAGACGTACAAATCCCATACGTAATTGATGTCACGAAACAACTATACAAGACGATGCATGACAAATTTGAATTACGTGACAACCCTCTCTTGCAAAACTTGTAGTACACTAGGGCGATACCGGGTGCTCAGCGCAGACGCTTGAAGCGCTCTGGCCCAGAGATCTTCTTGGCAAACTGTAGAACTGTGGTGATGACTGCCCGCTCCTTCAAGTAAATCAAGTTTTGGATCATTAGCTTCACATTTAGAAATTGTTGTATTAATATAATAACAGATACTAAATTTCAATTGAAAGTGTTAAAGTGTCAAAAAAATTTCATGATATGTAACTTATTTTTTTACAGACAACATAGAGTAGGCCTATATTACGATAAAGAAAATGTCTAAACCAGAACGAAAATCCTTTTATCCTAAATTTAACTGAATGAAAATATACACTTACTGTAATTCTTGAAGGAAAATCTTTAATAAAATTATATTATTTCATTGTACTCATGTTATTCTGTTTGTTTGGTTTTAGGTATGTCTTCTTTTGGTGACTTCATAGACAAAAATTGAGGTTTTCATTCTTACCTCTGTACCTTAAATGAGTAAGTAAATTATATTAAGTTAATTATACTGAAAATACATGTATACAAAACTAGAGATTTTCTTAATGCCCTCAATTGAATCGCTTGATGGAACACCTAAAAAACCATATTAATTTATTTCTGCTTCTCACGAAAATCTGTTTCTGTAAAAAGTGTTCATAAAAACCTTTTACGTCACGTAAATCATGTACATTATGAACGATATTTCAAAATTTGGAGTAGGGAATTGGGAAAGTTATACTACTGCACTGAGCGAGAAAAAGAGACTGATCAGTTAGTTACTTGCTTAGTGGCCGAGGAAAATTATGTTAAAACCTTGTCAATCAGAACTAAGCATTTTTTGTAATGTTTTATTAATTTTCCAATGAACATATTTAAAATAATTGTATGATGCAATAATTGAATGTCTTTTATAGTAATATTATAAACAGCCCGTTTTAAAAATTTGGAGATAAGTTAATATTAGATAAGATAATTTGATATTAGATTAAAAAAAAATTAATCGATAAGAAATAAATGTATTTTAGAGAATTATTTTAAAATACCCAATAAAGAGGGTAGTTTAATTTATTAACACGAACTTGCCCGATGAAAATGTACTTTCAAACGAGATTATTGGACCCATTTTTTCACAATTTGATTTCAGTGGATGTTAAAGAATCCATTAATGTTATAAAATTGTTTTCCAGAAACTAGAAGGTTTAAATGGTTTTAAGTTATTTTTGATCATTATTTAATAACAAAAACAAGTTAGTGTTTGTGATTTTAACCTGCATTTTCAATATCGACGTTTTTAAAAGTTTAGTCAGCTAATTGGTCAGTGTATTTGACAGTTAGTTACACGTAAAAGGTAGAACTGGTATATTGAATACTAGCTCGACGCTTTAGATTCAAAAGATACTAAATCATTTTCAGATAAGTTGTAAATTTTGTAATTTCTAAAAAATGCGATTATGTTAGTGAGTGTGTGAATATGTTGATTACTATAATATGGTATCATGAAACTCTTTTTACTTTAACATTTTTAGATATTAGCTGCTGTAGAGGTCGTTGAATTGTATATTTTCTTTCTCTTGTCCTATATGATTAAATGGGAAAGAAGAGTATTATTTTGATGTTGATTTTTTGATATCAAGTTTTCACTGGAAAAGACCTTTCTAGACCCCATGAACCCAAAAATCATGTTTTCACCAATTGGTCTGTGTGAACTTAATATCTTAAGAACGGAATTTTATAAGAAGTTGAAACTTGAAATTTAAGTTAGGTACCACTAGCAGAGCGGACACGAACATTTTCATCAAAATCTGTCAACCGGAAGTAGTAGTTAATTCGTGCAATTTTTCAGTTTTTGCGAATGTTTCAAAAACTTCTACGATTTTTTTAAAAAATCGCTACATTTATTAATTTTATCTGCTCTAGAAGAAAGGGTAAGTTCCATGCTTAAATTCTTGGGGAGGTTGTGCTCTCGTAGAAAAAATGGTTTTTAATGGTTTAAAACCAAAAATCAAATGGTTTAATGGGTTAATGGGTTTTAATGGTTTTGTTTGATGGTTTTTTAAGATATGCATTTTACAGCAAACGTGTATATAGTTTAAGTTGTAGAACATTTAAAAACCTACTACTTTTATTTCAAATATTTTGTATACACCGCTTAGTTTAGCGGAAATTAGTGATTTCTTGAGTCACGAGTTTGCCCTTGTTTGCAACGAGGGGTAAAGGGAGAAAAGCATCAGTGCGCATGCCCGACTGCTTTAATTTCAGTTCGACAAGCATAACAACTTATACTATACCCAGAGCGTATACAGTATACCGCGGATTCTTTTGTAGGTTATAGTGTTAGTTACAAAAATATCGGTTTTGAACGAAATCTGATATGCAATGTAATAAAATGTTATGAAGTTGAAGCTAAACAAAAATGCCTATCCGTGCCTCTTAACAGAAGCCGTGAGCGAGCGGCTAACTACTGTGATGTTTCTCTTTCCACAATTCGAAAAATAAAGAAGGAAATTAAGGACGTGAAAAAGGTATTCTTTGGCAGTTTTGTTGACACCTGGTAAAAAAAGAAAACGGTTAGGTAGATACAAGAGAGATTTATAATGAAAACGCCGATGACAGCAATAGTAAAGAAGGCGATTCATTCGTAATTACAGTAAACCAAACATTTCTAGTCATGTAATTAAGCTGTAGGCAATATTACAGGTCATATTTTTTTCTTATTAGGTTTATGAAGAAAACATTTTCTCGGAATAAACCACAGCTTACAAAATGTATCTAGAAACTGCACGGTAGTGAAATGTACGAGTAGTGTCTCCCTGTTGAGGTTGGCAGCACTGCAAATATTCCACTTCCCTTCCTCGCAGCCCATACATACGCAAAAGGCAATCTCGTGACTTCAGTATCTATATGCTAACTGTTATCAACTGACTGTCTTAGACACCAGTCATGCCAGGTTATTCACTTGGTCTCTCATGTGATTTGTTTACACCAATCCCAAATTTAAGTGGGATAAATTACAGAAACAAAATTTTGGGAATTTTGAAAAATTTTACAGTGAAAATCACAATAATTGTATTTTAATAGTTATGAAAGCTTTCTAAATTCGATCATAATCACAAATCTGGCCGATTTATTTTTTATAGTGTCTGCACGTTTGAAATGTTGAAGAGGACAGTTGGTTAAATGTAATTTCTTTACTGCTTTCACTTTTTGAAAACTGAGTATTAGAAACGAAATGATTTTATAAATGTAAATTTTATTAGATTTGTGTGTTTGTAAAATGAAAAGTGACAAGAGAGATAATTTTATGTAAAATAAATTGTTTGTAATAGTGTAAAGAAATTGCATTTTCGTAGATAAAGATGAAATATGTTGCGTTACGGTATAGTGAACTTATTTAATTTAATATAGGCCTAACCGTACAAATACACAAGAACTTTTAATAACAAATGGAAAAACAAGCGGATGGTTACGCTCAGAGAAACAAGATTGAAAGCTAGCAACCCCAATATTCTTTTAGTGTCTATCTATACTGTTGTACAGTGCTACCAACTGTACGGCGGTAGAAGTAACAAGGAGAGCGTGTAGAGGTTTCAACATTCTGGTAGGAAAATATTAATAACGAGAACGCTTTTCTGAAAGGAAAAACAAGTAGACTACTACATAGGGGAAAATATAGTAGCGGAGTAAAATGAGGCAATTTTAGAGAGACAATGTATTAGTGAGCAGAAGGAGTCGGGGGCGGTTTGAGAAATTGAAAGAGAGCGATCCCCCCCCCCCCCGCCTATATTTGGGGTTAGGTTAGGAAAGTTTTCCTAAAGTCTATCGAAGGGGGTGGGCGAGAAAATGTTCTTTACTTCGTGTGCCGCTGGAATCCCAATGACTAATGAAAACATAAAATATTATAACACGGAGTAATGTCCCGAACTATCCCGATAAATGAAAATTATTAAAACTACTTTTGAAAAGTCTGTTACATACTTCACATTTCCTATGCTTCTCAGCGTTCTAGTTTTTCATGTTATACAAATATTGTGCAAAAAGTTATGTAATCGAGCTAAATTTCAATCATCATCGTCGCTTTTGTCTCTACAGCCTTTGTTGGATTTAGACTTCCTTCACAACCCTCTCTGCTAGTTGCTACATCCTCACCACCATTAAAATCAAATCATTCATAACATCGTCCACCCATCTCCTCCGAGGACTTACTTTTTCTTTGATACGGTCATTCTTTCCAATTATTTTAACCTTCCTCATTGTCTCGATCCTCTTAATGTGCTCAACGATCTCAATCTTTGGGCTTCATGAAACGGAAAATGCCCCTTCCTTCTAAGAGAGTATTCAGTTATTCATTGGCTGTTTTCACACTGGTCAACACCGACACGATACCGATCGGTCTTACAAATTCACGTACTCCGGCCCGATGCCAATACCTGTGAAGAATCAATCCTTTGCTAAGTTAAGGAATTGGTGCTTAGTAGCCCTAATCATGGGTGAAGTTAATAAACCATATTTGTTTTACTTATTATACGAGTATTTTATGAAAAAGAAACGAAATTAGATGCTAGAAAAGTGGTTTTGGTGTAATAATATGTTTTGGTAATGAAAATATAGGTACTGTATTCAGACGGATCATATTATGATCATTCTAAAAAAATTAATTTCGGATGAGTAAAAATTCATTTAATCACATTCTAAAGTATAAAATTAGTTTAAACTCCTACAGCTTAATTAAAGTAACTAAGTCGTACTTAAAATTTGACATTTCAAATCTATTATAATTTTATAAATTTAATGTTATGAAAATTATTAAAGTTAGGTCTGTTATTGAGATGATGTGACGGCAAAAGCTACCAAAATCACTAACTGCTGGCAAGAACAAACTGCCGATGACGACAAGACGACTAGAAATTGGCATAAATGTCGTGGCGTTGTCGGCGAGTGTGAACGGAATCCTATATTTTACATTATATTTTGGTACCACCGAAATCTTGTCGTTGTCGGTGTCATATCGGGCAATGAGAAATCAGCTATTTAATATTTTTACGTACTCCTCAATTATTTTCTTCCCGTATCGGTCGAAAACTTTTTATTAAAAATTTTTCTTTTGAACCTTCTCAACATTCTGGAGTCTTTTCTGACATAATCACGTTTCACAACCATATGTGACAACTGAGAGCACCAAATACGTATCATATATTTCATTTTTGTGTTTCTACTTATTAATTTATTTTCAAACAATTTCACATTGACAAAGTAGGCTTAATTTCGCAAGTGAATTTGTTCTAGAATGGAATTACTTTACACAGCTTTCTGGTTTAAGGTAATCCCCTGGTACTAAATTTCCTTAACTTCATCAAATACTTTCTCTTAAGCAATGTATTTGCGAGTAACCAGTCAAAACTAAATACTTTGCTTTTCGCTTAAGAGGAGCAGACTAATTTTAATAAAAAATATTGATTTTTTTAAATTTTACTATATATTGATAGATCGTTTTTCCCATTTCAATTGATTTATAACACGACATTGGTTGCTTTTTCTGTTGAGAGAAAATTATGTTTCTACGTTGGTGGGGTACGTAGTGTTTATTGCGATATTTTTTCATGTTTTTCATTCTTGTAAATTGGGATTAATATAATCACGTTACTACTCTAACATTATGGAGATCGCATTCATACAAAAACCGTAATTTCTAGAACGTATAGGAATGAGCTGAAACGCAAGATAAAATATTGGTGTGTTTTTGTTTGAAAGTTAATTCCATTTGGCAATAGGTGTTTCAATTGTGGTATTATGCTATGCTTATACTATTATATTCGCATTTTCCGCTTATTGTATTTTTTGACTTTAGGTACACTTATTTCAGGAACCATCCCATATAGCAGTGTGAAATTTCGCACCCTACATTTTAGTACTAAGGTGTGTATTTACTCCAGCGGTATTACAAAAATTTTGGAGTTTTTATTTTTGGGTGTCTTTTTCATAAAAAAATTTAGGCTACATGTGAACATTTTTTGAGAACAAAAAGCATTTTTAAATTGGGTAAAGATAAATGAAAAATCTCTGGTACGAATTTGTAATAAATTACTGTAGATAGGTGTGCCGAAGCTCAGCTTTGTGGCTTTAACGGTTCCTACAAAAAAATGTACTTAAAAGTTAGCATTGCAGGTATAAGGATAATGAAAATGGTCTGCCCCCCCCCTTAATTACTGTGAGACCAACATATGTAAATTTCAACTTAAAAATTAATTTTACAAGCTTTCATGAATTCACGTTAGTTATTCTTCTTTTAATTCGTATCCGCTAGCGTACGTTTATAATAATCACCTAGATTCGTATAATGATCATTAGCCTATATGTAGACATACAAAAATTGTGTTTAATATTTTATTTTTTTTTTTTTAACGTCGCATCAACTGCAACGGTCATTAGCGACGACGTTGGGGTGGAAATGTGTGCAATGAGGATGAAATGATTTTTTATAACGTATGAAAATATGCCATACCTGAGTGGGATTTGAACCCAGGACCGCATGATGAGAGGCGAGCACGTTACCAACTGCGCCAATGCGGCCGGCGTTTAATATTTTTATTTGTTTATCATCTAGTTAATTTGAAATTTAACGGTTCGCTTGCATCTTTCAGTGAAACCGTAAGTTTTTTTTTAAATAATTACTTCATCATCTACTGTAAATGGCACGTGATAATAATTTATAATGATGGGTTCGAAAATTGTAAGGGTGTTTTCCGAAAGAAATTCAAGTGAACCGTAAAATTTAAACTATGTTTATGTAATTTAAAAATTTAGTGTATTATGTTAAACCTAATGATAGAAATCCCTAATATGGGTTTCTAAACCGTAGGGATAAATTTTGCAACTAGTTTTAAGTTTATCGTAGTTGCTATTAGCATTGATGGCAATTTTTTAAATTGTCATCTATAATTTACTTTTGTCCGCCGTCACACCCTGATATCAGAAACTACAAAAGATAGCATCAAACGGTTTTCAGATTCGAAATCTACACAAAACGTTAGTGGGCCGGGATTGGGTTTGAAGTTATGGTTTTGACCGGAAGTGGCCCAAAACCAGAAATTAAGAAATCAAGTCGGAATTTGGAAACAAAAATAGTGTCACTGTCATTCAATTTTCTTTAAAGATTAGATACAGAAACCACTAATCGTTTTTTCCATAATTTATTTAAGTTTTGAAAATAGAATAATCTTTTATTTTATTGTTATTGTGTTGTATACTCGTATTATGGTGAAAATATATTATTATATTTTGAAACAAACTCTTTGAGAAATGGAAATCAAAAGTTTTAAACAAATTTTTCTAATGAACAAAATACAGATATATTACGCAGAGTACAGATGTATCTAAGTGAGCTGGAAATCTGGCTGACTAAGTGGAAGATCAAGGTGAACGAGGACAAGTCTACGCATGTAACATTTACTACCAGAAGGGCAACTTATCCTCCTGTCCAACTGAATGGCAAGAATATTCAACAGGCCAGAGATGTAAAATATTTAGGAACGTACTTAGATAGAGGTCTGACTTGGCGCAAACACATTCAGATGAAAAGGAAACAGCTGGATTTAACATTTAGGAAGATGTATTAGCTCGTCGGTAGGCGTTCCCAGCTTTCGATTGACAACAAACTACTTTTGTAAAAATCCATGCTAAAGCCGGTTTGGACCTACGGGATTCATTTATGGGCCACACTATCGGCTTCAAACATCGAGATTCTGCAACGGTTTCAATCAAAAGCTCTCCGGACCATACTAAATGCACCGTGGTATGTTACTAATGCCGATATTCATCGTGATATGGATGTGCAGACGGTACGAGAAGAAATACAAAGTTTCAGTAGTAAAGACATCAAACGTCTAAACAACCACGTAAATCACTTAGCACTGAACCTCTGAGACAACAGTAATGATGTCCAGAGGCTAAAACGTGCTACAGTACTGGATCTCCCAGGGCGATTCTGATAGTGTGATTTTAAAATTTTAAATAATATAATGTTAATATTCTGTAGATGACTGTCGTGTTTGAGTGTGAATGTTGTAAATAACTGAATGAGCATTTTTAATTATCTCCAGTAAAGTTCGGTGTTCATATTATATTTTGTAATCGTGCTCATTATTTATTACTTCTCATTTTGTTTTTTTCGTTTTGAAGAAGATTTTGGTTATTTTTTTTATTATTTTATTTTCATTTATTTAAAAAACACTATTTATCCAATTTTGATTGTAAGTAATAATTAAGAACAGTATAATATTTTTTAGTGTTATAATTTTTTAATTACACCAGTGGGTTGTAATTTTTTCATGAGTTAAATCTAACCGATAAGTTCTATTTATTGATATAGGTATAACTGATAATGCATTAAAAATAAGTTATATGAAAAAATGAACATAATACTATACAAACCGCTTATTAACGCTGGCAATATTTGTTTTATGTAGTTATTAAAAAGTATAGTGTTTTTTTTTTGTTTTTTTATTTGAGACATAAACGAGAAAAATAATATTCTATAGGTAATATTATGTAATAAATAAAGTACGTATTGTGTACAATTCTTTTATCACAAATAGCTTCTTAAATTTTATATCATATAAACCTATATGCCTGTTCCACAAAAATATCGTTTAAAATCTCTGACCTACTATGATGCTTTTTATATATGTTTTTTTTACTATTGTATTGTCACTAACAGTTTTATTGAAGATTTTCTGGATAAAAGCCAGATTTTTCTTTTTTAATAATTTATTTGATACGTTAAAAGGAAATATACGTTATTTTCGGGCGTGTCATATGATCCCTGTTTTTTTCATCATCCCTCTAACATATGCATTAATACAACCTTTTAACGAAAAACGACAAAAAGTATTGGAACAATGAAGTTGTTTTAAAAAAAGATCTTTCATCGTGACATTCATATTTCTTTGAATTGAAAATCACCGTTGTTTTTGTCTGGCGTTTTTATTTATTATTTATTTATTTATTTACTAGAAATTTGTTGTGCAATAAAGCTCTGTTTTTATTAGCTACATGTAACGCCAACTCATCAGAGATTTAAAATTGTAAATTCACTTTGATCTTTCGTTCGCTTAAGCGTATTTGTTTTTTGACATTACTACTTTAGTTAATGCTACGTAAAAACGTTCATTTTTTATTTTATTTGAAATTTAACAAAAGAACAGTTATCGAAATCTAAAATACAATTATTATTGTTACAGGCCTTACGTTAATTATTTTGAAATGTTAGTGGTTTTTTCTACTGAATATATTAATATATTGCAAACAATTCACATGGTTTGGAATAGAAAACGGTTTTTGTAAATTTTTCTCTACCTACCTACTTTAATTGGGTGAAATGCTAATTTTAATAATTTTTGTTTCTTTTATGAAAAATTGATGTACTAATGCAATTTAATTTTGTCAAAATTATAGTTGTTCTTTGCTACATAAATATATTCTTTCGTTTTAAACTATACTGTAATTTATTTATAAATGTAGACAGCAAATGCTTCTTCAAATTTTTTATTTGTACGTGTAGCTTATATTTAATTTTATACCATTATATTATTTATATAATTACATATTACCTACATTTAGCTATGATTATTACATGTATAATATTATATTATCATACTATCATATCATTCATAATATTATAGTTTATGAAGCATCATCATTATATTTATTATAGACCTATATGTTTTAAGAGAGCAGTATTGAGCTTTACCTATTACTCTCATTTGTAATATTTTGTTAAATAAATAAATACGCAGTAAATTCTTTATATCCCGCGGTAATCCGCAGTAGTGGTATGAAAAAGTTTAATTTTTATAAGGACACCTTATTTTATAATAAAATTGTATTCACTGTACAATACTATGAAACATCAGAAGCTATCATTGAACTAAATGAGTGGACTTTAAATCTTGAAAAATAATTGAGTAAATTTATTTCAATAAAAATAAAATTTATTCATCAGTGCTTAGCTATTCAAATTTTGGTTCGTTGATACCACAATTTAACCAATAAGAAATGTTAATGTCGTTCACGTTTTCTCCCTTAGCAATTGATTTTTTAAATTGGCCATTTCAGATTCACAAGACATTAACTCATTCGGAGGTTCTATTTATTCGTTGAAACTCTCAAAAACGTTTCATTTGGCATGATTTTTCCCTTCATTTAGAGATAGTAGCAGGTTTAACTTAATCTGAGGCAGTAAAAATGTCGTAAATGGCATCTAGAATTAGGCATCTAAAATGCCGCCTTGGAACTTTTGGTCGGACTATATAATTCTAGATGTCATTTGCAATATTTTCCCGCCTGGAATTTAGTTACATTTTCTGCTATCTTAAAATCTTGGAGAAGCCCATGGAGGAGGACCCATGGGTTTTATAAAAGCAGTAACAATGGGCGGTTAAAATTTAAATACAAATTGTACCGTCATCGGTCGTAGGAATACTTTCTATTAGATGTGATAGACCATTGTCGATAATCAGTAGAACAACTCTTTAAACCGTAGATAATCTTTATTCTTGCGGAATAAAATGATTTTTAAGATATAACAACTTTTTAAAATAATCAGTATAAAGAATAAAACAGAAATAAACTACATGTTTACATATCACGATATCCAATAAAATCACGCGTACCTAGTTTATTAGTTACAGTTAGGAAATAGTAATACATCACTACGCGAAAATTTGTATTTAATGTTGTGAAATAAAGAAGAAAAATAATATCGATGAGTAATATTTTTATCGCTTTATCTCCCACAGAGCTAATACATGGAAGCTCGCATTTCTATGAATCTAGTTATAGTTAAATGTATGATACATATTTTTATCTGTACATTTTTACAATTTAAAATGAGCTAATGGTGTCGATGATACTTTATAGATGACCTATATTTTTGTATTTTCTCTAAATTGGCGTTAGTGCAGTAACAAAAAAAAGGCATGACATTGATATTGTATTCATACACATGTTTAAGCGTGTACCAAATCTTTTTTTCAAGCTCTCTTTAGCCTTCGGGGAGGATTTTCTAGTAAATGTAATGAACTAATCGCCTTGATTACTCCTTGTGGCACAATGTACGTGTACACAACAACACTAACTGCCGAGAATGATATTCCTTCAGTTGGAAAAAAAAAATAAAGAGACTGAACACCCTTAGATTAGCTGACGCTGCGCCCAGGCTGATCATGCGGTTAGTAAAGAGTACTTGACTGGGAATACAGTTAATGGGTTTTCTCCCAAAAGATTGCGGTGCCTTACCGACCATTAACTAACCTGTTAGGTTTTTCGGATAAAACAAGGAATACATAAATTGTTAACCACCGTTTTTGTGCACGTGGCTTTTATGTTTCATCGGATTTTACCTTAAAATAATTTTTTATAGCTTATTATAAAATGATAAAAACCTGAAATCCCTTGCGTCTCTAAATACATTTCTTCTATTAAAATTCTGTAAATTCTGATGTTGGTTATTTTTTCCTGCGTGATGGACAATTGTTATATCTATTAGTAAATATTATCGATTATTGTTTTGCTTTTTAAATTTAAATTTATGAACTGTTGTATGGTATTTAAGGTTCGTTTATTGAATCAATAACGAGCTGATTATTGCATTACGTTTAGCGTTAATGAGATGAGTGACTGTTATGCTAATTTAAGCGTCCATTCCACCGATCTGCCCATTCCCTCTGTTATGGTCGCCAAAATACTAATGTACATTCCATCGTCTCTCTACTTCTTTATTTATTAATTCAATAATTATTAACGATTGTAATCTGAATAATAATTATAAATTTTAATTAACAATCAATTTATGTATTTTTATTTAATTAAGTTTTAATTTAATTATATTTGAGTCCTGTCCAAATGAACGATTTCATTTTAGATGGTCCATTTTAATCAGTTTATTTTTTAATGTGTGAACTATTATCGGATTTATGGTGTCAGTGGAAATATTTGAATTGGGTATGAGAACAAATTAAAACATATTTTTTGTAAATTTATTATTGATTACTACTATACATTTTTTTAAGTACTCGATTAAAAATAATATATTGTTCATTTTATTTTATAAAATTTGTTGAGGTGAGTACACCAGAAACCATTCAAAACTTAAGTTGCTCAAACTTGTTGGTTATAATCAAAACAAAACAAACATCTTTTCCACCAAATTAAAATTTTTTAATTAATTTAAGTAACGTCCATTATTAAAAACACCATTTATTTGCGATACTATCAAAAAAAGTTATTTTTAATTTTACTCAAAACTATAAATTCATAACAATGAGCTTATCAGTGACATGGCAAATCTACCAGGCTTCGTTAAAAGATTAAAAAGAAGATGGAGCAGAGATTTTCTTTAATTCTTGCTGCATTCTTTATGTCGTATACCTAGCCGAATACGATAAATGTGGAAAATATTAGATATAACTTTTGTTTTTCTTTTTAAAATACTTTATTTCTATTGGTAATAACTTTTCTTCAACAATATGAACTTTTTATTGTTGAAAAAAAAAACAAAAATCGCTTAACTAAGCGTTATACAAAAAAATGTTAGAAATAAAAGTTGTAGCATTTTAAATTCTCCACAACTTTTATTATATAAATTTTTACGGTAAAATGCATATTAAAGCCGCAATCTTAAAAAAACAATTTTTTTAACGTGAAAACTGCCTCACCTAGAATTTCAGCAAACATGGCGCCAACCCTATCTTGTAGAGCATAAAAAAATTAGTAAACCAGACGATTTTAAAAAAATCGTAGGACCCGTTTTTGAAAAAATCGCAAAAAAGTGAAAAATTACACGAATAAACTAATACTTGCGGTTGACCGATTTTGATGAAAATGTTCGCGTCGGATTCGGTAGTGGTATCTAACTTAAGTTTCAAGTTTCAAGTTCGTACAATGTTCCGTTCTGAGATATTCAGTTTACACAAACAGACAGACACACACAAACACACACACACACACACACACACACACACATACACATACCAATCGCTAAAAACATGTTTTTTGGGTTCAGGGTGTCCGAAAACGTGTAGATCCGGTGAAAACTTGATTTTGAAAACTCGACATGAAAACAATATTTTCCTTCCTATAATATTCATACAGGCAAGAAAAAGTAAAACTATAAGATACTGTTGTTATTGTTTTTAAAATACTTTATTACTATTGGTAATACCTAACTTATCTTCAGCAATATGAATTTTTTATTGTTTAAATTTTTTCATGCTTGTTTATTTTTTCGATAAAATTGTTATTCCAAATTTAACATTGTTGAATGTTGTATTTTATATTCGTACCTGTTCGTGTTAATTTTAATGTTATATCAAGCTCTCTTATCTTTTGGTTGTGCTCAACAGTATAGTAAAAGATTCAAAACAGAAGTTCAAAAAAGAAAGAAAAAATTCACATCGTACACTAAAAATTATTAGTGACTACTAAAATAAAAAGGTCAAACATTTTTACAAAGAATTTTGTTACATTAAATATTATAAAACTAATTAGGGAAAACTTTTAAAATAATAATTAATAACTAGTACTAGAACGATAAATTTTAAACTAAAACAAAAAAGACTCCTATTTCTAAAGTTCATAAACACATTAATGTTTAGAGCGTTATTATTTGTTGAAATTCAAACAATTAAAACACAAAATAAAATAAAACTGAAACTGAGGTTATTATAGAGTAATATTGTGGTAGTTTATATTTTCCTCCTAATTAAATAAAAAACGACTGTTTTAATAGTATATTATTTTATTTTTTTAAATAAATTTAATATAATATTATTACCCTCTTGTACGTTCGGTTTCCATTTTACATCTAACCTGACAATTCCATAAGATGCCTAAAAAGACGCAGTAGACACCTACTAATTTAATGAGAATTTTATTCAAAATTAAGAAGATTTTAATAGTAATTCTTGAGAGGTACGAATGAAGGCTCTGCCCCTTTTCATGCCTATCACATCATTTTAACACAATTGTCATCATTACATTTACTAGTTGTATAATTTTTACAATCGTAAATAAAGTTTTGAAGAGAAAACAATTTAATATCAAAATACTATCATTTATGATCAAATGTCTTCGATTGTTTAGTATTTTAAATGTTTGTTTTTATATGAATTCTCTGTATTGTCTTATAATTATTTCTATATTTTTCTTCTCTTATGAAATTGCTAACTGTTAATTAAGCAATTATTAAGTAGGTTTGTGATTATGATTCGGGAAACTAATAGGAGTAATTTGTGATCAATGAGTTTTTTAAATGGTTGGCACCCCTGTCAAATATTCCCATTTCTGCCCTGTAGAAGCAAGCGGTTGATATTGAAATGTTCTTATTTTCATGGAAAATATTATACGTATCGAAATTCAGAACTGTTGCTTTTTGGAAAAATATCTTTTTCTGTTTCCTATCAGGTCCGAACGTTGGCAATCATCATGCCGATACAGATTTAGTGTACTGCTGCTCAAAACCAGACCACTTCCTTAAATTAATGAGCCAGGATATTTTTCTTCTACCAGGCCCTTTAATGTCCTCAACCGTATACTAATTAGCGAATGGAACGAATATGTGCTGTACCCAATGTCTCGTCATAAGTCCAAGGTATTGCGTGTTGTCTTTATTCGTCAACAACGGCTCAGGCCAATATCCGATTTTCTGATTGAACCCTTTTTTAGTTATGGTATCAACCCTGAAAAAATGATTCTGTTTCTTTTCACATAATTACTCAATTAAATGACTGAATCATTTAAGAACAGAAGAGGTAGAGATGTAAAAGACACTAATGAGAGTTATCTCCTCTGAAAACAATGAATTTCATTTTACAGCCAGACCCTGTGGTGAATGAAGTGAAGGTATCTTTTGTAGAGTAGAAAATTTGTGCTTTTTAAAGAGCCTGGCATGCTGTTAACCACATTTTTCAACCCAGTGAGGAAGCCAATTCTAAACCATCTCACTCCTTGGTTTAGTTAGTAAAACCTCTATAGGTTCAAACCAGCTCTTCGGCTAATGACCTAAACAACATCAACCGTAGATTGTCTGAAAATACGTCAATACAACTACATCTCAAGCCTGATTACTCTTTTTCAGCGGGATCCAAGCTCCAACCAAGTCTTTGGCACAACTCTACATAACTAACGCGTTAAATAGTTGAAGAAAATAATTAAAATTGATGGCCCGTTTTTTAGACACACATATTATTATAAAACAAATTTTAAATTTATTTTTGTGATTATAAAAATAGACAAGTAACTTATGTTTTTATCAACAAATAGGTCAACAATATTGAAGTTAAAAGGATTTTTTTTTCTTTTTCTTTGGTTTATAAATGCAACTTATTGTGAGCAAAACTTTTGCGTCAGGACTAAGTTTAGTTTGAAAACCAATATTTTTACAAATCTGAGGTCGGTTAGATTTGAATATGTTTTGTACATCATTATTTTCTGAAGTTTTCTTATTTATTTTATCTGATCTTCGTAATATATTGCCTTGCTTTAGAATTATCACGTTTTTGTACGATCCAGTACCTACTCTTACAAATACCGATGTATTTGAACTAACAAATTTCAAATACTTTGTCCATTTTATTTCCATTTAAGTATTGTTCTAAACTTTTGAAATTGATATCACTACCAAACTAAATGTAGTTATTGGAATTGTAATTTGTTGTTCATGAATAAAAAATGGGAACAATAATAATTGTTAAATAAATTTAATGATGACAGTATGGATGTAAAAAGGGTACTGGTCGCTGAGTCTAGTTTAACAATAAAAATATTTCAAGTTATTTTCTGTTGAAAAAATTGTTTTGTTGATTAAATTTTATTAATCGTGAACGTAAAAAATTACTGTCTATGGGCCAGATATCAAACTGGTTACTTGAAATTAGTAATAATTATTAGTAGTACATAAGTTTCGCCAATAAAATATTTAAAAAAATACAAAATCATATTTCGCATTTATATGCAAAAACGTATAAGCTACATAAAAAAAATCAATAAAAAAATTTAGTTTTTTTAATATTTAATTAAAAGCTATCATTGTAGAAATCTTTACTATTTCTCCCGTATCCTTTGCCTTCGGGCATTCATAAATATTTTGTAGATTCTTTATTTCTTGATTTCCTGTTTTGCTCACTTCCGGACGATACCGGAGCTACAAACCTAATGATTTCTGTATCCTCTCATGGAGAGGAATCTAGGAACAATATTTTTGTTTTCAAATTCCGTCTTTGATTCTTGACTTCCAGTTTCGGGCCACTTCCGGTCTAAACCAGAACTTCAAATTCAATTTAGACCCACTAAAGTTCTGCGTAGATTACCATTCCGAAAACCGTATTTTCTATATTTTTTTAGTTCTGACATCTGGGTGGGCCGGACAGACGGATTAAGGAAAATGATAGATGACAATTTAAAAAATTGGTACTAAAAATTTTCAAAAGAAAATCAAAAAAGATGTGCTGTTAGGTAAATTAATTTTACAATGAAATTATTATGTTATAGTAGATTATGGAAAATTTAAAAATGAATGGAAAACAATTTTTGGTCGAAAAAACTTTGCTAGTATTCTGTATCAATGCTATTCAGCGTTGAATGGCCGGACCCAACAGAGAGCTTACTGAAAGTTTTATTAAAAAAAAGACAAACTAGCCATTAGGGTAAAACTATAAATTTCAATTCCCTCTAAACAAGCTTCCCTTTAAAGATTTTGATAATAATTGATACATACGGTATACTTTAAGTTCGACTTCCTCCAATAAGTTACGCTTAAATTGTACTTTATGCTATTATTTATTAGTAAGTTTACCTCAGTGATAACATAATGTTTGTTTTATGTAATATATTTTACTTAAAGGCAAGCACTGTAGAAGAAAGCGAATCTACTTACATAAAATATTAATTATTGACATACAGTAGAGTACCGATTTTCCGTGGATCGTTTAACCGGGGTTTGGATTAACCGTGCGATCACTAGAAATTTTTTTTTTTTTTGGTTTAACGTCCGACTGTTTTGCAAATTGCTGCTAATGCAGACGGTGAAGGATGAAATGAAAAGTTTTTGTAACGTATGAAAAAATGCCATGCCCGAGTGGGATTCGAACCCAAGACCGCGTGATGAGAGGCGAGCACGTTACCAGCTACTAAAATAAGTTGCAAAGAAGCTTTAACCGGTGCCGAAACATTACTAACTTTCATGGAAAATCAGGATGACACAGATTACGTGGGCATTTTACATATTCGTGGTTATATAAGAAAAATAAAAGAAAAAATATTGCGGCATAAAATGAAACAAAGTAAAATAACAGATTTTTTGTGATTTTTTTTATGTAGTAAATATTTTTATTTCAATACAATTTGTTTATTTATTTCCGATATCCGATAGTATTAACATGTATTAATCAGTAGAATAAAACATACGCGTAACTGATGGTTTTGTTTATGACGTACGTGGTCTCGACCGAATTGGGTTGTATTATCCGTGTTTTCCGGTTATCCGGTATAGTTATCCCCCCAATTACCACGGATAATCGGTATTATACTGTACTTCCTTTATTTTTATTTTTTTATTCCTAATTTGTGTACGTTGCAATCTGTTCAATTTAGAACAAAAAGCAACCCCATGACCTAATGAGATGAGGATGAAGTGTATGACGTGTAAATGAGGTGTAGTCTTGTACAGACCCAGGCCGACCATTCCTGAGAGAGTATGGTTAATTAAACCCCAACCATCAAAGTACACCGGTAACCACTGTCTAGTATTCAGAACCGTATAAAAGTAACTACCTTTACTAGGATTTGAACCAGGAACCTTCGTCTCCGAAAATCAGCTGTTAAACAGCTGATTTTGGCGACGATTTTACCTCTAGACCAACCCGGTGGGTTACTTCCTTTATAAACGAAGAAAATATTTTTTTTTTTTTTTTTTTAATTCGTTTATTTAACGTCGCATCAACTACAACGGTCATTAGCGACGACGTTGGGGTGTAACTATATACAATGGAGGATGAAATGATTTTTTGTAACGTATGAAAATATGCCATGCCTGAGTGGGATTCGAACCCAGAACCGCATGATGAGAGGCGAGCACGTTACCAACTGCGCCAATGCGGCCGAAAATATTGTAAAGAAAATATTGTAAAACCTAAGTTCGTTAGAAATTCGGTTGAATAAAGTAATAAACAAACTAACTTTAAACTTATAACAATTAATTATATATTTTAGAATTAATGATTTAACTTAGTCTACCAAACAACCTGTATGTAAGGTATTCAAATTTTTAGTTGTGTAAAACAGAGTAATTTAAAAACTATTCAAGCATTCCAGTCTAAATTTTTCCGTATAATTACCAGTTCACGTTACTATGTCTCAATTTACACACTACACACCGATTTAAAAACACCATTCATTTGCGAGATCATCAAAATTAGTTGTTTTTAATGCTATTCAAAACTACAAATATATAAAAATCTGCTTATCAGTAACTTGGCAAATTCACTAGGCTTTATAAGAAGCTTAAAAAGAAGATCGAGCCGAGATCTTTAACTCTTTTTGGATGTTCATCAATACCTAGTCGTAAAAGATAAATGTGAAATACTACATGCATTTTTTAATGATTTATTACTATTGTTAATAATTTTTTTAACAATATGAATTTTTTATTGTTTTTATTTTTTTCATACTTTAGTATATTTTTCTTTCATTGTGATTCCAAATTTAACATTGCTGTATTTTATATGCGTTCCGGTTCTTGTTAATTGTAATGTTATATCGATGCCCTCTCATCGTTTGGTTATTCTCCATAGTACAGTTAAATATTCAAAATAAAATATAGAAAAAAACTTAGTCTACAAATACTATTAGATTGTTTGAAATACATGGATTACAAAATTTGAGCTTAACCAACTTGACCAACAATAGATTACTGTTCTTAAGAACCAAAACGATTACCTGTCCTCAAACATTTGATACCATCCGCTAGAACAATTACTATTCACGTAGTTCAGAACCGTTCCCGTGACGACACTATTTTGAACGCCCGGATAACACTTTTTATTTACCAATTTAGCTATTGACTGGCCGACTACAACCGTGCTAACTGTTTTCATACCTGCGGCGTGGTTTCTAGTTAATCTAAACCAGTGTTTCCCAACCGGTGGTCCGCGGACCAAAGGTGGTCCGTGAGAGCCTTCGGGGTGGTCCGTGAGAGTCCTGTGACTACTTATAAAAAAGTAATATTTTCCCGTGATTAAATCAAAGTTACGATTTTCATTGAACAAGATTAAGTAAATACATTCAAGATTCAGATTAAGTAAAGGTAGAAGAGTTGTGGTGTAAGAAAGCCCTTGGCTTCCCCAAGATTCGGCAAGTAGCTCTGCGGTATCTTATAATTTTTTCAACCACTTATTTGTGTGAGCAGGGGTTCTCTAGTTCATTTTTAATTAAAAACAAACAACGAAATCGGCTAAGTGTAAGCAGTGATTTGAGAGTAGCTCTTAGCAAGAGCTTAAAACCTAGGATTGCTCAGCTAGTCAGAAAGATTCGTGCACAAAAGTCACATTAAAATTTTCATTTCATTTTTAATTGATTTTTTACTTTTCATTGTTATTTTCGACTAAGTAAATTCTGTATTCCTTATTTTATTAAAAGACAATTTACAATTAAAATATTTTTACTTTTTGTGATGTACAATGTACCCTACTTTCTGAAAATAACACTTATATGTTTGTAATAATAGTTTCTTAAATAATAATAATTGTTTGTTTCTGAAAATTTGTTATATTTAATCACCTTTTAATTTGGTTACAACTGATAATATATATCCAATAATGTAATAGGTGGTCCGTGGTAGTTCACTTTCAGGCTGAGTGGTCCGCAGACCACTGCGGGTTGGGAATCACTGATCTAAACCCTTGGAACACTTTCTCAGTTTTAAAGGAACACTGCAAAAAGAATTTAAGTAAAAACGAATATATCTATTATATTCGATTTCTTAAAAATTCTTTTTCAAAACATTCATTCATTGCAGTTCACTATCCTTGTTCAACGCCTCCACCCCGTACTAAACATAATTTCTTAAAATGAAGGCAACCTACACAAAAATAAATAAACAACCTATTACATTAACTATTTCTAGACTAATCACTATCGTGTTACAATATTTATGGCCTACAATGCCCTTTCGACTATTTGTTTTGGTAGAGTAATAAGATCTGTTCACTGACCCATAATTACCGAAGAAATCTTTTGTTCAAAATTATATTCCGACAAAACTGTTAAATGATGAACTTAACAATATTTTCATGTAAAAATACATGGAAAATTGTAATTATATAACGTGAGTTCATTTTAACGTAGAAAAATAAGTGCATATTATTTATAACTATTTTTTACCATAATATTTGTCTAACGTGTGGCTCCATCCATATTCTTACTTTGTATTTTTATTATGGTATTTTTTTTCTTAATATAATTCGTGCTATTTTATTAACACATCATCCTGACAGAATATAAATTGAATATACAGGAATAAATTAGAAAATTTAAATTTACATCCATGCACATTTTTGTTACAGATTACAAAAATAAATACATACCAATCTAAAACAAACGCAATATTTTTGTCGATTTATAAATTTAGTGTTTCACTAATTGAGTTTATTTTGGTTTAAAAAAATGCAAATTACTCTTAATGAATTGTGGAAAGTAGGCGTTTTAATTTCAGAGTAACATTTTACAAAGACCGCACAAAATAAAAGAACATTCAATTCATTAGTTTGTTATTTAATATAAAAAAATCAATAGGGATTTAGTTTTTTGTAATTTATTATAGTAACTACTTTTTGCACAGGACGGACTTACTAACATCAACAGTATAATAATTTTGTTTGTTCTTTTTCGAACGGGTTGAAATTCTTTGAAGAATGAGTTGCAATTCTTCTATCCGGTTTCCAACTGTGAGTATATTAATTAACTGATGCATTAAAATTAATATATTAATTTTATTTACATTAATTTAAATGAATTAAAAATACATTTAATTAAAAAAAGTATTTTAATAATTAATTCTGAGTACATTTAAAAAATTATATCTTTTTTAAGCAAAAATATCTGGTGGGATGGTACCGCCTATTTGGCTTTATGACGCATAGTTAAGGCGTAACAACAAGATGGCCTCCCGGTCGTCAGTCTGTGAACTAACAAATTAATTTTTTTTTTATTAGTTTTCAAAAATATTATTTGATGTGAATACAATATAATACAACCTTGATTTGATTACCGTTAATTTTTAATAAAATTTAGTTTTAATACCTGGGTTTAGAAAAATTATTAAAATGACATGCATTTCAGTGTACGTAGAGCTTGTTGGTAGGTCTGCGCAACAAGATGACGTCACATTGCATGTTCGGTATCTCACCTTGCTTGATTATACTTCAAATATATTTATGTTATTTAGATAAGTTATATATTTTTTTAAATAACATTATTTCCAATCAGTTTTTTAAAAATAAACTATAAACAAATCTTTTGAATTTACAAATCACAAGTTGAGGCCTCATTACCCTAAATACCTTTCATTGTAGCAATAACTCATGTGTTAAAAGAGAAAATTACTATGTACAAAGATATTTACATTTTACAATATAAAATAATTTTACTATAATTTTTGTACATTTAAACTCTTTCAGACAAGTCCAAAATATGGTAACGTTTCAGGTGCCTAAATTCTTCTGCATTGTTATAAATAAAAAAAAAAACTTAAAGGCGAATGAGGAGAAATGAAAAACTTCCGTTCATGAGACAGTCATGAGCGATCAGCTGTTGTGTTAGTTTACAAATTTATTTAGAACAGCTGATTCCTACATTTTATTTGAGCAGGCAAATATTTTAAATTTATATAATTTTTTTTTTTAATTTCAATTTAACTAGTAGAAAATATAAATCACGATATTTTGTTTTTTTATTAATTAAACAAAGTAGTAAAGCAAAATTATATTTTTAAATTTACTTAGTATATTTTTTTTTTACCAATGACATTATTTAATTCCAAAGTTATAATTATAAAGTTATATGCTGTTATATGCCAAAGTTATATGCCCAAAACGGGCAGGTGGAGTGTTATTTTAATTGCACTCTATCTGTTTGGTCCAGGGCTAAAAAAAATAGTTCTGTTTCTTATCACATAGTCAGCCACTTATATGACAACTATTTAAGAACAGAAGAGGTAGAGGTGTAAAAGACACTAGTCAGAGTTATCGTCTCCGAGAGTAATGAATTTCACTATGCAGCCAGACCCTGTGGTGAATGAAGTGAAGGTGTAATTTGCAGGGTGGAAAGTGAGTGCTTTTCGGAGGGCCTGGCATGCTGATAAGCATACTCTTTCAACTCAGTGAGGAAGGTAATGGTAAACCACCTTACTCCTCGTTTTTACTTAGTAAAACCTCTAGAGGTTCAAACCAGCCTTTCGGCTGTTGACCTAAACAACAACATGCCAAAGTTATAATATTCTACTGTTAATGCTACACTTATCTATTCACGTCGGAGTTCTGTCACTGGACTGTGTCTCCACTTACGTTTATTTATCATGTTATTTTTTTCCAAATTTTATGTTATCACATTCACTGATTGTTTCCAACAGATTGTGAATTTCCTAAATAAAGAGAGAAAAAAAAACAAAACAAAGTTATAATTTACAACGATGGAAAATAAAGTTTGTCCTGAACCAACCATCGAATAGTAGGGCCTACAGATGAGTTTTGGTTTTATTGCACGTAATAGTGTATTTAATTTTAATAATAAATGTATGTTTGCGGCAATATTTAAAATAATAGAGAAACGCCACAAGACGACCCGTCTCATGGCTGGCAGCCATGGCTTATCTTTGACCTATGGCAAAACCCATTAGTAATTTCTGTATCTACTCTTTAAGAGGAATTACTGAATGACACAATTTTTGATTCCAAATTCCGAATTTGATTTCTTGACTTTCGGTTAAACTGGAACTTCAAATCTAATGATTTCTGTATCTACTCTTTAAGAGAAATCGACTTACACTATTTTTGTTTCCATATTCCGACTTTGATTTCTTGACTTCCGATGTTGGGGGCATTTCTGGTTGAAAACGGAATTTTAAACCCAATTAAAACCCACTAACCTTTTTTGTGGATTACGAATCCGAAAACGTTTTGTTGCTGTCTCTTGTAGT
Organism: Catonia carolina; assembly: GCA_035578175.1. Taxonomy (NCBI): domain Eukaryota; kingdom Metazoa; phylum Arthropoda; class Insecta; order Hemiptera; family Achilidae; genus Catonia; species Catonia carolina. Next base: position 21,594,346 of record JAQMRL010000003.1, on the reverse strand, counting down.
TTCATGGTGATAAAAATGATTTTTTAAGATTCCAGCCTTAATATGTATTTTAGGGCAAAAGTGTATTAATTAAAGTTGTAGAACATTAAATGAATCTACAATGTAGGTTTCAAAACCTACATGCCAAACATTTTTTTGTACAACGAACGCTTAGTTTAGCGGCATTAGTGATTTCTGTTTTTTTTTTCATGAAAATCTGTAAAAGATGTCTACTAGTATGAGTTTAACAGTATGAAATAAAAATAAAAAAATTTGAAAAACCTCCGACAAATAAAAATAAAATAACCCCGAAAAATGAAAATAATTTGTATGTTTCCTTTAGGTTTGACGTCACGTCAGGCTACGCTAAGTAATAAGCTATGTCCACACTCGTGCGATGTCGCATGCGCTTAGAGGCATGCCATTTCACCTGTCCGCACTCGTTTGAAGAGCTTTATCTCAAAAAACATAACGAATATTTTTGAACACTACACTAAATTAAAGCCTGCGTTAACGGATGTAGCATGTTACATCGCAAGTTGAAAAAGAAAGCGCACGAGAGTGGACATACCTGTTCAACTAAGTTCTATTCTTTACGTAGCGGTCCCCCAATGCGACGACGTCAAACCTAAAAGGCCAATACTTTTTTTTTTACTTTTAGAGGTAAAAAATGAGGTTTAAAAAAGGTAAACAATTTTAGGGGTTTTTAAATTGTTAATTGATTTTTTTCTAATGATGGTGGGTTGTTTGTCCTGCGTTCTGAATTACATTCGTAATGTTAATCTCTCTTTTTACTTTAACCTTGGAAAAGAATATCATAATATTTAATTAACTTAAAAGCAAATTAAAATAGAATGTATTTTATTGAAATAAAGCTCATCACACATATTTCTTAAAAATAATAATTATTATTATTAAATTTAATGAAATTGAATTAATAAACAATGATTCGTTTAATTCAATATTATTAAAATGCTTTATTGTGTAGGCGCAACGACCACAACAAAATTACAATTAAATCCGTTGTTCATTTTGTATCAATTTAAGTACTTAATCATAATAAATTAAAATTTGCTCACTTAAATTAGCCGGTATTGTTTCAGTTTATTCCAAAAGTTATTTAGAATTTATTATACGCAGATTTCTACAGTGTTCTAAGAACATTGAATGGCAAACAATATCTAAAAGACTTTGGTGTTTTAAAGTAGTTGGGTTTTAAGCCTCATTTTGAATTAATTGTTGAAATTAGTACAAAAATCGCGCTTTAGCAGTTTTAAAAGTTGTTTTAAAGTACAAATGTTCTTCGTCAGTTTTATTTAAAATTGCATCAGTGTTAAGGAGAAAGAGTTATGGGTTTTAACTTGTTAACATTTTCAGCGCCTACTGCTGTAGATAAGACCAACACCAGAATGTTACACCCTGTTTTTCGGAGTAGGTCAAATAACGTATCTTGTGGCACTACGAAGGGAATCTTCAGTTTTTCAAAGCTCTTTCATTTTGGACTCTCCAACCAAGATTTAGAAACAGAACTAAAAATGGGTAATAATGCTGCAATCTTTTTTTTTAACATTTATTATTTATTCAGAAACTATACAATATAATGTTGTACAACCATCCTAAAGTTTTACTACTTTTTTGTAGTAAACAAATGACGAGAAAAAAATGGAAAATTTCTTTAAAGAATATATCCCGGTGGATAACGAAGAGTTGAACAAGTAAAATAAAGTTTATGAAATTAGAGAACTAACATTGGAAAAACTGTGTAATGAATACATACAGCCAAAACAACATACATTCAACAAAAATAACATAGAATGCGCACAACAAAAAGTATCGTAGAAATAAAAAATAAAAGAAGGAATGTGAACAATACAAAATAAATTACATATTACAAAAGTGAAATTTTATGTATTATAAAATCGATAGAATATAAAATAATAGCCTTTATGGAAGTTTTTAAGCATTATAATTTTTTGGAATTAGTTCTACTGATCTAAAAATGTAAAAAGTAAAAAATTTAAAATGGTGTAGAGATCTTCTTCTCTACTCCATTTTCTTTGCAGGCGGCAGGGCGTTCATTTTCGTTTTGACATTTGCTTTATTAGTGGATTGATAGATGTGGTCTGTTAATTTTTTTGTTAAATTTTGAATAAAACAAACAAATCAGTCTTAAAAAAATTACCAGACTAGACCTCAGCTCTCTTCTCACGTATTTTCCGAGGCAGGCACTTACCCTATCTTGTAGAGCAAATAATTTAGGAAATAGGTGGTTCTCTTCATGAAAATCGTAAGAGTCGGTTTTAGGAAAATTGCAAAAAGTGAAAAATTGCTACTGAAGGTTGACCGATTTTGATGAAACTGTTTGTCAGTGCTACTTGCCTAACTTACATTTCGAGTTTCTACTTCGTACGATTTTCCGTTTTTCCGTTATTATAATACAGACATACACACTTACACATACCCTAACCAATCGGTAAAAACGTGTTTTTTGGCCCTGGGGATCTGAAAACGTGTATTTCCTGTGAGAACCCGATTTCGAGAACAGACTTGAAAACAAGTTTCCCCACCTTTATTTCATATCGCGCAAGATAAAGGAAAAATAAATATTGCTAATTCTAGCGTAATTCCAGTTCGATTAGTTAGTTATATTAGTACAAAATCTAACACACGTTTGAACATACGAATTAATTTATATAGTAGTTATTTACTTATTTCTAACATAAAAAACTTAATATTTTTGTACATAATTCCAAATTTAAGTCTACTAATTCATTTCCTAGCAAAAGAAACCAACTTTATCCGCTGGAGGAATACTGTAGTCATATGTGCTTAGAACAATACAGTTTTAAGTTATTCAATTATTTTGAATCTTCAAATTTTTTTTGCAAGAAACAGGTTAGATATTTTATATTCTAAAAGAAAACTAAATACCTAAAAAGAAAACTGTGACAAAAAAGAAAAAGTGAAAAACTTTTCCAAGCCAATAAAAATATGTACATGAGACTCCTACGCACATAAATAAGAAAATGTTTATTTTTTTTATCTATTACGCTACTTTATTGTGACGTGTATATACAGTGTTACATTCAGCGGCGTAAATTTTTCTAGGTTAACTGAGTGTGAAAATGTCATTGAGAAGGAAAGAGAGCGAGATAAGATCTAGTGTGAGTGAATGTAGAGAAAGAGAGTTTGTCGTAGCATTAAACCTCAGAGGAACAATTCTTATTTCAATTTGTAGTAGAAATGTTGAATTCTGAGCGTGTGGTGAAAGTAGGAACCGTCGAGAGTTGCGTGGTGTGCAAAAGCAGGTATAATATAAACCGTCAACTTTATGTACATATAAGAAGCGAGCAGGATAACTCGGTTGCTTATCCCTGTTATTGTGACTTTGGGGAAAATTGGTTACACTCATAGGATGTTGTCATAGAGGTTCCGCCAACATAACGGCACGAAAACATCAGAAAATCTTATTCTGTAAGTAGAGCTAAGAAACCGAAATACCTTTACCAGATAATATAAACGGACAGAATTCAAGAAGCTAGAAGGTCCTTTTATGTGATATTCTTCCGGTATTCCACACTTCCTTCATCCTTTCTAATTTTATCCTTCGTCCTTTATCCTTTTTATCTACCCCTTTAATCTTCCTCCATCTTTCTCATGGTTTTCATGTCTTCATGTAAACTTCTTCATTTTTCTTTGTCATATCATCTATGTAATCCTTATTCAAAACCCTATCCCTTCCCTCGACTTGAAGCTATCAAACCACAATAAAATGCATCTTTTGCTCTACGGAAGGGCTTTCCATTTATGTAGGCGGGTTTCTTCTAAAAGCATTCAATGTACTATGCTTCCTTTGATAAGGTACTTAAGTGTTTTTTTTAAATATTTTTTCGCTCTTGATTCTCTTTCAATTAAAAAACAACTTATCTTTGTAAATTTTCTATAACATATTAACTTATTTTCTTATTTCCTCATTTTTATTTTTCAGTTTAAATTTAACAGCAAAAAGTCTATCAAATTATGCTCATATTTTATTTATAATATATATATTTTATTCAATTTTATTATAAATAATGTCTCAAATTGTTTTAATGGTAGTTTATATAAAAATACTTTGCTTGTTGTCATACAATTTCTTTTTCATCTGGTTTATTTTTTTTTAATGAAAGGATAAATTTTTTAGTGGACTATTAATAAGCTGACTCTTATTATTATCTATTTATCGAAATTTAATTGTCGGCAACGGTTATTCAACCAAAATTAGGGCAGACAATAAAGATACATAAAATGTGTTTTTTTTTAATGTAATTCTTTTGCAATCGGTTTTTAAACTTAACTTAAAAATTTTAAGCAAGACGATAAAAATCTGAATAATTTTTTTGAATAAAAAAACACACTAGGTAGTGTATTTCAAAAACCAAAACTTGACTGAACTGTAGACCTACATTACGTGAAACGTGAAGTAGTCGAACCTAAAATGACGATAATTATGTTGGAAATAATAATGATTCCGATTATGAGAGGATGATTAGTTGTAGAAATAGAAAAAAATTAAAATATTTAAGTAATAAACAAAATCAAAATGTATTAAAACGTTTCTATTTGTGAGTATCTCCGCTGTTATCGAGAAAGTTGATTGCGCAAGGAAATATATTAAAATAAGAATACAAAACATATATTGATTTTAACAATTATTATTCAATTGCAGTGACTAATATTATTATTTATAATGATAGTAAGAATAAATGTTATAAATGAATAAAATATGAGATTAAAAATCATATATTAAGACTATTTAAGATACATACTATTCTTAAATCTGAGACGTACAAAATTACAGTGATAACACTATAATCGTGGAGCCCAGAGCGATAGGATGAAACTGTTTGATGAGAATCAAAACTGTAAATTAACAATCAATTTGTTTTTCATGTATTTCAATGCTAATTAAATTTTCATATATTACCTAATACAAATACTAAGCAGATCAGAACACCAGGACAAGGTTTTCTCAAGTTGTTCAGTTAGGGTCTTTTGTCCTTAATCCGCTCAATTATTACATTAAGTAAATTTTACATCATCTCTTACATCACATGACCCAAAAATTGCAATTTGCGTATTTTTGTATTTTGTACAACTTATTTCTTCTTTTTTATCATTCTGATAACACTCTGGTTTCTGACACGATCCACAATAGCTCAGTATTATATAACTCGGTATTAACTTTTTGTCACAGTTCTTAAACCCTGTAAAAGATAAGACCTCAATTTTGTTTTGTTTTGTAAACCTGTCGTTTGTTTGTAGTTCCTAACATGAACCATTTGTTGATTGGAATAAAATTCGGTTTTAAAAAAAATTCCTTTAGTGTTTAAAATCCGCTAGAAAGAAAATAATCTTCTTCTTCTTCTTCTTCTTCTTCTTCTTCTTTTTCCAACCAAATATTAGGACATTAGCTTGTTCCGAACTCACATACTATATCATCTACTTCTATATTTTCGTAGGTCTGCCGACATCCCTTTTACGTATCCCTTTTACGTGGACCATACCAGTGCGTCTGCTTAGGTATCCTGTGTTCTGACATCCTTACCATGTGCTCTTTCCAACTTTGGCGGTAATCCTTTATCTTTTCGTTCAAGTTGTAAATACCCAATTCTGATCTTATTTCCTCATGCCTTATTCTTTTCAAGCGTGTACACCCCTTAGTCTTTCGCAGAAATCCCATCTATGCCGTCTGGATACTCCGCTCGTGGGTTTTTGCTATTGTCCATGCTTCATTTCCGTACAGGAAATAAGGCTGGAGCTGCCATGAAGAAATATATTTATAAAAAAATTAAAAATATAATGCGTATACTGTAATTTCCCTCCGTATGGAACTACTACTTAAAATGTTGAACTAACTCTGAAAATTTGGTGACATAAAAATGAAAAGATGGTAAACAATAGCATTCATCAGTGCTAAGAAATTTGGACTCAAAGTCCAAATATTTAGGAAATTTGGATGGACACTAAAATTTAAAATCTGCGTATTTCAAGCCCGCAAGGTTTTTTGTGCTTCTCCCGATCATCCACCTTTCAGTAAAGTAGATTTCTTTGTGTAGTAAACATTACGTTTATTTTCACCGGCCAGGGCCCTCTCCACTGGCATTTTGGTGCTGACCGTCGCGGTTTTCCTTCTGAGAGACGTATCATGTCTTTTGAAGTGACATAATTTTGTTTCTCTCTAATTCAGTTTTTAAGCAATTAATGTTTTAAGCAACATCTGATATAACCAAATTACATGATTCTATTCAGAAAATTTTAAGAAAATCAGTAGAAAAATATATTTTTTTTAGTTTCTTTGAATTTTTTGAAAAATTTTTGGTGCAAACAATTTAAAAATTACCAGAATTCTTTGAAATTGGAAAAACATGTTCTACTTTTCCCCTAGCTAAAAAGAAGAACGAAGTAGGCCTACTTTTGCCAACAGTGTGGAGGAGCAATCTGCCTGGAATGCTTAAAGAAGGTTTGCAAAAAATGCTAAAAAAACTAATTAAAACAGACTTTAATGAACTAAATTCTTGACACTGTGACTTATTAAATTTTATTTCTGTACTATGCATAAATGGCTTGTTGCGATTTTTCTTTCTTATAAATTACCTTTTGAAAATTAACGCCTAATATTTGCAAAAAATTAATTTTAAATTTTAGTTTTGGTACAGAAAAACTGAAATGTTTGTTTAAAATAAATTTTTGTCAACATTTTTATAGCATCAGTATTTCAGGAAATTATTAGCCTAATATTTTCATTTAATCATTGAACTGTGTTTATACCATTTTAAAGTATTTATTTAGACCATAATACATAAGTGTCTCAGACGTATGGTGTTAGTTTTAGGGTTAAATAAATTTTTTACAAAACAGTAAAAAATACACCAAGACAACTTATTTTTAATTCAAGAAACATATTTCTAGGTGTCATAGAAACGTAATTTTGGTACTGGAAAGCGGCCATTTCAAACTGTATAATTATATCGACTGGTGTAGAAATTTTTATATCTTTTTTTTACATTTTTCCAAGCCAGACTTTCCTTAAAATCATTTGATGTGAACACATCTTAAACGCCTTTAATTATTCAATTATTTTTTAAATCAAATTGCAGTCCGTATTTTCATTAACAAAGTGTTATCAAATAATTTTTGAAACTTCACAACTCTTTAAATTTTCGTTTTTTTACTATAGTTGTTCTTGAATTACTTTGGATTTAGTTTTTATTATATTCAGCATTTAATACTTTCACATAAATGAGAATATAGGCGTTACTAAAAGGGTTACATATGAACTTCAAAAACATAAAAAAGAATTTTAACTTTCTGTAATACCAGGATATCAGTCGGAAGTTAAATTAGATAAATAACCGTTACAACTTTTAACTAACGAAAAGTTTTAATGAATTATTTGTAAATCAAAAAGATGGTGTGTCTTAGTATTCCTATAAACTTTTCTTTTTTAACTTTCTACAAAATAAAACAAGAAAAGTTGTGAAAATAACTTTAAAAAATATTGAATATCATATAAAGATGAAAATATTTACAAAGAAAATTTTAATAAAGATATTTTTTTAAATACTGAACTTTTGTTTAAAAGTGAGAAAAATATTTTAATTTACAAAGACTACATAATCTTAGTTTTACATCTATTATATTTTAATGAACTAATTTTAACAAAACTTTGATAGAAATCTTGTTTGTCAATATTAATTATAAGAAAAGAGTGTCAGTTAAATAAAGTTAAGAAAAATGTAATAATAAAAACTAATTATGGGTTTGTGGTTTTAAATCAAAAGGAAATGTAATTAATATTATGCTATTACGCTTGTACTAGATTTGTTCAAGAAATAAAATAGAAAATGTGTAGACTAGTTATAGTATAAAACAAAGAACCCACTAGAGCTTCGTCTGTATTCAATCTTTCTTGAGTGTGGATTCCTTTCAGTGGAATTTACTGCAATTGTCAGTAAGGTGGGTTTTACATTACACTAGAAGGAAAATCACCAAAGGAAAATCTCTTAGTAGATATCCTTTGTTTTAAACTAGTGTAACTTCAATGAGCAGCGAACTACTGGTACGACTGTAATATAGCCGCTGTAACTTTCTTATTTTATAATAATTTTCTTTAATGAAACTATTGATACAGCCCTCTCTCTCTCTCTCAAAATTGGATCGAATTCGCATTAGCTCGGAGCAAGATTATGTTCTCGATATTAGGTATCACTTACCTTTATGAAATTATGGAACTTAAAGTTAATAATACAAGTCTTTCAAAGAATTTTTACTGCTTGACTTACAATTTTTACTTTTTCTTGCCTATATGAATATATAGGAAGGAAAGTATTGTTTTCATGTCGATTTTTAGAAATCGAGTTTTCACCGGATCTATACGTTTTCAGACCCCCTGAACCCAAAAAACATGTTTTTAGCGATTGGTCTGTGTGTGTGTGTGTGTGTGTGTGTGTGTGTGTGTGTGTATGTGTGTGTGTGTGTGTGTGTGTGTGCAAAATATCTCAAGAACGGAACATCGTACGAACTTGAAACTTGAAACTTAAGTTACATACCACTACCGGACCCGACACGAACATTATCATCAAAATCGGTCATCCGGAAGTAGTAGTTTACTCGTATAATTTTTCACTTTTTTGTGGTTTTCTCAAAAACTGGTCCTACGATTATTTTAAAAATCGCCTGGTTTACTAAAATTTTCATGCTCTACAAGATAGGGTAGGCGCCATGTTTGCTGAAATTCTGGGTGAGGCTGTTTTTACGTAAAAACATTTTCTTTTTAAGATTACGGCTTTAATATGCATTTCAGCGCAAAAATGTTATATAATAAAATTTGTAGAGAATTTAAAACCCTACAACTTTTATTTCAAACAATTTTTTGTATAACGCTTAGTTTAGCGGTAATTTGCGATTTTCTGTTTTTTTCTCACGAAAATGTGTGAAAAATCGATTTTTTAAAGAGTTCGGCCTTAGAATGCATTTTACGATGAACGTGTATAAATTAAATTTATAGGAAATTAAAAGATCTACAACTTTTATTTAGAAAATTTTTTGTACAGTGCCTAGTTTAGCGTGAATGAGCGATTTTCCGTATTTATAAGCCAAACTGAGGTCGATTTTAATTTTGCGTATTTCACTAATGTTTTTTGAGGTTAGTTTTTTGTTCATTTCTAATGTTTTATTACTAATGTTAGGTTTATTGTTAATTATTTGCATTAGCAAGAGAAAGTTGTGTGGTGTTCCACACCAGATTTTTTTTTTGGACATTTCTAATTGAAAATTTAGTATCTGTTATTATAATGAGATAACAATTTCTAAATATAGAGCTAAGGTTCTAAAATTGATTTACTTGCCGGAGCTTGCAATCATCGCCACAGTCCCACAGTTTGCCAAGAAGCTCCCTTAGCCAGAGGCGTTTTAAACGTCTGTGTTGAGTACCCGTTGTCGCCCTAGTGTACATGTTTTGTATGAGAGGGTTGTCATGTAATTCAAATTTGTCATGCATCGTCTTGTATAGTTGTTTCGTGACATCAATTACGTACGGGATTTGTAAGTCTTTGTTCAACATTGAGTTTGTGACGTAAAAGGGGCATTACGTTATTGCTCCTAGAATATTGTTTTGAAACGTTTGTATACGTTTCGTGTGTGAAGGTTTAGCAGATTTAGCAGGTTCAAAAGATGAACTCCATATATCCAGATTGGTCATAAGACTGTCTTGTAGATTGTTAATTTATGTGACGTATTTAATTTAGAATGTCTATCGAGTAAGCGTTTCAGTTGATAGAAGCGTGTTTTGAGCTTGTGGCGTCTGTGTGTGTGTGTGTGTGTGTGTGTGTGTGTAACATGTGCGTTCCACGTAAGTTTTCTGTCTAAATGTAAGCCTAATAAGTTCCTTTTCAATAAATAACTATTTATTTAGTATTTAATAAATTGTTATAACTTTGATCCCTGCACAGAAAAAAATCGATGGCTATCTGGGAGGAAAAATTCCGTACGAACAAAATTAGTTAACGCTAATGGGTGCCTGATAGAGCAGATATATCTTTTAAATACCTGGAATTTGATTTAACGAGCGCTAGAAATGCAGATATTATCGATAAACTTAATCGTTTTCATTATAGCTATATGTGGGATATAACACGATCACTGGGTATAAGATCCCATTTAACGATCCCATTCAGGCATATTTTCATACGTTACAAAAATCATTTCATCCTTCACCGTCTGCATTAGCACTAATTGCAGAACAGTCGGACGTTAAAAAAACTGGGTCAAAGAGTTCAGAATGAAACCCAGTTGAACTTTTACAAAACTTTGGTTATTCCAGTATTGCAGTATCAGTGAATCTTGGATACTTGGAAAAAAATTAACGACCACCACGACAACTACGACCGGCTCTTCTCGCCTGGACGACTACCGCTTAAACGGCCCTTTTCAAAGCCAATTTAAACCCCAAAACATTTAAGGTTTCCGACGCCGCTTAATATCACTATTCGGTATACACAAGTGTAAATTGTAAATAGTGATGAAAATTTATGTATAGAAGCATTTTATAAGTTGATAAACAATTTAACAAATTATATTTTTTAATTGTTACCTTTCTAATGAAAATAAAACGAGATCAAACGAAAAGTGAATTTTCAAAGAAGAATACCGTGGAATGAGGAATGTTGAATGAAAACGGAATATTGTTTGGTAGGAGAGATCGGGAATAGAGGTCTATACCAACCAGTTTATAGGATGTTTCAAAAATGCAGTTTCTTGTATCAAGGAATCGTTTTACGTATGTTCCTTGTAAATTTAACTGGATGATTAGAGTTTTGAAACGTTCATTCCAGATTATTTCAGGATCTTGTCGATAAATAGCGAAACTTCCTTTTTAAATTTACAACTAATATTTATTTATAAATTTACTTTACATAATTATTAGTTATAACTACTAGAAAACAATAAACCACTTAACGTGAACTAAACATATTGTAACACCTAATTCTAGGTTCGTCCGGATCTGGTATAATAAATAATATTAAACAGACTGCTTTAAACTTATTAGAATTAGTTTTTCACAAAATTATGAATAATAGCTAATTACTGTGGTAGCATAACAAATTACAATTGAATTTCTTTATTACTGTACTTAAAGCTTAAATTAACTAAGTGTAAAATATGCAGACTTTGGTCCAATTGAAATTTACAACAGAGGAAGACCAATTTATGTCCCGGAAAACTGGTATGAAGGTATTTTTAAAGCCAAGAAAATAAACCATACCATTTGAAAGTAATGACACATTTCAATATGTTTTCCATTGAACTGAGTAAATTTATCACTGTGAGACTACAATGAACAAAATCAGGATGTTTCTTGGTTTCCTGCCCAAGAAGATGGCTTCGTTACAAAGAAAGCAACCCTCTTAAAATTTTCTATAACGAGACGCTTAATGAAGACGAACGATTTCATCATCACTGAAGACGAACACATTGAGGCTGCATGAAAAAGAAGGCATGGAAAAGGTTTTAGAAAAATGAAACTTGAACACTTGCATAAGTACTGGTGACCTGTGGAACCAAAGAAGAAAGAAACATGTTGGAACTCATGGATTTTATTCAATCATGTCACCATCAGTTTTTCCGTAATGTGATTCTAATCACGTTCAAGAGAATAACCATTCACCAACGAATCTGAGATTAGAGAAAAATATTTAAAATATTTTAGCTCTAACTTTTTATTTTTGAAATTTTGATTTCCTTTTCAGCATTTCGTTTTACTTTGATTTTTCAAGTAAACTTTTTGATTTAAAAACATTAAAATCAAGTAATTCTTGAGTTCGTGGCTTTTTCGAGACTTTCAAGGTTACTCGCTTTGAAAGATCCGAAAGAATGTACAGAGTTTCTTGCGAATAAATAAACAATATAAATATCAAACAGTGTAAAACATTGTTAAACTTCTTCAACTTTTGTTTGTGCTATATTAAACATATATATTTCTTTGGTAACATTATCACTCAGTAATATTATTTTTATCTTTTTTTAATAAATAAATTAAAAAGTTTACTTTAAAGTAATACCGGTATAAGTCAATGATTCCTTATTGTACATGAGAGGGTACACATACAGTAAAAGATAAAATGGTACATGTTTTTTTAATCTGCCAACATTCAAAATTTAAAAATTGACAAACTGGTATTGCAGTTAATTGAATTTAATATTATTGTATGGATAAATGGCAAGAGCTGTAGACAGAAATATGCTTCTGTAATTACAATAAAAGTTCTGCTTTAACCCTCTTTTTCTCAAAACTAAGCAAATGTAACAGATAATACTATGACTTTCACCGGCTCACTTAAAAAATTCATTCTTACCTAATATTTACAAAAATTTACGGTACAGAGACCTTTTTCTTCATGTACGTGTTACAATGTAGCCTACATAAACACTTGCTTATAGCACTGACTCATTTTATATCTTGCTTCGAAGTGAACTGAACTCTCTTGGTTTGGTCTTAGGATTCTTACGCTATTCCCAATAATTCTTCATATTTTGGGATCTGATCTGTCTGATTTTATCTGTACAAATCATTGACGACTGAGCTCGAGTTTCTTCGACGAATCTTGTGTCTTTATCTTTAAGCAACTTAAGTTGTTCAGATATTTCTAAAAGATCTTGTTCTGCAATGTAAAGTTCTTGCATATTTTGGTTTACTCCGGCCAACCACCTTGAAGGATTTTTCCACGAGTTAATTATAGAAATGAGTTGTTTAGTTACTCGATTGTTCGGTATTCTAAGTAAATAGCCGAAGAAAGAAATTCGTTTCTTCCGCATGATGTCAGTAATTGGCTCGATTTCATGGTAGAATTCAGAATTAGATAGCTATTAAGATCCAGATATCTTTAAATTTCCGTTTTTTTGCCAGTCCTAAGGATTTTTCTTTCTATCCCAAGAATTTCTCTCGTTTTAGTCATTCTCATTATAGTTTTGAAAATTAGAAATAGTTTCGCACAGTTTTACTTTATAGTAAGAAAATAAGTTTTGAAAAATCCTACTGAAAGTACGCTTAAACTGGTAATTAAAAATTATTTTTTGATTGAATTATTATTATTATTATTATTATTATTATTATTATTCAGATATTTTAACTGTTTAAATTAAAAACGAAAAGATATTTTAGTAGCATCCAGTATTATTTAGAAAATTTAAAAGCCGTCCACTTTGAAATTTTCTCATCAGTTGTTTTAAAAAGTAAAATTAGATCCGAATTGAATTGAACGGAGCCTTTTAATAAATGATTCCCTTAAATAAGAAACGAACTGTCTACCAATTTCTTAAACTGACTTATTTTCGTTGAAAAGAAGCTCTACGAAGAGAGAAGTTCTAAGAACACGAGACCGATTCATCTTCAAAGAAGATGAAGTAATAATATAAGGTAATAAGTTAGTAGCCTATCTAGAATAAGTAGGTTTAAATTGTGCTCTCAAGTTAGCAACACTGTAATTTTACAACGTAAATCAAGTCATGTAATTTACCAATGATAGCATGCGTTTTTGTTTTTTTCTCATCGTAACGTTCCGTCGCTTCCGTAAAAATAATTGCGGAACTGTAGATAATATGTTTTGTATAAATTTCCTACCAAAAAATGATAAAAAATATATAATTTTTTTTTATTCTTAGTTTTGAACCGGTCAGATATTATATATTTTTTATTTTATAACAACCAATATTGTTACAACGTTTTGTCTAACTTTACAAGTTAGTATTTTGAGTTATATGATAATACGTTTTGCATCATGACTTAGATATTGCTTGGGAAGGGTACAAAATGTTATTTAACTTGATCTAAACACTTTTGATTACTTTTTAACTAGGTACGCAACAACCGCGCTAATTGGAGCCAATTTGGATCAAAGTCTGTTCGGATTTCGTAATGTTTCGATTATCCGAAAAATGAGCATAATAAGAAAAAATAATTCTAAAATATATTTATTGTTTTATTTATATAATCGATGTCCTAAAAGTCTGAATACGGCAAAATATTTCGAAAACGTGGCGTTATTCCTCAAAATACAATATAATCTTCTTCTTTTTCTTAATATCAAGGATTTGGCATAAACCTGTTCCGAACTCACAAACCATTCTGTATTTCTACACCCCAACACGTAAATCTCGACTACCGCCATATTCTTCGAGGTCTTCCCACTTACCTTCTTCCAACTGGAACATATTTCTTCACTTTTAAAGGTATTCTCTCCTCATCCGTTCCAAATGTTGCTTCCATTGATAACGGTACTCCTCCATTTGTTCATTCAAGCTAAATATACCCAACTCAGATCTAATTTCCTCGTTATGTAATATGTTATACATGCAAATAGAATCTACAGAAATTCATGTTTGTACATTTTTCCGTCATCGGGCATAAAAGGGTAAGTGTCATGTATGCTGAAATTCTTAAGAGGCCTGTGCTCTCGTAGAAAAAAATGTTTTTTTTTTTAAATTACGGGCTTAATATGCATTATAGGGCAAAAATGTATGCATATAGGTAATTAAAGTTGTAGAACATTAAAAAACCTATAACATTTATTTCAAACATTTTTTTTGTACAACTAGTAGTTTAATTTGTAATTTTTAGTTTTTTCATAAAAATCTTAAAAAATGTGTTTTTAAAATTGCGGCTTTAGTATCCATTTTACAACAAAAGTGTATATAATACTGTTGTAGGACTTTTAAAAATCTACAACTTTTATTTTAGAATTTTTTGTACAATGCTTAGTTTAATGTCAATTAGTGATTTTCTGTATTTTTTCATCTGGAATTTTTTTAGATTGCGGTCTTAGTATGCATTTTACGACATAAATGTATTATAATTAAAGTTATAGAAAATTTAAAAAAATCTACTACGCTTATTTCAAGGATATTTCTCTTCAGAGCCTACTTATTACCGATTTTTCGTATTTTCAAGCCAAACAGGTTGCTTTTCATCTTGCATCACTCACCAATGTTAAAATTAGGTTATGATTTTCTTACTAATGATTAAACATAGATTACATTGGTCATTATTTACGTTGGCAAGAGAAAGTAGTGTAAGTGTTTCACACCAGATTTTTTAATCTATTTTTCAGTGAAGTGGAGAAACCATTAAAAATAAATTTATTTTTTACGTGACAGTAATAAAAATAATCAGTTAGTTACAAAAATAACACCAGATATTATCGCATCATTTATTTTTTAATAATTGTGAACGCAGACCATGTATCATCTTTTAACACGTCATATAGCGTAGTATTTGATTGAAGTAAAGCCTACACGTGAAATGATAAAACTAATTTTTGTTTTAATTTCAAAATTTTCCTCCCTGGTGTAGAGCCAGTGTTGAGGTTGAGTAGCTGAAGTAATCTGTTGCCATGGAAACTGACACGGACTCCATCCGTCACTGCCTTTTATATTAAAACTCTTTTGCCGTTGTTAATATAATGTTACGTGTTTAAATAATAATATAGTATTATGCACAAGGTCTTAAATCTATTTTATCTTGCAAATTCACTGTTAAATTACCTTAATTTAAGCATCGTTTAAATTAACTTCTTCATTTTCACATTTATTATTTTTTAACAACTTTTCTTTATATTTTTTAAAGTATTGTATTTACCCAGTATGACTGCGTAATTTTATCTTGTATTTTAAGGAAACCTATTTTGTCGTTGAGTATCAAATTTTTAGCACATTACAGTAGTGTTTTTAAAGTACTGCATAAAGTTTATTTTTCTAGAATTATTTTCCGATTTCATCAACGTCCCTCAATCAATATTCTGAGAAAAGATTTCTTCAAAAACTAATTATGTGTAGAGGATGTGCGTAACGCAGTACTAAGGGATAATACTTCACTACATTCATTGTAATAAGGATATTCAAAACATTAGTGGGCAGCTTATTGATTTATATGAAGCTGAGAGTTGGGTGGTAAATAAGAAAAGTAGGAGTAAGAATAATGAGACCGAGATGAAGTTCTGGAGGTAAAGCTGTGGGCTGACAAGAATGGACTGAATAACCTATAAGGAGATACAAAGAAGAATGGGGGTGGAGTGTAATGTCTACAATTACGTTGAGGATAAGAAGAGCTTACATGATATGTAAGAAGGTTAGATTGCTATGCTGGTATCATATTGGAGGAAAATAGGCGAACTGAATTTTTTAAGTCTAGCCTTACCTAGTCTTAAAAATTCGGTACAATGTTTTATTTCTCGAGAACCAAGGTAGGTTTATAAAGTCTATACTAAAGAAGAGCGTTATGCAGAGAGAAACGTGGGATTGATTGGATATCATAAGCGTTTGATGGTAAAATAAGGAACACAGAGTGACTTCTGTACAAAACATGCATACAGACAACTTAGAAGTAGTACTTACAATAATCCGATATTCATAGGTGCAAGTAGAAGAATAATCGTAGCACACACGTGATAAAACCGTTTGTAGAGTAGCACAAATCGTAGACATAGTAAAATAGCGTTGAACGTTTAAGCTAGCATAGAACACAGAGCACAAGTACGTAGCACAAATGACAAGCCTGGTAATCGTCAAAAGGCAAAATTAAGCGAAGCCTCGGTCCTACGTAAAGCCAGCATGATGGCGTGACATAGCGTCAGTATACCTCCAGAGCACACGATACGGTTAGCATAAGTAAGCTCATACCGAAGTGGGAAAAAGACAAAGAGAGCAAAGGATCGGATGTAGGTAGTGGTGAATTGCAGATTTCAGCGGTCGATAGCAGATCAATGTGCTCTTCAGGATGAATCCCGCAAGATAGGGTGCGGGGGAAATGAACAGAGATTACCGAAAAAAAAATTACTTAACTCGTGTGGAGAAGGTGTTAACAGCAATAGTAATAATAAATTTACTAAACTTCAACTTTACAACGTGAATGGAAATTGATTAATTACTGGAATTTTCTTTAGATACTTTTTCCCAACAAGTGTTTCTGTGATTTTCTTCCTTAAATTCAAAGTATATAGGTATTTGAAGTTGTATTTATCTTCTTCCAAACAAGGATTAGGCCGCAGCCTGTTCCGCACTATATCATCTATCTCTATTTTTTCCTAGGTCTACCGACATCCCTTTTCGTTTCCGGAGCGTACCAGTGCGCCTGATTAGGAATCCTGTGATCTGACATCCTTTATATGTGCTGTCTCCAACTTTTGAGATAATCATTTATCTTTTTGTTCAAGTTGTAAACACCTAATTCTAACCTTACGTTCTCATTCCTTATTCTGTCCAAGCGTGTACACCCCTTAGTCCTTCGGATAAACCTCATCTCTGCCGGCTGTATTTTCCGCTCGTGGGTTTTTGTAGTTGCCCATGTCTCACTTTCATACAGAATAACTGGAACTGCCATAACTTTATAGAACTTAAGTTTTGTGACTCTTCTCGCTCTATTTTTCAAAGTTCTGCTTTTAGTCCCGCATATCCTCTTGAAGTTATATTAAAAGTCATAATATATAAAAGCGAGAAAGGCTTGGAAACAAAAGGGAAGGTGTATATTGGCGTAGAAGTTGTCAGGGCTAGAGATAGAATTGATGTCAGCATTGTTAAAACAGTGGAGTTTAAAAAATTTATCCGGTATAGGCACATGAGTAGGATGAATAAAGGTAGATGGCCTACAAGTGTTTGTCGGGCGATGAGGCTTAGAGACTTGAGTGATGATGATGACGACTGGTAGCATAGGTTGAATGGATTATAATATGCGAGAAAAGCCAGAGGGTGTAGTCCAAAGGCATATGTGCATGCATGTATAATTAAAATGAAATAACCAAAGCAAAAACAAAGTGAGATTAGTAAACTGGGTCGTTGAAAGAGGTTAACGTCATATCTAGACAATTCTTGATTGAATCAAAGTTTATGTTTACTTAGGCAGATCCACACACGTTGTTAAATAGTAGAGGTCTTTTGTTTTGTCATTGGGTTTGTAATATACGCCTAGTAGTTTATGTATATAGCAACCCTGATTTAATTAAGGAAATATGTGATGATGGTAAAGGATGTGAATGAGTATGATAAAATGGTGTGGATGATGGGGGTAGTTAGGAGAATAGGGGAGATATGAGGCTTTATCTTCTATTTGCAAAATTAACCCAACTATGAGCTTCTCCGTTTCTCAGTTTACTCAGAATTTCATCGTACATTTCCCGTAAATACAATACGATTAAGTACCAAATTTTACGATGCGTACTACCTTGTAGAGGTTTTAGAATTAAGTTAATCAACCTGTGCGTTTGTAAATCTCCTATTCGATTTCATATCGCTTCCTGTTTAGTTCATTCAGAATCATTTAATATCGAATCTTGTTCATTATTATACGGATTGATTTTGATCTATTATCTTTGTGAAATGAACTAGCTAGTAATTTGATAATCCACGAAATTTATCCATTGTTCGTTTATCTCTTTACATACATTGGTTTATAGGCGCGTAGTACCTATTTACCATAATATGAAATCTGCTTAGCTTTTAATCTACTGTTATTTCCAAATCGCTTATTTGTCCCTCTCAATTTGCATTCTGAACGTTTTCTAATGAGCTTTTTGGCTCTAATGATCAATATCTGGTTAATCTCATACATTATTTGATGGTGGGAACAATTCTACCATCATTAAGTTTTGGATATCATTGTGAATAATTATATAAAGCAATTAAGATTATGTTGGTAATTTCGGTTTTTTAACCGTATACTTTTGTTACGGTCAGTTTAACAAAAAAGTAAACTGTTTAAAATATTTCGATTGGTATTATGACGTACAGTAAAACCCTGATTATTCGTCATAAACCGGTAGGCAGGGTGACGTATGACCGAGAAGGATTGATGTAAGCAAAAGTGCTGAAAGAAAACTTATTTCTTGCGTGAGCTTTGTAGCATTTAAGGGGAATCGGAACTGCTATCTTAGCCCATGTTAATGTTATCTATAATGAAACGCTACTTATTCATTCTCCCACTACTATATAACAATGCACTGCATTCCTTCCAACTACACGGAGCTGGTACTCAAGCAATAGAGTCCCATTCTAAAAATTTGACTTTTGTTAACCAATTTTACAAACCCATTACCTAGAAACAATACTAACAAAAAGTCTTTTTTTATTTTATATTTTAAACAGCTGATGCAAAACGCAATAATATAAAAGAATTACTAAAACATTTTAGACCCGGGCTGGTCTAGAGATAAAGTCGTTGCCGTGAGTCAGCTATTTAACAGCTGATTTTTGGAGACGAAGGTTCCTCGTTCGAATCCTAGTAAAGGTAGTTATTTTTATACGAATTTAAATACTAGGCAGTGGTTACCGGTGTACTTTGACGTTTGGGGTTCAATTAACCATACTCTCTCAGGAATAGTCGGCCTGGGTTTGTACAAGACTACACCTCATTTACACGTCATACACATCATCCTCTTCTCATTAGGTCATGGGGTTGTGCGTATGATTCTGAATTGAACAGATTGCAATGTACACAGATTAGAGATAAAAAAACAGTCTATTTATTATTTTCTGTAACTATCGTGATCTCGCCGGGTTTGTCTATCTAGGGAGGGTGGAGTCTCGCCGCAAGTCAGTTGTTGAAGTACTTTTTTTGGTTTTTGGAGATGAAGGTTCCATTTTTCAAATCCTAGTAAAAGTTCTTTTAATACGGATTTGAGAGAAAGCAACGTAGTTTCCAGTGTACTTTAATGGTTGGGGTGTAATTAACCAAACTATCTTAGGAATGGACGGACTGAGACTGTACAAGACTCAAACCTTACCTTATGTCCACCTTATATACGTGTAATACATATAACCCACATCTCATTGGGTCATGTGGTTGCTTGTTGTTCTCAAATTGAACATATTGCAACGTACGAGTATATTTTTGTATTTCTGTATTGTTACAGAAATACACAGGAGATCCAATTCGAATGTCGGTAATCCGAACCACCATTGATAGAAAAAAATTCATATTTACCACCAAAATACCAACATACAATTCAATGAAAATTTTATACTATGGTTTAGCTTCCTTGTTTAACTAGACAAAAATGGAGACTGTTGAAAGCAAAATTAAGGTTTTTTTAAAGTATTGTATAGTATGTACAAGTACGTTAAAAATATTTCATAAAAGACTTTACTGTAATTTATTCGTTAACTTATTTAGTTTTGAAAGTCTGAATTTTTCAGTTTATTTTTATAATCATTGTGTTGTTGTTGTTTAGGTCATCAGCTGAAAAGCTGGTTTGAACCTGTAGAGGCTTTACTAAGTAAAACGAGGAGTGAGGTGGTTTACCATTGCCTTCCTCACTGAATGGAAAAGTACGCTTATCAGCATGCCGGGCCCTCTGAAAAGCACATATTTTCCACTCTGCAAATGACACCTTCACTTCATTCACCACAGGGTCTGGCTGTATAATGAATATCATAACTTTCAGAGAAGATAACTCTGATTAGTGTCTTTTACACCTCTACCTCTTCTGTTCTTAAATGATTCAGCCATTTAATTGGCTGACCATGTGATAAGAAACAGAAAGTGGTAAGAAACTTAAGTACCTTAAGAAACTTAAGGTAGAAACTAAAGTGGTAAGAAACTTAGTGGTAAGAAACTTAGTGGTAAGAAAGTGGTAAGAAGTGGTGAGAAGTGATAAGAAACTTATAATCATTAGTACCCTAAATTTTCAATAAATTAGCGTTTTTTAAACTAAGGTTATGTTAGCCATTAATAACAAATTAAAAATTTAGGTTATAGTGTATCAAAATATACAGTATTTTAGCTTATTTGATTATCAGAATCGCTCTGGTCTCAATGTGTTCGGATAAATTACGCTCCACTATACTTTTGAGATTTTGAGAAGTAAATAATTTTTTTTAATTAAAAATACTCTGTATATTTGAATTTCAAAGTGATAGATCAAAACTCTGTGAACAGTTTGAAAAATCAGATAACACAAGCCCATCGAGTTATCAAATTAAAAATCTGTTCTAGGGATAATGATAGGCCAGTAGTCTTTAAATGTACAAATGTCGTACCATTGATAAATATAAGTTAGAACAAGATTAATTCATTTGGACACAGCCTACTTATTGATACATCGACGAAATGGATTATTTTGTATTAAAAACATTTACCGCCCTATTACTGTATTATAATGAAACAGGAATTAGTGAATTGAAATGGAACATTTTCAAACGAAGTACGTGTACGAGTGATTAAATCGTTTTGCCACTTTTGAGTATTGGTGGAAAATAATTGTATTCAGCTGTAATTATTGCATGCTTACGCTCGAAATAATTTGTGGTTCAACTGAATACTTTATTGTCCTTTAAGTGGAACATTTATTGTGATTAAATAATCTGATGTTAAAAATTTACTAAGATATCTGGAAAAAAAATTTAAGAGTAATAGGCCTTTATTTTCTAAAAAAACTTTTTTTAAAAGATATTGTAACACTTATTCGAGGTTCTTTTTGAATCTGGATATAAATAAATGATAGACAAACCTTTTTTTTAAACTCACAGTAAGTTTTTTTCATAAATTAATCCATTATAAATTATTATTATTTTACTACTAATCAGTTAAAAACTTGAACAAAGCTTAAAAAAATTTTTTAACAGCGTATTTATTTTGCTATCAGTTTTTTATAATTATAAATAAACTTTAAACAAAGAAGAGAAAATCTGAGTAATATACTTAGAATTAAAATATAAACCACATTCAGTAGTGTGTTTCAGAAATGACTAAACTCTGAAGAAACAATATTTATATATAAAACTAAACTTCATGAACTGTGAATCAACATCTTTAAACACCAAGCTGTTGAAGTTGAAAATGACGGTGACCATGATATAGGTGATAACGATGCCGATTATGAGATGACGATAATTAGAAGTAGAATTATAAAAGAAAAAATATTAAATTATACTTAAACTATAAATAAAGTATAAGTATTTAAAATTAAAATAATGTTATACGCACAATCTGTTCGGCAACACAAACGAGTGGCACATTGTTTATAATACCTCTTCCTCTACTGTTTGCTCGACAAAGAGCCGGTTTTTTATATACTTATCTTTAGGGTTTGAGAAAGAAAGAAAAATGAGATAATTTAGCAAACAGTAGATTAATAGAAATTTTGAGAAACCCGCCACATGTATACAAGAAAAAAGCACTCTCAATATAAGCCAAGTTTAGACATTATTATAATATGACCTTACAATATTAATATTACGTAATATATTAATGTGGCGTCTCGTGACCTGTGTGTCCATACGCAAGTGAGCGCCTTAGAATGACCGAGAATACTGGTCTAAAAAAGCAGAGAAATTGGAGAGAAAGATTAACCATAAGATAATGGGTCCGAAGATAGTAGGTGGGCAATAAATAGGTTTCTAAGTTGAGATCATTACAAGGAAAGACGATTATTGGAAACGATTAAAAAAAAGACTAAAATTTTACGGCCATCTGTAGAGAATATATAACCACCGGTTGACACAACAAATTTCAAAGACACTAACAATAGACTGAAAGTGACGGATAAATGGTTAAAAGAAGTTAGAAAACATATTCGGAAAACCGGAATAAACCGAGAAAACTTAATGAACCAAGCCAAATTCAGACAACTAATTACATACTTTAAGGGCTTCAATGAAGAGCAAAAATAGAACACCGGGTTGACAGAAGAAAGGAGAAAATTCTACTGTGAACGAATGCTGAGAATATGGGTTGCAAAAAGAACATCCAAATACGTCTAAAGTCACCTCACGTGGCCTAAAGTTAGCCTTATAAGAGGAGGAAAATGAAATTTTCGATAATACAAAAAAATAATTTTTATCGAGTACAAGAAAATCGACGAATAAATAGAGTCGGCGCCAGGTAAAAACTTTTTACTATAACTGCCACTGACAAAACTCAACCCAAAAACTATTCTCGTCAACACATAAGTTGTACCTGTTTATTAAAATATTTTTATATCATACTTTACTATAAGGTAAATAATTCTAGATTCGTGTGTTACTTTATGAAATGAGTATCCACTAAAAAGGATGCCTGAAGAACTATCCTTTAAATTGTGTATTCTAAACGTACAAACAGTAAGGAGTACTTACAGTTCCTTGTCACGTTCCCGCTAATTTTGTCCGCAAGTTAGCGCCACCTGGTGTAGTAATCAAAACGTTGCTAAGCAACAAGTATTTAAATGTTTATAAATTTTATGTTGCTTTGAGACATTCATCTTACCTTTATATTAACATTTTTCATACCTTACTAAGAAAATATTAAATTCTGACTTGTAACAGCATTTCTCTAGAGATTTAAAAAAAAAGAAAATAACAGATTTTTCTCAGAAGACTTGCTTGAAAAAACAGTAAATTGATATTTAATACCATAATAGATGCTTGAAATAAATATAAGATACTAAATATGTATTCAGTTTTTATAAAATTAAACTTTTTTTGTAGTTTAAAAGAAAATTGAAGGAATGAAAATTAAGGCTGGTGTTTCATCTCTTCTCTCCTTTTCTCTCATCAGTCTAGTGTTAATGTTTACCTACCAGGTCAATATAGTTGCACCTGGAATATTTTACAAGACAAAATAAAAATAAATTTGAAAGAAAATTCAAAAATACAAATTTTTACCGGGTTTATTCTATTTTTCCCGTCCGGTGACAGTTTTGTATGATTACTGTCGTGTGGTAACAGATATAGAAACATTAACATTTTTTCGTAACAACGAGTTATTATAAACTTGTATTTCCAGAATAAAATAACTTGTTAGGGCTTGTTGAATTTTAGTTGTAATTCAAAACGCTCCAAACTGCTTTACATCGACTGGGGAAACTTCTTTTGAATTATGCGTCTTAAAATAATGTGTTGTTATAGTCAATGTAAACGTTAGAGATGCCTTTCTATCAAAGGGGTTCTCATCGTATTTTTGTTATAATAGGAAATAATAGTTCAGTGTCTATAGTACACACTTCACACGGATTTTTCCTGCCGCCAACACGAACCCTAGATTCTTGGGTTAATAATTCGTACACTTCTGTGGGACTTGAATGATTATACTATCTACCAGTAACACTACTCCTGAAAGGCCAAACCCAAGCGAAAGGGTACGGTATGAGGCGCGGGGCGTCCCAGTCTTCTTAATAACTATGATGTCAGGGTTTCTATGGCCACGGTAATTGGTAACCCCCGACATTGTGGCACTGATACCCCGAAAGGCGTTATACATTACTAACAG
Organism: Catonia carolina; assembly: GCA_035578175.1. Lineage (NCBI taxonomy): Eukaryota > Metazoa > Arthropoda > Insecta > Hemiptera > Achilidae > Catonia > Catonia carolina. Next base: position 21,570,096 of record JAQMRL010000003.1, on the reverse strand, counting down.
TCGCGTCCATTTGCCCCGAATGAGCCTCCGTTGAGACGATTTAGGCTAATAGTTGTAGGGTAACCTTACCGTCGGTTTTTGAGGTGCATTAAGTATGATCTGAGACTTACCTGTTAGATATATTGCATATTCCAGTTTCACTCCATACTTTACTTTTTTCTTGATTTTACTTAAAGAATATGCCTGCCAAGTTTTAGAACTGTTGGTTTTTGAGAAGATATGAAAGTAATTTATATGCCCATAACAAGGAGGTGGAGTGTTAAATTATTTGCACTCGATCTGCTAGTTCCAACGTTACAAAAAATAGTTCTGTTTCTTATCACGTGGTCAACTAATATATCAATCAATCATTGAAGAACATAAGATGTAGAAGTGTAAAAATCACTAGTCAGATTTATCTCCTCTGAGAGTAATGAATTTTATTATTTTATTATACAGCTAGACTTTGTGGTGAATGAAGTGAAGGTGTCATCTGCTGAGTTTTAGAACTGTAGGTCTTTAGGAAGGTATACAAGTAATTTATGCCCATAACTGGCAGGTGGAGTGTTAAATTATTTGCACTCGATCTGCTAGTTCCAGGGCTACAAAATTTAGTTCTATTTCTTAGCACATGTTTAGCTAATTACATGACTGAAGGATTTACGAACAGAAGAGGTAGAGGTGTATAAAACTCCAGTCAGAGTTATCTCCTTGGAGAGTAATGAATTTCATTATACAACCAGACCTTGTGGTGAATGAAGTGAAGGTGTCATTTGCAGGATGGAAAGTAGATGCTTTTCAAGAAGCTTGGCATGCTGATAAGCATACTTTTCCACTCGTTGTCGAAGGCAATTGTAAACTACCTTACTTCTCGTTTGCTTTAATAAAGAGCAAAAATAATATGTACTTTCAGGGGAATCGCCCCTGCCTTACTATTTAGACGCAAGTGATGGATTAGTTCAAAAATATACGAGTAAGTATTCTAGTATTACTTTTCAAGGTGATCAGAAAATTAAGCAATAGTAATTTTTCACATCCGACTGTTATGCACATAAAGGTTAATGCAGATGGTATATGGTGATAGATGAAAATGAGTAATGAAAAATTACAGACCTGACAGGGAATCGAAACCGGGACCTCTGGTGTAGAAGTCGGTTATCCTGACGACTACACCAACCCGTTTAAATTAGTGGTTAGAATTATTGATGAGAAGGTAGGTGAATGTGTTAGAAAGGACTTTAAAATTTATATTTAGAGTTGCGTCAAATAAGTAGCATCAAATCAGTAGCATGTAATTCAGTATTTTGATTCAAAAGTTTTCTTTCGACTGACGTTGTTAATATTGTTTTAGAGTAAATTTTGAAGTTTAAAGACAATATTTTGCTTAACCAACAGAACCTAGCCATAACTCAGTTGTTTTTTGTAAATGTATGTCTGTTTGCAATAATGTGGTTAATATTTCATCAAAAGCAGTGGGCGTAGAAAAATATTTTGCTGAAATTAATAATAAATATATAAATATTTAGAACATTAACAAAAAAGTTATTTTTAAAATCTAGTACACAGGTTTCACACTTGGTTTCTTTCATGAATAATGCTGATTTTGATGTGTACCGGCTACCAAATTCATTTATTAATTAGCATATTTGATTGTGTTGCGTACGTACGAATTTTTTCTTTTTTTGCAGTACATCTGACTTTTTAGCACGTTTATGTCAATACAGATATCGAAGAGTAACATTTGAAAATGAATAATAAAAAATTCAATATCTTATGCCAAATTCGAATTTAGTGTCCTTGGCCTAGAAGCTGGTTGCACAGATCACTGCACCATCCGGCTAACTATGTAAACTATGTACACTGTATAGGCTAAACTATATAAATGAAATACAAAAATATATCCTATATGTTTTGAAAATAGATCGAAGAGTCAAGTGGACTCATTAATTGAGTGTACTGATGGTAATGCAGACTACGAAGGATAACAGATGAAAATGAGTGACAAAAAATGCGAGATTTGACCCCAAAATCGAACCTGTTACCCTTAGTGCAGAAGTTTGTTACTTTGATCATTACACCATCCGGCTAGTCTTAAATGTCAATTTACATATATGTTGTTTTCGTTGTTTAGGTCATCAGCTGAAGGGCTGATTTGAACCTCCAGAGGCTATACTAAGAAAAACGAGAAGTGAGGTGGTTTACGATTGCCTTCCTCACTGAGTGCAAAAGTATGCTTACCAGCATACCATGCCCATTGAATAGTATTTACTTTCCTCTCTGCAAACGATACCTTCCAATCACCACAAGATCTGGCTGTATAATGAAATTCATTAGTATCAGAGGATCGTGTCTTTTACACCTCTTCTATAATTGTTTGACCATTTGATAAGAAACAGAACTATTTTTGAACCCCTGGAACTAGCAGAGGGTATTTACGATCGTCAAAAGAATCAGGAAAAATATACAAACTGAAGAGGGTCCATTGAATTGGTAGACGAGTATAAATATCTCAGCGCACTTTCAACTTCAGATGATAGGCTACACTAGACTTTTACATTTTTGGAAAATGTTGGCAGAGCCTAGGGCCATCATGAACCTTACATCTTGTTTTGTGGAGCGATCACATACCTTGTGGCACTAAATAGAGAATCGTCCGTTCTCTTGTTGAAAGCTCCTCAATTTATAGCTCAGAGGTTTGGATACTCCAACCAAGATTTAGAATCAGAATAAAAGATATGGAAAAATGATTTTCTGGGAAAAAATAAATTGTCAATTGACTGGGCTAGATCGAGTTAGAAATATTTTTTTTATAAATTTTGTTATTTTGATCGAGTTAGAAATAATTTTTTTTTATAAATTTTGTTATATTCTTCTTCTCAGCAGACCTATCCTTTTCGGATATTGGTGACCATCATGGCTATTTTGACCTTGTTATACAGAACAGCTCCGCGGAGTTCTTACCAAACCGAGCTGTCAAATTGGCTCCAGGAAATTCTTCTTCCAGAAACTGTTTTACCTGTTCTTGCTATAAAATTTTATTAATTAGCAAAATTTAAGAAAGGCAACTTATCTGGTATGGTTGTCTGCGAAGAATGGAGGAGAACAAGTTGCCAATGTTCTTAAGTCCCATAAATATTGTAAAGTGCGTCCTAAGGCCGCAATCGTAATAAACAGATAAATAACAGAAAAATTAACAGGTTTTGATAGCAGAAAATCACTAAACTAAGCGTTTTAATAAAAAAACAGTTTGCAATAAAAGTTACAGGTTTCATATCTATGGGTTTATATTTTCTACCTTTGAGTATACTTTTTGACGTAGAATGTATTATGAGGCCGCAATCTTAAGAAAAACCATTTTTTTTCTATGAAAGCTCAGCCACCCAAGAACTTCAACAGATATGACGCTTACTCTATTTTGTAGAGCATAAAAAATGTAGTAAATTAGGCGATTTTTTTAAAATATCGTAAGAGCAGTTTTTAAGAAAATTGTAAAAAAATGAAAAATTTTGCAAATTAACTACTTTTTGGTTAACCGATTTTGATAATAATGTTCGTGTCGGGTCCTCTTAGTGGTATCTTAAGTTAAGTTCCAAGTTTCAACTTAGTACGATATTCCATTCTTGAAATATTATTTTGTTTGCACACGCACACACACAGAAATCGCTAAAAACTTTTTTTGGGTTCATGGAGGTTGAAAACGAGTATATCTGTCGAAAACTCGATTTCGATAAATCGACATGAAAACAATACTTTCTTTCCCAATATATTGATATAGGGCAAGAGAAAGTAAAAATTCAGACGAATGGTTCGATATTGAAGATGATATTAACTTGTACTCGAAATGTAATTTTTATATTTTATCTGTTCCCTTCCCAACAGCGAGCTGTTTTTAATTGCTATTTAATTCTGGGATTATTATTATAGAGTAAAGTTCGAATTTGAGTTAAATTTTTCAGATGGATTGTTATACAGTTTAATACAGAGAATCGTGTGGCAGAATTAATTTTTTGAATAAAAAATTGGTAATATTTTTATCAGAATTTATGATAGCTTGTTAAGGGATTAGACTGATTGATTTGAAGTAATTTATTTCAAAGAGAGGTTTTTAATCTGTTAGATTGTTAGTAAACGTTTTATGAATAATTGCTGAAGGTCACAGGATAATCGGTCATTAATATCGGAGCTAAAAAAACTAACGCCTTTTTAAAATCAATTTATAAAAAATGTAATTAAAATAATTGAGTTTTAAAGCAGTGTGGTGCTGGAAAACGAAGAATTAAGTTTCATTACAGTAGTAGTAGTTGTATTGTTGATTCAATATTGTGCCAGGTGCTACAATACAAGCCTAGGTTCGTTGGGGATTTGGGTATAATAAATAATAACTAGACTTACTTTTAAAGTTATAACAATCGATTTTTTTAATTGAAACAATAATTACAATATAAATTATGAAACGTAGCCTACTAACACACACAATTGTATTACTTCAATTAAATTAATTATAAAACTTAAAACTTTTAAACTCGATTCTAAGTGTCACTCAATAATAAAGACAATGATTTGCCTCTGCATACCTATAGGGTGATTAAAAAAGAGCGCCGGTTTTGATATATCAAATTAAGAGTTTTCTTTTATTGAAAAACTGAAAATAAATACATCAACAAGTTCATCTTACCTTCCGATTTCATGTATGAAAAATGATGTCATGCATGTGTCCTCCTCTACTGCGCTGGCACGCATCAACTCTGTCCATGAAATTGGATATTACTGCACGACAAGTTTCGACTTCCATTTGCCCGATAACCCGTCGAATTTCCTCCTTCAAGTCATTGATGTTTCGGGGTTTATTGGCATACACCAATGACTTCAGATGACCCCAAAGATGAAAGTCACAAGGCGTCAAGTCACACGACCTTGGTGGCCATTGATGGTCGGAATTACGAGAAATGATGCGATCCTGGAACCGTTCACGGACCAACAACATTGTTTCTCGTGCAGCAACTGAATTTTATACGGGTGATATTGGAGATCGTGCCGAAGAATTCTCCGTACAGAAGAACATCGTAAACCCAATTGTTGAGAACGGTGACGTATTGATTTTGCTGGGCTAACAGCCACACTGTCACGAACCAACGCAACGTTCTGCTCAGTTCGGCCGGAACGACGACGTCCAGAACTGTTAAGGTCGACTGTTGAACCCGTCTCAAAAACTTTTTCATGAGCCTGCGAACTGTTGATTCATTCGGTGCTTCATTACGTCCTAGAGTACCGCGAAGTCGCCTGACAGTAGCCGCATAACTCTCTCCACTCTGGTAAAATGTTTTGACGATTAACACTCGTTGTGCAATAGTAAACTTCTCTATGGTTAGACACAGACTGCGAGAGTACTACACTGTGAACAAGGGAAACTACAACTGAATCGTCAATCGGAATGTTCTCCGAAATAGAAATGAGATCTAACAATGTTGCCAACCGATAAACAAAAATTTACCAGCCGTTTAAAAACCGGCGCTCTTTTTGAATCACCCGTTACTTACTACCACCCGTACGCGTACGCACTATTATTTATTTTTCTATTACTTTACAAAAAATATTTTTACAATACATATTAATTTCCTTAATTATAACTTAAAAATCTTAAATTATTTATATAAATTTGTGGTGGGAAAATTAATCCACCAATTATGATTTTCCATGTTCAAGAGTAGATCAATTTAGCGCTTCTTTGTTCATTACACTGCTACTACTACGGTAATCGATTTGTATAATAGTAATTAGAACTACATGTTATTTACTTAAATACATTTTGAGTAAATTATTACAATTTTATGAACGTGATTTAGAACCTTTCCCGTAACGTCACTATTCATACGTCCTGACAACACGTTCCATTCACAACTCAAGTAACAATTAACTCACTACAAAGGCGCTAACTGTTTTTATACGTGGTACCAATAGTTTTCCAAACAACCAAGATCCTTTTAACGATTTCACCGCTATACTGGAACATAGTAGAAGGATGTAACGATCAGTAATTTCACAGGAATATTAAGAACAGCTGATTTTAAATATAATCTCAAATAATTATAAATTGTCTAGAAGGATTAAACAAATAAAATTTTATATAAAATAAAAATAAATGTGTTTACTTTTTCAATAAAAACTACCTATTCATTTGTTAACCGAAGTATATATATTTTTTTTTAATAAACGTATGTCGAAAAAAATTAATAATAATTTGCTATTTTAAAAAAATCTTGAAACCATTAAATTAAATAATATTTTATTAACTAGTGATTTACAAAGAATGTTTGATACAATTTATAAATCTATTATCATTTAAGTTTATAGACACAAGTTGTATTTAAAAATATATCAATTAAATAATATTAATATAATAATAATAATATCAAATATTGAAGCATACCGCAGATTTTTCTCCTTTTGTTCATTGATGTGTTTAATTATTTGCCTTTAAATGTGTAAAAATTGTTAACTTTTTAAAATAATTGCAATCCTGGTTATTTTTACAAGATGATGTCGAATTTTTGTTTCATTAGCATTTATATTTAGATAATATTATTTTATATTTTAATATCGTATCTCAGTTTTAAAATCTGATCCTTATCCATGCATATATTTTAAAAAAGTACTCGTATTTGTTTTTCGTTTTATCTATTCATTTAAGAATAAAAGTAAAAGTTTATATTGTTTTTTTTTAGCTTGGCTCGAGGCTTTTCTTTTTTTCCCGAGCTTGATGGTGCCTCAACACGATTTTCTATTAAGTACCTAACCACATTTTTTCCCAGCTAGTGTTATAATAATGTTGTTGTAAGTTTTGTTAATTATTGTTTTATAAAATTAGTTTAGATAGATATTGTATTGTGTGTGGATAAGTAATTAACTTATTTTATTGTTTCATAAACCAATGTAAAATTTGTAACTTGGAAATGATGTGTGTTCATAAAATAAAAATTAAAATCGACACCGTATAATAACAATGAGATGTAGGTTTGTCGGTGAAGGACAGCCGAACCCCTGTTTTTTATTACCGTTCTTATTAAAAATATAATCCGGTTTTAGGAGGGTAGAAAAATAAAATGAAGGAAATGAGACTTTTAAAATTTTTTAACTCATTCTAGCGGAGAAGATTGATTAGCGGTTAGAGAATAGGGGTGTATTAGTTCATGGTGGTAAAAAGAGCTTGTTTTGGATTAATCCATTCTAAAAAAGATTTAAAACGCGATTAATTGTTAGTTTTAACGGGTAAAAAAGTTAATTTAAGTGGTTTGTTTATTATTTTGTATGTAGATAATGATTGATAGTTTAATTACACCTATGTAGCAATCTTATGATTGTTTAATGCTTGTTTTAAAAATAGTGTTGAGAATATTTTCTATTAGTAATATTGTGTGGAGTAAAATTTATACGTGTATAAAAATTATAATGTTGCCATACATTTTAGGAAGCCGCATAAAATATAAAATGAACCACCGAAATTCTATGTGAAGGTGGAATGAGGCGTAAACACCTCATTCTGTCGGGTATAGGCGTTGAGGGGTTACGGGGGCGGGATATAGTACGTTGTGGTGGCAAGCAGAGCATATAAATCCTGTTTAAAACTGCAGCAAAGTAACAAGACATGGCACTTATATTAATTCAAGGAAAGGCAAACTAAGACGTGTGTCTGGGAAAAGAACAGGAGGACCTTGCTTAACCTTTAGAGTTTATCACTTTAAAGAAACGTCAACTGCTATGAGCTTCTTCCTTTTTTAAATAAAAGTAGGCTATATAAAACAGTAAACGAAGAAAATGAAAGTAAATAAAATACTTAGACTACATAAAAAAAGGTTTCTTTACCTATTGGGATTTCAGTTAAAATTTAATATATAAATTACTCACCAATATAAATAACCAAATAAAGTAATGTTTAGTCATATTCTTTCTTTCTTTAATATCCTGAAAAACGTGTTCTTTCCAAAAACATAAAACACTTTACATTAGAAGTTAAAGAATAAATAAATCTACTGAAGTAAACTTATATAATACACAGGTGATTCAAAACTCACGGCAATCTCTGGGGAGCAGATTATAAAGCTGCAAGTAAGAAAATATGTTCTTATAAAAACAGGTTGGTAACGCTTCGTTAGCGAGTTGCTTCGTTAACATCCTCCAAGATTTCCGAGAAATTTTTTATCCTGTATTTTAAAGTACTATGTTTTTTAAGGTCTGCCCATAACGGACAGGTGGAGTGTCAAATTATTTACACTCACTCTGTTCGTTGCAGGGCTAAAATAAATAGTTCTGTTTCTTATCACATGGTCAGCCAATTTAATGACTGAATCATTTAAGAACAGAAGAGGTAGAGGTGCAAAAGACACTAATCAGAGTTATCTCCTCTGAAAGTAATGAATTTCATTATACAGCCAGACCCTGTGGTGAATGAAGTGAAGGTGTCGTTTGCAGAGTGAAAAATATGTGCTTTCCAGAGGGCCCGGCATGCTGATAAGCATACTTTTCCACTCAGTGAGGAAGGCAACGGTAAACCACTTCATTCCTCGTTTTACCTAGTAAAACCTCTACAGGTTCAAACCAGCCTTTTGGCTGCTGACCTAAACAACAACAACAACAACAACAACATGTTAATGTGTACTTTAATTTGCTGTCTTCACGGTAACATATTTTTCGTGAAAAATTTTCTGTTCCCGGAAATTTTCGAATTAAATAAAATTCACTTTTCTACTACCTATACAATATCTAGCAGTCATAATTCTTTATTCTACATACCTTCAACTGCAACTCATTAACGGAACATTTTTTTATTGTTACTTATGCAGTCGGTTCCAAAGAGGTTGAGGTTCAATTTTGAATCCGGTGATCCGTTTTGGTGGTTTTGTTGGTTCATTGTTGCTTTGGTCAACACAATTAGCTTTTATGTAAAGGGCCCCGGGTTTCTGGATCAGGTTTAGAAATTTTATACAAGGGGCGTTCTAAAAGTTTCCAGAATGGTGTTTCAGCGTGCTAATGTTATGGCAATTATGTGCTAATGTTATGTATGGCAATGCGTACCTAATCACCTTCGAAGAAGGACACTTGCTCCAACGATCTTGTCATTGTTGAAAGCAGCAGTAGAAGGCTTTTTTCGGAATCTGTTGGAGCCGAGTCATAGCATTCGATGCATTGTCAGTAGTATTATAGTGGTGACACTGCATCAACGCCATTTTGTTTTTTGCTGTTGGAGATTTGGGACCGGTGTTATCTTGTTCTGTGGCAGACCACGTGACCAGGTTGGCACCGCCCTCAAACACCGTCTCTGTGACGTGAGCGACGCGGGATACTGCATCAACCAGCGCCCCGCGCGCTGCTGAAATCTATGGAGTGCATCTGGCTTTTCCCCTTCGACGAATCAAAGACCAGAGTACTGCAGCTAAGGCTGGTGTAGGGCACGCTCTCGGCCAATCAGGGAGCACCGGCTACTGCATCAACCAGCGAACCGCGCGCTGCTAAAGAAGTCCGTGGGTTTCCCCTTCGACTAGACACTGCAGATAAGGTTGGGCACGCTAACTAACGATTGGCATGCGACATTCCATCTGATCCGGGTTCAGCAGTCTCGGAACAAACTTGTCCGTTCGATGTGAGCGAAACGATAGTTGACATTAGAAACTGTCGACTTTTTAGATTTTTTTTAGTAATTTAGGTTATAAAAATATTGCTCATAAGTCCCAGATTAGATTTCAATAATACTAATAATAATATATACATTATCTCCTTATTTTAAAATTTCATTCTAGGTACAACTTATCTGAAATCTATGGTACATAAAGAAATGTAGACATTACACTAGGTGGAGGAAATTGACCTACCGAACTAAAACTTAAGACTAGATGACCTAAGGTACAGTATATATTCTACATTAGTGTTAGGGTAGGTGTTCTCTTTTTTTTTGCACAGTTTTCACAGTACTGAAGGATTACTAAACAGGACTAGGGCTTTAAATTATGAAAAAAGTTGTACAAAAACAATTCTAAAATAGTTTAAATTAGTAAAACAGTTGAAATCTAAATTATAGGTAATATATCTAATTAATTTTTTTTTAATTTTCTTAATATGTGTACGTTGCAATCTGTTAAATTCAGAACAATAAACAACCCCATGATCCAATGAAATGAGGATGATGTGTATGACGTGTAAATAAGGTGTAGTCTTGTACAAACCCAGGCCGACCATTCCTGAGAGAGTTAATTGAACCTCAACCATAAAAGTACACCGGTAAACATTGTCTAGTATTCAAATCCGTATAAAGGTAACCTTTACTAGGATTTGAACTAAGAACCTTCGTCTCCGAAAATCTGCTGTTAAACAGCTGACTCGTGACGACTTTATTTTTAGAATAGGTGGGTCATAATCTAAAACCTCAAAACGTATTAGTGACCAAATGCTTATTTAGTAGGCCTAATCATATATTTATGTTATTTCTACCTAAATTTGTTATAAATTCCGGTATACTAATTTTGACTGCGTACCGTTTAATTTATTGTATTTGTAATGGAAACAAATTATACTTTAGCGATATTAGCGACTACTGTGGATTTCGGTATTGGAACGGGGTGGGTTTTAATGTGTTAAAATTTATAGACTTAAGCCGGGAATCGAACCCAAGGCCTTCCGTTTTGTAAGCTAGAGCGCTAGTCACTATGCTACGGAGGCGGTAAAATATAAATGTTGCATTTTAGCAGTCAAAATAATTATTTTTCAACAAACAAAGTAATGTTGAGTTATTTCCAAAATACTTACAGATAGATATTTCCTTTGAAATTTTGTCAAATATTTCACAGAATAAAAGAAAAACGAAATATTTTTTTGAAGATTACACTATAGGATTACAAAGCTTGATGTAATAACTCTCATAGTAACGTAACATACTTCATTGAAATGAAATTTCATTTCGTTTTTTGGGAATGAGTAGATCAAGGGTGAATAAAAGTGGAAAAGGAATCTTGGTCTAAAAGGACCATGAATTCTTGGATCCTTTCTCAGAAAAGGAAAATTATTTTAGAGAAATACAATTGTGTGTTTTACGTCTTACCAGCAGCAAAAATACTACTACCAGTCGTAATAGTAGTAGTAGTAGTAGTAGTAGTAGTAGTAGTAGTAGTAGTAGTAGTAGTAGTAGTAATAGAAGGAAGAAAAGCATCACGGGAAAACACTTAGAAGAAATTCGTACGTTACTTCTCAAAATTTATAGCATACGACCAATTTGGAATTAACTGAAAGATTTACTATCTGTTTCATTTTGGAAAATAAACGAAACATTTCGTTTGAATAACACTATTGTTGTAGTAGACCGTAAATAAATTTAACAAATTTTAAAATAAAATTTATGTAATCAAGTTGAAATTCGATGTAAAAGATACACTAATCTACGAATAAGATCTTATAATAATCCGTATTATTAATGCGTTTGTAATTGCACCAACGCTTCCCACTGGATTCTTGCCAGCATCGACGGAGAACATATTTAAATTTATAAATTCTGCGTGTAACATATTATCATTTTTACGTCAATATCAACATTTTACAATGACAAATTTAGTAATTCGTACAAAATTGTCAGTTAAAAACGCTGTGAAAAATTTTGATTGATATGTATGAAACGGACGCAAATCCTATATCCTGTATGTTTGATATGGTAAAACTACAAAAAAAACTCAGTTGAAGCTTCCAAAATGATTTTCTCATTATTAGTAATAAACAATGAACAAATTTTAGGTATTTAAAAACCCGTAAAATAAAAAGAGTCGCTTAAATCATATTACTAAAATTAATAACTTAAATTATTTGTTTTTGTAAAGCAGTAAATTAGTTGGTACTGCTATTATTTTCCAACAATTTATAAAATTAAACTTAAATAAGTTACTCGGAAAATTTATGAAAGTATTACTTTATTCCTTTCATTACTGTCCGAAAAACAAGCGAGCAATCCTGGTTTATACAAAAGGGGAAGAGAGTTTTCCCCACAAAGTTCTTTATATTGTATCGCCGTATCGACCAAACTGTGTAAAAGAAGAAAGTATTTCCGCTTAAGCTAAACTTTTTTCCTACCAAACTATCTTAATTGTCTTCGGTTTTTTATTTTTATTTTAAAGGGATTTTTATCGACTAAAATATTTATAGAGATAATCCTTCTCTACACATCTCTTCGTTGTTTTTTTTTAAGAAAAAGTAAACTCAAAATAAAACACTTCTTTAAGAAGGCTTGGTTACTTATTTTCGTTTGGACATTTTTATAGACTTCCAGATTTTTTCAATGCTTTTTAATATTGCCTTCAGTATATTTTTTGTAGATAAATTTATCTAGGCTTACTTATTACGTTATTAAACTTAGATTTTTTTCTACATTTTGCTTCTTTCGGTTTACATTTTATTGTTTACTTCTTATACAAATCTTTCAGTTTCAAATTTGTTTTGATCATACCGATATCATATTAAAAACCGCTGTATCTGGTCCAATGTACCAGATCCGTGCGTTCGGAAAGTCGCTGTGCACTGGAATTGTGACTATGGATTTATGAAAATATGTATAAAGAAATGACTAAGCATTTTGGAAAAAAATTTATTCAATACCTTAATTACATTGTTAAACCGTGATTACATTGTTTATAGAAGGTGTTCGAAATGACCTCCATTGGCATCAATACAGCATTGCACTCGTTTCATTTTGTTTGCAAACACCTTTCGCAACTGAAGAACAGTGATTCCTTGAATGTATGCCGTTATTGCGGCTTTAAGTTCGTCAATCGTGTGTGGTCTGTTCCGATACACAGTTTGTTTCGCCGCACCCCATAAAAAGAAATCGGGGGGAGTCAGATCAGGAGATCTTGCAGGCCACAAATTCTTTGAAATTATTCGTTCACCAAACACGTTGCGCAGGAAAGCCATTGAGATGTTAGATGTATGTGCTGTTGCCCCGTCTTGTTGGAACCAACCATTATTCATTTCCACTTGTGTTATTTGATGCGTAAAGTTCTCTAAAATATCAGAACAATAACGTTCACTATTGATTGTATTTGCAAAAAAAATTGGTCCAACAATACGTGCTCTACTCACAGCAACCCAGACTCCAATTTTTGCTTCGTGTAAGGACTGTTCATGTAAAGCGCAAGGGTTAGTTGTCGACCATACTCGAGTATTTTGTGAACTTATATACCCTCCCAAGTGAAACCACGCTTCATCTGTATAAAACGTTACGTCAAGGATGTCTTCGGAATTTTGGTTGATGAAACGTTGAAACCAATGACAATAATTTAGTCTCTTGTCATTATCTGAAGGTTTCAGCTCTTGAACACACCTCACTTTGTATGGGAATAGTTTAAGTTCTTGTCTTACAGCTTTATGTGCGGTAGCAAGTCCGATATTATGCTGTTGTGCTAACTTACGCATTGATTTTTTTGGACTTTGTGCCATAGAATCAGAAATATCCAGCAGCTTTTATTCGTCTAGCTTAGGGGGCCTACCACTACGTTCAGCGTCCTCAACAGAGCCAGTTGCCCGAAATTTTTCTATCAGTGTTCGTACTGCATTACGGTGAGGAATAATTGAATCTGGAAACTTTTCAGAAAATTTGCGCTTCACTAAATCACTGTACTTGTCACCTTCGCGAAATACGTATTCAACGAGGAAAATGCGCTCCTCTACTGAAAGAACCATCGCGTCCAACAACAAAAAACGTGCAACAGAACTGCAATAAATGAAACATATACAACTTCAACTCAATGACTGACAGGCCTCGACGTGTTCGGCAACAATTGAACAGCACAGAGCTACCAACCTAGCCATGAAATTATTCCCTGTCATGTCACTTGGTGCACAGCGACTTTCAGAACGCATGGTATATTTAATGTAAATTCTGTTTGTCCTTCTAAACACATAATTCTACCGATCGAATTTTTAAGATACAGTAGAGCCTCGATTATCCGAAGTAATGTGAACCAAGGGTATCTCGGATAATCTAAAACTCGGATAGCGCTGTCTCTGTCAAAAATCGAGAGCAAATAGTTGGTAAGAGGCGTAGTGATTGTTGAAGTACATTTTATTATTAGTTTAGTTAGTTTAAGCTTTTCTAACTAATTTAATTATATCTTATTAATAGTTTAACGTTAATACTTAACTATAATTTATAATTTTGTAAATAAATAATTGTTGTAAGTTTAAAGGAAGTCTATTATTTATCATACCCAAATCCCGAACGAACGTAGGTGTAGGTGTTATAATATCTTATTTAATAAATAATATTGATACAAAATATCGCAAAATAAGAATTTAAGTGTTTGTGTAATTTGTGAAATTGGTCGTTAAGAATAAATTCTGTACATCAATAAAAATTATTCTGTGAATTAATTCACGCGGATCAGCTAGTCTATATGTTGTTGTTTAGGTCATCAGCCTGTAGGCTGGTTTGAACCTGTAGAGGTTTTACTAAGTAAAACGAGGAGTGAGGTGGTTTACACTTGCCTTCCTCACTGAATGGAAAAGTACACTTATCACCATGCCGGGCCCTCTGAAAAGCACATATTTTCCACTCTGCAAATGACACCTTCACTTCATTCACCACAGGGTCTGGCTGTATAATGAAATTCATTACTTTCAGAGGAGATAACTCTGATTAGTGCCTTTTACACCTCTACCTCTTCTGTTCTTAAATGATTCAGTCATTTAATTGGCTGACCATGTGACAAGAAACAGAACTATTTATTTTAGCCCTGCAACTAACAGATCGAGTGTAAATAATTTGACACTCCACCTGTCAGTTATGGACAGCTAGTCTATAAATAAAACGCAAAATCGCTTTAAATGTATTTTAAATGGGAATTCTATTAACTCCTAAATACAGAGTTCTACCAAACGGTTTTTTATAATTTTTACATGGTTTAAAAAAGTATACTGTCCTGATTTGCCAAAAAGTTCTAAACTTGAAATTCATGCTCATATGAGCTTCATTTTACAAAATGAAAAAGAATAAATTTCGTTTGCAACGTAAAGTAATGCGGTTCTCCCAAATTTATCCCCTCCATAGCCATATTCTATTAACATACTGGATAAATGTGTACCTCTCTTTTCTTCGCAGAACACACTTAGTCGGTAGATATTGTGTGAACGTCCTTATTTAAGGTTTTACTTAAAAACCGTTCTCTTTCCAGGACGAAACTATTCTACTACTGAGCGTTACTCACCGTTCTTCTAAGAACTGTTTAGATTGTTGTTAATTAATCATTGATTCAATTATTGGGGTTTGAAACCCAAGAACACTGTGTGAATTTATTCGCACAGTGAATTTTTTTGTTTTCATTCATCGAAGTTAAATTCCTAGATTTGGGCTTTGCACTAATCGCAGAATCTTCAATAATATACTTTTTCTTAATGTATAAATAAATATTTGAAATAATAATAAGTTTAGGTATTTTGTTCTCCGAACACTTTTATTAATGAAGAAGTTAACTATAATCAACGGTTTGTTTTAGTACTTACTCTACGGGTACTTAAATTTTATGTAATTCCTTTTTTTCTCTTTAATTATTTATTTACAACTGTAAAATGTTACAACAAGCAAATGTGATGATTATCATAATAATTTAAATGACATGATAGGCATGAGAGGGGTAGGGCCCCCATTGGTGCCTCCCCAAGAATGAAATTTGTATATCAAATTAGCAGGTCTCTACTCCAGCGTCTTTTAAGGCGTCTAGGAGGATTATCAGGTATATGGACGGAGGAAAGTGAACGCACCAGGGGGTTCTCGTGTTCGTGTGACTTGTAGTGAAAGCGTTTGTATAGGTATTCAATGGAATTTTGTACTAGTGGTGTTTTCAAATTTGTATGTAAGGTTTTTTTGCTAACGTAAAGAGGTGCATTTGCTATAAGGCGTATTGTTTTTGACTGGAATGCTTGAATTCGTTGCAAGTTAGAGGGTTTGGTTGAACCGTAAATTTGGGAACCGTAGGTCCACATAGGTTTCAAAAGAGAACAATTTATGCGTAATTTTTGTGCCATTGGTAATTTTGATCGTTTGTGAAGTAGGGAATATAGAAGTTTAAATCGGGAATTCAGTAATAAACGTTTCCGTTTGATATGCTGAGTGTTTTTTTTCCAGAAGATCTCCCCAAAAATGTATCTTACAAATTTATTTTACAAAATCTTTTATTTAATGATAATTTGATATCAATAAGCCCTCTTTGTCGTTGATGGTTATAATTAGGTCAAGAGATTTACATGTATCTGGATGCTCTTTTTCAGACAATTCTCAGCATTCCTTCTCTGAAGGTTTTTCTTCAATATTCCTTCTACACTGTACGTGTTTCCTGCTTATGAAAGCCCTTTGAAGTATATTTTTACGTAATCAACATCTTGTTTGCTTAACACACATGTTCTCTAGCTGGTTTCAGTCTTTCCAAGTTTTAGTCAGTTTTTTTAGGAGAGATTGTACCATACATCTCTCTAATTTTAAACTACATACATACATCCATGTGTCCTTTTCTCAGGATTGGTTTAATCTAGAGGCTGAAATTTTGCACATTTTTTCTTTCGTATATTTTCAGAGCTATTCCTTTTCATATATCTCAAGTTTCAATTTTTTTAAAATGAATAAATTAAAATGTTCGAATTTAGCCTTATACTTTTAATAAAACTTTTTTTATGTTTACCCATGGAAGTCTAAACTTGAGCACGTATACTGTATGTAAAGAAGTGGTAAGAAATTTCAGTTCCCAGGTATAAGTGGTTTCTCAGGAAAGGAAAATAAGTGTGAAAAAGCAAATTTGTGGAAAACGGCTAATAAAGAGTTTACTTGCCGTTTAATTGTACTCCTTTGCCAACATATCCCCTCTACTGCTCCTTCTAATTCCTTTGGTTTTTATTCCGCGGAGTGCCAATAATCAATCAAAAATAATCAATCTTAAAGACAAGTATGGTCATTAACTGAGAAATTTCCTGGAAAAATGGCTAAATAAACAATATTTCGCAAAAAAAATTTTTGGGGGGAGGAGAAGATTAATTTTATTTTACAGAGGAATATCTAAATAACAAAATAAAATTGATAAGTTTACCACAAACTATAGTACAGTCTCCCTTTTTCCAATTTATGCTCAAAATATTCTGCTGGGCTACTTTTCCATAACGACTGGAGAATGAATACATTAAACTATTTGAAATCCATTTGAATTATCTATCAGGTATTTAATTTAACATTTATGCAATCAGTATTTATAAAAATTCTTAAAATAAAAATTATGCTGAAGTGTACTTTTTTATTGTTTCAGTATCTACGGAGGACACAGAAGCTGTACTCGGTAACGTTGCTAAACTGCCATGTGATATAGTTCCCCCAATTAAGGACGATAAAGTCAGTCTAGTCATTTGGTATAAGGAAGATATGAAAACACCAATATATACGTAAGTAAAATTACACTAATATTTATAAACATATTACCAATAAGTACAGCTTGTCTGACGGCTCGAGTCGGCTGCACAAAAATGTAGGGTTAGTTTGTTTGATTACACAATAGAGTTCTGTTCTAACGTAGCAGCAAATCAGAAAGCTTTAGAGCGGACGCCAAATAAGCTTGCCGATTTGCTTGAGTGCGCAGAAGGTTTATTTTAATAGTGGTGCGCTCGGTTGCCTCAGCGAGTGGTGGGGTTCAGTGCTGTACCAGCTGTGATCAGAGTCACGTCGCTCTCTCAACGTTGTATAATCACCTGACCTGAAAACGTTAGTCTGAAATGTGTTATATGTGGTAGGCGTTACTTTTTGTATACAATGTTTACAATTAAATGTTATTAACGTCTCTAATAGATGATAATTTACATCGTTCAGCGCATGTGATTTTACAGGCAGTTCGGTACTAAGACACAAAATCTACCGACTAAATCCGAACTGTTCGCGCAGCTACACTGACAAGCTTATTTGGGGGCCGCTCTAGCATCAATTTAATATAAACTTTGTGTTACGTATGTACACACCCAATGTCAACATGATTGCAACTTGTTACTTTCTCTTGCCTATATGAATATATAGGAAGGAAAGTATTGTTTTCATGTCGATTTTTCGAAATCGAGTTTTCACCGGATCTATACGTTTTCAGTCCCCTGAACCCAAAAAACATGTTTTTAGCGATTGGTCTGTGTGTGTGTATACAAAATATCTCAAGAACGGAACATCGTACGAACTTGAAACTTGAAACTTAAGTTACATACCACTACCGAACCCGACACGAACATTTTCATCAAAATCGGTCAACCGGAAGTAGAAGTTTATTCGTGTAATTTTTCACTTTTTTGCGATTTTCTCAAAAACTGGTCCTACGATTTTTTTTAAAATCGCTTGGTTTACTCAATTTTTTATTCTCTACAAGATAGGGTAGGCGTCATGTTTGCTGAAATTCTGGGTGAGGCTGTTTTCACGTAAAAATATAGTTTTTTTAAGACTACGGCTTTAATATGCAATTTAGCGCAAAAATTTATATAATAAAAGTTATAGAAAATTTAATATTCTAAAACTTTTATTTAAAACATTTTTTTTGTGTAACGCTTAGTTTAGCGGCAATTAGCGAGTTTCTGTTTTTTCTCACGAAAACGTGTGATAAATCGATTTTTTAATATTTTGGTCTTAGAATGCATTGTACGACAAAAGTGTATATAATCAAATTTATAGGAAATTAAAAGTTCTACAACTTTTATTCAAAGCATTTTTTTCTACAGAGCCTAGTTGAGCGTGAAAGATTGATTTTCCGTATTTTTAGGCCAAACTGAGGTTGATTTTCATTTTGCGTGTTTCTCTCATGATTGAAATAAGGTTATGATTTTGAGGTTAGTTTTTTATTTATTTCTATTGTTTTATTACTATTGTATGGTTTATTGTTAATTATTTACATTGGCAAGAGAAAGTCGTGTGAGTGTTTCACACCAGATTTTTTTTTTTTTTTTAACTTGTAAAACCATTGCAACACAGTATCGTTATAAAAAATCGTATACTTTTGCAGTAAAATTACCAACGGGAGTGAAATTATTTCAACACTATTACACAATTTAATACCGCAGCGATTAGAAAAGAGAATAAATAAAATAATTAATAAAACTATAATATTAAACACTTTCAAAAAATTTCAATTTTGTCTACAATTAAGAATTATGTGTCCGCAATTTATTTGTTTCACTTATGAAATTAAATAATGGCTGTTGAGGAAATTCACGAAACCTCAGAATGATGCAGAGAAACAACCGTATTAAAAAAAGGAAAAATCACCGGACATAACAGTTTCATGGTAAAAGTACAATTTAGAAATAAACTAATCTACAACATAATGAAACGATTGTGCAGATTGCGGAGTGACGAAGTGAGGATGTATTTCATTGACAACACAGCCAACTCGAGCTTGTCAGACAGGCTTTACTTTGATATTTAAGTTTGTTTTGACAAAATGTTTTAAAACCGATTATAAATCGGATCGGTTAAGGAAACTGTATTTAATGTTACACTTTATTTTATTAATTAAAAGAAAAAATCATTTGACCGAACAAACTATTCTGCGGTTCCAAGCTCTAGGCCTATGTAGTTGCGGGTTGAAGGGTACGGTTGAGATATAATGAATGAGTGATGCATGCTGGGAGTACGAATGTTGTATTACTCTGATACAAAATATTTGTTTTCAAACTTTCCGTATTTAACATATTTGTTTGTATTTATTTCATTTATTTATTTACATAATTTGATATAAATTAGTAAGTTAAATATTATGAATTCGACTAAGTTAATAACCCGGTAGGTATTTGTTAAATTAATGCGCCGGATGGTAAGAATATTTTTTTTAGTCTAGTTAGTACACGCACGCTATCACTACAATCATGCATCAGCTGTGAAATACTAAAAACACTCATTCATTCTCCCACTACTATAGCAACGCACTGTATTCCTTCCAACTACACGGAGCTGGGACTCAAGCAATAGTTAAGGGATTATATCAAGAGCAAAAATAAACAATGAATCTGAACTTTAAAAAGAATAGTCTGAAATTTTTATTATTAATAAAATTGATAAATGGTTTATGAAATTAAAACCTTTTTTAAATAAAATAAAATTTATTTATTACTCGTAATTCTTCTAAAAATTACCTTATATCTTAGATCGCTAAGAAAATGTTTCCTAAATAGTAAGAAGACTGCTAAGTATCTATTCCCTGTTAGAAGTAGAGAATAAGAGAAGGAAATTTCCCTGGATGTCGGTCGATTTGCGCTTCAATTATCTGTAAACGATTGCCTAACCGCTCGTTTAAAGATAATGAAGTATTGTGGGGGAAATTGATTTACGAGACTGAATAAGATTTTAGTGTAATAGCATGTGTGCATATTCCCTATCTCTCTAAATGAAAATTGCGATCACGTTATAAAGGTAGTATGTATAAACCTAAATCTTGTTTTCCTGAAACTTTTTTATATTAATATCAGACTAGTACTATATTATTTTTAACTTTCTCTTGCTCTATATGAATTTGTAAGGAAGGAAATTATTATTTTCATGTTGATTTTTCGAAATAAAGTTTTCACCGGAAATACACGTTTTCAGGCCAACCGAACCCAAACAGAAACATGTTTTTAACGATTGGTCTGTGTGTGAACAAAATATCTCAAGAACGGAATGTGGTACGAAGGTGAAACTTGTAATTTAAGGTAGGTACCACAAAGATACCAGATACGAACATTTTCACTAAAATCGGTCAATCTAAAGTATTACATAGGAGCGTCGATTTTCCGAACGTCAGTCATCCGAACCACCATCGTTAGAAAAAAATAGATATTTAACAACCAAAATACGGATTAAAAAAAAATTATTCTACAGTAGTTTTCTTGTTCAACTTTACAACCTACGGGATTCAGTTATGGGGCACAACATCGACATCAAACATAGAAACTCTGCAACGGTTTCAATCAAAAGCTCTGCGGACTATACTAAATGCACCGTGGTATATTACCAACGCCGATATACATCGTGATATGGATGTGCAGACGGTACGAGAAGAAATACGAAGTTTCAGTTGTAAATACATTGAACGTCTAAACAACCACGTAAATCATCTTAGCACTGAATCTCTTAGACAACAGCAATGATGTTCATAGACTAAAACGTGCTACAGTACTGGATCTTCCAGGGCGATTGTGATAATGTGATTTTTAATTGTAAATAATATAATGTTAATATTCTGTAGATGACTGTCGTGTTTGAATGTGAATGTTTTAAATAACTGAATGAACATTTTTAATATCTCCAGTAAGTTCGGTGTACATATTATATTTTAGAATCATGTGCTTATTATTTATTACTTCTCATTTTGTTTTTTCGTTTTAAAGGAGGTTTTGGTTATTATTTTTTTTTATTTTTATTTATCTAATTTTGATTGCAAATAATACTTAAGAGCAGTATAATTTATGTTTTATATTATAGTTTGTTAATTACACCAGTGGGTTGTAATTTGGTCATGGGTTAATTCTAATTGATAAGTTGCATTTATTGTTATACAATAGATTATGCATTTAAAAAACGTTATATTATGAAAAAACACTTTGCAACAGTGAAGACTTTTTACTGCAAAATTCAAGAAGTTTTTGAAATTACTGTGGTGTATGTACAAGTGCGTTAAAAATTATTTCATAAAGATATTTACCGAAGTTTATTTCGTTAATTTATTTAGTTCTGAAATTTGTATTTTTTCATTTGTTTTTATAATCTTTAGTAGGCTACTACATTTACAATAAATTATAAATACAATAAAAAAATTTAAAAAAATAAATATTAAAATATAAAATATAATATTTATTATTTATATTTATTATAATAAATATTTAGTAAATATTAAAAATTACAATAAATTAATTTTGTACATTTACAATAAATTCAATAAAATGCGATAAATTAGTGTTTTTTTAAACTAAAGGTTACGTTGTCCTTTACTGACCTTTTAAACATTTCGATTAAATTACATTGTATCAAATTACAGTATTTAGCGAAATAATTATCAGAACCGCTCTGGTCCCAATTAGTTCCGATATCTAACTTTCAACTGTAGTTAATTCAGGAACATTTTATTTTTTGCAGTTCTCTCAAAAACGTCTTTTACAGTGTTTTTTAAATCACCTGACTTTATTACATTTTTTATGCTCTAGAAGACAGGGCAAGCGGCGTATCTGATAATTTCTTGGGGGCTGTGCTCTCGTTGTGTAAATTTTTTTTTATGATTGTGACCTTAATATACATTTTAGGACAAAAATGGTATTCAGTATTTTAGAAAACCCTGCAACTTTTATTTTAAAAACATTTTTTCACAACGCTTAGTTTAGCGTCAATTAGTGGTTTTCTGCATTTTGCTCATTAAAATGGGTAAAAAAGGTATTTTTAAGATTGTTGTTGTTTTTTTAGGTCAACAGTCGAAAGGCTGGTTTGAACGTCTAGAGGTTTTACTAAGTAAAACAAGGAGAGATGTTGTTTACAATTTCCTTCTTCACTGAGTGGAAAAGTATGCTAATCAGGATGAAAGCCCCTCTGAAAAACATCTATTTTCCACCCTGCAAATTACACCTTCACTTCGTTCACCACATAGTCTAGCTGTATAATGAAATTCGTTACTCTCTGTAAAGATAACTTTGATAACTTTAGGTGTCTTTTACACCTCTACCTCTTCTATTCATAAATGCTTCAGTCATATAATTTGGTAACTATGTGATAAGAAACAGAACTATTTTTTCTAGCTTCGGAACTAGCAGATAAAGTACAAATAATTTAACACTCCATCTGCCTGTGTTAGGCAAATAGCTACGATTTAAAAAATAAATAACTTGATAGCTGATAGATGCATTTCAACTTTTGGCAAAAATTATGAAAATTTTTCAAACATTCATCAGTTAAGGCCAAAATAAATGATATATAAAGTTGAAATTTTAGGAATTGTAGCTCTTATCAGGTTTTTAAAGTTCACAAAACCTCAGTTAGTCGTAGGACTGGTGTTATGGGAATTAATATTTTTACTTTAATCCTATCGTAAATACTTCCGGCGTGTATTTTATTGAGCATACAAGAAGAAAAATAACAATTTTTATAACACTGGAACAAACTGGTCAAAGTAAAATTGGTTTAAAAATACTTTTTTTGTGATGGAAATGTTTAATTATTATCTAAAAAAAAGTTATGAAATTGTTCATACCATTTACTCTATTTGCTACAAAAACGATTTCACATAATGAAAAACATTAATATTTTTTCATCATAAAACCAAACTGGGACTAACGATATACGAATTTTAATGTAATTCATTACTCTAATTTGTGTGCACATTTGAAATTACATTCACAACGCTAAAATAACCGCACAATATAAAATATGAAAAGGCTTTTAAGAGTTTACGCTTTGATATAGTTTACATTGGCAACAATTAAGTAAAAATCTGGCGTGGAACTCTCACACGACTTTATCTTGACAGTATAAATAATAAAAAATACTACCTATGTTTAATCATTAGTAAACAATGTAAAATAAAAAACATAACCTAACTTTAATCATGAATAATCTTAATCTACCTATTATAAAAAAATAAAAACCAGTAGTAAGCTTCATTTTGCAGATTCAAATTGTGTTTACGTTGAAAAATCTAAAAATGTAAAATACTCAGTGCATAGTTGTACGGAAAATATCACCACAGAGCCTACTTTAGATGTAGACGTAGAAATGAATATTGTAACACCTAAGCCTAGGTTCGTTCGGATAATAACTAGGATCTAGGCGTATTAAATAACAAACAGAGTAACTATAAACTTATTTTTAAGCTTAAGCTAAACGTATTTCTAAGTAATACAGTGCCACTGAAATCAAAACAAATCATTCACCTGTCCACAACCACTTACTACTATTCGTATGCACATCCAATTCGAACGTAATTCACAACCGGTCTCGTAGCGATACTATTTCAAACGGCCCGACACACTTTCCATTTACAATTCAAGTAACAACTGACTCACTACAAAAGCGCTAACTGTTTTTACACCTGTGGTTTAATAGTTTCCCAAACATTTGAGATTCTTTTAAAAAATTCGCCGCTATTCTGGAATATAGTAGAAAGAAAACAAATTTTTTTTATTTAACTTATTTATTTACAATCAGCCTTTACAATGTGGCTTTAAGCAAATCATAAAAGAACTAAACTGACGTGAGTGAAGTAGACAGCCTTTGCTCTCACTTCAACTAAACAAAATTAGAAAATAAAGTTAAAAAACAACTTAGAAAAGTTGCAAAGTTACAAAATTAACTTCTTCTTCTTATAGTGCATCTCCTATCGGAGGTTTGCTATCATCACAGCAATCCGGACCTTGTCGACTGCAGCTCTGAACAGTTGAACACTGCCACAGTTAAACCAATCCCTCAGGTTCTTTAGCCAGGACACACGGCGTCAAAATTAACAAAATTAACAAAATTAACTAGAACAATGTAAAAGAAGTAAATAAATAATGAAATAAATAAAGTAAAAGAAGTTAAACAATATAAAAGTTAAATTAAATTAAATTTTGAAATTTCAGTTTAGGTTAAAAAGTAGTGATGAAGATGAATCGTGAATTTAATTCGTGTATGGATTAAAATCGTTGGTCTAAGTCGAGGATGTGATGTCTTTTGAGGCGCTTCGTTTACTCACTGTTGTCCAGTAAATTTAATGCCAGGTGGTTCTGGTGATCGTTTAATCTTAGCTGGTACCGGAGGCTCAGCTCTGTTATCTCTTCTGTTATGGTACGGATACGAAGATGGTCATGTATTTCCGAGTTTCTTATAAACCACCCAGCGTTACTCGTCGATCTTAATACTTTAGAAAACAAATAAAAACAAATATTTTTACTAGTTTCGATCGTAGAAATCCTATTGAAAACATCTAATTCATTGCAATTCGCTATCCTTATTTGTTGTTCACTAAAAGATTATAAAAATGCATCCTGGAGCCTTGTAAAAATTTAAAATTTTAAAAATATAAAAATCTTTTATTTGTTCACCTAATTTTTTATAGCTCTAAGCTGCTTTCACTTTTATTTTTATTAAATCAACTTAGCGCTTTCGGGTGGTAGAGTGTTCAATTGAACTTAATACAAAAAAGAGAACTGTGTTTGTAATAATTATCTGTTTATTTTAATTGTGAACACTCTGATAATTATTATTGGTACCAACCGAAAGCGCTAAGTTGATTTATTATAAATAAAAGTAATAGCAGCTTATACAAAAAATAAGAAAAGCAAATAAAATTTATTATATATTACAAATTTAAAATTATTATTGGTCAATACACAACATTTCATAGAATACATAATTTCTTACAAAGAAGAATTTATTTCTTTAGACATTTCCGGAATGTCACTATACAATTTTATTACAATTTATTTTGGAATCATCAAAATAACAAATTTATTAAGATACAGAAAATTAAAAACTGAATTTCTTAGCCAAAATGGTTTATATTTCACTTAAATACTTAATTAAGAACCGAAGATGTAGTGTGTAACATCTAATCACAGTATGTTAACGCTAATCACAGTTAACTCGTTGAAAAGTAACAGATTTCACAACACATTATGACCATGTGATTAAATGGAAAATATACATTTTTTTCATAAAGGTATATAAGTTTGGGTTATTTCATTTTAAACATCTTCTTCTTGTACTTAGTTTATTTAAATAATATAAATCAACTAAACAATTACACAAGAGTATGTACTTGTAAATTGTAGTGGGTTTAATATTTCTTCAGGGGATTTATCCATGTTAAGTACAATGTGTCTAGTATTCTAACAATTGTCCTGAAGGGAATTATACCATTACTGATTGTGGTAATATTGTAAGTTTGTTGTTCAGTATAAACATAATCACCCAAGAGCTGAATGTTATTTCCTGTGTTTACTCCCGTCATTCGCCCTACAGTTGTGGTTAAGATACGGTAACCAGAACTACAAAATAACCGTATTAATAACAAAAGTACCTAACAAAATTATAAAAGTTATTAAAATTAATAACTCACACGTTCCCTTTATATTCATATAGAGAAAGAAGGAAAAAACTATTTTAAAATTTTCTTTCCGGATTGCCTGGTATGTGTCGTAAATACATCGGCTGTATTTACGGATTTGTGTTTTAAAATTTGTGTTTTGCCCATAATGTGCAGGTGGAGTGTTAAATTAATTGCACTCTATATGTTGGTTCCAGGGCTACAAAAAATATTTCTTTTTCTATTTGAGAACAGAAGAGGTATAGGTGTAAAAAACACTAGTTAGAGTTATCTCCTCTGAGAATAATGAATTTCACTATACAGCCAGACCCTGTGGTGAATGAAGTGAAGGTGTAATTTGCAGGTTGGAAAGTAGGTGCTTTTCGGAGGGCCCGGCATGCTGATAAGCATACTTTTTTAACTCAGAGAGGAAGGCTATAGTAGACCACCTCACTCCTCGTTTTTACTTAGTAAAACCTCTAGAGGTTCAAACTAGCCTTTTGGCTGTTGATTTAAACAACAATAGTGTATTTTTTATGCCTGTGACCTACAGTAAAATTAAGTCGTTGTGTAGTGTGGCGAATAGTAGGCATATTGTATTATTGTCTTTGCCATTGGCCAAGATATCTTCTCCAAGGAACTAGCGTTGATAATTCACTAATTTCATTGCAAAAAGTTTATAGAAGTCGATAATTTTACCATTGTCTATATATTTTCTATTTGTAACTTACTGTGTATAATAAAGGATGAATGATTTTTTTGTAACGTATGAAAATATGCCATGACTGAGCGGGATTCGAACCCATGACTGCATGAAGAGAGGCGAGCACGTTACTTGATCATTTAATAATCTTATTTTTTCATAAAATAACGTATTGAATCCTGTACTCAAGTCAGTTTGCATATAAATTAGATGAAATAACAAAGTGTATTATAATCAAATATATAAATGAATTATAATAGCATCTCTATTAAATTTTAGTGATTTATATGGTAAAATTAGAATTTGTACAATCTATTACAGTATTAGTTAGTGTTAGATGATGAAACATTAAAATGTAGTTATGCAAATGCATTTTAGTCTGTATTACTTTGCATCCAAGGACTTTCTAAGGTGACTTTGTTGAAATTTAATGTCGTTTGTGTATGTTATACATATTATAGTATATTTATCAAGTAAATTAGTTGTGCATCATTACATTTATCAGTTTTGTGCAATCTTCAGTGGTTCATTTTGTTGCTTTAATAAAAAAAACTAGCCCCGCTCCCTTGCGCACTGCTCTTGATGGCATACTGAAAACTAAACCTCAAGCTTATACATCAGTGCGTCACCATAATTTTTTTTAAAAATTGGTTTGAAACTTTTATTTGACTTTTTCTTACCAATTTAAATAAATATAAAATAAAACCTATGTTTAATCATGAGTAAACAATGCAAAAATTAAAAACACAACCTAATTTTAATCGAGTGTGTCAGCGTATGATGACAGTAAGTAGCGTGGTAAAACCTCAAATATTTAGTGGCTCTGAGAATGGCCGTTTAAGTATGTTTCTGCTGGGGTGGACAGAGTTGAATAGTGTCCCTGAGAAGGACCGCTTTGTTGGTCTCAAATGAGACCGGTGTAGGCAGCGCGTGCCTGTAGTGATGGGTGATGCTAGAGCCGTGACACACAGGTTGATGGTCTTGTAAAAGGCCGAGTAAAATACGAGTTTCAGTTAACAATTCCGAATCATACAGTTCCGAATAAGTCGAAAACGAAAATCTTACGTTTGTTAAATAAATTTGGTGATACTAGGGGTGTAAAATATTCCAAAAGTACAAGTAGACCATCAGTAATAACTGTGAAAGTTCTGGAAGACTTAAAAAAACTGTTTGACTCGCTGTCTTAAAAAACCGCTCCGGAAGTTATCTACACTGGCTGGGATTTTACTATCTGTTGCCTTAAGGGCTACTAAAGAAATCACATTTATGGCTTACCGCTTTGGTATCGTACATGAACTGCTAGTTGTAGACGACGGAAAACGTTTAGAGTAAGTTACTGTCGCTACTTTCGTTCTCTTATCTATGAAAACGGTATTGAAAGGTTAGATCGTGTTTATTTTAATGATGAGGCGTGGTTTCACTTAAACGTCTTTGAAAACAGTCAGAACTGCCGAACATGGAGCGCTAAAAATCCTCACGTGTTTCACGAACGAACATTACACGCACATAATTAAGGCCATAATTTTTTTGGCAATTCCGTGGATGGTGTGGTTTATTGAGACTCAATCCATCAGTTTGTTGCAATATTAAATTTACACGAACGAGAATGTTGGTTCCAGCGGTATTAATTACGTATTTTTTAACTACATTCATGTCCTTTTAAAACAAGTAACGTCCTTTTTGAAACACCCGTTATTTGTAGCAGTTGGTTAATGTGTAAGTAAATATTTATATTTAGTTAATATGTATTAAGTTAACTTATAAGTCATTTACATGTCTTTCAATTTCTTTGGGAGTTTCCTGAACACAGTTGACAAGAAAAGTAAACTTGGCTACAAAGTTCGAAGTTCCGAGTTCGATTTTCAAAAAGAGCTTGGATAATTTTACAACGTACCATATTTCTACTTTTCAGAATCTATTGACCAATGATCAGACAGTGGATAAAGATTAACTTTCTCACAGTAGTTGATAGTCATACAATAAAAACAAGATAGGGTATTCGGGTTTATAACTTATTTATGGGGTACTTTTTCTAAAGGTTATTGTTTTGATAAAAAGGCTGTTATGATCTGCTTTACGACATAAATAAAAACTGAAAGTGTTACTTTAATATTTATCTTTAAAATAATATACTCTATTTTATGGTTTGTAGGCGTATCGTGATTACATACATCGTTATTAAATTTAAATGTTGTGTAGTAAACTCTTCACATAAGTTAAAACTCGTGATAAACATTACGATATTTTGTATTAACACCCTGTGTGTAATACATTGTTAGCTTATATAATAATTTAATTAAGATAGGTATTAGTAGTACCTAAATGAAAATTAAGAACATATTACCGGGTGTTTCAAAAATATCATCTTAAATAACGATTTAGTAAAATATTATTAAAACGTTCCTGAAAACCATAAAAATTGTAACAAAACAGTGAAATTCTAAAAATACCGGTAGTTAAGGGAATGAATTGTTCATTGTAAGAAATTGTGTATTCTACAAAGTGGAGTGTATTGAGCATGGATAATGGATTGCGATGAATGAAAGGTTTTGAATAGGAATTCCCGGAAATTAAAACTAGTAGAAACGTTTATTTATTTTATTTTTTCTACCATATTATTCTGGTAAAGCGGTAAAAGTATTAAAAAGGTTTCGTTGTTTCAGAAACTCTATTAGACCGTAAGTATAAAAACAGTTACCGCCTCTGTAGTCAGTTATATAGTATTTGAACTGTGAATGGAATTAGTGTTTTCGGGCCGTTTTGAAATAGTCTGTTCTGAATTTCGTTAAAAGTTCGTGTGCGTACGGATGGTAACAAGTGGTTGTGGAAAGATAAATAATTGTTTTGATTGTTAAGTGACAGTATATTATTTGTAACGGAGTTTAGTTCAAGCTTTAAATTTTGTAATTAATTTAATTGAAGTAGGTAATCTAATTGTAATTTGTTAGTAGTATAATCTTAATTAATTAATTGTAATTATTAATCATCTGAATAAATAATTGTTAAGTATAAGTTTAAAGGAAGTTTTTTTTATTATTTATTTTACCCAGATCCCGATCGAACCTAGGCTTAGGTGTTACAATATGTATTTCTGTGAAGTAAATTTTAGGAATATTATTGTAATGATTACGATTTGCTTTAATACAAATTCAAGTTTTATAATGAAATTGTTTCATTTGTAAATAAGATGTCTTTCAGTTAACCTAAATAATACACCCAACCCACATACTGACAAAGTTAGAGATTTAGAAATCAAAAGACTCACATGGAAATTTCATTTTTCACTAAACCGACTAACACTTACACCTATTACATTAGAATTCACATTAGAATACGCTATACACTTACTTTAGTTATATTGTTCGAGTTTTCAGATAGCCAAACTATAACATATTGTACACAGTAGGGTAGGTACTATTGGATTACGTGTTAATTTACGCTGCAACCATAATGTAAAAACATTAATTAAACATACAAAACCGGTAAAACTAAAATATGAAAGCCACTTTCCTCCCCAAATTTATTTAATTAATTTTTTTTAGCCCATGGACTAACAGATTTATTGCAAATAATTAAACACTCCCATTGTCTGTTAGGGGCAGACAACATTTTTATTTATACACCTAAAAATCTATAAAAACCTCAAATTTCCTAATGAGTCCAAAGAACAGCTAAGATTTTTTAAAACTGTTTTATTTCGTTCAAAACTTCTATACAACAGCACCTAGTAGTTTTCTTGGTGTACATAAATTGATTAGACACTGTACCGATACAGTAAATCTTTAAAAAATTTAGTTATAAAAAGTATGTTAATTTTCTCTATTGATCTGGTATTTTGAATTAATAACAATGGGTAATGGAAAATTTGCATGTGGTTAGCTTCAATCTGTCTCAATGTAATGTGGATAGCAGAATAAAATCTGGCCGGATTCCGTCAAATTGGATCTTAGTTCGAACTGGCAAAGAACTCTTATTCTGCACAAATTACAGCTTCTGTTTTTTGTAAAATGAAACCTCCAATCAATCCTCTTTGTATGTTTTTCCCACATCCAAGTAATTTTGAAAGCCGACAAAAAAGTTAAGCACCACAAATTGTTTTTATATTAATACTTTTTTTGCTTTTTAAAAGTATGTTCAGATTTATTTGTTCATTAACAAATCCATATTTTTGGAGCAACCAGTGTTTTAGATTGTTATACGAACGTTACTGAAGTTTCAACATACTGTAATTATGGTTATCAAAAAATAATAATTAACATAAGGCATGTAAGAGAGTGCAAGTAGGTTACTAAAATTATATAGTTGCCATTCCCTGAGGTTATTTGTATAATAAAACTTATAAAAGGAAACCCATGTACTTAGTAATATAGTAGTACTTACTTATCCAATGTAATTTCGTACAAATGTGGTGTATTACTGTACTGTGGCACTCGTATATTTGAAATGACTTTGCTCATTTCTACCGCGTTTATTCCATATTACATAATTTCAAGTAAATAACCCAAATGTCTAGGAAGTAAGTTGCAAATTAAATAACTTAGAGTTATCTTCAAGATATTAAGAAATTACAATATTTTTTTAGATAGGATGTAATCCCTTTATCAAAAATCTGGTGTGAAACACTCACACGACTTTCTCTTGCCAATGTAAAAAATTACCAATAAACCTAACATTAGTAATAAAACATTACAAATAAACACAAAACTAACCTCAATAAACATAACCTAATTTTAATCATGAGTGAAAGACGCAGAATGAAAATCGAACTCAGTTCGGCTTAAAAATAAAGAAAACCACTCTTTCACGCTAAAATAGGCTCTGTAGTGAAAAATGCTCTAAATAAAAGTTGTAGATATTTTAATTTTCTATAAATTTGATTATAGACACTTTTGTCATAAAATGAATACTAAGGCCGAAATCTTAAGAAAATTCATTTTTCACACGTTTTCGTGAGAAAAAACAGAAAATCGCAAATTACCGCTAAACTAAGCGTTATACAAAAAAATGTTTGAAAAAAAAGTTCTAGGATTTTAAATTCTCTACAATTTTTATTATATAAATTTTTGCGTAAAATGCATATTAAAGCCGTAATCTTAAAAAAACCACGTTTTTACGAGAAAACACCCTCACCAAGAATTTCAGCACATATGACGCTTACCCTATCTTGTAGAGAATAAAAATTTAGTAAACCAGGCGATGTTAAAAAAAAATCGTAGGACCAGTTTTTGAGAAAATCGTAAAAAAAGGAAAAATTACACGAATAAACAACTACTTCCGGTTGACCGAATTTGATGAAAATGTTCGTGTCGGGTCCGGTAGTGGTATGTAACTTAAGTTTCAAGTTTGAAGTTCGTACGACGTTCCGTTCTTGAGATATTTTGTATACACACACACACACACACACACACAGAGAGAGAGAGAGAGAGAGACACACACACACACAGACACACACACACAGACCAATCGCTAAAAACATGTTTTTTGGGTTCAGGGGGTCTGAAAACGTATAGATCCGGTGAAAACTCGATTTCGAAAAATCGACATGCAAACAATAGCCTACTTTCATTCCTATATATTCATATACGCAAGAGTAAAAATAAATAAATAATAGGTAAAGTAAAAATTGTTCGTTTATAATTAAAATATTTTCTAGGAAAAATACAAAAGGATTTATAAATTTATTTAAGGCATGTTCATCTAACGATACAAGACTAGTACATATCGTCTTAAGATGAAAACCGATATATTTCGTTTGTTATTTGAAATCAGAAAAGTACATAATATTAATAATAATAAAAATTTATTTAGA
Organism: Catonia carolina; assembly: GCA_035578175.1. NCBI lineage: Eukaryota > Metazoa > Arthropoda > Insecta > Hemiptera > Achilidae > Catonia > Catonia carolina. The sequence continues at coordinate 21,537,554 of JAQMRL010000003.1, read as the reverse complement.
TGTCTCCTCTCTCTTAAAAACAGCTGATAAATTCAGAGAGAAATGGGAGGAACATTTGATATGAAGTAATTGAGATAAATGGGTGAAACGAGCATTGAACGTCATACCTGATGAACGAAGATATGTGGGTAGGTCACAAAAAAGATGGGCAAAGAAGTCGGAATAGTTCAGAAGCCCTCATTCATGACTGAAAGAAGAAGAAAACTTTATTTATTTTATTATTCTTTCAATAAAAACCCATACACCTTTATACTTTCTGAAAACTATAATGCATCAAAAATAATTAGGCCTAACATTATACGCGTAGTATACATTATAATAGGTGAAGGAAATTCACCAAACCAACTAATAGCTAAAAGCCATGTCCTAGGGTAGTTGTTCTGTTTATTTTATTTAGTGCAAATTTCATTCAAATACAAGACTAAAGCCATGAAATCATAAAATTATTAAAAGTTACATAGTTATTAAAAAAATAGTAATATAAGAGTATATGGTAAATCTAAAAACGAATCAATAAACGAGGAATATCTCTAAAGTAAAGACCATTCCATTGTTAAAAATCTGGTGTGAAACACTCACACAACTTTCTCTTGCCAATGCAAATAATTAACAATAAACCTAACATTAGTATTAAAACATTAGAAATGAACAAAAAACTAACCTCAAAAAACATTAGTGAAATACGCAAAATTAAAATCGACCTCAGTTTAGCTTAAAAATACGGAAAATCGCTCATTCACGCTAAACTAGGCACTGTACAAAAAAATTCTTAAAATAAAAGTTTTAGATCTCTTAATTTTCTATAAATTTTATTTTATACACTTTTGTCGTAAAATGCATTCTAAGGCCGAAATCTTAAAAAAATAGATTTTTCACACGTTTTCGTGAGAAAAAAACAGAAAATCGCTAATTACTGCTAAACTAAGCGTTATACAAAAAAATGTTAGAAATAAAAGTTGTAGGATTTTATATTCTCTACAACTTTTATTATATAACGTTTTGCCGTAATAAAAAAAGCCGTAATCTTAAAAAGAAAGTGTTTTTACGTAAAAACAACATCACGCAGAATTTCAGCAAACATGGCGCCTACCCTATCTTGTAGAGAATAAAAAATTGAGTAAACCAGGCGATTTTAAAAAAAAATCGTAGGACCAGTTTTTGAGAAAATCGCAAAAAAGTGAAAAATTATACGAATAAACTACTACTTCCGGTTGACCGATTTTGATGAAAATGTTCGTGTCGGGTCCGGTAGTGGTATGTAACTTAAGTTTCAAGTTTGAAGTTCGTACGACGTTCCGTTCTTGAGATATTTTGTATACACACACACACACACACACACACACACACAGACCAATCGCTAAAAACATGTTTTTTTGGGTTCAGGGGGTCTGAAAACGTATAGATCCGGTGAAAACTCGATTTCGAAAAATCGACATGAAAACAATAGCCTACTTTCCTTCCTATATATTCATATACGCAAGAGTAAAAATAAATAAATAATAGGTAAAGTAAAAATTGTTCGTTTATAATTAAAATATTTATAGTTCGTGTCGGGTCCGGTAGTAGTGTGTAACTTAAGTTTCAAGTTTCAAGTTCGTACGACGTTCCGTTCTTGAGATATTTTGTATACACACACACACACACACACACACACACGCACACACACACACACACACACACACACACACAGACCAATCGCTAAAAACATGTTTTTTGGGTTCAGGGGGTCTGAAAAGTATAGATCTGGTGAAAACTCGATTTCTTAAAATCGACATGAAAACAATACTTTCCTTCCTATATATACATATAGGCAAGAGGAAGTAAAAAGTATATTCCGAAAATTTTATTAACACTTTTTATTCCTCTTAAACTATTTACATAGTTATAATACTTCTCTATACATGAATTAAGACATTTGTCGCAGCTATGCACCAGCTTTCATACACCCTCGTCATATTCTTCTCCCGCCAGTTCATTTAACCATTAATTAACAACATTTTTAAGTTCATCGTCACTCGCAAAAAGCTTTCCACCCAAAAATCTTTCAATTTCCCAAAAACATTGTAATCAGAAGGAGCTAGGTCTGGACTATTTGGTGAATGATTGTAAATTTCCGATCCAAATGTTCTCATGTCGCACCTGCAGTATGTGGACGTATAGTGCAGCATTACGACGCCGTCGGTCAGTTGTCCACGTCGCCGATTTTGAATGGCGCGCCGTAACTTACGTAGAGTTTCGCAGTAGGTTTCTGCATGAACACTTGTTCCACGTGGCATGCAATCAATCAACAGTAGCCTATGCCATATCGATCCCAAAATACTGTGGCCATCAGTTTGCGTCCAAATGGCTGTGACTTGACCTTTGTTGGTCTCGTAATGACGTAATAACTCACACGTATTACAACACGACAACAATACAGTGTGCATATTACTAGCGAGGCCTTCACTATCACAGGTTCTCCAACATCAAGGAGAGATATTTCCCAGCGGTCTTTACTTTTAAGTGATAACGCTCGTAAATTCTAATAAACTAAGTTAATTAAGCCAATATTAGTTTGTCAACTACTTTTTTATGTTTATCCTTCCTACAAACCTCCTTCCTATGGTTTGAACCTCTAGAGGTTTTACTAAGTAAAACGAAGAGTGAGGTGGTTTACCATTGCCTTCCTCACTGAGTGGAAAAGTACGCTTATCAGCATGCCGGGCCCTCTGAAAAGCACATATTTTCCACTCTGTAAATGACAACTTCACTTCATTCACCACAGGGTCTGGCTGTACAATGAAATTCATTACTTTCAGAGGAGATAACTCTGATTAGTGTCTTTTACACTTCTACCTCTTCTGTTCTTAAATGATTCAGTCATTAAATTGGCTGACCATGTGATAAGAAACAGAACTTTTTATTTTAGCCCTGCAACGAACAAATTGAGTGTAAATAATTTGACACTCCACCTGTCTGTTTTGGGCAATATTATCTATTCAAGTACAATTATTTTGAACATCCTATCGTTTAACTTTTTTATGTGTAAAGAAAGCTGATTAAATATTTTGAGTGCCAAGTGGCAATCAAAATAAGAGACACAGGGAACAAATTGTAAAAGGCACTTCTCTGCGTTTGCGCTAGCTAAAAACTTCTAGCCTACTCTTCAGTTAATGTATTTCAGATGCTTATTCCTCAGTAACTACTGTCTCAGAATTATTCGTAGAAAAAATTGAACCTGTGAATGATCTGCATTGGAAATAAAGAAAGAGCCTGAAAAGAAATAGAAACGTTTTGTATTTTGAATAAATAGCGAAAGTAACACAGTATTTCTGTTTGTAGTATCTCTATATTTCAACGTTTTCTCATTGACTCTCATTGGTGACAGCTTCCTTCTTCCAAGACCAGTTTGAGATTTTACAGTGAACAAACGAACGTAAACCCGATGAATAAATTATTCAAGAACTACTAGACGACTTAAAAGAAAATGTTAATGACACGGATAGTGACGGAAAGGAATTAAATAGTAACAAATTTAAGAACTACATACGAAGATGATGTTTAACGGTTTGTAATATAATTATTTCGTTGCCAATGAAAATTCCTTCTCAACAGTACATCTGTTAGCTCAAATACACAAAATCAAATCACAAACTTCATCAAATCACAGATTTTTACTTTCTCTTGCCTATATGAATATATAGGAAGGAAAGTATTGTTTTCATGTCGATTTTTCGAAATCGAGTTTTCACCGGATCTACACGTTTTCAGACCCCCTGAACCCAAAAAACATGTTTTTAGCGATTGGTTTGTTTGTGTGTGTGAACAGAGTATCTCAAGAACGGAACATCGTACAAACTTGAAACTTGAAACTTAAGTTACATACCACTCCCGGACCCGACACGAACATTTTAATCAAAATCGGTCAACCGGAATAAGTAGTTTATTCGTGTAATTTTTCACTTTTTTGTGATTTTCTCAAAAACTGGTCCTACGATTTTTTTAAAAATCGCCTGGTTTACTAAATTTTTTATTCTCTACAAGATACAGTAGGCGCCATGTTTGCTGAAATTCTTGGTGAGGGTGTTTTCTCGTAAAACGTGGTTTTTAAGATTACGGCTTTAATATGCATTTTAGCGCAAAACTTTATATAATAAAAATTGTAGAGAATTTAAAAATTCTACAACTTTTATTTAAAACAATTTTTTGTATAACGCTTAGTTTAGCGGTAATTTGCGATTTTCTGTTTTTTTCTCACGAAAATGTGTGAAAAAATGATTTTTTTAAGATTTCGGCCTTAGTATGCATTTTACGACAAAAGTGTATATAATTAAATTTATAGAAAATTAAAAGATCTACAACTTTTATTTAGAGCATTTTTCTCTACAGAGCCTAGTTTAGAGAGAACGAGTGATTTTCCGTATTTCTAAGCCAAACTGAGGTTGATTTTCATTTTGCGTCTTTCACTCATGATTAAAATAAGGTTATGTTTATTGAGGTTAGTTTTTTGTTTATTTCTGATGTTTTATTACTAATATTAGGCTTATTGTTAATTATTTATATTGGCAAGAGAAAGTTGTGTGAGTGTTTCTCACCAGAATTTTTGAAATAAGTAACTCCAAAAATATATTTTGAATCTGTATTAGTAGTAATGAAGTACGAGTTTTTATTTGAACCGCCATGAAACTTTATAAGTTCGTAATTTCAAGGTTGATCTGTTATATGAATTAACAAAAATCCGCATTCGCCAATATTTCAAACTTATCGCCACATTTTTCTAAATGTGTAAAAGATAGATATTTTTGTTTTCTCTTGTAGATAAATAGTATTTTTATTATCTTACTTGAGCATTTATTGATTGGAATAAAACTAGGTTAAAAAAAACTTGTGCATAAAATCTGCTAGAAAAAAACACAAGAAAATTGTTTTCTCAAAAAGTAGTCCATGGTTCTATATTAAAATTTCCCTTCATAAGGAATTATAATTTAACTTGTTGACCAAACCCTGATAATTTGATAACAATATTCGATTATCAATACTGAGAAATCTGGAATAAAAAATGTAAATAAGGTCATTTTCAGAAAATGAGCAAACCTAAACTTGTTCAGGGAAACAGCAAAATTATGTGATATTAATTTTTTTTTAATCAAAGCAAACGATTTATATTTATTAATACGTAGATACGTGAATTTGGTACCATTTGAGAGCGTACATTTTAAACTGTTTATTATAGGTTTGCCCATAACAGGGAGGTTGAGTGTTAAATTATTTGTACTCGATCTGCTAGTTCCAGGGCTGTAGAACATTGTTCTGTTTCTTATTACATGGTCAGCCAATTACAAAACTGAAGCATTTAAGAATAGAAGAGGTAGAGATATAAAAGTCACTAGTCACAGTTATCTCCTCTGAGAGTAATGAATTTCATTACACAACCAGACCCTTAGGTGAATGAAGTGCACGTGTCATTTGCAGGGTAGAAAGTAGATGTTTCTTAGAGGGCCTGGCTAACTGATAAGCGAACTCTTCCATTTAGTGAAGAAGGTAATGGTAAACCACCTCACTCTTCGTTTTACTTAGTAAAGCCTCTAGAGGTTCAAACCAGCCTTTCGGCAGATTACCTAAAGAATAACAACATAGTACAGCTAGGTTAAAATAGGAAAACGTGATATTTTTCATTTTTCCAAGTTCGACTTTCCTGAAGTCTGCTACTACCTTATATCACCTGTAAAGCAAGTAAAGATGAGAAGAAAAAGAATTTGCGATATTAAAGTGCTAAACCATGGCTACTCATGAAGTTGTAATAATTTTTTATGAATTTTTATTTAAATTTTCCTTAATTTTGTTAAAGGGGTTCACTTTTCCCTCGTATCTTTAATAGGAATTCTGTTTATTCCGATATATGTCAGTGATAATAAAATTTCCACGGCGATAACTTCAAATTTCAGCTCCTCGTATATAATAAATTCTGGGAAACTTATAAAATATCTATTCAGTATATTTTTCCCATTCATAAAGTATTTATACTTTTGTAGCTACTTATTTACAACGAATCGAAGTTTAAAAACTCTAAAGGAAACTTGGTGCAAGACTGTTCTACTTACTTTTCAAAGTTAAACCCCTTCTGTAGAAATAGTTATGTAAGATTTTCAAATGAATCTTCCTGATAAAAGAACTATTGAGGTTACTTCTTAAAAATAATAAGAATTGATCGGCGATAAAGTTCTCAATTAAATTTTTGAAAACTACAACTTATCTCAGATAAATTGTTAGGGTTATTCGCTTTATTAAATACTTAATTTTTGGAATTTTTATGTTTACCAAAAACATGGTAAAGCTAAACTGACAGCTAATCAAAAGAACATGTCAAATTAGACAAGTTTGCTAGTCCTAAGGGCGTTACCTTTGTAGTCAAGAATGAGATATTTCAGCTAAAATTTCAGTTTAAAATAACACAAAGTAGATTAAAGTTTGTCAACATTTATGATTTTTGACAAAAAGATTGTCATGTTTTGTAAAAAGCAACAGTTTCATTACATTTGACTTAACCAACAATTATACATGTAGTTGACATGTAATACCTTCATACAATTGTCGAAATTTGTGGTGGAAATTTAAATTTACTTGACAGTATTTTATGTCTGAAAAATATTTTAATTTCTCTGAATTTATTTAAACATTAGTATGATTTATTACTATATTCTAACTTTATAAATCTGTTTAAAGGAATAAAAATTTATATAAAATCTCTTCTCAATTTCATATTTTTACTCTTTTATTTCAATTTATTTTATTAACAGAATATCTATTTGGAAAAAATAAACTCCATTTAAAGTTTACTTAAACTACTTCAAGAATACTGTGCTAGTAAAGTAAACTAAAATAGTTTTCTCTTCAGAGACGTTTTATTTTTGAATAAAACGACTTAGTGAGTGACTACGTGGAAATTTAAACTGTTTTCTCAAAGTATTTGCAAATAAATTTATTTAAAAATGCTTTTAAAGAAATATTTTATTTTTTACATCAGTAAAATAGAAATCAAAAGTAAATAACAAAAATTATAATAATTTATATTTTTTATTGTAGTATAAAATTTTTACTGTTTGTTATTATTATTATTATTATTAGTGTTTGTTTATAGGATTATTATTTATCACAGTTTATTTTCCATAAATATCTCAAGTGGAAATTTTAATGAATCGTGTAATGACTAGTGTTTGTGTAGGGCGATTTTATTCTTGTATAGTAAGGATTTGTGATTTTGTATAGGATGTTTCATACGTTTATGTACAGGGCGTTTGTAAAAGGATGCAATATTGTTTTAGGGGACATGAATGCAGTTCAAAAATATTAGATTAATCCTGCTGGAACTATTATTTTAGTTCGTTTGTATAAATCTAACTTTGCTATTAACTGGTGGGTTAAGTCGCGATAAACCACACAATCCACTGATTAGTTAAAAAATTATCATCATTCGTGTTCTGCTTCACAGCAGGTTTACATTCAGTCCTCCATCTCTTCCTTAGCCAACCTCTTCACCTCCTCGTACCTTCTTCCTTGTAACTTTTGCGCCCTCTTGCCTTCCTTCCATTAACTGGTCTCTTCAGTACGTCTGCAATCAGACATTTCCTTCTTTACCAGTGACCCAGCCACCTGTGTTTCCTCCGTCTCACCGTCTCCAGCAGCCCCCTCCTTGCCCCCACACTCCGAAGCACCTCCTCATTACTAACTCTTTCCATCCAGCTAATCTCCTCCATCCTTCTCCAAGTCCACATTTTTAGGGCCTTTGTTTGAACCCCCCTTTTATCCTCCCTCCTTAAAGTCCTTGTATTCGCTTCATACGAGGCCACACTCCAAACAAAGTATTTCGCCAATCTCTTCCGCAATTTCAAATCAAGCCCACTGCGCAAAATTCGTCTTTTCCTCCCAAATGCCTCCTTGGACATTGCGACCCTCATCTTTGCCTCTCTAGCACACCTCATGTCTTCCGTTACCAGGGACCCAAGATACCTAAAAGACTTGACTTGCTCTTGTTTAATTAATACGTACGTTAAAAAATAAAGGCTCTGTTAAACGACGCCGAGAGATAGCACACCCAACACCAATTTTAAATTCGTGTAATGGTCGTAAGTGAAACACTCGTTGATTTTTAGTGCTCCATATTCGACAGTTTTGACTGATAGTACAGGCATCCAAGTGAAACTACGCCTTGGTACTTAATTAAACACGATCTAACACCTCAATACCGTTTTTATCGACTAGAAATTAAACCAGCGACAACAGTGTAAACGTTTTCCGTTTTCTACTTCTTGCAGTTCATGAAGAAAACCGATGCAATAAGCATGTAAATTTATATTTTTATTAGCCAAGAAAGCAGCAGACAGACAATTAATAATTTAAAATTAGTTATTTAACTTAGACTACTACAAACAAATACAATTAGGTTACTTCAATCAAATTAATTAAAAAACTTAAACTTAAACTAAATATACGTGAGTCACTTAACAATTAAAACAATGGTTTATCTGTCCACAATTACTTGTTAACACCCTAACACATAAGCACTATTAACGCAATTCAGTGAACTGGTTCCGTAACACTTTTATTTCTAACGGCCCGACAACACTTTCCATTCAAATTTCAGTTACTTAACTGGCTACAAAGGTGCTAACTGATTTTATACCTGCGGTCTGATAGTTTACCAAACAATCGAAATCTTGCTAGAAATTTTGCAGCTACACTGGAACATTGTAGAATAAATCAAAATGAAGACAAACATTTTACTAGTTTCCATTTCCGAGAACTATTCAAAACATTCAATTCATTGCAATCCATTATCTTTATTCAATACACAACCCTTCATAGAATACACAATTTTTTACTATTAACTTTTTATTTTCTTATACATTTCTAGAATATCACTGTGCAACGTTACAATATTTTCTATTTATATTTTCTATTTCTATCGGTATAATTTTTTTCTGATATTTTTTGTGTTTATACAGGGTGATTCATGAAGTTCTCCCCCCACTTCTACAGCACATTGTACTAGTAAAAATAATGAAAAAATGTTATATAAACATAGGTCCGAAAACGCTTCGTTAGCGAGTTACAGCTAGCGAAAGTTTCGTCTGGATTTCAGTTCACCAGGTGAAATGAGGTCTTCCTGGAATTGTGGTAAGGTAGATTAAGGGGCAAATTCAATCATTTCTTATGGTTTTTGATCTGATAAATTGAATAAAACAAGTCCCAGATCTGTAAGTTAAATAGTTTTTAAGAAAACCAGTGTCAAATGCAAAAAATGGAGTGAAAAACTTATTTTTTCATCTTTGGGCAAGGATAACTGTGTTATTTCACCAAGAAACAGTTAAAATTTTTCAATAAAACATGTAGAAAATTTTATTCTGAACAAACCGGTGTAAATTAAGTACACAGAAAGCGAATAGATGTTTGATTAAATGAGTTTTTATTCATAAGAGTACAAAGTAAAATTAACCGGAAAAACTAAAATGAAAAAATGTGTTTTTTTCACTCCATTTTTTTGCATTTGACACTGGTTTTCTCAAAAACTATTCGCTTTCTGTGTACTTTATTTACACCGGTTTGTTCAGAATAAAATTTTCTACATTTTTTATTGAAAATTTTTAACTGTTTCTTGGTGAAATAACAAAGTTATTCTTGCCCAAAGATGAAAAAATGTGATTTTCACTCCATTTTTTGCATTTGACACTGGTTTTCTCAAAAACTATTTAACTTACAGTTCTGGGACCTGTTTTATTCAATTTATCAGATCAAAAACCATAAGAAATGATTGAATTCGCTTCTTAATCTACCTTACCACAATTCCAGGAAGACCTCATTTCACCTGGTGAACTGAAATCCAGGCGAAACTTTCGCTAGCTGTAACTCGCTAACGAAGCGTTTTCGGACCTATGTTTATATAACATTTTTTCATTATTTTTACTAGTACAATGTGCTGTAGAAGTGGGGGGAGAACTTCATGAATCACCCTGTATAGTCCATTTTCCTGCCCATAACAGATAGGTGGAGTGTCAAATTATTTACACTCGATCTGTTAGTTGCAGGGACAAAATAAATAGTTCTGTTTCTTATCACATGGTCAGCCAATTAAATGACTGAATAATTTAAGAACAGAAGAGGTAGAGGTGTAAAAGACACTAATCAGAGTTATCTTATCTGAAAGTAATGAATTTCATTATACAGCCAGACCCTGTGGTGAATGAAGTGAAGGTGTCATTTGCAGAGTGGAAAATATGTGCTTTTCAGAGGGCCCGGCATGCTGATAAGCGTACTTTTCCACTCAGTGAGGAAGGCAATGGTAAACCACCTCACTCCTCGTTTTACTTAGTAAAACCTCTACAGGTTCAAACCAGCCTTTTGGCTGATGACCTAAACAACAGTCCATTTTCATATTTCAGCCCAGTATTTTTTCTTAATTTTTTTACTATACTTAGTCTACTCTTTTTCTGAGAACTTTTGTAAAAATTAATATGAAATTATATTAAGTTATTTTTCAATGAATTGAAGTATATTGTATATCAGTAGATTCTGATAAAAATGTATGCACAATAGTTTAAAAGACCTTGTACTACTAAAGGTTATGGTCCGTGTGCTTGATATCAGAGTAACCTGAAAATGTAATGGTAGTAAATAGCAGTCATTTTCATAGACCGTTGGTTTTCAAGGCAGCAACGTTCATACGAAGAGGGTGGATTATTGGAAGTGAGGGATTCACAAGTTCTGTATGTGAAGGGAAAATCACTTCGCATCCTTCCTGCCATAAACTTTGTGTTCATACGGTTCGGTTGCCTTTCTGGTATAACGACAATAGCCGGTTTGTCGTAGATATCAAATCAAAAGCTGTACACTTCACATACTTTAACCTAACCATTATCATACAAAATGTGAGAAGACAGATAACAGTACCGCTATATCGGCCGCATCGCATCACAAATTACATTATGCGAAACCCTCTTTCATTATATTGCACACACACTCTATGGTCACCCAAATTTAATAGCTTTTCGAACTTTCGAAACTCCAACTAATCAAACAAATTAATATGAAAAGTACTATTTAACCATTCTGATGCAATTATACACTTAACATTAAATGCTAAAGTATTTTGTAGACTTTTCTGCTACAAACAACTTCTTTACGACAATAACAGCAGTTATTTTTTGCTCAGGTGACTAGAATTTATACACGTGCAGATTTTGAAAGGACTACCCACTGTCCTAACTATTGCAGTTTTTTTTCTAGTAAAGCCGAAGATTCTAAGTTCAAGTAACTTTCTCTTGCCCTATATGAAATATTGAGAAAGAAAAAAATTGTTTTCATGTAAATTTTTTATTTACATGAAAACAATTTTTTTCTTAAATAACTGAATGAACGTTTTAAATTATCTACAGAAAAAGTTAGGTGTACATATATTTCGAAATCATGTGCTTATTATTTATTACTTCTTATTTGTTTTTTTTTTGTTTTACAGGAGGTTTTGATTACTTTTTATTTTATTTTTTTTTATTTATTTAAAAAAGCACTATCTAATTTTGATTGTAAATATTAATTAAGAACAGTATAGTATGTTTTTAATGTTATAGCCTAATTTGTTAATTACACCAGTGGGTTGTAATTTTTCATGAGTTGTTTCTATTTTATAAGTTGCATTTATTGTTATTTATAACAGATTATGCATTAAAAAAAAGTTATATGAAAAAAAAAATGTAAATTATTTCAAATAAATCTTCACCGGAATTACACATTATAAAAATATGTTTTTACCGATTGGTCAATATATTACAAAAACGGAATAAGTTGAGAATAAGAAGTTGAATCTTTGAACTTACGTAATAAAAGGGAACTGATACGAACTTTTTCATCAAAGTCAGTAATCCAGAAGTATTATTCGTGTAATTATTCAATTTTTTGCAAAATTTCCTCATATACGAAATTGTTTTGTGCTTTACAAGGTAGGGTAAGTGGCTGTCTGCTGAAATTCGTAGGGACTGTACTCTCGTGGTAATAATTAGTTTTTTTTAAGATTGCGGCCTTAATATGTAACTTATGTTAGTGTAAAATGTATGATCAAAATTGTAGGTAATTTTAAAATCAACAACTTTGGTTGTTAGGCTATTTTTTTTTTATTTGAACATAAATGAAAAATTACAATCTGTTCATGTATGAACAATAAGTAATACAGTTAAATATTGAAAATGTATCAGTGGATAAGTTACTAACCCACTGATTAGCAACTTAAATGCTAACAAATAACGAACAACACATTCACACACGCACGCGCAAACACACACACACGCACAAACACACACACACACACACACGCGCGCGCATCCTTACTCAATCACAAAATAATAATTATTAGATAACCTAGTTAAACATGGTGAATACCTTATACAGGCTGATATAAATTGGAATTAATAATAAAATTAATAACACATTTGAAATCTCTCACTTAAATTTAGAAAATCAGTTCGTTTTAATCTTAAATTGACACGTGAGCTATTATCGAGAAGGTCTAAGGCTAGGTGGTTTGATGTTCTTCTAGGCGTTGACAGTATTTTTTACTCATTCTAGAAATTTCTTCTTTAACTGATGTGAGGCTGATGTCTTGAAAAATAAATTCATTCCGGACGTACCATGGGATGTTAAATATGGCTCTTACAACTTTATTTTGGAATCTTTCCAAATTTTCAATGTATGTACTTGCAGTACCCTAAAGAACGATACCGTATGTCCATATTGGCTTGATGACCGATTTTTATATGGTCATCTTACTGTTGACTGACAAATTTGAGCGACGCCTCAAATTTTTATTAAAATTCATTTTTGTATATGTTGCATTAAATTTTTCCTTACGTTAACATCAATAATATCATAATTTAATTTTCTGCGAGTTGAACGTAAAAATATAAGACTTAATTATTTAACAACGCTATTTTACATGAAACCCAAAAATTTGTTCTATGCCTAATATTTTGTGTTTTTGGTCAGATATCTTTAAAACTATACCTAATGCAGTTATATCGACTATAATCCTGTTTTATTGAATTTTTCAGGTTAAAAATATTACATACTACCTTTTTCATTTCATAATAAAAAAACTTAAAATTTTTTGTATGGCCTCACTTAACTGGTGTAACTGAATTTCGGGCGAAATTGTTTGCTAGTCGTAACCTCCCTAATGGACCAAAGATCTTATTTTCAGCTATACATCATTTTTTAGAGTTTCGTTATACTTTTTTCTTATACCCTTTACAGAATAAAAATTTTGTGGATATAAAACATACATATGTATGTGCTTTTTTTCTCTCTATGAAATTCACAATGTGTTGAAAACAATCAGTGAATGTGATAACACTAAATTTGGAAAAAATTAACATGGTAAATAAACGTGAGTGGAGGCACAGTGCAGTGACAGAACTCCGCGTGAATAGATAAGTGTAGCATTAAGTGCAGCATTTAGAACACTGCAATGGATAGTCAGTTACAGTACTACATTAATTGATGAGGTCTCGGCTTCATCAACGTTTTAGACGTCTTATTGGATTGCTTGGGAGAGTCTGCGTAGCCAGATTTGAGATCAATGGGTTATGGTGGTTCACGAGTTTCTTCCAAAATTTTATACATAGAGTTTTTAAAAAACATCATTTATGTAGGGTACGTTTAGGTCTGAGTGTAGCGTTTTATCGGTTACATAATAGGGGGCGTTAAATATCCGCCATAAAAGCTGTGATTGAAAACGCTGAATTTTTGCTAATACCGATGGTTTTGCACAGCAAAAAATCTGACTGGCATAGCTCCATATTGGTCGAAGGTAGGAGCTGTAAATGGTTAATTTAGATGTAGTTGGTAACTTGGATTTGCGTGAAAGAAGTCTGTACAACTGTTTGAACCTGTCCTGGAGTGCCTTTCTCGTTTTATCGACGTGAGCCTCTTATCTAGATATATACCTAGATAACGGATAGATTCAAAAGTGTGAAGTTGAGTGTCATAAAGATACAAAGGAGGGAAAACTCGTTTACGCAGGGTAAATATAACGTGACACATTTTTGTAGTGTATAATTTTATAATGTATGTGCTTAATATGAAATATGTAAGTTGTTTAGATTGTGGGAAAAGTTAACCTTAAGGTAGCAAATTTAGTGTAGTCGAGATACATGGGACGGGCTTCCGTAATTCAAATCTAGTGGACTATTCCAATTGACTAAATGCAAGATGAATATTACCTCAAACAGTGGTATTGATAAGCTATTCAGGTACAGATTATGTAATCGTATACCAACTGACTGGATATTACCTTCTGAATAAACCATTTCTATGCGATTTTAACTTCAAAGAGCTAATAACTAAAGAGTATCTCGTCTACATCTCACATTTATAATGCACGAAATAGTCACATTATTAGAGACGGTCGTCATAGTTAATTAAACTATATCATCGTATTTTACGATTCTATAAAATACGAAAACGTTCCTTAATTCATTAGTACCCTGAGCACGTTGCATCGAAACATCTCAACTAAATATGATTCTGAGAGCAAAATACCCGTCGCAGTAATATTAATGAAATATTTCACATGTTTTAAAGATACGATTATCTTTATTGTACCGGATCGTTAAAATTAGATTTTTATATTTATGATTTTTTTACTTTATTTATTTTGAAACTGTACTTTAGCGTACAGTGTAACCATAAAAAAAATTGAAATAGACAAATAGAATCTCTTCTTCTTAAAGTACGTACTCCATACTAAAGATTCAAGACTCAACCATGGTAAATCGCTCTTTACCATGAACCGCTATCAAAAGAGTGCGTTGGCTACTCATAGTCGTCGAGTCTAGTTGGGCAGTTTTTACTACTTTCTCTTGCCCATATGAATATATTGAAAGGAAACTGTTGTTTTCATGTCGATTTTTCGAAATCGAGTTTTCACCGGATCTATACGTTTTTAGACCCCCTGAACCCAAACCAAAAAACATGTTTTTAGCGATTGGGCTGCGTGTGTGTGTGTGTGTGTGTGTGTGCGCGCGCGCGCGTGCGCATGAAAGTTAAGTTAGATACTACTAGAGGACCCGACACGAAAATTTTCATCAAAATAGGTCAACCGGAAATAGTAGTTTATTCGAGTCATTTTTCACTTTTTTGCGATTTTCTCAAAAACGGCTCCTATTTTTTTTTTTTTTAAATTGCCTTATATACTAAAATTGTCTTCTCTATAAGATAAGGAAGGCGCTATGTCTGCTGAAATTCTTGGGGAGTCTGTTTTCTCGTAAAAAATTGTATTTTTAAGATTGCGGCTTTAATATGCATTTTAGCGCAAAAATGTAATATAGTAAAAGTTGTAGATAATTTATAATCCTACAATTTTTTTCAACATTTTTTTGTATAACACTTAGTTTAGCGGTAATTAGCGATTTTATGTTTTTTTTTCACGAAAATGTGTAAATACATCGATTTTTAAGATATCAGCCTTAGCATGCATTTTACAACAAAAGTGTATCAATCATTTTATAGGAATTTAAAAGATCTACAACTTTTATAAAGTAATTTTTTCTACATAGCCTAATGAAGCGTAAAAAATGAAGCGTAATTTTCCGTATTTTTAAGCTAAACTGAGGTTGGTTTTCATTTTGTGTCTTTCACTCATGATTAAAATAAGGTTATGTTTATTGAGGTTAGGTTTTTTGTTTATTTCTAATGTTTTATTATTAATGTAATGTTATATTGTTCATTATTTTCATTGGCAGGAGAAAGTCCTGTGAGTGTTTCACACCAAATTTTTCTTTTTATTATGCTCATCAAATCGCGGTCCACATAAGTACATCTCAAAAGATAGATGTCGGTAACATGACCGGTCCACAAAATCCGGAGCATCCTTTTAAATTCAGACATCATGAAAGCTCTAAACGATTAATGTACTGCATAATCAGAGACCATATTTCCACACAATGTAGCAAAACACAGTATATATACATGTCTTTAACAAATTTAATCTTACAGGAAGTGAAATTGTATTTTTAATAAGCTAACCAAAGCAATACTTACTCTTACTATTCTCTTCTGTTGCTAGCTTCAGATCTGCTGTAATCCAATTTCATAAAAACTTAAATTTTTTAAGCTGCTTAGTAGGTTGATCTTCGATATAATTAAGTCGCATCGAATGTGAGGAACCTTACTGACCTACCAACACCTTAGTTTGCAGTGAGCTGAGTTTGAGACCAAGAACCTTTCACTCTTCAGTAACTTTTTTCATCAGGCTTTGAACTTCCTCTGCTGAATCTGAAAAAATGACTAAATCATCAGCATAGCTTATGTTTTTAAGGGGAGAGTCTACCTAGGAATTGGGAACAAAATTTGGCTTTTTGATTTTATGAAATATGCACTTTTTAACGGTATATTTATTCTGTATGTTTAGTGGGGAAGAAAATAAAAAGATTTTTTAACAGCATCCTCGAGACGCCAGAAGAGAGTATAGGACATGTCAGGATAAACTAATAAGTCTAGATTTTAACAATTTCAAATCATTAACCCTTTCAGTGCCAAAACAATATTAAGTGCCATTTAATTTGAATAAGGGAGTACAAAAAGTGCCAGCCCTTATTTCGAAAACTTGAAAGCTTACAGAAAAATAAAATTTTCTGTTAAAAATTAATTTTTATTGTGTTCATAAAACCAGAAATCGTTCTAACACCAAAAATATTCAAAATAGTTTTTTTTTAGTTTATTTTCAGTCGCATTGACAGCTTGGTCATTAGCATCTACTAAGGGTTTTGGTACCTTATCGGTGGTTTTAATGTGTTAAAATTTCCAGACCCTAGCCGGGAATTGAACCCGACTCCTTTCGCTTTGTAGGCTAGAGCGCTAGTCACTACGCCATAGAGGCGGTTTCAAAATATTTTATTCCATTAATTTTTGTTTAAAATTTTATTTGGAAATGTTCGGTTATCCGAACGTTGGCACTTTATGCATAACTTGTGGACGTCCGGTAAACCGAATAGTACAACTACGTAAAATATATCGACGTCCTGTTTTCCGGACGTTGGCACTGAAAGGGTTAAATTCATAACTTACCAATGTATTTGTTACCAACTTACTTTTTACTTCAATAAGCGTGTCATCCAACCATTTTTTTTGTAAACCAACACTTAAATGACCACAACGTTTTAAAGCTTGTGGTAGTTTATTGAAGTATTTTCTCCCGGCATAAATAGGTTTTTGTTCAAACAATTAAGTGTTGTGATTAGCAACAGTAATAAAGTAGACTTTAAATTCTGTAAAAAGATATTTTGCTTTACGTAAATTAGTATATAAGTACTCCATTCAGCTTAATACCATCTATACTATTATAAAAGACAATAAAAAAGTAGAAACCTTTCTTTTACAATATAATCACAGTGGATAATTTAAAGATTGGATTTTTAGATTAGATTTAAAGATTGGAAGACAATTAATAAAACATTAGAAAATTAAATAATTAAATTTTTAATGTCAGGTCGATACATGTAAAGTGGAAGTATATTGCATTTGGCAAGGTAAGCAGCAATTACCTAGTAACAGCGCGCCAACTGAACAAAATATTTTTTGGCATATAATTATTTAACACTGTGTATGTTTTTCAAATTTTATTAAATAATCAAACAAAAGAAATCCTGATAACAATCTGATGAAATTTAATTCCTTCATGGGTTCAACTTTATGATAGTGTATTCCCTAGAATAATTAATGAATTCACTTTAGAAATAAAGCTATAAAAGATAAGTAAACTTATTTATGAAGTATCTTTTGAAGAATAATTGAACGAAATTTTTTTGGAGAAATGGTATTATGCTTTAGTTATTCATTTGAACTAAAAATCGGGCGTTCTTAGATGTACAGTTTTGTAGTTAAGTAAACAAGTAGTTTTAACCAATAAAGAAAGAAAGAAAGAAACGTAAACAATTTGTGTAATTTAACAAAATGAAACGACGACGAAATCAGATTGGCATGGTAAATATATATTTCTGTTGATCGAGTAGAGGTAATATACTTTTCTTCTAAATGAACATCAACTGTTCGTATTTTATCCAAGTACATAATTTTAGTTTATTTTGAAATAAATTCAGCAAACAAAATGATTCAATTCTATTTCAGATTGTTAAAAAAAAATTTTTATTTTTCAGATTTGATACAAGAAAATCAAAACCGACTCATTGGGCGGATCCAAATAGTCTTAGTAGACGTGCAATTTTTGTCGACAAAGAAAATCCGGCTGCTCTCCGTCTTGAAAATGTTAAGGAAAGTGATCGTGGCGTCTATCGATGTCGTGTCGATTTTAAAAAGTCTCCCACTCGAAACATCAAGGTCAACCTGTTCGTTATCAGTAAGTAATATTTTTGTTCTCTATCTTTCTTAAAATGAATTACAGTACTTCATCTTGTATGTTTTTTTATCAAATGATTTAGCAAAATAGTTTTTTTAAGATTTTTCTTTCTTTACATCTATTTGTTAATTTCACCAGAATAAACCGAGGAAACTTAATGAACTGAATAAAATTCAGACAAATAATTACATACTTTAAGGGCTTCCATGAAGAGCAAAAATAGAACACCGGATGGATAGAAGAAAGGATAAAAGTCTACAGTGAGCGAATGCTGAGAATGTGCACTGGAAAAAGAGCTTCCGGAAACGTCTCAAGTCATCAAACATGATCTAAAATTGGCTCTATACAAGGGAAAAAAGTATGCTAGTTACAACAACGGCACTGTCAAGTAATGTCAAAATTCTTTTCTATATCTATTCAGCAATACTAATGACGGTCTTACAAGATTAAAATGACAAAGTGTATTATTTAAGTTATACCTATTACAGATATTATTATTGTTTTAAAATTTGTCTCCTTCGTAAAGGACAACAATAATATTTTCATCAACGGTTGAAATTATAAGCATTTATTATTCATATTACTAATAGTACTATATGATTATACCATTATAATTATTTCTTATAATATTATAGCTAAATGAAAATTTATTATAATTGCTAATTTTGCAATTTAATGTGAACAGTTTGTAATTTTGCTGACCTGAAAAAAATATGTAAAAGGGACTTAATACAATATGCAGTATTATTGTGTTTATTTACCAAAATATTTACACAAATATTATGCAAATAGTGATAGTGTAGTAATGTGTTAGCATAGCGTATAGAAGAGATCTCTTCTATACGCTATGGTGTTAGTATAAATATAACCAACTACGGTGGCATGCGGGCCGCATATGCGCAATAAGTAGCTCCCCCACCACAGCGTCAACTAAAGATACAGGCTGCTTCTAAAGTAGCACTCACTACTCATCGTGTTCTGTTCATGCGGTAATCGTTTTGACATTTTTGTGTCGCTGTCGAAAGCAGCACGCCGTCGAAATTAGTTGCGCGCGCACAAAAAAGGGAAGAATTTCTGCGATTCCTTTTGGGGTAATAGGCAATAAGTTTTTTTCTAAATGATGTACCTACCATAAGTTTTGACAGGCCCGAAAGAGAAGTACGTCATACCCTCATTCTTTTATATTTACTGTACGGTTCTTTTTGTTAAAATTTCTTACAACTGATATTGTGCGTGTGTAGTTGATTTCTAAAAAAAATACGTATGTTTGGTATACAATTCATAACTATAAAAATGATTCAGCTTCTTGGAATACTAACAGGAAGAAGACACCAGACACGATGATCCATCTTTGACTTCCCTTCAAAAAGTGATTTTTTCAAGCTCGTTTATTATTTCTATTTCTGCCCAATATATATCAAAATACAGATAAAATTTTATATATTATAACAAAATAATAAAACGCATATTATGTCATTCTGGAAAAGAAGTTATATTAGCCTACGTGATACACAAAAATGCGATGAGATTTAAACGTCTACCTTTGTACGAGCGTATCTGATCTAAATATTAAGAGTATAATAATAACATTTATAGCGTAATAAAATAAGATTCATTAGGAAGCGAAAGTAATTTTTTCAGAATTTTTTGATGAAAAATGAGCTTGTTAGAGTGTAGGTAGTAAACGAAACTGGTCGGCAGAGTGCCCTACCGTACTGCGCATTGTCACTATTGCGCTTGAACACCGTGCACTGATTGAAATGAGTTGAGGGGAACGGCGGACGCAACACATTCTCTCTCTGTCTCGCTACCCTCCCTACATGCTGCCGTAAATGGCGAACAGTGTTATACAGTTCTCTCTCGCGTATAGCTCGGTTTGTATTACAAACATTTCAAAACGATTGACAATTCTCATACGTCTCTGATCTACTTAAAACATTGTACACAAATTTGTACACAAGATTTGACACTTATACAAGCAATAATAATATATAGTGAGCCGGCCGCATTGGCGTAGTTGGTAACGTGCTCGCCTCTCATCATGTGGTCGTGGGTTCGAATCCCACTCAGGCACGACATATTTTCATACGTTACAAAAATAATTTTCATCCTTCATTGTAAACAGTTACACCCCAACGTCGTTGCTACCGGCCGCATTGGCGTAGTTGGTAACGTACTCGCCTCTCATCATGCGGTCTTAAGTTCAAATCCCATTCAGACATAGCATATTTTCATAAACGTTACGAAAAAATCATTTTATCCTTCACCGTCTGCATTAGCAGTAACAGTCGCAGAACAGTCGGACGTTAAACAAAAAAAAGAAAATCTGCGTCGCCAATGACCGTTGCAGTTGATGCGACGTTAAATTATTAAAAAAAAGAAAATATAAGTGAACATTTTGTTTGTGTTTACGGAATTTAACATCTTATTATCTAAGGTCGTAACCTTTATTATCAAAAATGCTGAGGACATGTTGAGTTAATGCACCTTTATACGGTTTCAATTTTACACTTCACACAGATCTTAACATCCATCACATAACTGAAACAATCCACTAGGCTTACAAACGATTTAAATCGAAATTACAAAACCATAAAAGCCGTGTTCTGAACAGTCCACATTTACCAGGTAAATCATTCACTCCACAGAAGGTGGAACAGAGATTTGGGATAGATTTACCGATCATCTGATTTCTTTTTCACGATTAACATGAATTATTAAAGTAGTTTCATTATGAAATTTTTAAAAATTGTCCATATAAATATGTTATTCATTTTACCTCCTATATTACTTAACATGCACAGCCAAAGCTTCCAGGCAACAATCAATACGACATCTAAACGCAAGGCTCATGCTAATGAATGGCGTTCTTCTCATAAGTTGTGAAATATATTTAATAAATTGTAAAAATGTTTACTGGGTGTACAGAGTTTCTTGTAGCGGTGGTGAAGTAATAAGACGGACAAATGCAAACAAAAAATAAATAAACTATTAATTTTTATAAAACATTAATTGTGTATTGTGAATTTTAATACTATTTTGATTTTACCTACTACAAAAAATTAATTTTTAATTTTGAACAAAAAAATAGGTAATTTATTTAATTGAATATTTATGATTCATCGATTAAAGATCTTATCCAGTTCTGTGTAATGTGCTTTGCCAGACCTTCATAAATATTTATTGATTCTCTCCAATTATCTAAAATGTTTTGACCTTTATTTCTTCACACAAATTATTTAATTACTGTATGACTTTTATCATATTGTTGTATTCGTTATTGTTATGCTATTTTTCAATTATTTATTTAATTTTTATTAATCTTATATTTTAATATTCAATACTTCGAAATTCAGTGTCTGTTTACAGGCCTATACTTTTTAATTTAAAAAAAAAAAATCTAATATGTGTATGTTGCAATCTGTTAAATATTATTACGAACAATAAGCAACCGTAAGATTCAATGAGATGAGAATGATATGTATGAAGTGTAAATGAGGTGTAGTCTTATACAGACTCAGGTCGACGATTACTGAGAAAGTATGGTTAACTGAACCCCAACCTCAAAGTACACCGGTAACCACTGACCAACCACTAGACCGTTCTGGTGGGTCAATGTATTACTAACCAAATTTAATTAACAAATTTAAAAATATGTTAAATACCTAATTATTATATGCTCAGCTGTAAATAAAAATAGATAAATTGAAAGGAAAAAACAGCTGATATACTAATTGTTATAAAATTTTAACCGATTGTAAATTTTTAATAATTTGTATAAAAAAATTTAAATAATAAAGTCAGGGTAATAACCATTGTTTTTCAAAATTTTTGAATATAGATGACTACTTTTAAGTTGCCTATATCATTAGACTGCTATTGAAAAAATGAAACGAACTTTCTTATTCGTTAATATTAGATTTATGTCGAGATTTCTTCATCCATTGTCAAAAACTGGAAAGTTCTTGAGAGGCTTCCCACCTAGTTATCCTTAATGGGAATTGAACTAACTGTCAGCAGTTAAAAATCTCTCTCGATGAACGGATACAAATCTTTTATTTAAAAAAAATACCTATCCAGGTTTATCGATTTCGTCACAACTTGTATGTTTCATCAGTGATTGTTGAAAGAGTTATATATTTGTGACGGGGAAGTTAAACTGAAGGCCTAATGATGATGACGTTGATGATGATGGAGATATGGAGAGGTCCCTTATCCATTTGTGTGAATGTGCTCCGGGTAGGTTGATATCAACGGCCATAATCTGGTGGACTTAAGTGACAGGATCTACGATGGCATGCATTATTCAATAATGGGAGTAAAGAGAAGATTTGCAAACGAACGAATCCATCTCTTTTCTCCTTTTATTTAACTCTTTTTCTGTTTCTTTTCAAATACTGGTACGATGCTCACTCCTCAAAATATGATCAATGTTTGAAAAGAGGTTAACGTCATTCAGATGATTGTTTGATAATTGTTTAATTAGGTTAGACATTAAAAAGTCTGGTGTTAAACACTCACTCGACTTTCTATTGCCAGTTTAATTAATGAAAAACATAACCTAATTTGAATCATAATGTAGTAAATATGTTTATTATGGCATTCATGATTTTATATTATTTAGCTCGTAAATTTTATTAAAACCTTTTCTTTATTTTAAACGGGGTACAACTGTTAAGGCAAATTTAATGATTCCAATAGTATTGTCAAATTTAATGGTTTCATTTGTTTGATAAAATTTAATGATGTAGGCTAAACGATCAAAAATTTAATATTTTCACTAAGTGACCGAATATTGTACTAGAATTATTGTTTTCTGGCCAAATTATTCGATCATAAAAATCAACAGCAATTTACAGTTAACCTAAACATTTTGGATAAAAATAAAGCATGATAACTTTATTTAGTTTTTAAATTATTATTTGGTTAATCAGAAAAACTTGTAGACATACCGTCAACATTTAAAACTTGATAAATGATATTAAATTTTTGAAAAATATTTGCAACTTTTTAAATTTCATTTCTTTTTATTTTCGACAAAAAGACTGATTAAAATACAATAAAAATAATTATTATTACGGCGAATTTATTAAATAGATACAATAGTATCTGCTTTCTCTGTAGAGGTGTGATTGTTATTCTCTTTGAAGTATCTCATTTTTTTATTAAATTCCATTTTATTATTAACAATTTGAATTTTTTTCATACCATCCGCGACATCAAAGCTAAGCGAGCACTAACCATGTCAGACACAGAAACGTTAAATTAAGAAATTTTACTTGTTTATATTTTACTTTTTTTATATATATTTATTTAAAGTCGCATCAACTGGTTGTTCATTAGCTACTACGGTGGATTAAGTAATATTAACTGTGGGATTTGTTACGTGAAAATTTTCAGACCCTGACGGGAATGGAACTCTGAACCTTTGCTTGGCAGACCAATGCACTAACCATTACGCTACGGAGACGGCCATTTTATTTTTTGTTATGTACTCTTTTTACTATAAGTGTATTTAGAGGATTCAATTTAGAGAAAACCTAATTTTATTTGGTTTCTTCAAGAAAATCTTTTCAATTACGACTACTTGCATCTGAGGAGTCAAAAGGGTGTATAATTTGTCCACAGCTCGGTGGCACCTAGAACGTTAACCGACCCTTACACACAAACCCTCACACACACGCGCAGCAACCCCTTATCTGCCTTACCTGCGTTCTACATTGTTCAGTCACCTACTAGGCGCTAGACTGCAATACTACCATTTTAGTTGTAATTACTTTTATCAAAATTGTTGGTGACTCACTAGTGAAAAGTCTAGAACACAGCTAAGGCAAGTATAGGAGTGCTGCGCGCGCGCGCGTGTGTGTGTGTGAAAGGATCGGTTTATATTCTAGGTTCCACCGAGCAGTGAACACATTACAACTACCACTCAGAAATATGGATTATTTTTACACCTTCTGAAAGAGTTTTAAAACCCAGCGAGCAAATTTTAATATTAATTCTCATTTTGATTCACTTAGTGAATTGTGTAACCCCGAATTCAACTAAAGCCTTTTGAGGTTATTAATAATGCCAATCACATCTTGGGTGCAGTTGCTAGTAAAATTGTCATCGTCATAAATGTCAGGACTAGATTTCCTGGAGGGTACTAAATTCAAACTTAATAAGCTGACATTTCTTAAAGAAGTTGGAATTTTCATCTGAGGTTTTCCTATACCTATTCTTCTATTTCCCTACCTATTCCTATTCCCTATTTCTTATTCCTATTCCTATTACCTATTCCTATTCTTCTGAGGTTTTCCTATACCTCGATGTCCGGTTGGCTTGTAAGTAAACACTTGTTTTGTTATCCGATCGTCTTGCCTCCGGAACAAATGATTATAGGTCTATCACTCGTCTCTGTATTTCTAAAGGGTTGATATCATCCCTTAGTTCATCCCTTATATCTCTATTTTTTATGGTTCATCAATACAAGGCCTTAATAATTTCATCTCTGAAGCCTCTATTCTTGACATCTGCTAAATTATCTCGGTCCAACACTCTGAAACTTTCATTAGAAGATCATTGTGAGTATTTATAGTCAAAATAAATAAGAAAACAATTATTGCAGTACGCATACTACACATATCTTTTCTTAATATACAATGTATTTACTCTAATAGTACTCCAAATGACAACTTGAACTGACTTAATTCAACTGATTGACCACAGAAGGAGGTAACTGTTATGCACATTCTCTATTAGGTTTCTAGAAAGGAACTAGTGCAAAGGCTTTCTTCCGAATTTTGGAAGCAATAATAAACAGGTAAATTATACCAGAAGAAATACATAAAACGATTCTTGGAAATAAATCATAAAATAATATACTTACGTAGAAACATTAGAAAACACTAGAAACTGAATAAAACTTAGTCACAATAAGAGTCGATATCACCATTGCACTCTTTCCAGGTAGTAATACTAATCATATAACAATACACTCTTTTATACAAAACACCGTCTCACCTAATAATCTCACCTTAACCGGTTTTAGCCAATGTTACAGTATTTTTTACTGTACACATATGATATTAATTCAACTGTTGATTTTACAATACTTTAAAGGATATCATCGGACCTCCGTTTTAAAAACTTCCGTTTTTCGGGATGTACAGATGTCGTTTAGTTAGGATCAATAAATAAATTTCTTGCATTAATAAATTACATGTTTATCTGCGCATTTGGTAAAATAGATCTGGACATCCCTTTTGTGTCCAGTGAGATAAGAATATTTGCTGTCAAACATGAAGCTCGTCTACATGGCCACATCCATCCTGAAGCAATTCTACTTCTTGATAATGAAAATGTTCCTAGAAAGCTTAATAAGAAGAAGCTCTTCGAACTAGTGAAACAGTGCAGTGTGATGTGTTAAAGCAGAGCAGTATGAAGCGCAAAAGTGGTGAATAGTTTTACGCATATGAAACATTGTTGAATGGATTATATAATTTAAGTATTTAGTTTTTAAAAGAATATAAACGAAAAATTAATGGTTGGTCTTTTAGACCAGTTTTAATCTATTTAAGTACAAAAAATTCGATTAAACGACTAAAATCTTTCAGGATAAATTTTATGACGACGACATACGTGTCCATTGACACAAGTAGTATAGAAACAAGCATTCTGGCACAAACATCTAGAATATCCCGAATTTTCCAAAAAAAAATTCCGGGATTACCGAGACCTTATTCCTGTTTATCCGAGTTTTACAAAATTTTTCAGAGAATGTCTCCAATTTTCCGAAAACATGTCCGGGAATACCTAGGCTTTTCTGGAAAAAATTCCAGAATATAAAAAAATCCATTATTTTATTATGAATTTTCTGGACGTAACTGAAGTAGAGTTGTTATCCCGAAATTACTGAAAAAGTTATCCGGGATTACACCAAACTTTATTTAAATCCTGGAATTCTCTCTAGGAAAGTTTGGTGTAATCCCCGAAAATTTATTCGGTAATTTCGGGATAACAACTCTACTTCAGTAACGTCCAGAAAAATTCATAATAAAATAAGGAATTTTTCTTTATATTTTGGAATTTTTTCCAGAAAAGTCTAGATTTCGCCGGACATGTTTTCGGAAAATTCGAGATAAACCGGGATATTCTTGGAAAATTTCCGGAAAATTCGGGATGTTCTGGATGTTTGGGCTCAAATGCTTGTTTCTATACTACTGACACAAGTTACAATAAATTTAATTTGGTAAGCATTAAGTCGAATGAAGAAGTTGTGAGGCTGGTGGGACTGAAAACTATGGGAGACCTTATACATACGACAAGGAACAGACAGGAGATAATAGAAGTGATTGTTGACATCCACTAGTGGATAAGCTTTGGAAGAAGAAGAAGAAGATTGGAAGTAATCTGATTCTTAAATCTATATCTTTATGCGGTCATGTTGTCCGATCACTTCTCGTATCATTTTGGTGAGCGCTCTACCTTGAATATTGTTTTGGTAGAAAATTTTTGATAAATGATATTTGTACTATTTGTCATGTCATTTATTCAGTTTCAATATACGCATACTGATGCACAAGTTCATTCAAAGTAAAATAGAGAACAGAAAACGTTGGGTGTAAATATTATTAAACCAAAGCAAATAGAGAAAGCACTAAAAACGGGACATTTCTATACATAGTACATTTATACTTTGTGTTTTAATTTCAACGGCTGAACTTTCAGAGTAATTTATATTCTGTATTATATTTTTATCATGGGATATCTGATTGCCGTTCATGCATTATTGATATTCCTTCGGTTGAGTTATGAATAAATTTCTGGATTATTCATTTTAATACTCTACTATTTCAGCTTTAATTTAGAAACATAAAAAATACGTACCGTATTTGAATTTGATCCTCTGTTAAATTTTTTCTGTAAACATTGATTGAAAAAATAATAATGAAGTTATCGTTGATGCAATTTATTTTAAAAACTTTTATTGCTTTTTAGGATACTCTATGGGGTTTAAAATTATAAACGGGTATTTTCATTGTTTTGTTTCTTCATCGTTGAACTTCAGTTGTTAGGCTCATAAATTATATAAATATTTATTTATTTACAGGCTAACGATAAATAATATTTTTGTTATAAATATTTCACCACACATGATTATAACCCACCAGGTTGGTTTACTGGTAAAGGCGTCGCCACGAGTCAGCTGTTTAACAGCTGATTTTTGAAGATGAAAGTTTTTTTTTTGTAATCCCAAATTTGTGTACGTTGCAATCTGTTCAATTCAGAACAATAAGCAACCCCATAACCCAATGAGATGAGGATGATATGTATGACGTGTAAATGAGGTGCAGTCCTGTACAGACTCAGGTCGACCATTCCTGAGAAAGTATGGTTAATTGAACCCCAACCATCAAAGTACACTGCTAACCACTGTCTAGCTTTCAAATTCGTATAAAAGTAACTACCTTTACTAGGATTTGAACCAGGAACCTTCGTCTCCGAAAAAGAAAAGATGAAAGTTCTTTTCATCCGAAAAGATGAAAGTTGTGTGGTTTAAATCCTAGTTTCGTACATCAACGTCAAGTTTTATCGCATCTATTCATGATTCAAATACAAATCATAAAAATGATCTCTTTAGAACACTAGCCTCCTGAAATTTATCCGGGAATCCCCCACGAAGAGGTATCATAGTGCAGTTCAAATTATATCAATACACTACAATAGGTTCAATTCATTAAAACAGTAGGATATTACTTAAATAGGGAACGTACGAAATGGTTAAACAGGGATTTTTTTGTTATTATACTGCATTAGCTATCGCTAAAGGGATTTTTTCATTATTTTGTAAATTACCATAATCAACTGTTTAAAGTAGTAATTGATTTATTTTTATCGCGTATTACAAAAATTTGCAAGTAACCAATGTAAAATATAGTTTAAATCGTTCTGAAAACTTAATTCGTAAATAAATATTAGTAATCAAAAATACTTTATGCGAGATAAACTTTCTATTAACATATTTTATGCAACATTATAATATGAATTACAACAATAAAAATAAATAAAAACAATTAAAAAAAATTGTAGAGGGAATTTTTTAATATCAGACAGGGAAATTGTTTTAAAAAAATCTAAAATATCTGTCAGAGGAAAACGTTACTATCCTCCAGGGCCGCTGTCTATTCAACGGCCCTGACTACTATGCCGGGTCCCGGGTTCGATTCCCGGTCAGGTCTGGAATTTCATCTGTAAGTCACCTCATATTATTTCCTACGCACAAGCCCAAGGCTTATGTAAGTATCATTACTCAATTAAAAAAAAAAACAATACTATCCTCGTACTTGTTTAGTTTAAGAATCAAAATGAATGTCCGAGTGACACTAGGGCCTATTGAATGATAGTTTCCTTCATGTCGTAACGCCATTTTCATTACACAAATCATCAGATTTGCTAGTTGTTCTTTTATAGTTGTGGATAAACAAAGTAGGATAAACGAAGCGAAATCAGCGGAATTTACGATTTTCTGTAAAACTCCACAGTAAAATTGCTCCATTCCATGTTGAGTCAATTTACGTTGGTGACTATGTAAACTTAAAATAGTTTTAGATACAGCATCAACGTAGGAAATAAAGTGAATGAAATATTTTACGGGTAGAAGATTCACAAGAAAAATAGTACGGTCTGGCGCACCCTGTATTTTTGTTGTAGTTAATTCTTTATTCTTATTATTTAAAATTTTCCCTTCTACGCCTACGCAACGTCAATAAGTGCAGACAGTTACAAGTTGTAAACTTTCAATGTAGCAAAACTGAGAGTTTCCCCTTTCCATGATACCTAAAACCAAGGCGTGCATGTCAACTGTTCCTTTAATGCCTACCGACCCACCTATCTACTTTATTTCTGTATAAAACTTTTCACCCTTGTAATTTTAATAAAATTTTATTGAAAAAATACGTGTTACAAAAATATTGTCAATTTTCTTAACGATATATTTTAAAGTAACGTTCAAAAAATGTCAGTATAGCTACATTTTTTTAGTTTATTTTAAGTCACATCAACATCTTGGTTATTAGCGACTACTTTGGGGTAAGTAACTTAGTAACTAAGTTTGTAATAATTTTCCAGACCCTGGTCGGGAATCGAACCCAGGACCTTTGCACCGTAGCACGCTAACCTGGATAATATGAAATTGTTCAATAAAAAACGGTGTGCTAGTTTAAAGAACGAACTTCAAAGCTCACTGGAAATTAATTTATTTGGAACGTTTTTCTTAGAATTCAAGGTTGAAAATTTTCAATTTTTTGGACTCACTTATAGATACCGTAATCGATCTCTCCTGAATCCCATTCCCTCAATTTTTTATAAAGAAACGAGCATGTTATATCGCCCAGTAGTTAAATTAAATACACACAGTAAACTTTAAATTCATCCTCAGATTCCGCACCAGATTACTGTACCAAATCATCAGCAAAAATCAAAATTTTTAAAAAATTTGGACAATTAAAACCCCTTTGAAATAATTTCAGACTAAATTTAAAACATAATATTTACCCTCGTTATGCTAGTTCCAGGGCTAAAGAATAGTTCATTTCTTATCACATAGTCAGCCAAGCATTTAAAAATAGAAGAGGTAGAGGTGTAAAAGACACTATTCAGAATTATCTCCTCTGAGAGTAATGAATTTTGCCATTATACAGTCAGACCCTGTGGTGAATAAAGTGAAGGAGTCATTTACAGGGTGAAAAATAGATGATTTTCAGAGGGCCTGGCATGCTGACAAGTACATTTTTCCACTCTGTGAGGAAGGTAATTGTTAGCCACCTAACTCCTCATTTTACTTAGTACCTCCAGAGGTTCAAACCAGCTTTTAGGTTGATGACGACAATATAATTTAATTTCATTATAATTCATCAATATCAATCAGTATAATTTAGATTTATTGAATAAAAATATGAATAATAATAAAACGTATAGAAAGTAAACCGACATGGTAAGTTGAACGTTAAAAGGATTTTTAAGGGTACCCGGAACGGAGAAAATTAACAATTTTCATAAATCCGGTTTTTTGCACATTATTAAAATTAAAAATTTTCTGCACCAATGGTGTATAATTTTTTGGGGTTTTTGCAATTTATAACCCCCCAAAAAAAACTAAAATATGTTGAACCCTTACGTTATTTTCTAATCGTTATCAGTTTGCATAAACACATCTATTTTTTGAATGACAAACGATAAACTCATAATTTTGTTTTTGTTTTAAAACTTAAAGTTGGCATTAGACCAGCTGTGAATGCAACAGTTGAGGAATTTCCAGATTATGATCCTGGAATGTATTAGAGGTAACTACTTTGAAGTAGACTACTTATTTGTTCTCTTTTAGTTTTTCTTGTTTCCCGTAAACAGCAATTTTTGACACACAGGGAACATTTTCTCAGCCAAATGTGAACGGATTTCAATGAAATTTTTGCACAGCCTTTCTTACCATAATTTAAATGTAGCTACTGAACTAATATTACAGGAAAAAATTGTTTAAATATTTATTTTTCACTTAAATAGGCAACAAATTATGCTTTTCAAAAGTGGTAATTTCAAAAATAATTTTCTTATCTTCTAACAATATATGTAAACATGCTACTAATTTTGTGAGTGTAGAATAGCATGAAAAGTAACCACAAAAAAATTGAACAGGATAACTGTAGCAGTTTTTGATAAAATGTTCCTTACATTAGCATTACGGAGATAGGCATTCCGGGTCCCCTTAAGGGATTTGCATCTCTATGAATTTTTACACTTGTGATAATGTTCTTACTTCTTGGACTATATAACTAACTCCAGAACACCTCTGGCTTGATAATGGAAACCTTCATTTTTAAATGTTAGCATGATTGGTGTAATAATTTAGGTTACAGAACGTAAAATATTTTTAATAACAAGGTTTTGGCTTCAGGAGGTCATAAACGTGAAGATCATTGAAAATTCGGATAACGGAATATGTGTCTCATTATTTATTAGGCATATACGTTACAGAGAGCGCTAGAATTTTAAACGTAACAGACTAAGTCTTATTTCGTTTTGATTTTAAATTTCACTTAAGCATGGACTAAATTTTATTTTAAACATTTGTTTGGCTTCAGGTCATAAACGTAAAGATCATTTAAAATTTGGATAAAGGAAAATTTGTCACTGTACTTACCATACTTAAAGCGCGAGAATATTAAAAGTAACAGACGAAGTCTGATTTTATTTTATTTTAAATTTCACTTAAGCATCGACTAAATTTCATTAAAATTATATTCGTTTATTAATATTAAGAGAGGCATCGGAAGACGACAAATGTCCTGGCTAAAGAACTTGAGGACCTGGTTTGCTATTTCTAATACAGGACCCTTCAAAGCAGCAGCGAATTTACTTATGATTGCCAACATTCAGTAGCAAATAGCACTGAAAGAAGAACAAGAAAATTAATATTAATGAAAAATTGTTTTTATGTCACATAAAATAATTAATAAATTCCATTTTATATCGGTGGTGTTGTAATTCCAAATCGAAGTCTGTTTTATATTCAAATCATACAATAGCCTTTATTTAAAAGAAACCCGATTCTTTTCCAACTAAATCCTTGCATTACGTAAGTTTTTCTTTTATTGTTAAAACTCGCTTTTTCTTACAACCTTCACATTTTAAAACTACGACATTGTCGGTTCAATCAATCAATGTAATTGATTCAAATTTTTTCTTTTCAATTGTATATTCTTTTTAAATTTCACCTCTCATTATTTTCACGAATACTTAATGTTTGTTTTTTGTTCCGATGATAAAATATTCTTTCTGTGGTATTACTTTGAAGAGTTTTCAAGTTGTGTCGATTTTATTAAATTGTTACGGTGTGGATTTTGAAATCTAAATATATTTGTTACTTTTCATTGTTGTTTCAAATTGTTCATAAGTTTTTTCTTTCATATTTGCATTAGAGCATTACTAATGCTTTCTTTCACGTCACTGCCTCTTTGTCTCAAAATTGCGTGATCAGATTTGTTTAAACACACCAGATTTAATGTAGATTTTACAGAGAATCGGAAATTGCTGCTAAACTAAGAGTTTACCAAAAAATATTGCATAGAAAAGTATTAGTGTTTTTTTTAATTGTGTTCAGTTTTTATTATTTGAATTTTGAGCCTGTAAACAAAATGATGCAGTTTTTCTCATAGTCACATAACTACACCAGCTGAACTAAGCATAGAAATTCTAACTGATCATAGAAATTTTTAACACCATAAGTTATATCATTTAAAATAGGTTTTTCAACTTTTTTATTGCACATTTGTCCTAAAATGCACGGTAAGACTGTAGTACGTTTTAAAAGAATTTCGACTGAGAACATAGGAGTCCCACCATAAAATTTCCCTGGGGTACAATTATGTTAATTTAATGATCCCAGTAAATATAACAAGTGAGAGGTGTTTAAAACCGGTTCGGTCATTTTTAAAAACTGTTTTTCTGAAATAAAGTGACCTACCTTTTTTTGGAACTGCGAAAAACACTCTAAGTCGGTCGCTTGAAAAAACTGTAATTTTTTTTATTTCACATGAATCAATGCAGTATATTTCGTTCCTGTACGAAATAAACACTTTGGCGGACATCTTTCTAATAGACGCCATGTTTTTGGCTTCACGAGTCATGAAACATGATTATCATTTTGAATCTGGTTTTCAATTTAAGTTTATGACAGGTGTGCGTAAGTATATACATACATACAACTACATACTCAACTGACTCTTTATAAGATACATAAATACATAATGATATTTAAGGCATTTTGTTATATTTAATGATAATCCGTGAAGGAAAAATTCCTTAAAATTTCCCAAATTAATTGTATATTTTCTGTTAGAATTCTGTTGATGTATCAATGTATTGTGAGGACATTGTTAAGTACTAATAAGATATATTGTAAAATGTATATTAGACAAAGAGCGTACGTAATTGAGAGAGGCAAAGATATGGTTTTAGAGTAACTTGCAAATAAGGCAACGGTTCTAGTTAAAGGGCGAAAAGGTATTATTGTTAAGGGAGAAATCAATAGGCTGACAGGAAGTCCTGGTCGTGTAGGCAATTTGTCTTATGAATTGGTTAGCTAGACCGAGCTGTAGATCCTAGAATGGGCTTACGGTTTGAGCGGGATAAATGTTTTTAACGGTTGTTCAGTCCACAAACGACTTTCAGTTGGGTTTCTCCACTACATTACGTACTTTCAACTTTGAATAAGTATTCTTAGAATTCTTTCAGTGGGTAGGTTTTTTTTACTTATTGTTACTTTTTTTAGTTTGCCGGATAATTAATTCACTAACTATTAAAACGCGTTCTTTTTTACTTTCTTTTGCCCTAAAATGTAGGTTAGGAAGTTATATTTTCGTATAAAATTTTCTAAATTGAGTTTCTACCAGAAAAGCACGTTTTCAGGTCGTCTAAGCCCAAAAAAGCATGTTCTTCCCGCGTACACGCGCGTGTGTAGGCTATATGTGTAAAAACAAAATAATTTTAAATCGGCAAATCATAAGAAATTGCTAATTAAAACATAAGTACCATGACGGGAATCGAGACAAACATTTCATCAAAATCGATCAACCGGAAGTAATAACCAGAAGCAATTTTTCACTTTTTGCGATTTTTTTTTTTTTGAAAACTGCTGGTACGATTTCGATCAAAATTGCCTCATTTACAACATATTTTGTTCTCTACATGATAAGCGGCGTGTTCGGAGCTTTGCTTTTGTGGTAAAATAATTTTATTTTAAGACTGCGGCCTTACTATGTATTTTAGATCAAAAGTGTCTAATCAAACTTATAGAAAAATAAAAAAGACTTACAAGTTTTATTCGAACTTTTAAACCATATATTGCTCTTTGAAATCAACGTCTAAAAATGGATTTTTTTTAACATGACTAGAATAAATTTTTTAAATAGGTCAAGAAATTTATCGTTTTTAATTTAGTGTTATGAATTTGGGTGAAAGTGCAAAAAAATAAAAGCTTTTGAAAATTAAAGAAACTTATTTATCTGTCTTACTTCGGTCTGTTGCAGTAAGTAATTGTACATATACTGCCCATCAAAATTTAAACGTTTTTACGTTGGCGAGAGAAAGTCGTGTGATTTTTTTTATAACTTGTTTTTTAATAAACACTGAACAATGTAAATTCATTGATGCAGTTGTTGTAAATGTAAACAAAACTCATTTTAACTGTCTTAAGATTTTGTAACAGTGTTTCATCAATTTGCCCATCACATGCAGATGGAGTGTTAAACTAATTGCACTTACCCTACTAGTTTCAGGACTACAAAAAAATGTTCAATTTCTTCCCTTGTATTCAGTCAAACGAATGATTGAAGCGTTTAGGGATCGATCAAGTAGCCGTGTAATTGACTCTAATTAGATTTATCTCATCTAAAAGCAATGGGTTTCACGGAAACTGCATATTGTAGTAAATTTACCTACTTTTATGTATTTTTCTATCAAGTTTATATACCAAAGAATTTATTGCTACAATAAAATTTTACTTATACTCTTTAAACTGATGAATGTATTTTCTTTGTGTGTGACTCCGACCCGACTACGTTTCGTTAAGTAGTTGTATTGATTCCAAGTACTACGTTTGTAATACGTTTCTGAAGTAAATTATTTTTTTAAACAAAAATAACACTGAATGAATTCATCACGTAATTTCTTAGACTGCATAAAACCGAAGATAATTACCACATTGAAACAAAAACTAGAAATAGTAACTGTTTGTGGATTAAGTACAAAACATTGTAGTTTAACATTTACTACAAATAGTTAAGTTAGGAATAAGAACTTAAGTATGAGTTGATTGTTAATAAGATTTAACAAACAATTTTGTAAGTATAGTAACGTACTAATATAAGTTAATGTTAGTATTCTAAGTTCTAATAGGAATACTGATGCGGTATTAGTCGACAGGTGAGCAGAAAATGTTCTAAGTCAACCTAAATGATGATGGATGATGATAATCGTGTAGCATACTTATTTCAAAGTATGAGACTTACAAGTGTGAGGCGGTAGCAGTCGTTGTCGTGGAGATGTTACGCCGCTAATGAGTATGTCGTGTGTGAAGTAAAGGAACTTGTCTTGTAATGATAACGGTTTAGTTCCTTGTGCAGAATGATACATTCTAACGTTTTAAGGAAAATAACAACAGATTTTATGTTAAAGTATCTTCTTCATGGATATTCTATGTAGAATGGTATTTTAACGATGATATCAAAAACTTGTTAAAGATTATTTTAAAATACTTTTATCTTTTGTTATCCTCACAGAACAAAATTGTAAGCTTGTCTTAATAAAAAGACTATTACTTCTTGAGTTTTACCAGCGACTTCATTGATTTTTATATTTATCCGAAATGTTTCTTAAACATATTTCAAAATAACACCTAATATTATAGTTTCTTCCTGAAAAACCAATCGAATTTTTTCAACGTTACAGATAAAACCCCACTAATCCGACCTTTTTTAAACATGTAAAAATGTTTATATTTAGGCCCCTATATATTTGTTTATAAAATAACAAAACTATTCTGTAAATTTATAGCATAATAATATGAATTTACAAATTAATTACAATAATTTTGGCAGCTATAACTACTTAGAAATTACAATAAACTGGTTGATAATGAAATGTTTTGAAACTTAACTAGGACTTAAACAAAATTTTACTTAAAATAAAATTATGATAACTTTAGCTCAAATGATTAATTAATTAATTCTTACTTACGAAACAAAACTATTGTACACTAACTACTCGATACGCAGAACTGCTACAATAAGCAACGTTTTGTATACAAACTGGTATTACAATAACTTCATAATGACTCAATCAGATTTTTACTAACTTACAAAAACATAACAGCTTTTATAAAATAGAATTGTTTTGAAATATAAAGAACAAATAGAATACATTTTTTGTCATAATTCTCTCGACTGGTTTGATGCAATTATGCAAGCAGTTCGTTCTCTTGGGCCAGTTTTTCATATCTACACACACCTCCCCTGACAATTCACTCCCTAAATAT
This sequence comes from Catonia carolina, assembly GCA_035578175.1. NCBI lineage: Eukaryota > Metazoa > Arthropoda > Insecta > Hemiptera > Achilidae > Catonia > Catonia carolina. Next base: position 21,501,105 of record JAQMRL010000003.1, on the reverse strand, counting down.
AACCTTCCATTATTGATAGAGCAATACCTGGGATATGCCCCCTAGCCTATCCCTTCTTCTGGTAGGATATTTCCATATACTTCTTTCATTCACTCGTCTAAGAACCTCTAAATTACTAATTTTTTTCACCCACCTAATCTTTAACATTTTCCTACACCACTTTTCAAAATCTTCTATCCTCTTCGTTTCTACAACCCTATCACCGACGTTTCACTCCCCTATATGCTACACTCCAAACATAGTGTTTTAAGAAATTTGTCCTAATCTGTAAATCAATGTTTGTAGCCAGTAAGTTTTTTTTCATTTTAAAGACCCTTCTAGTACTTTGACATGACCCTTCCTACTTTTGACATGACTTGTGCTTCTACCGTCCTTTGTTGTTTTACTCCCTAGATAGCAGAATTCCCCAACTTTTTGTACGTATTCCTTGTTTGTGAAATTTCCCATCTCTTCTAAACCACTCTTGCTGCTGCACAACACTTCTGTTATGTTCTTACAATAAATTAGAGAATTAAATAACAATAGAAACAACATAATAAACTCTACGCGGATCTTCCACTCAACACTACAAAATCATCAACAGAATAAAGACATTCGGTCGCCCGGCAAGTGGAAAGTAATAAATTACACTTACTCAAAACACAATAACAGAATACCAGGCTGGCAAATTTTACAATACAATTTCAATCGTTCCGTGTATCCGCTGAAAGTCATGTATTTTTTCTCCATCAAGCTCTCCGTCAAAATCAATGGGAAATTTAATTAATTTAAAACAGAATACACTAATTAATTAATTATTATACATTTATTATGCATAATGTATAACAAAAATATTTGTATAATCTATTGAGCTTATTATTTGATAATATAAATACAGTATAATACTAGAATTAACATGATTTGGTAACTTACAGATCCTTCAGTGACAAAGCAAGTTAAATTATATCACTAAAACATTGCATTAAAATACAGTACGTATGAAACCATTGTATTATTTTATTCATGCATAAAGGACTTGGTACTTCATTTATTTACTGAATTACAAAATAACTAATTATTCATAAAATGATAATATCAATTAAAGCAATGAACAATTGTTGTGGTAAAACATAAAACTATGATCACAGTATACATGGAATAATATTACGAAACTATGTTCTGCTATAATAATTATAGCGTCATTTCAGTGGCTCATTTGTAAAGAATATTGCTTTGTAAAATTACAGTATTTGGGTCATAATGAGTGGTATTTGTACTGAATTTACTCTTTATCGTTTGAATTAAGAGATGATTATCATGGGAAATATTGGTTACTAGACAATATTTTAATTATCATCCCCGCTGATTACTACTGGAATTGATAACAAACCGTTCGAATTATCTGACGAATATTTTTCAAATCCTATTTTGATGCTGTATTCATTAAAGAAATTTAAAAAGTTTTTACTATAAACTATCATAGAATTATAACATTTGTTTTCAGTATGTAACAGTACAGCTGATGGTAATCGATTTATACAGGTTATTTGACATTTTTATTAAATCAATTTCATTTTTATTTTAAATGTACTATGATAATTATTTGTGATAGTTAAAAAATATAGTTGAAGCCATTTTTTAATATATTTAAATGTTTTTTTCGGTTTTATATTGTTATGAACTGCTGAAATTATAAGAAAAAGAAAAAATAACTCGATTTCGAGGTAAGAATGCAAAGCATTCACAATATTTTTGTAATTTTGTAATAACAATTACGTTTTAAAACCACATAATATATTTATATATATATTTGAAATAATTTCTAGTTAGATTTAATTTGTTAATATTTTGATATATTACTGCGTAATTGAAGTCATAAAATAATTACTATAGCCAGTCGGTGACTGCATAATTTGGGGGGGGGGGGGAATAATGTTGGTGAAAGAAAAAACTGCTTTATAGTTTTAAATTCTTCTGTAGTCAAAAAAATAATTTAAAAATTTAATTTAAAATACGAAAAACGGCTTGAATCTCATGAAAGTTTTTTTCTTTATTCAAGAAATTCACAATCTGTTAGATACAATCTGTGAATGTGATAACACAAAATATAAAAAAATTAACATGATAAATAAACGTGAGTGGAGACTCAGTCCCGTGACAGAACTCGACGTGAATAGATAAGTGCAGCATTTAGATCACTGTAATGGATAGTAAATTCCAACTATTCCGAAATATAAAATTTGGTAAATTTATTTACACTGAAGCATCCAGTTAAATATATTTATAGGCCTACACTTTTTATAAAAGAAATTTTTATAATTTTAACTAAACGAAATTAGTAAAGAAACGACAGACCAGAACATCTCGTCCTAGAGACCTGCGGAACCGATCTATTGCGGACGATAGCTCACGTCCGACCATTGAAAATGAAAATAAAACTTTTTCAATTTTTATAAAATCTAATTTTATAACGTACCGTTCCGTTATTTTTATAAAAAATAAGCCTAATAGTTTTAAATCCTGATCAAAGGCAGTTGTAGGCTACGATCCCGTAAAGGTGACCGGGAGGCCATCTTGTAGATCCACCGGTACGCGAGTGGGCGGTTCCTATACAGCGGACATTTTATTACTTTCCAACTATTCCGAAATATAAATTTTGGTAAATTTACGTACACTACAGCATTCAGTAAAATATATTGATACGCTTTTTATAAAACAAATATTTTATAATGGTAACTGAACGAAATTAGTAAAGAAACGACAGACTAGCACCAGAATGTCCTCAAGACCTTAGGAAACTGATCTATTGCGAACGATAGGTCACGTCCAAGCATTGAAAACGAAAATAAACCTTTTTTAATTTTTATAAAATCTAATTTTATAACGAACCGTTCTGTTATTTTTATAAATAATAATTTTGCATCCTGATCAAAGGCAGTTGTAAACTACGACATCGTCTTTACGATGTCGTAGTTTACATCTCCCGGTCTCCCGATCTCCCGGTCGCAAAGGCGACCGGGAGGCCATCTTGTAGATCCAATGGTACGCAAGTGGGCGGTTTCGATGGAGCGGAAATTTTATTACTTTCCAACTATTCCGAAATTTAAAGTTTGGTAAATTTATTTACACTATAGCAACCTGTTAAATATATTAATACACTTTTATAAAAGTAATTTTTTATAATTTAAACTATACGAAATTAGTAAAGAAACGACAGACCAGAACATATCGTCTTGGAGATCTGCGGAAACCGATCTATTGCGGACGTTAGGTCACGTTCAAGTATTGAAAACGGAAATTAAGTTTTTCAAATTTTATGTAATCTTAATTTTATAACGTACAGTTCTGTTATTTTTATAAATTGTAATTTTAAATCCTGATAAAGGCAGTTTTAGCCTACGATCCCGTAGAGGCGACCGGGAGGCCATCTTGTAGATCCATCGGTACGCGACTGGGCGGTTCCGATACAGCGGACATTTTATTACTTTCTAACTATTTCGAAATATAAAATTTGGTAAATTTACGTACACTATAGCATGCAGTTAAATAGGGCCTACTCAACAAAAATTTAAAAAATAGTTGTAGTAGATCTGAAATAATATTATTTTCTAAAGAAACAGAACAAAAAGTAGAAATTTTATGAATCCTTGTGTAAATTATGCGAGTAAATGTGGAATGTATTTTCTTTTTCGATAAAATCTTTTGTTAAAATTGGTCACAATTACCAAACCGACACTGGGAAAGAATTGTACGCTAAATTTATATAAAAAATACAAGGTGGAAAAGTTATTTTGGTACCGACTTGATAATAGGTTATTTAAATTCTTTTAACATAACAAAATCGGTCGATGTAAAAACAACTGCAATGTTTTACAGCAGAATCACCCGCATTGCGAGACAATGATTAAAGACAAAAAACTTCAAAAAAGATCTGCAAAAGTTAACTGAATAGGAGATAGTTAACGTCTGTTGTGATTTATTTTATATGAAGGGACGATCAGAAAGAAATAAAACTAAAAACAGTTCCTTTTTTTGTGAAACGAGTTAAGCTATAGGAAAGAAGACGTTTGCTTTTTGCTCGCAACAATTTTAAACTGCTTAGACATTCTCCCCAGGTACCTACTTCGTACTGTAGTTTTACTTACTCTTACAATGTAAGAATAAAGAAGCAAAAGAAAATGTAAAGAAATACTGTACCGTATTAGAAACTGAACAGATTTACTGTTGCTATCTCAATTGCGACCCTTTTCACCATTATGGAAATATATTCCTCCCCTCCCTTTAATATCCAATTCCCCCAGCACCCCTATATTACTTCAGTTTATTATTACAAAGGAACATGAAATGGTACTTGTAAAAGTTGAAATCTATTGAAATATTTTCTAAGAAAAGTTTTGTGTAATACTTCATACAGTACTAGTAGTGCTGTAGTAAATATTTGATAAATTTTCTCCTTTCGTACAATGCCTAGTATTATTGAATCGTGATTTCCTTTTAAATATTCTATGCAAATCACGGAATATGAAAAGGAATATTGCTTTATACTATGTCAGACTTACAAAAATCAATTTAATCTAAGAGTAGAAAAAAATTCTCTTTTTGTTTCAATTTTACAAAATTTCAATTTTAAATAAACAGTTGAGTCCTTTTCATTATTTCATATTTCTAATATGCTTTAGTAGATGTTTAATAAAGCTGATTTAAATGTACAAATAATTCATGCACTTTCATTACAAATTAACATTTCAAATAATAATAAAAATACCCAGAGTCTGACTTACCTACTATCACAAAATCCATAATTTATATTTTATTTCCAACTGTATTTTATTTACTTGTGATGTGATGCTCCTTGTTTTCAATCATAAGATGCAAAAATTTAATAAAAATCTGGTGTGAAACACTCACACAACTTTCTCTTGCCAATTTAAATAATTAACAATAAACCTAATATTAGTAATAAAACATTATAAATAAAAAAAACTAACCTCAATAAACATAACTTTATTTTAATCATGAGTAAAAGACGCGAAATGAAAATCAACCTCAGTTTGGTTTAAAAATACGGAAAATCACTCTTTCACGCTAAACTAGGCTCTGTACAAAAAAATGCTTTAAAGCATTAAGTTGTACATCTTTTAATTTCCTATAAATTTTATTATATACACTTTTCTCGTAAAATGCATACTAAGGCCGAAATCTTTAAAAAATCAATTTTTCACATATTTTCGTGAGAAAAAAACAGAAAATCGCAAATTACCGCTAAACTAAGCGTTAATACAAAAAATTGTTTGAAATAAAAGTTGTAGGATTTTTAATTTTCTACCATTTTTATTATATAAATGTTATCCAATGAGGGCCTAAAAAAAAAAAAAAAAAAAAAAATTGTTGCGCTAAAATGCATATTAAAGCCGTAATCTTAAAAAACCACGTTTTTACGAGAAAACACCCTCACCAAGAATTTCAGCAAACATGGCGCCTACCCTATCTTGTAGAGAATAAAAAATTGAGTAAATAAGCCGATTTTTAAAAAAAATCGTAGGTCCAGTTTTTGAGAAAATCGCAAAATAGTGGAAAAATTATACGAATAAACTACTACTTCCGGTTGACCGATTTTGATGAAAATGTTCGTGTCGGGTCCGGTAGTGGTATGTAACTTAAGTTTCGAGTTTGAAGTTCGTACGACGTTCCGTTCTTGAGATATTTTGTATACACACACACAGACCAATCTCTAAAACACATGTTTTTTGGGTTCAGGGGGTCTGAAAACGTATAGATCCGGTGAAAACTCGATTTCGAAAAATCGACATGAAAACAATACTTTCCTTCCTATACATTCATATAGGCAAGAGAAAGTAAAAATAGTTTCAAAGGTTTTGTCAAAGTCGGTAAAGTTGGAAAGGAGACCGTTTTAAAGTTTTATCGCACCTTAGTTCCACGAGTTTTAATTTATGGTTGTGGGTGTTGGATCAAGATCTAGTTCAACATCTTGGATTTTGGTCCATGGCAACTTCTCAGCAGATGTATTATCAGTCTTGTCATAGACTGAGATACACGTCTAAGGAAAATGTTGGTCTGTAAACACCCGAAAGAAACCGTTTTAATATTCTATCACACCTTAGTTTTCCCGGTTTTATTGTAATGTTGAAAATATTGGAACCTGACTGTTCAGCATTTGTCAAGAATAGAAGCTGCTGAGATGAGATTTTTATAACTTTTAGCAAGGTGTCGATTGCTGGACCATAAAAGAAAAAATCTGGTGTGAAAAACTCACACAACTTTCTCTTGCCAGTGCAAATAATTAACAATAAACCTAACATTAGTAAAACATTAGAAATAAACAAAAAAATAACCTCAATAAACATAACCTTATTTTAATCATATTTTAATTATATGAAAGACGCAAAATGAAAATCGAACTCAGTTTGGCTTAAAAATACGGAAAATCATTCTTTCACGCTAAACTAAGCTCTTTAGTGAAAAATGCTTTAAATAAAAGTTGTAGATCTTTTTATTTCCTATAAAATTTATTATATACACTTTTGTCGTAAAATGCATTCTACGGCCGAAATCATAAAAAAATCAATTTTTCGCACGTTTTCGTGAGCAAAAAACAGAAAATCGCTAATTACTGCTAAACTAAGCGTTATACAAAAAAATGTTAGAAATAAAAGTTGCACAATTTTAAATTCTCTACATTTTTTATTATATAAACTTTTGCGCAAAATTGCATATTAAAGCCGTTAACTTAAAAAAACTATGTTTTTACGTAAAAACAGCCTCACCCAGAATTTCAGCAAACATGACGCCTACCCTATCTTGTAGAGAATAAAAAATTAAGTAAACCAGGCGATTTTTAAAAAAATCGTAGGACCAGTTTTTGAGAAAATCGCAAAAAAGTGAAAAATTACACGAATAAACTACTACTTCCGGTTGACCGATTTTGATGAAAATGTTCGTGTCGGGTCCGGTAGTGGTATGTAACTTATGTTTCAAGTTCGTACGATGTTCCTTTATTGAGATATTCTGTTCACACACACACACACACACACAGACCAATCGCTAAAAACAGGTTTTTTGGGTTCAGGGGGTCTGAAAACGTATAGATCCGGTGAAAACTCGATTTCGAAAAATCGACATGAAAACAATACTTTCCTTCCTATATATTCATATAGGCAAGAGAAAGTAATAAAGATAATCGGAATGAACTTAATGTGCCAGGAGCGATTATTTGGAAATGCTGACAAGAGTGTTATAGTTATTTGTTTTGAGTTCCGAATGTTCGAACGCCCAAATAGGGGTTAACACTATTGTAAACTACCAGTTTAATCGGCACTACTACTGATACAAAATGTACTGTGTAGTTTTGGTGCGTACTCAGTACCTGTTCCTAATACGACGCTATTTTTACGTACTAAGTATCAGTTTCCTATGGATTCGCCATATTACTAGATTTTATACATTATTACTTTCTCTTGCCTATATGAAAATATAGGAACGAAAGTATTGTTTTCATGTCGATTTTTCGAAATCGAGTTTTCACCGGATCTATACGTTTTCAGACCCTCTGAACCCAAAAAACATGTTTTTAGCGATTGGTCTGTGTGTGTGTGTGTGTATACAAAATATCTCAAGAACGGAACATCGTACGAACTTGAAACTTGAAACTTAAGTTACACACCACTACCGGACCCGATACGAACATTTTCATCAAAATCAGTCAACCGGAAGTAGTAGTTTATTCGTGTCATTTATCACTTTTTTGCGATTTTCTCAAAAACTAGTCTACGATTTTTTGTAAAATCACCTGATTTACTCAGATTTTTATTCTCTACAAGAAAGGGTAGGCGTCATGTTTGCTGAAATTCTAAATGAGGCTGTTATCACGTAAAAACATAGTTTTTTTAAGATTACGGCTTTAATATGCAATTTAGAGCAAAAATTTATATAATAAAAGTTGTAGAGAATTAAAAATTCTACAACTTTTATTTCTAACATTTTTTTGTATAATGCTTAGTTTAGCGGTAATTTGCGATTTTCTGTTTTTTTCTCACGAAAACTTGAGAAAAATCGATTTTTTTAACATTTCGGCCTTAGTATGCATTTTACGACAAAAGTGTATATAATTAAATTTATAGAAAATTAAAAGATCTACAACTTTTATATAGAGCATTTTTCTCTACAGAGCCTAGTTTAGAGAGAAAGCGTAATTTTCCGTATTTCTAAGCCAAACTGAGGTTGATTTTCATTTTGCGTCTTTCACTCACGATTAAAATTAGGTTATGTTTTGTAATCACCCCTATCGCCGCCGGTAACACACACGGCCAAAATATAATGCGACAGGTCGGACAGGGTGTTAACAAAATAATAAAAAATTTAATTTGGAAGCACAATAACAAAAACTCAAGGATCGTTGCATAAGTGAAAAATAAAAATCATTTATAGTAGGTTGTAAACAAATTTAATTAATAATCGAATAAGACTAGCATTGAATTATAATAATTACAAAAAAATAGTTCATCTTGTACAGGATGAACAATTTTATAAAAAGGTGCACAGCAATTAATCACAATGAATAAGTATTTGCCGTTAGGCTAATTCAAAATTAACAATTTAACGATGTGTTAAATATTGCGTTTATACAGATTAATAATAGTAAATTATTGTTGGCCAACATATATAGATATATTTATATATATTTAATTAGGTTTACCAGTGGCTTAGCCACTTTTACGTTTAATTTCCAAAAATAACCACATAAATATAAATAAGAAATTTAGGTATTTATTCAATTATTACGTTGTTGAAAAGAGTAGAAAAAAAACAAGATTACTTAGATTTACATATAAATTTTAAGAGAAACTAGATCTTAGCTAGTTATTTAAATTTCTTTAAAGAGTATTAAATTTGATGTTACATTATGTTGTGCAAAGAAAATATTTAAATTTTTATTACAGTTAGTCGGTTTTTAATTTGGAATTGACATGAAAAATAAAAGTAAAATAGGTAATGTCCAGACAAAGATTTTCCTGTTTCATACAAGCAAATTTTATAATAGTTACAATTGTGCTGAATCTTTCCATAAAAAATTGGTCGGTTTCACCGAATCACTGTAGGCTTAAACTGAGGACTTCATTAAATAAAATTGAATGTTCACATACCTTATGTCCTTAACACTTATGCTGTTAAAAAAACTCACGAATCCAACTGACAATCTAGATCTCGAGGTGGCATACAGAATAATTTCGGAAGGACCCAGACATTGGAAAATCCAGATGAAAATCACGTCCAGACACAGTATATAAGCAGATGAAGATTTTCGTGTTCGGGAATCGAATCCCCAAGTGATAATTAGAACACGCAAGGCAGCAGACAATGAGACTCCGATATTCCAGTTCTAAGGTCGTCGGGACATAATATCCCGAACCCTGTACTCCAACCCTGAAGCAAAGATCGGGCGAGTGTCAATAATTTATATAAAATAAACGATCTTAACATCAGCACAAGTCATTAGTTATACAATAAGATTTAGTAGTTTTTTTTTTTTATAAATTAGGTTAAGTAACTTAAAGAAGCAAGAATTTCTACGAGCCGTAATACAATAAAAAAAAACGTTAAAAGTTCAAGACAATACAATTGAGCAATTACTATTGCAAAATTATCCCAATTAGAAAACATAATAACTTTTACAAATGAAATAATCAAAATCAAAATTTAGTTTAGTTGGATAGGACACGTATCCAGCAATCTGAAGCAAGCCCAGACAGTGTAGCTTACTTTTACAAAATATGATATTAAACAGCTCGTAACAAAATTCTCAACTCTTGGAATACAAAGAAAAGTAAATAAGCTTACCATTTCAATTAATGGGCAGACGTTTTACTTTAGCCAAAAGTAATAAACTTATAAATTTTTCACGTAAAATTACAACATGACGGTATCACTTAACTCGGTGAAGCAACGACAAAGAGTGTAGCCAGACAACTCATGGAGGCAGCGCGTCACGAGGGGCAGAAGCAGTTCGTAGGAGAAACGAAGAGCGCGCCACCGGACGGCAAGCAGTACTACATCACCAGCAAAACAGTTAAAGGAAACCAACACAACAAATTACGCCGACAAAACCCTAAAATACGTAACAATCTGTAAACAGATGTTACAGTTTATTGAGGTTAGTTTTTTTGTTTATTTCTTATGTTTTATTACTAATGTTAGGTTTATTGTTAATTATTTGCACTGGCAAGAGAAAGTTGTGTGAGTGTTTCACACCAGATTCTTTTGCAACTTTTGTATTGTATGAGTGACCGCAGATTTTCTTAACATACATTACTCTATTCACTTGCTGGTAAACGTGACATAAGACGTAAGGGAAAACGTTGGAGGGAAGTTGGAACAGGTCAAAATTTGAACTTGAAGAAGTAAGGAAGAGATGCATATGCGCGCGCATGCACACACACGTAAAAATGAGTTTTCCTTTGTGTGGATCATGTTGTAACGTAAAAATCGATTGAAATAGATGAATCACTTTTACAAACAGAATATCTTTGAAGAGAGATATTCTGTTTGAAAAAAGTGATTCATCTATTTCAATCGATTTTTATAATGCTTCAGTACATAGAAGTATGTACTGAAATGTTGCTAGAAGGTAAACAAGATTGACTGAAATTTTAAGGTCAGTAAATAAAAACAAAGCATTGTACTGGAGTAAATTCAGTTAATGGTATCTTTAATGGACACCACTTTATTGGAAATTATAGTGTGTCCGATACTGTACCAGATACTTTTCTTTATTAGGTAAAAGATTTCTACATATTTTATAACACGATGCAAGTAACTGCAGTTACTACTCAACTGAACGAAAAAACAACTGACGTGTTTACTGAAATTGTATACGTAATGTATCTAAGTACGAATTTTACTGGGTGTTTACAAAAAGAATATTCTAAATTTTAACTTAGTTTTTCCTGTTACATATTTATTGAACTAAATTGTTTAAACATTCATCATCGTCATGAGATTTTCTCCCCTTGTTGAGGTATATTGAACTATGTTTGTTTCTAATTAGTCATGATTTCCGCTAGAATCTTAATTTAGTGATAGCTCTTACCCAGTTTTAAACCATCTATAAACTTTATGCTTCGACATCCTCTGTTCATTTTGCCTTCTACTAGTTCTTCTTACGTAGTTTTAATTAAACTGTCACCTACCTTTTATGCCCAAGCCAATTAGTTTTCTTCCTTCGAATGTTTGCTATATATTTTTTCTCGTCCACTCTTCGTAATACGTCTACATTTCTCACTGTGTCGGTCCATTTGGTTTTCTCTAATCGTCTCAATACTCACGTTTCAATAGTCTCAACCATTTGTCTTTCTTCCTCCATTAACGTCCGTGTTTCACTTCTGTAAAGCAGTTCAATCCAAATGTACTACTGAATGTTTCCTTTGGTTTAACTCTAACTTGCTTTCATAGCAAGTTTTTCATTCTATTGATCATATTTCTTGTTTCCTAATTCTGTCACAATAATGTAAAGTTTATTATTCATTATACGTACTAGTATATTTATTAGTGATGTAAATATCACAAAAAAAAGAAGTGTAAACAACTTTTTTGGGATTCTTATAAATTAACCTGTTTACAAGTAATTTTTCAAAACTCAAAGTTATGATTTCTTTATGTAATTTTTTTATTCTTCCTTTATATCATTTTCACGAATTTTCCATTTTCTTTCATTTAGTAGTAATTATTTTCAAAATCCTTTTGCAGCGAGTACTTGAGTTTTAAATAAAAATTAACTTATGTATCAAGTTTCTAAACTTTGTGCTTCCGGATACTTTGTTGATGAGTGTCTGAGTGAATCAATAAGTGGATTTTGCATGTTTATAATACTATAAATTATTTTAGAAGGCATTATAGGCCCTCGATTTACCGTGAATTGGATCTAGCGTCACTCATTTGAAAAAACAAAAATTTCGCCCCATCCCGTACGTCAGTTTCTTTCTTGTGAATTTTGATTGGATAATTTATACTACAACATTAACGCATAAATACTTAAATATGCAACAATTTCTCTTACATAACTATTTACTTCGGTCAGTTCTTTTAGTCAAGTGGTAATTATTCATGTGAGGCTCTGAATAAAACGTAATAAATAAAAGTTAACCGAACACCATCGAGTTCAAACTTCATATCATTTAACAAGTGGATAAAAGAGCTTCAGCGCTGTTAATTGCATATCAATAAGGCATCGGGATAAATACAGTTCGTGAAATCTTGAAGAACAGAGAGTACGTAAGTTCTTCAGATTCAACTCCGAATATTAAAAATCGACGTATGAGAATTTGAATAAAGTCATAATCCAGTTTTGAAGTTAAGAGCGAGCCGTGAACGCTTATTAACAGCTCTATTCTATTATAAAAAGAGAAAATATTCCATAAAGATCTAGGCTGTGAAGGTGAATTCAAATACTCCAAGGGTTGGTTATTCCAGAACCGTTATTTCATCAGAAATATCGGTCGGTATCTAATGAGAGAAATTGGATGGTGGTTCCTTAAGCGGTGCCGAATTTATTATCGATTTCCAGAAATCATAGAAGAAGAAAACCTCACCTTAGAACACATCTTATTTAGTAATACGAGGTGTGGCCGTAAAATAAAGAGACTGATGTTGTAAGAAATTTATGTTTATTTTATACATAATCACTTATTGTCACCTTCAATATACACTCCTTCCCTATCGCTACAACGCTCCGTGCGAATTTTCCATTGTTGGAAACAGTGATGGAAGTCATCTTCTGTCAGCTCCTTCAGGACAAGTTCCACTTTCTCTTTTACAGCTTCCACAGACTCAAATCTTGTCCCTTTTAATGAAGATTTCACCTTAGGTAACAGGTAAAAGTCACATGGTGCAAGATCTGGTGAAAAAGGTGGATGTTCTAACACTGAGACGCAGTACTTGGCTAGGAACCTTTTGACAGATAACGCGGAATGAGCTGGCGCATTGTCTTGGTGGAGAACCCATGATTTGTCCTTCCACATTTCGGGGCGTTTTTTCCTTACTCTTTGACGTAGTTTAGAAAGTACCTCAACGTAATATTAATTAATTATTTGACCTTCAGGAACCCAGTGAAGGTACACAATCCCATGGATATAAAAAAAACAATCATCATTGCTTTAAATTTTGACTAGCTCATTCGAGCTTTTTTAGCTCTCGGTGAAGTTCGGCTTTTCCAGTGCATGGATTGGTGCTTTGTTTCCAGATAATAAGTAAAAAACCATGTTTCATCACATTCTATTATCTTCTACCTATTCCCTAAAGTGAAATCTGCTTTAAAAGAGACAAGATTTAAGTCTGCGGAAGCTATAAAAGAGAAAGCGGCACGTGTCCTGAAAGAGCTGACAGAATGTTACTTCCACCACTGTTTACAACAACCGAAAATTCGCATGGAGCGTTGTAGGGATAGAGAAGGAGTGTGTATTGAAGATGACAATAAGTGATTAAGTGTAAAATAAAAAATAAATTTTTTTACAACGTCAGTCTCGTTATTCTATAGCCACACCTCGTATATCTATATTATGATTAATGTCCTAATGACACACGTAGGATCACTGTACAAGTACTAATTCACAAACTCCCCCACTCCTCGTTTGAAGGTTCGGATTTAACGTCTTTGTCCGACCAGACTTAGTCACGGTCAATCGATTACCTACTGTACATTATAATGAGCATCAATCTAAAAAGTATAGATCGAATTCATAGGAAACTGAAGGCCTATCTTAACATTTTACAAATGAAGACTCAGGCAGCTTAAAGTGAGTACACGATGCATCGTAATAATGCCAAGAGGTTGGTACACAAACCAATTTCTTAACACTTGTTTTTTGTTGGGTTCAGGGGGTCTGAAAACGTGTATATCCGGTGAAAACAAGACTTCGAAAAATTGACATGAAAACAATACTTTCTTTCCTCTATATTCTTATAACCAACTCTACAGAGGAAAAGAATTAGATCATGATGCGATAGAACAAGAAACTGATGTTGAAGAAGATCAAAGAGGAGACCCTATAAATCAAACGAAAGAAGAATCAAAGAATCAAACTGCTGTTTTGAGAATTAAGGGGTATAAAAAAGAGGCTGCTGTAAGAAAAGGTGTACGACAAGGATGTTCATTGTCATCGCTACTTTTTAACTTGTATATAGAAAAGGCTGTAACTGAAGTGAAGGAAAAATTTGACGCTTGAATAAAAATTCAAGGAGAAACAGTACAAATGCTGAGATTTGCCGATGATATAGTGGTATTAGCCGAGACAAAGAAAGAAGTAGAGGATATCTTAAATGGAATGGATGAGATCATGAGAAAGGATTACTTTATGAAAATTAATAAGAACAAAACGAAAGTGTTGTGCAGCAGCAAGAGTGGTTTAGAAGAGATGGTAAATTTAAAAGTAGGCAACGAAAACATACAGGAAGTTAGGGAATTCTGCTATATAGGAAGCAAAATAACACAATATGTTAGAAATACAAGTGATATCAAAAGTAGAATTTCTCAAGCTAGAAAAGCTTTTGAAATGTAAAACAGCTTACTGACTACAAACATTGATTTACAGATTAGGAAAAATTTATTAAAACACTATGTTTGGAGTGTAGCATTATACGAAAGTGAAACATGGGTGATAGGGCCTGTAGAAAGGAAGAGGATAGAAGCTTTTAAAATGTGGTGTTATAGGAACATGTTAAGAATTAGGTGGGTGGACAAGATAAGTAATTTAGAGGTTCTTAGGTGGGTGGATGAAAAAGGAACTATATGGAAGCATCTTACCAGATTAAGGGCTAGGCTAGTAGAGAATATCTTAAAACATCCAGGTATTGGTCTATCAATAATAGAGGGTAATATTGAGGGAGTGAATTGTAGGGGGAGGCAAAGGTTAGAGTTTATACAGCAAATCACAAATGATGTAGGGTGGTACAGATATGTAGATATGAAACGACTTGCACAAGATAGAACAGCTTGGAGAACTGCATCATACTAGTCGAGAGACTGATGACAAAAAAAAATTCATATATGCAAGAGAAAGTAAAAATTTTATAATAATTTATTTTAAATTTAAAATAAAAATTTTTAAATCAAAATAATAAGTTTTAGAACATCCTTTATCTTCAGTGAATAGCATTAATAAATGGTATTTATATTAGGAAAATGGAATTTTCGGTCACTGGAGACATTTTTGTTATAATTTCCCATTATTGTTAATATTCTTTATTGAGCACCTAGTATACTGTGCTAGCACATTAGCTTTCATGAGTATAAAGTATAATAAAATAGAAACTCCTATACTGTGCTTTATTTCCACACGTTGTTTTAATAAATAAAGAAAAATGGGGCCACAACTGAGTTCGGGTAACATATTTCAGTTTAGAAACCTTAGGTACTTGAAAGTAATGTGATATATATATTATTACTTAGTAACGTAGTGGCTATAGTTTACTCTAGTAATGGAAATAGTTTTCCTAACTTAAGTTTTCCTATCTATTGGGATTTTTTTATTTTGACCCGGATATGTAAGTTTTTAATACCAACCAAGTTATTAAAGGGAAATCTATTAACTAAACATAATGTAACAACTAATTCTAGGTACTTCGGAATCTTCCTTTAAATTTACAACAATTTCCATTTACAAAATTATAAATACAATTAATTTTTATTTTTAGACTTATAACAAATGACAATTAAATTACTTAAATTAGTTACAGAACTTAGAGCTTAAACTAACTTATCTAATAATAACAAAGATTATTTTACAACTAATAATATCCTTTGACCTACAATCAACGTTTACAGAGGTTGACAATACGGAAACATTTTTCTTCACGTACTTGTTACAATATATACAAACACTTCCTAATATCACTCACTTATTCATAAACATGTGGCAACTTGAACTGAACTGAACTCCCCTTTTAGTTAAAAGGCGTTCTTCATATTTTTAAGAACTTCGGTGTTCAACCCCAATGTTCTTGAAAAAATACTTCAAACACCCCACTTTTGTTTTAAGCATTGTCTTCTTAAGCATTACTAGTTAAGTAAAACTTAGGTAATGCTTAAGTTTTGCAAATAATTTAATTAATTGAATTTGTTAGTAGGCTAATTTTATTCATTAATTGTGTAAATGAGTAAAAATTCTTTTCAGTTTAAAGAAAGACTGTTTATTATTAATAATACCCAGATCCCGTACGAACCTAGGCTTAGGTGTTACAATATATTAATTGTGCTTAATTTTTATATGTGCTAAATTTTTATATTTATTTTACGAGTAAATAAACGTGATCGATTGATAAACAGGTTTAAGTAAAATATTTGTGGAAAAATTTTAATAAATTGATTTAAGAAGAAAACTCATTTTTTGAAATTCTGAATATGAAAATGTGCATGAAATTAGATTCAGGTTTTTCTTTGTTGTTAAATTGCTGGAGGGTAAATGGGGGGAGAATTTTGTTGACATTAGGCTGCAATCTATTGAGAGAGAGAAAGCCTGCAGCAGTTCAAAATCGAACAGAGAGTGAACCAAGTCAAAGACCGATTCGTATGATGTTAGGCCTTTGGCATAGGAAATTACCTATTAACAGCTGCTAATGATTTAGATCCCAATCAACCTCCTGCTTGTATGTGTTAGTCCATAAATACAACGACACATGCGCACTGGAAATTACCGTGCTATTAATTCTTGATAACTGTTTTACTCCTGCAGTAATTGAATTCCATTAATCTTCTTCTTGTAGTGCATCTCCTATCGGAGGTTTGCTATCATCACAGCAATCCGGACCTTGTCGACTGCAGCTCTGAACAGTTGAACGCTGCCACAGTTAAACCAATCCCTCAGGTTCTTTAGCCAGGACACACGGCGTCTTCCGATGCTCCGCCCTCCACTAATCTTTCCCTGGACTATCAGTTGAAGAAGCTTGTATTTCTGTCCTCTCATTATATGACCCAGATATTGAAGCTTTCTTCTTTTTATGGTGTTAATGATTTCGCATTTCTTCTGCATCCGGATCAGCACTTAGGCATTACTAACTTTATCCGTCCAGGGAATACGCCACATTCTACGGTAACACCACATCTCGAATGCTTGTAGTTTGTCGATGTGGTTCTTCTTGAGGGTCCATGCTTCAACCCCATACAAGAGCGTGGAAAAAACGTAACAACGCAGCATCCTCATATTAATTAATTAATTCTTGCTATTAATTCTCGTGCTATTAATTCTTGATAATTGTTTTACCCCTGCAGTAATTGAATTCCATTAATAGTAATATATTATTACGTAAAATACAAATTATTATTTATGTATGTGTTTACTGTTTTATAAACTGGGTAATACCGGATGATTCTAAATTATACGGCTAACTCTAGGGAGTTGACTCTACAGCTAAAAATAAGAAAAAAAATCTGGTTTCAAACACTCACACAACTTTCTCTTGCCAATGCAAATAATTACCATTAAACCTAACATTAGTAATAAAACATTAGAAATAAACAAAAAACTAACCTCAATAAACATAACCTAATTTTAACCATGAGTGAAAGACGTAAAATGAAAATCAACCTCAGTTTGGCGGAAAATCACTCTTTCACGCTAAACTAGGCTAGTAAAGTAGAGAAAAATGCTTTAAATAAAAGTTTTAGATCTTTTAATTTCTTATATATTTAATTTTATACACTTTCGTCGTAAAATTCATTCTGAGGCCGAAATCTTAAAAAAATCCATTTTTCACACGTTTTCGTAAGAAAAAAATAGAAAATCGCTAATTACCGCTAAACTAAGCGTTATACAAAAAAAATATTTTAGATAAAAAGTTGTAGGATTTTAAATTACCTACATTTTGTTATAAATTTTTGCGTTATAATACATATTAAAGCCGTAATCTTAAAAAAACAGTGTTTTACGTGAAAACAGCCTCACCAAGAATTTCAGCAAACATGGCGCCTACCCTATCTTGTAGAGCGAAAAAAATTAGTAAATCAGGCGATTTTTAAAAAAATTGTAGGACCAGTTTTTGAGAAAGTCACAAAAAAGTGAAAAATTACACGAATAAACTACTACTTCCGGTTGATCGATTTTGATGAAAACGTTCTTGTCGGGTTTGGTAGTGGTGTCTAACTTAAATTTGAAGTTTCAAGTTCGTACGATGTTCCGTTCTTGAGATATTCTGTTCATACACATTCACACACACACACACACACGCACACACACACACACGCACACAAAGAGAGAGAGAGAGAGAGACTAATCACTAAAAACATGTTTTTTTGTGTTCAGGGGGTCTGAAAACGTGTAGATCCGGTGAAAACTCGATTTCGAGAAATCGACATGAAAACAAATAGGCCTACTTTCTATTACTTTTTTTCTATTACTTTCCTTCCTATATATTCATATACGCAAGAGAAAGTAAAAATAAGAAAAAGTTTTTATAAACATAGATCCGGAATTGCTTCGTTAGCGAGTTATGGCTGGCGAAAGATTTTGCCATGATACCTGGGCAAAGAGTCAAATAAAGCCATATTCAAATTCCGAAAAAGTTACCTAAGGGGAAATTTTAATAGTTTCTTATGGTTTTTAAACTGGGAATCTTAAAAAATGAGTCCCAGAATTGTATCGCTTTTAGGTTTTAAAGCGAAAACAACTTTAAAACTGTCATAGTGAATCTAAAAATTATATATTTTTCAAATACGTAGGCCTATTAATATTTAATACTAAGAACTTATTGACTTAAGAAGAAGGTAACTCGTATTATTATAAAATTAATTTCTTTAACACTGTATATTTTGAACAGTTGGACCTAGGAAAAAATTAAAAAAAGTATTCTTGAATTTCCAACTCTATTTTATGTGTATTCCGTAAGATTAACACCTCAATTAATCAGATTGAATCGTTACTTATTTGCCTATTTAATCAACCTAAAGTTAAATCAGTTTTTTAGCCATTAGAGTCCACCGAGAAAAATAACTCTGAGACTGTTTCAAAACGCATCTTCATTACGAACATTTTACATGCCTAGAAGAAAAGAAAGTGCCGTAATATAATATAACCGTAACAAACTATAAAGTTTAAAAATATTATTGTTAACACAATCCAACTAACATATATTGGAACAAATATCTACGGAAATTTAATGTAGACCGTAACAGAATAAGTCTGAAATGAAATTATTTTCCAGTTTTTCACTCACAATTTCGTTAGAATTGATTTCACTAAATACTGTTATAGATGTAGTTCCTTAGAAAAATAATACTAAAGCTACTACCACAAGACGTAATATACTTCTTGTGTATATGTTTGTGTTGTTTACACTGTAGTGCCCATTCCTAATGACAAAATAGAAGGGCAACGCCTACGTGATATCTTCACCAATCGACAAGCTACCTTATAAAACGTGAGGGTTTTTATGAAGTGTGTCTTTAAGATCGATTTGGGCTCTGTGCTGATTAGAAACGTCTAAACGCTTCTCAGTGCTTGTCCTCCCCTGTTTCTTTTCAAATGGAAGCATTTCTCTCTTTCAATAAACCACCTTACTCGTCCTTCTGTCGTCTTTTTCTCTCCTACTCTCTTTTTGGAAATTACGTCCTCTTACTTATTCTGTCTGGTATTTCTTATTCTGTAATTTCTTACATCGTAGGTAATTCGTCAGTATGTATCTATAATTTATATATGTCTATCCGTGCTTGTTAGAATCCATTTTAACCGGCCTATTTTGGATCGGACTGTTGGCCGGTACATTGGAAATCACGGTTCTTTTCGGTTAATTCACTACCATTCCGATTTATCGTGAATTCCGTTAATTCATTTCTTTATTATAATTTTATGCTTTCCTTTAGTTCAATACAGGTCGAAATATTTGTGAATACCATTTATTTAATACGGGCTTTTATCTTGTCGCTGACCAATAAGAAGGTAATACAATATTGGGTAATTGTAGTATTGTATTATTATTATTATTATTATTACTATAATAATAATAATAATTATTATTATTATTATTATTTAAGTTAGATTAGGTTCGTTTTTACGTTTAAATAGCTAAAAACTTCATAATGATTGTTAGGAGCAAATTGTCTGAAATACGTGTGGCTATTGATTTATAGACGAAAACATGTGTAGTAGTGAATTACCGTAAAATAACCGAAAAACTGTGGTGTTTATTCTAGGTTCTTTCAGGAATCTGGTTAATAATAAATAACAAAACTTCTTTTTAAACGTATAGCAAGTATTTATTAACAAATTATTACGTTTGTAACTACTATTAAATTTCAATTAAACTACTTAACTTAATAGTGCATTAAATTTATTAAAAAATGAGAAAAAACTGAAGGCATAAACTAAACTTTTTTTATTTTTTTTTATTTTTTTTTATTTATTTATTTAACGTCGCATCAACTGCTGTGGTCGTTAGCGACGACGTTGGGGTGTAACTGCGTGTAATGAGGATGAAATGAATTTTTGTAACGTATGAAAATATGCCGTGCCTGAGTGGGATTCGAACCCAGGACCGCATGATGAGAGGCGAGCACGTTACCAACTGCGCCAATGCGGCCGGCAAACTAAACTTTATTATAAATAAAATATAGCCATTCACATTTAAATGAAGTAATCCTTTACTTACTACCTGATTATTAATTCACACTATTTCCAAATTACAATACCATTCACACAAAACCGGTTCACAAAATCACTTTGTTGAACACATTATGTATAAACTCCATTTACTTATTCTACAAACAAGTAGATTGTAGATTTTTGTATAATTTTAAAAAAAAATAATACAAATCTGTCGCATACGTTGACTGTAGCGTATTGTACATATCGTATGATACATGTTCTGTTTCTTATATGTGCAGTTGACCTTATGATATTAATAGAAAAATGCGTAACTGTTTTTATTTCATTTTTCATTTTTTAAAAAGTATTTTCAGCTCTTTTGTATGATTTCTATTGTCAAATTATTTGGTTCATACTAATACCTAAACGTATTAAAATTTTCTTTTTATGTTATTTAAATTCCTAATTCAATTTGTATAGAAAATTTATTGTATCCTCCTATTAAATGCAAATTAATTTTGTATTTATTGTGTAGAGAATGCAGAATGTGAAATACGTTACAAAGGGGTGTTGAATATTATTAGATTACGAGACAGAACAATGTTTTTCAGTGGTTTAAATTCTAAATGTTTAATTAAAAATTTCTGATTGTTCGTATTTGAATTTAAATTTACCGATCTCCCTTTTAAATCTACCTAACAGTTTTACAATATGCATTTTTTATGATTAAATTATTGAATTTTAAATTGAAACTTAATTCGATTCTCGTTTGTTTATTCCCCTCAAATTGGCTCGGTTAATACACTCCATATCTAATTACAAAATTAAAAATAAACACAGTAAATACTTGTCGCTTGCGTAACGCGATTATATGACTTTTTCTATCGTAAATTTAATTGTCAATAGGGTTGTTTCAGTTTAACTTTTCCCCTGGTTTAGTCTATGGTATACTTGCAAGGTCATAACCGATTCGGAATGAATGCGTCAGCTTGTTTCTATACTGTTTCACGTTCAAAATGCAGTGCAGCTCTTATAAGAACCCGTTGTGTTAACTGCCCTCCTCCGCTGACACCATCCGAAAGTCACGAGAAAAAGTATTTAGAGTTTTACTTACTTTGCTCTAACAAGTTCATTTTTAATCAAAAAATTCTGAAAAAATACTTTGGCTTCCTAATGAAACGTATTTTATTACGCTGTTAATGTTATTATTATACTCTGACATTTAGATAAGAAACCGTTAATAAAAGAAAGGGATATGACGTCTCTCTCTCTTCGTCATCCTCACTGTCGGGCCAGGTGAGTTTTATTAACATTTTTAGACCTTCCGAGATACTAACAATTGTTATTCAAACAACATTTTTTTAAATATTTACTAAGATTTAAACAATTACTATTCTTATTTGAAAAAAATTAAAAAAAATCAAATTTATGAACAATTCCAGTAGGCTACTTTAATTTGTCGGTACCTGATCTTTAAAACGATACAAATATTAATACGTTCAGCACGGCGGCTAGAATCACGAGTGCTTCGCTACGACCCGCCATTGTAGTGAAAATATACCATGCCGCCTTAATTGCGGCATTCGGCCACGAAAACGACCTCACTTATTTGCTCATCTACTAACCGGCTAAATATAGTACGGTATTATACGCGTTTGTTTATTTTTTACGTTTGTTATTTATTTTTTAGTTATAGAAAAATTAATACTTATAAATTATTAAATAGGCTAAATGAAAAATATTTTCAGGTGTAAAATAGAAAAATACAATAATTATGTTTGATAATAAATAATATCTAATTCACAAAACTGAAAATGTAAAAATATTTTTCAAATATTATATTGTAACATATACTTAAAAAATTATTTAACTTATTTATTATTCAAAAGATAAAACATTTAGTTTTTTTGTTGATAGTAGTAGCCCTACAACTAATTCTCTTTTTACTTTCTCTTGCCTATATGAATATATAGGAAGGAAAGTATTGTTTTCATGTCGATTTTTCGAAATCGAGTTTTTAACTGATCTATACGTTTTCAGACCCCCTGAACCCAAAAAACATGTTTTTAGCGATTAGTGTGTGTGTGTGTGTGTGTGTGTGTGTGTGTGTGTGTGTGTGTGTGTGCGTGCGCGCGCGCGCGCGCGTGTGTATGTATACAAAATATCTCAAGAACGGAACATCGTACGAACTTCAAACTTGAAACTTAAGTTACATACCACTACCGGACCGGACACGAACATTTTCATCAAAATCGATTAACCGGAAGAAGTAGTTTATTCGTGTAATTTTTCACTTTTTTGCGATTTTCTCAAAAACTGGCTCTACGATTTTTTTTTTTAAATCGTCTGGTTTACTCAATTTTTTATTCTCTACAAGATAGGGTAGGCGTCATGTTTGCTGAAATTTTGGGTGAGGCTGTTTTCACGTAAAAACAAAGTTTTTTTAAGATTACGGCTTTAATATGCAATTTAGCGAAAAAATTTATATAATAAAAGTTGTAGAAAATTTAAAAACCTACAACTTTTATTTCAAACATTATTTTGTATAACGCTTAGTTTAGCAGTAATTAGCAATTTTCTGTTGAAAATCGAAGTGTGAGAAATATCGATTTTTTTAAGATTTCGGCCTTAGTATGCATTTTATAATAAAAACGTATATAATCAAATATATAGAAAATTAAAAGATCTGCAACTTTTATTTAGAACATTTTTCTCTAGAGAGCCTAGTTTAGCGTGAAAGAGTGATTTTCCGTATTTTTAAGCCAAACTGAGTTCGATTTTCATTTTGCGTCTTTCACTCATAATTAAAATAAGGTTATGTTTATTGAGGTTTGTTTTTTGTTTATTTCTAATGTTTTATTACTAATATTAGGTTTATTGTTAATTATTTGTATTGGCAAGAGAAAGTTGTGTGAGTGTTTCACACCAGATTTTTTCGTTATGACGCTAAACGTATAAGCTGACTAATAATCTTTAGCGAGACCATGGCAATATGGAAAAGTTAGTAATAAAAGTACTTTTACTGGTACAAAATTATTTTATGACCGTAATTATAATAGTACAATTTATTATATAACGTACAGTAGGCCTGCAAAGGAAACAGAGCGCATAGAAATCGCGAGTTCAAAAAGTAACAGAAATTTCTTTTGAGTAATAATTAAACTATTTTTATGTGAAAATGTATTATTTTAGCTTTTTTTGGTAAAACGAAGTCTCTGGAAACGAAGAAATTCGTAGAATAAATAATATAATTTTTAAAAAACGATAAAATTACGCCACACTAGGAGTTCAAATAGACTACACTTTTAAAATTCGTTCAAAAATTCCCAGCAGTTGGTAACGAAAGTCGATCTTCACAGTAGCGCTCGTAGGATCGATCTGATCCCTGAACAACATTTACTAACACTGCCAGTACACCGGCGATTTAACAAAAGCTATAGAAATGTGGTACGGTATATGCCGCCTTAAGGCGGCATTCGTCTCTGAATGAACCTCGATTTGCCGCCTTAAGGCGGCATATACCGTACCACATTTCTATAGCTTTTGTTAAATCGCCGGTGTACTGGCAGTGTTAGTAAATGTTGTTCAGGGATCAGATCGATCCTACGAGCGCTACTGTGAAGATCGACTTTCGTTACCAACTGCTGGGAATTTTTGAACGAATTTTAAAAGTGTAGTCTATTTGAACTCCTAGTGTGGCGTAATTTTATCGTTTTTAAAAATTATATTATTTATTCTACGAATTTCTTCGTTTCCAGAGACTTCGTTTTACCAAACAAACAACATTTGTTATATAACATTTGTTATATATAACAAATTTTTTATTTACAAACTCCTGATTGAATATCGTAAAAGAAAACATAATTAAAACACGTTCAAGACGAATGTCGCCTTAAGGCGGCAAATCGAGGTTCATTCAGAGACGAATGCCGCCTTAAGGCGACATTCGTCTTGAACGTGTTTTAATTATGTTTTCTTTTACGATATTCAATCAGGAGTTTGTAAATAAAAAATTTGTTGTGGTGCGGAGTCGATATTTTTACTTAGCTATTGTAGTAGCGCTCGAGCTCCCACATAAATACAATGCTTGTGGACTTTCCGTTCTGCATTCTGAATCAACTATAATTATAGTAAACTCTTGATTACTCGCGGCATAAATGTTTGGTTAAGTCATTTAGTTTTACAAAAGAAAATCACTAAATTGGTATGATCTAACAGATTATATAAAAATAGTTCACATGATAATGAACGCCTAATATTATCTAACAATTAATATAACATTATTTATTCAGACGTGATAATTTTTTACGTAAAATGGCTATTAAACTTAAAAATATTAAAAATTTAACAGAAAATTAATAGACCAGTTCTCTATACAGTCATTTTTTAAATATTGTACCGACATTACAATTTTTGGTTACTTCTGCGTTCAAAAAATACACTACATTGGATTTGTGTTGTGTTATGAGTTTAAAGTGCGTGAGAACCCAATTGTTTTTTCATCCCTAATGTGTGTTTGTTGCAATCTGTTCAATTTAAGAACATTAACCAACCCCATGACCCAAATGATGAGAGGATGATCTTTATGACGTAAATGAGTTGTAGTCTTCTACAGACTTACCGAGTATGGGTAATTGAACCCTAACCATCAAAGTACATTAATAACTTCTGTTTAGTATTCAAATCCGTATAAAAGTACCTTTTGTAGAATTTGAACGACTGTATACTGTGGACAATTCGAACTAGCACAACTCTTGCTCTACGTGTACACTCAATTCCGCATAAAGTATATCCATAACTTATTCTTTCAACAAGGTCTACAAATTTTAATGTAAGCAAAGGCCTACAACCTTATTTCAATGTACCAACATACAAATAATTATTTCATTTTAAAATATGTATTTAATTTGTCCCAGTAAAAATTAAAATTATAAATTACAACTAAACTGCAAAAACTCACTAAACTATTGTGACGACTCAAAATCATTAACAGCTGGCTTTGTTTATGTTTTGGTCTGAAGTAAAGGTAAATAAACCCAGCTGGTGGAAATAAAATAATAAAAAATAATTTAATTTTAAGAAAGTTATAAACAAAATGGGGTTGCTAGGCGGCTAGTAAGTTGTTTAAAGAAATTTGTAGGAATTTTGAGTGGGGCCTGGAGATTGAAAGGAGGAGGAGGTCATCACATTCGTGCTTAATTGTTCAAATTATATATTTAATACATTAGAAATACATAAATGAAACAATATTAGAGAAAGATTTATGTGTTATCATATTTATTATTTACAAAAAAGAAATGTTATATGGAAAGTACATGACATTAAAAGATTGTAGAACGACATTATTAAAAGTAGCAAATAATTGTAACGTAACAAATTGTGTACATGAAAGAGATTATACATTATAGTTATATGAAGTTTAATATATTGATTAGAATTTATTATTTGTTATATTACACTATCTACAGACGCATGCAACTAATTAAACAAATTTGTTTGAATATTATAATGACAGAAAATCATATTTGAAAACAAAATATTAGTCACATCATTATGTCGGACAGATTATTATTAACAACAGTGAAAACAAAGCGTAGCGACCGTGCGTGAGTAGCACATTACAGTAGCGATTGCATATTTTTGTGACTGTACCGTCGTTGCATGGCGAGGGGCGAAGGTATACCTCAGTAGATAAACACCGAAGCTGCTTGTGCCAATTCGAATTGTCCAAGGTATACCTTCGTCTTCGAAGAATCAGCTGACTCGCGGTGACGACTTTACCAGTAGTGTATCTCGATTTTTTTTCGAGTTATTTTGTTTATAAATTTAATATGTTGTGTCCAGAGTTGAATCAGGTTACGGCTAGACGTGCTTCATTTAACGCTACTCTCTTTCAATGAATGACGTTGGAAATATGGACATAGTTTCTTTAAATGGGGGTGACTAGACAGTACTGAATTTACCGCAGTAGGAGCATTTCTTCAAGGACAACGCAGACGGATAGACCGCGGCCCATTCCTTCTTTCAATAAATGATGGGATGTACTGACTAGGCGAGCGTTAAATAACCCTCAATATACATTCGCCCGTCAAGAATATCACATCGTTCCACATCTCCACCCTTTAAATCATATAAAATGGCATACATTGATAATAAGGTTAAATTAAGGAAGTTGAGTAATAGAAGTGTTTATTTGACGAAAACTACAAAAAAAGTTAAAAAACAAACGCATGGATAAATGTAATATTTTTTCCATGTTTCTGAACTTCCCTTTACAAGCCCGATCTGCAATTACTGGACGTATCTACCACCTTTGCAGTCGATGTTGTTTACGACGTCGCCATCTAACCGCCAACAACAAAACAATCACTTTTGTTGTCGTACTTAATTCTGTCATAAGGTTTCAAATATTATTTTATTCTTAAATAATATATTAGTTACATATGTAATAAAATGATGTATCGCAAGAATTTTCGCGTTATTTAATGTCCTTTGTAGCCGTGGGTGAGTGCGTTCTCGTATCGGAGGTTGGTGATCATAACAGAAATTCGTACATCTGACTCGTCTTCGGCCCTAAATTCACTGAGAAGCAATGATATAAATCTCGCAGGTTTATTAACCAAAATTTTTCCCTCCTTCTATGCTCCTCTCCCTGTATAATAAACATAACGTAGCCTAAATACACCATCGTTTTAATTAATTCCAACTCTGTATGTATATTTATCTGATGTAAAATTTCCTCATTCCTTCTTTTCTCTGTCAAAGAAATCCTTAACACAATTAGATATCCATAATTCGAATTTTCAGAGCTCCGTTCTTTACAAAAGAACAGAAAAGATGTAGCATCTCACGAATCGTAAGTCGGACTTCTATTCTTAGATTCTTGGTATTTAACAAATGGTTTATCTTTATAAAGGTCGTCTTCCCCATTCCTATCCATGTTCTTATTTCTGACTTTTGATCGTTAAAAAACCAAAACATCGGTGATCGTTAAAACCTTTTGATCGTGGGTTATGTTTTTCGTTTATTATCATCTCTGAAAATATGTTGGCTATCTTTTTATTCTTTTAATGCAATTTCTTGAAACGGCAGAAAATTTTATTTAAATCTTATCAAATAATTTGTTAGTGTTTTTTGTAACAAAATTTATCAAACTTTTCCTCAGAAAATTAATTACGATAACAACGCAACTGTACCCATTCCACGCTCATGTTTTACTTTCTTTTGTCCTATATTAATATACTATAGGGAAGGAAGTATTTTTTCCATGTCTATTTTTCAAATTTGAGTTTTCACCAGATATATGCGTTTTCAGGCCCCTTAACCCAAAAAATGTGTCTTTAGAAATTGGTCTTTGTGTGTGTGTATGAACAAAATATCTCGAGAACGGAATATCGTACGAAGTTGAAACTAGGAACTTAAGTTAGATACCACAAGAGTATCCAATACGAATATTTTCATTAAAATCGGTCAACCGAAAGTAGTAGTTTATTCGTGTGATTTTTTACTTGGCAATTTCCTCAAAAACGGCTTCTACAATATTTTTAAAAATTGCCTCGTTTACTACATTTTTTATACTCTACAAGATAAATGGTAAGTGCGAATGCGTGCTGAAATTTTTAGCGAGGCTTTGCTTTCGCAGAAAAAATGGTTTAAAGTTCCAGCCTTGATATGCATTCTAGGATAAAAGTATATGCTATAAATGTTGTAGAACTTTTAAAAACCTACGGGTTTTATTTCAAATAGTTTTTGTACAACGCTTAGTCTAGTAGCAAATAGTGATTTTCGTTTATTTTGTTTCATCAAAATCGGTAAAAAAAGTGGGATGTTTTACGGCAAAAGTGTATATAAAACAATGTTATAGAAAATTTAAAAACCTACAACTTTTATTTAAAGCATTTTTCTCTTCAAAGCCTAGATAAGAGGCAATTGATTTTTCGCGTTTTAAGTTCTGCAGAGGTTGATATTCATTTTACGGCATTCACTTATGATTAAAATTAGGTTATGTTTTTCACTTCACATTGTTTACTAGTTTGAAAGTGGAACGTCAATAATTTTATACTTTCCTGTTATTCGCCGAACCGTAAAACTTATGGCAGTAGGAGATTAAACAGTTTAATATTTTTCATTATTTACATTGGTAAGATAAATTCGTGTAAGTGTTTCACACCAAATTTTTCAATATAAAAACGGAATTTATGTTATTAGACAGTAAATAATGTTTTTGGCATATTGTATATTGTTACGTTTTATTTTGAAAGGATGTGATCACTTTTTACGGTTGCACTTGGGAAATGTCAAATCACATTAAATATGTATTGGATATCGTAATTAAATTGCAACTGTTCAAATTTTAATGCAAATAATATCTAAAAAGCTTTTAAATCAATAAATACATTATCAGTCACCGTCGTTTTAAATTAAATAAAATCAGCCTAACATATATCGACAGTAATGAAAATAGTAAATTTAAATTGTTGTTTAAGTGAAAATAACTATACATAAATCACTATCAATAAATTATTTTAGGTGTAATTTTCTACACTATTTGCGTTATTATATTTCCTGAATCCGTTTATTTCAATTCCAAAAATTGCGTTTTTTTTTTATCTGTATTGTGTGTTTTTAAACAAAACTTGTTTATGCGTTAGCATAATGGTTTTACCGGTTTTTTGTTAGGGTATGTTTTTGACAATTTTTGATACGAGTTATTACTTCATTCTGAAATTAAAAATTAGAAATCAATTATTGATTTCTGTTTACAACCAATCACAATTTTATCCACGCTGTCCGTCCCAAAGCTGATTTAACACGTTATCTGCATACCGGTTTTAACTCGCTTCACAAGTAGTCAAACAACACTGACTCGTTATAAGGATAGCCGTTCTTATACAAAGAAATTGTAGAACTTTCCCAAAGGATAAAGAATATAATATTGTGACACTTATTGCTAACGTCCGTTTCGGGATCTAGGTAATTAAATAATTAATACACTAAAGTTTACAATTACAAATATTTATTTCACTAAAAGATTACAAAATAAATAATTAAACTAATTATAATTAAGTAATACAATAAATGATTTAATAATTCACTTAAAATAGATAATAAACAATAAATAACTTACAGTCACTTTTATAGATTACACAAACATACAAAACACAGAAACTGAATTCACAAAAACTGCACATTAACTTTACAATACACTCACAAAAAGACTTTACTCAATACACACACAACAAAGGCAGTATAACAGTCGTCGACCAACACAATGCTCGGAATATTTAACTTGTATAACAACCCGATAATTGCTCGTCGAAGATCAAACGGACACTGACTCGACCGCGCTCGGGGTCTCCTTATATACCCATTTAGAAAGATCGTTCGAGAAAAAAGTAGAGAAATCATGCAAACAACAAAAAAATAACTCTTTATTAATGAGGGCTAGAAAAATCCGTTGTAAACAAGTCAACAATAGGTCTCAATAGAATAAAAGTTGTTACGGGTCCCCGACCTTTTATCCAATACAATGGTTATTACAATTTTTATGAATAGACACACCTTTACTGTCCTTATTGTCCTCACTCCATTCACTCTATTATCTACTTTTATTTTATTATTCCTTTCTTACTATTTTTATCCACTCTGTACCATTTCATGAATGAAATTCTGGAACCTTCGCGAACCGTCTTTTTTTCGATATCGTTACAATATAATAAAAAAATGAAATAAGTGAGCAAAAGAAAATATTACTCTGTAGTAGAAAACAACAAATGAGGGGTACACTAGTGGCGACGGGAAATCAATCACTATGTCAAAACGTGAAGGTCACTCACATTAAGCGCGTCTAGTCAAAACACAATTGTCCAGGTGTGCCACAATATCATAGGTACCACATCAGTAATTCTGCAAAACCTTTACTTTTAGAAACGTAAAATGTTGAGTGATACTAAGCTTTAGAAGGATATAATGATTATCATTTAGAATGTAGAAACAGTTGATGTGTATACATGCTCATCTGTAGTAATTAAAGACAGAGCAAATGAAGTCAAATATACAATAAAGACGCAAGAAAACTACTTATGCCACTGCTGACGTAAATATAACTGAACAATTACAAAAAAATTTTTGTGCTTTTGCAGCCTCATTGGAACGCTTTAATCAAATTTAAAAATCTTTCTTGGTTTGGTTTATAAATATAATTTATTGTCGACAAAAAACTGAATATAATGAAGAAGCGAGTGCATCTTACCTGCCCTATCAACTTAGTTAGCTACTATGAAAAATCCATGCATTGAATCCTGAATCCTGAATCCTGGTTGAGAGGGCTAAGAAGCCCTATGATGGCGACATCGTGTTAAGGAACACCTGGTCGCTCGGGGAACAATATAACAGAATAATTGCAACCTCAAGAAATTTAGGGGGAATTTTATAGTTTAAATAGGAAATAGGATTCTGGTTCGTGGGACATTGGAACTGGGACTTGAAAGGAGGTAATTTATTTTTAGAAGTTATTTGTGGAAAATTTAAATTAAGGGACAAGTGGGTTTAAGAGCGGCTCTTTTATTTTATTTTATATTTCAGTGGCCTTTTTTCAGTTTTGTGGGAGTCCTATTATCTTGGGGAGGGGAAGGCATGCATTTTACTGAACGTGGACTAAAGATATAATTTAAGGTAGGGGTTAGTTTATGATTTCAGGGGAGACGGAAAGGGTAGAGTTTGGCATAATCACCGGCCTTTTTATCTTCTGAGTGTTTATCAATTTAAAATGGCGGCTCTTTTCACCGTAGTAGAGTGATTATGCATAGGAACATGGGGACAAATACCAACTGGGGGGAGTGAGTCATACAAGTAGAAGGGGCATGGGCAAATAAGAGGAATACAGGGCAGAATAAAAATGTGGCAACTCTAAATTTTGTTAAGTGGGTCATTCTGGAATTTAGATAAAGTCGTGGAATGGTAATGGCATAGAGACTTCAGGTGGGTGTGGACGTCGGTACAAGTCCTGAATGATCTGGGGTCCGTCAGTTTTCCCAGCGTCGTGTAGCCGTTTCGAGGTATTGTAAATAAAGTCCCCCATAGAAGGGAAGAGAAGGTGTTCGTGTATGATGCGATTGGATATAAGATAGTGGAACTGTGTGATGCACCGGAGGACTTTGTTCTGGTATGCTGAAGTACGTCTTTTGTTGGACTTGGAGAGAAAGGGCCACCATACCGGTGACCCGTACAAAAGGAAAGGACGTAGGATAGAGGAGTACATCAGAAGTTTCAGTTTGGAGGAATATGCAGGAGAGAGGAACAAAGGGATGAGTAAAGCGAACAAGGCCCTACCCTTGCTAAGCTTGCTGTCAATGTGCTGTCGAAGTATCAATCGTTTATCTCGGTCAACCCCTAGATATTTCACGCTGTTCTGCCATGGGAGGAGTTCCCCTTCCAATCGTAGAGGCGGAGGAACATTGCGTTTTAGTGTAAAGTGGATTGCTTCGCATTTTGTGGGGTTAAGTGATAGTCTCCAGACACGACACCAGCTAGTGATGTCTAGAAGCTGAGTTTGAAGCGCGCGGCAATTGAGGCGGAGGCATCTGCCGTGACGGTACAGAATAGCATCATCGGCAAACAGTCCGAATTGGATTGAATCACGGACAGGAAAATCGAAGGTGTACATAAGATCCATGCATTAAATTACAAGAAAAGTATGTACATTTTTTTCATTAAGCTTTGTTAGTTAAATATAGATATTGGCAATAATACTGCAAATAGCCTGCTAACCCTAATAATATTATAGACACTGCCAACAGAACATTTTTTTTATAAATCGAAGGAATAAAGTAGTTATAGGAAGTTCTACGGCCGTTTTTCTTCAGCTTACATTCCGAAATCTTTCCGCCTATAACGAAATCGCATGAACTGAGACTTAAAAATGCTAAAAATACAGGTTTGGCACTTCATTAAATAAAGTAATACCTAAAATTACTGGACTCAATAAATATGTACCTATTCTATTTTATTATTCTACTATTCTATTTACAACATTAGGCCTACATAATAA
This sequence comes from Catonia carolina, assembly GCA_035578175.1. Classification (NCBI taxonomy): domain Eukaryota; kingdom Metazoa; phylum Arthropoda; class Insecta; order Hemiptera; family Achilidae; genus Catonia; species Catonia carolina. The sequence goes on along the minus strand of JAQMRL010000003.1, from coordinate 21,468,495 downwards.
AAATTTGTAATTGTTTATATTATGTAATAGTGTTTGTTCTTCTTTGTTTGGTTCAAGTGTAGTTTCCGTTGAAACAACAAACTATACAAGTATGTATGTTTGTTAGTATGTTTCATCACTGTATCTTCGGCAATAATAAGTTTATAACTCCTCCATCATTTTCGCCAATTTGTTTAAATTTTTTTAAGGTCCATCGAGCCATCCCAATCAGTCAGCTGGTAGAGAGTCGCTATTATTTTTTAAGTAACACCGGTTGGGCAAGTGACTTTGTATGGTGATCAGCTGACAGCCATCTGTGAACAAACTTTATTAGGGGTTCCTGTTCAAACTCATGCCTAATCCACGTCAAAAATACAGCAAAAAGCAGCAATCAAATTGAGTGTCAATACTGTACAGTTCCGATGACAAATAACAAAATACATCCTTAAGGTCAACTGTTTATTCTTCTTCTTTGTCAGCCGGTCATTATCCGTTGTAGATATGGGTTTCTTTTTCTTTTGCCTCCATAATTTCCTGCTCTGCGCCACTCATGCCTAATTTAATGAAGCTACCAGTAAATAGTACAATCGTCTCTCCACCATGACTGTGAATGACTTCTACATCACTTCCCGGTCAGGTCCTCCACTGCTGAATCTTTTTGTTCGTTTATTCATGTACCTGCTTTATTTTGTGTCTGGCCTCCACCAGATTTTAGTGATACTACGAGCTGTTTTCGTCTTATTTAATTTTCGGTCTAATATCTTCATTTCTTATAAGGTCTTTCAATTTAGTATTCAGCATAAATCTTCCCATGAATTTTTGTGTTTTTAGCTTTGCTCTCTATCATGCCTTTTGTAAAGAACCGTGTTGAGCTGCGTACAACAAGACGGGAAGTACTTATTACGAAAACGGAACTTCTTAAGACTGAAAATTTCGTTTTTAATCAACCGTTTCGTATTCATTATTATGAATTTGTATTGATTGAAATTTCCTTGTCTTCACTTACGTCATCGTATTAGTCATTTTCTATCTTCACCTGAACTTCACTTAATTCCTTGTCATTTGGTAAAAATAATTTCATTTACCATTTTAATTAAACATTGAACATCTCGCGGTTTTCATTTTATTTTCACGAGAAGATTCCCTTTTTAATTCAGCTGAATTCTGTAATGCAATTATCTTTTTTTAGTTTTTTATGTATTTTTTAAGTTTTTAATTTTTATCAGATGGAATTATTTCGTTCTAAAAAAAATCTGGAAACCTTCCGCTATTCTCTGTTCAATTCACAGATTCGAAGTTTTTATATATTTTAACACTTAACGTTCAACGGAAGTCAAACTCTGAAATGAAACATTTATTGTCCTAATCGAAATACAGTATATTGTAGGCTTATTACAGTATTTTAAACTGTTTTACAAAATGTGATAAATAATCTGGTATGTGTGAAACCCACCTCGTTTTCCGAAGTATATTAAAATTTATATTTTTGAATTTATTTAAAGGCTTATAAATGAAATCATTTAAAAGAATTACCCATAATTTTAGAGTCTATAAAGAACATAAATGTTTGAATAATACCAATTAATAGAATTTAATTACTAAAATCGAAAGGATAAAGTAAATTATTTATTTAAGATTTGTAAAAGTATCCTCTTTAATTTTCCATTGAAATAAACTTGAAAATATTGTTGATTAAGAACAATTCTAACAAAAATGAAAATGCACAAAGACAAAGTACTAAATTAGATATCAAAATTAAAGCCTATTTATAACCCGTGAAATTCGTGTTCGGTATTGATTGAGCGTAGCTGAACAGTTCGTTCAACGATGTGAAAGGACGGGGATATTTCTGCCCTTTGAAAGATGAAACGATTGTAAAGGCAACGAAGACAACCATGTCTATTTAATGCCAGCAATTTCGTTATCGTTTAATTATTGTGGGATTTGAGACATTCAACCACATTCTGTGAGATCATCCTATTTTACCGTAATTGTGTTCTCTACCCTACTATCTTTAACATTGCTGTTTGGTTCTAGATTGATCTTTCAATCCTAGATAAAATTAATAATATACCGTAAATTTTCTCAAGGAGATTTCCTTGTTAATTAAACTGATCCATATTATGCAATTATCGTTTTTTTAGTTTTTCTGTTTTATGGAAGTTTTTATTATTTTTCGCATGAAATTATTTTGTTCTGAAAATCTTCGGCAGTGAATACTCTGACCAAGTATGAGATTTGGAGTTTTTATATGTTGTACCACTTTATTCTGAGTTCTATTTGTATCTGTAATCGGTTCTATCTGTAATAATACTTCATTTTAAACTTACGACTATTCATTTAACGTATTAATAATGACAAACTTAATTTATAATTGTTTAGTTTTGTTATCGGCATTGTACCGATGACTCGATGTAGAGAAGGTAATTTTGTTTTTAAATGTTTGTAAAGGAACTACTCGTCCACAGAGCTATCGCATCTAGTACTTGAAACCTCCGAAATAGTTCATCAGATTGAATTTTTGCGTGTGTTGTTGTTTATGTCATCAGCCCAACGGCTGGTTTGAACTTCTAGAGGCTTTACTAAGTAAAACGAGGAGTGATATGGTTTACAAATCAAACCTCACTAAGTAGAAAAGTATGCTTATCAGCATACCAGGCTCTTTGAAAAGCATCTTTTATTTTCCATGATGTAAATGATACCTTTACTTCATTCACCACAGGGTCTGTATAATAAAATTCATAACTCTCAGAGGAGATAACTATGACTAGTGGTCGTTTACAACTCTACCTCTTGTGTTCTTAAATGCTTCTGTTATGTAATTGGCTGAGCATGTGATAAGAAACAGGATTATTTTTTGTAGCTCTGGAACTATAATTTTAAACTATTTTTTTTAGCATATCGAGTGAATTTTCTTTTTGGTCTTTACGGTACTGTAAAGTTTTTACGGTACTTTTTACTTTACGGTACTTTACAGTACTTACGGTACTGTACATTCGTATTTTTGCACAACAGATCTGCACAACTTTCGTATATGAGTTTTAAATGGTGGTGCAGAATTTCGCTTTAAGGAGAAGAAGTACCCAATGGTTCATTTTCCGTTTAAAACTGTGGGCATTGTCCGTCATTCAGACCAAGAGGTCTCTACTCCATTTCCGCTTTAGACGTCGCACAGGTGGGAAGTTCCTTGTAGCTATATCATGGGCTAGTTGGTTTGGATGGTCATCTAGTCTTTCGTGAAATGTACTTTACAAGGACGTGATTAGCTCCTTCACGGTCGGAATTTGAAATCGTCGTGAAAGGTTTTATTACTTACATAAAAAGGAGCGCCAGAAGCAAGTCTTAAGAATTTTTATTGAAAGGCCTAAATCGACTTTAAATTACTCTCTGCCGCTACTCCAAAGAGCTGGACACCAGTCCAGATTGGTCCTGAAAGGGATTTGTATATTAAAATTTTGGAACGGAGGTTCAATTTTGATCGAAGGTTAATTAAGCGGAATAGTTGCTTCTGGCGGTGGTTAGAACTTGGAAGCATCATATGTGTGCAAAACTCAGATGGAGTGGAAATAATTTAACACTCCACCTGCCTGTTATGGGCAAGGTTTTTGCTTATTACTTTCAATATTTTGTTTCTGTACTTTTAAAAGTGGTAATATGCTTCTTCATATGCTTCTCCCCAAGCAAAAATACCTTAGGAAAGCACTGATTGAGCAACTTAGCATTTGAAATAACTTTAACGATAACATTCTGATCGCCTGAAAAGCCCAACACCAAAATTTCAAGATCTGTTTAAAAGGTTAAGAATGATTCTAGTTCACGTACCAACTATATTGAACAATCATAAATTCCTAGAAGTTGGTATTCCATTTAATAACGGACCAAAAGTTAAGTTTAAAATAGTAGTACGATAAAATCTATTAAATGTTTAGCTAAAGGTAAATACTGTACATAATTGATTTTGTATGACTTTACTATGTAACTTATAATTCAGTACAGAATTCATACTTTGTCGCTTCAGCACTTTTGCTTAACTTAGGCCTCCGATTCGACTTTCATTTATGTACTCGGTGTACTACGTAGTACATATATTTATATTCATATACGAGTATATATACTAAACTATACGTACTAAGAAGTAAATACTTATTACATATTCGACTGTATGCAGACAAGGAGTGAGTTTGAACTCTAACAATAAGTTCTAGTTTTATGTAGATACTTTATACTTACATCAAATACATTCCCATTCTAAAATTTCATCTTCTTCTTGAACAAGTAGGACTAAATTAAGTAAATTAAAACAATTACTACAATAACTCAGTTTTTTGGTTTGTTAATTTTAAGGAATCTTATTTGCACTACTTTTTAAATACTTTCGTAGACAAATTTAACAAATAAAATTAATTTTCGATGTATTAATTACCGAGTTTAAAAAGGGTTTTCTTTTCGGTCTTAGTTTCCACTGGACTTATTCAACATCTGTTATCTTTTAGTAAAACACTCTCCACACGCTAATTTTCTGTCACCCATCGATCGCTATTAATGGCAATAAGTACATTTTATATATCTAACACATTTCCATTTTAAAAATTCATCTTCTTTAATATGTTTGACTATAAATAAGGCAAATTAAAAGAATTGTTAATTTTTTTAAATTTTACGTATAATACTTTTTGTGTTACAATACTAATACTTTCGAGAGCGTATTCAATGTCCAATTATCATCTATCTTGTGATTATTTTTATTAAAAATGATTATAATAACCCAAAAATATAAACATATATGGTTGGGCTTATAAAATATTTTTTTAGAAAAATTTAACAAATAAAAGAGGTAATAGGCCTCTTATCATGCGGTCCTGGGTTCAAATCCTACTCAGGCACGGCATATTTTCATACGTTACAAAAATCATTTCATCCTCATTACGCACAGTTATACCCCAACGTCGTCGCTAATGACCTTGCAGTTGATGCGACGTTAAATAAATAAATAAAAAAATAGGTAATTATCGATTTATTTAAATGTACGATTCTAATAAGGGGTTTCTTTTCAGTCGTAAATGTTACTGGACTGATTCTGGTCAACATTTGTTTTTTTTAGTAAAGCTTTCTACGTGGAAATTTTTTTTGTCACCCATCGCTATTATTTCCAAAATCTCGATTTACACAAAAAAATCTATTTCCTTATTATCACCCAATTTTTAAAACCGTTTTCATACTTCTGTCTTGCTTAATTAGATTGTGGCCTCCATAAAGACTAGAGTTGTTTGTCTCGGATGAAATTATACGATTTTCAAAAATTTGAGAATATGAATCTGTTCACAGACTACTCGAAGATTAACGAGTTAATAAAAATGGAGTTTTCATAGAAAACAAAAATGTCCCTGCTGAGCCTGTGTTTCGATCTGACTTTATTCGGGTTACAGTGTACCACTTCGATAACCGCATTTTCAGATTCTACGTGAAAAATTAGGACAACGAAGTAACTTTAATTTGTTGAATCCTGAATCCTGGTTGAGAGGGCTAAGAAGCCCTATGATGGCGACATCGTGTTAAGGAACACCTGGTCGCTCGGGGAACAATATAACAGAATAATTGCAACCTCAAGAAATTTAGGGGGAATTTTATAGTTTAAATAGGAAATAGGATTCTGGTTCGTGGGACATTGGAACTGGGACTTGAAAGGAGGTAATTTATTATTAGAAGTTATTTGTGAAAAAAAGGGACGAGTGGGTTTAAGAGCGGCTCTTTTATTTTATTTTATATTTCAGTAGCCTTTTTTCAGTTTTGTGGGAGTCCTATTATCTTGGGGAGGGGAAGGCATGCATTTTACTGAACGTGGACTAAAGGTAAAATTTAAGGTAGGGGTTAGCTTATGATTTCAGGGGAGACGGAAAGGGTAGAGTTTGGCATAATCACCGGCCTTTTTATGTTCTGAGTGTTTATCAATTTAAAATGGCGGCTCTTTTCACCGTAGTGGAGTGATTATGCATAGGAACATGGGGACAACTACCAACTGGGGGGGAGTGAGTCATACAAGTAGAAGGGGCATGGGCAAATAAGATAATTTGTTTGTTCTTACCATCTTTAATAAGTTTGTTGTTATTTTTATTTTTAAAAATATTTACAATACATTACCTTACTCTACAACAGATGAACAGATGTATAGGCTATGTTTTATATTCATCTCAGTTGACTCATCCCATTTCTAGTAGTACAATTTGTACGCGCTTAGATTTCTTATACGTTTTTCATTTCATTCCCCAATTTTTTTTTATTACAAAGATATAAGTCTGAGATTCTAATATCGGTTGAACGAGTAAGCTAAATTTACTATATACACCAAAAAAAAATTGTTTGCAGCGAAGTATCTTTTGTACACAGTAAAACTCTTGCTCATCTAAGTATAAAAAGTATTTCAAATGAAATTGAGAAGCTGATTAATCTAATTCATCTGTATTATAATAGGGGTGAACTAATTTTAACGTTTAAATATATCTGCAGAATATAGATGTCGTAAAGACGTGATTTATGTATTCCGTATAAACCAAAATTAATTTATGCAAAATAAAATTTTCACACAGTTTCCTTGAAAATTTTATAGTTAATATAGAAACACAGCTGTCCATTTTGCAACATTCGTTACTTCATGCTGCATTATTTAGCAATATACTTTGTATGAATTTTATTTATAAATATTTAAGTTTTCAGCAACCTTTCTGTTGTTTTTAATAATTCTGTGAATTCACCTTACTGAGATTTATTTTCTTATTTTATAAGTTATATCTTTAAAAAAATATGACATGTAGACGGAAAATTGTTCATAAATAATGTATATGAACTCACTCGGAAAACTTATACATAATACATGTATCTTATTATGTTTTTGTTTGTTATCTCTAGGAGTAAATTTCTCTTTGAGATATAAAGAAAATTAGGAAAACATCTTAACTTAATTAAATATATGATTGTTGTGGTTGATACTGTTTTTGATTTTATTGTGTGTAATTATATTATTGTATGTAATCTTCCTGAACTGCATTTTTATGTTGATGAAATATTTGTATTTAAATCTGTTTCTAAGATTAACTGTCAATCCTTAATCATTGTAATTGTTAAGTGTATATTTTTTTTTTTTTTTTTTTTTTTTTTACGGCCACAAAGGACCACTTAAGTTCAATCTTTCAACGTCTAGCTCTTTCATATGTTCCACCAAAACGCCCCCGCAGTTGTCGCTCCCGTACTTCTCCTCTTCTTCGCCAATAATTCTTCAATGTTTCGGATCTTCTCAGTCTCTCAGCGTCCGAAATCACCATGGCTTTCCTGACCCTCATTTGTTCCCTAAATTTAACTGATCGCTGTTTGTATGTCCTGTAGCTCCCTGACTTAGTTTTGAGGTCAGCTATTGTGATGTTTAGTTCCTCCATATCCTTTTTGACTTCCTTTATCCAGTTTGGTGTCATCTTCTTTTGCCAGAAAAACTCAGTCATCCTTCTTAGTAATCTTGTATCCTCCATTCTCAATATTAATGTTATTAATTAATTAAGTGTATATTACAATAATTGTATTATCGTAACATTGGTTACTTACAGAGCGATTTCTTTATATTTTACATTTTCGCCTAATTACAGTATACGATTTTATGATGGTGGTATTCACTATCTAATATTGAGAATTACTAGATTATTAGTTTAATATACAATAAAACCCTATAACCAGATTCCAACAGAAGCAAAGGTGGCAAGGAAAGCAGTGTTTTCCAAAGCAGAAAGGCTCAGAAGATGAGAAGCCTTGAAGAAATATTGGCGGAACAAGAGAAAAGCAAAAGAACTGCGAAAGTGCAGCAAAAACCTTAAAAACACAAAATAAGCTTACCAGGCTATGAACCAAAGTGGTCCAATGAGGCCTTAAAAGTATTTGAAAAAATACTGTATTCACTATATCGAAGAAAAAATGAGAGAATACAAATTGGTATCGGAAAGGACTACAGATTGTTTTCCCAGAAAATCTGTCTTTAAATCTCCTTTGAAAAAACACAATACAGTAGACTCGCGGTAATCTAGTGTATATGGGACAGCTCTATTACCGGATTATCGAAAACGGCGGATTAGTGGAAATGTAAATTTCAAGAAATATGGAACTTAATATACATTAAGTCTACTTTCCAAAAAAAAGTTGATAAACAGATTTACGTTTACAAGCATTGCAAAAAGGATTATAAGGTACGGTGAGTTGGAAGGTTAAAATAATTTTTCAGACCCTAGCTGGGAATTAAACCCAGGACTTTCCGCTTTGCAGCATAACATTCTAACCAATGCAGCAGTGAGTACAGCAATGGTCTTTTGTCAGGTAACCGTAGTAAACAGTATATTTTAAAGTAATTCAGTGATGTTAGGATTTTGTGTCTATTGTGGTAGTTAAGAACCGGTTTGTAATGTATGAAAAAAGTTTCTTCGTGACCAGCAAATAGTTGTACTATTGTTATAATTGAACACAACTGGTAGTAAAGAATTGTATATTTATTTCGTTGTAAATCGCCATATTTTTTTTAGTTTAGTTTACAATATTAATTTTAGTTTAAGACTTCAAATTTTAAAACATTTGGTCAAGTTAGTCGGTTATTAAGTAGTTCATTGTAATTCTCTATTTTTTCTTTATATTTGTTTTTTTTTTATTGGAAGCGGGACAATGTTTATATTATCAAATTATGTGGAAATATTTTAATGATTATAATACTGCATTACTATTTTCCCTGTTTTATTTTTTTACTTTTTTCTTTCCACTATTCTTTAGTCTCCTTTGTGCCCACTTAAATAAACGAGTGAGGCATTGGAATACAGAGAAGGTGAAGATGCAAATAACAGTTATAAGAGCTTTCCGTCGGAGGTAATGGATTTCATTATACATTCAGATTTTGGGGTGAATGAAGAAGTGAAAGTGTTTGAGGTAGAAGGCAGATTCAGTGCATTTCATTTGCTTTCCTGCATTGATATGCGATAACATTTGTCAACTCCTTGGGGAAGGCAATCGGAACTTCCTCATTTCTTATTTATTCAGGTATCCAGAAATTTATTTCGAAAGGAGTCCAATTTCCACTGGGTATGAAATTTCGTTAATATCAAAAGAAAGGTCAGGTATCAAAGATTTTTTAATAAAATTTTTTTTAAAAATTCTTTACCAACGTTTTTATTTAAATATTTTAAGGGGATCGCGATACCATCTTGCTGATGTTAAAATTTGATTTGTTTACAGAGCCACCTTGAAAGATTGGCTTCGAGTTTTTACCTCGTATTTAGTGGCATCTAATAAACCTTCAGACGAAAAGATTTTGTAAAATAATTACTTCCAATAAAAAGTGTTGTTATAATATATTACCAATATGGAGTCACCCAATGTATCAACAAAACAACCAATACTCGAGCTTAAAAAAATTGACTAACAAATATTTCCATCAATATTTGTATTTTAGCACTGAGAGAACCTCCTAAATATTTCAAACTCCTGTTTATACTGTGTATGAGAAGATAGATTATTCTACAAAAAATATTATAAATAATAATAGTCGAATTCTATGTCAATCTACTTTTTTCTAAAAAAAATTTGTTATTTTCTGAAAGGACCAACTATTATGAAAGGAAATTAATGGCACCCATGAAAAATTTACAAAAGTTACACTGGTCAATAAAAAAATAAGTTTTTTCTGTAACATAGATTCTTTGAGGTGTATCTTAAAGTATTTTTTGTGCTGATTCCAAATCTGCAAACCATTTTTGTCTAGGACGCAGGGTTTTTGTGTAACATCGATTTATAAAAAAATTTATAAAAATTTTTCATAAATTTATTCGTAGTCTATAGCATGATATTATATTCCAACTTGCCTAAAACCTGGTTTTCTTCGATTTTCTCCTACATTCATCTTCTGATTTGTCCCTTTTTAAGGCCCAGCAGTAATCGGCAAGTATACTCGTACTCATAAAAATGCGTGTTACAAAAAATGAAGCCTCTAGGACAAATTCTAAGGTCATATTTTGATTCAGCGCCGAAAAATACATATAGTTAAGCCAAAATTATTTGTGTTACAAAAGTCATGTAGACCAGTGATTAGTGTCTAAATATTATTCTCGAAACTTAATTGTCTCAATACATTATTGCATTGTAAGTATATTTCATATTGTTATAATATAATATTACGTGAATTAAACAATGTCGCCACTGGGGTATTAAAAATTAAATTTACCTTTATTTACAAAAAATTAAAATGGAAAAGTCATGAAGAAAAACGTTTGAAATTAATATTACCACGGAGTAACAGATTCATTTTCACCACGACAAGGATTAATTAATCTTAATTTGTTTCTGGTATTTACATTAATATAATAAATCATACACAGTTCTAAAACTAAAAGATCAGGGTTTCAATGACGCGAGACACAAAAAATTGAATTTTTGACCCAAAGTCCATTTTTACACCTCTAAAATACAGCAAGACGATTTTTGTAATGTTCAGAATTCGCGAGGGTATTTCATAACTAGTTTTGAATTACCTTTTATGTCGGTAAAACTTGTATTATACTTACTTGAAGTTGTTTGTAATATGCTAAAAGATTTTTATTGAATTTAAAATAATTCCAAAGATTAATGGGTCAATGTACGTAGAATTTATGAATTTTTTTAATACATTGTTAATATCATCCTTTTCTCTTTAATATTTACATTAATTAAACATTCATTACGCAGTGTAATTAAAACAAAGGCAAATAAGGGCTTCGTAAATTAGTGTATTGTGTATTTAGAAACGAATAGATTTTTTTTGTTTTAAATTCAGATTAACTAAGTTAACTTATGAATTATTTATATTTCATTAAACACGTATATTACCTGCATGTTTGTTGGCGACTATGAATTCTGTGTAATTATTAACACAGAAAACAATGAATATAGGTTATGTATTATAAATAGCAAAACAGTGAAATTATTCGTGGTATTTACAGAAGTGGAATTGCTTCATAAAACACACCTGCATTGTATAATATTATTTCATATTCTGAAATTTTTAATTAATAAACGTTATTTTGAGTGCATTTTAAATTATTTTAATCCGGTGTTTTGTATGCGTTACCGAAAAGTATGTATGCATTTATAATAATATATTGTGACAAGTCAGCTAAATGGACAATGAGGTTTTAGTCAATGGTGTTTTATGTGAATTATGTCAAAGTGATTTATTCCCGTCCACGCGGCGTTTCGTTTTTGTTATCTTTCTAGATTAGAGTAGAACCATATTGAGGTCATTATGTATTTATTTAATCTTTGTTGTTATATTTTATTCTTTAAGCTTTTGTTTTTTTTTTTTAATTTTCTAGACTGAAGGTAGGATGTTTTAAATAGCCGGCTCTTTTGTCGGGTAGTTCAGTAGTGTCCGTGGCATTTAAGTGAATACCAGTCGAAAGTTCTGTTGTGAACCGGTCTTGAAGCTAGTGCTAATAGAGTGCGATAAAACCAATCATGTATAATAAAACGTGCATATTGAACAATTAATACGTAACGGAAAAATAGTAAAAAAATTGTTAAAAATCTGGTGTGAAACACTCACACAACTTTCTCTTGCCAATGCAAATAATTAATAATAAACCTAACATTATTAATAAAATATTAGAAATAAACAAAAACTAACCTCAAAAACATAACCTTATTTTAATCATGAGTGAATGACGCAAAATGACAATCGAACTCAGTTTGGCTTAAAAATACGGAAAATCACGCTTTCACGCTAAACTAGGCTCTGTAGAGAAAAATGCTCTAAACAAAAGTTGTAGATCTTTTAATTTTCTATAAATTTAATTATATACACTTTTGTCGTAAAATGCATACTAAGACCGAAATGTTCAAAAAATCGATTTTTCTCACGTTTTCGTGAGAAAAAAACAGAAAATCGCAAATTACCGCTAAACTAAGCGTTATACAAAAAAATGTTTGAAATAAAAGTTGTAGAATTTTACATTCTCTACAACTTTTATTATATAATGTTTTGCGCTAAAATGCATATTAAAGCCGCAATCTTAAAAAGAAAAAGTTTTTGCGTAAAAACAGCCTCACGCAGAATTTCAGCAAACATGGCGCCTACCCTATATTGTAGAGCATAAAAAATGTAGTAAACCAGGCGATTTTTAAAAAAATCGTAGGACTAGTTTTTGAGAAAATCGCAAAAAACTGAAAAATTACACGAATAAACTACTACTTCCGGTTGACCGATTTTGATGAAAATGTTCGTGTCGGGTCCGGTAGTGGTATGTAACTTAAGTTTCAAGTTTCAAGTTCGTACGATGTTCCGTTCTTGAGATATTCTGTTCACACACACACGCACACACGCACACACGCACACAGACCAATCGCTAAAAACATGTTTTTTGGGTTCAGGGGGTCTGAAAACGTATAGATCCGGTGAAAACTCGATTTCGAAAAATCAACATGAAAACAATACTTTCCTTCCTATATATTCATATAGGCAAGAGAAAGTAAAAATTATAAGTAAGAATAATTCATTCACTAATAATTGTTTGTAAATGCACATATATTTCTGTTTAGTTAATTTTAGTTTAAATCTTAAGTTTTTAATACGATTTTATAATCGATTTAAGTAAATAGTTGAATTATAATTAACTAGTATTTTTAACCGTTTATGATAACAGTAGTTTATTATAATAAATTAGTTTGTTAATAAATATTCCTTAATAAGTTTAAAAGGAAGTTTTATTATTTATTAATAACCAGTAACACCGCAAATTGTAGCGCCTTTATGTATTAATTTAATACTCCCGCGAACGTAAATTAATTAATAATGTAATTTAACTGATACGTTAAATAAAACTCAAAAGAAACCATCCGTACTGTTTGATGGTTGGTCTATGACAAATTTATTTTTGATTGTTGCGTTTACAAATCCGGAATTACATAATGACTGGAAAAAATATAAAATAAAATGAATTATTAAATTTTGAAAAAATATTAGTTTGTTTTACTATTTAGTTAATGAAATTAAAAAAATTAAATCTTATGGTTTATAAATTGATATTATTTAAATTGAAATTTTAAAAAAAATTAATTTTATATAAATTAAATAATTTCCTTAAGTAATGAAATGTATAAATCAGCTGTTCTAAATAAATTAAGAACTGATACAACAGCTGATCGCTACAAAATACTATAATACTATAATACTATAAAATACTATAAAATACTATAAAATACTATAAAATACTATAAAAATACTATAATACTATAATACTATAAAAATACTATAATAATGGGAGTGAGAGAATCCTATACTATAATACTATAATACTATAATACTATAAAAATACTATAATAATGGGAGTGAGAGAATCCAAAACGCTCTCACTCGCACAAGCCATACGCGCCGTTCCAATAACATTGTCGTATAATTTTACTCATTGTTGTGAGCAAGCGTGTATGCATGCAGTAAACTAACAAGCAAGATAACGACTGTAGTATGTTTTCAGATTTGGATTACAACGGTAAAGACCTTTGAGCGCATGCGCAGTTATGCCACATATCTCCCTCTCACTCGCTCGGCTATGGGACATTAGCTCGTCTGATACCTATACATAGAACATGCAGGTGCAATAGGCTGGTCCACCCGCAGCATCTCTTCACAATTCAGGGATGGGTGGGGAGAGCTAGGCGTGCATATTTTCCGCTGATATCTCCATTGTTATGGCACCCGTTCACGCTGGAAGAGAAGCAACGGCCACTCGTCTAACTCTTCACTTGGGCATTTATTATGTATATTATCGCAGAAGGTACAAGGTACAAGGATTATTTACATTAGGAAGCGCTCTAAGAAGTATAATAATTTACGTACTTTTTATACATTACTTATTTTATTGTAAAACAAAAAACAATTATAACAGAAATTATTCTTATTTTTTGGAAGAAATAAATCTCGATACTATCCAGGAAACAGGTGAAGACGTTCTTCAACTTCACCTGAAAAGCCGCCGCTGGATGAGATTAGTATTGAAAAATGCCAGACATAATATGGAATCGTACTCGCGACCTCTGGCTTGGAAACAAGTTGTGACCAATACACCAAAGGATTGGCCAACTGTAGCTGGATTTTGTGTATTTCTCAAGGATAGCTTTAAGGACTTTAATTTCTTATCTTTTATAGTTTTTTTTTTAATTCATTGTGTGGGAAATTTATCGATTGGAATAAAAGGAAGTTTTTAAAATAAATTTCCGTTGTGTCTAAAATCCGCTGGGAAAATCATAATTTTTTCTCAATAAGTATTGCATGTACGTAATTTTTCTACATAGTGAACTAAAATTTAACATATGTTGAAAAATACTGAAAATTTGGTTGCAATATCATTTATCAATTTTTTTTAAATCTAGTATAACAACTTATAAAAATATTTTTTTAAGCAAATATGAAGTGAGCTTGGTACTAATATTGATTAGGGCTATCAGTTATAAAAACACTGATTTCCGTGTCCAGAGTTTAATTTCTATCTAAAGTTATTGCTATGTAAAAATTTTAAAACCAACGATGTTTCTAATAACATTTACGTTTGATGTTAAGTTATAAAAAACTGTTCATATGTTTCAACAACATCTGAGTAAACAGGTAATGTACTCGTATCTTATTACAACAGTCACAGGTTTTACATTTTCATTAACTTGTATAATTAAACAAGGACCTGTAACTTAATATATTTGTTTTGTTTTTATTTATTATGTTTGTAATGGTGAAACTCAAAGTTCTGTAAAACGTGTTTTTGAATTTGAAATGTTGTTAATGAGAGTCGTAAAATGAAAGAGACCACTTTGTTGAAACATGTGGGAAAGGTTTCTAATTAACAGAATGTTACGTAAATAGCAAACGTTTTACGTACCTGTAAAATTTTCAACAGATATAATTATAGTTTCTTGATTTAAATGTGATTCTGCCATGTTTGTATTAAAAAAATACAAGCTACTAACTGATACTGATATTTAACGTGTACATAAAACATGCTAGTCATTTATAAAACCTATTTGGAGGTATATCTCGGCCAACTATATCATTATCTTGTAGCTCTTCAGCTCTTTGGTGGGATTTGGATTTTTCCACAATCCTTCTCCCGTCTAGTTGCTAGCGCCCTCCATCTTCTCACACCAATCAAAATCAAATCATTTGTGACGTAATCTTTCCTTTTCTTTCTTGGACGGCACTTCCTTCTTCTTCTTCTGTATTGTCTTTCCTTCCATGTCACATTAAACATCCTTCATTGAATGGAGAATTGAATCCATTCTCTCTATATACTTCTACCACAAGTCTTTGGGCCTTTATGAAGTGAACTATGTCTCTGCCTTCAATAAGAAACTACAATTCCTCAGTTTAACGTAATATTCAGTCATCTCCTTCTCTTATCCCTCCAAATATCTTCTTTAAAATCTATCGAACCTTGTCAACATATAAAAATTTATTTCTGACAAAATTCTTGTTTCACATCCATAGATGTGAATTTGGATCACAAAACACTAATATATTTTAATTTTTGTATTCCTACTTCATAATATTTCCTTACTAATTTAAAATTAGCGAAGTAAATTGTATTTCCTAGTTGAATTCAGTTTTGTATGGAGCACTCATTACGTTTTTCTGGTTTAATGTATTCCGAAACCTTGAAATTCCTTATCTTCTTCAAAACTTCTCTGCAATAATGAATATGCGATGAACTAGATATTGTACATATCACTAAGTGTATGGGTAACAAAACCCGCTGTAATAAACAAAATTCAGTCTAAACTTTACGGCAAATTGAGTCGTTGGTTTCTTTCGGGATATTATTACTAGATCCTTAATATTTTTACTTTGACAGCCATAAATGACAATTGGGAGCAAATAACAAAAAAAAATATTTTAATTTTTGCGTTCCTACTTAATTTTTCGTTAATAAATTTAAAATAGCAAAAAAATCTCTTCCTAATTGAATTCTTTCTCGTATAGAGTCAATTATTATGTTTCTGTAGTTTAATGTATTCCCCAAACACTGAATTTCCTTAACTTCTTATTAGATTTTCTACTAGATCTTATTAGATTCTTACTTTTTGAATTTTTATACAATGAAACTTTAGGGAATAAACATGCTAATTAGGATTTTCATAGTCGTCTGTCTTACTTTTGTCAATGTAAGTTAGTTATTGTGTAACATGGATTTCTTTAGTTTTTCCTGTCGTTTATTTTGGGTTTCTGCTACAAGTGATATAGGCCTATATATGTATATATTTTGAGTCTCCGATGCAAGTTTTTTTTATACGTGACCTGTCAACTAGGGAAAACGTGGTAAAACGTTCTTCCTGTTTTCGATCCACTGTGACTGCAAAAACAAGCACATATACAACACATTTTATAACCTGATGTAACTTCGTAGTTTTATTCTTCTCGTATTTACGATATACTTACAAAAAATTTCAGAAAAATTCAAGAAAAACAGATGCGACTAAAAAGAAGTGTTAGAAATTTCTAAATTTAATATAATCTATTATTGTTTTTTGTTCAATGGCTACTTTATAAGAAAATACAACTTGTTATAAAGTTACAATTGTCTACATCATTATAAAGATTTCATTAGAAAGAATATTTCCTTATCTTATCGTTGGCAGTTATTGTCTGTTAGGATAGTTTTCTTCTATTTTTAAACTATATAGTTTTCCTATATGTTTGAATTGCTCAGATCAGTTTGTCTTTTCGTTTTAAACTGTTACCTACGCTAGTTGTAGATATATGTATCTGTAGGGTGTGAATCTCCGTACATATGGGTGGTTAAACAATACTGATGTGTTGGAAGTGAACCTCGTTAATTTAGTAGCTTAATCAGCATTACAAGCTGCATGTTCTGAGAAACGTTGCCTTGTAAGGCAGCTTTCCTTCTATTTGTTGACTGGATAACACCTACTAGTTAAAAGATAAAAATATTACATAATGAAATAATTGTTAAAAATATTTTCACAGTTCAGAAAATTATTATTAAACTCGTACTAGGGAAGCCTAGATTGTAATCAACCTTAGATATTTTTCAGAATTTAATTTTTCCTGGATTTAATAGTCTATTATTGTTTGTTGTTTAATGGCTACTTTATCAAAAAATCTGGTGTGAAACACTCACACAACTTACTCTTGCCAATGCAAATAATGACCAATATAACATAACATTAATAAAACATTAGAAATAAACAAAAAACCAACCTCAAAAAACATAACCTTTTTTTAATCATGAGTGAAAAGCGCAAAATGAAAATCAATCTCAGTTTGGCTTTAAAATAAAGAAAAATCACTCATTCACGCTAAACTAGGCTGTGTAGAGAAAAATGCTATAAATAAAAGTTGTAGATCTTTTAATTTCCTATAAATTTGGTTATCTACACTTTTGTCGTAAAATGCATACCAAGGCTAAAATCGTTAAAAAATTGACTTTTTTACACGTTTTCGTGAGAAAAAAAAATAGAAAATCGCTAATTACCGCTAAGCTAAGCGTTAAACAAAAAAATGTTTAAAATAAAAGTTGTAGGATTTTTAATTTTCTACATTTTTATTATATAAATTGTTGCGCTAAATGCATATTAAAGCCGTAATTTAAAAAAAAAAACAATTTTATTTACGTGAAAACAGCCTCACTAAGAATTTCAGCAAACATGGCGCCTACCCTATCTTGTAGAGCATATAAAATTTAGTAAACCAGGCGATTTTTAAAAAAAATCGTAGGACCAGTTTTTGAGAAAATCGCAATAAAGTGAAACATGACACGAATAAACTACTACTTCCGGTTGACCGATTTTGATGAAAATGTTCGTGTCGGGTGCGGTAGTCATATGTAACTTAAGTTTCAAGTTTGTACGATGTTCCGTTCTTGAGATATTCTGTACACTCACACACACACACACACACTCACACATACACACCAATCGCTAAAAACATGTTTTTTTGGTTCAGGGGGGTCTGAAAACGTGTAGATCCGGTGAAAACTCGATTTCGAAAAATCGACATGGAAACATACTTGCCTTCCTATATATTCTTATAGGCAAGAGAAAGTAAAAATAGTCCACAAATCTGATCCTGATTATTCGACCTGAAATTCGATAATTCCTGATTATCAATGAGAGCCGGACAAACGAGGTTTTACTGTATTTGTGCAGCCAGAACCTGTTGTGAACAAAAATTAATGTTTGTTAAGTGGTTATAATAAATACTGATCAGCCGTCATACGTTTGAACTTATTTAAAAAGTCAATGTTAAACCACTTAATTTCTGATTATACTTATTAATATGTTTATTAATCTCAAACCATAGTTTTGTGATTGTTGGCCTACGTGTACAAAAAAGCAGAAGAGAAACAAAACCTTAGCAGACAAATGTTGACCTGTAGAATGGTCGGGTGAGGTAAATGATGGCCTTTGAAAATCGAGTTGACGTTTCAAGAAAACGATCGAGTAGACAAACCTAATTTGATTTTCAATTTATTTTTCTCTTACATCTTTTGTAAGTCTACCTTTGTCTCCGCAACGGTTTTATTTTTATTTTATACTTCAGTGTATCTTTACTCAATGAAAACTCTTTCTGTTTTTTTTTTTTAGTATATTTTCCAATTTTCTAACCTAAGTGTCACATTTTCCTTGTAGTTTTACAAAATAATTAATAACCTAATTGAAACTCGTTTTTAGTATGTTATAAAAAGCTTGTTTTTCTGTGTTTTAGTTTGTACAATTTTTATAAAGGCTATGATGTATTCTTTGTACGGACTACGATTAGTTCATATTACTTAATGTTTTTGATTTTCTTTTATTTTTCTTTCCTTTTTTTTAAAAATATTCTCTTGCTGCTTTGATGTTGTTTCTTCTAGTCATTTAGGAGCAGTTCTATTTTGTTTGAAAATCTTCCAAGATCATAATTATCTTTCTGTGTAAAAGCCCTTCTTTTAGAAAATTTTTCGTTTCGTTCAAGTTCTTCTTTGGGGCCATTCAAGTATTACATAATTAGTAAAGGGTGAAGGGCGGTCCGGGGTGTGATTATTTTTCCTGGCAAGGGGGAGGGATCACGACAATTCTCCCGAAAACATTAAATAAGGAAGTACTTACAGTACAACAACAAGCATTATTCTTTTTCTCCTCTCCTATGCTGTCCATCGGCAGTCACGTGACCCACCTGTGGACCCACCAATACTAAATAAGATCAGAAACCAGTAATATTCCGGCCCACCGTTCCAGTGAAAATATAATAGGCAATTTAGAAGAAACATGGATTCGGGGATCATGGACATCATGGACTTAGAAATGTGTACTCCAATCACATAACATTTCTAAAATTCCCGTCAAAAATGATTTTAGTTGATGCCTAATTAAGTTAGGGCTTACTGTATTTCTTGTTTTACTGTTCAATGCGGTAAGTAACAATATACCTTTGTTATCCTTTGTTTAACCTTTGTGTGTTCTGTGGATTATTTAACGTAATATGTAACAATACATTAAAGCCATTATATATTCTTTTAATACCACGACTCCTACATAAGCCAATACATATAAATAGGATTAATAATGCAATTTTTATTGGTAACTGCTTTTTACTGCCATATAGTACTGACATATAAAATTTTATTCAATCTTACGTAGGCAAATAGTGGGGGGGGGTTCTAGCCATTGGTTATGTTTTTGTACAATGAAGTGAGAGGGGTGCAAAATAACTAAAAATATGCTTACGTAATACTTGATCGGCCCCTTGCAATACTCAATTTCTTACAATACCGATAATTAATTTATTCCTTAATTATTTTTAGAATATCACGAACTACTAGGCCTACTATCATTACTGTAACAATAGGCTTTTTTTCTAATCCCTAATTTGTGTACCTTGCAATCTGTTCAATTCAGAACAATAAGCAACCCCATGACCCAATGAGATGAGGATGATGTGTATGAGGTGTAGTCTTGTACAGACCCAGGTTGACCATTCCTGAGAGAGTATGGTTAATTGAACCCCAACCATCAAAGTACACCGGTAACCACTGTCTAGTATTCAAATCCGTATAAAAGTAACTACCTTTACTAGGATTTGAACCAGGAACCTTCGTCTCCGAAAATCAGCTGTTAAACAGCTGATTTTGGCGACGACTTTACCTCTAGACCAACCCGGTGGGTTAACAATAGGCTAGTGTTATAATTTGTTTGGTGTTAAGTTAGTAAGTTCGATAAATCTGAAAGAATAAATGAAAACACATGTCAACGATTTTTGTATTTTTTATGGTTTACACGCATGCCTATTGTTGTAAACTAATAAAACAATAACTGTATAAAAATGAAAATAAGAAAAGAGTTATGGTTTTTAAAACAGTAAACGTCAAGAGTTTTTCTACAGGATTAAAAATACTAATAGAAGCGGTGAAACGGTTGTATTTGTTGCCATTTTTCCATGAAACTGGCCGGGGGATGTTTTTACAGTTGTTTAATAAACTGGATTAACAGATTTGAGGTTTAACGCTATGCAGGGTGCGGGATCTACCGACCTGTCGACCATTCGTATGCGTATAATACGGGATCTGTATTATAGGGGTTACCTTGTAGATTGCACCCGGTCAGGTCAGGTAGACGTACAAATTGGTCTCGTATACCGGTACACAATTGTAATGTACGTAGTATTTCACGTGTATGTGTTTGTGCGTGTGAGTAGATGTGGGTGCAGCCACATTACGTAACAAGCCTAAGGTCTTTTGTCACTGCCCCTCTATCTGACCATTATTTGGCGACGCCAGAACCACCGACGCTGGCTGGCATTTTAACCATTCCTCCTCTAACCAACCACTCTCTCATACCCTCTTTTTCTTTTAATGGACGCTTCACTCCCACCCTACATACAGAGGTTGACATTTGATTGTCGATTCATTCGCTAGCCCTCATATGTCTATCTCTTCCCTTGCAGTTTTATTACATTCTCTTGTTTATGAAACACACACATTCACATTTACTTGAATGAAAAATACATAGAGAAACACAATTATTCCATTAACTTATAATTTTTTCCTTTTATATTAACAGTGTAAAAATAAATGCAATCTGTCGCAAAACTATTAGTTCTCATGCATATTACATAACTACAAAACTATAGTTACCAGTCCATTAGTTGTAGGTCCTGTGAATATGACAGAGACTTTTCTCTCTTTCTGTTTGTACCCACCACTTTAATCAATATCGTGAATTTTTAATGTATTTTTTCATATTTATGCAACCTCCTATTCGATGTGCTTCACGGCTTCTAATAAAATTAATTTAATTTAAAGTTTCTTAATAAACAATATTTCTTTCCCTGTGCCAGCAAAGTGCATTAATACAAAATTTAATTAATTACTCTGGGAAGAGTTTGGTATGAAAATTGACGTTTATTTTTAACAGAAATTTTGTTGACATCGGTATAAATTACAAATGGGAGAAATATGACCTAATTTAAAATTACAACCTTGTCAGTACAAACATTTTTGCGAGCTTTATTTCAAACATTTTTGAGTGGCACGTGTCCTGAAGGAGCTGACAGAAGATGACTTCCAGCACTGTTTCCAACAATGTAAAATTCGCATGGAGCGTTGTAGGGATAAAGAAGGAGTGTATATTGAAGGTGACAATAAGTGATTTTGTATAAAATTAAATTTTTTTACAACGTCAGTCTCGTTATTTAATAGCCACACTTCGTGTATCAAGTACTTTGTATCAGATACCGATCAGTACTCGTACCAAGTTGTACTAAGAACAGAAATATTCTGTTCCGAACTATGACTAATTCTCACTTGAAAAACTTCACTTGAGTTTCCTGTTATAATTCAAAAATGTTCTTCCAAGCCAAAAATGCAGCTATAACCGAGATAAAATTGGGTGGTTGTCAATAGTCGGCTATAGGCCTACTCTCTCCATACCTTTCAGGTGGAGTGTTAAATTATTGCCCTCGATCTGCTAGTTACAGGGCTACAAAAATAGTTCAATGTCTTATCACATTGTCAGCCAATTATATGACTGAAGTATCTAAGAACAGAAGAGGTACAGATGATAAAGTACAGTATTGTGCGAATTAATGTGAACAGAGACAAAATTTCAGTTTTCATAAGTTGGTTAACCAAACAGTCAAACATCCCCCAAGAAAATGTTCTGGGGCTGTTTTTCATACTCAGGTACTGGCACACTTATTCCAATTGAAGGTATGATGAATAGTGAAAAATACAAAGCATTGCTAGGGCAACGCTTAGCTATAGAACTTAATAAAGTACAGGCCGAAGGGACCGCAATTTTTCAACAAGACTCGGCTCCGTGCCAGATAATAATATTACCCTTCTTGATTGGCCTGGGAATTCACCTGATCTTAATCCTATAGAAAATTTGTGGGCAATATGTAAGGCTAGGCTACAAAAATTGGACTGTACGACAAAAACAAAACTGGTGGAAGCAGTGATTCAGGTTTGGTTTAGAGATGAAGCCATCACAAACAATTGCAAAAAACTTGTGGATTCCATGCCAAGAAGACTCCAGGAAGTCATAAAAGTAAAAGGGGGACACATTAAATACTAGTTAATGGAAATTATCTCATGTAAGTGTACCTAAATGTATCTTTGTCCTAAATAAATCATATTTACAAATTATTTCTGTTTGTTCACATTAATTCGCACAATACTGTAGTTAGAGTTATCTCCTCTGAGAGTAATAAATTTCATTATACAGACAAACCCTGTGGTGAATGAAGTGAAAATGTCATTTGCACGGTGGAAAATAGATACTTTTTAGAAGGCTTGGCATGCTTGTAAGCATACTTTTCCACTTAGTAAGTAAGGCAGTCGTAAACCAACTCACTCTTTGTTTTACTTAGTAAAACCTCTGGACGTTCAAACCAGCCTTTCGGCTGATGACCTAAACAACAATTGGCTACAATAAATTTCCGGATAACATGTGGCTGTGAAACTAAAGATTACTGATGAATAGAAAAATTATGATAAATTTAGTTTTAATGAAATAGCAATTTGATAGATTGTTTTCATTTTTACTTTCCGGATTTTTTTTAGGAAAGGGTTATTGCTGTAGTGAATCCATTTAGTTTCAATAAAATTGTAAAATAACAAAAGAAAACGTTGGTGTGTGTGTGTGTGTGTGTTAATGCAGCGTTACATTTATTTCATTTTTATTTTACTTTTATTCTTCTAACTAACCTTATTGCTGTACTTAATGTGTTATTTAAAATAACTATAAAAAGGTAATCTGATTTTAATGTAAAATATATTAGTCGGAAAAGGAACGTTTTTCTCTTTTTTTCTCGTTTTTACCATGAAGAATAACGTGGAGCACTTTAACAGATGTGAATCGCTTTTTTCCTAACAGATTCTCTTCATAAATCTTTTAAATACCCCTTTTGATTTCTGTATCATTAGGTACATTGTCTTTTAAAATACAATAAGTTAAAATGGTATACTTTGTCGCGATTACGGAGTTCAATCAAATTTATTTCTAATCAATACAAATTTAATAATGTATTAGTAGGTACAGGATGTACGAAAAATAATTCTTACATTTGATAAATATTGAAACCGATTTTTTTATCATTTAGGCCTTAGCTCCATCAGGTTTATCAGGTTTGTGACGTAAAACCAGTTTTGCAATGCCATCTCCCTTCTTTCATTGAAGATGCTCTATCAATTTATTGCTATAAACCGAATCTCTCATTTATCCATATTGTTTGCAATTGTTTCCTTACATTGGATTTTCGAATTCGGAACTCCCACGTACAAACCGTGCCCTTCGTAGAAAAAACATTTCCGCATTTTTTCTTGCACTGTTCAGTGTACACAAGCAAATATCTCTAGATTTTATGACTTTCTGCTTGACTTATTGCTGAAAGAGGCTTTTGTTGAAGCATTCCCTAGATTCACTTAGTTTCAATTTAGATTTTCAAATTATAAATTTAGTTTTGATAAGTTCAGAATAGTTACAAAATGAAGGTAGGAAGGTTGTTGTCAAGGTCTTTATGTAAAAGGTCTCTACTTCGTACTTCTCGAAATAGTGCCGCAATCTTAAAAAATTTCATTTTGTACCAGTTTTAATGAGAAAAATACGAAAAATGACTAATTGACGCGGAAATAGGTTCTGTAGAGAAAAATGCTTAAAATAAAAATTGTAGGTCCTCCCTTGAAAATTTCTGCCGGCAATTCCCTTACCCTATATTGTAGAGCATTAAGCAATTTAGTAAATGAGGCGATTTTTAAAAAAAATTAGGAGCCTTTTGTGTCAGAATTATGTAAAAACGTGAAAATTCGCACGAATAAATTACTACATCCGGTTGACCGATTTTTATATTAAAGCTCGTGTCATGTTGCCTTATAATACCTAAATTAAGTTTCAACTCCGTACGATATTGCGTTCTTGAGATATTTTGTTCACACTCGCGCACACAGACCACGCGTAAAAACATTTTTTTTTTGTTTAAACGACCTAAAATCGGATATTTCCGGTGAAATCTCGATTTCTGAAAATCGACGTGAAAATAATATCTAGTTTCGTTCTTTATACTTTATATAGGGCACGAGAAAATAAATAAACTGTTAAATACATCCAACAATTTGATAATTTAGTTACTATCGATTACGGGTCGAAATTTGTTTGTTGCTCGAATGAAATTAAATAATGGTCAGTAAGACATGCACAAACAACCTTAATGACGCAGAGACAAACGACCCAGACATTAAATGAGGAAAAAATAGCAGTAAAGATATACCTCAGTCTTTTTGTGCCGCCACAATTTACAAATAATTTAGTCTTCATCATAATGAAATGAAGGATAAAGTGAGGGGCTTATTTCATTCTCAGCGAAAACATTTCCAGCCATCAGACAAGCTGTAGGGTTGTTTCACTGTGATATTAAAATGAGACTGTACTTTGTATCCAGCCAATGTTAAATTTGTAATTTTTAAGTACATTTTTCATAGGATTGGTTAAAGGTAAGAAAATGAAACTTTACACACTTATCGATGTTGGGTTTCTCTAGCTACTGGCATTTTTACTTTCTCTTGCCTATATGAATATATTGGAAGGAAAGTATTGTTTTCATGTCGATTTTTCGAAATCGAGTTTTCACCGGATCTATACGTTTTCAGACCCCCTGAACCCAAAAAACATGTTTTTAGCGATTGGTCTGTGTGTGTGTCTGTGTGTGTGTGTGTGTGTGTGTGTGTGTGTGTGTGTGTGTGTGTGTGTGTGTGTGTGTGTGTGTGTATGTGTGAACAGAATATCTCAAGAACGGAACATCGTACGAACTTGAAACTTGAAACTTAAGTTACATACCACTACCGGACGCGACACGAACATTTTCATCAAAATCGGTCAACCGGAAGTAGTAGTTTATTCGTATAATTTTTCAGTTTTTTGCAATTTTCTCAAAAACTGGTCCTACGATTTTTTTTAAAATCGCCTATTTTACTTAATTTTTTATTCTCTACAAGATAGGGTAGGCGCCATGTTTGCTGAAATTCTCGGTGAGGCTGTTTTCACGTAAAAACGTTGTTTTTTTAAGATTACGGCTTTAATATAAATTTCAGCGCAAAAACTTATATAATAAAAGTTGTAGAGAATTTAAAAACCTACAACTTCTGTTTCAAACATTTTTTTGTATAACGCTTAGTTTAGCGGTAATTTGCGATTTTCTGTTTTTTTTCTCACAAAAACGTGAGAAAAATCGATTTTTTTAACATTTCGGTCTTAGTATGCATTTTACGACAAAAGTGTATATAATAAAAGTTATAGAAAATTAAAAGATCTACAACTTTTGTTTAGAGCATTTTTCTCTACAGAGCCTAGTTTAGCGTGAAAGCGTGATTTTCCGTATTTTTAAGCCAAACTGAGTTCGATTGTCATTTTGCGTCATTCACTCGTGATTAAAATAAGGTTATGTTTTTTTTGTTTGTTTCTAATGTTTTATTACTAATATTAGGTTTATTGTTAATTATTTGAATTGGCAAGAGAAAGTTGTGTGAGTGTTTCACACCAGATTTTTTCAATTTAATCTGTAGGACTATAAAATTAAAAACAAAATAACTAATAACAGAATTTTTACAAATTTCTTTTTACGTGTTTTTGCATATTACTAATTTTAGGAGCGTCTGAGGAAGTCATAAAAATTTCAGTGTATGTGCATGTACAAGAATAACTGGTAAAAATTTCTGCATGGTAGGTTTAATGGTTTTCGAGAAATATGTACCTAAATGTTAAAAATCTAAATTTCCGGGAACAGACAAAAACAAAAAGGCACAAATAAAAAACAAATTTTACACAAACATGCAAATTTCACATCAACAGTTGGTTAGAAAGCTGAACCAACAGTTTTGAGAATATTAAAAACATAATGCAGATATTTAAAAAAAACTGAAATTCCCTTTACACTAAAACGAGAAGTATGAAATTTAAAAAAATATTCGTTTTAATTAA
This sequence comes from Catonia carolina, assembly GCA_035578175.1. Taxonomy (NCBI): domain Eukaryota; kingdom Metazoa; phylum Arthropoda; class Insecta; order Hemiptera; family Achilidae; genus Catonia; species Catonia carolina. The sequence continues at coordinate 21,442,017 of JAQMRL010000003.1, read as the reverse complement.
CATGATCATTTTTCTGGGTAAACCTGTTAAATACTTAATATTTTCATTAAAATAATTTTTTACGCAATTTAATGTCTTTCTGATAGATGTAGATCTGAAGTACTGAAAAACATATAACACCGAAAATCGAAATTTTCAGTCAAAACCATCGACAGTCTCACCTTAAGTTAATTCGTTTGTTTTTGGTGCGGATGTTCCATGTTAGTCTTCGGTCAAGCCACAGTTTAATTTTAAAAACAGTATTGTAATCTTTTCAAAAAGTCTACTTTCAGTATTACTAGATCGATTCACGAAAGAAAACACCTGTCTTCAAACAGCAATATCTTTTGAACCGTTGTATGTAAAGACAGTTACGATACACCAAATTAAAGCTTATTACGTTCTCTTGCCTATATGAATATATAGGAAGGAAAGTATTGTTTTCATGTCGATTTTTCGAAATCGAGTTTTCACCGGATCTATACGTTTTCTGACCCCCTGAACCCAAAAAACACGTTTTTAGCGATTGGTCTGTGTGTGTGTGTGTGTGTGTGTTTGTTTGTGTGTGCGCGCGTGCGTGTGTGTGTGTGTGTGTGTGTGTGTGTGTGTGTGTGTGTGTGTACAAAATATCTCAAGAACGGAACGTCGTACGAACTTGAAACTTGAAACTTAAGTTACATACCCTTACCGGACCCGACACAAACATTTTCATCAAAATCGGTGAACCGGAAGTAGTAGTTTATTCGTGTAATTTTTCACTTTTTTGTGATTTTCTCAAAAACTGGTCCTACGATTTTTTTTTTTAAACCGCCTGGTTTACTAAATTTTTTATTCTCTACAAGATAGGGTAGGCGTCATGTGTGCTGAAATTCTTGGTGAGGCTGTTATCACGTAAAAACATTTTCTTTTTAAGATTGCGGCTTTAATATGCATTTTAGCGCAAAACGTTATATAATAAAAGTTGTAGAGAATTTAAAAACCTACAACTTTTATTTCAATTATTTTTTTTGTTTAACGCTTAGTTTAGCAGTAATTAGCGATTTTCTGATTTTTTCTCACGAAAACGTGTGAAAATTGATTTTTTTTAAGATTTCAGCCTTAGTATGCATTTTATGACAAAAGTGTATATAATAGAATTGATAGGAAATTAAAAGATCTACAACTTTTATTTATAACATTTTTCTCTACAGAGCCTAGTTTAGCGTGAAAAAGTTATTTTCCGTATTTTTAAGCCAAACTGAGGTTGATTTTCATTTTGCGCCTTTCACTCATGATTAAAATAAGGTTAGTTTTTTGTTTATTTCCAATGTTTTATTAATAATGTTAGGTTATATTGGTCATTATTTGCATTGGCAAAAGAAAGTTGTGTGAGTGTTTCACACCAGATTTGTTTTTGTTGTTTACAGGATTACATTAATATACAATACTTTGTAGCCCTATACATTCTTAAGTGAACAAAGTAATAGTACCTTGAAGTTGGGTACACTGGAAAAATTATTAAAAACAGGGTACTTTTTATGCATAATTAACACACTAATTAACTAAACTATAAACTATAATAAACTAATTAATACACTATGCATTTAATACACTATTAATTTTTGAAAATGTTAATGTATGTCATGTAGCCAACAATAAAACAAGCTTTAATTTGACGAATTGTAAATTGTTTTTACATACAACGGTTCAAATGGTATTGCTTTTTAAAGACCGGTGTTTTGTTTCGTGAACCGGACTATAATTTTGATAGTTACGTAGTTAGTAATTGAAAGTTGATGATGTTTTTAAATAATTTTCTTGTTACTGGTTCAGTACTTTTTAATAAATTTATGAATTGTTAAAGTTGAACGAAGTAAAATAAAATACAAGTATCTTCTTGGTATTAAAAGTGTCAGTAATTGAAAAGAATCATTAATGTTTTCATTTTCATTTTTCTTTTTTTATACGCGTAATTTCCGAATTGCCTTTCCGTATCAAAAAAGTTTTTGCTTTTGAAAAAAACAAGTAAATATAAAAGTAACAGCGTACCGTGTTTATAACTTATTCTTTTTGATGTAAAAATGCATTTACTATTTTTGTTACAGACTTTTTAAACATGTATCTGATTTTTTCAGGGAAATTTGATTTATACTTTTTAATTTTGTTTTAAATTGATTATTTCAAATTTATAGAGTCCTCTGTTTTAAAATTTAGTTTGTATCGATTTGACAAGTTAGTCCATAATTCTGTTTGTTCAATCATTTCAAAATCTGTGTTATAATCAAAATATAAATATCGCTCAATATTCATGAAACATTGGTTTTTGTGTATCTCCTATAAAATATTCTTTACAAATTATACAGTTTAAATTATAAATTTCGTGAAAAAATTATTCTTTACAATTTTTTGTGAATTTTTTGAGATGCGATTAAAGAAATTGTAAACTGGTCGTTCAGAAATTAAAATTGTTCCCCCATTATAAGTTAAACTATCGAGAATATAACTTTAAATTTTTTTGAAATGATTAGGTTACAAGATCTATCTTTTTTCTCATGAACCAACCATTGCCAATTCATGATATTGTTGCGGAAAAGGTGATTTAGGTTCTAATTTTCACGGTAAAACTCTTTTAAAAGACGTGTAAATTATTTAATTGAGGCTAAATAGATGCATATCTTAAAAACTTTCTGCTATTCAAAACTTGTATGCTAATTCATAATATTTTTGGTGGATTCATTCAATAATCTGTAATTTAAACAATCTCTTTTCTATTTATGAGATGCTTCTGGATATTTTTTAAGTAATAAAAATTTTGAAAATCAGGGAAATTTTGTAAAAATCGTTACAGGCATTTTTAAAGAAAATTTAAATTTTGCGATCCTGACTACGCAAAACCAAAAAATTCAGGATTATAATTCATTAACCCACCGGGTTGATGTAGTGGTAAAGTCGTCGCTGAACCACGGAGACGAAGTTTTCGTGGTTCAAATATTAGAATGCTGTTACCGGTGTACTTTTATGGTTGGGGTTCAATCAATCTTACTTTCTCAGGACTGGTCAGCGTGAGTCTGTACTAGACTACACCTCATTTACACGTCACACATATCTCGTTAACATACATATCTCATATTTAACGTCATTCTCGTTTCATTGGCTCATGGGAACTTGTTCTAAATTAAAATTGCAATGTACACACATTAGGGTTAAAATAAATATATTATTCATGGCTTACAAAAAACGTTTATGGAAATATTTTCAAACCAAATGTCATTTGTTCAAATTTTTAATTTTACATTTCTCAACATAGAAACAGTCAACATTGTAGACATTCTTTTTATTTACAAGGAGTGTAGATATTTAAAAGTACTTGGGAATATTCAGAGAAATAAGTGTTTCCCTTTTCTTTGGAATTAACTTTTTGTCTCTAAAAAGTTAGAAAATTAGGTTGAATATTGGATTCAAGCCAAATAATTTTTTTTGTAATATCTTTTTTTCTTTATCTTTTGCAGTACCTCCTCAAAGGTTAAGTGTATTGGACGAGAAAGGTGACCACATACAAAATTACAAATTAGGACCGTACAATGAAGGAGCTTCCGTTAACATAACATGCATCGCATCTGGAGGTAAGTTTCATGTTCTTATATACCATAAATAATTTTTTTAACCTTTTGGATACATGAAGGTTTTCACCGTACTTGCTCATCTTTTTATTTTATTTAATTTAATATCCGTTAAACTTAAAACGTATCGTTGTGCTGTTCTACGTAATACAGTACTTTTTCTGCTAATGGTTAATGTGAAATATGCCACTAGTCTGTAGATTGAAGACTGCATCCTCAGCTGTCAGCCACTTGTTCACGTCAAATTCATCTGAATTTTTACAGTCAACACCATTTTGATAACGCGTGTGTATTAAATTTTGCAATTTTCGGATAATCGTTTGTTATTATGAACATTGTGACACATAATGTGTATTAAATTTTGCAATTTTCGGATAATCGTTTGTAATTATGAACATTTTTCGGATAATCTGAACATTTCGAAATCCGAACAGATCCCGGTTCCAATTAGTTCGGGCTAGTGGTATCATTGTCCATTTAAGAAAAGATTTAAATGGACTGTCACACAATAAATTTTGTTTTCCATCTAAACCAACATTTCTATTATTAGACTATACTTTATAGTATATTTTAATTATTATTAACTGCTGAGTTGTAATTTTCTTTGAAACTTTTTATACTAATTTTATATAGCAAGCAATTTTCATTAGTCTAACTTATTATCTTTGCAATACAAGTATTTGTTCGAATAAATACGAGAATGGAATCTTAAGCAATTTTACGTAATCTATGCACAACTGCAAACTTAATATCGTTTTATGTACTTTGCATTTTACTCAAAATAAAACATCCTCTAAATAAATTTACTTGTATTTACGCTTCATAAATTTATTATAATCGTGTGTTGCAGTCTGATAAGTCCACTTGAAAATCCTAACATTCATAGGGTTTCAATTTACGCGATTTCATTTTAACACGGGTCGTCTCGTTGCACCTCAATTCTGTTGTCCGAAATATTTTATTATGATGTTAATGATAAACGAAGTTTTTTATTTTTTATTTTGGTTAATATATTCATTTTAATAGTTTATTGCGATTTATAATATAAATAGTTTAAAGAAGTAACGTTTGTTTATTTATTTGTTTGTACGAGGTAATCTCAGAAACTACCCAGCCGTTCTAAAAAATAATTTTTTACTGTTGGGGAGCTTAGAGCTTTCTCTGTGAGTCATTTCGTATTTTTTTAAATTTGAGAAAAAGTTTTATGATTATAAAGTGATTACACCATTATTCATGACAACGGTTACCGATGCAAATCTGGGTTTTAAAAATGTTATTTTATTAAAGTCAAGTTAATTATTTTTACTATTATTATTATTATTATTATTTATTATTTAAAGTCGAACAAGGCCTTTCAGTCAGAATTCTTAAGACTTAAGTCTAGTGTTCCATTTTGTGAGAGCAATAAAACCTTCATGACGGTTTCAAACTTTTGGCCGTAAAAGAACTAGCCACGTCATTAGTAAATTTCACAATTGGCTAAATAATCATCCCAATCAACTAGTCCGTTATCTAGCTGTAAAGAAAACTGTACCCAACTATACGCCGTCTAAAACGAAAATGGAGCACAGATTCTTAGTCCTGACCAGACAAGTATTACTGAGTACTCTTCTGGCGCAGCAAAGTTTCCACTGCCTCTTAAATAACTTATATTTCATACAAAAATTGTGCGTTTCAGTATACCGTACCGTATGCAAAATTAAAGACTTAAAAAAATAAACTTATTTGTATCAGAAACTTTACCGAAGCAGTAATCTTATTCATATTTTTTCCCACAGCGAAAGAATAAATGTACGTTTTTTTTAGTAGCAGTAACTCGAAAACGTACTTGCTCTGGATTAATAGGAACATTTTCAGTGTTTTAATGCTCCTGAACTGCCTTCTGCGTTTTAATGTCACGATTAAGTTTTTAAATAGTATATTGTTATATTTGGATTAAGATAGTAGTATTAAGGGGAGTGTGGATCCCTATCCTAAGCAATGTTAATGTTTGTTCCTTTTTCTCAGCAACCACTACAGCTAGAGGTACTTTTTTTGTATGAAAGGCCACTCTTTAGTACATAATTAGAATAAGTACCATTTAATTCAGGTAAGAATTTTGATTTTCACAATTTTTTAAAAATAGAATTTTTCATCGAAAATTCACCGAAAAAACTTTTTCTCCCATAATTTTCAATATTTTAAAAACCGGCACATTCAATCAATAGAACTGGATGTTTAACATACTCCATTAAAATTTCAGCCTTGTACCTTTTGCGGAAGCTGAGAAAAAGGTACATAAAGTTCTAAAATTGACGTTTTGAGATATTCGCGTCTAAAGTTTGAGAAACAAAAACACTAGTGTAAACAAAGACTAACCACAACAAAAATAGTGCAGATTATAAACTTTTAGGTTATACTCCCAACCTATGAATAAATAAAAGAAAGACGGTAGTGTGAGAAAATAGTATAATAAATCACAGTAAAATATTAATCAAAAGGAAAGTTATTTTGTAAAATTTCGTGATGGATGGCAAAATCGAATTAAACATACAATCACAAAAAATTAATAAAATATTTTCTAATATTTAAGTTAAACAAAAATATTTTTTGTTTAACGTCCGACTGTTCTGCAATTACTGCTTATGCAGACAGTAAAGGATGAAATGATTTTTTGTAACGTATGAAAATATACCGTGCCTAAATGGGATTCGAACCCAAGACCGCATGATGAGAGCCGAGCACTCTTCAGAGCCTAGTTTAGCGTGAAAGGGTGATTTTCGTATTTTTAAGCCAAACTGAGTTCGATTTTCATTTTGCGTCTTTCATTCATGATTAAAATAAGGTTATGTTTTTTGAGGTTAGTTTTTGTTTATTTCTAATGTTTTATTACTAATATTAGGTTGTATTGGTCATTCTTTGCATTGGCAAGAGAAAGTTGTGTGAGTGTTTCACACCAGATTTTTTCCATTCCTTTCCATATTTTTTTAGGAAAATCAGAATGTTATACATTATAATTTTTCAGGTACATGAGAGACTTAAAGCCTTTCGGAAATAATTTTGATATAAAAATGATCATGATCTAATTTTGAGGCTAGATAGGGGATAGTTATTACATTTGTGTCATGCGGTGTATGATTGCTGAGTGGGCAGTGACGTATCATACCGAGAATCAATTTCCCCTGTAACAGTTGTAGGTAAATCCATTTACTAAATGTATTTGCTATGCTGGTAACTGTAGATACTATTCTATTGTGCAAAAGGTGTAGGAAGGTACTGTAATAGAATATCGAAATGTGTTAAAAGTATTGTTTGTGCTTTTCAACCTCAGTATAAGTACTGTATTTCAAATTAAATTTAAAAGTAATATTTTCAAGTACAGTTGTTGAGTTTTAATGGCAGCTCTGGCCTTAAAAACACAGCAACGGAGTGGGCAGCAGTGCGGGTTCCTTATCGTACACATTACATTAAGGGGAGACTGTACTTTGTATCCCACCAATGTTAAATTTGCTATTTTTAGGTACATTTTTCATAGGATTGGTAGAAGATTGGGAAATTAAACTTTATACACCATAGGTGTCGGGTTTCTTCTTGAGCTACTAACATTTTTTCAATTTAATCTTTGGACCATACCAGACCATACCTTTGGAGCTCTATTTTTTTATTTTTTCATTTTTGGCTTCCCAATTCCCCTCATAGCAAACCATATCCACACCAAGGGAATACTAACGAATACTAAAGTTAGGTATTGGACGGCAGGTCGATGGGGGAGATCACGGCAGAACAGCAAAAGCCTTAATATACCGTTATTAATCCAAAATTGGAGGCTTCTAGTAGGCAGCTAATATAAGAACAAAAATTGGATATCTAATACTATTATTAATAGTAGCAGTAATGTTTTATCGGTAGTTATATAATATGAGAACTCCATCTCCCGCTTCTGTAAAATGTGTGAGCGGTAAAATTGCTCTTGTAGTTTAGCCAACTCTTCATGAAATAACTACATCCATTAAATGGCTGTTGCAAGCGGCAAAACATGTACAATTTTTTGTTCGTATAGTTTACTCCTAAAGCTAATGACTACAATACTGTTAGCTTACTAAAGTTCTGTACCGAAAAAGTTGGAGCAAAACAAATGTTTTACTTGGTGTTTCATAATTACTTCAAAAAATATGAAGTAGGAATTATTTTATGTATTTTTCATACCATTGTCTGAAAAACCATTTATTTTATGTTTTCCCTGTTTACATTCCCTGATTGTTAGTTGTTCTCATAATACAATTGTAAATACCATTTATAATGTGTAATACAAAAAGAAAAACAATTAGAATATCTCGGTTACAATTTAATTAATTACCGTTAAAGTTATTATAAAATATATAAGCTTTTGTCTCCATAAAATAAAAACATTTTGCAAAACATACAATAACTTTATAATAAGTTACTGAACATCGCAATAACTTTTTAATAAGGATGGAAATCTTTCTGTACTTGTTAATGTCAATACAGCTCCGTTAACAATAGGGTACTAGACTGCTATAAAACTGATCGTAAAAATTTAAATGTAAAGCAAACTACTGAATCTGCTGTACTTAAGGCAGTAATATTAATTTGAAAACTCGGTTTATTGTTAATTTAGTATATTATGAGTTTTATTGTCTCACTAAGAAAATGTTCAAGTACTGAAGATGTTAACACTGGATGTCTAAAATGTATTTACTCAATTGATGAAGATAAGGACCAAAAAACATTGATCTCTCACTATTGGTAAAAATTTCTTTGAGAAAGTAATTTTCACTGTTATTTTCTTTTTATTATGAAATAGACATTAATATGAAAAATAGTTTTCTAAAAAGGGAATTTTGTGACAAAATAATTGTTTTTGTTATCAAATCCGTTAGTATAGTGGTCAGGTTAACTGGATTCTGTGCCTGGGATTCCGCGTTCGATTCCCAGTCAGGTCTGGTATTTCATCTTTACATCATTTCTATACCTACGCAGAATCTAAGGCCTATGCATGTGTTGTCACCCAATAACAAAATATGAAAAACTTAAACGAAACTATTAAATTTGTACTAAATACGAAATTTTAAACGGTTAAAATACTTTTCGAAAAACACAAAACTTGTTCAGTATTAAGTAAAATGAAAGTAGGCTACTGTAATATCGTATTTTTCAATATTTTGTCCTTGCACTTTTATATTATACAGTGTTTGAAAAATATTGCACTAAACTTCGAGCCATGCTTTATCTTGTCAACATGAAGAACGAGATGTTTCGTAAAGTTATGCCCAAAAATGCTGAAAATTGGTAAATTTAACCAGTTGACTAATGTTTTCTACAGTAAATAGAAAATGATATTCGGAAAAATGTCCAACTAACAATTTTCAGTCGTTACCCTCAAATGTTTTTTATCATAAATTTATTACTCTTTACAACTTTCAAAAATCATTTTTTCGTAATAAAATGTTTAGTATTTCTGGTAATAAAGTCAGTGTTTAAAAAGAGCACCCATGCCAAAATATTTCATAAATTTAACAATCTACAACGCCTTTAAAATTTTTGAATGAATATTAAAAGTTTTAACAAAATATTTTTTTAATTTTATTGATTTTGTAGTGAATGAATAAGTTAACAAGTGTGATTAATTTTATTTTGTATCTCAATTGGTTCGTGATATAAGTAACTTTAGTGAAAAAATACAAAATGGCCACCAGAAGGAAAACTAACTATTTTTGGGCATAACTTTATTAAACATTTATTCTTGGGATTGACAAGATAAATTATGTCCCGAAGTCTTTTCTAATACTGCATAGTGACGGCAGAATTATTTAATCGCGAATTTTGTGTCTTGTAGCGTTCGTGTGCAAAGCATACACATTTTTGTAGTCTGTACACGTAGTATTACTTAGTGAATCTGTTTACTTGATCAGTTGAACATGAAATTCAATTTTGGTTAGGGCTTAAAATATCATCCACGATTTAGTCTCACCTACCCGTTTCCGTCATCATCGTTTTATGGTCTGCATCTAGTTTTGTATCCGTTCGGAATCTACAAAACTCTTTCTTTGGAAGGTGTTTACGCCGATCATTAAATCAATGCCCTTATAATAGTATTGCTTTTAACCGAAAAGTTGTTGTGACTTTAAGAATAGCAGTCTATGTTCCATTGGATCGTTGATGTGAAGACTAAATGAATTAATTGCATTGTTGAAAAGTTTCATAAATTATAAAATAGTACATCCAAAAGTAACAATTTAAAATATTTTCCAAATATATTCATTATATTTCTAATCAAGATAAATAACATTAATCAAAAATTTTAAAAGAAAATCTTAATTCAAATAATTTTACCAGAGGTTATAACATTAAAGTTGAATCAAATAAGGGATCACGAAATTAAAGAGGTTACTTACAATTCCGAATAAATATTTACAAGTAATTAAAAATAGATGAAAAGAAAATAAGAACTACATGCAAATAATATTAAATTTATTAATATAATGTAATAACAAAGATATTTACAAATAAGGAAATTAAGAATAAATTAAAACTTATAAAAACAAGATGCAACAATGACTCTATGCCGCACTTTTTGGATGGAAGGGTACAAGCACAGACATTTGGGGCGGACTGCATGGGAGATAATTAAAGTAACTATATTCATTTACATTATACAGGGTTACTATAAAAGAATCATCGGATTTTAAAAGGCTGTATTTAAAAAAGTAATACACATACAGTAATGAATGATACACGAAAATAATTATAAAATGTCAGAGTTTTAGGTTAGCCGCTGTAGTTGAAAGTGGTTGCCGACAGGTAGCAGCACCAGCTCCGTTTTCAAAATGGCGTCAATGCAACAGAAATCATTCTGTGTTTTAGAGTATGCGAAATGTTTATCGGTTGTTACCGTGCAGCGTTCGTTCCGGAGACAGTTTGAAACCGAACCACCAGGCCACCAAAGCATTCTACGATGGTATCGACAGTTCAGAGACCCAGGTTGTTTGTGCAAAGGTAAAAGCACCGGGCGTCCAAGTGTATCTGATGAAACAGTAGACAGAGTTAGGGAGTGTTACGTGCGTAGCCCAAAGAAGTCAACTACCCGCGCTAGTAGGGAAATCGATATTCCACAGCAAACTGTCTGGAAGGTTTTTCGAGAACGATTACGCATGAAACCGTACCGTATAAAGTTATTACAAAAATTACTCCCGGATGATCTCGCGAAACGATTTGAATTTTGTTGTAATGCCTTGCATAATGCTACAGAGGATGACGATTTTATTGGCCGTCTTGTGTTTAGTGATGAGGCGACATTTCACTTGAATGGTAAGGTGAATCGCCATAATGTTAGGATATGGGGCACAGAACAACCTCTTGCTGTAGTGGAACATGAACGCGATTCACCCAAACTTAACGGTTTTGGGCAAATTCAAAAACAAAGGTGTATGGGCCGTTTTTCTTTATGGATAAGACAGTAACGGGTATTTCATATCTCGATATGATGCAATTATGGTTGTTCCCACAACTAAAAGAAGACTCCAATAACTTTGTATACCAACAAGATGGAGCTCCGCCTCACTGGCATGCTGAAGTACGAAGTTACCTAAACAACGAACTCCCGCGACGCTGGATTGGGCGATGTGCAGATGAAGACTTAGCGCTCTTTGCATGGCCTCCCAGATCTCCGGATCTCACGGTCTGTGATTTCTTCCTTTGGGGGTACGTTAAAGATTGTGTTTACGTGCCACCACACCCAACAACTTTAGTTGAGCTACGGGAACGCATTACAGCTGCATTTATGACCATCGATAGGGAAATGTTAACACGTGTGTGGGCTGAACTAGATTACCGCTTGGATGTGTGTCGCGTGACAAAAGGGGCTCATATTGAACATTTGTGAAGGTATGTCTAAAACTCTGACATTTTATAATTATTTTCGTGTATCATTCATTACTGTATGTGTATTACTTTTTTAAATACAGCCTTTTAAAATCCGATGATTCTTTTATAGTAACCCTGTATTATAATATTGAGCTCAGAATACAAACTATAAATTTATTTTTTACTTTCAAGGAATCGTTCCAAACATTATATAAAATCAAATTTTCTTAGTAATTTTATTAGAATGTAAAAAAATCAATAAATAATGAATGAATATTCTCAAAATTGTTAAATTCATTTTTTATCATTAAATATTTTCACCACATCAGATAACATATTTTTAAAAACCCTCAGCCTCACTTGGAGCTTCGAAGGCATCAAGTTCTACTTACACGATTACGTATTGGACACTCGACACTTACACACACACACTTACTGAAGAAAAAAGAACCACAACATTGTACACATTTCAACACGCCACTTACAATCAAACACACATCATAAAAGACTGCTAAACTACACAATCCACACGAACACTATTAAAATAATCTGGTGTGAAACACTCACACAACTTTCTCTTGCCATTACAAATAAGTTAAACAATATAACCTAACATTAGTAATAAAACATTAGAAATAAACAAAAAACTAACCTCAAAAAACATAACCTTATTTTAATCATGAGTGACAGATGCAAAATGAAAATCGACCTGTTTGGCTTCAAAATACGGAAAATCATTCTTTCACGCTAAACTAGGCTCTGTAGAGAAAAATGCTCTAAATAAAAGTTGTAGATCTTTTAATTTCCTATAAATATGATTTTATATTCTTTTGTCGTAAAGTGCATACTAAGGCCGAAATCTTAAAAAAATCGATTTTTCACACGTTTTCGTGAGAAAAAAACAGAAAATCGCTAATTACCGCTAAACTAAGCGTTATACAAAAAATGTTTGGAATAAAATTTGTAGAATTTTAAATTCTCTACATCTTTATTATATAAATTTTTGCGCTATAATACATATTAAAGGCGTAATCTTAAAAAAACACTTTTTTACGTGAAAACAGCCTCACCAAGAATTTCAGAAAACATGGCGCCTACCCTATCTTGTAGAGAATAAAAAATTGAGTAAATGAGGCGATTTTTAAAAAAAATCGTAGGACCAGTTTTTGAGAAAATCGCAAAAAAGTGAAAAATTATACGAATAAACTACTACTTCCGGTTGATCGATTTTGATGAAAATGTACGTGTCGGGTCCGGTAAGGGTATGTAACTTAAGTTTCAAGTTTCAAGTTCGTACGATGTTCCGTTCTTTAGATATTTTGTATACACACACACACACACAGACCAATCGCTAAAAACATGTTTTTCGGTTCAGGGGGTCTGAAAACGTATAGATCCGGTGAAAACTCAATTTCGAAAAATCGACATGAAAACAATACTTTCCTTCCTATATATTCATATAGGCAAGAGAAAGTAAAAATTAACAACAAAATTTTAGCACTTAATTTAGTAGACAAAGTAGCGGTTCAAAACACAATAAATTTATTTTAAATTTCACAAAATTTCGGATTTGATATAATTGTAAAGTCGCGAAAGTTATTTTTCATGGTGTCATTCTATTTTTTGTTTTTCTGTTGTCTAAATTTTAATTGAACTTAACTAATTTCTCATTATGTTTTTATATATGACCTAATTGTATTTGTTTGTCTTCTTTAGAAATTTTATACTACATGTATTTCTTTGTAAGGTGGTCGCTAATGACCTTGTAGTCGATGCGACCTTAAAAAAATAAATGAATAAAAAATATTTTTCATTTTGTTTAATTTTTACTTTATCTTGCCTATATGAATATATAGGAAGGAAAGTATTGTTTTCATGTCGATTTTTCGAAATCGAGTTTTCACCGGATCTATACGTTTTCAGACCCCCTGAACCCAAAAAACATGTTTTTAGCGATTAGTCTGTGTGTGTGTGTGTGTGTGTGCGCGCGCGCGTGTGTGTGAACAGAATATCTCAATAACGGAACATCGTACGAACTTGAAACTTGAAACTTAAGTTACAAACCACTACCGGACCCGACACGAACATTTTCATTAAAATCGGTCTACCGGAAGTAGTAGTTTATTCGTATAATTTTTCACTTTTTTGCGATTTTCTCAAAAACTGGTCCTACGATTTTTTTTAAAATCGCCTGGTTTACTACATTTTTTATCCTCTACAAGATAGGGTAGGCGCCATGTTTGCTGAAATTCTGCGAGAGGCTGTTTTTACGTAAAAACATTTTCTTTTTAACATTGCGGCTTTATTATGCATTTTAGCGCAAAACATTATATAATAAAAGTTGTAGAGAATGTAAAATTCTACAACTTTTATTTCAAACATTTTTTTGTAAAACGCTTAGTTTAGCGGTAATTAGCAATTTTCTGTTTTTTTCTCACGAAAACGTGTGAAAAATCTGTTTTTAAGATTTCGGCCTTAGAATGCATTTTACGACAAAAGTGTATAAAATAAAATTTATAGGAAATTAAGAGATCTACAACTTTTATTTAAAGCATTTTTTTGTACAGTGCCTACTTTAGCGTGAATGAGCGATTTTCCGTATTTTTAAGCCAAACTGAGGTCGATTTTAATTTTGCGTATTTCACTAATGTTTTTTGAGGTTAGTTTTTTGTTCATTTCTAATGTTTTATTACTAATGTTAGGTTTATTGTTAATTATTTGCATTGGCAAGAGAAAGTTGTGTGAGTGTTTCACACCAGGTTTTTTTATTACCATACATTACATAAATTTTGTCTGGTAAGTCTGTTAAAAGGTAAGATCACAGTTATAATCGTTTATGTAATAGCACACGTTATGACCTTAGTAAACAAAAAGAATAATTAAACTCTTTTATAAGATTAACTGAATAAATCATTGTTGTTTTACTTTCTCTTGCCTATATGAATAATTTATATAGGAAGGAAAGTATTGTTTTCATGTCGATTTTTCGAAATCGAGTTTTCACCGGATCTATACGTTTTCAGACCCCCTGAACCCAAAAAACATGTTTTTAGCGATTGGTCTGTGTGTGTGTGTGTGTATACAAAATATCTAAAGAACGGAACATCGTACGAACTTGAAACTTGAAACTTAAGTTACAAACCACTACCGGACCCGACACGAACATTTTCATCAAAATCGGTCAACCGGAAGTAGTAGTTTATTCGTATAATTTTTCACTTTTTTGCGATTTTCTCAAAAACTGGTCCTACGGTTTTTTTTTAAAAATCGCCTCATTTACTCAATTTTTTATTCTCTACAAGATAGGGTAGGCGCCATGTTTGCTGAAATTCTTGGTGAGGCTGTTTTCACGTAAAAAAAGTGTTTTTTTAAGATTACAGCTTTAATATGTATTATAGCGCAAAAATTTATATAATAAAAAATGTAGAGAATTTAAAATTCTACAACTTTTATTTCGAACATTTTTTTGTATAACGCTTAGTTTAGTAGTAGGCCTAATTAGCGATTTTCTGTTTTTTCTCACGAAAACGTGTAAAAAATCGATTTTTTTAAGATTTCGGCCTTAGAATGCATTTTACGACAAAAATGTATATAATTAATTTTATAGAAAATTAAAAGATCTACAACTTTTATTTTAAACATTTTTCTCTACAGAGCCTAATTTAGAGAGAAAGAGTGATTTTCCGTATTTTTAAGCCAAACTGAGGTTGATTTTCATTTTGCGTCTTTCACTCATGATTAAAATAAGGTTATGTTTATTGAGGTTAGTTTTTTGTTTATTTCTAATGTTTTATTACTAATGTTAGGTTTATTGTTAATTATTTGCATTGGCAAGAGAAAGTTGTGTGAGTGTTTCACACCAGATTTTTTTCTTTAACGATATTCAGAAATTATGAATTTGTGTTACTATTGTTTGCACTGATAAGGTATTTGAACTTGTTGAAGACTGTGAGTTATAACTTTTTGAACACCGTGTAGTTTTGTTCCCTTTTAACACTTTATAATAAGATTGGTTTAATAATAGTCGTACTGTAATTTTGCAAATTTGCTACCAATAAACATACTAACAGGGTTATGAGCAACTATCTATTGAGACAATAACTGCGATATACTGTAGTAGTAAGAAATAAAATAAATATGTAATACAATAGTTCTTTATGACCTTGCTATCTACCATTCCCCCCTTTCTACTTATCAAACCCTTTGTAGATTAATATTCAACTCTCCTTTGGGGATTGATAAAAGGGAAGTAAATTCTAAAGGTCAGGTCACGTAAAATTAAACATTAAAATAATTCGTAATGGGACGTTGGGGGGTACTTCAGGATACAAGATCTTTTATTTGCCATAAAAATCATTACATATTTATTTTTGTTGCTTTGTACGTCAGTGTTTGTGATTATTTTTCATCACTACGTGAAGTAAATTATAATTTTCTGAGTTAATTTGTTTTTAAAAGTTCTAGTTAAGTTTAAATATTTTTATATTTGAGCGTACCAAGGTATCAACAGTTTAAGTTTTTTGCCTTTAATAGTTTTTTTTTAAATTTATTTGGAACCCACCGGGTTGGTCTAGAGGTAAAGTCGTCGCCAAAATCAGCTGTTTAACAGCTGATTTTCGGAGACGAAGGTTCCTGGTTCAAATCCTAGTAAAGTTAGTTACTTTTATACGGATTTGAATGCTAGACAGTGGTTACCGGTGTACTTTGATGGTTAAGGTTCAATTAACCATACTCTCTCAGGAATGGTCGGCCTGGGTCTGTACAAGACTACACCTCATTTACACGTCATACACATCATCCTCATCTCATTGGGTCATGGGTTTGCTTATTGTTCTGAATTGAACAGATTGCAACGTACACAAATTAAGGATTACAAAAAAAAAATTATTTGGAATCGACCCACCGGGTTGGTCTAATCAGCTGTTTAACAGCTGATTTTCGGAGACGAAGGTTCGTGGTTCAAATCCTAGTAAAGGTAGTTACTTTTATACGGATTTGAATACTAGACAATGCTTACTGGTGTACTTTGATGGTTGGGGTTTAATTAACCATACTCTCTCAGGAATTATCGGCCTGGGTCTGTTCAAGACTACACCTCATTTACACATCATACACATCACTCTCATCTCATTGGGTCATGGGGTTGCTTATTGTTCTAAATTGAACAGATTGCAACGTACACGAATTAGGAATAAAAAACAAATTTTGAATCGCATCAACAGCTTGGTCACTAACGACTACTCTGGGTTTCGGTACTATAACGGATGGGTTTTTGATGGAAAGTGTTAAAATTTCTAGACCATACCCGGAACCTACACTGCGGAGGCGGTCTTTAATCTTATATCTACTGGCACAACTTCTAAATTTCATCATATATTGCTTGACATGATGCTGGACTTCCATTGAAGCATTTCCTGTATATATTTGCATAGTTTTAAATTAGATCCTCAAATTATGAACCTAGTTTTCATGTTTTCAATCGCAACAAATGACGTTTACTCTTAGACGACAAAACTGCCCAACCGTTTACATTAATAATATTCCGCTCCCTCACACTACTCAAACACGCTATTCAGGCTTACACTTGGACAGAAAACTTACATGGAAGGCACATGTTATACACACACGGCACAAACTCAAATCACGCTTCTATCAACTGAAACGCTTACTAGATAGACGTTCTAAATTAGACATGCCACACAAATTAACAATCTACAAGACAGTCTTAAGACCAATCTGGACATCTAGAGTTCAACTTTGGGGATCTGCTAAACCTTCACACACGAAACGTATACAAGCGATTCAGAACAAGATTCTACGAACGATAACGCAATGTCGCTTTTACATCACTAACTCAATGTTGCACAAAGACTTACAAATCCCGTACGTAACTGATGTCGCGAAACAACTATACAAGACGATGCATGACAAATTTGAATTACATGGCAATCCTCTCATACAAAATATTTACACTAGGGCGATACCGGGTGCTCAGCGCAGACGTTTGAAGCGTCTCTGGCCAAGAGATCTTCTTGGCCAACTGTAGGACTGTGGTGATGACTGCACGCTCCTTCAAGTAAATCAAGTTTTGGAACATTAGCTTCACATTTAGAAATTGTTGTATTAATATAACAACAGATACTAAATTTCAATTAAAGTGTCAAAAAAAAGTTTTCATGAGTTCAGAATCTATGTACTTATTATTTATGTACTTATGAAACTTATTGTTAGTTTGTAATGTAAAAGGTTTCTACTCCGTGGTTTCCGAAGTTGTAAATTTGGAAACTGTCGTTGGCAAATTTTGAACAAGTTTGTTTGGGTGTTTGTGAAACTTGTCGAACTTGCATATTTTTGGCTTAATTGTTTAAAAGAGGAATCTTAACATCATTATGGAATTTCGCATTTGGGAAATGAAATGGAGCTCCAGTTGTGATAATCAGAAATTTTTTATGTTACTTTGTTACTGTTCCTAATTTCTGGAGTCCATATTCTCTAATTGGTGGTAACATTGATTCGTACAGTAATAGTTTTTGTTGTAATGGAAGATAATGATAGTGAACGTTCAAGAACTTGTCAATTAATTTAAAAAAAAATGTATTTATTTTAGATTTCTTTTAAAGTCAGTTCCGTTCATATAAAATAATGACGTAGAATAGGGAAAATTGTTTGAATCTGATATGTTAAAAGACTACGTCTCATTGGTTTGTGACTCCTAACCATTCAAATTCAAATCATAGGTCGCTCTGCAATGGCGTCGGGTTAGATGGGAGACTCTGTTTCTTAGTCCGGTGTTGATTTACAATGAAGCTGTTAACTGTTTAAATGGAATATTGCATAAACTATTCTAATCAGGATTTAATGGTAACGGGTGATTTAAATAAACGGGAAATTTTTAAAATTAAATAATTTTATAAAAAAATTATTTTTAATAAATTTAACTTTGTCATTAAATAGTAAAAATATTGTAATTTAAGAACACATACATTACAATTTATTTCTTAAAGATGACATGTTGCAGGTGAGCTCCATTTTTACCCTAAAATTCCTGCAGTCTCGTCTTTACGTTGTGAATGGTTTGACGTAACATCTCAACAGAATTGTCGTCTCATCACTCATAATCGTTGGGTTTCAGTTCCTGGGTTATCTGATACTTGCAAGGATGACATGCAAGGCCCGTACCAATATTTTTTGAATATTTGAACTATGCAACTGTACTATAGACACACTGGTTTCCTAATGTAGACTTATGACAGCATCTTAATTAGCTTGGATATTATCTGGTATACGAGCGGTTCGCATACGGCATGGAGGTTTCTTTTTCATTGCCAAACCAGATTTCTCGAAATCACGTATTCACGTGATTATTGGATGTGCTGATGGAATAATCGTGGCGTACTAAATTAAAATGACGGTGAAATTCTCTACGTGCCCCCTACACACTGTCTTTGTTCTTGTAAAAAGATTTAATCGCAAAAGCACGTTCCATACCACTCCAAATATCCATGATAACTAAATGAAATGTTGCCCATAACAGACAGGTGGAGTGTCAAATTATTTACACTCAATCTGTTAGTTGCAGGGCTAAAATAAATAGTTCTGTTTCTTATCACATGGTCAGCGAATTAAATAACTGAATTATTTAAGAACAGAAGAGGTAGAGGTGTAAAAGACACTAATCAGAGTTATCTCGTCTGAAAGTGATGGATTTCATGATACAGCCAGACCCTGTGGTGAATGAAGTGAAAGTGTCATTTGCAGAGTGGAAAATATATGCTTTTCAGAGGGCCTGGCACGCTGATAAGCGTACTTTTCCACTCAGTGAGGAAGGCATGGGTAACCCCCTTACTCCTCGATTTACTTAGTAAAACCTCTACAGGTTCAAACCAGTCTTTTGGCTGATTACCTAAACAACCACAACAACAACTAAATGACAAGCTGTCGTGGACAGGCTGGCGTAAGTTATTCATTGCTAACAATCGCCCGTGGATACCAACACGAATTTCAAAATTTCCCGTTTCCTTGAATCACCCGGTATATCGAGACCCATATCCTTGTCCACAAGTGGACGTTGGCGAATATCAAGATCTATCTAATTCCACTCAAACAAATCGGAAAAGTAAAAAAAAACTAGAAATAGTACTGGAATTTTCTCCTTTTTACTAACAAAACATTTTTTAATATATTGGAGAGAAAAACTTTGACGAAAAGTAATAACGCAGTCAGTTATTTCAAATTTATGCGAGTAGTTGTGTCTGAATGTAAATTCAAACTAAATTTTTCTTTCTGTTAAAAAAATGTTAATTAAATTAGTTTAAAACTCTATAAATTTCGGTGAAATTGAAAAAAAAATATTTACCTTACTTTGCAGAGAGCGTATTTTATGAGTGTTCTTGGAAATTTTAAATTAATTTGTCTATTAATTAGTGTTTAGTGTTACGAATAATATTTGAAATGTTTATTTTATTTCTAATAATGTTTATTTATTTTAATTGATAATTAAAAGTTACTTTGCATTAATTTAAAAGGTTGTAAATAAAGCTGACATAAACTCAATAATACGGTGAAATTCATAATGCAGTAACCTAACAACAGGTGTTTAAAATTTATGGTTTTATTTAGGTCTGTATAAACTCGAATATATATTTTCGTGTCTTTTGTCTTGTAATTTATTGCTTTTAGGTCTATTCTTTTTAACTTTATTCTGCTTTGCGTCTTAACTTTTGCGGGTCTCTCTCCTTGCATTTGTAGGATTTGTTCGACACAGTTAGTTAGATCTTTGTGGTTTTGTGCGGTTGTGTTTTTGTTATATTAAGTATTTAAACCAGTTGTATACTTTGAAAAAAAGATGTACTGAGGAAATTTACTATTACCTACATTTATATTTTGTACTACGTTATCATGTAAGTGGCGTGTCAACTGATAATATGGAAAGACTGGTGACATTCATAGAATTAAGAAAACATTCAGTTGTCTTTTCCACGTTATGGAGAATTATTTGAACTGTAATTTTTGTACCTTTATTTTTTTATTGTATTATTATGAACAGTGTGAAATTTTATGAGAAGTCAACTAGCAGAAAAATTTTCAGTTATTCATAATTTTTTCCGATAGAATTTTTTTTCTAGTTCTACTACAAAAGAGCCATTGTTGGGCTTTGGCTTCCTCCAAAATACTATCTGCTAAAGCTAGCGCCCTCTATCCTCTCACCCTCAGTCAAAATTAAATCATTCATAACATTCTCCATCCATGTTTTCCTAGGACGATATCTCTGTCTTATTTTATAAAATCTTTCTTTCCATATAATTTTAACCATCCTCGTTGACTCCATTTTCTCAATGTGTTCTAATCATCATCTTAATCTTTCGGGCCTTAACACACGGAATATGTCCCTGTCTTTTATGAGAATACTAAGTTCTTCATATATATGTACTCTTCAGTCATCAACATTCCTGTTTTTCGGTCTAAAAATTCTCCTTAAAACATTTTTCTGGAATCTTCTCAGCATGTTGCAATCTGTTTCTGACGTAGTGTGAATGTGTTGTTTGTTCTTTGTTAACATTTAAGGGGAGTGTGGAATGAAAAAATAAAACAATTATCGTTTTTTCGTTAAAAATTTAGTATAAATGTGCGCTTGTGATTGTATGTTTAAGCTGATTTTGCCATCTGTCACGAAATTTTACAAAATAATTTTCCTTTCGATTAATATTTTCCTGTGGTTTATTATACTATTTTTTCACACTGCCGTCTCTCTTTCATTTATTGATAGGTTAGCAGTATAACCTAAAAGTGTATAACCTGCACTACTTTTGTTGTGGTTTGTCTGTTTACAATTGTGTTTTTGTTTCTCAAACTTAAAACGCGAATATCTCAAAACTTCATTCTTATAACTTTGTGTATCTTTTTCTCAGCTTCCACAAAAGGTACTAGACTGAAATTTTTATGGAGTATGTTAATCGTCCAGTTCTATTGATTGAATGTGCCGTTTTTTAAAATATTGAAAATCGTGGGAGAAAATGTTTTTGGTGATTTTTCGATGAAAAAAAATGGTCTCTTTTAAAAAAAATGTGAAAATCAGAATTCTCATCAAAATTAAATGCTACATATTCTAATTATGTACCAAATTGTGGCCATTCATACTAAAAAAGGATCTCTAGCTGTAGTGGTTGCTGAGAAAAAGGTAAAAGCATTAAAATTGCTTAGGATAGGGTTCCACACTCCCGTTAAGTTGCTAAACAGTGGATTAATAACTTACCCACTGATAAATTTTCAATATTTACCTGTATAACTTGTTGTTCATTCATGAACAGATTGTAATTTTTCATTTATGTTAAAATAATAAAAAACCATCGATTTTATAGTTATATTCGAAAAAAATTGTTTTCTTTTACAGTTATAATACTGATAAAAAAATTGTTCAGCAAAAATAAGGCCTAACTAAAAATGCTTTGACAATTAATTGTAGAAATATATACTATGTTGAAACTCAAACGAAGTCATTAATTTCATTATAGTAGGCCTACTAATTAATTATAAATTGCAAACCCGTATACATGACAATTTTAACCTCTCCCAATAAATAGTTAATTCCTAAAAAACCCTCTTGACCAAAACAAAAAAAACTTTTTCACCCTAACCCGCATGTTAAATTGAAACCGAACATTTAATTCGCATTTCAGAGGTTTTTAAATTCGTGGATTATTTTTGCAAAATCACGCTTCATTGTTTTACTTCAATTGAAATTCGATTCACACGCAAAAAATTTAGTTTTCTTTTTGCTTTGCACATTTTATTTATTAAAAAATAGGTTTATATTGTGAAAAAAATACTGTTTCATTGTTTGTGGTTAACCTAAGTTACATATACGCTTGATTTCTTTCTCCCAACCCTTAGTAAAGCATTTTCGGTTGATTCTCTTTATTGTTCAATGCGTTATTCTTTACAATTTAAAAGGTTCTGTCGTTAATTACAAAATTTACTTTCGATATTTAAACAATATACAATTGATAAATCGTTAATTAATTGTCAACGTTTATTTAATCTGTTTTCCTTTATTAATTTAAACGATAAAACTATTTTAAAACTGTTGTCAAGTTTTCTCAGTTATTTAGAATATTTGGTTAATCCACTTTGCAATGTTTTTGTTTACCCGTTCCTATTATTGTGGGTAGCTAAAAATTTTGCATTCAGATGTTTAACAGCTGATTTTCGGAGACGAAGATTCCTGGTTCAAATCCTAGTAAAGGCGGTTACTTTTATACGGATTTGAATACTAGTCAGTGGTACCGGTGTACTTTGATGGTTGGGGTTCAATTAACCATACTCTCTCAGGAATGGTCGGCCTGAGTCTGTACAAGACTATAACTTATTTACACGTCACACACATCATCCTCATTTCATTGGGTCATAGGGTTGCTTATTGTTCTAAATTGAACAGATTGCAATGTTTAGATGTTATCTAAATATGTTTTATTTGAAAATTCGATTTATCGAGAAAAATATGAATGGTCACAATCCAAAATAAATAAATAAATTTAATTTTTGGCACATAAGATCATATACACTTGTCATATAATTTATGACAAGTCAAAAATATTTGGAGTGGGGAATTGGAAGAAAACACAAAATGGAAACTGACCGGGCATTCGTGTGGAGTAGCTAAGGAAAATTGTATGAAACATTTGATCAGAACAACCAAACATTATATTAACATTACACCGTGATACTTTAGAAATGGCTAAGGAAATAATAAATTGTTTATTGTAAGAAATTGTATATTCTATGATGTATTGTGCATTGAGCAAGGGTAATAAATTACGATGAATGGAATATTTTGAATAGGAATTCTCTAAAATCGAAACTAGTAGAAACGTTTATTTTTTTGTTGATTCCAAGAATTCAAAGTCGGAATTTGGAAACAAAAATTCGATTCCTCAGATATCATTGGGCTTGAAGTTCCTATTTTGACCGGAAGTGGGCCAAAACCGGAGACAAGAAATCATTTAGAAACTACAAGAGATTTGTAGACAATCGGTTTTCAAATTTGTAATCTACACAAAGCGTTAATGAGCCTAGACTGGGTTTAAAGTTTTGGTTTTGACCGGAAGTCAAAAAATCAAAGTCAGAATTTGTTAACAAAATAGCGTAATTCGATTCCTGTTAAAGAGTAGATACAGAAATCAAATTGATTTCAAAAGAAAGAATTGATTTCTGGGTTTGAAGTTCTGGTTTTGATTGTAGTGGGCCCAGTATAGTAAATCAAGAAATCAAATTTGTAATTTGGAAACGATTCAAAAACTTTTTAAAAATTACCACTAGCCATGAGACACGGTGTCTCAAAAATGGATTTTTTGTAGATAAGTTAAATTATTAATTTATTTTATTCTTGGTAATCAACTTAGGACTACAATAGTCATGTATTTGTTACTTCTTTAATTTTATTGATCGATTTGTACCAATTTCCTTTTCATTAATACCGAAAATTCTTTCATTCTTTCATAGCTATGTGGTTTTTCTGAACTTTTCCAGTGGAAAACCCTTATGTTATTCAATTATTTTTCTGAGTTTATTTCTATCTTTTAATACACCTTTTTGTATGTTTATATCATTAGTTCTTCTTCTGTTCCTTTGAACCATATTGATATGTCTTTGTGTTCTTTTAGCTTCTCAAGTTTGTTTTGTAAATCTTTCTTAGTTCATCTTTACAAGATGTCCGTCGAATTTCATTATTTGTAAGATTTCATTCGATATTTTTTAGATTTATTTTTATATCTCTTCATTTAGGTTACTCCTAGTATTTTCATTTCTACTTTTTTCAAACTCTTGTCTTATACCGTTTTGTTACAATTCATTGTTGTTGATGCATGTACACTATAAACAGAACCTTGGTATTTTTTAATTTTTGTATTCCTAATGTGTGTACGTTGCAATCTATTCAATTCAGAACAATAAGCAATTCCATGACCCAGTGAGATGAGGATGATGTGAATGAGGTAGTCTTGTACAGACCCAAGCCGACCATTCCTGCGAGAGTATGGTTAATGTACCCGAACCATCAAAGTACATCGGTAACAACTATCCAGAATTCAAATCCTAGTAAAAGTTATCTCCTATACTAGGATTTAAACCATAGAAACTTCGTCGCTATGTATCAGCTTTTGAACATCTGACTCGCTGCGACGACTTTACTACTATGTGAACCCAGTTGGTTCATCTAATACGGAGGCAGCGTAATGTATTTTTACTTTAATTTAATTTTTGTTCAAAACTAAATATATTATTTGTAAGAAACTCTTATGAACCTGCTAAATTTAAAAAATCTCTTCTCTTAAAAGTCTGTCTACGCTAAGAGTAGTCCGACAGTAGGCAACTAGCAAAACAAGTGATCATGCGTATTAATTAAAAATACGCACAGTATGACCAAAAACAAAATTCCATACGGCATGCCTAATTCGTTCTAAGCTTTATAATTATGATAAATAATAAACACGTTCAATTAATTTGTTAGAAAATGTTTCATAAATCGACATTAGGTTACCATTAATAACTAAAACTTTTATTATTGTTATTCTTCTTTTTCTATTGTAACTCTTACATCGTTATTTTTCGTGACATTATTTACAATCATTACATTATTATTTACGAGTATGTACTACGTTTTTATTATAGACTCAGTTTTATTTTTTATCACAAGTAGACTAATTTAACAGACTAATGCGCTTGAATTATAACAGTAATCGATTCCAGTGATTCGTTGTCTATCATTTCAGATTGTTTATTTCGTATCATTAAAATTAATGTCTGTGACTAGTTTAATACAATACTGTTTGCATTTGTCCGTATTTAACTCATTTTTAGTTTCATCAGTTATCTTTTGGTATTGTAGTTAAGCTGGTTAAATAGTGGTGTGGATGAGGTTAGCTGGTTAGCTCCCACCACACACCTAATAGCTATATTTTGAATTACCCCATATTTAGATATTTCGGTTCGTTTTAGTTTTCTTCGTACACTGAAGTTGAAAAGTTTTGTAAGCTGTGTTTTGTTAACATGTATGATAGTGAATGTGTTAAGTTTTTGATACAAAAGTGGTAAACCGTTAAAAAGTAGAAAATAATTGTTCTAAATATCTTTAATTCCCTTAGTAAGAAAAAAATTGCTTTGTTAAATGTAATAATTAAAAAAATAATTACGGATTCGCTTTATAAAACTACAATAATTACAAGTAATGTGAGCGATATAATTGAAAACGTTTAAAAGATAATGTTTATTTTAGCTGGATGTAGATATTTCTATGATGGAACGTAGTGTAAGATAATTTTGTCTGGCGGAGAGCCAACTAGTGTAAAACCTTCGTTTACAACTTATAGGCGCTTGCCTCGCGCGGAGTACTCTTACAGTAAATCGACTATAGAAGCCTCTTCTACAATCTTCTACATTAGGCCTATCTTGCTGATTTCATTAAAACCTAGTAGATTCAATCTCTTTCTAAAGATTAGTGCATTTTTTATTTCTTAACTTATTTACAAAAATCATAATCAATTTATTTTAAAGGATGATTAGAAATTTCAGAAGAAAAGACGACTTTGCCGAAATAATTATCTAAATTCAATATTGCTATCTTTATTTAGTGCAAAAATAACCGTCAACTTTAGTAATCAATAACCAATGTAATCGTAAAATGTAAAATAATTTTATTCATTGTATATAATGTATTGTATATTCAATGTATTGGAAATATAAATAAAAGAATGAATACTAGAATTCATTGTTTTCTATTTCTCAGTAATAGGAAATGAACGCTAAAAACAATAGCGTGGTCTACAAACATAAACTAAGGATATTCTGTTGGTGTAATACAACCAGCAATTTCACATTCTTCATAAATACGAAACTATCGTACATATTATATTCCGTGTTAGGAAGGACCAACGGAATGAAAGGTAAACATTATTATTGTATCAGTAAGATACTGGGGTAATACAATAAAAACAATTGTAATGATTTTCTAGTAAAATAATAACAATAGTATAATCAAAATAATGATAGTATTGTTTAGATAGTGCAATTTGTATGTAGGCTTCAACAGATAATGTAGTTTATCAAAAACCCTTACACTAGAAAAAGGTAATAGAAACCAACTGTAAATAGTATGGTATTGAACTTTTTTTTGACACTTCCAATTGAAATTTAGTATTTGTTATTATATAAACATAATTTCTTTAAAAGAGAATTTCCTTCTTTGGACATCTTTTGAGGACCGACTCTTCTAGAATCTCAAAACAAATCATCAACTTTTTCCTTAACAGAAAAACTCAGCCCCACTGGATCAGGGAAATTAAGGAGGACATGGACGGGCTCCAAATCTCACTTGCGGACCTCAAAACAAAAGCCGGAAATTACCACAGGCTGAAAACCACAAGACTTGAAGAGCAGAAACCGACGAAACGATAGAAAGTTGTGTATTCTGACAAGGAACGGCAGAGAAGATCGGATGGATTGAGGGAATACTGGAGAAAGTTCAAGGAGGGAAACATCAGGAAGGGACTCCAAAAACTGAAAGATTGAACCGCAAAAATTTAAATGAGCTCTTTTTAGTTTAATGAACTTATGTAGTCCTATGTGGCTTTAAAAAAAAAATACAATTTCTAAATGTGAAGCTAATGTTTCAAAACTTGATTTATTTGAAGGAGCGTGCAGTCATCATCACAGTCCTACAGTTGGCCAAGAAGATCCCTTAGCCAGAGGCGTTTTAAACGGCTGTGTTGAGTACCCGGTATCACCCTAGTGTACATGTTTTGTATGAGAGGGTTGTCATGTAATTCAAATTTGTCATCCATCTTCTTGTATAGTTGTTTCGCGATATCAATTACGTAAGGGATTTGTAATTCTGAATTATTAGCTTTCTTATTTGAAAAACATATGAGAAATATTTTTAAGTTTTAAAATACAGATTGACTGATTGAAATTACATGTTATGTATCGTATCTTTATTGTCGTTACTTATCATTTATTGGAAATAAAATTATGTCAGTTTCGCAACTCATTAATAGAATGGTGCATAATGGCAGATAAGTATTTTTTTTATTGAGTGAGTCGGTTAAGTGATCGGTTGGTTTTTGTTGTGTGCCTGTAGAATTTTTCTACCGAGAATGCAGCCATTGGTGGTTGCATTTACTATTTATCGATGAATATAATATATATTATATATTTATATATCGATTATGTTAGCTCATGAGGGTTTTTGACTAACTTTTTTTGTTTGTTTTACATTTCCTTGTTGTAGCTGTTTTCTTTATTTTCGAACGTTTTTCCGTAAAATTGTCATGTAAATTTTATTTTTACTTGGTAGCTAAAAAAAATTAGTTTGTATTATGATAATTCTTTAAGCTCTTTTTCCTATAGGCCACAACTAAAGGAAAGTTAGCTTCTATTTTTATTATAGATTATTTTTGACGGGCTAACTTTTTGAATAACTTAAAATTGTTTCATTTAACTAATAATATTCTGTTCGTCTAAACGGCCTAGAAAAACATAAACACTTGCCGTTTGTTTATGTTCATATATACTTATACTATATACTTAAAAAAAAAAAAATAATGGAAATGTAAAATTTTGTTACTGAATGCATAGCAACGAAGGAAGAACTGATATAAGATTTTCAATGAAGAGGATCATTGAGACTTAATTTCTTTCATATTTAATACAATATAATTCGTGAATTTCTATTTGCCGAAGGTACAAACTAATGATACACGCCTGAATTTTCGTACATATATTTGATTTATCAATTTACAAGTGATAATTTATTTGCAAGCAATAATTCAAAACCGCAAGGACTGAAACTATTTAAGATTTTTGATCTTTGTAAAAAATATTTATTGGGACATATAAGCATACACACAGGTTGTATAATGGAGTTTAATTTACAATTTCTAGGCCTTTTTTAAGTGTTATGTGTATCTTGCTTATAAATATTTGAACCACTCACCTTCTAATTTATTTGATTGTTTTGTATAATTATGTGTATACTATTTTTTGTGTTGTCTCAATTTAGTGTGGTGTCTTAATAAATAGTATTCAAAAGAACGGTTAATTGTTTGAAAAATGCCAAATATGTTTAGAACCTTTTTCAATCGATTCTCTAACATCTAGAACTGGAGTTAAATATTGCCAAAATGTTATCTCCAAAAAGATCTTTCCGAAACACCTGGGTTATAAATGCGGTACTACGGAATTCTAGTAGGCCTACGGATTTCATACGTCCAATACCGCTCGATTTAAAAAAAAAAGTTGTTTTCATTAGAAAAGGATAGTATTTTTATGTTTACTGTTACGTTATAATCTGTTCATTTTATTATAATAATAAATAACTGATCAACAAAGAAAGTGAAATACCCTAAAGGAGGACAAATATCCATCGTTCTTTGACTTCGGTGTTATTTATTAAAACAATAAAGTAAATTTTTGAAAAATTAGTGGCGTTCTAAAACTAAATATCTGGCTTTAAAATGGCCGTTTGGCGAGTTTGCCGGGGCTAGGAAACTTGAGTTAGACGTCCTGAGAAGAAACATTTAGGGCAGTTTATACCTGCTGCCAAGACGACTTAGGCATTATTGAATATGGCGTCTCGTCATTCTACCGAATAGACAGGTAAATATGGGAGCTGTGACACATAAGTAAGACCGATTGAATTCACTTTTAGCTAGCCCGTTAGTTTAGTGATCAACTACCTAGTTTCTATTCCGGCGGTCCGGGTTCCAATTTCCGGAAAGGTCTGGGCATTTTTCCATCTATAAATTGCATGTATTAGGCCTACCCCTTTTGTCTGCATTAGCCTTAACGTGTATAACATTCGGACATAAAACAATAAAAAACTTGCCTTCATAGGTTGTTGAGCTAGTCTACTTTTCACTAAGAAATCTGTACTTCCCCCATGGTAGTTTGGTAGGATGAACTCATAATTTATTTCGTGATGGTAGACAAAGCATTCATGACTGCTTCGCTATTCTCAATTAAAAATCTATAGCATATGTAGCATTATATTGTCGATTCAGGAAAGAATATTGTTTTAAGGGGAGACTGTACTTTGTACTCCGCCAATGTTAAATTTGCTATTTTTAGGTACGGTTTTCATAGCATTGGTGAAAGATAGAGAAATAAAACTTAACACACTTATAGTTGTTGGGTGGTTTTAGCTACTGACATTTTTTTTCAATTTAATCTGTTGGACCATAAAGTTTTCAAAAGAAAAACGAATAACATAAAATTTTTACAATTTTTTTCTACTTTTTTTTTCATAAAATACTAATTTTTTTGAGCACCTGAGAAAGTAAAAACAATGTCGGTGAATGTGCATATACATGATAATTAACTGGTAAAAATGTCAGCCTGGTAGGTTAAATGGTTTCTGAGAAAAACGTACCTAAGTATTAAAAACTAAATTATGGGAAAAGGCACAAATCAAAAACAAAATGTACACTAACAAGTTTAATTTCCCATTAACAGTTGGTTAGAAAGCTGCACTAACAGCGGAGAATATTAAAAATAGTGAAACAGATATTTCAAAAAAAACTAAAATTCTGTTTGCACTAAAACGAGCATATAAAAATATGAAAAATATTTGTTTTTGGCGAAATGTTAATTTTTTAGGATAAACATGATTAAAAACTTAAATTTTTTTCAATAACATAATTTTTGTCGTAATTTAATTTGTTGTGGTAGATCTAGGTCTAAACTATTAAAAAACATAAAAAAACCGAAAATCAAAATTTTCAGTCAAAACCATCGTACAGTCTCCCTTAACCATAGCTTCATCAGCCAGAAAAATGTACATTAAGGTACATTTTTTAGGTTTAGGAGTAGATCAGCTCGGTGATCGCAACGTGTTGAATCTTGGACTACCTGTTCATGGCCGACGATGATATTGAGAAAGAGAAATAACACGGAAGACCATAAAAAAGTTACTTGATTATTCTTAAAAAAAATTAAGTACCGTTTGAATATAAAATAAATTTCTGAAAGATGTGGGTTCGAAAATTCACCAAACTCATGGAATATATGGTCACACCCATAAATATTCTATTTACTCCTACGTGATAGCAGATAGAAATAGTTCTGTTCAAAGTAAAGTAAGAAATTTTATTACCAATACGTTTGGCCTTTGACAATATAAGACAGTCTACGTACGAATTTCAGTACTAGCACAAACACTAGTAGCCTCTATATAGTAACTTTCCAATTTTTGATCCATCTGAGACAATTTCTCAAGAGAGTATGAAAAATAAAAATAGAATAGCGCAGTGGATGTGTCCTGACGAACGTGCACGTTATAAAGAAAAATAAATGACAAATGGGACACAGTAGGTCTAGATGAACGAAAGAAAATTTTATGAATTATACAACAGAAATGTGAAATGGGATAAAATAAATGGTTGGCACCACTGGATATCTCTAGTTTCTTATTTTTTGTTAAATTTAAATTTGTTCTTCTAACTCCTAAACAATCGTTATGCTTTTGTTAACAAATAACAGCAAGCAATTTCTGTAGCTTACAAGTTATTAAATACCTTGAAGATATCTTCTCTACATCATCGAAGATATATTATTAACATTTTTATTCCAGATTCTTTCGGGATGTGGTTATTAATAAATAATCAGGATCATTTTGTTGTTTCGGTCATCAGCTGAAAGGCTGGTATGAACCTGTAGAGGTTTTACTAAGTAAAACGAGGAGTGAGGTGGTTTACCATTGCCTTCCTCACTGAGTGGAAAATTACGCTTATCAGCATGCCAGGCCCTCTGAAAAGCATAAATTTTCCACTCTGCAAATGACACCTTCACTTCATTCACCACTGGGTAGGCTGTATACTGAAATTCATTACTTTCAGAGGAGATAACTCTGATTAGTGTCTTTTACACCTCTACCTCTTCTGTTCTTAAATGATTCAGTCATTTAATTGGCTGACCATGTGATAAGAAACAGAACTATTTATTTTAGCCCTGCAATGAACTGATTGAGCATAAATAATTTGACACTCCACCTGTCTGTAATGGGCAGAGAATCATTTTAAACAGGTATTTATTGATAAATTAATGAATAGCAGTAAGTTATTTTGGTTATAAATTACAATTAAACTACTTATATTTAATAATATAAACCACTAAAGTACTTAATATTTGACTAAATCGACTACAAAATGTTTTAAAATTTATGACTTAACTTCACTAAACTTAACTCGAAGCGAATACCTGGTCGGTCTCCTATTTGCGTTTTGTGTAGTATTATAACGTTTCCATCTTTTACTTCAAAAACATTTTTGATTTATTATATACACGAGTGATTCAAAATTTAACGGCATCTCTTGGAAGCTGATTGTTACGTTCAAAATTATTTCAGTTTGTTGAAAAACAGTATTTCTTTTATCTTAATTGATTGCAATTTTAAAAATTGTTTTATCAATGATCTCATTTCATATGTGTTTGTTTCATATTATTTTCTTTGTATTTTTGTATGCATTCATGTAAAGTGGTCGCTAATGACCTAGTAGTTGTTGCAACCTTAAAAAAATCTAATTATATAAAAATCCCTTTAATGAGACGACGCGTCTCATGACTGGCAGCAAATTTTAAAAGGCTAACCTTTAACTTACGGCAAAAATCAGTTGTGATTTCTGTTTCTACTCTTTAAGAGGAATCGAATGACACTATTTCTGTTTCCGAATTCCAATTTTGATTTCTTAAATTTCGGTTTTGAGCCACTTTCGATCGAAACTGGAATTTCAAATCCAACGATTTCTGTATCTACTTTTTAAGTGTAATCGATTGGTAACAATATTTTTTCCAAATTCTGACTTTGATTTCTTGACTTCCGGTTTTGGGCCACTTCAGGTCAAAACCGAAACTTCAAACCCAATTCAGTCACACTAACTTTTTGTGTAGATTACAAAGCCAAAACCGTTTGTTTTTATCTCTTGTAGTTTCAGACTTTCGGTTTTGGGCCACCTCCAGTTCAACCCGGGACTTCAAATTCAATTTAGGCCTACTAACTTTTTAATTTTACGAATCCTGAAACCGTTTGTCGGTATCACTTGTAGTTTCTGATATCTGGGTGGTGGATGGACAAAGCAATGATAGATAATAATTTTAGAAATTTCCATCAATAAAATATACCGTCGTTATTTTGAGTGTTACAACTGGTATTATGATTAACTGGACCTGTTAATTAGACCATGAATCAATCAAGTACTCATGGAATTGTACTCATGATATATTTATCATTATTTATAATTGTCTAAAAACTATGTGTGCCTCAATATTTATTTATTTAAAACTCAAACTAATTCATTTATGCGTACAAATAGAGAGCGAAATTTATTTAAAACAAAATTGAAATAAATTTGTAAATAACAATAGGTTAAATTTTATCTCGTAAATTTGTTAAATCTCTGAATACATTTACATATAGATTAGCGTTCTCTTTAGGAATACAATATGTGCATGACGATTTTTGTTTAAGATTATATGTAAAAATTGATAACAATAATTCAAAGTAATGGTCAAGTGCCATGCTAACGTGTGCCGTAATGTTATATTAAAGTAGTAAGAGTCGACTTCGGGTGCTTACTTCATTGGCTACCCTTTAAATTAGTTTTCATTGCCCTCGAACATGCAATGATTTCATCTGAATTTATTATTTTTTTATTACTTGATTTCGTTTTTGATATTACTAAATTTCACTATTTGTTGACCTTAATCAAATTGTTAATTCTAAAAAGATTGATTGTTTTTATATTTACGTTCTCAAATATACAAAATATTAAGAAAATTTGTTTTTTTTTTAATTTATCACCCACATTTTATGTATTTGGTTAATGTCAGCATTGAACACACGTGAATAAAACATTTTTTTTAAAGACTGTCTAAAGTTGAAAGTTTACACCTCAGAGGTTTGGACTTTCACCAAGATTTTAAAGAAGAATACTAGACATGAAAATGAGTTTCTAGAGATGAAATTTTCAGTTCAGTGTGCTAGCTGAAGTAAAAAATTGTATAATTTTATATAACGATAAAACTGAAGAAAGACAACTCATCTAGTACGATCATCTGTGAACAATGGAGGAGAACAGGTTGACACATAAGATTTGGGTGAGAGTTCTAGCTACACGAAGGAATCGAGGGCTACCCAGAAAGGTTTGTCGGATAGTGTTATAAGAGATATGGTCGGAAAAGTGTAAGGGATGAAGACGTGTTCAATAGAAATTTTTTTTTTTTTTTTTATAAGTTAACATTATTTGCAATCAGTTTTTTGAAAACAAACTATAAACAAATCTTTTGAATTTACAAATCACAAGTTGAGGCCTCATTATCCTGAGTACCTCTCATTATATCAATTATTCATATGTTAAAAGAGAAAATGACTATGTTCAAAGATATTTACATTTTACAATATGGAATACTTTTCAATATAATTTTATGTACATTTAAACTCTTTCAGACAAGTCCAAAACATGGTAACGTTTCAGGCGCCTAACTTCTTCTGCATTATTTAGAAGATTTATGGCTAATTCGTTTTCGTGGCTTTCAAGTCTAGCCTGATATTTTCTGTTAAAACGCCTGACCTCGTCCATTACATCAGGAAGGTTGCAATACTGTTGTATTTCTCATTCCTTGCAAACCATGGTGCCCTTGTTATAGCCCGAAGAACCTTATTTTGGAACCTTTGAATTATCTCTATGTTACTTCTGCTGGTAGTTCCCCAAAGTTGAACGCCGTACAACCAAACTGGTTTTAGTAACATTTTGTAAATCAGCAACTTATTCTCAAGAGAGAGTGAAGAGTTCCCACCAATCAGCCAATACATCCTTTTGTATTTCAGATTTAATTCGTTCCTCTTCATTCTCACATGGGTTTTCCAAGTTAACCGCCTGTCAAGATGCACACCCAGGTACTTTACAACTTCACTTTGTGGTAAATCAACACCTCCAAGTTTTACTGGTGGACAAGTATTCCTCCGCACCGTAAAAGTAACATGCTGCGATTTTACAGTATTGATCTTCACTCTCCATTTTTGAAGCCATGGTTGGATTTGGTCTAAACATTCCTGAAGTTGTTTGAAGCAACTATAGGATCTCCACTTTTAGCAAGCAATGCCTTATCGTCAGCAAATGTAGCTTGAACTACCCCTTCAGTTGTTGGTAAGTCTGCTTCATAAATGAATACAAATACGGGCCTAGAACTTAACCCTGAGGTACACCAGAGGTAATGTACCTGGAAGATGACAGCTCGTCTTGGTATTTTACTTGAAAAAACCGATTTTCCAGATAAGATCGTAAAATCAAAAAGAAAGGTTGGCTTAACGTTCTTTTAACTTTTTATAATAAGCCGACATGCCAAATTTTGTCAAAAGCCTGTTCAGCATCTAAAAAACCAGCAGAACAATACATTCCTTCCTCCAAACTGTCTGTAACCACTTTTACTACTCTATGTATTTGTTCAATCGTTGAATGACCCTTCCGAAATCCAAACTGATGGTCTGGTATCAATTTACATTCAGTCAAAACTGGTTTCAGTCTTTTTAAAAAAAGCTTTACAAAAACTTTAGATAATACTGGCAATAAACTAATCGGTCTGTATGATGAAGCTAAATCTGGTGGTTTATTAGGTTTCAAAATCATTATTATGGTGGAAAACTTCCACTGTGATGGATAATGGGTAATCCTGAGTACACTGTTAAACAAGGAAGTTATAAATACTATTCCTTTTCTTGGGAGGTTTTTTAAGAGTTTGGGTGTTATCATGTCATAACCGGATGCCTTTCTTAATTTTAAACTCTTTATAATTGTCATAACTTCTCTCACTCTAAATGGTTTAATCGGCATGCTCATTGGAAGTGGACTGTCTAAACATTCATTGATTTCAGTTTCATCTATGTTAGGATCAGCCTGATATGGTTTAAAAACATCTGAGAGATGTTAGGCAAATACTTCTGCTTTTTCTTTACTAGTTTTTGCCCAGTCACCATTTCGGTTTCTGATAGGTGGAATAGACTGAATCGGGCGTTTAAAATTTTTAGTTACTTTCCAAAGAGAGTATTCATCAGTATTAGTAGCAGTCAAGCTCTGCAACTGCTCCTGAAAGGTGTCATTTTTAATTTTACGTAAAAGTGCTTTAAGTTCTTGTGTGGCCCTGTTGAAAATTTTTTTGTCGTTCGGATTTCTTGTATTATGCCAAACTCTCCTGAGTCGTCTTTTCTCCAAATTTTTTTCTCTGACTTCCCTTGGGTAATTTGTGCTATTTTGTTCTGTTGATTTATTTTCAGGCGTGGATAGTCGTGCAGCCTTATGCAAAATTTTGGTAAAATATTCAGTGGCTTCATCTATATCATCTGATGTCTCTAACTGCAAATTTAAATTTATATTTTCTTCAAGCCATAACTGAAAAGCATTCCAATCAGTACGATTGTTATGTAACGATGGGTTTGATTGCTTTAACACTACATAAGTACTGACTGTAGCAATAATGGGACTGTGGTCTGAAGAACCGTCAAAAGAACTCTCACAATTTACATAAAATTTTGATATGCCTTTAGTAATGAAGAAATCCAACAGGTCTGGTATTTTAGTCCTATCTGTTGGCCAGTATGTCGGTTGTCCCGTGGACATTGTGCCAAAATTTTGGGCATCGGTACACAGTTTTAATTCTCGTCCACGAGGATTTATCAGACGGGAACCCCAATGAACATGCTTCGAGTTTCAGTCACCACCTGCTATAAATCTCTGTCCTAAAGTTTCAAAAAAATCTAAAAACATTTGCCAAACGATTCTGTGTCTTGGTGGGCAGTACACAGAAGAAATTACTAAATCGCCAAACCAATCTTTAGCTTGAATTGTAGTTGCCTGTAAGTGGCCAGTTCTATATCTTGGAAGTTCGCTATGTTTAATTGAATTTCGAATTAGAATTGCCGTACCACCATGAGCAGTTCCATCAGGATGGTTAGTGTAGTAAGAAGAATATCCGTTTAATTTGAAATAGTTTAAATTTGTAAAATGGGTTTCAGAAATTAAGAGCACGTCTAATTTATTCAAGTTAAGTAAAAGTTCGATTTCTTGTGCACGAAGCAACAAGCCGTTTATGTTCCAGCAGCCGATTCTTAGACTTTTCATTTGCAGAGTTTATTCACTACAGTAGTAAGCAACCCCATTAAGTTACTCATTTGCTGAACAAGGACTTCGATTTGTTCGGATAATTTGTTTAGTTTTAAGTCAACATTTGTTTCTCTGTTTACTTTGGTCAAAACTTCAGCATAGGTGTGTCTCCTATTTTCCGATTCTGCGGGAGTCGTATTGTTTTGGTTAACCAATTGAGGAAAATTGTCCCTCCGAAAATTATTATTCTCAGTTACTACTATCCGCCTGACACCAGTTTCTTTCGTTTTCGATTTTCTGTCTACTATTTCTTTATAGATTCGGCATCCTTTGTAGTTAGCCGGATGATCCTCTAAGCATAGTGCGCAAATTGCCGGAGTAGATTTATCCGTTTTTGGACAGTCACGCGTATTGTGCCCTTGAGCGCATTTGACGCAACGATATGGGCGCATACAATTGTTTTTTGTATGGCCATACTGCTGGCAACGCATACACTGAACGATAGCTGTGGTCTTGTATGGTGGTTCAAATTTAACACAGCAATTTGAAATGTATTTGATGTTAAATATATCTTTATTGTTTTCATTTGGTTCTAAATTGATGAAAAATGTATTTAGAGGAGTTTTAGTCACTCGATGACGAGCATTTATTATTTTACCACGAACTTTATGGCCGAGATGTTCTATTTCGTTTCGGATGTCTTCCTCAGGGGTGGAAAAGTGTAGGTTCTTTAAAACAACCCTATAAGCTTTCTCGTCTTTTGGAGTAAATGTGTGGCCTATTAAATTTTCTGTACGAATAAGGTCTAAAAGAGTTTTATAAAAATTTTAATAGTTCTTGAAGAGATTTTTAATTGTTTACCGGTCACAACTTTAATGGTATAATCTTGTTTACAAACAACAGTTTCAAATAACTTTGACAATTTAACAATATCTGGTATCCCGTATAACATTATTGGTGGCGGCTTTACAGGCTTTGGTTCAACGTTAGCACTAACATCATTTATTTCCTCCACCGGAAGATCGACAAATCTATTTATTAAGTTAATTGTATATCATTAGTCACACTAGTATTCTGTGCGGAACGCTTGTGACTCGTTCATAAGATCGGCACAGTTTGCCATTCGTGGGAATCGTTCACACAGCTGATTGTTTTTTCAATGTCGGTAGTAGCGGTGGTATCTAGATTGAACTGCCTGACAATTTTTCTTGTCTCTCTTGGAAGAGGAGACGAAGAAGGCCGCTTCACACCGGATGTCTCACAGACCATGCTGTTATTGGGCTCAGCTGTGACGCTGGCCATTTTGTTAACAAAAATGTTGAGGTTATCAAAATGTTTGTTTTTTAAATTTGAAAATAAATATTATGTCAAAGATATTACACAAAACTAAATACTTATCTGCAACAGACTTTTGCAGCTTCACTCACTACAACACATATATTAATACATATAGTAGCAGTCTAGTATTATATCTTCATAGAAAGTAGCGCTGGAAAAACACAACTGTACTATTCAGTATACAAATAGAAATGAATGGGATTTTGGACTGCAGTAATGATATAGTGCTGTAGAACAGCCGCTATAATAATCTATATTTATGCTGCTTCCCAACAAATTAGACGCATACGGGAAATAACATTGGACAATGTTCTGTCAACATTAATCTTATTTCAAGGGTGTAATCTTACTTTTATTACTCGAGTCGTTAGGAAACAGAATAAAAATGAGTCCACAAATTTGACAGCTAATAATTTTTTTATTAATAAATAAAGGCAAAAATTTTATTTAAGTTCGATATAGCGCGGTACTTACATTAGAAAAAATTTAAGTTCATTTTTGCCTGAACATTAGCCGGGCGAGTATTGTGGATATATAATATTTTACTTTTGATATTACCGTACGAAAGACCGGCAGTTCGAATCACACACACTATTTCAAAAAATTTATTTATTATTTTTTTTGCTTAATAATTTGTTAACTTAAATTAATTTAC
The DNA here is from genome assembly GCA_035578175.1 of Catonia carolina. NCBI lineage: Eukaryota > Metazoa > Arthropoda > Insecta > Hemiptera > Achilidae > Catonia > Catonia carolina. The sequence continues at coordinate 21,403,444 of JAQMRL010000003.1, read as the reverse complement.
TTAATTAAATAAAAATACTTCGTTATAGTTAGTTATATTATGTTGAATTAAAAATTACAATTTATAATTTCAATGTTTTTCATTATTTAACTAATAATAATGATTATTTAACAACAAAAAAAGTAATATGTAGGACTCGAACTTACGGCCTCTTGTATGGTAATATCAAAAATAAAAATGAATTGACCCCTTTACACTCACGGCTTATGTTTAGACAACAATAGAAGCGAAATTTTTTGTAATGTAGGCCTAAGTACCGCGCTATATCGAAAATGAATAAAATGTTTGCCTTTATTTGTTAATAATAAAATTATTAGCTATTGAAATCTTTTGTACTAATTTTTATTCTGTTTCCTAACGACTGGAATAATAAAAGTAAAATTATACTCTTGTAATTAGATTAATGTTGACAGTACATTGTCCAATTTTAATCTACCTGTACGTCAGATTTGTTGGGAAGCACGGTAAAAAAATGAATGTTTATTTTTTTCTTTGTCTCTTATGCATTTCTAAACTGTTCAACAGATTTAAATCAAATTTTATCTATAGATTACCCAGTTTTTGGAGTAGGTTTTAAGCTTTCAAAAACCTCTATCTGATCAATAGAAAAAAAAATAGGGGCTTAAATGGTATTTTTAGGCTTTCGAAAATGTTAGATATTGGACTTTTAAAATACAGATGTTTAAAACAAAGGACAAATCAAACAGAATTTTTTGTTTTATGAATGTTTATGTATGTGTATTATCATTATAAGTATTATAAATGTTAATTTTTTAAGTAATTTTCTAAGTAGTTCTGTTTTAATTCGATTTTTGTAAGCGGAGAAGCGCGCACAGGCTACAGATCTAATATAATAATAATAATAATAATAATAATAATAATAATAGCAATAATAATAATTTTCCCATAACAGGCAGGTGGAGCGTTAAGTTATTTGCACTCGGTTTGCTAGTTCCAGGGCTACAAAAATAGTTCTGTTTCTTATCACACGGTCAGCCAATGATAGACTAAAGCATTAAAGAACAGAAGAGGTAGACGTGTAAAAGACACTATTCACCTAGTTATCTCCTTTGAGAGTAATGAATTTCATTATGCAGCCAAACCCTGTGGTGAATGAAGTGAAGGTGTCATTGTCATTTGCAGGGCGGAAAGTAGATGTTTTTCGGAGGGCCGGGCATGCTGATAAGCATACTTTTCCACTCAGAGAGGAAGGGATGGTAAACCACCTCATTCCTCGTTTACTTAGTAAAGCCTTTAGAGGTTCAAACCAGCCGTTCGGCTGATGACCTTAACAACGACACATAATAATAATAATAATAATAATAATAATACCTAATAATAATAATAACATGTGGTATGCAATAATAATTAAAATAATTTTTCATAATTTATTATGAAGAACTAAGAACCACGTTTTCACTTTAGTATTATTCATTCGGTATAGTAAAAGCAGTTTCAATTTTATTTTATGTGAATATCAAGTTAGTTGCAAGTTTATGAAGATATAGTTTTATAAAATTACAAGATTTAATAAGTTTTAACTTCAGTTGTATACGAGTTCTTTTATGTGTACATTACAAATGTCAGTTGTTCAAGAAAGTTGAGAAGGTTAATAAGAAAGGTTTGGATGAAAGGGGTGGAAGTGCTGGTGGAAGGGTCGGTTACTTTATGGAAGAGAGGAGTGGTGGGGGATTAGTTTGCTAATGATCAGAGAGTAGAGCTACTTTAGCGGCGTGAACATGAAGTAAGAGAAAGCCAGTAAAAAGAGGCTAAGTTGGATAAGCACGAGTATTTGCTGCTCTTTTGTGGGGTTTTTTTGGGGTCGGATAACGTTAAGTTAAACTCGGGTAGATTGAGGATACATATATTTTCTGTCTCTTTTTAATTTCCTCTCACCTATCCAAAAACTCTTTTCCCCTCCGTCCTCGATCCTTAATTCTGCACAGCCTTTCTTCTAAAAACTAACCCTTCACATCAGCTCATTTCATGAACTCTCTTTAGCCTCTTGCATAATTAAACACCTGTGCCGGAATAAAACAATGTTAACATTTCTCACAGTTCCCGGACGTAAATTGCATACCCGGTCTGTTAATCTTGTTAAGCAGAACTCATAAATGTAGCTTCTAAGCAACGGAACATCGACTTCGTCCCCCTTCCTTCATCACACACCAACCAGTCTACCCGTCATTCTGCAACCATCACGCCTCGGCTTTTCCCCCATTTTCACTTGTTAATACATTTTTCTCGGCCAACTTTAATTGTAGAATTCTCTCCCGGACTGTATATTCAATGTAAAATTAGTGTACGAACCATGCGATATTTTCTGTACTTGAACAAGTGTAGTTTTTATATTCTTCTGCAACATATATCATTTTCCGTACATTACGCTGCAAAATTAGTTTGCTTTTTATCTTAAAAGTTAAAACTATAATTCATGTTTTGCAGAAGTCCCTAATGCCTCTATCACTACATTGATGGTAAAAATATGTTTAATCTGTTCTTGTAATTATCGTACTAATTATTTAAGTTTTTGTGACTTGGAAACGTTTCTAAAACAAAGTATAAAATATTATACGAGTTTATATTTATACGGTGTTTATTTTTGTGATTTAGTAGTTCTTTAAATATTCTCTGTTTCTTGTGAAGTAACGTATTTGTTATTATAAGTAACTATAACAGTAAAAATATAAACAAATAAAAAAATCAGACTTTTAAAATACTAAACAAATCCATCAGTATACTAAGAATTCTAACATATAGTTTCTCTAATTTTGTAAAGAAACTGGTTTCTTTAATTACATTTTTATACAATCAATAAGATTTTTCTAATTATAGCAAAACTGAAAACATTATGATTCAAATAAATATATTTTTTAGTATAATAGTTGATGAAAGCAACCATATTTTTAGGATTTTGATTTTATTTCTTAAATTTCGTAGTTAAACGTTATGTAGGCTACGGTATAAATAATCGAACTGAATTTCCTTGTGTTTTCTTTGTGACTTCTTAAAATGTCTATTCTAATTTATTTATTGCATTGAGTTCTTGTTCTATCAATTAGGTAGAGCCTTTTACATTTGCAGTTGGTCGGGTTTCTTTGCTTACTAGTAAATCCTAATTTCACAAATTCTTATGTCTTGTGGGTGATGCACAGTGACTTGTGGGTTGTCGTTATGTAGCAGAATGGAAGAGTGTGAAAGGCGAGTTCTCGGCACCTTAAAACAGTGATTATTCGGGTAGGATATGGTAAAACTGATTGGACGTCCAGGTTGGGGGAGGGGGTTAACAACACTTCATTGTAAAATATAAGTTGTTTGAAAAGCAAAACAAGAGCTTCAAATAACGAAAAGGAATTTTTTACTAAATAAATGGAACGCCAAAAGAAGTAAAGAAATGGATACGGCAGTTGCAACATGGAACGTTGGCTATGCTGTAACGTGGTAAAATTAGGAATATTTCAGATGGGATTTTGAGGTTAAAGATTTCAAATAGCAAAGATGAGGATTGGAGGAGAAATGTGGAAGAAGCCAACGTTCACCAAGAGTTGTAGAGCTAAAAGATGATGCTGATGACAACAAATGTGTTGTACAGTAGCAAGAGTGGTTTAGAGGAGATGGGAAATTTAAAAGTTGGCCACGAAAACATACATGAAATTGGGGAATTCTGCTAATTATGGAGTAAAATAACTAAGGATGGTAGAAGCACAAATGATATCAAAATCAGGATTGCTCAAGCTAGAAAAGCCTTTGAAATGAAAAACAACGTACTGACTCCAAAAATTGATTATTATATATAAGGAAAATATTAATTGATTGATAGGAAAATGTTAAAGATTAGGTGGGTGGACAAGATAAGTAATTTTGAAGTTCTTAGGCGAGTGGATGAAAGAAGAAGTATGTGGAAACATCTTACCAGAAAAAGCAATAGGTTAGTGTGGCATGTCTTAAGACATCCAGGTATTGCTCTGTCAATAATGGAGGGTAATATTGAGGGAGTAAATTGTAGGGGGAGGCAAAGGTTAGAATATCAAACCAAATTATAAAAGATCTAGGATGTTGTAGGTATGTAGATATGATACGACTTTCGAAAGTTACAACAGCTTGGAGAACTGCAACGAACCAGTCGCGAGAGACTGATGACAAAAAACGATGACAACTTATAAACTGATAAGCATGTAAAAAGGATCGGAACGTCATTTTATAAAACGGTTAAACTGTATTCGTTCAGAAGTATGTTTTATAATTATTTATTGCACCATTCAAATTTAGTATAATTTATAATCATTTTTAATGTATTATAAAAGTTTTGTAAATGATTTTTGTTTTTTTCATGTAGTAATGTGTTATTTTATGGTTTTCAGGTCGACCACAACCGAGAGTTATATGGTGGCATGAAAATACATTACTAGATGAATCGTGGGAAGTGCTTTCAGAAAGTCGTGTGAAAAATGTTTTGTGGTTTGAACGTTTAGAAAGACGTCATCTAAATTCAGTTTATACTTGCCAAGCATCAAATAATGATATCGTCGCACCAATTGCCAGCGCCGTTTCACTTGATCTTAACTGTAAGTACATGACAAATTATTTTTATTGTTTCTTTTATTACTGTACTATACTATAATATAAGATTTGTTGGTGTAACTATATTTTTATCGCTTAATTTTTCACAATAATTTGTTTCATTAGACATTTTTCGTCGTATTTGGTAAAAAAATTGTTATTTTTAAGCAACTCATCTAACTTGTTATAGTTCTACAGTATTAACTTGTAATATAGATGAATAACAAAGATAATAAAAAATAAAATAGTTTGTGTCGTTTTATTTTGTTATTTTTTTTGTTTTACGTCTGACTGTTTTGCAGTTATATCGTGAATAATACTTTATGACTTGAATAAATATTTCAAGTTAAAAAACTTAAAATTTTTGAGTTCGTCGGTAACTAATGTAATATTTAACGTAAGTTCACGTAATTTATGAGTGATAGTCGAATGTTATCATCATCTGTCAAGGATTAGCTCAACGGCCTGTTCCGGCATCTATCTCTTTTTAGGTCGTCCCAAGCCTCGCTTCCCTCTAGTCGAATGTACTAATCTATATTATTGTGACATTTATTCCGAGTTCTATTGAGATCTGGTGTTTCTAAAAGTGTCCTTTTAAATTTACTACAAATTTTTGTTTACAAATTAATTATTACAGTTGATATAACTAGAAACACACTAAGTATGAAATTCCAAAAAAGACCCGGATCGCATAATAATCATCCCGCAATTTCAAAACGATGATATTCGATGGACTAATTTCAAAGTGACAACACGTAAAATAAATCTACGACGTTTCTTCACTGGGGGGGTTTCTTTATGTCAAGTAAAACATAAACCCATCTACTTTTTATTCCATATAAGAATCGGTTGTAGATTTTGTTGTTGTTGTTTAGGTCAACAGCCGAAAGGCTGGTTTGAACCTCTAGAGGTTTTACTAAGTAAAACGAGGAGTGAGGTGGTTTACCGTTGCCTTCCTCACTGAGTGGAAAAGTACGCTTATCAGCATGCCGGGCCCTCTGAAAAGCACATATTTTTCACTCTGTAAATGACAACTTCACTTCATTCACCACAGGGTCTGGCTGTACAATAAAATTCATTACTTTCAGAGAAGATAACTCTGATTAGTGTCTTTTACACCTCTACCTCTTCTGTTCTTAAATGATTCAGTCATTTAATTGACTGACCATGTAATAAGAAACAGAACTATATATTTTAGCCCTGCAACGAACAGATTGAGTGTAAATAATTTAACACTCCACCTGTCTGTTATGGGCAGTTGTAGATTTTGTTGTAATTTAAAAAAAAAATAGTCCGTGCATATTTTTAAGTTTAATAAACATAACTTTAACGCTAAGTTAGTAGAAATTTGTTATTCAAATTAAGGAAGGATAATATCATCAAAAAATTATGCCGAACGGGGTAAGAAAAATAAAACAAAAATTCAGGAAACCTGTCTTTCATAAGTTAAAAGTTTGTCGAATATCTCGTGGTGTTTGTTTTTAATAATAACAGATATTATTCTGTAAAATAACGCTACATTTTACTCTACTTCCGGCATAAGTTTTAATGTTGTAAGTGGAACATTTAAAAAGAAACAATTGCTACTAATATAATCTTAACTGTAATAATTCGCTGTTCTATTTGCATTTAACAGTAAATTTAAAGTGACAACTAATAATGCATAACATTTTACTACACAACCATTGCAATTCTTCCCCATTATGCTGTGTCTAAAGTAGTATGACATTTTGATTAATCACGGAAAAGTTTTCTACAATTTATAATAAATCTTTTTGACATTTTATATTTTGCATTTTAACTTGTTTACTCAAAAGTTTCCTTAATATTTATTCTCAGTATTGGAATTGTGATGCTATTGTTATAAATGTTATGAATTTCAAACTTGAAAACCGAAATCTTTCATTTTAGAAATGTACAAGTTTGTATTTTTATTGTATTCGTATCGTGCAATTGTAAATAATGAATTATAGATTCATTGAGACTGTTCTTCATATTAAACTGAATTTTCAAATTTATTTGTAAGAAATTTTGGAAGAGTTAGTACTTAAAGTAACGTATCCATTGATATCTTATATAGTATTGTAACACCTAATCCTAGGTTCGTTCGGGATCTGAGTATAATAGGTAATAAACAGACTTCCTTAAGGTACAACAATTATTTATTGACACAATTTATAATTGCAATTAATTATTAAACTTCGATTGCTAACAAAAATTATAATCGAGTTAATTAAGTTAAATTAATTACAAAAGCGTAAAGCTTAAACTAACTTAATTAACAATAGCAACAATTTTACATTTAACAATTAATAATATAATAATTTTATTATTCTCTACAACTTTTTTATTTAATTTTTTTTTTTGTGTAACGCTTAGTTAAGTTACAGTTAGTGATTTTGTTTGTTTTTTGACCCAAAAATTGATATCTTTTTTTTAAATTACGGCCTTAATATGCGTTTCTCGGCTATAATGTTTAAATCAAAGTTGAAGTGCGTTCAATTTCCTACAAATTTCCTGTGTAATTTCTTTTCGTACAACGCCTAGTTTAGCGGCAAATAGTGAATTTTTTTTTTTTTGACGCAACAATTATTGATGTGTTTGAAGATTATGTTCTTATTGTGGGTTTCTCGGCTACAGTGCCTATAATCAAAGTTGTAGCGCGTTAAATTCCCTATAACTTTTGTATTTAACATTTTTTCTTAAAACACCTAGTTTAGCGGCAATTAGTGATTTTGGTTTTTTGACGCAAAAATTGATATTTTTTAAGATTACGACTGTTATTATTATTATTAAACAGTTACCTTCTTACTTACAACCAAATACAATGTGGACACTCACGCATACCTTTTCTTAACGTACAATGTACACAATTTATTTACACTAATAGCACTCCGTATGTCAACTTGAACTGATTGATTCAACTTAATGATTAACAAAAGGAGCGAACTCTTATATAACATTTTTTTAACTTTTTAGGAGAGAATAGGAAGACGAGGTAGTAAATTGTCCCCGACCGGGGCCGACGACACGTGGCGAAACCTTGTTTATAAAATTGGTGGCCCTGAAAAGGGCCGTTGTTGGCGTTCGGAAGCGGAGCAGCCCGAAGAGTGACGGCTCGGCTACCGGGTTCAGGCTTAGCCTTCCCTCAGCGGCAGTTGGGTCCCCACTGCAGCGTGGTAGTGGTGGCCCCCAGAGCCCCGCAGTGTCAGGTCGGCGTAGGCCGTCCGCCGATAGCGCGGCTCTCTCCGGGCCGAAGGCTGACCGGTGCGGGAAGTAGCGTCTGCCACCGGTAGCGTAGACCAGGGATGGTGCGTCTGGTCTCGGCTGGGCTCGTCCTCTTCAGTCGGGAGCTCTTCTTTATTCGTTCTTCTCCGCTTGCGAGTTTAGTGAAAGAGTGACTCTGGCTGGCCAGCGCGCTTGCTTATATCCCCCTCCGGTGAGTCCACTTCAAGGTGGAGGGGAGGCGTCAGGCTGGTAGTGGGGCCGTGTGTAGACGCTAATATTGAAAGGGCAGGCGGCGACAAAATAAATAATACAAGTACAAAGGATTTCTTCCGAATTGTAGAAGCAACAATTAAAAGATAGATGGGATGAGAAACAACGAAGTTATGGGATTCTGAGAAATTTTGTAAATAAATCATAAAAGGGTATACAGAAATGGAAATATTATCAAACACTAGACATTTTATAAAACTTAATCACAGAATACAAAAACAGAATATAAGACATGACAATAAGAGCTGACACCATTACTGCACCCTTTCTAATTGCACTAATAGCACAAAAAAACTAAATTTAACAGTTTTACCACTTTTTCACGATTTGCTTTGTTTAAATGGATTTTTGATACCAAAATACCCTACTTTCTGCCAACAAGGATTATAATAAAAATTTAACTACATTATCGCTTAGTGTGAAATATTGGCACCCCAATACATTCGTATTTCTAATGGTACTGACGCAATCACTGGATATTCATAGTTGGCAAAAATAGACGTGTCATCGGCAAAGGTCGCTACGATCGTGTTTATAGATTCTAGGGAAGTCGTACGTGAATGACAGATACAAAAACGATCCGAAAACGGAGTGTAATAATAGATTCATCGGCTCGTACTTGTCTTAATTAAGTTTTCATATGCCGTCTCTATTTTAAACCAATCGTTGACTGGGGTATTAAAGTTGTCAAAAATATTTCAATAAGATTTCATCTGTTTTTATTTATATAATTTTAATAACAACTGAATCAAAAATTTAATAATTTTAACTGAAATATTCTTTTTTAATAGAGATATTTTTTTCACTGGTGGGAAAAAAAATCATTATAGAAAGTTATGGTGGGACCCGCAACAAGAACAAGACAAATTTGTCGAAGAATTGCAACAGGATGAGATAGATGGGATAGATTTGTTGACACTGGATGAATTGAATATGGCGTTGAAAGGATTAAAAAATAGAAAGGCAACGGGACTTGAGGGTATCAATGCTGAATTATTTAAGTGAGGAGGAATATTTTTAAACCTCAGATTAATACACTTTTTCAATATGTGTTGGACGAGGCGAGTGATTCCCAAGAGTTGGAATGTTGCAGTTGTAATGTCTATTTTCAAAAAAGGCGACAAAACAAAGTGCAATAATTATAGGGGAATAAGCATTTTGAATACTGGATACAGACTCTACAGTAGAATAATAAACCGCAGATTACGAATTATAGTAGAAAACTTGATCTTGGATGTGCAATGTGGTTTTCGGATTGGAAGGTCCTGCATGGATAATGTATTTACAGTTCAACAAATGATAGAAAAAAGGCGTGAATTGAATTTGGAAACCCACCTCGCCTTTGTAGACATCGAGAAAGCATTTGACTCTATCTGTAGAAAGAACATGTGGCAGGTTCTAAGAAATTATGGCATACCAAGACAATTGATTGAAGTTATCAAGTGCTTATATTTATCATCATCAATAGCTATTAAAACATCAAGAACACTCTCAGATGGAATATTGATAAACAAAGGATTAAGACAGGGATGTAGCCTCTCTCCAACACTATATGATTTATATGTAGATGAAGTTTTAGGAAAATGGAAGGAGAAGGTAAATGCAGGAATAATGATTGGACGTGAGTGTTTTATAAATACACTTCTATTTGCAGATGACCAAATCCTAATCCAGGAAACAGAAGACGACCTGCAATACTCCATATACCAACTGACTAAAGTATGTGAAGAGTATGACCTTCGTATCTCAGCGGCAAAAACTAAAGTGATGGCTTTCAAAGGGAAATGGCCGGTTCGAACGAAGATAGTGGTTAGAGATTCAGTTTTGGAGCAAGTTTCTGCTTTTACATACTTGGGCTGTACACTCACCTATGAGAAAGACATAGATGTTTCGAATAAAATAAATTCCAATATCTTTGCGGAACAATCCATAGGAGCTTGAAGAACAAAGCAAGGAGAGAAACGAAACTGAAATTCTACCAGACCATGGCCATCCCAATATTGTTGTATGGAAGTGAAGCATGGGTTCTCGGTAAAAAGGAAGCAAGCAGAATTCAGGCGGCAGAAATGCGCTTTCTAAGGAGTGTTAAAGGCTGTACAAGATTGGATCTCTTGCGAAATGAAGATATTCGAAATGAACTAAATGTGGAGTCATTGAACGGGATGATGGAGAAGTATCGAATCAAATGGAGAGAACATCTGGAAAGAATGCCATCTGATAGAATTCCCTTTCAGGCTCTGAAATATAAACCAACAGGAAGAAGAGATATTGGAAGGCCTAGGAAAAGATGGGAACAAAACTAGAAATTAAAAAATTAGAAAGTAATCGACAAAATTAAAAATTAACAGAAGGAGGCAATCTTATAGACCGGAACAGGCAGACATGCCTATGCCGTGGATGTCAGAAGAAGAAGAAGATATTTTTTTGTTTTTATTACTTAAAACAAAATGTTTGTGAGGCATTGAACTACTTGAGGTACATGACCCTCTTTAGCCAGTGAAACAAATGGGACAACTAAAACATGAAAAAATTGAATTGAAATTTATATGGAGTGAACGACCTTAAGTTTCAGTACTCTTGGTTTAGTGAATTAAAATTTTTACCGAGAATTCTGATCTCCAGAGATTTATGTTACGGTTAAATTTAATTTCTCTAAAGTGTAAATTTTTAAATCGATTCATGTAGGTACGTAATATGAGAAACTTTTCCAACAACTCGTATAAATTTCAAGAAATTATCTATAATTTACTACCTACGCAAAAGGTGTTTACTTGTTTGTTAAAATCATATTGTTTTAGAACGTTTTATTCACTTCATTTTAATCTCGAACAGATTTCAGTATGGTAAATCTAATTTCAGTTAGTTGTAATATTTATTTTAGAGTGAAAGGTAAAGGGACCTTTGCTCTTTTTGTTTGGAGACGTTCCTTTTGTTTGGCATTGTAATATTTTAAATAGTTAAACGAAGGAAAAGTTTTCGTAATTACAGTGCCCAATTAAACCCTTCAACAAAAATTTTAGAAGCAGTTCAAATTTTAATTTCAGATCTACTGGTTTTTTGTATACTTAAATGGTACACCTTCGCAAGCTTAAATTAATATTAGCCTGCAGTTATTCGTTGTAGAGTAAACATTAATTTGTATCACAGATATGAGTTCGCAGAATATATTTTTTCATTGTTTTGATTGAAAATTTGTTTTAAATTCCTATTTTTAGTGAATGACGCACAAATATTTTTTATTTTATTTTTTATTGTTACTAGCCGTAGACTAACGAACAATTTTATTCAATTCTAGCTACCTAACGATTCCCTTATCATAAAAAACCCAAGACTATTTTTTCCTCTTACCATTTGAGTAATTATCTTAAGATATAACTCTAGATCTACTTACTTTAAAATATTAGTATTTTCCTACTTCTACTTTTACTTTATATGTTAATTTTACTTAAATGGAGCTCTATAGGTCCTCAATCTGATAATCTGTGTTTATAAATAATAATAATTTATTTCCTTCAATTTTTACAAATTATTTACAAAACAATTACCTCGGAAAAAATTTCTGGCCACTTATACAAGTACTCGTTGCCTAGCTACTTAATAAACACACAATTTTAAATAATATAAATAATTAACAAAAATAATTTTACTGTAATTACATAATATAAAATAAGGAAATAAACTTACAATTTTAATTGCTGTACATTATTAACTAAAACAATTTTACTAAAATTACATCGTCTATTCAGTCCACATAATAATATTGACTAAGCCGAGCTCTCCGCAGTGTCTAACTACATTAGGTAGTATTTTCTACTTAAAGAAAATAATCATGATTAAATTTATTATTATTATCTAACAAACAATTATCCTTAATGAAAACTAATGAAAATTATTTTTCATTAAAACTTAATGAAAATGTCAAAGCCCTCACTGACAGACTGACTCATTCATTGACTAATCACTAATTCTCCTTCTTGGACAGTAGTTAGGTAGCTGAAATTTGGAGATAATATTCAATTTAGGGTAAATAGAAAGGTTTTTTTTTATCCAAGGCGGCTTATCCGATGGGGGAAGAAGTTTTGGACTCAAGTGAGGCGTCCTCGTCCAGTCCCTGGGAGACCGCTACCGCCTGTAACATTTTAAATTTAATGTTACTTAATTTATTAATTAATTTTCCTTATTCTGTCTTGTTGCATTTAAAATTTTCGTTATCTTGTGATGTCGCCGTAATCCGTTATCTCGTTATCGATTTGCATTTCGTTCTGTCTTTGTACTGCCGACTGCTGTTATCTGTATTCTGTCGTGTCGGATCTGTCTCTTCCTGCTTTTCGTGTTCTTGGGGACATGTCTATCGGGATGGAGGGGGTCGGTGACGTCAGATCCGAGGTTTCCTTTTGAGAAATTTGGTTTTTCTCGCTCTCTTAGCAATTGGTCAGGAAGATGTACGGGTCGTAAATTTTGTATGTGCCGTAATTATGTTTTTGAGTCTTTTCGGGGCGTAGTTATGCTGCTGTGCTGTTTGACTAATTGCTATCCCGTTTTTACGGTAAGTCTCTTTCTTTCTTTTGCTGGTAGTTAAAACCCATTGAAGCCGAAAATGTTTTTTTAAATTTTGTAAATTTTGTAAACCCCTTTTGGGTAATTTAAATTTTTTTTAAATTTTAACTTAATGCTTTTCTTAAAGTTGCTATTAAATTTTTTTTTTATCTTTTTCTGTGTGGTGGGGTTTATCTACTTTTTATTCTTTTGTTTGTCTTTTGCGGTGGCCCTCATTTTCTAAGTCCTGGTTTTCTGCTCTTTGCAGGGACCAGCTTTGGGGTGCTGATTCTTCCATTTCTTACTTATCTAACCCTTATGATGCGGCATGACATCCAAATGGTTAATTTTGGATTTTCCAGCTTTACCCGAAAGCATCGCATTCAATCACTTTAATACTACTCATCTGTAATTCATTTTTTTTTTTGGGACAAGATAAAATTTTCCTGTTTCCGAATTATCGCCAATGATTAACTTGGATTCTCTAATTTTTAAAATGGACACGTCGCCTTTTTGCTTGAACTTGTCTGCAGCTAGTTAACTAGCAAAGTTCTTCCGGGATCGTCCTATTTTCTTCATATTCTACTCTTCTTTCTTTTACAAAATTACTAATTTTAAATATTAGTTATAAAATGTAATTTCATTATAATTATTATTATTTTGTAAATCATAATATGATTCTAAATTTTCGCATGTTTGCGAAAGTATGCAATTTTGCATAATCTGGTCAAAACATGTTTTGCACCTACCTCATTATCTAATTATTGTATTAATTTTGGCTTTCTATAAATATGTTTCTTTATCATTATAAAAAAACTTTGATATTATTTTAACAAATTATTGCATAAATGATGATTTTGGTAAAATTAAATTCTGTTACACAAAATATCTTGTGTTTCCTATAATGTAACTAATTTAATTTTTTTCTTCTAAAATTTTTTAAACTATAAGATCAAAATTTGAAGTAATAATCTAATCTTTTTTTATTTATTTAAATTTTATTAATCTCTTTTATAAAAAATCTGATTATTTTCTGATTTTTATTTGATTCATTTATAATTACTATTATAATACCGAATTGGTCTTTTACTTAACGATTTTCTCTAATCGCTATTCTGGATCCAGTGCTAAGCATGCTAAAATTATTAATTATTGAGCTCATATCTTATTATTATATTTGATAAATTAATTACAGTAATTTCTATATAACATTTTGCGTAACTTTGTAATTTTCTTATTAACTGAATTTAAAATTTATTGTCGTTTACATTTACCAAGTTTACCTAATCTAAAAATTTAATTTTATTAAATTTTTTTACTAATTCAAATCTATTTTGTGTAGTATGCCTGTTCAATTAAGTTTATTTTATTTTATCATATTTTATTTTAGTTATTAATTAATCGGATTTTAGGTTTTAATATTAATTTATAAGTTGAAATATCATTAAATGTAAAATTAATCGGTGACAAACTCATTTTAAAACAAACATAATATTTAATATGTAATCCATTAAGTTAAGTTAAATAACAGGATGCAATAAATTAATGTATAGTAAAACAATAACAGGACGTAAGTCATCAATTATTAGTAATAGTTTAACGTATTTTTTCCCTTTAACAACATGTAACGAACTTTTGGTATAGAGGTGGGAGTAGATGCTTCCAGAACAACACAACCGTTAAATTTAAAATCTTAAATAATTATGTAGTGGGACAATTTTAGAGATCGCTGATTGGACAGGCCAATTGAAGGTTAATGAGAGAGGGGTTTCGGGCGATTATGCCAGGGAAAAGCGAGAGGTCACTCTGCTTTCATCTTTAAAATGGTACAGACGTACTCTTTGTAACAGATTAAGTTATAATTGTAAAATGTGAATTATAATGCATTGTCTTAAATATATCTTTATAAAAATTAGAGTCAGTTAATAATGTAATATAGAGGAGTAAATTGTTATTATATTTGTGTTTTAATTAATTATAATGTAAATGTATTATTATTTTTTTTTTAACAAAGTTATAAATGTGTATCAGTTGCATCCAGACACACGTAAGTTTTAATTTCATAATGTATTTCAATTTTAAATAATTAAAAAGTGTATTTGTATTATTAATAACTTTATAACATTTAATTTTAATCATCATTAAAGTTATTTATCTATATTTTTTAATGAGTTTGTTATCCGTTATTTATCCCGGAGTCAACTTCTGCATGACACAACTCACTATCGGACAAATAATTTTCAGACCTTTGGAGTATAATAATTTAAATATTCAAAATAAATTCAGTATCTTAATTAAAAAACATTTTTTTTATCCCTACATTTGTTAATCTTTTTCTTTACACCACATCACCGCAGTCTCTCTCTTTTTTTGGGGTGTTTTTTTTCTTTCTTGTCCCCTGTGCCAATTTTGCTTTGGTAGCGATACTTTGGAGTTTCGCGTGAGCAAAAGGGGGTTACACGCCTACCAACCAAAAACCCTCCGCTTGGCTACTTGATCCGGCATCCGCAAAGAACCCTCCACCTCCCTCGGAACTCTTTATATAATACAAAGGAAATGTCGGTTATAAAAAAAATTACATACTGGCAGCGGGGCGTGGAAGGGAACCGAAGCCTAATTCCCCTCTCGCTGTCACTGACCAACACTCACTCTCTCACTTTCATTCATCTCTTTCATCACCAGCTCAGGAAATTAGTGTGCCTACCTTACCTTCTGAGATAGGGACAGGATTGATTTACTGTGAGTGAGGGCGATCCCGCTGATCTCCATATGTCTCCTCCCTCCGCAGTCTCCCGACCACCCTCTCCGCAAACTGAGCGACCAACTTCCAGCTCCCCTCATCCCGCAGGATCGCTGCCCTTACTCTCTCTGGGATCCACTGTGCAACGCCTATCTTCCCAGATGTCTCCATTCTGTCGAGGCCTAAATAAGGACATCTTTCAAAAATATGTGAAATGGACTCCTCCTCTTCACTATCGCACAGTCGATATTTCGGTACTTCATGAAGTTTGAACCTAGTCAAATATTCCCCAAAGCAACCGTGAATAAATAAATAGAAAGGTTAGTTGTCTATAACAGACAGGTGGAGTGTTAAATTATTTGCACTCAATCTGTTTGTTTCAGAGCTACAAAAAATAGTTCTGTTTCTTAGCACGTGATCAGCCAATTAAAAGATGGAATCATTTAAAAAACAGAAGACGTAGATGTGTAAAAGGCACTAATCAGAGTTATTTCCGCTAAATGTTGAGAATTTCATTATACAGCCGGACCTTGTGATGGATAAAGTGAAGGTGACATTTGCAGGGTAGAAAATATGTGGTTTTCAGATGGCCTGGTATGCTGATTAGCATACTTTTTCACTCAGTGAGGAAGGCACTGGAAAACCACCTCACTCTTTGTTTTACTTTGTAAAACTTCTACTGGTTCAAACCAGCCTTTCGGCTGATGACCACCGTTTAGGGATCGAAAAGGGCATAAACCGATTTTTTCCGTTTTCTTAGTTCCGGACAAGCTAGACGGTTGAAACTCGGTGAATATGTTAACGTGTAGTTCAATTATAAAATTTCCGCTTAACCATTTCTAACTTGTACTCCTTAAGGGATGAAAATGGTGTTCAACCCTTAAACCAATATTCATTGTTTACTAAGTTGCAAACTACTGTAGTTAGAAGACATAATTTTGTGACATAATAGTGCAACTAAAAAGAATACCTCTTAAAAATGTCCAAAATGTACTCCTAGAAGGTTGAAAAGGGTGTTAAACCCTTAATCCAATATTTTTTGTTTATTAAGTTCCAGACGAAGTAGATGGCGATGGAGGTGTCTGCCTGTTTTTCTGTGAGCAAATTATCTGAAAAACGGAATAACATGCGAAGTTAAAACTTGAAACTTAAGTTAGGTATGACAAGGGAATGCGACACTAACATTTGCATAAAAATCGATCAACTGGAAGTAACTCGTATAATTTTTCATTTTTTGCAATTTTTTCAAAAACGGATTCTACAATTTTTTTGAAAATCCTCCTTATTTACTACATTTTATGCTCTACAAGATAGGGTAAGCGCTGTGTTTGCTGAAATACTTGTGCGGGCTGTGCTTTCGTGGTAAAAATATGTTTTTTTTTTAAGTTTATGGCCTTAAAATGAATTTTAGAGCAAGAGTATAAAGTTAAAGTTGTAGAAATTAAGAAACCTACAACTTCTACTTCAATTTTTTTCTGTAGCGCTTAGTTTAGCATCAGTTAGTGATTTTCTGTATTTTGCTCATCAAAATCATCTGTAAAAAATGGGATTTTTTAAGGTTACGGCCGTAGTATGCATTTTAAGATTTAAGTGTATAATAATTAAAGTTGTAGAAAATAGAAAAATCTACGACTTTAATGTCAAGCATTTTTTTTTTGCAGAGCTAGTTTAGCGTCAATTAGTGATTTTTCGGATTTTTACGTCCTAGAGTGGTTGATTTTCAATTTTGAGAACAAGTCTTGTAGTTTTCTCTGAACATCGTTGATAATCACCGATTCCATTCGCTGTTAGTTTTTTGTTGGTTTAAATTTAAGTTTCGACACTTAGTGGTCTGTGTTTACGACTGACTCACTTTATCACGTCATTTTTTTGTAGGTGAACCTACAAGTGCCGCTAGTATCACTTTTTTTGTTTATGCATCTACAAAGATGCATTCTACCAACTTCAACAACCAGTTCCAGACACCAGTTGTTCTGGATTGGGAAGACTTTGAGACCTAGGAACGATTACAAACAAGTAAAACTTTTGCCAGGATGTACTAATTTTTAAAGATACTAAGAGACTTATTAATTTAAAGATTTTTAACGTGAAATTTTAAATACTAAACTTAACTTGAATAAAAAGTTAATCTATCAACATTAGCAATGTAGTAACTATTATTTCTTTGTATTGTTTCGTTATTTGTGAAATACATATTTTATCCCATTTTAAGAATCTATAAACACAACGTGCTTTTTTATAAAAATCACCGTGTTGTAACCTGCAGGGCACACAACCGAACATAACCTTCCAATTACCTACGTTATGACAAAATAAACATTTTTGTTTCCTATCTGCACTGAAATTGATCTTATGTCTATGAAAACATTCAGAATTTTGTAATTTTAAAAATCTTATTTGCTTTTTGAATTTTTTTGTGAAAGAACAAATTTATTAAGGATTATATGAATTATAGTTCAAGTTCAAAGGATTGTAAACAATTTTTTATTAATATTATTACGTTTTAGGTTATGTAGTAAAAGTAGTAGTTTATGGAACTGACAATGGGTATCTTGGAATCGAATCGGAGTTATTCATTTAGGAGTCGAGCGCTATACCACCCGGCCCAAAAAAATAGTTTTTATGAATTTATGTATTTTTTTCGGTATTGGGGGCTCCTAAATATCCCTACACCCCGCCGTCTCCACCCTCTACTATGGTTGGTTGCAAAGATGAAAGGTGGTACAAGAAAACAGTCATAAAATCACCTTGGTATATTGCACCATTAATATTTATTCTTTTCATTGTCATTTTGTTTTTTTTTCACCAGTAACAGTCAGCTGCCCAGCCGAACATATAACACACAGAACACGAAGAACATTAAACTTACAAGATAATATAAACACTACTTAATATTCACAGTATTTTGTATAAGTTCCCCTTTATTCTGTCATCTGTGTGAAATAAACTTACCACTCCCTTTGTATAATTTGTTATCGCTATGCATCCGTTTATTGAAGCCACTTCTTGTAGCACCAGCAAAAAAATCTGAAGTTTCTCAAAGTTGTGCAAGGAATCCTTAGAAATATCTTCGAACTAGTTAGGATATCAACCCGAGATGCACAAGGTTGTAAATGTAGAGAACTTCCAATAATCTATGCCACGCGCTCAGACGGTGAATTCCGTAGTGTGAGAGTGCGTCCTCATAGTTGTTATATTTGCTACCAGCTCTTTAGTCTTACTCTGGAACAGGAGTCGTCAAATCAGCGGTTCACGAGCTACCAGTAGCTCGCGGCCCGGTTCGCAGTTGATGAATTTTTCATTATTTCAGGCGTAGACTAATTACTACATTCCCCAGTACTACCTTATCAACTTCTATTTAATAGGACTGATTGAAGCACTGGATTAGTTCTTGTGTGAGCCGTGCATAGCGCTTCGATCACTTCTTCAGCCATTAACACGACAGGAGTTTGAGGTTATGTTAGTGGTACGCGTTTCTTTTATTGGTAAATGGAAATACAGAAGTTTGTTTTACTCACATTGCTATTCCCATTTTAGTAATGACAAGTTCGAGTAAAAAGTTAAAACCTTATCACTTTCATTCAGAAAAGGGAAACTGTTCTTCTTTACTAATGTAAAGGATAACTGTGTTTGTTTGTTGTGCACTGCACGTGTTTTGGTAGAGAAGAAAGGGAACACCAAACATTCAAAACTTTGGTAGGGGATTAAAAAAGATTTTCCACTTATCTACGATTTTAGAAGAGAAGAAGTAAGGAAGCTAAAAACCAGTTAATTGGTCAACAATATATTTTCTTTCAAACATTAGTAGCTCAGTATAGGTTTTAAAAATGACAAAGTTGCTCTATGGCTTAATATAGTTTAGCGACTGCTCTAGAATACCACTGTACAATGTTACAGTAGGTTTAAAATTGCTAGTGCTTTAAAATTTACATGTAATTGTATTAGTCGTTTTTTATAGTTAGGCTACAAGAAAAGTATAAAAGATAATTCTAGGATTCTAACTTATCTTTTGTTACTAATAAATATTTCAAGTGATTTGTTTGCTGTAACTTTGACAATCTTGATATAACTTTAAAGTTCAAGTTAAAAGTTGTAAAATAAACTATGAAAATTTTTCACTCTCATGAATGACATTTCTCTAGATTATTTATTCTTCTAAGTGTAGTTTTCGGTTTTTTAATAAAATAAAAACGTTAAGTAATTTTCTTTAGCATTTATGTAGTTTTACCTGATACCAAATGTTCTGATCACTTTTTTTAACGTTGCAGTATTATTTTATAAATACCAATGAGTTTACGGTACTTTATTACTAGCCACTAGAAACATGCCTGTATATTTCTGGTGATTCAGTCGAAACGTACACTAGGATTTGTTTTTTTTTTTTTTTTTTGTTTACTGATAATGTCAAGTAATTTTATACTTCCCTAGAAGTTTTGTGTTAGTTGAAATTCTCTACATTTGACTTTAATATTTTCTTAAAAAGAAAATATTGTGTTTTTGCTGATAATCCGTTGATTAGATTTTACTATGTATAGAAGAACATTAAATAGTCTTCTGTTAAAAACTAAAATCGACTGTTAATAGTCGCTGAATGTTAAAAAATTAAGTTCATGTTCATTTCAAAATCACAACAACAGCTGAAATAAACGTTGACATTTTATGAAGAAAGAACCGAAAAAGATAAAAAATACAAATATTTAGGAACAATTCTTTCAAACTAAATATATTTTTTATACTAGGTAAAGAAAAATATTTTTGGGAATGAGAGTGTTTGCAGAATTATGGAGAAGAAGAAAGAACTTGTAAGAAACTATAAAAATATTAAAATTGCAATACTTGGTATTGTGATGAGAGAAGAGAAGTACAGCTTATTCCACAGTTAAGGAGATAATTATGGCCAAAAGTCGTAGCGGTAGAAGAAGAATGGCTGAACAACTTGAGAACGTGGTTCATGTGCACCTCCACTGATTTGTGTAGAGCTACTGCATCTAAAGTCATAATTAACCAACCTTCTTACTGGAGACGGTTCGTAAAGAAAAAATTTATTTGTTGATATTCCTAAACAAAAGTAAATTTGATATTTTAAATGTATTTCGATTTAATGAAATTTTCTTTACCCCGGAATTTGATAATTTGGTATTGATAAAGGTCATTTATGTTTAAATCGGTGAATTTTTTGTTTTAAAATCTGAGTATGTTTTGATAGCGCAGTTTATTTTCAGAGTCTTTTTGTTATAACAGTAGAGAGTTGATATTTTAATTTATGGAACCATAGGGATGCATTTTGACAGGTTTCCAATTAGGTTATAATGGGCCTACTCTATAATGTATTTGTCGATAGATGTCGCTTGTATAGGCTTATAAATTTCAGATTTACCATTTACACTTGCTTATGTATATGTAGTTAAATACCATAAAGATTATTTTCATTATCATCCATCTTAAATTTAAAATTTTTTTTGAAATTATTTTGCTAGTTACTACTTGTTGTTGTTGTTGTTTAGGTCATCAGCCAAAAGGCTGGTTTGAACCTGTAGAGGTTTTACTAAGTAAAACGAGGAGTGTGGTGGTTTACAATTGCCTTCCTCACTGAGTGGAAAAGTACGCTTATCAGCATGCCGGGCCCTCTGAAAAGGACATATTTTCCACTCTGCAAATGACACCTTCACTTCATTCACCACAGGGTCTGGCTGTATAATAAAATTCATTACTTTCAGAGGAGATAACTCTGATTAGTGTCTTTTACACCTCTACCTCTTCTGTTCTTAAATGATTCAGTCATTTAATTGGCTGATCATGTGATAAGAAACAGAACTATTTATTTTAGCCCTGCAACAAACAGATTGAGTGTAAATAATTTGACACTCTACCTGTTAGTTACTACTTATAAAACTTTTAAAATACTAAGATGATCATATTAAAAGTACGTTCCAAATTCTTTTCAATTACATTGTCGATAAAATTGAAAGTGATGATTTCACAGGTTTGTGATTTTTAAATCCATCTCAGGCAGGTAGGCAGGGGGGCTTGAGGCTCCCCCAACGGAAATTCAAATTGTATACCAGACTGGTATGCCGCGGATCCCTGGTTCGATTCTCCAGACTCAGCTTCCCCAAACGAAAATTAAAATTGGCTACGAGCATGGTCCAAGTTCACATTAAGGTTATTGCAAACGGTGAAGGATTTTATTAATAAAAATGAGCGATAAAAATATATGAAATTATGTAAGACCTGACTGAGCATTAAACCGGAGACCCCTAGCATAAAAGCCCTGTACGTGACCGCTACTGTCACGTGTTGATCGCGAAGATAATATACAGTATAATATAATTTACGGGCTGGCCACAGATCTGAAAAAATGTCTAACAGTTTCGAAAATAAAAATCAATCTGGTGTGGTGTGAAACACTTACACAACTTTCTCTTGCCAATACAAATAATTAACAATAAACCTAACATTAGTAATAAAACATTAGAAATAAACAATAAACTAACCTCAAAAAACATTAGTGAAATACGCAAAATTAAAATCGACCTCAGTTTGGCTTAAAAATACGGAAAATCACTCTTTCACGCTAAACTAGGCTCTGTAGAGAAAAATGCTTTAAATAAAAGTTGTAAATCTTTTTATTTCCTATAAAATTTATTTTATACACTTTTGTCGTAAAATGCATTCTAAGGGCGAAATCTTGAAAAAATCGATTTTTCACACGTTTTCGTGAGAAAAAATCAGAAAATCGCTAATTTCTGCTAAACTAAGCGTTATACAAAACATTGTTTGAAATAAAAGTTGTAGAATTTTAAATTCTCTACAATGTTTATTATATAAATTTTTGCGCTAAATTGCATATTAAAGCCGTAATCTTAAAAAAAATTATGTTTTTACGTGAAAACTGCATCACCCAGAATTTCAGCAAACATGGCGCCTACCCTATCTTGTAGAGCATAAAAAATGTAGTAAACCAGGCGATTTTAAAAAAAATCGTAGGACCAGTTTTTGAGAAAATCGCAAAAAAGTGAAAAATTATACGAATAAACTACTACTTCCGGTTGACCGATTTTGATGAAAATGTTCGTGTCGGGTCCGGTAGTGGTATGTAACTTAAGTTTCAAGTTCGTACGATGTTGTGTTCTTGAGATATTTTGTACACACACACACGCACACACACACACACACACACACACACATACACACACACACACACACACACACACAGACCAATCGCTAAAAACATGTTTTTTGGGTTCAGGGGGTCTGAAAACGTATAGATCCGGTGAAAACTCGATTTCGAAAAATCAACATGAAAACAATACTTTCCTTCCTATATATTCATATAGGCAAGAGAAAGTAATATATATTTTAAGGTTATTCCATTCCTTTTGAATTTTCCTAGGTATTTTTATAAAATACTTTCTAGTGTACAACTTATTACCCTAAAAGTTACGACCGGAATTCAAGTTTCAAATACAAGCTTCTTTATATTCAAAACGTATATTATTCGTGTTTTAAGCATTGCGGAAAAAGTAGACACGATTGAAGAGTTACTTACTCACGTATTTCCTATTTTCTTGTAATTAAACATCTGAAAACTGTCTTCTTACTAAATTTTTTTGATAATAATGTTATATAACCAACCCAAACATGTAACACAAATACATCCATTAATTTATGAAAATAAATTAGTTGGTGTGTAACGAGGTTATGTCACTGGTTATAAGTGGAAGAAAAGACGATTAGGCCGCTGCCTTGATCCAGTGGTTAGAGTGCTATATTCACTGCACTGCAAAAGTTAAAGTCTGCGGGTTCGATTCCCACCTGGGTTGTAAAAATTTAGAGAAATAGGTAAATAGTTGATCGATTGCGTAAATGTGAAAAATGTTAAGAAAAAATCACTAATGTGAATATTGGTGTGACTTTCTTACAATTTTGCATAAAAATCTTATCATTTATACCTAATTTATAAATCGCTGGTAAAAATTTCAATGACGTTTTAACTTTTGTAAATCTTTGGGTAATTATTACAGCTATAATTAATTTACTTATTGCTTTCTCGTAATTCTAAAAAAACTGACACTCGATTTTATTTTTTTGCTAGATTATTCGTTTAAAAATCGAAATATGTAAAATTAAGGTTGTTAATGAAGAAGATATTTTAAATTATTCAATAAGTGTAGCTAAGTGAACTTGTAAACGTTGTTTGAAAATGTTTGAGAAACATATAATTGAAGATTTCTAGTAGTTAAATTACTCTCATAAGTTTTCCGTAAATCTAACTTGATTATTACTTTAAACTAAGAGATTTAGAAGTAGTAAGAGTTTCGGAAAATCATTGCTATTAGTAGTTGTAATGAACGCTGAATTATTTCTTACATGTGTTTGTTCTATTAATTGGTGGCATCTGTATTAATTAAGGATAGATAGTTCTGAATCTGATCCCGGTATTTGTAATTACTGTATCGAAGTGTTACTTAATTACATTCAGTTAAACTTAAACAGTTCTGTTTATAACTTGTGTAATAGGAATCGATTGTTCGTATTAGTATGCTAATATTGGATCTAGTAACATTATTTTGAAAATAAATAGACATTTGTGTTTGTTCACTTGATAAGGCTTTTTAACAAGCTTTATTCGCAGTTGTTTCTTTTTACTTTCTCTTGCCTATATGAATATATAGGAAGGAAAGTATTGTTTTCATGTCGATTTTTCGAAATCGAGTTTTCACCGGATCTATACGTTTTCAGACCCCCTGAACCCAAAAAGCATGGTTTTAGCGATTGGTGTGTGTGTGTGTGTGTGCGTGCGTGCGTGCGTGCGTGCGTGCGTGTGTGTGTGTGTGTGTGTGTGTGTGTGTGTGTGTGTGTGTGTGTGTGTGGGTGAACAGAATATCTCAAGAACGAAACATCGTACGAACTTGAAACTTAAGTTACATACCACTACCGGACCCGACACGAACATTTTCATCAAAATCGGTCAACCGGAAGTAGTAGTTTATTCCTATAATTTTTCACTTTTTTGCGATTTTCTCAAAAACTGGTCCTACGATTTTTTTAAAATCGCCTCATTTACTCAATTTTTTATTCTCTAAAAGATAGGGTAGGCGCCATGTTTGCTGAAATTCTTGGTGAGGGTGTTTTTACGTTAAAAAAGTGTTTTTTAAAGATTACGGCTTTAATATTAATTTTAGAGCAAAAATGTATGTAATAAAAGTTGTAGAAAATTTGAAAACCTACAACTTTTATTTCAAGCATTTTTTTTGTATAATGCTTAGTTTAGCGGTAATTAGCGATTTCTTGTTTTTTCTCACGAAAACGTGTGAAAAATCAATTATTTTAATATTTCAGCCTTAGTATGCACTTTACGACAAAAGTGTATATAATAAAATTTATAGAAAATTAAGAGGTCTACAACTTTTATTTAGAAAATTTTTCTCTACAGAGCCTAGTTTAGCGTGAAAGTGTGATTTTCCATTTTTTTTAAGCCAAATTGAGTTCGATTTTCATTTTGCGTCATTCACTCATGATTAAAATAAGGTTATGTTTTTGAGGTTAGTTTTTGTTTATTTCTAATATTTTATTAATAATGTTAGGTTTATTATTAATTATTTGCATTGGCAAGAGAAAGTTGTGTGAGTGTTTCACACCAGATTTTTGTTGTTATTCTTCCTTCTCTTGACATGCATGATTTTATTCGTTAATGCATTTAAGATCATTCCTCTATCTATAAGTGCATACTTCTAATGTGTAGCAATACACTAAAATTGATCATTCCAACTAGATAGTGGAATAATTAGAGGAAATTGTTTAGTGAGAAGAAAAGAGCAGAAAAATTATATACGAGGGTAGCTCAAAAAGTATCGTTCGTTTTCTGTCTGCCGCCATTATAGTGAGAGTTTTATCATTGTGAGCTTCAATGTCATTATTAACTGCTCCGCCTCTCCAGCCGTCTTCATGTGATACCACCTGTAAGTGTAGGTAAAAGTAATATTAGGTTATGTCTCACAACAAATAGACAGTGTTTGGGACTACATAAATTTTATGTCTAATCTATATATTACTAGCGAGCAGGTTTTTTCAAAACTATTTTAACCACCTAAACCTTCACCGATTTTCCCAGAAGTGGGCTCAAGTGAATCGTCTGTTTGAGTAGATTTGCAGAATACTAACCAAAATAATATATTTTTATTTATGACCATAAAATAGGAGGTGTAAAGTAAAGATAATAATACATGAAGTTAATAAGAACGAGAATACAGTAAGCGATGCGTCTGTGTATCAAATGCAACACTACCTTACGCATATATCTCTCTCTTTATCTATTCCTCCCAAATCCGTACAGCTATTTCAGGTTGGAGGGGGCAAGTTGAACGAAGTAAAGTATACCAGCGCAGTGATACATAGCTTTGGACTTTTCAACGTGGTTGTTGTTACTTTGCTTTGATTTCTGCTATTTTGCTTTTGTTTTAACAGCTCTTTTCAGAGCTATTATATGTTTTTAATTATTTTTAGAAACTAATGCTACTCATCAAGAAATTAATTGACAGTCGACCATCAGGGGGAAGTCCAAGAGGCAGGAGACGTTCTATAAAAACAAATTTACGCTTTTGCGAGGGTTTTCCCACAGAGGTTCACCTAGTTATTTACCAATTTATCAGTTTTTCAGTCTGCAATTATTCAAATTCATTATTTATCAGTATCGACCAATGAGAGTTGATCTACCTGCTTTTCTAATAACGAGTTGTAACTGAACTAGTACAGTCGTCCACTAACTAGAAACGCGGGTGATTGCTCTTGTGTTTTTACGGTTTTCCGCTTTCGCCCTATTATTGGGAGTTATTCGCAACCGTAAATTAATAATAACTAAAATCGCTAAACACATTAAATTTATTCACACGCCGCTAAAGTTTACGCGCTGATTATACTGAAGTAAACCGACCTACTTGGGAACGGTGATCAATGAGTCATGGGACAATTCCCAGGAGATCCGATGCCGTATTGGAAAAGCCAAAAGTGCTTTCTTAACAATGGGTTCAGTGTTTAAGAGCCGTGACCTCACCCTAAATACAAAGCTAAGACTCCTCAAAGGTTATGTATATTCAGTGCTTCTGTATGGTGTAGAATCATGGACCCTAAAGGAGGATACAATATCGAGGCTCCATGCATTTGAGTTATGGCTGTACAGAAGGATCCTGAGGATACCATGGACCGATAGGGTTACCAACCAAGAGGTACTAAAGAGGATGAATACAGCACCAGAACTGGTCAACCTCATCAAATGTCGAAAGCTGGAATATTTAGGTCACATAATGCGCAATCAAGGCAGGTATGATTTATTGCAGAGCATATTACAAGGGAAAATAGAAGGCAGGAGAGCCCCAGGACGAAGAAGAATTTCCTGGTTGGCTAACCTTAGAGCCTGGTTCGGAAAGACCTCCACCCAATTGTTCAGGAGCGCAACCAACAAAGTAATAATAGCCAGAATGATCGCCAACGTTCGGAACGGACAGGCACCCTAAGAAGAAGAAACCGACCTCGTAAAAAATACAGTTAACACCAATAAGGTGTTCGGAAGCTCTACTCATCGCCAGCCATTGGTACCAGTTGGTGAGTCTTTAGATGCCTTCGGTGAGTCAAATCAACTTTTTTATTTACCATTTGTAAGCTGCCACATACACTTCACCACTGGTCCTATCAGACATAGTTAACTATAATATCATTAACGTATCGTATTTAATTTATAAAAATATATACTATCGTTTTTTAATCCTTGAAAATTGACTTTTCAAGTAGTGAGATTTTAAACACTTCCAACAAACGAAAGACATGTTTGCTCGTCAGAGTCGTTGTCAACAACAAGCAGTGCTGTTCGCGTGTGTGTGTGTTGGTTGTCGCCTTACGTCGGGTAACTTCGAAGTGCAACTCAAAAAAGATCTCCCAGAAAAAATTCATATGGTTTAATTTTTCAACATGACTATCCAATCCCGTATGTAGTAAAAATAATTATCTTTTTGAAATCGTACCGTTGGAGATTACAATTTATCTATTCATTATTCAAAAACATCATTTCAAATCTTATTCAAAACATTTATTAAGCAATTTATTTAATAAACTTGTTTTCTGCAGGAAAAATGCTTATCACGTTCTGAAAATTATATAGAAAGTGAAAAAATAACGTCGATTTTGTTTATTTTTTCCTCGTTAAATTAAGTATCAAATAAGTCAAAATATATATTACTTAATGCAGAAGTAGAGAACTGTATGTAAAAGTGGCAAAGTGGAGGATTGTAAAGCCAAAAATAGATTTGAAATCAAAATTTTGATAGTCCTTTTGGTTTAAATAAATGTGAACTTATGAATCAGAAACTGTCAAATTTATTTTAGTAGTATGACTGTGTACATTAATAACATATATTATTTTATTAAACATTATTTTCCTTTGTTTGCATCACTACATATATGATAATGAACAGCCAAAACAAAACAAAATTAAATATAAAACTCACCTCAGAGTATTATATTCTTTCGAGATCTTTCGTCTCTCACGGAGACATCATCAGGAATTAAAAGACACCTATATAACAAAAAACATTAAAACAATTATGGTCAACGACCACGTCAATTATTCCCTATATCATAAACCATTCCGCGCGCGGTTATTCGGCCGAATAACCGCGCGCGAAATGGTTTATGATATAGGGAATAATTGACGTGGTCGTTGACCATAATTGTTTTAATGTTTTACTTTCTCTTGCCTGTATGAATATATAGGAAGGAAAGTATTGTTTTCATGTCGATTTTTCGAAATCGAGTTTTCACCGGATCTATACGTTTTCAGACCCCCTGAACCCACACAAACATGTTTTTAGCGATTGGTCTGTGTGTGTGTGTGTGTGTGTATACAAAATATCTCAAGAACGGAACATCGTACGAACTTGAAACTTAAAACTTAAGTTACATACCACTACCGGACCCGACACGAACATTTTCATCAAAATCGGTCAACCGGAAGTAGTAGTTTATTCGTATAATTTTTCACTATTTTGCGATTTTCTCAAAAACTGGTCCTACGATGTTTTTTAAAATCGCCTGGTTTATTCAATTTTTTATTCTCTACAAGATAGGGTAGGCGCCATGTTTGCTGAAATTCTGGGTGAGGCTGTTTTTACGTAAAAACATTTTCTTTTTAAGATTGCGGCTTTAATATGCATTTTAGCGCAAAATGTTATATAACAAAAGTTGTAGAGAATTTAAAAACCTACAACTTTTATTTCAAACATGTTTTTGTATAACGCTTAGTTTAGCGGTAATTTGCGATTTTCTGTTTTTTTCTCACGAAAACGTGAGAAAAAATCGATTTTTTTAACATTTTGGCCTTAGTATGCATTTAACGACAAAAGTGTATATAATTAAATTTATAGAAAATTAAAAGATCTACAACTTTTATTTAGAGCATTTTTCTCTACAGAGCCTAGTTTAGAGAGAAAGAGTGATTTTCCGTATTTCTAAGCCAAACTGAGGTTGATTTTCATTTTGCGTCTTTCACTCATGATTAAAATTAGGTTATGTTTATTGAGGTTAGTTTTTTGTTTATTTCTTATGTTTTATTACTAATATTAGGTTTATTGTTAATTATTTGCACTGGGAAGAGAAAGTTGTGTGAGTGTTTCACACCAGATTTTTTTGTTACATATGTGTTTGGTGTCTTTTAATTCCTGATGATGTCTCCGTGAGAGACGAAAGATTTCGAAAGAATATAATACTCTGAGGTGAGTTTTATATTTAATTTTGTTTTGTTTTGGCTGTTCATTATCATATATAATAACATAATGTAATCTTCATTAAAGGGATTTATTAGTATAGTTATTTCGAATTCGGTGAATTATTTTCATAAATTTTGTAACTGCCTAAAAATTATACTGAATTAAAGGGAAAATTCTACTGAAACAGAAGAAATATAAATAAATAAACGAATAAGCGGAGAACCCGAGCATAAATAAGAGAAAATACTGAAATATCGTGGTTTACGCTAGAGAAAATAAAAAGAAAATTTTTAAAAGGTTACTCCATCTCAGACCGCGACTTCCCTGATTCATCCAAATAAGTAGACCCTTTTTTAGCCACTACACCTCATTTTTACTTTCATTCTAAACCAGGAAAGTGGTTTTATTTTTTACATTTTTCTTGTATGAAAGGAATATTTTTCCTTTTTGCTTTTCTTTTTGTTTAATAAAAAATTTATTAGTGTTAAACACTGAGAATTATTTTTTCATGTTAATTCTAACATATATGTTTGTAAATTTTCCGATGAAAAATTGAAATTTCAAAATTTTTATTCTTTTTCATTTTGAAGGGTTCCTTTTGGTTAAGGGTCTTTTTATAATGTACGTTCTTCATTTTTCCTTATTTTGTCGACAACTGTACCAAGTAGAGAATGAAATTAAGAAAATTATTAAAAATTTATATTACAGCTTGAAAGAGAACATTACTCCTTAGTAGAACTCGAAAAGTACCTTACAAATAAACTAGTAATTAAAATCAATGATAAGTAATATTGGTTTTTTTTCAGTTACCAAAAACTATTTCAATTGAGATTCCCGCGTTAGGAACGTCACAAACGATAAATGTATTTAAATTGTATCCGCTCATTCTTCTTCAGTTAGAATGTAAAATTAACAACTAGCCAACTGCCAAGTGTGTACAGGGCTCTCAACAGTTTAAAAGAAAAATATATTTGATTTATTATAAGAATTTCATCAAACGTGAAACATTTAAAACATAAATCCCGGGTCTAAAGGGCCCACCGCATGTGCAACGATTATACAATAAATATTTAATTCACACTAAGTAATATAACTTTTAAGACTTTATCCTTGCAAATATACTAGCTAAATAATCCGCTTTATTTGTAAAAGGCAATCATCTTTTTTCAGACTCTAAACAGGGTCGCAAATCTTCTTTACTTCTTCCTTTCATTTTAATCTCCTTTTGAGATGTGTGTAGTTTGTGCACTCTTTCAATATGTGCTTGACAGTTAAATAAATATATAAGTGTAATAACTTTTGCACGTAGAAATACGTACGTTGTTTTGTGCGTATTCATGAACGACTCAAATTATTTTAAAAATTAACGTTACTTAAGGAAATCTAATGGTGGTCGGATATTGATGAAAATCTACAGCAAAATACCTGAAAATTTTTGTTTTTCATCTTTAATATTATTAGAAAAGGTAGCATAGAACTTTAAACAGAAAAAAAACAGTGACTCTAATCAACTTTCACTGCATTTCTACGTCCAATAGTAGATTGAAAAAGTAAGAAAATGTTTAATTCATATGTTACGACCAAATCGTAACGAAAAAATTGATGAGGTTTTTGTAAAGGGAGCGAACGAAATGTGGAAGGGGTAAAAAAGTAAGAGAATTAGAAAAAGGATAGCAAATATATAAAGAAAGGAAAAATGTATAACAAGGTAAAGCCGTTCAGTTGGTAAAGGTACAAAAAAATAGTATTTTTGCGGATGAGAAGCTCCTACCTCATATTCGCTAGAATACGTTACGAAAGGTAGAGAGGGATGTAGGAGTAGGATGAGGTGATTTGAACCCGTATTGAATCATAACTAGGTTATGATTCCATGTACAAAATATAAACTGGGTGGTCAAAAAATAAATTGACGTAATATAATTTTTAATGAAGGTTTGATAGCCTCGTCAAAGCCAGTTGGATTCATCATTATAAACGATACGAATTAGGTTTCCTGAATTGTTCTAATTTCTTCTTATCCTTCACTTCCTGGATTAGACAGTTTGGCCTTTTCCGGAAACCATCTCCTTCTCGGGCGTCCAACACTACTCTTTCCCGTAAATCTGTACCCTCGGACAAAGGATCCTCCCCCACGCACACGGCAAACAATCTTCCCCATCAAAAAAATTTCAAATAGCCACACCAATTCCTCTCATAAAGTAGTATTCTCTCATCTAGACTAACAATGCCCATTTCATCTCAAATAACCGCATTCATTAACTACCCTCCCAATACAGCTCTTCGATGCTCTCAAAACCTCATTTCCCCTCCCCCTGCAAAATTTGTCATTCTCGCTTCGAAAGTGCATACACCTCACTTCCATACAACACTACAGGTATCGGCATTTTCTTATAAAACTTAAGCATGTGTCTTTCCTAGTCTTGTTCTTCAACATCTTACGTATCTTTCTGCAAAAATTCATAAATCCTGCTTATCACGTCGTTTGTTTGTGAAAGCACGTCACATCCCAAATATTTAAAATTATAAAAATTGCTTCAAAATTTTTCCATTAGTAACTTTTCTCATATTTGCTTAAAAGTTATTGTATTTATTAACTGATTGCAAAAGAAATCACTGTTAAAAAAAATTTCACTGTTAAAATTGGTTAGCATAAACAACCTTTTTTGTGAAAATTCTGCAAGCTCCTCAATTATTGTAGCATTGTCATCGACGTATCTTCTGTATTAAATACAACACCATGTTTCAGCAGCAGTTCACATTCAAAAACTTGCAACCTGTGAATGGGATCATCCAACTTCAAATTTATTAATTAATATGTGTTAAAAAAAAAAATAGATGTTTGGATTCTTATTTCTTCCAAAGTCGTCCAATACCCTAATTTTAATGTTAGGGAGGTGATGCATATTTTAAATTACATTTTTTTTGTTGTGTTACTTATCCATTACAATGAAGTCAGCCTACGCCTACGAAATAAGCTTATAATTTACTTATAAAGGCCAAGGTTCATATAGGGCAAACAGAGAATTTAATTTTTCTAAAATTTAAAAGGTGTAGTAGGTTTTATAATAGCTAAACCTTATTACTAATCAACTCTTAAGTATATCTTTACCTTTAACCAACAATAGATAGACTAAAGCAAAAATTAACATTATCCTGTTAAATATTTACTCATAAATTAACATTTTCCTGTTGGAAAACTCGCATGGGTTTTCTCAAAATTACTAACTACTCTTTAGCGCCATTATGATTTTGTTTATTTATTTATTTATTTTTACTATGAAATAGAGCGGACGCCTAGCAAGCTTGCCGGTGTAGCTACGCGAGCAGTTCGGATTCAATCGGTAGATTTCGGGTCAAAACCAAACTGTCCATTAAATCACAGGCGCTGACTATGTAAATTATCATCTATTAGCGACGATAAAAACATTCAATTGTAAACATTGTAGACAACAATTAACTTCTACCACCTAAACAGATTACAGACTTATGTTTTCAGGTTAGCTGATTTTATAACGTTGCGAGAGCGACGTGACACTGATCACAGCTAGTACAGCACTGACCCACTTTACTCGTTGAGGCAACCGACCGCGCCATTACCAAAATAAACCTTCTGCGCACTTCAGAAAACCGGTAAGCTTATTTGGCGTCCGCTCTACTGAATCAGTTTTGACAAGAAAATCCAGTAGAAGCTGTTGTCAAATATCAAACAAACTCGTCTTCATAAACAATACGGATTAACCCTCCTGGTTTGTTCCAACTTCAAACTTCTTCTTCTTATGGTGCCTATCCGGTTCGGATGTTGGCTATCATGGTGGCTATTCTGACTTTGGAAACAGCTGCTTTGAAAAGTTGGGTCGTCGACTGGTTGAACCACGTTCTTAGATTTTTCAACCATGAAATCCTTCTTCTACCGGGACCTCTCACACCATACACCTTTCCTTGCAGAATCTTTTGGAGCAACACGTAACGGTTCTCATTGCGCATAATGTGTCCCAGGTATTGGAGCTTTCGCACTTTCACGATGTCAAGAACCTCTTTATCTTTATTCATCCTTCGAAGAATTTCTACATTGGTGACTCTGTCCCTCCATGATACGCGTAACATTCTTCGATAAAGCCACATTTCAAAGGCTTCAACCTCCTCCAAGCCTCCACGCCTCCACGCCGTAGAACAGTACAGAGAACACATAACATCGAAGGAGACGCATTTTGATAGCAAGTGTAAGGTCGCGAGTTTTGAAAATTTTTCGCATATTGTTGAAGGCCACTCTGGCTTTTTCTATGCGTATCTTAATTTCTTGCGAGTGATCCCAATCCTCGTTTACATTGCTGCCTAGGTAAGTATACTGCTTAACTCTTTCCAGGAGTACACCGTCTATTTTAATATTCCCTCTTATATTCGTATGCTTGCTAATAATCATAAATTTTGTTTTGCTTATGTTACTTCAAACTTCAAACTTAGTAATCTGTATTTCTTTAGGAAAATTCGATGCCCGTCTCTTCCGAATTTGTCTAACACCATGTTGTCCTATTTACTTGTAAGTGAATAAATGTTTGCATGTATGGTTATCTGGTATCCGCAAGAAATAATTAGATCTTTTTGTTTGTGTCGCATGGTTAGTATTACCCCGACTCATACCTAATACCGTCAGTTCTTTTATAGTTCAACATTTGATACACTGCTAAAGATCTCAAATATCTCATCTCAGCCGTCTCTATTTGTTATATATACTGAGCTGTCAGGTTCCAACACACTGAACCATACTTATAGATACTGATATCACGAGATTGCCTTTTGCGTATGGATAGCCTGTGAGGTATGGAAGTGAAACTTTGACAGTGCTGTCAACCTCAACAGTGAGACACTACTCGTATATTTCACTACGGTTCAGTTTCTACATACATTTTGTAAGCTATGGTTTATTCTGAGAAAATATTTTCTTTATAAACCTTATATGAAATAAAATGTGTGACCTGCAATATTGCCTATAGCTTAACTACACGACTAGAAATGTTTTATTTACTTTAATTACCAGCTACCTAATTCCATTGAAAGAAAATTTTCTATGAATGAATCGCCTTCTTTACCTTCGTTGATAGTACCAAGGTACTATCACTCCTCCTGCACTTTACCGGCCGGTGTTTTTCTCGATGTGTTTATAAGCTTTTGAAACGTTTCAAATTTTATTTTTGCTACTCGTGATTGCATATAAGATTAATTATTTCGTAGTAAATAAATTAATGTACCTGTTCGTTTCGTTTATTATTCAGTACCTCTTTATCTCGTCTAAAAAATTTAGAAGGATAACTTATTGTTGAACCCGGTTTTAACGGCCTCGGACTTTACGTCAACTCGGACTTAACGTAATTTTTTAGGCGTTGCGTCAAACTTCTATCTGAAAAACCCCTGTTTTAACGTCATTAACTCGGTTGTTGCGTCAAAAATTTTTCGATGAAATCATTTTTTACTTCACGTACAACGATTGTGAACTTGCCGTTATTTATCAGTAAATTGTTTGAAAAAGAAAAATACAGTATAGTTACAGTAATGTAGTACAATAGTCTACTTGTGAAAAGTGTTTGCTTGTGCGAAGGGATTAAAATGATTTTGTTAAGCTGTTTATATGTGTGTCTATAACTACTGATATCGATAACTTGATCTACGTCAAGGTCAGTTTTGGGACTGCATCCTCTGAATCCTGAATCCTGAGTCCTGGTTGAGAGGGCTAAGAAGCCCTATGATGGCGACATCGTGTTAAGGAACACCTGGTCGCTCGGGGAACAATATAACAGAATAATTGCAACCTCAGGGGGAATTTTATAGTTTAAATAGGAAATAGGATTCTGGTTCGTGGGACATTGGAACTGGGACTTGAAAGGAGGTAATTTATTTTTAGAAGTTATTTGTGGAAAATTTAAATTAAGGGACAAGTGGGTTTAAGAGCGGCTCTTTTATTTTATTTTTCAGTGGCCTTTTTTCAGTTTTGTGGGAGGCCTATTATCTATGAGGGGAGCACCCTCTATGTGACATGTGACACTTAGTAGGTAGCACTGTACCTACTTTCACATCAGACTATCCACATTTAAAAAAATTCTCTAATACTGAAGAAGCGACTGAGCAAGAGGAAGATGAAGAGGACACCGTTACGCCAACATTGCAGGAGGCAGTGCTAGCGGCTGAAACTTAGTTAAGATTTCACCGACACCGAGAGACAGTACGGAGACGATTTATTTCGCAGAACGAGGTGTTAAAAAGAAAATCACTGATTTCTTCCAATAAAGTAGATAACGTACCATTATGAAGTTTATGTACATACAAATATGTATTTTGGTTTCCGTATTTTAATACATAATAAAGTCAACACAGAGTGGTTATTAATCTATTTTATTAGGGTATTACGATTTAAAAATCGCAAATAAAATTTGCGATTACGATTACGATTACGTTTAGCACATTACGTAAATTAGTAGTCATGTATACGAAATATTTTTAGTTTCGTTGGATTTACCTTGACACAAGAGTTAACTTTGTTATAACGTCACTCGGATATAACGGTAAAATTTAATCTGTCCCTTCAATGACGCTAAAACCGAGTTCGACTGTAGTCACTAAATGAAATTAGATGAATTGTTAAATTAATTACTCCCAACCTGCTCATTTTAGGGCTGGCTATAAAGAATAATTATGTATCTTCTCACGTGATCTTCGTGAAGTAAATTACTTTCTTTCTTTCTTTCTTTGTCTGCTATCCATTAATGGATGTTTGCGATCACCGCTGACCATTTTTCCCTGTCACCACACGTGTGTATTATGTCTCCTGCGGCCTCCATCCCTGTCCATTGCCTGATATTCTGCAGCCACGACATCCTCCTTCTGCCTACTCCTCTCCGTCCCTCTATCTTCCCCTCAATTATCAGTTGCAGCAGATGGTACCTCTCATTGCGCATCACATGTCCCAGATAAGCGGTCTTCCTTCTTTTTATGGTGCTCATCAGTTCCCGTTTCCTTCCTATCCTCTCCAGAATCTCCTCATTGGTTATTTTTGCCGTCCATGGAACCTTCAGGATTCTTCGGTAGATCCACATTTCAAATGCTTCCAACCTGTTCATGGTGTTAACCTTCAGCGTCCAACCCTCCATGCCATACAAAAGTACCGACCATACATAGCGTTTTGTGAATCGTATTTTAAGGTTGAGGTCAAATTCCGTGTTTGTGAGGATGCTTCTGAACCTTATAAATGCACTCCGTGCCTTCTCTATTCGACACTTGATTTCCACATCTGATGACCAGTCTTCACATAACCAAGTTCCTAAATAGTTGAACTTCTTCACACGCTCTATGTCTTCATTGTTGAGCTTTAGCTTTGAATTCTGAAACTCATCTGGTTTGCGAGTAATTATCTCCTCTGAAAGTAGTGAACTATTTTTACTTTCTCTTGCCTATATGAATATATAGAAAGGAAAGTATTGTTTTCATGTCGATTTTTCGAAATCGAGTTTTCACCGGATCTATACGTTTTCAGACCCCCTGAACCCCAAAAAACATGTTTTTAGCGATTGGTCTGTGTGTGTGTGAACAAAATATCTCAAGAACGGAATATCGTACGAACTTGAAACTTGAAATTTAAGTTAGATACCACTACTGGACCCGACACGAACATTTTCATCAAAATCGGTCAACCGGAAGAAGTAGTTTACTCGTGTAATTTTTCACTTTTTTACGATTTTTTAAAAATCGCCTCATTTACTATTATCTTACTTTTTTTTATGCTCTACAAGATAGGGTAGGCGCCATGTCTGCTAAAACTGTAGGAGAGGCTGTTTTCACTAAAACAATTGTTTTTTCAGATTGCGACTTTAATATGCACTTAAGCGAAAAAATGTATATGACAAAAAATCTAGAGAATTTAAAATTCCTACAACTTTTATTTGAAATATTTTTTTGTATAACGCTTAGTTTATCATTAATTAGCGATTTTCCATTTTTTTCTCACGAAATCGTGTAAAAAATCGATTTTTTTAAAAGATTTTAGCCTTAGGCCTATATAAATTTTACAACAAAAAAGTATAATCAGATTTATAGGAAATTAAAATATCTACAACTTTTATGTAGAGTATTTTTCTCTACAGAGCCTAGTTTAGCGTGAAGGAGTGATTTTCCGTATTTTTAAGCCAAACTGAGGTCGATTTTCATTTTGCGTCTTTCACTCATGATTAAAATAAAGTTATGTTTTTGAGGTTAGTTTTTTTGTTTATTTTTAATGTTTTTATTACTAATGTTAGGTTATATTGGACAATATTTGCATTAGCAAGAGAAAGTTGTGTGAGTGTTTCACACCATATTGTTTATCTTCAGTGGCTGAGAAAATTTTCTGTTGATTTTCATGTACAGTTCAAGTTTAAAATGTATTCAAGTACAAAGTAATCTGTCATCTTTATTGGGTTATGTTTAACTGTTGTATAAGCACCTACATTATGGCCTTCGTTCTGGTAAGTTGCTTAACTTTTATCGGTAGCAAGCAGATGAACTAAAATTTAACCAATACACTGCGGAAAATGTTGTATGGTTTAAATTGATGATGATTGATCTATCTGAAATTTTCATCTTGGTAAAGAATTTTTTAAATAAATTTTGGTCGCCTCCATGGTTCTAAGGTTTGAGCTCTAAACCTTAAAAAGTATTACAGAATTAGTTTTGTATTTTGTTAATAAACGGATATTATTCTGAATATTTAAAATATACATAAATAAGAAAAAAATATTATTTAATTTTTTTACTTTCTCTTGCCTATATGAATATATAGGAAGGAAAGTATTGTTTTCATGTCGATTTTTCGAAATCGAGTTTTCACCGGATCTATACGTTTTCAGACCCCCTGAACCCAAAAAACATGTTTTTAGCGATCGGTCTGTGTGTGTGTGTGTGTGTGTGTGTGTATGTGTGTGTGTGTGTGTATGTGTGTGTGTGTGTGTGTGTGTGTGTGTGTGTGTGTGTGTGTGTGTGTGTGTGTGTGTGTGTGTGTGTGTGTGTGTGTGTGTGTGTGTGTGTGTGTGTGTGTGTATGTGTGTGTGTGTGTGTGTGTGTGTGTGTGTGTGTGTGAACAGAATATCTCAAGAACGGAACATCGTACGAACTTGAAACTTGAAACTTAAGTTACATACCACTACCGGACCCGGCACGAACATTTTCATCAAAATCGGTCAACCGGAAGTAGTAGTTTATTCGTGTAATTTTTCACTTTTTTACGATTTTCTCAAAAACTGGTTCTACGATTTTTTTAAAAATCGCCTCATTTACTCAATTTTTTATTCTCTACAAGATAGAGTAGGCGTCATGTTTGCTGAAATTCTGGGTGAGGCTGTTTTCACGTAAAAACATAGTTTTTTTTAAGATTACGGCTTTATTATGCATTTTAGTGCAAACCATTATATAATAAAAGTTGTAGAGAATGTAAAATTCTACAACTTTTATTTCAAACATTTTTTTGTATAACGCTTAGTTTAGCGGTAATTAGCAATTTTCTGTTTTTTTCTCACGAAAACGTGTGAAAAATCGATTTTTTAAAGATTTTGGCCTTAGAATGCATTTCACGACAAAAGTGTATAAAATAAAATTTATAGGAAATTAAGAGATCTACAACTTTTATTTAAAGCATTTTTTTGTACAGTGCCTAGTTTAGCGTGAATGAGCGATTTTCCGTATTTTTAAGCCAAACTGAGGTCGATTTTAATTTTGTGTATTTCACTAATGTTTATTGAGTTTAGTTTTTTGTTCATTTCTAATGTTTTATTTCTAATGTTAGGTTTATTGTTAATTATTTGCACTGGCAAGAGAAAGTTGTGTGAGTGTTTCACACCAGATTTTTTTTTTAATTTCCGTACGTTTTAACCTTACTCCTAGGAATGATGTTATAAAAAAGTTAGAAGTTTACAAACTTTTAGTAATAAAATTGACTGTTATTTTTGTGCCACATTGTGCGTACGGATGTTATAGTGTATGTATAATTTAAAATAACGGGGGCTTTGTATGAACTACATACATCTGTTCTGTTTTATTATGTTTTTGTATCGAGTGTGTTTGAAATATTAATAAAGTTCTTTGAGTCTACTGCTCTAATGAAACAGAAAACTAATTTTTATTTATTGAGTCTACTGGAAACACTCGGTGAACTAATTTAAATTATCAGGAAAAGATTTTTTCTGAAATTTTTCTGATTTTTTTTTTTAAAAGTCTAACCAACTTGTTTTAAAATGTACAAGTAGAATTTGAACGGCTTTTCCTAGTCCACACTCGTAATGTTTTTGAAGCAGAAAACAGAAGTAACTGCAAAGATAAACAATTGTTTTTCCTCGTTATGTTTTTGACTGTGATGTCAATTTTTATTGATGTCTTGTGTTAAGTTGCTTTCATTAAAAATGTATACCATATTAGGTTATTTTAATTGCAAGAACTAATTACTAACTTTTATACATAGAATCTTTTTGAAGTAGAAAAATTCGTACAAAATATTGTTTCATTTTTTCGCCTCAGCAGCTTAATAACACGTTGCACTTAAAAAGTCGATTTCGTTTTGTTTGTATCAGAAAGGTCTTGAAACATGTTTGTTTGGTTAGACTTGAAAACTTATGAAAGGAAAATTTACCTTAATAAACATATTTTCTATTTTAAAATTAGTGAAAAACCTGTTGTGTTTGAAATGTAGCTTTTCCCTTTTTGTGGTTTTAGCCGAAATGGTGGTTTGAACCTCTATTAGCTTTATTAAGTAACTAAGTAAAACAAAGAGTGAGGTGGTTTACAATTTCCTTCCTCAATGAGTGGAAAAGTATGCTTATCAGCATGCCAGGCCGTCCAAAAAGCATCTATTTTCACCCTGCAAATTACACCATTACTTCATTCACCACAGTATCTTGGTGTTAATGAAATTCATTACTTTCAGAGAAGACAGCTCTGACTAGTGTCTCTACCTCACCTCTACCTCTTCTGTTTTTAAATGCTTTTGTTATACAGATGGCTGACCGTGTGATAATAAACAGAACTATTTTTTGTAGCCCTGGATCTAGAAGATCGAGTACAAATAATTAAACACTCAATCTGCCTGTTACGGGCAACTTTTCTTTTTATAAAATTCTAAATAAAAATTGTTTAAAAATTTACCCATCATCTTCTAAAATCAAAGTGGGGGTACATCTACCAATGAAAAAAAAATTAAATAAAACCAACAACTTTAATAAAACTGAAACAATGCGTACAAATCATTTCTGTCTTTTTTTTGTTTAGTAATTTTAAACAAAGAAAAATTAAAATTACGAACTTGTTTGGTTGGATTCCTTTCTATTGTTTACACTTTTTGTTCGTTTGTATAAAAATGACAATAGGTTGATACGTAACATGAATGGTATGAATGATAAAAAGAAGAAACAGATGAAGGAACTTGGGGAAGATTGATATCTCGTGGATTTGGGAGAGGATTAATAGAAAGAGATGGGATAGGGGAGACCAACCCTTAACTATTATTTTTGTCCTGTCTACATGAATGAGATTCATAGAAAAAAGGACAATATGTCCTCAGTATACGCGATTATTTTTTTTTTGTTAACATGAAATCGCAAAACCGAAAATCTTCTATACTGTGTATATGAATGGAATTTAAGGAACAAGGGCAATACGTCCTTAGTATACGCGGTTGTTTCTTTACATTAGACTCATAAACCGAAAATTTGTACTGTGAAAACAACAGATGACAAAAATACTAAGTGCAAAATAACGTTGTTGTCATGGCAACAGTTGTAAACAAAGCCCGTTCCGTTGTTTACCGCGTAATGAGTTTTTTTTTTTATTTAACGTCCGACTGTTCTACAATTACTGCTAATGCAGACGGTGAAGGATGAAATGCTTTTTTTGTAACGTATGAAAATATACCGTGTCTGAATAGCATTCGAACCCAAGACCGCATGATGAGAGACGAGCACGTTACCAACTACGCCAATGCGGCCGGGGCGTAATTTTTTATTTTTTTTATTCCTTATTTGTGTACGTTGTAATCTGTTCAATTTAGAACAATAAGCAACCCCATGACCCAATGAGATGAGGATGATGTGTATGACGTGTAAATGAGGAGTAGTCTTGTACAGACCCAGGCCGATCATTCCTGAGAGAGTATGGTTAATCAAACCATAATGAGTTAAACCATAGCGCGTAATGAGTTGAAATTTATTTGAATTTGTCAGATGCGTCAATAGAATTGTAGCCCTTCTAGGGAATGGTAAATCCTATGAAGAGTGCAATGTCGTGCCTGTTACAGATATATTTTACTCCAATGCCTGGATACACTTGCATAATTTTTTAGTTATCCAAAAAAAAGTTGTTATACTATACATCATATCATTGCGAGCTTGACCCTAGAACTGGCAGCTGTCGATTTTACGAAAGTTAGCTTCCTTTCTTAAATAGTGGTGTCGGAAAAACGACAGTTACTTAGTCGATCACGGTAATCGATATTGTGGTAGGTATATGATGTTGAATTACCCTCGATATGGATATCAATCGATAGCTAAGATTCTTTTATTTCGATTGTATGTCTACTATTTCCCGCAAAACTTTTTGTAGGCAACAAACCAGAAAGAAAACAATCTTCTACCGTCGGGGTTGGTTGTGATTTTATTCATGTAACTCGGACATTGCATTACTTTTGTTTTGTAAGTTTCATTTACGTTTTTTGCGTACAGTTTATTTATCAAGTAAATGTTTACGAATAGTTTTGAGGTTACAGTATTTTTATTACAAAGTTTGTTGGGAGTTG
Source organism: Catonia carolina (assembly GCA_035578175.1). Taxonomy (NCBI): domain Eukaryota; kingdom Metazoa; phylum Arthropoda; class Insecta; order Hemiptera; family Achilidae; genus Catonia; species Catonia carolina. The sequence continues at coordinate 21,361,554 of JAQMRL010000003.1, read as the reverse complement.
TTTTTGTATTCTTTTGTTTTGAAAGTTTTATTTAGTTTCATTTATGTTTTTCGTGTTTAATTTATTTATCAAGTGAATGTTTATGAATATTTTAAAGATGTTATAAGTATTTATAAACACATATTTTTTATTGTGAAATTTATCGGGAGTTTAACACCGATTCGATTTGTTTTCGCGGGGTATAATCTGGAATGTCTGTGTGTCTAATTAAACTAATTTAGTTTATTGTTTATATTTTATTTATTTATGGGTAAACATTACAAACCAAATGCATGAATAAAAACAGAATAGATTACTGCATATTTTGTAAATTTCAGGTTTTATTATAATGAAAACAACTTAGTTATTATGAGCAAAAGTCAAAAAAATATTTTTTCAAAAATCTTCTTTTTTTGGTTTCTTTGCGTAAAAAAAATTTAGTAAAGCAATATTATTTGTTCAGTGACATAGTAATATTTTCCACAATTTTCTAATTCTTAGTTTAACACGTAACATGGCTGTTACGGGCTGTGCATTACATGTGTAAATCTTTAAATAAAATATAAAAATTGATTATGAGATTCAAACTTATATTCAATTTTCACTTTTTGATTGACGGCAATAACACTCCTTTATGTTTTGTTTGACATCAATAACATTTTTATTTTAACTTTCACTTATTAATTGACGTCAATAGCACGAAATTTTCTCAGCTTTTGAGTGGTATTAACTGAGTAGAAAAGTATACTTATCAGCATGTCAGGCCATCTTAAGAGCACCTACTTTTCACCAAACAAATTATACCTTCACTTCATTCATCGCAGGGTCTGACTGTATGTATAATGATGAAATTCATTATCCTCAGAAGAGATAACTCTGACTAATGTCTTTTACACTGCAAATTTACCTCTTTTGTTTTTAAAAGCGTCAGTCATATAATGTAAGTCAATCTTACTGGGTAAGAGAAAGTAAACAAATCATTCAAAACATTTCTCTTAGTCTCTTGCATTTTAACTTCAGCACTTAAACTGAAAGACGGGTCCAATCTATGCTGAATGACCAAGGTTGGGTAACCAATCTCAGTGGGACACTGGATCGATGAACAAATTTTTGTTGAGAGACTGACGATTTGTTCTTCAATTTTTATTTAACAATGATTTGGTAGTGATCTTATTCTCTGATGATTCTATACCACCTTGCAAGTCTCAGGAAGAAGCAGCATAATACGAGTATACTTCTGCTGTGAAAGAAAGTAAAAGAAAACCTTCAATACGATCGATCTAGATGTTTGCGAGTAGATCACTTACAAAGCAGAGCTTTGTATTTATCTATAAAGACGATATGTTACTGATGTATTATAGTTGTCTTTTGATTTTCAGTCTATTATATTGTTTATGTTATCAATTTATTTTGCAAACAAAGAAAGAAAATTTAGGCAAGGTATCGTCAAAAGAAAGAGATCTTCTTCTTCTTCTTCTTCTTACACTCAAGGATTAGGCTTTTGCCTGTTCCGACTCACATCAGCTTATTAACATTTATATCATTTAAATTACTATATTGTATCATTCAACTTGCATTGAGTCTTATTTTATTTCCCTTTATTACTGCCATCTTTTCCGCGGTCTACCAACATCCCTTTTACCTACGGGGTGGTAATTTAAGATATTTAGAGGGAATCTTTCTGCTGGCATCCGTTTAACATGCTCCTTCCACTGATTGCGGTATTGTAACACTCTTTCATTCAGGCTGTACACATTCAGCTCTTTCCGAATATCATCGTTCCTTATGTGGTCCCGTCTGTAAAGACGGGACTCACAGACAGCCTCGGAAAGAAAGAGATATATTAAAAAATTCAAAACTTATTAGATGAAATAAAAAAGAGAAAAATAATAATATACTGACATGGATGAACTAATAAAAATTGCTTACAAAATAAATATTCGATTTGCTGAAAGAATACAAAACAAAGGTAGATTGTCAGAGAAATATTTTTTTTTTTTTACGTCCTACTTTTTTACAAATTATTGCTAATTAAGACATTGAGGTGGAGTGTAAAATTATTTACTCAATCTGTTCGTTGCAGGGCTAAAATAAATAGTTCTTTTTCTTATCACACGGTCAGCCAATTAAATGACTGAATCATTTAGGAACAGAAGAGGTAGAGGTGTAAAATACTCTAATCAGAGTTATCTACTCTGAAAGTAATGAATTTTATTATACAGCCAGACCCTGTGGTGAATGAAGTGAAGGTGTCATTTACAGAGTGGAAATATCTGCTTTTCAGAGGACCTGGCATGCTGATAAGCGTACTTTTCCATTCAGTGAGGAAAGCATTGGTAAACCACCTTACTCCTCGTTTTACTTAGTAAAACTCTACAGGTTCAAACCAGCCTTTCGGCTGATTACCTAAACAACAACAAAGACATTGAAGGGTGATGAATGAAAATAAGTGAAGAAAATATTTTTAGACTTGATCGGGATTGAACTTCTTGCGTAGAAACCAGTTGTGCTGAACTAATTATAGACCTATTGACCCTATACATAAATAAAATATAAGAAAAAAAAAATCTGGTGTGAAACACTCACACAACTTTCTCTTGCCAATGCAAATAATTAATAATAAACCTAAAATTATTAATAAAATATTAGAAATAAACAAAACACTAACCTCAAAAACATAACCTTATTTTAATCATGAGTGAATGACGCAAAATGAAAATCGTACTCAGTTTGGCTTAAAAAAACGGAAAATCACACTTTCACGCTACACTAAGCTCTGTAGAGAAATATTTTCTCAATAAAAGTTGTAGCTCTTTTAATTTCCTATAAATTTTATTATATACACTTATGTCGTAAAATGCGTACTAAAGCCGAAATCTTAAAAAAATCAATTTTTCACACGTTTTCGTGAGAAAAAAACAGAAAATCGCTAATTACCGCTAAACTAAGCGTTATACAAAAAAAATATTTGAAATAAAAGTTGTAGAATTTTGAATTCTCTACATTTTTTATTATATACATTTTTCCTCTAAAATTAATATTAAAGCCGTAATCTTAAAAAAACTTTTTTTACGTAAAAACACCCTCTCCAAGAATTTCAGCAAACATCGCGACTACCCTATCTTGTAGAGAATAAAAAATTGAGTAAATGAGGCGATTTTTAAACAAAAAAGTAGGACTAGTTTTTGAGAAAATCACAAAAAAGTGAAAAATTATACGAATAAACTACTAGTTCCGGTTGACCGATTTTGATGAAAATGTTCGTGTCGGGTCCGGTAGTGGTATGTCACTTAATTTTTAAATTTCAAGTTCGTACGATGTTCCGTTCTTGAGATATTTTGTATACACACCCAGACCAATCGCTAAAAACATGTTTTTTGGGTTCAGGGGGTCTGAAAACGTATAGATCCGGTGAAAACTCGATTTCGAAAAATCGACATGAAAACAATACTTTCCTTCCTATATTTTATATTCATATAGGCAAGAGAAAGTAATAAATATAATATAGGAAAACAGTTGAAGAACATACGGGTTTTCCTGAGGAAAATAATTATTAGGTAATTAAATCGTTTGAAAAATTGTACAGTTTTTGTACTCTATAGAAATCTATAGTTCATTTGTTCAAGCTAGAAGCTCTTCCTCCAACGCTCTGCGCCGCTGAGCTGTTCTGTTTAGTGGTGGGGGAAGCACCTCGTAGTTGTAACAGTAGTATACAGTTAGAAAAAGAGGGAATGATCATTAAGTGAGAAGGAGACAACACTTGCCCCTTGAAACTATCCCTACTCTACCTACTCGCCCTCCCCTTACAAACTTCTTCCTAAAACAAATGTACTATATTTAAGTAACGTTATTTAGGGACAATATTCGATTATCAGTTAAAATGCCGCTTTAAAGTTGGTTCGTTCAATGTAAATCAAAGTCGGTTGTTTCAGTAAATACGTACGAGTAGTAGACTCGTATCATTAATACTTGTTATTAATTTTTACTTTCTCTTGCCTATATGAATATATAGGAAGGAAAGTATTGTTTTCATGTCGATTTTAAGAAATCGAGTTTTCACCGGATCTACACGTTTTCAGACCCCCTGAACCCAAAAAACATGTTTTTAGTGATTGGTCTGTGTGTGTGTGTGTGTGTGTGTGCGTGCGTGCGCGTGCGCGCGCGCGTGTGCGTGCGTGTGTGTGTGTGTGCGTACGTGTGTGTGTACAAAATATCTCAAGAACGGAACATCGTACGAACTTGAAACTTGAAACTTAAGTTACATACCACTACCGGACCCGACACGAACATTTTCATCAAAATCGGTCAACCGGAAGTAGTAGTTTATTCGAATAATTTTTCACTATTTTGCGATTTTTTCAAAAACTGGTCCTACGATTTTTTTTAAAAATCGCCTCATTTACTTAATTTTTTATTCTCTACAAGATAGGGTAGGTGCTATGTTTGCTGAAATTCTTGGTGAGGGTGTTTTTACGAAAAAAAGTGTTTATTTTAAGATTACGGCTTTAATATAAATTTTAGCGCAAAACTTTATATAATAAAAGTTGTAGAGAATTTGAAAACCTACAACGTTTATTTTAAGCATTTTTTTGTATAACGCTTAGTTTAGCGATAATTAGCGATTTTCTGTTTTTTCTCACGAAATTGTGTGAAAAATTGATTTTTTTAAGATTTCGGCCTTAGTATGCATTATACGACAAAAGTGTACATAATTAAATTTATAGGAAATTAAAAGATCTACAACTTTTATTTAGAGCATTAATCTCTACAGAGCGTAGTTTAGCATGAAAGAGTGATTTTCCGTATTTTTAAGTCAAACTGAGCTTGATTTTCATTTTGCGTCTTTCACTAACGATTAAAATTAGGTTATGTTATTAAAGTTAGTTTTTGGTTTATTTCTGATGTTTTATTAATAATGTTAGCTTTATTGTTAATTATTTGCAATTGCAAGAGAAAGTTGTGTGTTTCACATCAGATTTTATATTTTAAAATTTTGAGTGGATGTTGTCCAATATTTCTGTTTGACTGCTTTGAACTTTATTTATAGATATTTCTTGAAGTTTTCAAAACTTTTAAAGTATTCATTGAACCCGTAGTTCGCGTATTATGATGCTACGTAAAGTGAGACATTTTACGTCACATTTTACATTTTAAATCTGTCTGTACACAAAGCAATTTTTTACACTTTACAAATCTTTTAAAAAAGAGGAAGTTCTTTAAATTTCAAGGAAATGTTAAATATAGAATCTTTTCGAGTGCATGCAGCTTAATCAGAACATAAGGAAAATGCACTGTGACAGCTGATGCTGCATCTTCTAACTCTTTTGTATTATTCTACCGTAAACTAGATACAGAACAGTACTTTGTATTACTGATCCTGAGATAAAGGTTTGGAAAAAGGTAAAGTAATACAAAGAAACAAAAACCTCAATTCGAATTCTTTACATCTATTTCCTGTTTTCATCTTCGTTCTTTTCATTACTGGGTATTGTTTTTTTTTTTTTTTGCTTCAACGTTTGTTTGATTTATATAAAATCTTATCATTGATATAAAATTAATTCATAAATCGTAATATTTTTGTATATAGCCTAAGTTTATTTTTTTCAATTATTTTAGATGACCAACACGAAGTCCAGTAATCTTAACATTGATTATGTAGTTATCGAGATCATAATGCCTTTAAAATCTACTGTTTTTCAAAAATAACATTTGATTTATGGAATAAAACATACCCAACAATCCCGCTAATCCGAAATTATTGTACCGAAACCTGTTCTCATTATCCAAAAAATCTGCACAATAACAAAACTAGGAATCGAATAAGAATAAGAAGAAAATATATCAAAAGTTGTAGAAAAATGCATTAACAACATAAAATATAGCATAAAAAATAAAACATTTATTCATTCTTATTGGAAACATAAAAAGCCCAATAACTTCAAAAATGAAAGAAAATAGTTCGTAAATGAACAAAATAGTCTATATTTATCAGGATGATTTATCTTATTACTTAACAATAATTAACACATAATTAATTATAATAAAATATTCCATTTCATGAGACGACGTGTCTCATGGCTGGTGGCAATTTTTAAAAAGGCTTACCTTTGACTTATGACAAAAACCATTAGTGATTTCTGTATCTACTCCTTAAAATAAATTCGATGACACTATTTTTGTTTCCAAATTCTGGCTTGATTTCTTGACTTTTGGTTTCGGGACAATTCCATTCGAAACCGGAAATTCAAATCAAATGATTTCTGTATCTACTCTTTAAGAGGAATCGAATAACAATATTTTTGTTTCCAAATTCCAACTTATTTTCTTAACTTCCGTTTTGGGCCACTTCCGGTCGATACCGGAACTTCAAACCCAATTTAGGCCCAATGTTCGAGTTTTTAGCGGGTCTACAAAAACTCCAAATGCATACAACACGCTATTAATAACTGTAATAATAATTACTGTAATATCTGATGTCCAAAACTCACACGACTTTTTCTTGCGAATGTAAATAATTACCAATATAACCTTTTTAAACATTAGTGGACAATATAAAATGAAAATCAACGTCTGTATAATTCAAAAATACGGAAAATTACGAATTGACGCTAAACTACGGGCTCTGTAGAAAAAATATTAAGATCAAAATTTTAAAAATTCCGTTTTTCACTGATTTTGATAATAAAAATACAGAAAATCACTAATTGACGCTAAACTAAGCGTGGTAGAAAAATTTTATCAATTTAAAGTTGTAGGTATCATAACAACATTAATAAATGTTTTAATTTTATTTTTTATAGTTTAACACTATTAATTTTAGTGTTAAAATAGTTCAATGTTAATATTTTTAAGTGGAACTTCATCAGCATCCATCCTCCTGCTTAAGTTAAACTTTATCAGTTACAAACAAGATAATCATGTATCATCAATGCACATACATGATAAATACTCCCTGTATACACTGCAATCCGCAATGCTGTATTGTGTTGCAAGTTGCATTTGCAGTTTTTGTAGGCGCATTTAGAGTGCGAGGCGTCTTAACTGGAAACACCTAAATTTTGTTTTGTCAACCGGTTGTCATCTATACAGGTGTCCTTACCATCTTAGTCTTCTTATTCTAATCGTTTACATGAATCGTTCATTTTTCTTGTACTGTAAAGTTCTCTACCTCGTAACATACAGAGTGATTCAATAAGATGGAAACAATTTCAATAAGCTGTATTTCCTGAACTACATGTTATATTTTAATTATGTAAATTACATTTGAAAGAGAAAGTTTTAAATTTTAATTTACATACATGAAAGTCTATAGATGTTCAATATGTCCTCCTCCGGCTGCACGTACAACATCTAGACGGTAACTGAACTCATCCCAAACTCTCTGACGCATGTCTTGGGTCACTGAGTTGACTGCAGCTGTGATACGATTCCTTAGTTCATTCAAATTGGTGGGAAGAGAGAACGCCGAACATTGCGATGCCAATGGGGTGGAGCTCCGTCCTGCTGGAAAATGTAATCTCCTGAATCTTCATTCATTTGAGGAAATCCACCCCATTGGCATCGCAATGTTCGGCGTTTCCTAAATGAATCCATACGTCAACGATGGATAGGTCGCATGGCGAATGACGACTCTGCACTTCAGTTTTGGCCACCGAGGTCTCCAGATCTCACACCCTGTGACTTTTTCTTGTGGGGGTTCGTGAAAAGTGCAGTTTACATACCACCTCTTCCCACCAATTTGAATGAACTAAGGAATCGTATCACAGCTGCAGTCAACTCAGTGACCCAAGACATGCGTCAGAGAGTTTGGGATGAGTTCAGTTACCGTCTAGATGTTGTACGTGCAGCCGGAGGAGGACACATTGAACATCTATAAAATTTCATGTATATAAATTAAAATTTAAAACTTTCTCTTTCAAATGTAATTTACAGAATTAAAATATAACATGTAGTTCAGGAAATACAGCTTATTGAAATTGTTTCCATCTTATTGAATCACTCTGTATATTGTCGGTCCACCTTTAGACCCACTATCATGCGGAGGATCTTTCTCTCAAATTTCTCTGCTGCTCTTAGACCAGCTTTCCTGGTCATTCTAAGCAATCACTCTCATACTGACACATAGGTTTTATTATAGTGTTATAATGTCTAATTTTGGTTTGTCTTGAGAGTGCTTGCTTGTTGTACAAGAATGATTCTTATGAACCGGTTTCTACAGAGTCATCACCGTAATATCTCAAATGAGTTGCCTAGGCTAGTAGTATTTAGATAATAAAATTTGCTTTAATGTTTTTCTTTAAAAAATTTTAAGAATATTTTCTTTTTTTAAATGGGTGGTAAAAAAAGTATTTCAAATAACGTCGCTAAATTTTTTTATACTCTAAAATTATTACTCATATATTTCGACTGGATAAGTTTTAATATTAGTGGTTCATAGCTATATTTATAATGATATTTTTGCACTTACTTGAATTTGGAAAAATATTTTGACATTTTTATTTTGATGTCGAAATATTACAACTGTTTGAATTTTATTTAGGTCGGCCAGTAAAGTTGTTCTTGAGTTATATGATAACAGTGGAAGTTATGAAAGAAAACAAATATATTTTTTTGGAGTCTCTCCTGTGTTGTAACAACAGAAAATTGTAAAAATGTAAATTTAACCTCCAAACGTATGAAAATATTTATTTTAGATTATCAGCAATTTTAGAATACTATAAAAGTTCTCAATATAATTATTTGCTCGGTGTTTGTTGGATAAATAAAAATAAAAATGGAAGAAAAACATGTGGAAAAGCTATCTAAAGTGGTATAATATTTCGATTTGTAATGGTCGTATTTGAAGATATTTATTTTTTATTTTATAGATCAACGAGGGCATATGGATTGTTGAGTATAGTGGAAGCCTGGTTACAATGGTCTATTATTGAGCAATTTTTAGAATGGAGTATACGAATACTATTATACGTCTTAAACCTACCACCAAATAAAAATGCAAACCGTATGGCACATTATAGGAAATGAGTAGACTGAGTCACTACTCTTCGTAACGTCTTTCAACTGATCTCACACATTTTGCTTTAAGCTGGGTTCACATAGTAACGGATTTATCGCAGTCATTACATTCTCGAATCTTCACTTATTTTGATTCCATAAATTTTGCAATTATTGTTTTTTAATGGCAATAATATTAGACTACATCTTGGTTGCTCCTTGAATGGAAAAGTGAGATAGATCCAGAGAGATCAAAACTAGGGTGGAGAACACGAGAACATATGAAATTAGGATGAACACACGAGAATACATGGCAGGTGCGTGGTGTAGTGGTCAAGGTTCTGTCCCATGGGTCCCGGGTTCGATTCCCGGTCAGTTCTGGTATTTTTCATCACACACTTTTACCAAACACTGTTCTCAAGGTCTGCATTAGCGGTAACTGCAGAACAGATGGATATATTCTTCTTATTATTCTCACAATCAAGGATTAGGCTTCCGGCAGTTCCGACTCACAGCAGCCACAAAAACGATTGAATTATTGCCATCTCTTGCGTGGCCTTCCAACATCTCTTCTCCCTACAGTGTGTATTACAAAACACTGAGATGGATCCTTCCCTCAGGCATTCTTTCTACGTGCTCCCACATTGATTTCGATATTCTGTTATCTTCTGATTCAGGTTGTAAACATCCAGTTCTGTTCTTATGTCCTCATTTCTTAGTTGACAGACGGATGTAAAACAAAAAAAAACAGGTGAAGCACATTTTACTGCTTAGGATGCTTTCGAAATGTGATGCTAACGAATGCTGTTTCGTGGATGCACTAAGTAACAAACGAAAAAATATTAGAGAAAATGAGGAAATAGAGAGAGTGATTGTGAGCAACATCAGGAAAACAAAAATTTCTTAATTTTGGTCTTATAAAATAAAAATAATGGGAATGGGAATAATGAAAGTGGGAAGAAATACAAGTTATTGAGGCTGGTGCTGCAAAAAATAATAGAAGGAAGAAGGAGTCCTGACTGAAGACGGATCATCCTGGCTCAAACACGTCAGACAATGCTTTTGTCTCTCTTCAGTGGATATTTTCCTATCTGCAGTGGATATGATTAAATGGGCAATCACGAACGCCATAGTTCACTGTGGATGTGGCACTCGAAGAAAAAACTTAACAATTACGTTTCGTACGTTTTAAGAAAGGTTATTTCTAACATTGATAAACGATAATGAGAAAACCTACTAAAGTAAACTCTTACTGTAGTACAACAGGTAAATAGTTTTTTTTTTTTTGTTAATTTTCGTTAAAAATTTTATTACTGTACAATTAAAAATTAAGAATCAATTAAAAATTTACCCATAGGTTAATTTACAAGAGATAGCATACGACAGATTTTTATTCAGTTTTTTTTATTAATGGAGTGTACACCAGATTTCTTCATCTTTTTACGAGATGTATTAACAGTTCTATCAAAAAAGAATCCGGCAATAGAATTCGGAGCTGCGCTTAACATCCGTACCATAACGGCAGACATGGCCAGTGTAGCCCGTGCTTATTTCTATTTTCTCTCACGCTCACTAAACACAAGGACAGGGAGTTTGTATGTCCATTTAATACGCAAGTCCATATACCGTTTAGCAATTTCAAATGCAATAACCATTTCTTAACGATTCCATTAGCGTTCAGTTCCCTCGTAAATAGAATTTTGAGTACTTCAAAGCCTTCAGAAATATGGTCACAGATCCAAAAATAAAAGTAAAAGAAGTTCCTAAGAATGTTGTAGAAACAAATTACTCTTATTTATTTTCATTTTTATACCACATAATCTACCATATTGTAGGGTATAGAGGTATTCAATTTTATTTTTTCATATAATTTATTTCTCATATAATAATTATTTAATTTATTACTCATATAATAAGGTCGGTCTGTTGATATAGTGGTCAGCGCAACTAGCTTCTATGCCGGGGTCCCAAGTTCGATTCCCGGTCGGGTTTGGTTTTTTTACATTATTTTTATCACCTTATACCTACATAATGCATGGCATGTGTAGGCATCATCATTCAACAAATAAAATTAAAAAATAGTGGGAAGATAAAGTAGGTATTGTAATCATATTGTCAGTATTCTAATAAATTTTCATGTTTGAAATGAAACAAAAAATCAGCATTTTCTGGTATAGTCTCTTCGAAGATATCGGTCTTACCCAGCGATTCTCAAACTGTTAATTACCTCAGGGGGAACGCCGTAATGAATGGACAAACAAAACAATGTTTTTTACATTTTATTTTATTTTAAATTTAAATTTTGAATTAAAAATATAATCATTAAAAAGAAAAGCAATTTTACAATAGAAAAATTTTATGACATAAATCTAATATGTGTGCCTTCTTTGAACTTTACAGCGTGTTCAGGGTTGGTTTCATTTCGAGAAAACCAGTTATTTTAATTTTTATTCTACATTCTATATTGCTTTAATGTGAGAATATTACAAGACGGATCACTTATCCTACATAAACCGTGGTTTGTGTGTAGATAATGATATGAAGATACATAGATAAAAATGCCAGACCTGACGAGGAATTGAACTTAGACCCCGGTATTAGGCCAGTTGTATAAAACCACTACACCACGAGCTGTCCAGATGTACTTATTTGCGTAAATTATTCATATATATCTCTGTTGTTGTTTAGTTCATCAGCTGAAAGACTGGTTTGAACCTCTAGAGGCTTTACTAAGTAAAACCAGGAGTGAGGTGGTTTACAATCGCCTTCCTCACTGAGTGTAAAAGTATGCTTATCAACATGCCAGGCCTTCGGATCACATATTCCATGTGCTATTCATACGATTACCTTAATCACATTAGCATACCAGCACGTTAAAACGACAGTGTTTACCTGTTGCTGTTTAGGTCATCAGCTGAAAGGCTTGTTTGAACCTCTAAAGGCTTTACTAAGTAAAACGAGAAGTCAGCTGGTTTACCAAGCCTTCCTCGCTGAGTGGAAACGTAGCCTTTATTTATCAGCATGCCAGGGCCTCCAAAAAGTATCTACTTCCACCCTGCAAATGACACCTTCTCTTTATTCACCGCCAGTGTCTGGCTGTTTAATGAAATTCATTATTCTCAGAGAAGATAACTCTTGACTAGTGTCTTTTACACCTCTACCTCTTCTGTTCTTAAATGCTTCAGCCAAATAATTGGTTGACCATTTGATAAGAAAAATAACTATTTTTTGTAGCCCTGGAACTAGCAGATTGAGTGAAAATAATAATTTAACACTCCACCTGTCTGTTATGGGCAGTTAATCTTTCTATTTACCCTAATAGAGCCATAATGAAAGACACACGGACGTAAGATGGAATAGTGTTATTCAAAAATGCAGACCAAAAACTAGTGAGCGAATACGACTTCTGGTGGAATGGGGACATGACATCAAGGGAGTGGTGGGATTAAACTGAACACAGCACCCAAGAAACAGAGACAAGTAGAAAAATTTGGAGGTTTGTGTTCAATATTGTTCAAATTGGCTAAAAAAATTCACCTTTTCCACTAACACGGAAAAAATAAACGTAAAAGACTTTCCAAATCCTCGCAACCAGGTCAAACAATGTTGGACATTCAGTACGTGTGTACAACTTTAGCCTAATGTAGTTTATAAAATATCATTTTTGAAATCGGTTCTCTCCTTTGCTTCAGCAGTTATTCCATTGACGGTACAAATTCGTCCTGCTGTGATCGTATTTAGTATTGATGAGGAGAATTTTCTATATTTTTCTAAAAATTCATATGTAAAGTTATCCCTCGGGTAACTATTTTGGAACGATCACTGACCCTACTTCGTTTGAAGATTTAGACACACTGTCTAAGATTTTTCTCTTTGTGTTTTCCGTAAAACTTACAACCCTTAAGCACTGGCCTTCAAAGAGAGGAAAGTTTAATCTTAAATCTCATTTCAGGGAATACCAGAAATCCCTTCGTCGTATCGTTTTGATAAGATTAATCTGAGCAAGTTTAGGGAATCTCCTTTTATTTCGTTTTTCTCGTTTAACCTTACTTTGTTTTCCTTCCTTGAGATCAACTTCCTTAAGGGATATTGTTTGAAATGTATGTCTGTAAAGAATTTGATTTTGTAATAGTGTTTACGTAGAAATAGACTGCTCAGGAACGATATCGATTAGTTAACTTTACTCCATTTTTTAATGAATCGTACCTAAATCTAATTATAAAAAATGTATATTTTAATAAAATCACTCACCAGTTTTGAGATTATAATCAAATTTACTATCATAAATTTGTAATTTACTAATTACTTTGAAATATTAGTATACCATTCTGAAGAGCCTGGTTCGATTCACTATTTACTTAATATTTTTGATGTGATCAACTTGAACTACCTTCAAAAATTTTTAAACAATCTTCTTCACTATTGTTGTGAAAAAATTATTCTTAAATCTTATTTTTACGTATTTTACTGTCAACATTTGGTTTTACATCATTTTTTATATCTAATCTTGGTCTAGTGGTAAAGTTGTCGCCACAAATCAGCTGCTAAACGACCGATTTTCGGAAATGAAGGTTCCGTGGTTCAAATCTTAGTAAAGGTAGTGTCCCAGGTTCATAAATAAAAACTCCAAAAGGTTTTATTCTCAAAAATCCAACTTCTTTTATTAAAAGAAAATCCTTGGTAAATTTTGTTAAAATATTTTAAAAACAATTAAAATTCTTTAAAATAGTTGAATCTTTATCAAATCTTCTAAAATAAATATTTTCGTTTAAATATAATGCTTTGAAATTAATAAATTCTTAATATTGTTTTTTACTATAAAAATTGTACAAACCACCTATCCTTTTAAAAGTTTTAAAAAGGAATGAAGACAACAATCCAATTTTATTAATGTAATAAAATTTTCTTTTTATTTTTTTTTTGTTCTCACATCTGACAATTCTGTAAATGAGATCATCTGGTACGTTGGTGTTGATGCTGTGAAGTTGTGTGTTTATGTTTACGTTTGAGTGTGGTTAACGTGTGTACTGTCCGTTGTGTGTCTGTATATGTGTCTCCTATTACAATCTTCCCCCCCCCCCCCGGGAGAGGAGACAGAAGCACAAGGCATGTGCAAGCAATAGAAAGGGGGTGGGTGCTTAAATGTAAAAGAAAAGGTGAGCATGTAGCAGTTGTCGGCCTGAGATTGTAAAATTCATTCATTCGGGGCCCCTTTCAATAAAACATTCATATAGCATGCAAACAGCATAGTTTTCATTTTGTTACAATCATCTCAAGCTCGAGTATCGCGACAGACATCACCTAAAAATAAATTATGTAAATTATGAGTAAATTATGTAACCTTTTTAAGATTAGAAATATGTTCTTTAGTTATTTCTCCTCCAATAGTCTTACGAAGTAAGGCTGTAACTGGAGTAGAGAAGCCGATAATATAAAAAGGTTCAGACCATCGATATGCCATTTTTGCACAAATATTTCTCCGTTTCGAACTTACGGGGTGAGTTTTAAGCAAAACTTTATCTCCCACCGAAAACGGATTGGGGTGGCGTGTAGCATTATATCGGCGTGCCATATCATGATGGGATTTAATTAGTTTTCTTCTAATGTCACACATCATGTTACTGGAACGTATAGGATTTCTATGGAGGATATCTTGGATATTCCATGCTCTATCCAACGGTGTGTGAGCTGGAAAAGTATGCAATATGTCAAATGGGCATTTCCCATGAGCATTATGTCGAGCCATATTGAAGGCTAATTGAAACCAAAATAGAGATTTGTCCCAGGTTGCTTGAGTCGTTGCATGATATGCAATAAGGATAGACCTAAGATTTCGATTTAATCGTTCGGCGTGAGATGGTTGGGGATGATAGGGTGAGAGGGTGGTTCGTTTTATGCCTAGATTGAAACAAAAGTTTTTAAACATTATGGAATTAAAATTTTTAGCGTTATCTGTGACAATTAACCTCGGGATGGAGTAATTTTGGAAAATACGTTTTAATTCGTCTATAATGGAGGATGTATTAGTGTTTTTTAATGGGGCTAACCATGTAAATTTTGAAAAACTATCCACTATCACTAGAATATATTTATAACCTTGATTGGTTTTTGGCAGGCTGCCTACAGTATCAACAAACAATGTGTCAAATGGTGCTGTCGGAACTCTGGAACTAAGATTTCCCCATTTATAATTTATTCCAGGTTTGCTGCGTTGGCAGGTTGTACAAGCATTCACTTTTAAAGGAATTTCTCGATATATAGCTGGCCAATAAAAATACCGTGTGATTTTGTGTATAGTTTTATCAACACCTAAATGTCCGCCGATTTCCGAATCATGGAAATATTTAAATACGAAATCTTTTAAGGAGTCGGGGAGAACGATTTTGGTTGGATTATTGTTTTTATCCTTTAAACATAGGACTCCTTTGGATAAACAAAATTTACTATCCCTTTGTTGTTTTTGTTGTAGGATAAAGGTATCCTGTTCCTGATGTAGTTTGATGTCTGTAAAAGATAGGGGGAATTGCGATAATAAAGTATTAATATAAGCTATATCCTGTGGGATATCTTCATTATTTAAATCATACATCCTCGATAATGCGTCGGCTACATTATTATCTGAACCACGGATGTGATTAATTTTAAATTTAAAGACAGATAATCGGAGTAACCATCTAGCCAATCTACCTAACTGTTTTGGTCTGGAAAGAAGCCAGGCTAAGGCTTGATTATCGGTTTCTAAAAGAAATTCACGATGTGTTAAATAGGTCCTAAAATGATCTGTTGCGAAAACAACTGCACGACACTCTCGCTCGTATGCAGAAAACTTTCGTTCTGCTTCTGTTAATGTTTTGGAAGCATACGCTATAGGTCTTGTAGATCCTTCCTGTTCCTGAAGAAGGACAGCTCCTAGACCTGTATCAGACGCATCCGTCTGTAAAATGAAAGTTTTGGAGAAGTCTGGTATTGCCAATACCGGGGGATTAGCAATTGCTTGTTTGAGATCTTCAAACGCAATTTTTTGTGAGTTTCCCCAGATAAACTGAGTGTTTTTACGACGCAACTTATTTAGGGGTTCGATTCTATCAGCATAATTTTTGATAAATTTAGAAAAATAATTAATCATACCACAATATCGATGTACTTGTTTCACTGTCGTAGGCTGTGGGTACTGCAATATTTTTTGTGTCCTAGTTGAGTCTATAGAAACTCCTTTGTACGACAATGTGTGTCCAAGAAACGGTATTTCATTTACAGCAAATGTCACCTTATCAAGATTAACTGTAATGCCAGCTTTCCGTAAAATTGACAATACTATTTTGATGTGTCTGACATGCTCTGTAAAACTTTTAGAATATATTAATATATCGTCCATGTAATTAAATACAAATTTATATTTAATATTCTTGAATAATGTATTCATAAGGCGTGTTAAAACTTGTGCGCCAGTCGACAAACCAAAAGGTAATCTTTCATATTCGTATAAGCCGTCCGGTGTGCAAAATGCGGTTATTTGACGAGATTTTTCTGTCAATGGTATTTGATGGTACGCTTGCGCTAAATCTAATGTACTGAACCATCGTGCATTGAAAAACCATTGGAAAGCATGATTTATATTCGGTAAAGGTTGGGCCTCTGAGTCAATTATTAAGTTAACTTGGCGATAGTCTACGACTAGACGACTTGTGCCGTTTGGTTTCGGAATTAGAAATGCTGGGGAGGAATAAGGTGAAACACTTTCTCTAATTACTTTATCTTTTAATAATTTATCAATTTGTTGTTTCATTTGGAACGTTTTTATTGGATTTAAAGGATAGGGCCTAGATTTTATAATTTCACTATTTCTGAGTTTAATATCATATTTCAATACATGGGTAGAGCCTAATTTAGTAGTGAGTACATCAGGAAATTCCTTACATAAATTATTAATTGTATTTTTAATATACTCACTTTGTTCTACGTTGTTAATTTGTTCTGGATATAGATTGGTTAGAGAAAATTGTTGATTTTTTGCCCAATCGAAGGTTAGTATAGATTTTGTAGCATTAAATATTGCGCGAGTTTTTTGTAAAAAGTTCATTCCGAGTATAATTCGGTGTTGTATTTTCGGTAATATTTTAAAATTTATTTTCCACGATATTTTTTGAAGAGTAATTTTAACCCAGATCTGCTTATTTATTTTTAGAGGAAATCGATCAGCTGTAAGGCAAATTGTGTTAATGTTTTCTTCCTTTATAATCGCTTTTTTAGTTTTTAAAAATTTATACAGTTGTTGATTAATAATGTTATGGGTGGAACCAGAATCGATGAGGGCGTTAAATATATTATTTTTGATTTTTATTGATAAGGCTTTTAAGGTATAATTACAATTCAACCTGTTTTCTTTTAACTTTAAATGTTTACCTGGATTATGTTTACAAATACACATCATATGTTTATGTTCAGTGCATTTGTAAAGATTTAGTTTTTTTGAAACATCATTATTTCCTTTTTGTTGTAAAAGTTTACAATTCCTTTTGATATGACCTAATTTATGGCAATAAAAACATTTTAAAGTGGTTGCAGGCATTTGTGATCTGATTTTGTTGCAAGCTGCATCTTTTGATGTATTTTGTTTACCTTGGGAAGGTACTATGCTATTTACATCATTTATTACGCTTGTATTATTTATTTTAGACAAACCGATGTCATTCAGAGTCCTAGCATAAACTCTTTCATAGACATAGGCATCTAATTTATTGAAATCTTGTAGGTTATTAGGTTTGCCGATTATACCTATGTGCGTGGCGTATATTTCATTTAAACCAGTTAAAACTATATTAATTAACTCACCTTCTGTCAGATCTAATCTTAACACCTCATGGTTTTCTAAAATTTCTCTCATGTATTCAGCAAGGGTCTCCGTTTGTGACTGATTTCGGTATAATAATTTTAATTTCAATATTTCTTTCATTTTTGGTGTGATTAGTTTGCTTACTAAATCTCTATGAAATTGATCAAAATTATGATTATTTCTAATAGAATTTTCAAAAATTTGTTCAGTGAAACCAGTCATAAACGGAGTTAACAACACTAAAGGTAAATCAACTGCATAACGTTTCTGTATTTGTTTAATAATTTTGATATTTCGTACCAACATGTCAATGTCACGTCCATCAGTTATAGTTAATTGTTTTAATTCGTTTTCAATTGGATTTGCAATTTTTGTCCAATTGAAATTTAACTCACGATGAAAATAGGCGGGATTATGATTACCTACTGCATTCGGTATTAATATGTCAGGAGTTTCGTTTCTAAGAACAGGATTTTGCATTACTGGGGGATGTAAAAGATTAACATGACCAACACCAAGATTTCCTTGTTGATCAGGTAAGAAATTATTTCCTAAATGTGCGTCTTCAAGGTTTATGTTGTTTTGCTCGAAATTAGGTTCAATTTCGAAATTTTGTAACCTATTAAGTTTCCAAATATCAAATCCTTCTTTTAAATTTTGAAATCCTACGAGTTTATCCGGTTTGTTGGGTAATATGAATGTTAATAGTTTGTTAAGCCGATCATCAAATATTTCGGCATTATACTTTTCTAATTCAGTTAAATTTTCTATGTTTTGTAACTTTACCAAATAGTTTTGACACTCCGTCAGTTGTTTGTCTATGTCAAATCTATGTAGTGTAGTTAAATCAATTTGTCGTCCATTATTTAATAGTTTTTGTAACCTTTGTCTTTTTTGTCTTACGTTTCCTGTTGTCGTGCTTTTTCGTATTCGTAATTGGAAGTTAACGTTTGTTTCGTCTAATTTAGTGGGGTCAAGAATTGGTGCTACTTGCCTATCCATGTTTCTACCTGTTTTTGTTTAGTGATGGTGATGATTTAAGTGTATGTGATCAATGACTTACCAGATGACTTCAATATACTTGCCAGATGTGAGTTGTTTATACTTTGTAATTATTATTTATAATTGGTTTTTGTAAATTTTAGAAGATTTATTTTATCGTATGTTATTTATTTAATTTTGTTCGATGAATTTTGTTTCAGTTCGTTTGATATCCTGATTATTTTTGTTTCTTGAAATTATCCTGAAATTATTTTGAAATTATTTCGATATCCTGGTTATTGTTTTTTTGAATGTTTCAAATCCTGGTTATTATGTTTTTTGGAATCCTGGTTATTGTGTTTTTTGGAATCCTGGTCACGGCACCATTTTATTGTCCCAGGTTCATAAATAAAAACTCCAAAAGGTTTTATTCTCAAAAATCCAACTTCTTTTATTAAAAGAAAATCCTTGGTAAATTTTGTTAAAATATTTTAAAAACAATTAAAATTCTTTAAAATAGTTGAATCTTTATCAAATCTTCTAAAATAAATATTTTCGTTTAAATATAATGCTTTGAAATTAATAAATTCTTAATATTGTTTTTTACTATAAAAATTGTACAAACCACCTATCCTTTTAAAAGTTTTAAAAAGGAATGAAGACAACAATCCAATTTTATTAATGTAATAAAATTTTCTTTTTATTTTTTTTTTGTTCTCACATCTGACAATTCTGTAAATGAGATCATCTGGTACGTTGGTGTTGATGCTGTGAAGTTGTGTGTTTATGTTTACGTTTGAGTGTGGTTAACGTGTGTACTGTCCGTTGTGTGTCTGTATATGTGTCTCCTATTACAGTAGTTACTTTTTTGCGGATTTGAATACTAGACAGTGGTTACCGGTGTACTTTGATGGTTGGGGTTCAATTAACCATACTCTCTCTGCAATAGCCGGCTTGAGTCTGTACAAGACTGCATCTCATTCACACGTCATACATACCCTCATCCCACTGGGTCTTGGGGTTGCTTACTGTTCTTAGATTTAAGGGGACCTTGTACCATGTATCTTACCCATGTTAAAATAGCCAAATTTATGACCCGTTTTCTCAGCTTCCATTAGGGTTACAGCCCTGAAATTTTGCATAGTCTTAGTTGAGACCTTTTTACGATTACTGAGTTATTTTTAAACGTTTATCTGAACAATTTTTTTTCAGAATTTTTTCCCGAACTCTTCTGATTTTGTCTTAATTTTTTGTCAAACATATATATACATTTTTTTCTATGTCATCTACAAGGTTGAAAAAAACTCAGTGTTTGTACCTCTATCATGTAAAACTACTGTAAAAATTTCAAATTTTTGTAATAAACGGTTTTTGAGAAGACAGAGCAAATATCATAAAAAAGTTAATTTTCGGTAAACGGAGATTAAAGAAAAAATCTATCTTGTAAACGAGCACAATTTGTTTGTCAACACTACTTAGATGTCATAAATCAGTGATGTAAAAACAATAAACTCACTGTAACAACATAAAATATCCCTAATAAGAAAAAAAATTCCCTGTAAAATCTTTTACAACTTTTATTTTTTTAAATGAAAAACTCTAAAAAGATACTGCGTTTTTGCCATGCAGCACATTGGATTTTTTTTAATATTTAAAATTGTTTTTAAGCTAAAATAGTATTACCAATGAATAATAAAACGTTAAAACTAACCAAAAACAGCAAAATTCTAAAATCGATATTTTCTTAATTTTCATGGTACAAGGTCCCCTTAACAGATTTCAACGAACACACATTAGAGATTTTTTTTTATACAAGAGTTTTAGACATTTATGATGCATTTAATCATAAAATGCAGCTTAAACAGTTAAACTAATTGCAAGTGATCTGCAAGGTTATTAAAAATTGTGTTTTTTCTTTTAAGCTGATTCAAATTAACAAAACATAAAAGTTTTTAAAAGGTGGAATTAACACTAGTTAACAGTATCTCCTTTGGAAGTAATGGACGCTAATGTACAGCCAGAACTTGTAGTGATTTAAATAATTTATTGTAGTGAAGATAAATACTCTTCTGGATGCATTAACATAGAGAAGGAAAATTTGGTAGATTATTCATCCCATTTTTTACTTTATAGATCTCTAGGGATTCAACCCAACCTTCTAGTTCATGAACTGAAGTGCAATAATCGTTTGGTACATGGAGGGAGAAATATTAATGTTCAGGGTTTTCCTGTGTTTCTTTTTACGTTTTCTTGCCCTATAAGAATATATTTAGGGAAGAAAAAGTATTGTTTACATGTCGATTTTTCCAAACTGAGTTTTCACCGAATTTTTCGTTTTCAGTTCCACTGAACAAAAAAACCATGTTTTTAGCGATTGATCTGTATGCGTTTGTGTGTACAAAATATCTCAAGAACGGAATGTCGTACGAAGTTGAAACTTGGAACTTAAGTTAGGTACCATCAGGGGAGCGGACAATTTCATCATAATCGGTCAACCTCAAGTAGTAGTTTATTCGTGCGATATTTTTACATTTTGCAATATTTTCAAAAACGGTTCTTATGATTTTTGTTTACCCTCCCTCATTTACTACATATTTTATTCTGTACAAGATAGGGTAAGTGGTCTGCTAAAACTCTTGGGGAGGCTGTCCTGTCGTGATAAAAAATGTTTTTAAGATTTTGATAAAAGGTAAACAAAAACATTGTGGACTTAGTACCCATTTTATGACAAAATTGTGTAATCAAGGTTATAGAAAAAAAATTTTTTGGCTTCAATTTAATTTTTATTTACAACTGTACAATTTTTTAAGCACAACTAGTAAATGAGATGGAATGAATAAGGAATGGCGGGAATGTGACGTGAATGTGAATCGATCCAGTGACCGATTTCGGCATGAAATGTTTCAAGGAATGTGGTGCCAATTTTTAATAATAATGACTATAAACTATGATGGATGATTTTTTTGAGATGATTTTCTTTTTTATGAAATGAAACAGGCATGACAAGTTAAATTGAAATGTTTTTTTTTTTGAAGATCCCGATTCCACCGTTATTTCAGTCGTCTGTTAACAGGGAGATCGTTAGTTGAAAAAGATTGAACATTTGGATTTATATGGTCAATTGTCTTTGTGTGTAATGAGTTGTATGTTGCGTTGACAATGTCTCGAACCGTTGGTATTTTCAGGTCTTTGTGAAGGGTATGATTGGTTACGTAAAAAGATGCGTTTGTTATTGCTCTAAGTGCTGTTGACTGGTGTCTTTGAAGAATATTCAGTGTTGTATTGTGACAGGCTCCAAAAATTGGTCCCCCATATAGACAAATTGGCCGGACTAGTGATTTATAGAGGATGACTTTTAAGTGTAGAGGTAGCGAGGACTTGCGACCTAAGACTTCATTCAACATACGAAATCGTGTGTCTGAGATTGCTCTGACGTGTCCAACGTGTGGTTTCCTTGGGAGACGTCTGTCAAGTATTAAACCAAGGTACCTAACTTTGTCTGTAACTTAGTCTGTAGCTTAGTATCATCGATGCGTAAATTTGGGCAACCAACAGGCCGAAGTGTGAAAGTTACCTCCTGTGATTTGGAAACATTCAGTTTAATTTTTCACCTGTGGAGCCATTCTTTGATAGCATCTAAACGGTTTGTACTATAGAAAATTTAAAATCTAAAACTGTTATTTCAGCATTTTTTCCTATAGAGCCTAGTTCAGCGGCGATTAGTGATTTTCCGTATTTTAAGTTCTACAGAGGTTGATTTTTGTTTTCTGTTATTCTTTGTCTTATTATTAAAATTAGGTTATATTTTTCATTTTATAGTGTTTACTACTGATTAAACATAGGTTTTTATTTCAATATTTATATTGGCAAGAGAAAGTCGTTTTTGTTTTACACCAGATATTTTTAGTTTTAATCAATTACCTTTATAAGACATTCATTGTAATTTAGTAGTCAGTTGTGTTATTAAAATTACAATTCAAGTTTTTAACACCAAATATTTTAGAAATAATTTTGATGAAAGAAGCTCAAAAACCGTAATTAGTGACAAGATGTTAATTAAATTTTACATAGTTTTAAATACGTTCTACTCGGGTTAATTCACTCAGGTAATTAATAAAGACAGCGTTAAGAATTTTTTTAAATTGTAACACGGGTTTATTAATGTCAAACACGCGACAACATAAGTTTACACTTTGACAAAAGTGGAGGGAGAGTCTAGGATCAAACTTCGTAGTAAAACAGTTGACAATTGCCTCGGAGCGAAACGCTCTTTTTTCCGCACGGCATGACTGTAACGAAGCCTTCTCGTTTTTTAAGGTTTCTTATGACGCCGTGAGGGAATTTTTCAGCGCCAAAAAGTTAAGTCCCCACTTCCACTTTAAATAACTTTATTTTCTACTGCCTTCGTTCCATCAAGGAAAGAGTTCAAATGGAAAAGGGGAGAAGGGAGTCTGAGAACGGTGAAAATTCGCTTTCATCATACAGAAAGAAAGAGAAAATTTAGCGCATGGAGTTTTCTTTTTTCACAACTCTTTCCATCTCTGGAAAGCCTAATTACTTTTTAAATTACCACGGTGTTACTATGTTTTAAACCCAGCGACAGAGGAAAAACCGGTGTACTTATATTTTTCCTCTTTTTCTCGTGTCATATTCACACTTCCTTTTCATATCGATGCGACAGCCGTCAACCCAGTTACCGCATACTTCGTTTCCATTCTTTTTCCTTATTACGGACTTTGTTCGGTTCGCTACAGCTTGTTACACTAA
This sequence comes from Catonia carolina, assembly GCA_035578175.1. Classification (NCBI taxonomy): domain Eukaryota; kingdom Metazoa; phylum Arthropoda; class Insecta; order Hemiptera; family Achilidae; genus Catonia; species Catonia carolina. Next base: position 21,338,000 of record JAQMRL010000003.1, on the reverse strand, counting down.
TCCCTTTTTTATGATTTTTTCGTCTATTACCAAGTATTAATTTTCAGCTGTTTTTTTTTTCAAACTTTACTTTTTATTATTTTTAATATAAAAGAACTCACGGTTTTTAATTTCTTTTACACCACAGTAGGTGCTGATTTAAAAATAAATTATAAGTTTTATGAAACAAGCTGTTATTTATACTTCACTCTGTGATGCTGAAGAGTGGATTTGTAAATTACATTACTGTAAAGGGCGATAATAAAGAACAGGAATTTTTGAATGGTGTTCAGAGAACACGTAAATAAATCTTTTCTTTGATATATTTAATGAAATATTTGTTAGGGATTAAGAAATAGAATTAATAAAAAATAAATGTATTCTCAACTTTATCAGACAGCAAGTCTTTTATCATGTGGCGTCTTGCTCCTCTTTGTCATCCCCACTTTTGCTCCTACTTTAAAAACTATTTCGTACAAACAGCAGTGCTATAATTTCCATCAATGTGTGAATGAATGGCCCCAAGTAGTAGATGCATGGTAAATGTGGTCATAGTGGGTAACATGTACCCCTTTTTAACCAATACAGCAAGGGTTTGTTATATTATTCATTCGCTACTTTAAACTCATGAATAATTAATATTTGTTTGTACTTACAGTTTTAGTGTTAAATCTTGGGAGTTGATTCTGTTCTTATAACTTATAAACATTTGTAATGACGCACAAAAGTTCGGATTCGAGGGGACAAAACAAAAAATGTTTTTAACGTGTTATAGTTTTTCAGAAGGCTCTCTTAAAACGAAAAATATGCGGAAATCCTTCGTGCGCCTTATAGAGCTGCGCTGAATCCTGTGTCTTAAAAGTGCGTTACGTACTTTAAAATATTGAGGAAAAATTAACAGTGTCAACAGGATATTATAAATCATTGTTTTATACTTCTAAAAAACGATCATCTTTCTTGTTACTTATTCATAGTAATGTTTTTTATCTCTTATGGACGTAATCTCTATCATGATTTATTTTCTAATGATGAAAAAATATTTGTATAAATAATTCTACTGATTTTAAAAAGCCTACCTTATAGGTAGTTAATAAAAATTTGTTCCTTTTTAGCTGTGTTTAAAATATTTACAATTATCTTTTCAGTAGAATGAATTTTCAGCTGATAATGTTTTCTTCATTGCCAAAATCTGTATTTGTATGATATTCTTTTGTTTTATTTTCCTTTTTGAAGCTGTTTCCATAAAATCTTTCTGTACTGGTTTGCCAGTTTGTCGACCAGGTTGCGCTTTGTATTGGTAATACTGTATGTATTAAATATTAATTAATTAATTTTTATGTGAGATGATTTTAACCAAAATTAGCCTACATTTATGTTTATTTAAATTATATTTTTGGATTTATAAATTATTGTTGTATCTTTAATTATTGTTATCGTAATTATTGATAATAATTGTTTTTTATCGCATGGTCAGCCAATTAAATGACTGAATCATTTAAGAATAGAAGAGTTAGAGGTGTAAAAGACACTAATCAGAGCATTTTTGGTGAAAGCATTTTTGTTATCTCCTCTGAAAGTAATGAATTTCATTATACAGCCAGACCCTGTGATGAATGAAGTGAAGGTGTCATTTGCAGAGTGGAAAATATGTGCTTTTCAGAGGGCCCGGCATGCTGATAAGCGTACTTTTCCAATCATTAAGGAAGGCAATGGTAAACCACCTCACTCCTCGTTTTACTTAGTAAAGCATCTAGAGGTTCAAACCAGCTTTTCGGCTGATGACCTAAACAAACACAACACAATGTTTATTCATTTTTTTTTTAATAAGAATTATTTAAGGTTTTTTATCAATGAAGAAGGAGAACTTTATTGTGGCTTTAGATTCAGTGCTCAAAGAGCGTAGTTTGTTTTGTTAAAATTTGCTTGAGCCAAAGTTTTTAAATAACATACTATTACATCGATACATACATTAATATTTAATAGAATTTATCATTTCTTGAGTACACATTATAAGATTGTATCTATTTGACAAAGTAAAGTTATAAGTTACTACAAGAGATTACCACCTCGTAGATTTTTATTTACTTATCAATCTATTTTTATTTTAAGCATTTCAGATCTATCTGTTTATTAAGTAACAAATCATTTACCTAAGGTGAATCGTTGCAGCTTCTATTCTGAAATAAATTTCTGAAGTCCATTCTTTTCTGAAATGACTTATTACTCAACTGCGTACATCAAATACTGTACGAATTATAAATGGAGCTTATTAAAGACAGTTTGTTTATTGTAATTTAATCACTTCAGTTGTTGGGTCATTTACGATTGCAGGTTAAAAGACGTTTTATATTATGTCTGATGTATGATTAAAAGCATTTCAGATATTATCTGGGAATCAAACCCTGGTATCTTAACAGTCCACTTTGTTATACCCAACGCTGTAATACCAATGCTCCCAACAGAAAAAATAACATTAATCAACATAATTCAATATTTTTTATCAATCAAGTTAAAAATTTTTAGCGAATTAATTTTCAATAAATTATAGAAGTTTTTGTGCATCACGTTGGCCTAAATGACTTTTTCTGTTTCTTTGACAACGATTGGAAGGGAATAAAAATCACAGTGTACTGTTATTTAACAAAGCACAAAAGAATAAATATAGACTTATTTTAGTACTCGGCATTCAACCCCTATCTATCGATCTCACCTGTTGCTTTTCCAAAGAAATAATATTAGAATAACAAAAGAAAAACAAGCCGAAATATTTTGTGGTAAAATATCTTTCATCGTCTTAAATAATACCAATAAAACTCATAAACGTTTACAGAAAAATACAATGGTTTTTTTGCCCTATGAAAAAATATTCATTGTTCACTCGTAAAGATCCGACTTATTTTTAAAACGTTGGGTATAAGATTATGGTTCTGTATTCTTTTTACCTAAGTTATTTACATTTATTTTTACTCATTAGCTTTTTGCGGAGATTCTACGAATGTCTCCGCTTCCCACATCATACCTCGTTTCCTGGATTCTCTGTATCCGTGTTTTCCGTGTGCGATCTCGGAAACCTCCTATTTTCTGGGCGTTTAAAGGATCGTTCTTTGAGGTCATCTTTCCGCTGCTATTCTTTGGATATACCTAAACTGTACCATAGTGTCCTTAGGACTGGTTCGTTATCTTATGTCTTCATTTCTCAAATATCTACTTTACTTTAGAGTTCCTGCACAAGCTTTGCAACCAGCCCATCTGTAAGACCTCCAGCTTTCGTTCATTTTGTGGAACTCTTTGCTACCACTCAGCACTTGTGTAATTATGGGCTCTAACACGAATGCAGCTATTAACCTCTTTGTCCTCGCCTGTATTATATTAGACTAGAGAAGTCTTTGATGAGCAATTTTACTCTGATCATACGGTCTCTAATATCCTACTCACTGTTACTCTCAGACTAAAAAACTGACCCAAGCTATGTTTACTGGTTACAATAATTGGACCTCATCATTTTCTAACAAGTTATTCTTAGGAATTCCACCCACTCTAAGGTATTATTTCTTTTTTTATGTACACGAAGCCCTCATTTCATAACTTCCTAGAGCTTACGCGCAATTTATGTTTTATAAATAAAATATCGTCCATGTCATTTGCAATGAATACTTTATCATCTTCAAACATGTTCCATCGTTACACCTTTTCAAAACTTTCAGACTAAAGAGTTAATTTTCCTGTTCGTTTTACTTCTGTTATGATTTTCGGCTCTGAAAATATTTTAAAAAAAATTGTAATAATAAATTCAATCGCTGAGACGGAAGAGGATTTTAAAATTATAACTAGATGTTTAATGATTACCATTTTACAAATTCATTGTAGTTTTACATAAAAATTAAAAAAATTGCTATAGTTCTTTTAATATTTAGATATGTTTTTTGTGTGCCGGCTGATTATTCAAAAAAATGAAATTGTATGTTAACGATTTTAAAAAAATCAATTGATTAATTTTAAAGGAAAATATACATTAAAAGTACATTTGATAACTTGATTTTATTTTCATTTTTGTTTAAATCCTTCAGTGAAATTTCAATAAAATTCATTTATTACATGTGTTGTCTTGTCACTTTAAAATAAGTTCTTGTATAGTACATTTCACAAAAGACTAGGTGACCATCCAAACCAATTAGCCCGTGATCTAGCTACAAGGAACTTCCCAACTGTGCGTCGTTTAAAGCGGAAATGGAGTAGAGACCTCTTGGTTTGAATAACGGACAATAACTGAAGTTTTTAACGGAGAATGTATCACTGGGTACCTCTTCTCCTTAAAGTGAAATTCCCCACCGCCATTTAAATATCAAATTCGGAAGATGTACAGCTCAATGTACAGCACCGTAATAAAAATTAAAGACATACAACAATTAAAAAAAAGTAAGTTCGAAGATGTTTTGAATTATCTAAGAGCGAGATAATTTTTGTGCAATTTGTGTCTTCTTTGGTATTTTTACTGAATGTGTTGATTTCTTGTTGAGTTGTAAGAATGTTTAAATCTCTATGTTATCTTCTAAGGTGACTGAAGTAATAAATATTTCAGAATTTGTCGAAAACATTTACTGTAATTTTGGTTTAAAATTCATGAAAAATTTTGTGCTGTTTTTCTAACCAATTATTATAAATCAATGAAGGTAGGCTTTATAGTCGTAAGCATTTTTCTTTGTTATTTATGTTAGTGTTAAAGAGATATAATTTTGCTAAGAAATAATTTTTTCAAGTTAACTAGATGCTATCTGTTACGATTCTTCACCTTAAACAGGCCTACTATTCTGTTATAAATGAAATGTGGAATGAAGAGATGAACAGAGAGATCTGTTATCAGTTATAAGAAGAAGTGTATTATAGTTATGACATGCAATCAATATCTTTCTTTAGATTTTTCTTCAACTGCAGACATGAAAAGTTATGAAGTTTGAAAGCGGCTCTTTTAGATCTGCCCAATTTCATATCATTTTTCCACTCTTCATTCTTTTCAATGACTTTCACTTCCATTTTTTCCATCCAAATTGTCTTTTTAAAATAGAATAAATTGAACGGTTTCTGATAATGGATTCTCATTTTTCATTTACGACTAATAAAGAAAAAACGGAATCGTAAACGACTTCAGTTTTCCTTATTTATTAAAGACCTTTCACACCGTTTCATTAATTGTTATGCTTTTAATAAATTATTCTCTCTTCCGTTTGTATTTACTACTGAAAATTTTCACGTTTCCTTGTAATTGAAACAGATTTAATTTATTACTGATAATTTTTTTTATCCGATCTGAACTTTTTTCTTTTGTTTCTCCCATGTTTTTTCATATTAAAGCCAAATCTTTAAGCCTAATCTGGTCTTACGTAGAAATAAGTGAATGGGTTTCCTTTATACATATACAGTAAAATTTGGTTATAACGAAGTCGGTTGTAACGAAAATCCGGTAATAACGTATGAAAATAGAAAATTTAGTTGGTTTTATATGTTATTAACACATTGTGAAGTCTGATATAACGAAAATGAAATTCGGTTGTAACGAACGAATCGCCTTCCCTGAAATATAAATAATAGACAAATAATTATATTCCCTGGTAAATGAGAAACAAACAATTTTGCGTTAGGTAGTATATCAATACCGTGAAAAATATTACTGTTCAGGTACTTCTACGGTTAGAAGAAAGTACGATACTGTGCATACTTAAAAGATTTTTTTAAGTCGCATCAACATCTGCAGTCATTAGCGACTACTTTGTGTTTTTCTCTACATTAGTACGTTAGGGAGTTATTGGTAAATTGTAGTATTTATCCTGATTTCCTCAGCCCAGACCTACCGGGAATCAAACCCGTGACCTTTTTTTATGCCTAGAACAGTTGACGATCAAACGTCGTTAACCGTTCGGCCGCGGATTTCGTGTAAAAGATCTTTATTCATGATTTTTTTACTTAAATTAAATATTTAGACTAATATTCGTTAGTCCGGTAATTGGCTGAGTACGTAAGATAATGTAGTATTACATAGATATTTCATCGTATAGGCACATTCGGTTGTAACGAACACCCGGATATAGCCTAATGAACAAATAACGCCGGTCCCTTGAATTTCGTTATAACCGAATTGTACTGTAAACCCTCCCCATAATAATGACTGAAAACCCTCCCCATTGAAGGAATTTCTTCTTCTTCTTCTTCTTACACTCAAGGATTAGGCTTTTGCCTGTTCCGACTCACATCAGCTTATTAACATTTATATCATTTAAATTACTATATTGTATCATTCAACTTGCATTGAGTCTTATTTTATTTCCCTTTATTACTGCCATCTTTTCCGCGGTCTACCAACATCCCTTTTACCTACGGGGTGGTAATTTAAGATATTTAGAGGGAATCTTTCTGCTGGCATCCGTTTAACATGCTCCTTCCACTGATTGCGGTATTGTAACACTCTTTCATTCAGGCTGTACACATTCAGCTCTTTCCGAATATCATCGTTCCTTATGTGGTCCCGTCTGTCACAGCCCTTTACCCTGCGTAGGAATCTCATTTCTGCCGCCTGCACTCTACTCTCTAGCGGTTTTGTAGTGACCCATGATTCACTTCCGTAGAGGAGGACCGGAGCAGCCATCACTTTATAAAACTTCATGGTAGTTTCTTTCCTCGCTTTTTTCCCCAGGGTTCTGCTGATATTACCACATATTGATTGGAATTTCCCTATCTTCTTCTCAATATCTAAATCATCTTTAAAACTGATATTGCAGCCGAGGTAGCAGTATTGTGATACTTGTTCCAACACTTTGTCATCTACCACAATTTTTGATCTAGTGGGAAACTTGCCAGTGAATGCCATTATTTTTGTTTTTTCTTTAGAGATTCTAAAATTATACTCTTTACATAAATTGTTCAGGACATGGATTGATTTTTGGAGGCTATCTTCGTTTTCTTGAATAATCCACAAGTCATCTGCAAATAGTAATGCGTTCAGGTATTTTTCATTATTCAACTTGATACCTAAGTCTACTCTGCATTTCCATTTCCTGAAAATGTGGTCTATATAAATGTTGAATAAAGTGGGTGATAAGCTGCACCCTTGTCGTACTCCTTGGTTAATTGTCATCTCCTCAAGTCTCTTTTTACCTGTATTTATGACTATTTGCGTGTTATGGTAAAGTGTTTTTATTGCATTAATGAGGTGAAGTGGATATCCTCTTTCACATAGAATATTCCAAAGGTGTCTTCTATCCACTCTATCGAAAGCTTTTTCAAAGTCAACAAAAGCCATATGGGTTTCAAGATTGTATTCTCGTCTTTTTTCTATAATCCTTTTGACTGAAAAAACATTATCTGAGCATGATCTTCCTATTCTGAATCCATTCTGTTCTTCATTCAGAATTGCTTCAGCAATATTTTTCACCCGGCAATTAATGATTTTGGAATAGATCTTATATCCAACATTGAGAAGACTGATACCTCGGTAGTTCCTACAGTCATTCCGCTTTCCTTTCTTAAAAAGAGATATAACTTCTCTTGAAGGAATTTCATAGATTTATATTTTCATGTGTTGTCTTGTCACTTTAAAATAAGTTCATAGGATGTCTTAGGTTCAGGCGGCGATTGTCGTTTGACTTATCTAAAAGTGAGATGATTTTTGTCTTCTTTGGTATTTTCTACTGAATTTGTTGATTTCTTGTTGAATTGTAACAATGGTTAAATCTCTATGTTATCTACCAAGGTGATGCTGTAATTGTAATGAATAATTTTGACTGAAATCTTTGTAGGATTTCAATATTTGGATGGATTGATGAGCCTTAGAATTTGATTCCATACGTCCAAGTTGGTTTGAGAACTGATTTGTATTTAAAAGGTTATTGTTTAAATTGAGGGTTGGCTGTTTTTCTATTACCCAATAAAACTGTTTAAATTTTGTGATAAGCTGTTCTTTTGTTCTATTTATAATTTTTTCTTGTTGAGGCGTTTGTCAAAATAATATATATCACGGTATTTCGCAGAGGCTGATTTATTTATCTGCGTACTGTTTTTTTAAACCTTCGGGCTTGTTTTAGCCATGTTAAAAAACTAAATATATTTTTCAAATTATATAAGAAACCTATTTTGAAAAAAAAAATTAATTAGTCTTGCTACATTTCCACATTTAATTCCACCAATAATCAACGTTCTCATTCCTCAACAAAACAAAGTTAGATACCCTGAAGTAGAATTAGGTAAGTGGCTTAACTGGGTGCCTCATATCAAAACGAAACAAATGACTCTGAACTCTAAATTTAGAGAACTTACATGATTAAGTTTTATCGGGCTTCGAATACCATGGTCATTAAATTTGGGCTGTAACAGTCCATACTTGCATTGGCTTCTAAGGTCCTTACAGTGATTTAGATTTTATAAATTTTAACTAACAATTTAATTTGAATAGAATAATTATTGTAGATCCTACTGGAAAATCGATCCCAGGACTTAAATGATTTGCAATCCAGCACACTGTAAATAACCTATTGTGAGTTAATTGACTAGGATCAGGGGTCTCCAAACTACGGCCCGCGGGCCACACCCGGCCCGCGAACAGATTTTTTCCGGCCCGCGGAAAGCTAGCATACTGAGAAAAAGTTTTTATTTGATAATATATTTCCTTTTAAGCATTTTTACCATTAAATATGAGTACAGTAGTTGTCTCTCACTTGCCACTTCATTCTCAATAAGTGTAAAACTAGTTGTAAACAAGTAGTGATCAACCATTGTTTGACCCTAAATGGGCTGAAATTTTAAGTGGCAAACAAATGCAATATTCTCACTAAAAAATAATTGTTCCTTTTAAGCTTTACACTTGTTGTAAACTCATGTGTTGTCAAGTTTTCTTTAAAATCAATGAAGTACATTTTGTAGTAAATTGAAAAGATTTGGTTTCGTATCATCCTGTGTTTTCATTAAGCCTAATTGAAAACTCCTTTTACAGAACAAATATTATTTTATAGCAAATATAATTATTTGTTTGGTCACAGCTTTTTTTTAAAATCACGTAAAGAATTTTAGTTAGCCAACAATAAAGATATTATGAGGAAATATAGCAACTTAAAAAACTAAGCAAGATAATCTCAAAAACCACCACTGAGCTCTTAATTAGAAAAAAATTCGAGGGTGTATGGGGGGGCTAGATTTTCTGCCCTGAAATATTGCTGGCCCGCCTTTTCTCCAAAAATTTACAATGTGGCCCTTGAGTAAAAAAGGATGGAGACCCCTGGACTAGGTTATTAATTTTTTATCAATTTCATTTAAACGTTTTTAGAAACTAAGAACAGTTCCATTCCTGTCATATTTCCAATAGGTTTTACCATTAATAGAGTATTAATCCGATGCCATTGTAACTTTTGAGAAAGTTACCATGTGGAAAATACTGAGAATTGTTACAGGCTATTTCAATCGTAATCACAATATAATAGAGCTTATATCTCAACTAAACTAAATACTAAAGTATAAGTTAGTCGATTTAATTGAGATGAAGTTTGCGAGAGGCGTTTCTAATCAGTCACACACATAAGGCCTTAGACCCCTAACACGTAGGCTTGGGTTTATCAACAAAACGCCTTCAGGGTCTTTCCCAAATAATTTCATTTAAATTTAATATATTACAAACTTGCTAAATTGTATGTTCTTAGTTTTGTTAACTTTATATTTGTATTCCAATTGTTACAAATTTAATTGTTATAGTGTATTTTTACTCGGACAAAATGCTGTAACCTAAATTTAGTGTGTTTGTCTAAAACGAATGAAAGAAATCCTTCATCTTGTTGCTAATCAGCTAGAATCTATTCTCTGATTTACTTTAAAATTATTCATTGCAGGTTCCCGGTTTGATTTCGTGCTGGAAAATTTGCTTTACCGTGTTCAGTCATTATTGACCATCCGTTGATGGTATTCGGTACTGGACCTCTCTTCCCCAGCCAGAGTTTCCATTGCTGAATCTCTTTCTCCATCGATCTTCTAAAACCCTAAGTGTGTGTCCTGTCCATCTCTTTGTTTCAGTAATGCTTAATGTTGTTGTTAAGGCATTGTGCACCGGGGTTTGCACTGTCTTGTGGACCTCTTTGCTATTTCTTCCTTCTTCTTCCCTTTGTTGGCCACTCGTAAATTGTGTCGTGTCGTGTGCGGTTGTGCTTTCGGCGTGGCTCTCTCGGTTGGCGTCTCGAATGGCGCTAGCATTGCTTCCCTTCTCGTTTTAAGGCTTGTTCTTTATTGCTTAAACATTTTGGTCCTCCGGGCCGGATGACCAGGCGGGCGGTTATGTTAAGGCATTGTGCACCGGGGTTTGCACTGTCTTGTGGACCTCTTTGCTATTTCTTCCTTCTTCTTCCCTTTGTTGGCCACTCGTAAATTGTGTCGTGTCGTGTGCGGTTGTGCTTTCGGCGTGGCTCTCTCGGTTGGCGTCTCGAATGGCGCTAGCATTGCTTCCCTTCTCGTTTTAAGGCTTGTTCTTTATTGCTTAAACAGTTGTTTTTTATCTGTTAATTATTTAGCCCTCTCAGTCTCTCAACTTAATATTCTGCATTAGTCGCTTCATGGATCTTATTACCTTGACCAGACTATCTATTAGGCCTAATGGATATTAACTGTTGTGAATTAACATTTTTTGCAGCGTATGACAGAAGACGGGAAGTACAAACTGATTGAAAATGGAACTTCTTAAACATAAAGGGATTTTTTGTAATTGACATGAGCGGTACCAAATACCAAAAAAGACTTGAATCAAATGACTCTTTGTGATTATGGACGAAAATATCTTACAAATTTTAGAGTTTCAGGACAAGATCTTTTATAATACTATTCGACTATATAAGGGGTTTCTTCTTGGGTCCTGACGATGTACAACTTTTCATTAATACGTAGAAGACGCAGTTTTTGTTCAAAAATCAATGGATAAGGGAATGAAGGTGTGAAAAATAGAGAATGAATATGAGATACGTAACAAAAATGGTCTGTTTAACTGATGATTGAATATTAATTTGATGATTGAGTTTTTAGATTAATGAATGTTATTAAGATTAAGTTTATTTAGAAATAAGAGTTAATCATTCGTAATAAAATTTTGTGTTTTAATCTTGAAAGGATGGTTAAACATTTTCGATCAGGTGAACCGGAATGGAAGATCTAATATTCTCGCTTTTTGAGTTTTTGATTTTCAGTATTGTTGTCGAGACGATTTATAGCCAAATGATTAGGATGAATTTAAACAAGTTAAAAGTTAATATATAAAAAAGTCGAACGTTCAAAAAAAAATTCCAACTTTTACCTGATGTTTTTATCGCACAGTGAAAAATACTTCCCCCAACAAGAATGCCACTTTGTACTTTCCGAAATATTAAAATATTAAAAAAAAAACAAGATAATAAAAAAAGGTAATTAACACTTGAAAATATTTAATCATTAGCCGCCGTAGGTTCTGAAAAAATATTTAATTTTAGAAGGATAGCTATTTGTTAATGAAAAGTAATATTGTATTACAAATTCAATTTATTTTATACAAACACAAAAGAATAATGATTTACACGAAATATAAAATTATAACCAATTGATTTTCACTACATTAAAATGATTCTAACTTAAATGTTTACAGTACCGTTTAACAATATATCAATAATTATTACCTTAGTCATGACTAATTTATCCAGATAATGTCCTTTGGTATACGTTGATAGTCATCCGCCAATAGTCCGTTGATGGTTATCCGTTGATGAGGATTAAATTCCTTTCTATTAAAATAATATATGTTTTTGCATTTTGAAGAATTTACGTTGTTATCTACTAAAATCACTATGTATTTATTGACTAAACCTTTTAACATTATTTGAGATTATTTACACATTTGAGCTGTTTGACTAAATTTTTCTACCATTCGTTCTGCCGGTTGACCAAGGAGTGCTTCGTTTCTAGAAAAACGCTAGCGCCCCCCCCCCCCCCCAGTAATCTTTACAGAAACCGTTTTTATAAACTAGACCAATCACGTTTATTGTCTTAAAGCTCAACCAATCAAATTCGATGAACCTTCAACGCTTTTATCCTCCATCCTTTACTAATAAAATGTCTCACTCTCGCCACGTGTAAAGCCTTCGACTCTATCCCGCTTCTTGTACGTGCGTTTTAAAAAAAATCATTAATTTAATTTAATTTTGTTATTATGTCGACATGTTACCGCCAAACACACATTAAAAGAAAATATCATTTCTGTTTATTACATTGACTTTAATTTTTTTACTCTTAGCTACCTTTAACAGTCAAAAGATCTAAGTAGCCTGTATATAAAAAAATAACAAGACTTATAAAATTACAACATTTATACTTAAGCAAATTCTTTTGCTGTAATTTTTTCTAAGAGAAAATACAGCCATTAAATAACCGCTACAACAGAGTAATATTTAATATGAGGGTGTATTTTGTAATACGAAATACTTGAGAAATAAAATTTTATAGGGTAACATATTGACATACTTTTGTTGTCTTCTAATAGCATACTTCACGTTCTTAAAAGTTGACAACAAAGGCGTTCTTTCAAACGCCTTTTATACTTTCAAATGATATAAAGAGGAAAATAGAAAAAAATAAGGATTTTGTTGTTGATCTTTTTACATCAATGTTAAAAATTGTATACCTTAAGTTAGCCTATATCATTATATTTTTGTTTTTATTATGTCTTATTTCTGGATTTCTTTGTGTTTATAAAAAAGTTTCATTGAGGTATTTATGGTAGACATAAATTGTGTGTGTAGGCTATATTTAATAAAATTTTTAAGTTAGATTGCTCTTAGTGAACATTAATTAAATTTTTTACAAATTTTATTGTGTTAAAGGGGGTAGTCAACTCAAGAAGATGATTTTTTTAAAATTTCGATTGTATTTTGCATTTATTTGAAGTTTAAAATTTTCTGAATCACAACATTTGTTTACTTTGTTTGTTCGTTGACAAAAGTTATAAAAACATCTGTTTAAAATAAAGCTCACTAGCAAGGCAAGTGAAATTATTCCTTCAGCTTTAAGTTTTCCGGAAATGTGGTTTTTGCATGATTCTTGGGAATTAAATATTTTGGTTTGTATTTTGATATTTGTTTTTTTCCAAATGTTGCTTTTTTATCTGTGGAATGATTATTACAAAAACCTTAATAGGGATTTAGTCAAAAAATAATTTGTAAATACATAAAATAAATGTTTTTGAAAATATGTTTTTTTTGCAATAAATTTCTTGTAAGAAAAATACATACAAGCGCATACAACAGATAATAGATAGCAATTATTGTATTTTGTAGCATAATAATCATGTTGATATCTTTCTTGGTTCCTGAGATATTCCCGTAAAAGCCTGCTTTTCCAACCTCGCCCTTATATTAGGGGCTGTAATTAATTTTTTGGCTTGGTTCAAATGGTAGGATCATTACTAGTAAATTACTCTTTCATTTAAAATAAATAATGATAAATTATAGCCAGAAGTTTTGATATAAAATAATATTATTATTATAAATAACAAAAAATTATTATCTATAACAATTTTGCTTCTGACTGGCTCCTTCCCCCTGAATCCCATTACCTTTGTCTTCTTCGTTGAAACTGTCAACTTATATTCTTTGCAGAGTTTGTTCAGCATGAAAAGAGCTCTTTACAGGTCATCGTCATTTTCCTGTAGCACTATCAGGTCATCGGCAAATAATAGGCAGTTTACAACCTTCATAAGTTTCAATATTATATGTAATATAATATAGCCTAAAATAAGATAAAGTTTTATTTTCATAGCGTGAGTCAATGTTTTTAACACAGTATGTAATAGCGCTCCGGCCATATAAGCAATGGTATCTTCTAACTGTTGGACAAAGTATAGAGCTATGTTTTATAGGATGAGTTCAGTTTTTAAGAGCCACCATCTGACAATAAATACCAAGCTAAAACTGTTACGTTTCTATGTTTTCTCTGTTTTGTTGTATGTTCTGGAATCTTGGATCATGACACAAACAGCAAGTACGAAATTGGAAGCCTTCAAGATGTGACTCTCCGTAGAATTTTTAGATGTCATGGTTGAATCGTGTCACAAATGAAGAGATCTGTAAACTGATGCAAAAATCGCAGAGAACTACTGAACACCGTAAAACCTTAAAATTCCAATATCTGGGGCACATTATGCGAATGAGTACAGATACAAACTATTGTAAGTAATAGGCCTACTAAAAGGAAAGGTGCTTGAGTGGAGAAGTGCAGAAGAAGAACAATCTCAGGACTGGAAAATCTCCGAAAGTAGTTTTCAATGAATACATTTATTTAGAGCGGTGGTCAATAAACTAATGATAGCCGACATGGTTGCTGACATTCGGTACAGATAGGAACCGCAACAAGAATAAAACTTTTTCATTGCTTTAGGTAAAGTAATGAAAGGATTTTTGAAAATTAACTTATAAAGGTAATGAGAAAAAATCGTTGAATGTTCAGTGATAAGCGTGATTAGCCTTATTTACGATCAAGGAAGTTTAAACAATTTCAGAAATAGTTCAATTAAAAGAAATTGAAATTAAAAAAAGGGAGACTTAATGTTTTCTGACAAAAGTCGCTCATGAAATAGGCTATGGGAGAATTAAATTCATTAACCATTTTAATTATTAACAAGTTTAGAACACTAATAATAGTGAAACAATAAAACTTTGTATGATAAACTAATCCTTTTTTAAGTGATAATCCTGTCGTAGATGAAGACTTTTTTAAATTTGTTTAAAATTTTTATTCCTAATTTATTGTCTTTCTAATAATCCCTTGAAGTAAGTTGTACAATTTAGTTGCAAGGAATTTAAAATGTCTGTTCTGAAGTTGTATTTTTTAAACTTTCTACAGGTGATTCACGAAGATATGTAGAAACTTTGGGAGCCCATTGTACATGTAAAAATAATAAAAAAAAGTTTATATAAACATGGGTCCGGAAATGTTTCGTTACCGAGTTACGGCTAGTGAAAGATTTCCCCAGGTGACAGCTCACCAGGTGAAATGAGGTCTTCCTGAAATTCGGGTAAGGTAGATTAAGGGGAAAATTCAATCGTTTCTTATGGTTTTTGATCTGATAAATTGAATAAAACTCAGAACTGTAAGTTAAATAGTTTTTGAGAAAAACAGTGTCAAATGCAAACAATATGGAGTGAAAAAAACACATTTTTTCATCTTTGTTTTTCCGGTTAATTTTACTTTGTACTGTTATGAATAAAAATTCATTTTATCAAACATCTATTCGCTTTCTTTGTACTTTATTTACACCGGTTTGTTCAGAATAAAATTTTCTACATGTTTCATTAAAAATTTTTAACTTTTTCGTGGTGAAATAACAAAGTTATTCTTTCCCAAAGATGAAAAAATGTGTTTTCACTCCATTTTTTGCATTTGTCACTGGTTTTTTAAAAACTATTGAACTTACAGTTCTGGGACCTGTTTTATTCAATTTATCAGATCAAAAACCATGAGAAATGATTAAATTCGCCCCTTAATCATCTTACCAGAATTTCAGGAAGACCTCATTTCACTTCGTGAGCTGAAATCCGGGCGAAACTTTCGCTAGCCGTAACTCGGAAACGAAGCATTTCCGGACCCATGTTTATATAAAAATTTTTCATTATTTTTACGTGTACAATGAGCTCCAAAAGTTTCTCCATATCTTCGTGAATCACCCTGTATAATAGGACAGCGACTGCTCTTCTAGTTTCTTTCTGCTTCAATAGAGGAGTGTGGTCATCTGCTTATATTAGTTGTAATATTGCATTTCAATGTGAAGTTCTGTAATGTTTAAAATAGAAACCTGTTGAAAAATAGGTTTAGATAGTTACTCGGAGTTAATAGTTGTATACTTCATAGCGGCAATACTGATGACACTAATAATATGGGTACGCTTCGTAAAGCCGTAATTGTTAAGCAGATGCCAAAAAGTACATAGACAATGGGAAACAACGAATAAATGAAATTCTGATCTACGTAGTTTATAAATTACTTAAAAGGATGTTAATTGCATTATAATTGTACCGATATAATTCACAGTAGTATTTTATTCTGTAATGCAACAAATTTGCAATTGCAGTTGTTTAATAATAAGAACAAAGAGCATGACTGTGTGAAACTAACGACCATGATAATGACGATTATTCTGATGATCGCAATGGCTGTGGATAGAGTTCCTCCACCATCTTCCCATGTTACTCCCTCTCATCTACCCTCATTTGTTCGTTCTAATTCTGTTCACCCTTATTCTGTACTGGATGTACGGTATTTGCAATCAATTGTATGTTGAATATTTTCCCGCATTTACAGTACAAGTGAATTCTAATTTCGGTAATATTCGGTGTGAGTAAAACGTCGAGTAATTAAAAACTTTCCCAATTACTCATATTTCACTAAACTCGCTCACTATTTGAGTATTACATGTATATATATATATCTACATAATTGATTTATAACCAATCTGTTTTTGATCGTATCGTTTGTAAATAAGGTTATATACGAGTATATTTTTTTGCTTTTACTTGATTTTTATTTACAACTGTAGAATTTTTTTTTATTTTTATGCACAACTACTAGCTAAATGAGTGGTAACTTTTCAGTAACAATGACATGAATGTGAATTGGTCTACTGATTAATTTCGACGTGAAATTGTATTTGAAATAAAGTGCTAAAATGTAATGAAATTAAGGATTTTTGAACAATGATGATTGATAGATTAATGTAATGATTTTAAATAGTGTGGTAAATTGATTTGAAATTTGTTTTATGATGTCCGAAGTAGATCGCTCTTCCATTTTCGTTTCTGTTGCCTAACTGTGAAGTTAAGCGACGATAATTAAAAGAGATAGTTGAAAGAGATTAGATATTTCAAATTACACGATCCATTATATTTTTTTATTTGGAGTTCTGTGTTGTGTTTACAAAGGTTAGAACGGTTGACATTTTCAAGTCTTTGTAAAGAGTATAATTGGTTACGTAAAAAATCTGGTGTGAAACACTCACACAACTTTCTCTTTCCAATGCAAATAATTAATAATAAACGTAACATTGTTAATAAAATATTAGAAATAAACAAAACACTAACCTCAAAAACATAACCTTATTTTAATCATGAGTGAATGACGCAATATGAAAATCGAACTCAATTTGGCTTAAAAAACGGAAAATCACACTTTCACGCTAAACTAGGCTCTGTAGAGAAAAATTCTCTAGATAAAAGTTGTAGATCTCTTAATTTTCTATAAGTTTTATTATATAGGCCAACACTTTTCTCGTAAAGTGCATACTAAGACCGAAATCTTAAAAAAATCGATTTTTCACATGTTTTCGTGAGAAAAAACAGAAAATCGCTAATTACCGCTAAACTAAGCGTTATACACCGCAGTTAGTTAAAGCCGCAGAGGAAGCTCTTGGTCGGAAAAATAGATATAGGAAAAGAAAAGGTGTCAAGATTTGGACCAAGGAGGTAGAAGCAGTAGTCAATGAGAAAAACGAAAAATACAAAAAATATTTAGGGAATCAAACACCTTACAATAAAGAGGAATACAAGAGAGCAAGAAATGAAGCCTCAAAATTAGTAAGAAGAGCCCATCAACAATCTTGGGATACGTTCATTGGGACTATTGAACATGACTTACATGGAAGGCAATCGCTAGCATATAAAGTAATGAAGGTATTCAACAAAACTGAAAGAGACTCGATTAGAGTAAACTGCATAAGTACAGAGGAATGGGTAGAACATTATAGAAAACTATGGTATGAGGATGTTGAACCAGTTGCTGTCGAAGCTCACTGTGAAGGATGCTGTGTTGACCAGATAACCATGGAAGAACTATCAGAAGCATTGAAGGGCACAAAGAACCGGAAAGCTCCGGGATTGAATGGACTGAACGCGGAATTATTGAAGTGTGGAGGGGTGTTGCTACACCTGCGAATTTTACATTTCTTTAATATGTGTTGGAAATATCACATAGTTCCCAAAGAATGGTTAGAAGCAAAGGTTATTTCCCTCTATAAAAAAGGGGGTAGAACGGACCCAAATAATTACAGAGGTATCCTGAATCCTGAATCCTGGTTGAGAGGGCTAAGAAGCCCTATGATGGCGACATCGTGTTAAGGAACACCTGGTCGCTCGGGGAACAATATAACAGAATAATTGCAACCTCAAGAAATTTAGGGGGAATTTTATAGTTTAAATAGGAAATAGGATTCTGGTTCGTGGGACATTGGAACTGGGACTTGAAAGGAGGTAATTTATTTTTAGAAGTTATTTGTGGAAAATTTAAATTAAGGGACAAGTGGGTTTAAGAGCGGCTCTTTTATTTTATTTTATTTTTCAGTGGCCTTTTTTCAGTTTTGTGGGAGTCCTATTATCTTGGTGAGGGGAAGGCATACAGAGGTATCAGTTTGCTGAACACCACCTATAAAGTATATGCAAGAATAATCAATTCAAGACTAAGGAGGATTATGGATAGTTTGATTTCAGAGGAACAGATGGGTTTCAGAAAAGGAAGGTCATGCTCAGATGCAATTTTTACCATGAACCAAATTATATCAAAAAGACGAGAGTTTAACCTTGAAACTCATCTAACATTTATGAAGGCGTTCGACTCTGTCAATCGTAATCTCTTATGGTCTATACTTGAATCTAAAGGATACCCAAAGCATATTATTCAAGTTATGAAGGGATTATATGAGGGGACAACAATTCGTCTGCAAGTAAATGATAAGGTAACAGAAGCCATCTTGGTAAATAAGGGAGTTCGACAGGGCTGCAGTATGTCGCCGACTTTATTTAACATATATATATATAGACGACATGTTGCAAACATGGAAAATAGGCATTAATTCAGGAATACAACTCTCAGAACAGATGAAGCTCAATCACATGATCTATGCAGATGACTTGGTATTAATACAACAAAGCGAAGACGAGTTACAGAAAGCGGTTTTTATGTTAGACAAAATGTCTGAAAAATATAATTTGAAAACATCGCAGACAAAAACTAAAACTATGGCATTTAAAGGAAAATACACCGTAAGAACTAAAATAGAATTAGGAGGAAGAGTGCTTGAACAAGTCTCTGATTTTAAATATCTTGGTAATGATGTTTCGTATAACTTAAAGATGTGCTTTACAAACTATCTAAATTTCAAAGCATTTGTAGCAATATACATAAACATCTGAAACGGAAAACAAGAAAAGATACGAGATTTAAGTTTTACGATACAATTGCTGTCCCTACTTTGATGTATGGCAGTGAGTCCTGGATACATACAAAAAAGGTAGACAGCAAAATCCAGGCTGCAGAAATGAGATTCTTACGAAGTGTATATGGATGCAGCCGAAGAGGTAGGCTACGAAATGAAGAAATTAGAAAAACACTGAATGCTTTACCGTTGCTAGACAAAATCAAGCAGAACAGGAGCAGATGGTGCAGCCATTTGAGTCGCGTGCCAGGCGAGAGAATACCAAAAGCCGCCAGAAACTACAAACCTACAGGAAGAAGAGATATAGGACGACCGAGGAACAGATGGGTACCGGAACAGGTTCAAGAAACCTAATCCTTGGAAGTGAAGAAGAAGAAGAAGAAGACTAAGCGTTATACAAAAAAAATGCTTGAAATAAAAGTTGTAGGTTTTCAAATTCTCTGCAACTTTTATTATATACATTTTTGCTCAAAAATATTAAAGCCGTAATCTTAAAAACAAACTTTTTTTTACGTAAAAACACCCTCACCAAGAATTTCAGCAAACATGGCACCTACCCTATCTTTTAGAGAATAAAAAATTAAGTAAATGAGGCGATTTTAAAAAAAATCGTAGGACCAGTTTTTGAGAAAATCGCAAAAAAGTGAAACATTATACGAATAAACTACTTCTTCCGGTTGACCGATTTTGATGAAAATGTTTGTGTCGGGTCCGGTAGTGGTATGTAACTTAAGTTTCAAGTTTAAAGTTCGTACGATGTTCCGTTCTTGAGATATTTTGTATACACACACACACACGCGCACACAGACACACACAGACCAATCGCTAAAAACATGTTTTTTTTGGGTTCAGGGGGTCTGAAAACGTATAGATCCGGTGAAAACTCGATTTCGAAAAATCGACATGAAAACAATACTTTCCTTCCTATATATTCATATAGGCAAGAGAAAGTAAAAAGTACGTTTTTTATAGCAGTTAGGACTGGTTTTGTTGGAGAATATATGGTGCTGTATTGAGTCAGGCTCCAGAAATTGGTCCACCATGTAGCCAAAGTTGTTGGACTAACGATTTTAATTTTTGTTGAACCTTCAAAAAACTATTTTTTATAAAACTAGAAAAATTTTTAGCCAACTATTAATTTTACTGTATTTACATTAGCAACGCCCTTGTTTATCCGCTGACTTGTCACTAAGTGTAGACATAGGAAATAGATGTCTTGACAGGCCAGTTGACAACACTACTGGCCGGAATTATTATACCACCTCATATAAAATTACTATAAATATTTATTAAGTTAATTCTTGTGGGATGAAATTTTCAGTATTTAAAAAATTTAAAGGGAAATAAAAAAAACCACAAATGTTAACCAGAAACTTTAACAAAAATGACATTCGTTAGTATTCTACTTAAAATACGTGTTTAGACCTATATTGTTTGCGTAATTATTTTTGTATTTGTGTCTGATATTTTTACGATAAACTTTTTTTAATTTCGTATATACGTATTTGTTTTAGGAAAAACAAAAGTCATTGCTTTTCGTGGAAAATGGCCTATAAGATATTAAATAGTAGTCGAAAACAAAATCTTGGAGCAAGTGTCAAATTTTAAATACTTGGGATGTGACATAATGAGCACATGCATGATTATGACCGGGATTCTCAACAAAAAATATCGAGGTTCAACATGATATGTGGGGCAATAAACCGATCCCTCAGGAGTAGAGCTAGAAAGAACACCCTGCTCAAATTTTATAAAGTAATGGCGATCCCAGCATTGGCTTATGGAAGCGAGACATGGGTCCTTACAAAGAAACAAGAATCAAAAATTCAGGCAGCAGAAATGCGATTCCTGAGGCAGGTGAAAGGTTGTACAAGAGAGGATAGAATCCGAAATGAGGAGATAAGGAGAGAGTGTGATGCCCAGCCACTCTTGAGCTTATTGAGAACCTACAGGAAACATTAGTCAGATCATGTTGTAAGAATGTCACAAGACCGCCTCCCTCGATCTGCGCTGCTCTATAAACCAATCGGAAAGAGAAATATTGGTAGGCCGAGGAAAAGATGGACGCCGGAACAGGCTTTAATAGCCTAATCCATGAAGACGACGACGACGTATTTGTTTTTAAATAAAAATACATTTGGTCGGATGGTACCGCCCATTCAGCTTAGTTCCGTATCGGTGGGGCGTGGCAATAAAATGGCCCCCTAGTCACTAGTTCCGGGAACTCAACATTAACTTCGTTTGATATGTTTTCGAAAATATTATTTTTTTGAAAATGGCAAAACGTACATATTTAAGTTATATTTTCATTAAGATTCATGCATTTTTAACATTGTACAAGGCTTTATATTTAGCGTTCACGGTAGTCACGACAACGAGATGGCTCCGCGGTAGCAGTCTGTGATTTTGGTAGGCCTACAGAATCTGTCCTGTTAGTCTACATTAGATACATCTGTGGTTTTATAGATAGCCCTACGTCATAAAATGTGTCTAAATGCAATAATTCAAGTAAATTTTTTAAATTTTATATTTACGTATTTGATTTTAAGTAAAAATGTATTTGCTTGGATGGTACCGCCCATTCGGCTCAGTACCTATCGATAGGGCGTGACAACAAGATGGCCTCCCGGCCACCTCTCCGGGATATGACAACTAAGTTTTTGTGATTAATCTTCTAGCCTTATAGAAAATGTTTTCTAAATGATATTGACTTATCTAATTATTTTAAGTAAATTTTTATAATGTCTTATTGTGAGTAATTGATTTTAAGTAAAAATATTTTTAATCGGATGATATTCAGCTTAGTACGCTAGAGCGTGACAACAAAATGGCTCCGGTCGGCTGTCCGGAATGTCACAACTGACTTCGTTTGATCTGTCTTTAAAATTATTATTAATGTGAAATAACCTAACGTACGTTTTGAAATTAAGATTTGAATAAAATTTATAACTTTTAAATTTATTTTACTTTTATTTTAAACATTTTTCTACTACGCTTAGTTTAGCTTCAATATTAGTAATTTTTAGTATTTTTCTTAACATCGGTAAAACATTTCGATTTTTTTTTAAGATCGCGGTCTTAGTATGATTTTACGACAAAAGTGTAGACCTATGTTGTTGTTGTTTAGGTCATCAGCCAAAAGGCTGGTTTGAACCTGTAGAGGTTTTACTAAGTAAAACGAGGAGTGAGGTGGTTTACCATTGCCTTCCTCACTGAGTGGAAAAGTACGCTTATCAGCATGCCGGGCCCTCTGAAAAGCACATATTTTCCACTCTGCAAATGACACCTTCACTACGTTCACCACAGGGTCTGGCTGTATAATGAAATTCATTACTTTCAGAGAAGATAACTCTGATTAGTGTCTGTTACACCTCTACCTCTTCTGTTCTTAAATGATTCAGTCATTCAACTGGCTGACCATGTGATAAGAAACAGAAATATTTATTTTAGCCCTGCAACGAACAGATTGAGTGTAAAAATTTGACACTCCACCTGTCTGTTATGGGCAGACCCTGTGGTGAATGATGTGAAGTTGTCATTTACAGAGTGGAAAATATGTGCTTTTGAGAGGGCCCGGCATGCTGATAAGCATGTTTTTCCACTCAGTGAGGAAGGCAATGGTAAACCACCTCACTCCTCGTTTTACTTAGTAAAACCTCTAGAGGTTCAAACCAGCCTTTCGGCTGTTGACCTAAACAACGACCTATGTTATGAAAGTTAAATGAAATTAGAATACCTGCATTTTTTATTTCAAGAATTTTCTCTACATAAAACCTACTTTTTAGCGTCATTAGTAATTTTCCGTATTCTAAATTTTACAGAGGTTGATGTTTTCTTCGTCATTCACTCACGATTAAAATAAGATTGTTTTCATTTTAAATCGTTTACTAATGATTTAACATAATTAGGTTATACTGTTCATTATTTACATTGGCAAGAAAAAGTCGTGTGAATTTTTCACTCGAGATTTTTATGTACGTTTTCTTATCTTAAAAAAGTTTGTTAGCTGCTGTAAATAAAAACTTAAATGATGAAAACGTATTGATGGCCATTTTTTAACGAAGTGGATGAATATCAAGTCATAGGATCTGGTCAATTTAGTAAGTTATTTATACGGCCGTGTGTACCAAGTTTAAAAATAATTATAATTAATTATCTTCATTCAAATCGCAATTATTCTTGGCTATAAGTTGAAGCCACGATAGTGACGTGGATTTTATTTAAATCAGTTTTAAAAAAGTAGTATTCTGAATAATCTTGATCTATTTTCTTCTTGATTGAAGTCGTCCGTACGTTCCTAAGACAAATTTAATTGAATTCTTGTGAATAAAAGCTTTGTATTTCATAAAATAGTTCTTTTAAAAGTTTAGAAAATTTTATTGGAATTTTCATTGATTCTTTAATACTAGATTCAGTAAGTACTTACTGTTCTTTAATTGTGATATTTGAACTTTTCTTAAATGTTAGAATTACAGTTAGTATTCACAATGAGTCTAGCCTGTAGGACAATTTTTGTTTAAAAGAAGAATAGGTGTCCTACCTCAAAAAAGTTATTTCACACTTGCAGAGATAAAAATGAAAGAATATGGTTATTAATTAGTGAGGGAAAGAATTTATAGACGATTCTTTTAGTCTGTTCAAAAGTTTCATACGCTTCACCACTCCCTTTTTAAAAATTATAATTCCTCGCTTTTTCTTTTTACGTTATTTTTCATAATATAAAGAAAGCTTGCATTGAATATTAAAAGCTGAATTTTTATAAGCTTATTCTTTACTATACTTTTCTTTCTTTTTTTACGTTAATTTCTTTACGGAATGAGGTTAAATTTTTATTTTTATTTCATTATAAAATTAATTCTGAATAAACGACTTAGGCTGGGGTACAGAATTTTGAGTTGTATTTTGCCTACGTTTCTTGATTTTATTATAGCATTGGATGAAGAAGTTGTTTGTGTTCATTCATGCTCTATGCGGCAACACACACGCACGCACACGCGCGCGCGTGCACACACACACACACACACAAAAAAGTAAATAAATAAAACGATATATATATATATATATATAGGCCTATATAATTTTTGAACTGAAATTGTAATTTGTGTTGTATTGTGAATGTTGGCACTCTTTTGACTTTAACGGAAAATATAATTTGAATTTTGAAAATAATAATTAAGTATTTTATTTCTTTGAAATTCTTATATATCTGTAATGTATGGGTGACAAATCTTGCCCAATCTTAAAACTGTATTGTCCTGATTTAGAGGGTTATTGTAAAAGAGTGGTAGGGGTTTGAACATTGATTAAATGAAAACAGAAATACTTACAGGTTGATGTTTATTTATCGAATTTGTCGTCACAAACAGTTGTTTTACATAACTAATAAATTCCAATATATGCACCATTGATCGCTCGGCAAACGACCAATTTTTTCTGAAATTTTAGTTTACATGAAATGATTGTTTTTGATATGTTAGTTAACATAAAAAAATTGTTTTTGATATGTTAGTTAACATGAAACGATTGTATTGTATATGTTAGTTAACATGAAATAATATTGTTTCTGATATGTTAACATGAAAAAATTGTTTCTGATATATTAGTTAACATGAAACAGTTTTTTCTGATATGCTAGTTAACATGAAAAAGTTGTTTCTGATATGGTAATTAACATCTTCTGTTACGGTTGTCGTTCATTAATTCTTTCCTTTAAGTGATTTAGGTCCGAATATATTTTGAATAAACAATTTTTTTTATGAACCCCGATTGTTGAGACTTGCTGGAGGGCAATTTTCGTGACGAAGTGTAAATGTCACGTGTGTAGATTTTTCTTCATTGACTCATGTTCTCTATTCATTCAACTAAGTTAGTAAGACATCAAGAAACGCTTAAAGGTTTTACTAATTTACTAATGAACGCAATTAGCGACGCCTATTGTATTTAAGAATGATGAAGTGATATTGATTGCTGCTGCTGCTACCTGTAGTAAATATGAGAACGGATAGATTAGAGGAACTCATTTTTAAATCAGTTTTATACTCATGACTGAAGATATAACATCTTCAATAGATTTTAAAAAATTTTAGTTTTAAACGATATAATATACTTTGATAATGGTGGATCCACCGAAACACGTGTAAGTGATAAATAAAAAATAATGGCAGCCTAAAAAAGGTAAGTGAAATTTATTATATAAAATAGAACTATTGTATTTATTACAAAAATGTTGAAATTTACTAATATTTTGTTGTACGCTAAATTAAAAGATTCACCCGACTGTCGATGCAGTATAGTTTTTGACTGGGTGGTAATTTATGTTGGTTAACCCTCCCATAGCCACCCCTACCAGGATTATTACATGTAATCTGTTCGGTTTTGCAATGTGTATGAAAGTCAAAATATGTTTTGCTGTGCTAAAAGATAATTTTATATTTCGGAATGGTGTTAATAAATAATACAAAAGTTCTTGTTGAAGTATTTTTTGTGCTTGTGATAAAATATTTACACTATACTACATTACAACTCGTGAATATAAATAAATTATTTTTATAACATATTATAGATAAGTACTGGATTTAAAATTTATTACCCTAATTACAAAAATTATTATTTTTAAAAAGTTTTTATCAAATTTGTACAAAAGGGGTAGGTAAGCATAAGTTAGAAATTCGTTAAACTACTAAAACATTGTTTAACTAGTACAAACTGCTGGTGAAATCGCTGCAGTTTCCATTAAACTTTGGTTCGTACGTACGTATACTTTGTTTGAGAAACAAGTTACAATATGTGTTTTACTTTTGCTGTGTTCGTGAGCCAGGATGTTGTTAGTAGTAGACCTAAAAGAGCGTGTTACGCGATACCTAGACGCGTATGTTCATGTTTATTATTATTGTTTTACTGCATTATGTAAACTACACTCTTTTGACAGATCGGTTTTAAATTATTGTGTAATGTTGTTCTAGTTAATTACTTAAACTTTTTCATGTTTCTTACATTGGCATATGAATTGTTCCGGAAAAGTACAACTGAGTCACTTTACTTTCCATTCTGCGCGTCACCGGAAGTTGGAGTATTAAATGAGTAAAAAATGATCTGTTAGTTTCAGGGCTATAAAAATAGTTCTGTTTCTTTTTTAATTTCAGCCAATTAAATTACTAAAATAATAATTATAATATTGTAACCTTTATTCCAGGTTCTTTCGAAAACTGGTTATTTACAATTAACAAAATTTCCTTTTTAGTTAAAAAGGAAAAATGTGCTATAAATAATAAATAAGTTGTAATATAAATATCTCATAAGTTTATAAGAAGTGTTTATTACTAGAAAATTACTATAAACCTACTTAACAATAAACTAAATTGTTTACAAAATAATTTAAAAATTTGACTTAAACTCATCTCACACAGATATCAGGAGACGTCTACACAACCAAATTAAACAACACTGGAACCAAATCTGGTCTCGACATCCTCCAACGAAACTTCACCACATCAGAAAACACATTTTTGAAAACCCTCAGCCTCACTTGGAGCTTCGAAGGCATCAAATTCTACGTACACTATTATGCATTGGACAATCTACACTTACGCACAAATACTTACTGAAGAAAGAAGAACCACAACATTGTACTCATCGTAACACGCCACTTACAATCAAACACATCATCACAGACTGCCAAACTACACAATCCACACGAACACTATATAAAATTAACAACATTTTAGCACTTAATTTAGTAGACAAAGTAGCGGTTCAAAACACTGTCACCGGATGGCGACGTTAAGTGGCAACCTTATTAATTTGGTGGCCCTGAAAAGGGCCGTTTAAGCGGTGGTCGTCTGTCGTAGTCGTCGTGGCGGTCGGAGGCTGGGCGACACGGCGTGTCGTCGTCCAGCGGAGACGTCATCTTCTTCCCTCGCAGTAGTGCGTCGATGGCTGCTTCGTCGGGTCCGGTGGGCGTAAGGCTCGGTCGACGGACCGCTGTGGGCATCGCTCGCGTCAGCGGGCGATGACGGTCCGGTCGACGGCCTACGGTGACGGGACGGCGAGCGGAAGCAGCATCTTCTCTCTTGCGGGGTCGTCGATTAGTTCTCGCTGGAGTCCGGCAGCCGTGTGCGGTGGTGGACGTCTCGTCTGCTGTCTGGTGGAAGTGAATCCCTCGGTGTCTTGATTGGAATTGAATCGGCCGGCTCAGTGCAGCGCTCTTTATATAGCTGCCAAGAGCGCTGTTGTAGAGAGCGGCGATTGGCTTGGCCTTGATGACAAAGGCAGCCGGAAGGTTTGTCGGGCGCCGCTACAGGGCTTTGTCGCTTCGCCGCTAAAGAGCCCATCGCGCCGACAAAGGCCGGAAGAAGTATTGAAGGCCGGCAACACAGTAAATGATTAATTAGAAGGGGTGGCGGTGACAATTCCCCCCCACTAAGAACTGTGCTGCCGGGTGAAATTTGGTGGCTGCAGGCGAGAACGAAGCAGTCCAGCCTCGTCAAGCTGCAGGCAGTTGTGTTGTGTTGGGCGCCATATCTTCTGTCATCTCAGGTGCTGGTCCGGTATGAAAAATCCTTTCCATATCCTTGCCCCACGTTTGGGCGCCACTTGTCACCGGATGGCGACGTTAAGTGGCAACCTTATTAATTTGGTGGCCCTGAAAAGGGCCGTTTAAGCGGTGGTCGTCTGTCGTAGTCGTCGTGGCGGTCGGAGGCTGGGCGACACGGCGTGTCGTCGTCCAGCGGAGACGTCATCTTCTTCCCTCGCAGTAGTGCGTCGATGGCTGCTTCGTCGGGTCCGGTGGGCGTAAGGCTCGGTCGACGGACCGCTGTGGGCATCGCTCGCGTCAGCGGGCGATGACGGTCCGGTCGACGGCCTACGGTGACGGGACGGCGAGCGGAAGCAGCATCTTCTCTCTTGCGGGGTCGTCGATTAGTTCTCGCTGGAGTCCGGCAGCCGTGTGCGGTGGTGGACGTCTCGTCTGCTGTCTGGTGGAAGTGAATCCCTCGGTGTCTTGATTGGAATTGAATCGGCCGGCTCAGTGCAGCGCTCTTTATATAGCTGCCAAGAGCGCTGTTGTAGAGAGCGGCGATTGGCTTGGCCTTGATGACAAAGGCAGCCGGAAGGTTTGTCGGGCGCCGCTACAGGGCTTTGTCGCTTCGCCGCTAAAGAGCCCATCGCGCCGACAAAGGCCGGAAGAAGTATTGAAGGCCGGCAACACAGTAAATGATTAATTAGAAGGGGTGGCGGTGACAACACAATAATTTTTTTTAAATTTCACAAAATTTCAGATATGATATAATTGTAAAACCGCATAATGTTATTTTTCATTGTCATTTTTATTTTTTATTTTTCTGTTTTCTAAATTTTAATTGAACCTAACTAATTTTTCATTATGTTTTTATATAATATGACCTAATTGTGTTTGTTTATGTCTTCTTTGGAAATTTTATACTACATGTATTTATATGTAACGTGGTTGCTAATGATCTCGTAGTCGATGCGACCTTAAATAAATAAATAAATTATAGCACTTCATAATAAAATAAATAATGAATTCCTAACTTACAAATTCTGTTCAATTATAATAATAGTACAACTATTAGCGTATCACAAAATATTCTTTCACCGTACACAACAAACCGGTTCTCACGTTGACACAATACATTAATAACATAAATATTAATATAATCAAAACATAAAATATTAATATCACAAACTGTTTACTATTGACTGCTCACATAAGGTTAACGGTAAAGGTAAAGAATATTCCAGATTAATAAATACACAAAAGACCATAATCCAAAAATAAATTACATAATCTATACTGCATCCAAGAGTCACTTCAAACTGTGGAAACGATAGGCGATTTCAAATGGTTGTGTAGAGCAATACGGTCTCCGCTATTGTCTGTTCTACAAACATACGTAGAATTTAATTAATAACGTATAATTTTAGTTGTAATTGTATTTAAACTAAAGTTAAAATGGTAAGTGACTATTATTTAATGAATAATGTTCGGCCCTAATATTCGATTAAAAGAAGCAGTATTTAAAATTATAAAGAAATTAAATACTTTAAAATAAATTTAAATAGTTACATTGATATAATAAAAATTTATAGAACGTTTATGGAGTTTATAGGTCGATAACGATGAAATGAATAATATAGATTTTGAAAGAATAAAAAAAAATTTAATTTAATTTTATCTTTTCATAACATTTAATAGTTTTACAAACAAAATGCTGTCCATTATCCTATAAACAGTTACTCAATTACAAATGCAATAACAATTCTGTCACATAATTATATATTTCAGATTATAACGTAAACATTTGAACATTTGAATTTGCAATAAGATAAACTTTTATTTTCATAGCGTGAGTTAATGTTTTTAACACAGTACGTAACAGCGCTCTGGCTATATAAGCGATGGTATCTTCCAACTCTTGGACAGAGTATAGAAGTAACTAGCAAAGGAAAAATATTATATACGAGGTATGGCTATTGAATAACGAGACTTTATTGAAAAAAATTATTTTTATTTTGTACATAATCACTTTTTGTAACCTTCAATATACACTCCTTCTCTGTCCCTACAATGCTCCGTGCGAATTTTCCATTGTTGGAAACAGTGCTGGAAGTCAGCTCCTTCAGGACACGTGCCGCTTTCTCTTTTACAGCTTCCACAGACTCAAATCTTGTCCCTTCTAATGCAGATTTCACCTTAGGGAACAGGTAGAAGAAAATAACATGTGATGAAACGTGGTGTTTTACTTATGATCATGAAACGAAACGCCAATCCATGCACTGGAAGAGCCGAACTTCACCGAGAGCCAGAAAAGCTCGAATGAGCAAGTCAAAATTTAAAGCAATGATGATTGTTTTTTTTATATCCATGGGATTGTGTACCTTCACTGGGTTCCTGAAGGTCGAGCAATTAATCAATATGTCTACCTTGAGGTACTTTCTAAACTAATAAGTAAGGAAAAAACGCCCCAAAATGTGAAAGGACAAATCATGGGTTCTCCACCAAGACGGTGCGTCAACTCATTCCGCACTGTCTGTCAAGAGGTTCCTAGGAAGTCCAGTATCTCAGTGTTAGAACATCCAACTTATTCACCAGATCTTTGCACCATGTGATTTCTATCTGTTCCCTAAGGTGAAATCTGCATTAAAAGGGACAAGATTTGAGTCTGTGGAAGCTGTGAAAGAAAAAGCGGTACGTGTCCTAAAGGAGCTGACAGAAGATGACTTCCAGCACTGTTTCCAACAATGGAAAATTCGGATGGAGCGTTGTAGGAATAGAGGAGTGTATATTGAAGGTGACAATAAGTGATTATGTATAAAATAAAATAGATATTTTTTACAATGTCAGTCTCGTTATTTAATAGCCACATCTCGTAGACCCTACTGAAACCTTCCACTTCATACTATAAAAACCAATAAACTACTAAGAACTCGTCAGCATCCGGTAGGTAATAAATTACGCCTGTTAAAACTTCATACAATTGCTGCTCCCTATATTCCACCTATTATTATCAATTTGCCACAATATTTTTATAAGTATTGTAGAAAGCCACTCGGCGTCTGTCCGACAATTACTGCACATTTTAAAACTCATACTTTCTTTTTTTCTAACCATATAAGCCCAAAACTTCTTCCTTTCTTTCTTCCTTCTTTCTTTCTTTTCTTTCTTCCTTCCTTTGGCTTTTCCACACCAGTTTTGGTTTTTTCTTTGGTTTTTTTGTTTTGGTTCCTTTTCTTTGGTTTTTCTTTCTTTTTTTTTTTGTTTTATTACATGTCTTTTTGTTACAGTAATGAAATTAAATGTAGGAATAGAAGCTCAATGTACCGCAAGAATGAGTAATATTCGGATAGTACATACGAGTAATAATAGAAAGACAGCAAGTAGAATGATTACGAATTTTTATGTTTATAAAAAAAAATGTTTGTGAGAAATTTTCCCTGGAACAAGTTATTAGGATAGAGTGATTAATTAATTTTTTATTAGGATTTGAGAACGTTACGGTGTGTATAAAACGCCGAATTACTTGAATAATGTATTAAACTGTCAGTAGTCGGCGGAAGTTGTAAACTTCTGTTGGTCAGCAACTGCTCTTAACAATGCTAGAATAACTTTAATGAAATAGGACGTGCGTTTTAAATTATTTCACTAATATCTCGGTTACGTTTTGAACTCGTCAGAGGAAATATCCCAGGAATAAAGTGAAATTGTAACGGCTGCGGTTGTAAGAGTGAATGGATAAGGGCAGAAATGGCGAGGCATTTATTGGTGGCTAAGGTTTGAAGGACCCTTGTTTGCATGGTCTGTTAAAGGGTGAGATCAGCCCCTATTTACATATGTCTTGTTAACTACATACAATGCTTTGGTCCTCCGTACCCCGTCCCCCTTCAATTGAAAACGCTTCTCAAATATTGGAATAGAATGTTCTCCTTACATATGTTGATCTCCTAAAACGGTAGATCCCACTTTATTTCGAGTGATACTGGAAAATAATACCGTATAATGATGACTGTGTTATAGCTTCTAATGGCCCTAATGTTGTAGTATTGGATTTAGGGTAAAGTGTAATTTCCTAATTTCTTACTACTTCGGATATATTTACGTGCTTGGTTCAAACTAATAATTTAAATATTCTAATTTTGAATTTGTTTTTGCGTCAGTAAAACTTTGTTCCTTTTTTCTCGTTCAGAGCCTTTTTAGACCCCGTAAAGATACTTTGTTAACCCTAGTGTGTGTACGTTGCAATCAATTTAATTTAGAATAATAAGGAACCCCCATGACCCAGTAAGATGAGTGTGATGATATGTGTGACATGTAAATGAAGTATAGTCTTGTTCACACTCAGGCCGATCATTTCTGAGAAAGTATAGTTAATTGAACTCCAACCATCAAGAACATTGGTAACCACTCTCTAGTATTCAAATCCATATAAAACTGCCTTTACTCGGATTTGAACCGCGGAACCTTCGTCTTCGTACATCAGCTGTTATACAGCTGACTCACAGTGACAAATTTACCACTATACCTACAGGGTGGGTTAAAAATACTTAATAGACATTTTTCTTGTTTTCTTTTTATTTTGAAGAACTTATATTAGGTCCCATTTCATACTATCAAGTTGGGCTTCCAACTCTTTAAGCCTTTCTTCTGACATCACAGATCTTACATTATATTGCGGCTATATTCAATGTACAACACTTTTTGTAGTTCATTTCTTGCTTCCCTTAGAATCCGAAAAATAGCTTGTTACAATAAGGTGTGATTTTGGGATCCCTCCTATACCCACCTTGGGATTAATTTAGATACAGACCGTTCCATATTTCGCTACTTTGAGAGTGAGTTGGTCCTAATTTTCCACGCTGGCCAGATGGGTGTGCGAATGGTGGTGGTGGGTAAAGGTAAATGGGTTTTTAGATGAGAATAAAAATTAGGTATGGTGGAAGTGAGGGAGAATCATGACTTGCGTCAGCAGGATAGTGTCTCTGAAGTGAACCTATCCAAAACTTAGTTTAGAGGAAAGTTACACACAAAAGCACCATTATTCAACCGAAGTGTGTCACAATATAGTATTGTCTGCTTCGTTGTAAATAGTGTCACCTTCGCTTCCTTTGATTAGTGTGTTTTTATTACTGTGCTCCCAGCCATCAATGTTTCCGATACACTGACAGAAGGAAGCCGACAATAGTTTTGACAGCGGTGATAGGCCAGTGTCGGCACTACAGAAAGCTAGTAACCGCCCATATCACAGAGCTCGGTGACTAAATAAGAGAGTTCCACTGAGCCCAATTTTCATAGCATTCCACTCTACCGCTTTGACCAGACATTTACCACCGGTACACGGCTATCGGACTCCAACGAAGACCCATCGAAAACCCCGCGAGAAAGAAGATAATGCTCGCCGACCTGACACTGTAACCGTCGTCGACCGGGACCATCATCGCACCCTGTTGCGAGCGGTTTCTTGACCGAGCCATGCGCCCACCGGATCCCGACGAAGCAGCCATTGAAAATGACAAGAAAATGACATCTCCGCTGGATAACACATGACTTACGCTTCCCACCTCGACGACCACTACTTAACCCTTACTAACCTGGAAGCCCAATATCACTCATTCGTCATCATCGTTATTTAAACTCAAATATCTCCGCAACTATTCATTATATTCTAACGGGATTAGTTTTATTAGATAGAAACTTTTTTCTTCTTTCATTTAATATATCTTGCATATTTTTACGATGAAAATTGACGACGTGATGTTACGCGAAAAAAATTTATTTTTTTTGAACAGCCAGTACTAAAATTTGAACGTTTTTATCCACCACAACTTTTCAACAAAAAACCGTATTTGTTTGGGAATAACATCATCAGTTAGTTTAAAATGTAACAATCGAAATCAATAAATTAAAAGTGCCGGCGACAAATTTTATGACCCTAAAATCGAACAAAGAAGGTTAACACTACCCGTCTCGTCTACCCCTCGGTTAAACCTCTCATTTAGCGTCAAAATAAACGATAACAAATTTTGATTTATGCTATCCTGTTTAGAAAAGGATAATACACAAGGCAACAGGCGCAAAAGAGATAGAACTTGCATAGAAGACAAGTAAATAAAAATTGAAAAGACACCACATTATTTTTAGGTGGTTTTTTCGCCATTTCTTTCATCTAGCACGTTACTTTGTTGAACAAAAAGTGTGATATCTTTTGTTTTAAAAGCGTCAATTAATTTGCAATATCTAAAAATTGTTTTTTTCGCAATGAACTGCTTTATTTATGTATATATAGCTAAACATATTTTTTACTGATTTTGTGACACTTTTTTGTACTAAAGTGATATTACTAAAAGAAAATATTTTTTCTTAAATTTCAATTTTTATTCTAGTCGTAAATGAAAACGGAAAAAATTGGCTTTAACGTTGTTCTAATAACAAATTCTTTAAAAATAAATGGTAATTTTTTGAATTTTTTAGAAATAAAACTGAATGAAATTAAAAGAGTTTTTATTAGGCGTTAAATGACAGTCCGCGTGATCGTTAAAAATCTCCGTTCTCGTCGGGTTAAAGGGCCCTTTTCAAGGCCCCAAACATTTAAGGTTTCCCCCGCCGCATAATGTCGCCATCCGGTGACATAGATTTCGGTTTAGCCTTTGTTTAATAATAATAATAATAATAATAATTATATAGTTTAATAAAAGTCGCAAAATCTGTTTTTAAGAAAATAATATTTTATGAATATTATATTAGAGAATGTAAAAGTTAAAACTGTGCGACGAATCCCTAATGGTAATCTTGGGGGGGATTAGTTATAGAACTTCTTAGTTTTCAAGCTGTAGCCTAATCGGAATATTCGTTTTACCTCTAGAAGTAAACAAAACACGTAGTTGTATATTCTTACAAGTAATTTTATCATTAACTGCATAATATATTACAAGTATAAATTATTATTTTATAGACAAAAGAATACATTTATATAACTACATTTATTTCCCGTAGAGAATGTTCAAAGTGTTTCATATGAAAGATACATAAAGGAAATGATATTTAAAGAAAAAGAACACACCATTATTTTCTAAGTTGTATCCAGGTAACCATTTGCTATCATATTCATAAAATACTACCATAACCATTAGTACCATTTAGTAGTCTACTATTACCATAAAATAATAGTGTCAGAATAATATTACTGTTATTATCATAAAAATAATAGTAATAATAATTATTATTATTACTACTGCAAATGGTTAATAGTTTCTTTCATAATATATTTATTTGAAACTAACTGTGTCGTATAGACGTTCTTTTGTTCTACATTTTATTGTTAAAAGCGTGTTGCTAAAGTAGCAATGTTCATTATTTTAAATGACGTACCCCCCCCCCCCCAATGAATTGCTTTCCGTGTTATTTTAATTCATAGTTATAAAAACGTTCGTTTTATTTTGTGAAAACTTTATTTCATTTTAAATCGGTTTTCTTCTAATTCCTTTTAAATCCCTGTGTTCCATGTATGTAATATTTTTTGTTTTCTGAAGAAAAAAAGTATCGTTAATTTAAAAAAATAAAAACAGATTTTTTTTCATTTCGTTCTGATTTTTATTCGTATAGTATTTTTTTTTTTTTTGATTCAACAGGTTAAGCATAAGATTAACTGACTGGTTTTCTCTATGTTTGGCGCACTATCTCATACGTTTTGATTTGAGTTAATTTGAAGTACTTATACGTCAACTGTCATAAAAATAATAATAATTATTCTTTATTTCCTTCTACCAAATTTTTGTCAAAAAAACTTCAATACATTTATTATAATTTACCTTACAGAATTTTAAACAAGATAATTAGAAAACTCTTTCCAATGGTAACATCAAGAGCATGGATGCGAATTGTCAAAGAAGATATGATTAAACTCGGATTAACTTTCGATGATTTAGAAAACAAAACAGAAAAATTAAAAATCTTAAGAAATAAGGAAAGTATATTTGAAACAAAATCAGATGAAAGAACAAACCCTAGCAGGAAGAAACCGGTCGTTTCAGAGGAAGTTCGGCAAGCAAGATCAGCCCGAATGAGGGCATACTGGCAAAACATCAAGCTAAAGAATATGAAAAGGAAGAAGCTTTCTAAATTTGACTAAAGTGATCCATTGTGGTCATAAAAGACAAAAAAAATTAGTAAATTTTACCACTAGCAGGATGCCTACCAAGTTAAATTAAATAGCTAACTAAAACAATTTAAACTAGCGTCACTTAACGAACTTCTTTAATATTAGTTATTTTATTCAGCTCATTGTAAAATCATTCTTGTTTTAAGGTCGTTTGAGTTCGGCAGTGCTTGGCTTTTTAGGTCATGTATAAAAACACCGACCACTGTATACTAGGTGGAACTGTATACTCGTTCTTCTGCATAAAAAAGATTCGAGTTTTCAAAACCTGAAAATACTTCTGCCAGGGATGGTCCGACAGGAAATAGATGACAACCGGTTCACAAAACAAATTTTTCAGACACTAAACAGTAGACTTAAGGTGGCTGATAAATGTTTTAAAGAAGTTAGAAAGGATATAGAAAAAACCGAAAAAACTTAAATGAACCAACCAGATTTAGATAACTAATTACGGACTTTAATGGCTTTCATGAAGAGTGAAAACGGAACACAGGGTGGGCAGAAGAAAGAAAGAGCCTACAGTGAGCGAATTCTGAGAATGTGAACTACAAAAAGAGCTTCCAGAACTATGTAAAGTCACCTCACGTGGTCTAAAATTGGCCCTACACGAGGAAAATAATACTGGGTGGAAATTGTAAGTTGAAATTTTCTATGAAAAAACGAAGGGTTTTAACTTTTGAAGCATTTGGAGAAAATAGAGGTATTAATAGTTACATTAAGTCAAAACCGACACCCCAAACAAAAATTTTTTTACGCCACTGTTTATTACCGATTAGTTCCAATTTGATTGGTCTATATAAAGGTGGTTTGCTCCCACCACACACCTAATTGTTTTTCCTAAACTTTAAAAATTCTTTCCGTATTAATCTTTTCAATAATAAACGTTGTGTGGTTAGTACAAAAAATGTGGAAAAGTAAAAAGTAATGTCTGAAAAGGTGTTTTATTACTTTATATCAAAATAAAGGAAGATTAAGGATGTATGTTAGGGTTATAAACTGAAATGTAGGTCTACCACAAGGTAACTGCCGTATACAGGGAGTTACTGTTAGTAGTGTAATAAGTAAGTAAGTCCACTTTATTAAAATATTATCATAAACATAAACTAAGATACCTTGCGTCAAATTTTCTAGTCTTGTTATTGTATGAAATGCCTTCTGGGTAAGTCTCTGAACGATATTTAGTTAAAGTAAAAGAGGCACACAGGCTTACACGAGAGGGCAGAATTGTTTAAGATATACTACATTAACAAAACATACTACCACCCACCTGTGCCTTCACGAGCCCTTACAACCCTTTATACGCCCCCTACAGACGCACTCACCCTCTCGCACAATATCAACAGAACTTCTATTAAGCATGGTACTGTACGTATAGACCTCCTGCTCGTTCCCTTACAAAAGGCATTTAAAAGTAAAACCTTACATCACTAGATTTACGTCACTTTCAGTTTAAATTATAGAGGCCTATACGTTAACATTTAATTCTCTTATTTAATTGCATCAAAGTAAATCTAAATTTAAACAGTTTACTTCCAACAAAATCTAACCAAAGTATTATCAATGTATTTTGTTTACGAATCCGAAATATCTGTTCGCACAAAATCTTCAGTACTGAAAGATCTAGAAACTCGGAATTGTGCACTTAATACCAAATGGAACCATTTTGTTTATACGTGCTCGCCAATAATATATTGTGACGTTCGCCGACTGGATGATTGTGTATTAACTAGGCAGCGTTTGTGTGTCCGTAACCTTCTCTTTTTGACACTGTAAATAATTAGTAGCCTGATTTTTGTAAGGAAAGCGCTGGGTAAAACGTGCTTCTGCATTAGTATAGTCTTGTATGTACTGCAATAGTGCAGTGTATGTAATCAACAAAGGAACAGCATGCCTACAAAATGCAATGGGTGTTGTCAATTTTCAACAACACTCTGACTGTACATCTAATTGTAGGTCGGAGGAGTATGCAGGGTCAAAGTCAAGTATGCGCATGCGTAGCCCAACGCTCACAGCAATTGGCTTGGCCTTTACTTTTCTAACGCCACCAGTCTTGTCGTTTTTCTAGTATAATGTTCTATTGTTTACTTATTTCACTACCTTGTATGTAATATTCTTTATCCTTCTAGAATGTTCAATGATTTGTCGGGGCTTTTTATAAAAAGCGAGTATCCTTTTCTTAGTTAGTGTTGGATGAACTGTGGTTAAATGAGTTCAAAACTATTTTACGTATTACGTTGCGTATAAAAGCAGTTTCTTCTTGACGGGCAGTTAACGTACAATTGTTAAAGGGTTGTAAGTAGGAATCAATTAATTATTTGAAAGTCAACGCCCATGTTTTTTTAGTTGTTTCATTTAAATCATGATTAAAGTTTAGTATATTTTTTTATTAAATTTAGCCTATCTTTAAGTTAAGCAGTTAAGTGTATTTTCTAATTTGTAATACGTAATTAAATAAATTAATTAGTAAATAAATATCTTTTATAAATTAGACGGAAGTTCTATTATTTATAAATACACAAATCCTGAAAGTGCCCGAAATAAATGTCATAGTATTTAAAAAATTCTACTTTTAAAGAGAGATACAAACAAATTTTTTTACTATTGCTGTCAAAAACAATGTTATTATTTTAAAAAATAACTTACATATTTATATTGTATTTCATGCCCATAACAAAAGTAGGTGGTGCGTTAAAATATTTACACTTGACCTGCTAGTTCCAGAGCTACAGAAAATAGTTCTCTTTCTTATCACATGGTCCACTAAATTACTGAAGCATTTAAGAAGAGAAGAAATAGAGGTGTAAAAGATACTAGTCAGAGTTATCTCCTCTGAAAGTAATGAATTTTATTACACAACCAGACCAGGAAAATGAAGTGAAGGTGACATTTGCGGGATGGAAAGTAGATACTTTTCAGAGGGCCTGGCATGCTGATAAGCATAATTTTTCACCCAGTAAAGAAGGCAATGGTAAACCACCTCACTCCTCGTTTTACTTAGCAATGCCTCTAGAGGTTCAAACCAGCCTTTCGGCTGATGTCCTAAATAACTACAGTGGTTTTTAGGGAAAAAATTAATACGAGATTTTTTAAAAATTTAATCCTACAACTCTTGTATTTAATGTTCATATAATATTCATATTTTGTATAAATAGGTATTGGTTAATTGATTGAGTGTTGAATAAATACACAAAATAAAGGATTCAATGTATGAAATTTGAACACGTTTTATTCAACACACACGAACACAAGCGGACTGTATCACTGTTCAGCACACACTCACTCCCACCTGCGCACTGGTCCACGCACTCGAACTAGCTACGCGCATGGCAGTAGCCAGCGCCCATTAACACACACACATTTCCGCAACTCAACACATTCACACACAAATAAAACATTAATTAAATATTAACCATGCCCCCGGCCTTGAAGGGCATTCAAGAGTTACAATAATTAAATTATTTTTAGATTAAAATTATGAATACTAAAGTTTTTTTTTTAAAAAAAAGGATTAATCTCTTTTATTGATTGAATTTTTCATATCTGAGTCAATTGGTAATACACATAATTTCACAACAGGTCGTTTAATAAGACCATTTGAAGTCTTAAGAGTAACCACACGAACTCTGGCATCTCGCCCTGGATGAAGTTCAATGACGCGAGCCATTTTCCATTGGAGTGGAGGAAGATTGTCCTCTTTGATGATAACAAGATCACCAACGTTGAGGTTTGGAGGAGATGTTGTCCACTTCCTTCGCTGCTGCATGTTGTTTAGGTAATCTCTTGACCACCGCGACCAGAAATGTTGATACACCATCTGAACATGCTGCCACTGATCAAGTCTACTGGTTGGAATTTTGAGTAGGCATGGTTCAGAATAGTTTGTGAGGACATCACCAATTAGGAAATGTGACGGGGTCAACGGATTTAGATCAGTAGGTTCATTTGATAATGGAGATAAGGGACGAGAATTTATACATGCTTCAACTTGAGTTAATAGTGTGACAAATTGTACGTAGGTTAAAATTAAATTTCCTAAAACTCGTTTTATGTGTGTTTTCACTAACTTAACTGACGATTCCCATAGTCCACCAAAATGTGGAGCCCTAGGAGGTTGAAAATGCCATGTAACTTCGTCGTTTGATAAAGTTGTTGACACCTTGTCATTAAATTCTTTTGACTTCCACAATCTTAGAAGTTCATTTAATTCACGATGTGCTCCTACAAAATTGGTCCCGTTGTCTGAGTATATGTCCTTTGGTTTTCCTCTTCTTGAAATGAATCTACGTAAAGCTCCAATAAAGGATTCCGTAGTCAAATCTTCGACTAACTCCAAATGCAGAGCCTTGACATTAAAACACACTAATAGCGCAATGTAACATTTAACTGGAATGACACCCTTCTTCTTTGACATCTTCACATAGAAAGGTCCACAATAATCTACTCCGGTATAGTAGAATACTCGACGTGGCACAAGAACTCTAGTTTTGGGCAATTGACCCATCATCTGTGTCCGAATTTTAGGTCTTGCTCTGAAGCAGGAAATTCGTAGAATACCTTCTTGGCTAATGAACGACCGTTGATTGGCCAGTATTTCTGACGAACGATGTTTAATAACAGTTGGGGTCCTGCATGAAGATTTTTTATGTGCATATGTTTCGCAATTAAATATGTGATGATGTGACCCTTAGGCAATATGATTGGGTGTTTCTGGTCAAGACTTAAATCTGATTGTTGTAAACGTCCACCAACACGTATCACTTGATTTTTGTCCATGAATGGATTCAATGCCTTAAGTTTACTGTTTCTTGACACACATTGTCCTGATTGTAAATTACAATATTCATGAAGAAATGATTCTTTTTGCACAAGTCTAATAACAGCATTTTCCGCTAATTGAAGTTCTGTGACAGAAAGATTGCTGTCAAGACGAAGATCACGTGTTGTCTGACAGTTACGCGTAAATCGAAGACAGTATGCAGTAACACGTACAAATTTAGTAAAACTAGAAAAATTATTAAAATCAATAACATTATTTGTTGAGACTGCACATGAAATATTATTCTTCCGTCGTTCTGGAATATCATTATGATCTGTATCTGGTTCTTCCGAAATTAAATCTACTGATGAGTAGAGAAACGATGGTCCCTTCCAATATAAGCTAGCGTTTAAAATTTCTGAAGGAAGTAACCCTCTTGATAAGAAATCAGCAGGATTGTCTTCGCTTCTGACATGTTTCCAAGAATTGGTCTCAGTATTGTCTTGAATTTTGGACACTCGATTTGCGACAAATGTTGACCAATGAGATGAAGGTGCTCTTATTCACGCTAATGTAATAGTTGAATCAGAGTAGTAGGTGATTGAATCTATCTGAATCTGTAAAGCAGTCACAATTTTCTTGCACAATTCCGACAATAGCAAAGCTCCACACAATTCGAGTCTTGGCAAAGATGTCTTCTTCAGCGGTGCAACGCGTGATTTGGAACTAACTAAATTTACTGAGACATTACTATCAGTATCAACTGACTTGATGTAAATACAGGCACCATATGCAGATTCTGATGCATTTGAAAATCCATGCATCTCGATTCTTGTAACGTGTGTTTCTTTGGGTAAGATATTTCGTTAAATATCTATTTGCGATATCGATTGTAAAGATTCTTGAAAGCTAATCCACTGTTTTAGCAATTCTTCAGGAACCTCTTCATCCCAACCAATCTTACAACTCCACAGTTGTTGCATGATTATCTTAGCCCTCACTATGACTGGTCCAATAAGCCCCAATGGATCAAATATTTTTCCTATAGCTGATAAAATTGTGCGTTTTGAATGTTTCACACTCGTCTTGTTGTAATCGCCTAATAAAAATTGAAATGTGTCTTGCCTTGGGTTCCAAATAAGACCAAGAGTACTCACAGTTGCATCGTTAGTGATCATGAAACAATCGTCACTTACATCCTGATGTAGTAAATTTGATAAAATATCAGGATGGTTTGCACTCCACTTTCGTAAATTAAAACCTCCTCTATGTGCTACGGTCGTCATATCCTTTTGAAGCTGTTTAGCATCCTCTAAGGTTTTTGTGCCAGTCATAAGGTCATCAACGTAAAAATCTTCTATGAAAACCTTTGATGCTTCTGGAAAATCATGTTTTTCATCTATCGCAAGTTGTTTCAATGCTCTCGTAGCTACGTACGGAGCACTTGCTGTACCATATGTCACTGTTGTTAATTCAAATGTTTTGATTGGCTCATTTGGCTGTTCTCTCCACAAAATTCGCTGTAATTTCCACTGTGATGGATGCATTTTAACTTGCCGATACATTTTTTCAATATCTGCAGTCATGACGTAGGAATGTGTTCTAAATCTTGTTACTATACTAAACAGGTCTGACTGGATTGTAGGTCCAACAACTGAAATGTCGTTTAGCGAAAGATCTGAAGTGGTTTTTGAAGACGCATCAAATACTACTCGTAGCTTTGTTGTCTTAGATTGTTCCCTTACAACCGCATGATGTGGAATGTAATAACACTGGGTGGATTGCAATTCATTCAATGGAACCTCTCGCATGTGACCAAAGTCTATATACTCCTTCATAAACTGCACATACTGTGATTTTAATGGTGGGTTGATTGAAAAACGTCTCTCAAGTGTAGTAAATAATCTTCGCGAAGCGTTCTTCTTAGATTTGCCGAGATCACTTACATCACCTTTTAAGGGTATTTTCACACAATATCTTCCATTTACATCTCTGGTTGTAGTGTTCACGAATAAATCTTCACAAAATTTGTCATTTCCGGTATGATGTTTTTCACCCTTGCACTCTTCTAATTCCCAAAATCTCTGTATATTTCTGTTAATTTCGTCTAGTGTAGATAAAAAACACGTAGTTGCTAGATTTGATGTAGTGTTTACATTCATTTTGCCAGAAATTATCCATCCAAACACCGTATTTTGTAATGTATAAGATGAATTCGAAAACTTCAATTTACCTTCATGTAATAAGTCAAAAAATAAATCTGCACCAATAAGCATGTCAATTTCATTGGGCTGATTAAATTGAGGGTCTGCTAATTGAATGGTTTGCGGAATGTTTAAGTGAGCTGTTTCTATTGTGACCGTAGGTAATTGTTGAGTGATGTTTTTGAGAATTATACAATCAATAGTAGTCGAATATGAAGTTAATCTAGATTTAATGATACACTGAACTATATTTGAAGTTTGAGTGGATGATTGGCCTATGCCATGGACTTCAAACATACTATTCTTGATAGAGAGATTTAAAGTACGCGCTAACCTTTCAGTTATGAAATTTGATTGAGAAGCACTATCAATCAACACACGGCAAAGATGAGGACAACCTCTATGATCTAGCACTGAAATTACTGCTGTTGAAAGCAAAACGATAGATTTTTGTTGATCAGATGTCACGTTTGAAGTAGAAACAGTGGTTTGTTCTACAATTGGTTTAGAAGGTTTGTCACCTTGAGTATAAATTTGATTTTCTGAATCCCTTGAGTCAGATTTATTACGATGTAATAATGTATTGTGTCTCTTGCCACAAAGTTTGCACGAGCCTGACTTACAATTAGTAGATTTGTGAGAGCTCTTAAGACAATTGAAACATAAATCGCGTTTCTTTACTTCTTTTTCACGGTCTGAGCTTGGAAGTCCCTTGAAGACCTTACAAAAAAAAGAATTGAAAAGAACAATCTTTTGTAGACACATGACAGTTCGTGGAAAATGTATGATTTTTAAATGTCGGCTTGAATTTCTGAGACTGGATGTGGTTCACAAAATGTGGATTAACGGGTGTATGTTTTTGCAATTTGTTGTATTCAATTGATTCTAATACCTGACACTTGTGTTGTAAAAATACTTCCAAATCGGACATAGTAGGTAACGCATCCTTTGTTAGTGTGTTTTCCCACTCACGTAATGTTACTGGATCTAATTTGGTAGTAATTAAATAAATTTAAAGCGTGTCCCAGTGTTTTGTGGGTTGCCCTAAACCAGAAAGGGCACGAATGTGTTTTAAGGCACTATCTAGAAGTTTGCGTAAAGAAATTGAATTTTCTTTATCATTTTTAGCAAGACTGAACAAAGCATTTACATGTTTGTTGATTAAATAACGCTTGTTGCCAAATCTGTCATTTAACAATTGCCACGCAATGTGATAATTTTGTGCGGAACTTTCTAAAGCTTGAATGACTTCAAAAGCTTCACCCTTTAAAGAAGCCTTTAAGTAATTAAACTTATGAATATCCGGTATTTCCCTTAAGTGAATGAGTGATGTAAATGGGTCACGAAATGAGAGCCATTCACCATAGCTGCCATTGAACGTAGGAAGTTGGATATCTGGGAGTTTCACTGATATTGGTTGCGTAATTACTGGCTTATTTTCAATATTGTTGTGACAGTTTCTAAGGTCATGATCAGAAATGAAATTTTGAGCCGCTGACATTAGTGCAAAATATTCTGCCTCAAAATTGTTTCTTTGATCTGACTGATCATCAGATTC
This sequence comes from Catonia carolina, assembly GCA_035578175.1. NCBI lineage: Eukaryota > Metazoa > Arthropoda > Insecta > Hemiptera > Achilidae > Catonia > Catonia carolina. The sequence continues at coordinate 21,293,599 of JAQMRL010000003.1, read as the reverse complement.
GTCAAGTAATTCAATTTGTAATTGTACTTTATCGAATTCATACCAACACTCCTCTAATTTTGATAATCGCAGTTTTAATTGACTAATATCTGCTGCACAAGAAATTCTACTAAAATATGTTTTAAATCTAGTTAATTTTGCTTTAACTAAGCCACGTTCCTTCACTAATAGCTTGAAATCACTCATTATTGTTGATATACTAGGTGTAAAATATGTGCATTAAATGAATGTTAATAACACATGAATTGGGTGAGTATAAGAAATCTAAATAGTAGCAACAATGTAAAATAAATCAAATAAATAATTATCTATTTATTCCAGCAAATTATGAGCTACGCCCTGAATGTTTTACGATTTGGTAATGCTGAATTTGTGAATTTATGAATAATTACCTAGCTATATTGTTTTTAAATGTTATTGTGCATCAGTATATTAATTATGAAATGTGTTGATTTTGTAAAAATCAGCTGATTAACAATGAACTAGAAGTTGTTGTTTTGCACAAAAATAACAAATTTATTACAAAAATATGTTATTTACCACAGTTTGGATTCGGTTGGAGTAACCAAAAAATGGTTAATTGATTGAGTGTTGAATAAATACACAAAATAAAGGATTCAATGTATGAAATTTGAACACGTTTTATTCAACACACACGAACACAAGCGGACTGTATCACTGTTCAGCACACACTCACTCCCACCTGCGCACTGGTCCACGCACTCGAACTAGCTACGCGCATGGCAGTAGCCAGCGCCCATTAACACACACACATTTTCGCAACTCAACACATTCACACACAAATAAAACATTAATTAAATATTAACCAGGTATAATTGTTTTTGGCTTTGGTAGACCTTGCATCTTTTTTTCAAACTATGAGGGCTTGTGGTCTTTTGCCATTTTGGGTTGTACGAAGTATACATACACACATAACAAACAAAACGGACGTTGAAAACTCCCAATTCATTGATATTGTAATTTGTTTCCCCTACCACGTCTATTTTGAAACAATTTGGTTAAAAATAGGTGATGATATATGGATTGATTATTAGATTTGTGATTTGACAAATCATGGAGTATAATTTGTACTCCTTACTTCCAAAAGTGTCTTCCGTGACTACTAAAAAACCCATAAAGAAGATTAAAGGGTGCTGGAATAGGGATCTTGAATAAAAGACCGACTGAACTTGCCATTGGTCGATTTCCTCAGTCAAGATGACATATTTTCATAAATACTGCTGGTTATATTAACTTAAAGTTGTAATAAGGCCTACATCTGAATAAAGGGAAAAATTACTTATACTATAAAATAAGTAGTTTAAAAATTTGAAAGTGCCGATGCTATTTAAGTATTTGCACAAGTCAGATTATGGTAATGCAAATAACAAAATCGATTTATTTAATATTGAATTATTAAATTTGTAAAACTGCTGAGTAAGTATTAACTAGAGTTTAAAGTATCTTAATAATTAATTTTAAAAAAAGTAATTACTGAAAACTGAAAATTGGAAAAAAATTGAAAATTAATTAACGTAGAAATTCATTAAGGAAAAAATTGAAAGTTTACACACGGTGCGGTGCGGTAATACATGAAAAGTTTAACGATTTAGGAATAATTAAAATTATATTAAACAGTAACCGGATCCATTAGGATGGAGTTAATGCCTTGCAAATGGGTTCGTTCACAGCTTTTAGGATGGATGTGAGGTGGTTTTATGAATGTTATAACATTAAAGAGCGGTAATGACGAGGGGGTTGAAAGTGAAGAGCGAGGACGGTTAGGTGGTGCTTTCGTACGCATCGAAAGGGTTAGTTAGAGGTTGATATGTGGGTGGTGGTAAGAGAGGCCATGGGAGGGTACGGTGGGTACGAGTTGAAAATGGATGGATGTATGTGACGAGGTATGACCTAGATGATGAGATTTTTGTTACGAAAGGGGGTGAGTAAGACAAGACAGGGTTGGATTCATTTTGGTCAGAGAACGTGAAAGAATCGGTCACCCAATAACACAAGCACACATACGAACGCAGTCTGGTGGCAGAATAACCAACTAGAATACGTGACAAAACAGCAACCGGCTTAATTGGTCGCCGGGAGGCCAGCAAACAAACCCCCTTCAACCCTTTCAACAACTTCACTGGCGCTGTATATAACTAACCTAACTAAAAATTCCATGTGTTTCTTTTTCCCCCTTTTGTATCCTCTGTCCACTATTACTAATTCATAACCCTAACTTCCACCTAACAATCCATGGACGATGTTCATGAATGCACAGCATTATTTTTACCTTACTTAAGGTAGCCACAACAGTATACTTTAATAACAGGGTTCGTCTATTTTTGGTCCACATTTTTGTCTTATTTTGGTCCTTAATTAAAAAAGTTATAAAATAAAACAGATTTTAATTACATTTCTTTAATCATTGTAATTTAAAGTACTTAATGTTTCATATTTGTCTAGCAAAACCCCAGGGAATTTCCTGATAATGAGCATAATTTATAACAGTGTCATTACCATTGGATTAAACGAGGATTGTTTCATATTTTTATGGATAAACCTTGAATGAAAATAAGATTGACTAATTAATTTAATTACAACTGTTTAATATTATCAGTGTTAATACTTGGATAAAATATTTATAATGTAGCGTAAAGTTATTATAACACCGAAGCCTAGGTTCGTTCGGGATCGGGGTTTTATAAAAATGATAAACAGACTTTAAACGTATAACAATTTATTTATTTTACACAATTAATGATTTAACTTGACCTACTGAAAGATACAAATGGATTAGGCTACATAAATTAATTACAAATTTTAAACTTAAACTAAATTGATTACCAACGGAATGCTGTCGTTAAGAAAATCAAAAACAATCTATTTACTTGTCCATAACCACTTGTTCTGCCCATAACAGACAGGTGGAGTATCAAATTATTTACTCTCAATCTGTTAGTTACAGAGCTAAAATAAATACTTCTGTTTCTTATCACATGGTCAGCAAATAAAATGACTGAATCATTTAAGAACAGAAGAGGTAGAGGTGTAAAAGACACTAATCAGAGTTATCTCCTCTGAAAGTAATGAATTTCATTGTACAGCCAGACCCTGTGGTGAATGAAGTGAAGGTGTCATTTACAGAGTGGAAAATATGTGCTTTTCAGAGGGCCCGGCATGCTGATAAGTGTACTTTCCATTCAGTGAGGAAGGCAATGGTAAACCACCTCGTTTTACTTAGCAAAACCTCTAGAGGTTCAAACCAGCCTCTTGGCTGTTGACCTAAACAACAACCACTTGTTACTACCGCCCGTTAGACCTATTCCCACGACGCTGTTAGTCAACTAGCAGCTATTACTAGCACCAAGATCAAACACCAAGATCTTGCTTTTATACTTTACAATCTAACTATTTTCTTTTTCATTAATAATAATGTTGACGTTGAAAGAAGGTAGATAACAATGAATGATTAAAAAATATCAGACCTGACAGGTATCGAACTCGTTACACCAATCAGACCGTCCACAGCATCAAGAAAAGCGTTCGAAGAACGAGTACTTTTGTTATTTGTTAAAATTAGCGCCTGGTCGTTAGTAACTACAAAGGACTAACGAATAGTTACGGTGGAAATTTGTTGATTCTAAAGCAACAAAAAAAAATCTGGTGTGAAACACTCACACGACTTTCTCTTGCCAATGCAAATAAGTAACAATAAAACATTACAGATATTTATTTTTTAATAAGTAATAAAACATTAGAAATAAACAAAAAACGTACCTCAAAAAACATAACCTTATTTTAATCATGAGTGAAAGACACAAAATGAAATCGACCTCAGTTTGGCTTAGAAAAACGGAAAATCACTCTTTCACGCTAAACTAGGTTCTGTAGAGAAAAATGCTTTAAATAAAAGTTGTAGATCTTTTAATTTTATATGAATTTGGTTTTATACACTTTTGTCGTAAAATGAGTACTAAAGCCGAAATGTTATAAAAATCGATTTTTCACACATTTTCGTGAGAAAAAAACAGAAAATTGCTAATTACCACTAAACTAATCAAAAAATGTTATACAAAAAAATGTTTGAAATTAAAGTTGTAGAACTTTAAATTTTCTACAAAATTTATTATGTACATTTTTGCGCTGAAATGCATAATAAAGCCGCAATCTTAAAAAAACAATTTTTGTACGCGAAAACAGCCTGACCAAGAATTTCAGCAAACATGGCGCCTACCCTGTCTTGTAGAGCATAAAAAATTTAGTAAATCAGGTGATTTTAAAAAAAATCGTAGGACCAGTTTTTGAGAAAATCGCAAAAAATTACACGAATAAACTACTACTTCCGGTTGACCGATTTTGATAAAAATGTTCGTGTCGGGTCCGGTAGTGGTATAAAACTTAAGTTTTAAGTTTCAAGTTCGTACGATGTTCCGTTCTTGAGATATTCTGTTCACACACAGACACACACACACACACACACACACCAATCGCTGAAAACATGTTTTTTGGGTTCAGGGGGTCCGAAAACGTGTAGATCCGGTAAAAACTCGATTTCGAAAAATCGACATGAAAACAATACTTTCCTTCCTATATATTCATATAGGCAAGAGAAAGTAAAAATCGAACAATTTGGTTAAAATTTTCAGAACATATCGAATTAATTTTCACGACTAAGGCTCTCTTATTTTTATTATCTACAGCTCTTTTAGGTTATTCCAATAACTTTTTTACAAATAATAATTATTCTGATATAGCCTATATATGCAGACATTATACGTAGGTATTATTATTTTATTTTCACTTAAATGGTTTCTTTCATATTTCATCGAGTTGACTGATTGAAAACTCTTTCATAGCGCAGGTTTTATCGAGAGGACGTACAAATTGTAGTTAATGTTACATAATAAAAAGAATTCAGGTATTTGTACTCTTTAAAGTACAATGAAATTAAATTTTTTTGTTAAACGAGAGAACGAACTTTGTTCAATAAAATGGAAGCCATATACTTCTTTGTCTCATTCTTTTTAAAAATTATAACTTTATAAATTTTCTTTGATTTTTTTTATAAACGGTTGGGATATTATTATAATATGAGTTTGTTAACGTGCTCTAAGTAAAAAGTACATATTTGTATTAAAATAGTCAGTTTTTTTTAGAGTAAGGCTGCACTTGATTAATTCCAGGCTATAGAATTAAATTTAAATGATTAAATTATTTTTTTACTTTCTCTAGCTCAAATGAACATTTGTATTTCAATAATCTTTATATTACATAACCCATCTAAGCATTAAAACTTTTTAGAAGAAAATCCATCCGTCCATGTACGTTATTCGTTATAGAGAAACAACAGCTGTTACTTCGTTTTGGTTGAAGTTTGAACCGTAAAGATTTGTTTAACCAATCTCCGAGGGCTTTTTGATACTAGCCTTACAGCATCTAAAATAAAAGTGGATTTCTTCTTCTTCTCCTTCATCTTCGAAGGATAATGTCTCGACCTGTTTCGGATCCCTTCTGAGAGGGCTCCCAATATCTCGCGTGCCACCTAGCTTATACGAAACCTCTATCACGGAAACCTATCGGAAATTATCTTAACCAGATGCTTACACCACTTTCTCCTATAACCTCTGATCCTGTCACCCATGAGCCAACCTTTCAGTTCCTACTTTAATCTAATGTAAAATTCTGAAAATCAAATTTTCTCAAAAATACCTTTAATAATTTTTATTACCCATCTCTCATTTGTAGGCTTACAATAAGTCCTGGATTAGCCCAGACAGTCTGGGATTTAGGGAAGTGTCCGGGATTAACGAATATCCGGGATTTTTGGATATCTGTGTAAAGGACCGGTGGCCGGGAAATTTCACTGTTTTTATTTTTAGATATAGAGGTTTATAACATTGTATGCAGCGTTGCTAGACCATAAAAAGTTAATTCAATGATGTCTTTTGCGGACTTTTACGAAAAATTAAAGCTGATTAGGTGTTCCTTGGAAAAGTACTATCATCTGAGAAAAATATCACAACCGTCCAAATCCAGGGCAAGAAAATAATCCGATGCTACAAATATTGTAATCGCAGGACCCAGTTCTGAGTAAATGTTCGGATGTTTTTGTGCCTACTTTTAGTTAACATTATTATTCTAATAATAATTACTTAGAAATGAATAATTAATCAATGTATTTCAGTAGAAAAGATAATTTTTAAATAAACAGAACATTTTTTTCATGTTATTTACTAAAAAAACACCCGTTCAAAAAAAATTTCCGGGATTTGAGTCCAGAAATTATGGTAAGCTTACTCATTTACTCATTTTCTCTCTGCCCAAAGAGAGGGGGTTAAAATGATATTTGGTAAAATCTGTGAGAATCTCCAGTTCATTTCAAAAAAATCAAGTTTTCTCAAAATTACAGTGTCAAGGTAAATTTTAATGTTGCACGAAAAAGTATAAAAGGTTCAACTTCATTCACTCAGCAATCATGAGTAACCTTTCAATAACCCTTCTTAATCCTAGTTCCTCAATCTTTTCTTCCCTCTCTTACTTCTCCTTTCTTTGTTTCTTCAACCAGGCGGTTGATGGGCCAACAATCTTCCTCTTTCCGTAGTCTCTTCAATTCCTTATAGTATTTTCTTTCCTTCCTCACTTAACCATATACAGTTTTATGTCATATGTCTCGGTCTTCTTTTCGTAGCTCGATCTTTCATCAGTTTCTCAAACAGGTTGGTGAACCAGATAGAATGTCGCTGTAAATCTCCAATCAAGCCATTTCTTCATTCTTTTATTGTTTCTAATATGGTTTTCCTTCTTCACCTGTTTTTTCATTACAATCTGATTAATCACTTTATCTCTTCATGGAATCAAGCATTCATTCTCCACCAACACCATATTTTAAAGATTTCCAGTTTTTCCTATTTACGTTTCACGGAGTCTATGTCTCCGAGGCAGAAAGTGATACATGCCTACTTCAAATAAAGCTTCTACTTTCTTGTTTCCAGAGGAACATTTATTGATATTAGTTGTCTTTTCTTCTTGAAGAATGCTTTCTTTGGCTTTTCCTATTCGACTTTTTATGTCTGTTGTCCACGTGCCATCAGATGTTACAGAACTTTCCAGATGTTTACATAGAATAAGTATTACTTGTGCGAGTTTTTTACTTTCAAACCATACCTCAGTTTTCTGTGTGTCGTCTCAGGAGCGATTCTCTCTTATTGACCGATATTCCTTTTTATTAATTAAAATTTCTCATAAAATTATTACTTAAAGTAATTTAAATTATTTTCTTTTGCGTTATAGTGAACTGTATCGTACAAACAAAGCATGTAATTCTTTAAAAATACCTATATAAGTGGCTTAAAATTAACATAGTTATATTACAGTGTGCTAGTAGTACACAAACGACTAAATTTAAATACTATTCAAATTCTATAATTCTCAACGCATAAAATAACTATTAAACAATAAATAGTTGCCGACTTAAAAGAAATTACTATTAAAAAATCGAAACTATAAGTTTGCATGAAAGCTTGTAAGCTGATAAGATGCATTCTAGTCCGCTATTAATTATAATCTAACACGCAAAAATAAATATTATACTAATAATTAAATTGTAAAAAGTTTAATGCATTACAATCTCGATATTTTACTACTTTTGTGAACAAAGAACTCCTGCTGTAAATTATTAAAAAGGTTGTATTTATTTATTTAAATCAACAATGTTTTTGCAATTAGTAGCTTCTCGTACATCGTTCACTATACTAAGTCCAGTTGAGTTATGAAACCCTTTACGTACTTTCAGATGAGATAATTTCATAAGAGTCATTCGTGTATACTTTTTTCGTTTCATAAGTAATGCAGCTAATACTTTTTTCGTTTCTAATACTTTTTTCGTTTCATAAGTAATGCAGCTAATCATTTTATTGACCACAAAAGCTGAAACAGAACTATAGTAGCCACTGCTTATGATTATCATGTTGGTATTCCGAATTTTTGATCGTGCTAATTGGCAATCATGATATCTGAAAATCGCATTAATCTGATCTGGAAAACTGAAACATGGTCGTAAATTATGGATGGGTTGTGGTAGGCCTATGTTTTTATGCGAAATAATAATTTCTATTTGTTAATACTATCGTAGCATTGGGCTAGAAATGGTTAAAGTGAAATAATTAAGTGAGACCTGGATTGTTTGTAAAGAGTATATTGTTATGCGTTACTAGTATTACTACCTGGAATGGGTGCAGTAGTGGTGTGGGCTCTCTTGTCGTTTCTTGTTTTCTGTTGTTATTAAGTTTTATACAATGTGTAGTGTTTTCTAATTTTTATTATTGTATATATCCTTATAATGATTTATTTACAAAATTTATCAGAATTTCTTTGTTTTGCTGTTTCTCGTATAACCTACTTGTTTATTATTGCTTCCAGAATTCGTAAAAAGCCTTTGTACTTGTTTTATCTGTTTACTACTTCATCTTTCTATCGCTTTCTAGAAACCTAATAGGGTAAAAGAGTCAGTTGTCACTCTTTTTGTTGGTGAGTCAGTTGAATTCAAACAGTTCTAGTTGTCATACACAGTGCTATTAGTGTGAATACATTGTATGTTAAGAAAAAATTTGGGGTCTTATACGTTTTCTGTATGCCACATCAAATCCGAATTCCCTGAAGGGTTGCACACTTGCTCATTTCTCCCACTTCCTGCCTTACTGAATATTCTTACTGAGACAGACACACTCACGCACGAGTACACACGTCCTTCCCAGTCCTAGTATTGTACTATGTTACACGTTCTGTTGTTTTATTTCATGTTTTGTTTTATTTTGGTATTACTATAAAGTTATCTGCCCATAACAGACAGGTGGAGTGTCAAATTATTTACACTCAATCTGTTAGTTGCAGGGCTAAAATAAATAGTTCTGTTTCTAATCACATGGTCAGTCAATTAAATAACTGAATCATTTAAGAACAGAAGAGGTAGAGGTGTAAAAGACACTAATCAGAGTTATCTTCTCTGAAAGTAATGAATTTCATTATACAGCCAGACCCTGTGGTGAATAAAGTGAAGTTGTCATTTACAGAGTGGTAAATATGTGCTTTTCAGAGGGCCCGGCATGCTGATAAGCGTACTTTTCCACTCAGTGAGGAAGGCAAGGTAAACCACCTCACTCCTCGTTTTACTTAGTAAAACCTCTACAGGTTCAAACCAGCCTTTCGGCTGTTGACCTAAACAACAATAAAGTTAATGTTTTTAATTATTTTATATTTTTTTATTAACCGGTTACTTATAACTTATTCTGATTATTTGCATTATATTTTACATTTAATTATTATAACCTTACTCTTACATTATATTTTTTAATTATTTACATTGAGAAGAGAAAGTTGTGTGAGTGTTTTACACGGACTTTTTTAGTTGTCACATCTTCTGGGATTATGTAACAACCCCCTTTTCCTGAAGGAACTCTGCAGCATCTTCCTCCGTTCGAATATTATTTAGTAACTCTACAAAATTCATAGCAGACTGTAGTAACTAACTGTGAAATGGGAGTGTAGTTGACATTACGCAGGAATATTGCTAGTCAGATTGGTGCGCTAGACGCAGGAGTGGGAGAATTGTGTAACCCTTCAGGGAATTCGGATTTGATAGTGGCATACAGAAAACGGAAAAGACCCAAAATTTGCGTTGTGTACACATTGTATTAGGTTGTAGACTAGAAGTAATTATATATTTTAATTTCATATAAAAAATTTAACTAGAAGTTAAATGTAAAATTATTATTATTGTTAGTTGTTAGTTTAAGTTTGACATTTCTGTAATTGATTTTATTAAAATAACTTGATTGTAATGTTTTAGTAATCAAAGTTTAATAATTAAATTGTTATTATTAAATTTTGTCAATAAATAATTGTTAAAATCCATTAAGGAGTCTGTTTATGATTTATTGTACGTAGACTCCGAACAAATCTAGACATTGGTGTTACAGTAAATTTTCCTTTATTTTTACTTTCTCTTGCCTATATGAATATATAGGAAGGAAAGTATTGTTTTCATATCGATTTTTCTAAATCGAGTTTTCACCGGATCTATAAGTTTTCAGACCCCCTGAACCCAAAAAAACATGTTTTTAGCGATAGGTCTGTGTGTGTGGGTGTGTGTGTGTGTGTGTGTGTGTGTGTGTGTGTGTGTGTGTGTGTACAAAATATCTCAAGAACGGAACATTGTACGAATTTGAAACTTGAAACTTAAGTTACATACTACTACCGGACCCGACACGAACATTTTCATCAAAATCGGTCAACCGGAAGTAGTAGTTTATTCGTGTTATTTTTCACTTTTTTGCGATTTTCTCAAAAACTGGTCTTACGATTTTTTTTTAAAATCGCCTGGTTTACTCAATTTTTTATTCTCTACAAGATAGGGTAGGCGCCATGTTTGCTGAAATTCTTGGTGAGGGTGTTTTTTTCGTAAAAACGTTGTTTTTTTAATATTACGGCTTTAATATGCATTTTAGCGCAACAATAATAAAAATTGTAGAGAATTTAAAATCCTAAAACTTTTATTTCAAACAATTTTTTGATAACGCTTAGTTTAGCGGTAATTAGCGATTTTCTGATTTTTTTCTCACGAAAACGTGTGAAAAATCGATTTTTTTTAAAGATTTCGGCCTCAGAATGCATTTTACGACAAAAGTGTACTATATGATAAATTTTATAGGAAATAAAAAGATCTACAACTTTTATTTATAGCATTTTTCTCTACAGAGCCTAGTTTAGCGTGAAAGAGTGATTTTCCGTATTTTTAAGCCAAAGTGAGTTTGATTTTCATTTTGCGTCTTTCACTCATGATTAAAATAAGGTTATATTTCTGAGGTTAGTTTTTTGTTTATTGTTAATTATTTGCACTGGCAAGAGAAAGTTGTGTGAGTGTTTCACACCAGATTTTTTATTATTGTTTACTGAGTCACATGTGTACCGCCAAGCTTGGCAGACCCGTTTATATAGTGGTCAGCGCAATTGGCTTCTATATATAATGCAGTCCCTGGTTTGATTCCCAGCCTGGTCTGGCATTTTTTAAACTTCATTTTCATCAATCACCCTTAGTCTTCAGTATTAGCCTTTGTGTAAATAACTGTCATACGTTGAACAAAAACATGCTTAGCTACTCTTCTAAGAAAGAGGGATATTTTCAATGTGTGGGTACTGTATGATTTATTGTACCAAAGATATATCCACTTCACATATTATTTTTTAGTTTATGGGGTATCGACTGCCGTAGTCATTACCCACTGTCATTGTTTCCTCCCGGTACTGTGACACTTCGTCAACAGAACAATTATGAAAACTTAAAAATTTTGTAGTAGGTAAAGATACATTTGTATATGTTTGAACAGCTTTAGAGTATGAAAAAACGTGATCATACTGACAGAGAAAATTCAAATTCATGATTAGATTACGCTTTATTATATTTGATCATAATAAACGCCTGATCGCATTATTCAGTAAATGCAATAAACGGAGCTTATTGTATTTTTCATAATCCTGGAACAATCAGGTCATTTACAGTTAGTTTAACCATACTCTTGTCTTTGACGGACATTAAAATTAAATTTGTAATAGGCCTATTTATATTTTCTGTTACATTATACTTGTGTTGTTGTTTATGTCATCAGCCGAAAGGCTGGTGAACCTCTAGAGCAGTGTTTCCCAACCGGTGGTCCGCGGACCAAAGGTGGTCCGTGAGAGCCTTCGGGGTGGTCCGTGAAAGTCCGGTGACTACTTATGAAAAAGTAATATTTTCCCGTGATTAAATCAAAGTTACGATTTTCATTAAATAAGATTAAGTAAATACATTCAAAATTCAGATTAAGTAAAGGTAGAAGAGTTGTGGTGTAAGAAAGCCCTGGTCTTCCCCAAGATTCGGCAAGTAGCTTTGCGGTATATTGTGATTTTTTCAACCACTTATTTGTGTGAGCAGGGGTTCTCTAGTTTATTGTTAATTAAAAACAAAAAACGAAATCGGCTAAGTGTAAGCAGTGATTTGAGAGTAGCTCTTAGCAAGAGCCTAAAACCTAAAATTCCTCAGCTAGTCAGAAAGATTCGTGCACAAAAGTTGTATTGAAATTTTCATTTCATTTTTTAATTTCATTGTTATTTTCGACTAAGTTAATTCTGTATTCCTTATTTTATTAAAAGACAATTTACAATTAAAATATTTTTACTTTTTATGATGTACAATGTAGCCTAATTTCTGAAAATAACAATTATTTATAATAATATTATTATTTTAATTATTAATTATTAATTATTATTTTATTATTATTATTATTATTATTATTATTATTATTATTATTATTATTATTATTATTATTATTATTATTATTATTATTATTATTATTATTATTATTATTATTATTATTATTATTATTATTATTATTATTATTATTATTATTATTATTATTATTATTATTAGCGTATTCTCCCTTAAAGGAAGGCGATAAGCAAACTGAATCATTTTTTTTTCTTGTTGTTCTTTTTGTCCACCCAGTACTCTCGCATCCGTTTTGAGAAAGCCTGTTTCCTTTCTTCTGACCACTTTGGCCTGTGCTGCTTCTGCTTTGGCTGCTCTGGCTCTATCTCCCATCTGTCCACCTTGTTCCTAAATATGTTCCTATCTGCGATGTCTTGTTCTGTTATTTTCGCTTTCCTGAGATCCTTATAGATTTCACTTATCCACGGTGGCATTTTTTTGAGAGACGTTGTATACTCCAATATTTTTCTTGTTAGCCTGTTTTCTGGTAACCGCTATATGTGTCCAAAGAATTTCATACGTCTCTTTCTAATGAAGCTGACATTATTATTATTATTATTATTATTATTATTATTATTTGTAATAATATTTTCTTAATTAATAATGATAGTTTGTTCCTGAAAATTTGTTTTATTTAATCACCTTTTAATTTGGTTACAACTGATAAGATATATGCAATATATATATTATGTTAATATAATGGGTGGTCCGTGGTAGTTCACTTTCAGGCTGAGTGGTCCGCAGACCACTGCGAGTTGGGAACCACTGCTCTAAAGGCTTTACTAAAAACATGTGAGTTGGTTTACAATTGCCTTCTTCAATAAGTGGAAAAGTATCCTTATCAGTATACCAGGCTCTCTGAAAAGCATCTATAGTTCGTTTGTTTTAGGAAGAAGCTTGTAAGGGGAGGGTGAGTAGGTAGAGTACGGATAGTTTCAAAGGGGAAAGTGTTGTCTCCTTCTCACTTAATGATCATTCCCTCTCTTTCTAACCGTATACTATGTTACAACTACGAGGTGCTTCCCCCACCACTAAACAGAACGGCTCAGTGGCACAGAGCGTTGGAGGGAAAGCTTCAAGCTAGAACAAATGACCTGTACCTTCTACCCTGCAAATGACACCGTCACTTCATTCACCACAGGGTCTGGCTGTGTAATGAAATTCATTACTCTCATAGGAGATAACTCTGACTAGCGTCTTTTACACCTCCATCTCTTTTGTTCTTAAATACTTCAGTCATTTAATTAGCCATGTGATAAGAAACAGAACTATTTTTTTTTGTAGCTCTGAAACTAACAGATTGAGTGCAAATAATTTAACACTCGACCTGTCTGTTATGGGCTGTACATTATACTACCACACTTTATGTGTTGTTGTTGTTTAGGTCATCAGCCGAAAGGCTGATTTGAACCTCTAGAGGTTTTACTAAGTAAAACGAGGAGTGAGGTAGTTTACCATTGCTTTCCTTACTGAGTGGAAAAGTACACTTATCAGCATGCCGGGCCCTCTGAAAAGCACATATTTTCCACTCTGCAAATGACACCTTCACTTCATTCACCACAGGGTCTGGCTGTATAGTGAAATTCATTACTTTCAGAGGAGATAACTCTGACTAGTGTCTTTTACACCTCTACCTCTTCTGTTCTTAAATGATTCAGTCATTTGATTGGCTGACCATGTGATAAGAAACAGAACTATTTATTTTAGCCCTGCAACGAACAGATTGAGTGTAAATAATCTGACACTCCACCTGTCCGTTATGGGCAAACACTTTATGTAGGTAATGTAATAAATATTAATGCCTATAATTTATGACGTAATGAGGATTTAATGCATTGAATATTTTCGATGTAATGATGGTAAAATCCATTAAGAGTCCCTTTAAATTCTACGTAGAATACAGACTAGTATTGAAGAAGAAACTACAAATCTAATGAAAGTTAAAAAGTTATTCATTAAAAAGTAAAGAATACAAGCAAATAAATATAACTTTTGTAAGTTATTATTAGTTATAATAACAATAAATAACTTTTAGTTAAAAGTGACTTACTTGTATAAACTTTACTTATTTTTCATTCTAGCAATGGTTTTAAAATGTCAGGCGATGAAATGAGAACGCATAAATGTTGAAAGAAAAGTAGGAATAACGTTCTTTCTGTATTTCTGTCTCTTTAACCCGGCGTTATTTCCTCTTCGTCCAACTTTTAAGCTGGCTGTGTTGTTAATGCGGTTATTGGAAGTGTACACCCCTCGCCTGCTCATACTTTTCCGACCCATACCATATCTCTTGAACAACATCCCTGGAGCCAGCCCATCGCACAAGCCAAGCCGCCTGTTTAAGATAATAAGAGACGTTACAAGCATGCAAAGCACGTCTGGTCCTTCGTGCAGTTTCTGAAGTGTTGAGACTCCTTCTTCTTCTTCTTTTTCCTCTCTATCTTCCCTTCTAGTAAAGATCTTCTTCGTCTCCTTCTCGGTCAAAGTTCGTCTAAAACCCACCGCATTCCTCATTTATATCCATACTTTTAACTGTTGTTCTTACACTTAAACCCGTTTTCTTCGATACTCTACTATCTTTTGAAACACAATTATCTTTTGTTATCTCTACAAAATGAACATTTTACTTTACTAACATGCCGCCTTGTACTGACATTTAACTCATTTCAAACAAATAAGCCTAATATTTAAATGTGACATTCATTTAATATAATACAGTTCTTTAACTTTTTATTTGCTTTTACGTAAAACAAATTCGATTTTTATTTTTTCCTTCCGTTTTAAAAATAATGTTATTTTGTCTATCTATCTTTGTTTGTTTTTATTTACAAAAAACCGTGAGAAATCATCTAATTTATTAGAGCTGTAATATATTTTTACTTTTTCTTGTCCTGTATGAATATGTAAGGAAGGAAAGTATTGTTTTCATGCCGATCTTTTAAAATCGAGTTTTCACTGAATATTCACGTTTTCAGGGCTCATGAACCCAAAAAAGAAAACATTTTTAGCGATTGGTCTGTGTGTTCACGCGCGCGTGCGTGTGCGTAAACAAAATATCTCATAAACGGAAGATAGAACGAAGCTGAAACTAGGTTAACTTAGATACTACCACTATCGGACCCGCGGCTAACATTTAGGCTTAGTAGTGTATTCGTGTGGTCTTTCTTTATTAGTTGTTATTTGAATTGTGAGTGGAAAGTTTTGTCGGTCCGTTTGAAATATGTAGTATCGTTACGGGACCAGCCCTAAATTATGTTAATTGTGCGTGTGGGTACAGGTAGTTGCAAGTGATTGGGCTCAGGTAAATCAATTGTTTTGATTGTTGTGTGACAGTGACTTAATTATATAGAAAATTAAGATATTATGATTATGGTCAAGTTTAGTTTAAGCTTAAGTTTTGTAACTTATGTAACTCTATTGTATCTTGTTAGTAATCTAAGTTTAACATTAATTGGAATGTTTAATGTTCCAGTAAATAATTGTTATAAGTTTAATGAAGTAGGTTTATTTTATTTATTATACCTAGATCCCGATTAAACCTAGGCTTAGGTGTTACAATATTACACACAAAAAAAGGATTGGAAAAGACGAAAATTAGCAATCAAAAAGAGAAAACATCAGACGTGAGAGAAAAAGTCATGTAACGTGGTCCTTAGTAGGCGGAAACGATAAAAGAAGAAGAGAGATCGTGGAATTTATTTAGTTTATTTTAAAACACATCAACTCATCGGTGACTATTGCCGGTTACCAAATGATAGGTTTAAAATGTAATTATTTACAGACCCTAGCCGTAAATCGAACTCGGGACCTTCCATTTTGTAGTTTATAATGCAAATAATTCCACGGAGACAGGCAACATTGTACTTTTAGTTGGTTTGTTATAAGATTATATCTGTTATTTTGTTTTACAATGATTTTTCCAAGAAGAATTTTTGACCTCAATAGAAATATTTACTTAGGCCTACAATAGACATAAACTGTCGTGTACGTTAAGCATTCGCCGTAACTTAGAATTAATTTTTTAAATTTTAAATTAAAAAATTATGTGTGTCTGTACGCTGTTGAGTGCCTTAGAATGACTGGGAAGGCTCGTCTAAGAGGAGCAGAAAAATTTAAAAGGACGATCCTCCGAAAGATAATGGGTCCGAAGATAGTAGTTGACCAATAGAGGTTTTGAGGTCGAGAAGAACTGTACAAGGAAAATGAACAATTAATGCAATCGATTAGAAAAAGAAGACTAAAATTTTACGGACACCTGTATAGAATGGATGACAACCAGTTGACAAAATAAATATTTAAGACACTAAACTATATACCTAAGGAGTCGGTTAAATGATTTAAAGAAGTCAGAAAGTATAATGAGAAAGCCGGAATAAACGGAGAAAACTTATGGAACCGAACCAAATTCCGACAATTAATTTCTAATTACTTTCAGGGCTTCCATGAAAAGCAAAAACAGAACACCAGGTAGACAGAAGAAATGAGAAAAGCCTACAGTGAGCGAATGCTGAGAATAAGGGCTGCAAAAAGAGCTTCCAGAAGTATTTAGTCACCTCGCGTGGTCTAAAATTGGCCCTATAGGCTACGAGGAAAAAAATGAAAATTTATTGTAATTTAGCAGTGTATGGTGGTATTAATTTCGTTTTAATATAAATAATAATCCAAGGATTAATAATCTGGTGTGAAACACTCACACAACTTTCTCTTGCCAGTGCAAATAATTAACAATAAACCTAACATTGGTAATACAACATAAGAAATAAACAAAAAACTAACCTCAATAAACATAACCTAATTTTAATCATGAGTGAAAGACGCAAAATGAAAATCAACCTCAGTTTGGCTTAGAAATACGGAAAATCGCTCTTACTCTCTAAACTAGGCTCTGTAGAGAAAATGCACTAAATAAAAGTTGTACCTAGATCTTTTAATTTTCTATAAATTTGATTATATACACTTTTGTCGTAAAATGCGTACTAAAGCCGAAATGTTAAAAAAATCGATTTTTCACACGTTTTCGTGAGAAAAAAATCAGAAAATTGCTAATTACTGCTAAACTAAGCGTTATACAAAAAATGTTTGAAATAAAAGTTGTAGAATTTTGAATTCTCTACAACTTTTGTTATATAAATTTTTGCGCTAAAATGCATATTAAAGCCGTAATCTTAAAAAAACAACGTTTTTACGTGAAAACAGCCTCACCCAGAATTTCAGCAAACATGGCGCCTACCCTATCTTGTAGAGAATAAAAAACTGAATAAACCAGGCGATTTTTAAAAAAATCGTAGGACCAGTTTTTGAGAAAATCACAAAAAAGTGAAAAATTACACGAATAAACTACTACTTCCGGTTGACCGATTTTGATGAAAATGTTCGTGTCGGGTCCGGTAGTGGTATGCAACTTAAGTTTTAAGTTTCAAGTTCGTACGATGTTCCGTTCTTGAGATATTTTGTATACACAGACACACACACGCACACACAGACCAATCGCTAAAAACATGTTTTTTTGGGTTCAGGGGGTCTGAAAACGTATAGATCCGGTGAAAACTCGATTTCTTAAAATTGACATGAAAACAATACAATTTCAAACATTTTTTTGTATAACGCTTAGTTTAGCGGTAATTAGCGATTTTCTGTTTTTTTTCTCACGAAAACGTGAGAAAAAATTATTTTTTTAAGATTTCGGCCTTAGCATCCATTTTATAATAAAAGTGTATATAATCGAAATTATAGAAAATTAAAAGATCTGCAACTTTTATTTACAACATTTTTCTCTGCAGAGCCTAGTTTAGCGTGAAAGAGTGATTTTCCGTATTTTTAAGCCAAACTGAGGTCGATTTTAATTTTGCGTATTTCACTAATGTTTTTTGAGGTTAGTTTTTTGTTCATTTCTAATGTTTTATTACTAATGTTAGGTTATATTGTTAAATATTTGCATTGGCAAGAGAAAGTTGTTGAAGTGTTTCACACCAGATTTTTTAATTTAGAAAAGTATAATCACTGCATTACGTTGAATTCGAGACATGGCTTTCAACAAGGACATCTAGCGATGTTCGTTAAAATATGAATGGTCGGGACCGTAAAGTTGTTGTACATTCGTACATATTTCTTGAAAAAAATATATTTGTGGTGTCATTTCATTGTCAAAACTATTTAATATTTTTTTCTTCGAAGTTAATTTTATTAAACCTAATCAAAGATTTACATTGATTTGTCATAAATATGGTAAATTTAACTGTAAATCATAGACTAATATTAGTACTGGTATCCTAGATAATACTGCCTGAAGCTACCGGTTACAGTGTGTAAATTTCGAGTTACAAATGCCGGGCTAATTTGCAATTGAAATAATCAGTCATTTTCCATCTTGTAAACATAGGAAACTGTTAACAAACAACAACGTTCTCTATCTGTCTCTCTCGTAGTGATCCCCTTTCCCCACGTCGAATATATGTCGGTGTTTGTAACTGTATACACTCCCAAGGGGCTATTATTCAACTGCAGATTCTGATAGTGCGCTAGGCTGTGTAATAATAACCTTATAATATTCTATTTGCACAGGACGTAGAGCCGTCCTTTCTTCTTCCATTTCCACGTGTATTCAAATAATATACTCGTGGGTGTAATGATGTAGGCCTACCTAGGCCTACTGTTTTATCGGATGCTTGTTCCTGTGGAGTGATGAGTTACCCTATCGGCTTTTCCACAGAAGCTAATCTATTGAAAATTTAAAATGTTTATCTCAAAATTTGCGTTAATAATTTTTTTTTAATTTTCGTTATTGTTTTACCTATAGGCTAACCTTTGTACCGGGTGATTTTTTAGTCCTGTTACCCATTGTTAATGTCTGGTAATTTTTTTCTAAGAAAGTGATATTTTGTTTTGTGACACAAAGTTGGTAGCCCTACTCAACCGGTATAGATACGACAGTTTGAGTTGATTCTCCTTGAGTTGCGTAAAATTTTGTGCTGTTTCCAGTGGTGTTACGAACAGAATGTCTTTTACCCTAGAACAACGGGTTTTCATTCTTGAACAAATATTTTGCTACAAAATCGTATGTAAGTGTAAAAGAATCATTTCAAATTAAATTTTTTGGTGTTCCTCCACTCTATTCTAGTCAATTTCTAGGCTAACTAACTGATTTTTAGAGGCAGGTATTGTTTGCAGCAGAAAACGTAGTGGTCGACCAACTCTCTTGACAGATAACGTTAACAGAATGTGAAAACAAGATTGCTCAATTTTCCATGGAAAAGTTTACAAAAACTTTCCTCGCATGTTGATTTGTCATGTTCGAGTTCTCAGAAAGCTGCTAAAAAATTGAAATTGTATCCGTATCACATACGATTAGTTGTAGAGCTTCAGCCTCCAGATTTAAACAAGAGATTGTTTTAGGATAAAAGACATTCTGTTCGTAGCACGACCGGAAATGGCACAAAATTTTACACAGCTCAAGGAGAATCAACTCACACTGCCATATCCATACTGGTTGAGTAGGGCTACCAACTTAGTGTCACAAAACAAAATTTATTTTTTTTTAGAAAAATATTACCAGACATTAACAATTGGGTAACAGGACTAAAAAATCACCCTGTACTTATTTATTTCTAAAAGCCTACTATCCTAACGTATGTTGCTGTTTAGGTCAACAGCCGAAAGGCTGGTTTGAACCTCTAGAGGTTTTACTAAGTAAAACGAGAAGTGAGGTGTTTTACCATTGCCTTCCTCACTGAGTGGAAAAGTACGCTTATCAGCATGCCGGGCCCTCTGAAAAGCACATATTTTCCACTCTGTAAATGACACCTTCACTTCATTCACCACAGGGTCTGGCTTTACAATGAAATTCATTACTTTCAGAGAAGATAACTCTGATTAGTGTCACAGTACACCTCTACCTCTTCTGTTCTTAAATGATTCAGTCATTTAATTGACTGACCATGTGATAAGAAACAGAACTATTTATTTTAGCTTTGCAACGAACAGATTGAGTGTAAATAATTTGACACTCCACCTGTCTGTTATGGGCAGAATCCTAACGTAACGAATTCGTAATTTTTTATGAAGACGCAATTACTATTCCTAACCATTCTCTTAATTATTCGGGTATCCAAGCAGAACCTTGATACAGGCCTACTACGTTGCAAACCACTTTAAGTTTGAAGGGAAGCGAGTGTATTAGTAGTAGGGACACAGATCAAAGAAGGAAAGCGGCTAACCAAACTATTGTACTGTTATAAAAACTAAGTTCGACTGCTACTTACCAAATTTAATCTAGTAGGTATTTAAATTCCTTATAAATTATCGTTTATCTCGTCATCTTTGTTTTCATTACTTAACTCACTACATCGTTATCGTCATTAAAATTAATAATTAATTAGATTATCAATGGCATTATCAATTAAGGTTACCCAACTTCCGAGATAAATAAGATTTTACTTTTTCTTGACATGATCGCAGCTTGATTTCCATTCATCTTTTGTCATTGAACCTGCACGTTCTTCAATTAAAGTGATAGAGTCATCTAATTTGAAATTAAAGGTTTTTTGCAATAGGCTATACTCTTTTAATTAAAACCAACCAAATTTTTTCGAGCCTGGAGAATAAGGAGGCAGTATTAGTAAAACATTGTGGCCTTTCTTGACTAAAAGAGTCTATTTTGAAAAATTTAACACGCGACTTATGCAATTTAATTAACTTTTACAGTTCGATTTTGATCACTGTGCTCACGAATGTTACGTTATTTTCCAGAAGTCAATTGATCATGTCTTGTTTTTGTGAGTTTGAGTTCGGGGCACGGGTTAGTTATAGTCCAGCCTCTCTTAGTTTGCTCCGAATGTAAATAAATAATAACGTCACTGAGCATGCGCATTATATCAAAATGTGTACACGCTGATTAAAAACTAACAACAAAATACTTTCAAAAGTATTTAATTACAAAATACTTTTAAAAGTATTTTTATAAATGAAATTGTTAGGCCTACATCATATCATGACTGATGTTTTTAGTACTTTAAGTACTTATAATTTAAAAAATAGTTAACTGAATAGGAATACGACATCCTTAAAGTCGCAGACTCTAGCGTGCACCCTGTAGTAGGTGGCTTTTGTTTGTTGACAGTAGGAGCAAACTAACAACGGCTGAACTATAGATGTTTTGGTACGAAGATCCATGACGACTGGTGAGGAAGATTAGGAATTAATTTTTCTTTTACCCACCGTTCGTAATTTTCATAATTTATATCATCAAGGTAATCTCCTGTTTACAAGTCTTATATTTTTTCATCACTCATTTGCATCTGTCATCCTTCATATTTTGTTTTATTATTAGGCCTATCGTTCAAAACAGTCGGTTGTAAAACGAAGAAACTTTTTTTGGTGTAGTATCCTGTTGGTAATTCACCAACAAATTTTAATGTCACGCGAACAACAAACGAAAGTTGTTCATAAATTATATAAATCAGTTGTGTTGGCTAAAACAAAACATGGAGTTAGAAGTTAGCGTAAAATTCTTTTACGGTTATGTAATTTACTTTTGTTTACTTCAATAACAAATCTTTTTTTCTTTTAATTAAATCTCCTTTATTTTCTTATGTTTACAGTAAGACCACTTTGGGTGAAATTACTAGGTGAGAATCGTCCGCTCTCAGCCGGACAGACACATGAAATAAGCTGTGAAGTGGTTGGAGCTCGACCTAGGCCATTAATTACTTGGTTAAAAGGAAATACTCCTCTCAAAAATACCCATGAAGAGGTAAGTAAACGAAAGTTTAATTAAAGTTTTTTATTACTTTATTTTTTCTGTTTTTTTTTATGGAGTTTGTTTAGATTTTTGTGATTTATTTACAATGGATGAATTTATTAAGATCTTTTTAAACTCACTATTAATTTATCTATGGTGCCGAGTGGGAATTTTTTTGTGATAGGGAAAAATTTTGCTCAGTTTTCTGCTGAACTTTAAATTTCTTAACTTCCTGAGGTCAAAAAAGTAATTTTTTTTAAAGTTGTTTATTTTTATGCTTACGTAATTTTGTCTTCGTCAAAAACGATTAAACCTATTTGTGTTAAAACAAAAACTTAGGTTTATTCTTAATTAACCTTAGAAGGGTTTAGGAATTAGATGCGCTCTGTCCTCATTCCAAAAATCGGTTTCCTCAAAATCGCAGCCAAAACCTGCGTAAAAACCTTTATTAGGACAGCCGTATTTAGGCTATTAGTCTACTAACTAAAGACCGTTGCCCATAACAGACAGGTGGAGTTTCAAATTATTTACACTCAATCTGTTAGTTGCAGGGCTAAAATAAATAGTTCTGTTTCTTATCACATGGTCAGCCAATTAAATGACTGAATCATTTAAGAACAGAAGAGGTAGAGGTGTAAAAGACACTAATCAGAGTTATCTTGTGTGAAAGTGATGGATTTCATTATACAGCCCAGACCCTGTGCTGAATGAAGTGAAAATGTCATTTGCAAAGTGGAAAATATATGCTTTTCAGAGGGCCTGGCATGCTGATAAGTGTATTTTTCCACTCAGTGAGGAAGGCAATGGTAAACCACCTCACTCCTCGATTTACTTAGTAAAACCTCTACAGGTTCAAACCAGCCTTTTGGCTGATGACCTAAACAACACACAACAACTAAAGACCGGGTGGTGGATGAGTCACTTAACTCTACCCAACGTGAGCTGGAGCATCATCTTGATGCCAGATGAGTGATTGAAAATTAAATGGGATTGTTTGCAAGTTCCAGCTACAGTACTTCTCCCAGCAACTTTAAGTGAGTTCCTGAGTTAATTTAAATCCTGAGTTACTAAAAAATACAAGGTCCTATTAATGCACTTGAAATCCCTCTCCATGCCATAGCATCAGCCCTAACTTCAACTAACAGCTCTGTTGGATTGCATTTTGAGGATTTGAATTGTACCATTTTACAAGTATGCTGGTTAACACGTCGATTAAATTTAAAGCAATGGGTAATTTAATGGACAAATATAAAAATAATTGCATAACTGAAAACATTAATGAACAAAAATATTAAAAAAATTAGTATTGGCTACAAAAAAACCATAAATTTCCCACATCACTAGCATCTATTTATTTAAAGGAAAGGGTTCTTTTAGGTCGAGTTTACTCCATGTGTAGATTTTCTATCATCTGTCTTATTTTACCCATATTCCCAATAAATCCAGAAAAAAATTAAGGTTTTTTTATTACCTGGCTCTTTAGATATGTACCGAATAATGCCTTGTTTAATCAATTCTTCAAGAATGCCTCAAGAAAAATAATATTCATGAAGTTTTAGGGGTTTTTTTGGTTTCCAGTGAAATTATGCCATTCTGTAATCAGGAAATTGTTACCTCTTGGCTGATTCTTTTGGAGATTTGGGGATTTTATAGATTTTTTAAATGAAAAATGTCCCTGCTGGATCCCATGTCTTGAGTGATTACCACTAACCATTGCAACCCAAAATTTTCAAAATGTATTAATTTTCTTCACAGAGATTGGTTATGGCTTTTGATTTTCTGTTTTATTTATTTTCTAAAAAGTGCTTTTGGGACATATGGGTTATTGTCTTGCGTCCTTTTGATTATATACATTACATAGTCCCGATTATCTTTTCATGTATTACCACTTCTGTTCTCATATTCATAATATTTGTTTAACTACAATAGTTGAAACCCACTGGGTTGGTCTAGTGGAAGTCATCGCCAAAATCAGCTGTTTAACAGCTGATTTTCAGGAACGAAGGTTTCATGGTTCAAATCCTTGTAAAGGTAGTTACTTTTACACAGATTTGAATACTAGACAGTGGTTACCAGCGTACTTTGATGGTTGGGGTTCAATTAACCATTCTCTTTCTGGAATGGGGTTGCTAATTGTTCATAATTGAACAGAATGCAATGCACAGAAATTAGAGTTAAAAAAACAATGCTTGAACCAACCATTTTTTTAACTCCAAAGTTATATAACCCCTCTGATATTAGCAATAAAAATAATATTGCTAATTTAGAATAATATATTTTTAATGTTTTTGGTTGAAAACATGGGAAATAATGATAAATATTTTTCCACCTCCCTGAACAGAACAAATTATTTATTCTGAGTAGCATTTTTCATGCAGTGTATTTAATTAAGGATGTCTTTGTTTTTGGTAGTTGTCTTCTGATGGAAACACGACAATCAGTACATTAAGGTTTGTTCCAACTGTCGAAGATTCTGGAAAATTTTTGTCATGTCGCGCATCAACGCCAGTTATAGCAGACTCAGTTCTAGAAGATGGATGGAAACTCAATATATCACGTAAGTTATCATAATTTGGTCATTATTTAGTAACTATATACATTAATACAATATTGCTTCATTTATCTGGTTGTCTGGATTATCCAGAGCAATTTGTATTGGAAAAAAATTTATTCATAAAATCATGATATCTGTAAGGTAAAATGAGGACACGACACGGTGTCTTCACCAATTTATGTAAGGGAAACAAACGTCTCCGAACATAAAATTTAAAAAAAAACTAACTAAAGACAAGAGCTGTACCAGTCAAGACGTATCCCACCAGCCAGCTGAAATGAAATACCTCAAAACTGATACATTCGGGGGCTGTAGCACAAGGTGCAAACAAAATCTCCACCACCATGGTCAGAAGAACCAGGTATGGAAACGACCAGGAGAAACCATAGCCCAAAAACTAGAATTTACGGTAGAGCAACACAACACTAAAATGCGGAGGCGAGATAATAAAATCTATGCCGGGTCAGATAAATGATTCATTACAAAACACAAGAATATGAGTGACTTAAATGTATTTATTAATAAAAACAAATAATAACGAAAAATTATTAGCCCAAAACTGAGCTGGCCTAAAACGTAAAAATCAATAATAGCCTAGTGAATAAAATAAACTTATAAACTAACAATAGGTAATGATCAAATAAAATATTTAAACGTACATAAAACTTTTAATTACGAAGCAGAAACAAGTTCTTAGAAATGTTAAATTATCAATAAAGAAAAACAGAGAGTAAATACGAATTAATATTTTTGGAATGAAATTTTTTTTAACGGAAATTTACATTAATTAAATATGTAGGGAAACTAACAAAATCTTTACTTAAACAAATATTAATAATAAAAAAACTTTTACGTAATGAACATTAGATATTACTTTATTTAAAATAATTTACTTTAATGGTTTAAAAAAAAACAAAATGAAAAAATGTATGGTTATCCATGTTCATTGGCAAATCATCCGAAAAATTAAATCAAAACAAAACACACCAGTCCTAACAAAAGAATTAGGAAGGGGACCACAGAGTTACAGAATTAACAAAAAAAAATGTTCTAAAGTAAATAAAACTGAATTTAAAAAAATGGAAACAAAATTTTAAAGAAAAAATAAAACGGAATAAAAGAAATCCAAGATGTAGAATGGAAATTACGTAAAACAAAAATTCGGGTGATTTACCAAAGAACATAGAATAAACTAAATCTTAGTTTGATTCCTTTTTTTAAAACATAATCAAATTAAACCTATTACATTAATTAAATTTATTAATTAATTAAAAATTTTTTTTATTTTTTATTTAAAGTCCAAAAAAAGAAAGACTGAAACAGCGAAAAGGATACACGAATATCCTGAACAATGACTTAGTGTCGGGTGTAGGTTTTAGTTACAGTTAAACCGTACATCCCCGAAAATAATAGGAAATAAAAATTTAATCAAATTATTTAAATTAAAGAGAAAAATTAGGAAATAAAAATTTACATTAAATTATTTAAATTAATGAGAAAATTAGGAAATAAAAATTTACATTAAATTATTTAAATTAATGAGAAAATTAGGAAATAAAAATTTACATTAAATTATTTAAATTAATGAGAAAATTAGGAAATATGAATTTACATTAAATTATTTAAATTAATGAGGAAAATTAGGAAATAAAAATTTACATTAAATTATTTAAATTAATGAGAAAATTTGGAAATAAAAATTTACATTAAATTATTTAAATTAATGAGAAAATTAGGAAATAAAAATTTACATTAAATTATTTAAATTAATGAGAAAATTAGGAAATAAAAATTTACATTAAATTATTTAAATTAATGAGAAAATTTAGGAAATATAAATTTACATTAAATTATTTAAATTAATGAGAAAAATTTAGGAAATATAAATGTACATCAAACACCGTATTAATTGTTAACCGAAAAGATCAAGAAAACAGACAAGCCAAAATATTAAAAAAAACCAAAATTCCGAACCAAAATTTAAATTAAAAATTTCGGTATTTAAATCTAAGAAATTCAATAATGAAGTTCATAATGGATAAATTACCTGAAAAAATTCTAGGTGAAACAGTCGTCAAAGATTCCCAAGTCGAAAGTGAAAAAATTCACACGCATAAGAAAAACGTAAAAAATGACCATACTCCCCTCTCCTACTGCAGGAGGCCAATACACGAAGTCAGCGGACTCAGCGAAAAAAGGGAATAGAACGTAAATCGCGCGTGTCAAATATAA
Organism: Catonia carolina; assembly: GCA_035578175.1. NCBI lineage: Eukaryota > Metazoa > Arthropoda > Insecta > Hemiptera > Achilidae > Catonia > Catonia carolina. The sequence goes on along the minus strand of JAQMRL010000003.1, from coordinate 21,266,782 downwards.
CTAATTTGATTTATTGAGATTGAAAATAATTAAATTAAATACAATGAAAATATTTCAATAAAATACACAGTTGAATTAAAAATGAACTTTGAGACCGGAAATGCATAAATAATAAGAATCATACGATGAAATTCTTTTAAAGAAAAATTAATTTTTAAATAAAGGTTTTTATAATAATGTTAATGAAAAAAATTTATAAAATCACTACAGTATGTCCCAAAAGTAAGGTGAACATACGACTTGAAAATAATAGCAAATTTTTTATTTAAAAGAAATGCAAAATTTATTTAATCAAAATTCTAAGGGGTTTCAAAGATTTTGAAACTCCTTACATATCCCACATATAGTATTTGAACACTGCAATGTGGATACAGTACATTATAAATTGAATTATAGCCCATAAAGTATTGTGCACTTACCAAAGTTTAATTATTTAAAGCATACAGTTCCAGTATTTATTTAAACTGCTTCCAGGAGACTCCATGACTCCACTATGTTAAATTCATTACTTACCAATTCATTTTTCACCATTACTTATTTGCTTTCTTCAATAAGTGTTTCATGCAACCACTTTGATCAAATAACACACAATTTCCCTCAGCATTTTCTTAGAAGTTTTTTAATTTTTCAACCAGAAACTATTCAGAAAGGAATTCTTGTATATTGTAAAATATCAATCAAGTGGTTTTTCAATTTTTTAAACAAATTTAGATTACCACAACTTTTTAAAGCTTGTAGTAAATTATGTGTACTGTACAGTTAAAGCATTACTGCCTTGACTTGATGTATGGATGTTACTGTACTTGCTTGGTGAGTTATTGCTGGACAACATCATGGTGTAGTACTTGAAGCAGCACATTGAAACCGCACCAGCTAAACTTAAAAGGATAAAACAATAATTGTTTGATCATTCTACCTGTAAATACCTCACAAAATTAAAGCAAATAGATAAATTATTTTGGAAAAAACCTAAATAACGTGTAAATATTTGTATTTATAACACATTGTCAATTTTATCATTAACATTGTCATTAACAATTTTGTGTACTCTGATTGTATTTTTTACACATTGTATTGTTAAAATATTGTAATATTTCTACTGACCTTTATATCTCTTATTTATGTTTACCTTGTTATTATAATATGATTTTATCTTTTACTAACATGTTTCTTTTATTAATAAATCCTGCAGCCTATATTCAATCCGATTATAAAAATATTAAATTTTTTACTGACCTGTTACAGCTGCTATATCATATATTTTTTACCATATTTTTGTAAAATCCTTCTCTCTACTGACAAGTTTCAGTGGATCCACCATCATCAGAGTACAGAAAATTGATGCTAAACTTTTTAAAAAATTTGTTAAAATTTACAGATGTTTATCTTCACTCGTTTGTATAAAACTATTCAATTACTCAAATTTAAGTTCATTCATATTCTGTGCGGATAGCAGCAACAGTCAAAATTATTTCATAATTTTTACTTTCTCTTGCCTATATGAATATATAGGAAGGAAAGTATTGTTTTCATGTCAATTTTTCAAAATCGAGTTTTCACCGGATCTACACGTTTTCAGACCCCCTGAACCCAAAAAACATGTTTTTAGCGATTGGTCTGTGTGTGTGTGTGTGTGTGTGTGTGCGTGCGTGCGTGCGTGCGTGCGTGCGTGTGTGTGTGTGAACAGAATATCTCAAGAACGGAACATCGTACGAACTTGAAACTTGAAACTTAAGTTACATACCACTACCGGACCCGACACGAACATTTTCATCAAAATCAGTCAACCGGAAATAGTAGTTTATTCGTGTAATTTTTCACTTTTTTGTGATTTTCTCAAAAACTGGTTCTACGATTTTTTTAAAAATCGCCTGGTTTACTCAATTTTTTATTCTCTACAAGATAGGGTAGGCGTCATGTGTGCTGAAATTCTTGGTGAGGGTGTTTTCTCGTAAAAACGTTGTTTTTTTAAGATTACGGCTTTAATATGCATTTTAGCGCAAAACTTTATATACCGGTAATAAAAATTGTTGTAAATTTAAAATCCTACAACTTTTATTTCAAACATTTTTTTGTATAATGCTTAGTTTAGCGGTAATTTGCGATTTTCTGGTTTTTCTCACGAAAATGTGTGAAAATTGTTTTAAGATTTCGGCCTTGGTACGCATTTTACGACAAAAGTGTATGTAATTAAATTTATAGAAAATTAAAAGATCTACAACTTTTATTTAAAGAATTTTTCTCTACAGAGCCTAGTTTAGAGAGAAAGAGTGATTTTCCGTATTTCTACGCCAAACTGAGGTTGATTTTCATTTTGCGTCTTTCACTCATGATTAAAATTAGGTTATGTTTATTGAGGTTAGTTTTTTGTTTATTTCTTGTTTTTTATTACTAATGTTAGGTTTATTTTTAATTATTTGCACTGGCAAGAGAAAGTTGTGTGAGTGTTTCACAGCAGATTTTAAAATTTAATCTGTTCATTTACAAATGACTAAAAATGCATCATCTTCTGTAAGTTTTAATAATATTTTTAAAAGGTTAAGTTTCAATTTTGTGTACTCTGATGATGGTAAATTCATCGAAACATGACTATAGAAAGTAAGAAAAATAAAAAAAGTGAAAAAGCAAGTGATATAGCTGTAACGGGTTAATAGTCAAAGTAGAAAATTTTTAGAAGATGTTGTACCTTCAGTTACTTTTTTAAAACGCTTTTCATAAAAACCGAACTCATCTTCTAAAGATTGTATTTAGATTTAATATTTTTAAATTTATTTAATGTAATGATGGTGTATCCACCGAAACATTTTAGCAAAAGATAAAATCATAATAATAACAAGGTAAAAAAATATATACCTAGCAGATTCGTCCATCCAATGGTAAACTCGTGAACATGCAAATCTCACTTTTACGGGAGAGCAAATTCAATGCTTCCTTCTTTAACACTTTTCATGTATTTTCGTAACTTTACAAAGTTTGTATCTCCCTAATCGAACAAGATACATATTCACGAGTTTACTACATCATGCGTTGGGTTGTATACATCAGCCTACACTAACAAACTCATATTCCCGAGTTTACCATTGGATGGACGATATGAGAGGTTAGTAAAAAAATACATTATTTTTACGATAGAATTAATTGAGGTGGGATGCGTTGTAAAAATTTATTTGTAAACATATAGTGTGTTTATGTCCTAAGAAATATAAATAAATAGTAAATATTCTCTTACATTTTGTTTCTATAAATTTTCTAATTGTTTCCAGTTTATACAGATTTTAAATTTTCCGGATTGCATCCAGTCCCAATTATTTTGGATAAATTGCAAAGTACTGAAATGATAGAATCTTTACTTGGTCTGACAAAATAAACTTTAATTTTAAATTCAGTGTAGTACATGAAAAAAGCAACCTCAGTGCTGTCTAGGGAGTTTTAACAAAAGTTAATACCTAGACTTTTATTTTTATCAGTTGTATTGTAGTTGTGTGTTAGTTGTATGAAAAAATACTGTATTCATAATGTATTCATATCGTACTAGCTCAGCATAGGAAGTAGCCTTATCCCTTTATTCCTGTACTCTGATATTAAATAGCGAGAACAAACTGGGCAGGGCACTTCAGTCCTGTTATGTTATAATGTATGTAACTAACTACTAAAATAGTGATATTTTTTCTCACTATGTTGTAAGAAAATTTATTGTAAGTAATTACATTCTGATAAATTATTTATTTGTGTTATCAAACTTGTACATTCATGTGTTGTTTTCTTTCATTTTTTATGTTGATATAAATTAAATGTAAAATATCTTTATTAAGGGATTTATTTTATTTTAATAATTTTTTGTTGCAGATGTGCCAATAGTGTCTTTAGAATTAGGCGGAAGTTTAAATGCAAGTGGTATAAGAGAAGGAGTTGATGTTTATTTTGAATGCAATATCAAATCAAATCCTTGGGTTTACAGAGTTAGCTGGAGACATAATGTCAGTATATTATATATATATTTTTTTTAAAAAGTAGTTAATTTTATTATGGTTATTACGTAATAATGTTTCATCTTATGTAGTTGCCTAAGCCTTCACTATACTTACTCGTCATTAATTCTTTAACTTCCCAATCGCATAGAGAGCTGAAATTTGGCACACTTTTTTCCTTATTGATTCAACAGAAAAGGTAAAACATTTGCATCTTATTCAATTTTTGTGAATAAGAAAAACACATTGTAAAAGCAATATTCTAATTTTGACCATCTACTCCTGAGAAACAAAAAGAGGGCATTTACCCTAAAATAATACGTATCATTTCTGTACTGTTCTGAAGAGATACTTCAAAGAATTTATAGATCAGTATAAAAAAATGAAATGTAGGGAATCCGTTAACAATGAGGATACAGAATAATTCAGGGCAGAGTAATTATTTTGTTAAGGTTTGTTAGGGCTCTGGCTTTCACCTAAATTTTTAAGACTAAGACAAAACCTAACACTCCAATCCCTCCTGAGCTAAGTCATGTACAAATTATTCTGAATCCTGACATTGAATTCCTTGTAGGATTATCAATGGTACTCCAACTGGTTCGTTGAGGTCTGTTGGGGTACTCATCCTGCAGTCTAGCTATAGTGCCTGAAGCCAACAGGCTTGCGATGGATGCACTGAGGTGCACATTGCCTAATCATATTACTGCTATCTCTCAATTCTCAGAACTCCTGGTGATATCATCGCATCCTCAACTGGCTAATATTCAGCCTAAGGAATATTCAGATGTAATCCTGTAGATAGCAGCTTTATATTATCTGTCGCTCAACTGCTGGAGACTAAACCTAGTCTCTAAGTCTTTGTAACTTCTATGATTGGAGCACAATTGATAAGGGATTGATGCCAGTGTATACGCTGAACAAGATTCTTTTGTGCCAAAGGAAAGGGGTAGACCAAGATCAGATTGAATAATTGATTTTCCGGGAGACCTGAGAGTGATGAAAAGAGAAGACGAAAGATAGATAAAATGGAGACTCATAGTTGTAACACCAAATAGAAAGAATGAAGGAACCTTTCAAAAAAACCGTAATTCTGAAAAACTATATTCTTAAAGTGATACTCAGGAATAGTCTCTATTGGATTAGAACAGAAGAAGCAATAAACCAGTTTATCTAATGCATTCCTCTGAAGCTCAAAATAAGCCTACATGCAGTGTAAGTCCGATTGTTAGTAGGCCTATTTTTATATACATTATTAGTTTGATACCGTGAATTTATGCCCAAAACAGGCAGGTGGAGTGTTATTTTAATTGCACTCTGTCTGTTTGGTCCAGGGCTAAAAAAATAGTTCTGTTTCTTATCACATAGTCAGCCACTTATATGACTGAACTATTTAAGAACAGAAGAGGTAGAGGTGTAAAAGACACTAGTCAGAGTTATCTCCTCTGAAAGTAATGAATTTCATTATACAGCCAGACCCTGTGGTGAATGAAGTGAAGGTGTCATTTACAGAGTGGAAAATATGTGATTTTCAGAGAGCCTGGCATGCTGATAAACATACTTTTTCCACTCAGTGAGGAAGGCACGGTAAACCACCTCACTCCTCGTTGTACTTAGTAAAACCTCTACAGGTTCAAACCAGCCTTTCGGCTGATGACCTAAAAAACAACCGTGAATTTAGTTGTGTTGTGTTTGCTAAATAATGCAGTGTAGTTGACTTAAAAGTGCTGATTTGCACTTCATGGTGTTATTGCAGTTATTGTTATTGCATGGTGTTATTGTTGGTTTGCAGTTCATGGTCTTATTAATTAGTACTTCAACAGATATTTAAGTTTTTAACACAAACATATTTGATTAAACATGTTATGTTATGGAACATGCGAGAAAAGAATAAAAAGTCTGTTTTAACAGATTTTTTAATGTTTATGTTGTATTTATTTATTTATTTATTTTATTTTGCTTGTACGGCCATATTAGACCACTCAATCAATTTTTGGAGGCTTTTCTCCTAGCCCAGTAATCTCTCATCACTTGGGCTCTTCTTTCCCGTTCTGCTTCCGAATAAATCACCTTTCTCCTCTTTATTTCGATTTCTTTAAATCTAGTCTCACTTTGGTGTAATATTTTCAATTTATTCGTTTTTTGCCTTAAGTCTTGTTCTGTAATCCGTAGTTCCGCCATGTCTTCCTTGACCTCTTTTATCCATCTTGGATGTTGTTTGGATGTAATCAATCTTTCTACCAGTTGTTTTAAAACTCTGGTCTCTGGTGTTCTGAGAATGTGCCCGAAGAAGGAAACTCTCTTCTTTCTCATCTTGTCTAGTATTGAATCCGTATGTTTGTATGTTTGCTTGTTTGGTAACAGCACCCACATCCCGTCTTTCTGGTGTTTCTTACCAATACACGCTCTTAGAATCCTTTTTTCTACTTTCAGGACACCTTCTATTTTGCCTTTCAAGCCTATTGAAGAGGGTTTCACTACAATACGCAACTTCCGGCTGAACTACTGTTCTATAATGTCTTAATTTGGTCTGGATTGATAGTGACTTCTTATTGTATGTATATCTAGTTGTAATTTGTGCTTTGTTTAGTTTGTTTCTTCTTTGATCCCAGGATTCTTTTTCTTGATTGTTATATCTGATAATTTCTCCAAGATATTTAAATGACTCAACCCTTTCTATCTTATTTTCGTTTAAACTAATTTCGTTTATCACTAGTGGGTCTGTAGCCATGAACTTTGTCTTTTCGTATGAAATTCCTAGTCCCACTCTATTTGCGATCTGTTCTAAAGTTGTTATCTGTTCTTTTGCTTCCGCTATTGAAACTGCCATGAAAGCCAGATCATCGGCAAATCCTAAGCAATTTAACGCAATTTCATTATTTTTCCTTTCAATTTTAACATTCCTAGGGTTGGACTTCTGCCATTCCCTCATAATGTATTCCAATGCGCAATTAAAGAGTATAGGGGATATTCCATCTCCCTGCCTTAGCCCTGTTTTTATCTCAAATGATTGTGAGATTTCTCCTCAGAATTTTGTCATGGACTTTGTGTTGGTTAGGGTAAGTCCAATCATATTTACTAGTTTTGGGTGGACTCCTAAATTCCTGAGGATCTTTAACATTGTTGGTCTATGTATACTATCATACGCTTTTTTGAAGTCTATAAACGAGATTATTAGTTGTTTGTTTCTTCTTCTGTATGAGTCTATCAGTAGCTTTAATGTTAGGATCTGGTCCGCCCAACTTCTCCAAGGCCTAAAACCTCCTTGGTATTCCCCCAGTTCTTCATTTAACTGATCTTTTATCCTGTTGTACAGGATTCTAGAGAAAGTTTATGTTGTATAATATACTAAATTTCATTTACTTTTATTTTCCAGGGTAAAATGTTGTATAGCAATATGAGTGCTGGTATGATTGTCACCAACCAAAGTTTAGTTTTACAAAGTGTTGGTCGTATGTCTGCTGGTCATTACACCTGTATTGCAAGTAATCAAGAGGGTGATGGAGAAAGCAATGCTTTTTATTTAGATATTAAATGTAAGTGTTTTAGATATCAGTGTAAATCTTTCATTAATATTTATGCAAAAGAATTCAAATTTTATATGGGTCTTCAGAAATTGGTTCATATGCATTACTTAGCTGTGTAAATCCATTTAATGTTTTTGAACACTAAATGAGTGATCTGCCCATAACGGACAGGTGAAGTGTCAAATTATTTACACTCACTCTGTTCGTTGCAGGGCTAAAATAAATAGTTCTGTTTCTTATCACATTGTCAGCCAATTAAATGGCTGAATCATTTAAGAACAGAAGAGGTAGAGGTGTAAATGACACTAATCAGAGTTATCTCCTCTGAAAGTAATGAATTTCATTATACAGCCAGACCCTGTGGTGAATGAAGTGAAGGTGTCGTTTGCAGAGTGGAAAATATGTGCTTTTCAGAGGGCCCGGCATGCTGATAAGCGTACTTTTCCACTCAGTGAGGAAGGCAACGGTAAACCACCTCACTCCTCGTTTTACTTAGTAAAACCTCTACAGGTTCAAACCAGCCTTTTGGCTGATGACCTAAACAACACAAATGAGTGATAAACGCACTGGGTTGGTCTAATGGTAAAGTCGTAGCTGTGAGTTAGCTGTTTAACATCTGATTTTTGGAGACTAAGGTTCTGTGGTTCGAATCCTAGTAAAGGTACTTTACTTTTAGATGGTTTTAAATTCTAGGTAGTGGCTACCTGTGTACATTGATGGTTGGGTTTAATTTAACATACTCTCCCAGGAATGGTCAGCCTGGGTCTGTACATGACTACACCTCATTTACATGTCATACACATCATTCTCATCTCATTGGGTCATGGGGGTTGGTTGTTGTTCTGAATTAATTGCAATATACTCTCATTAGAGATAAAAAATAAACTTATATTTATCATACTAACTGAAACAAAGTTAAACCTTTTCTAAATTTATTTTGTAAAATGAGGATAATATTCCAGTTATTCAGGCCAATACATGGCTATTCAACATAAAGTGTTGAAGTCTCTTGTTACAGAAATTTTTGGGCAATGCAAACTGGTATTTCTTTGTTACCTGTCTGTGAAAATACTGCAATACAAGTATTCTACATACACTCTGTTTGTTAGAGGATTCAGGAAATTGCACAGTATGTAAATTGTTAATAGAATGAAAATAATCCAATTGATTCTTATCTGACAAATTATGTTTTCGAGATTTCTGTTAAAAATGTGACACAAGACGTTGTAAGATTAGATTAGAATATTAGTTAGGTTAGCTAGAAAATCTTATAAGATTTATTCTAATACAGTGATCTAAATTAGATGATGATATTTTACATCACTAGGCTACTAACATTTTTTAGAAACAAAGTAAGCTTGTATTCTTGGGTTGGAATAGGATTTCCTGTTCCTAGAGCAACTCAGTATGAACGCTGAACAGTAACCAATAAGGTTTGTGTAATGTTGTACTGGCATATTAATACCATTTAAGCTAAGAAAGATTATTTGGGTTATCAAAACTAATGAAGATATGAGTAATAAGAGACTGATACTTTGGACCTGATGTGAGCAAATACTGCTACAGCAGTTCCTACTGTGGTTTTTGGTCTACTTTTATACCCAATCAACTGCATTGTTCACACTTACTGGGCAGTACGTACGTACTAAATAACAATGATACTATTAGTTAAATCTGAAACTCTGTTTTTAGTTTATATTTGATCCTTCTTAATTATGTTTTTTTCTATTTTTTCTACCTTACTCCCTTAAAAACTGATGTATGCATATAATTTTTACTATAATTCAATAAATATTTAATACAAACATTTATCCTTGTAATGTCTCAATGCTTCATAATTATTTTAGTTTGTAAGTAAACTCTTGAGTAATCGGTAACTTAAACTTGATAAAGGATGTACCATGTAGTTTTGCTGTGTACTTTTCCCAGTATACAGCTTGGATCAGTCTCCTACATGTCACCCCCTTGACTGATTTATACCGTTTATTCCTGCAAGATAGTTTACAACATACATTTTTTTTAATTTTAGATAATTTTCTACACTGGTATAAATTTACCTTATTACTTTGAAGTTATTTTACCAATCGCATTTTCTTTTAACTAGTATTCACAAGCATAATTGTCTAGTAGTGTGAAATATTTCACTGTACGTTGTCAAAATCTTCTTAAGGTATTACAATAAGTGTTGTAAAAGGTCTTATATTCTGTTATCATTTTCCTAGATGTACCAGTTTGCCGTCCTGGACAACAGAAAGTAATTGGTGTTGGGAGAGGAGAGACAGCAAGAGTAACATGTGAAGTAGAAGCAAATCCACCATTTGTAGATTTCACTTGGAAATTCAATACAAGTAGAGAAACAATTGATTTACCTACATCACATTATACTGTCGATAAAACAAGAAGTCTTGCTGGATTTACTCCAAGAACTGAATTAGATTATGGTACTTTATATTGCTGGGCTTCAAATGTGCTTGGGAAACAAAGAGAAGCTTGTATTTATACTGTTATTCCTGCTGGTAAGTTTAACAATATGATGTTTTATGCAATTAATTATTAGTTTTTTTTTTTAGATTATCTCTATAAATAAATATGAAAGCCCTCTCTGACTGACTCACTGACTCACTCATCCCTGACTCTATAACTCCTGACCCATGTGTTCCATAGGTCGGTCGCACAAAGGAAGGAGCAGGAGCAATGAAACATTTTGCTCCGAGTATATATGCTTCGCTCCTTGCAGTGTGCGGTGCAAAGGCTGACACAGGACACGAGGATCATGGACCAGCCATTAGATCATTTTGAATTTGCGATTGACAGAGTAGACATGAGTGCCGAGGTTGTGGAAGAAAAGGTCAATGTTGCCATAGCTTTATGGCAGTTCGTTCAACGAATTGACATTCGCTCCCGACAAATTGACGTGCAACATAAATTCAGAACTGACATCGGGTGCATGCTCCAAGCACCACATGGTGTTAAAAAGTATTGTGACGCACTTGCCCCCTTTGTGTGCAGTAGTCTCATTTACTCACGTATAAAAGTTATGGTCTGACAGAAACGAAGGAGCAAAATGTTTCATTGCTCCTGCTCTTTCCTGTATGCGGTCGGCCTTAGGGGTTGGACAGAAATGTTAAAGCACCTGCATTTTGACTTGTTGTGTCTAAGGGATAATTAATCAAGGTGACAAATCTAACGTGATGCATAGAGGTAATACACTTCTACTATTGTGAGATTTGCTTTGTGTCTAGTGAGCAAACCTAAAAACAAATAAAGTAGATAATATGTGCATAGTGCTGTGCATTCTGTACATATCACATTCATATTACAGTTATAATTCAACCTAGCAAGAGGAGAACAGCTGTTCCACTTTCATATTGTACTTTATTTCTTTCATTCATATCCAATTCCATTTAACTGAAAGATTTGAAGTACGTTAATTATTTAATATACTTACTTCTATAATTTAACTCTCTTTTCATTATGATTATCAAAAATCATATAAGGATAAAATATACATCCAATTCAATCTGAAGTGCACAGAAAAATTATTTGTGAGCTGATTAGAAAAGTAGCCTAATTGCAAATGGTTTAAAAGTTGTGCTACTACCAGTATTTGTTTATCCACTGCAAAAACCATAAGAAAATAACTGATAAACTGGTGTTATTTATTATTTTTCCTCCCATAGTGAAATTAGTAACCTAAAGAGTGAAATCATTAGTAAATTTTCAATTTACATATTAACCCACCGGGTTGGTCTAGAGGTAAAGTCGTCACCAAAATCAGCCGTTTAACAGCTGATTTTCGGAGACGAAGGTTCCTGGTTCAAATCCTAGTAAAGGTAGTTACTTTTATACGGATCTGAATACTAGACAGTGGTTACCGGTGTACTTTGATGGTTGGGGTTTAATTAACCATACTCTCTTAGGAATGGTCGACCTGAGTCTGTACAAGACTACACCTCATTTACACGTCATACACATCATCTTCATCTCATTGGGTCATGGGGTTGCTTATTGTTCTGAATTGAACAGATTGCAACGTACACAAATTAGGAAAAAAAAATAAAAAATAAAAAAAATAAAATTTACGTATTAGTTTTATTTATAATATTACAGTCAATTGAAGCTTTCACAAAAGTAAGTATTTTTAATTGACAGTAAACAGAAAACAATCCTTTAGCTCTGTAATGGAAAGTTACATTTAAAAAAATTAAATAAAGAGAAATAACTTTCAATTTCAAGCATTTTTTCTACAGAGCCTAATTTAGCATCAATTAGTGATTTTCAGTATTTTTAAGAGGTTGATTTTCATCTTGCATCATTCACTCATGATTAAAATTAGGTTATGTTTTATCCTATTACAATGTTTACCAACTCATGATTAAACATAGGTTACATTAATGATTTATACATTAGCTGAAGAAAATTGTGTGAGTATTTCACACCTGAATTTTATTTATAAAGGGATATTTGCAAACCCAAAAAGTCCTGACTCCTCGCCTGGTTTGTCAATGCCTCTGAAAAGTAACCAATATTCTTTTCATGGTTGATGAGCTCTGCTGTTCCACAGGTTATGTTTGCCAGCATTGTCAGATTGTAACTGGCAAACATTACGCGTGCATGCGTATAAGATCCGCAATAGTTCACTCTCGTCTTGCATCTCGTACTAAACACATCAATTATAGAGCGTGTTAACATGCAATACTTTATAATATAATCAGCTGATTTCGTTTGTTTTGTCGCCGCCTGCCCTTCCAATATTAGCGTCTACACACAGACCCCACTACCGCCTGATGCAGAGAGCCTACAGCCTCTCCCCACCACCTTGAGAGGTATTTAAGAAAGGACCCTCGTCTGCGAGACTCGCTCTTCGTTGAGCTCTCAACCGGACAACAAGAAGAAAGATGAGCTCCAGCCAGAAGAAGACAAGCCCAGCCGAGACCAGATGCACCATTCCTGGTCTACGCTACCGGTGGCGGACGCTACATTCCCGCACCTGTCAGCCTTCGCCGGCCCGGAGAGAACCGCCTCGGCCATGCTACCGGCAGACGGCCTACGCCGACCCGACACTGTGGGGCTCTGGGGGCCACCACTGCCACGCTGCAGTGGGGACCCAACTGCCGCTGAGGGAAGGTTAGGCTTGAATCCGGTAGCCGAGCCGTCACTCTTCGGGCTCCGCCTCTACCATACCGGCTCGCCGCTTCCGACCGTCAACAACGGCCCTTTTCAGGGCCACCAATTTTACAGACAAGGTTTCACCACGTGTCGTCGGAGACAGTTTATAGGTTATAATTGTTATTGAAAGACCAAAAAATGGCTGACAAAATATTTAACAGAGCTACGAGAGAAGTATTGGTAACATTGCTGGCAAGTCTTCGGCTAGCTATAAAGTGGGTAGGGGGCAATGCTTACATTCAGAGCTCATCAGCCTTGAAAAATAGTATAGTACCAAGTTTCATTGTGGTGATTTTTTAATGAATGTATGCAGTTTTTACAAGAGATTATTACTTATGATTGATGAGTATTAAAATAATTTAATATTTTTATACACAGGTAAACCTGACAGTTTAAGAAACTGTACAGTTGGAAATCTCTCAATGGATTCCCTTCAGATCGAATGCACAGAAGGTTTTGATGGTGGATTACCTCAAGAATACATGATAGAAGTATATAACGCAGACAATAAACTTTTAGTTACAAATTATACTTCAACTACACCATGGTTTTACTTATCAGATTTGTCTACTGGACAGAAATTTGATGTTATTTTATATGCAACTAACAGCAAAGGGTTAAGCGAACCAACTGTTCTTCAAGCATCAACGCTTAAATTGGCTGTGAGAGGGTTAACTAGTCGAGGTAAATCAATAAATTTAAAACTTAAGATAACATAATTGAATTGTAATTTCTTAGCCCAACCTCTGCAAGTCCATTGGTATGCTACGAAGATGAAGAGAGATGTTGGCAGATTTGAGAAGGGATGGATGTAAAATATAATTTGTGAGCTCTGAACAGCCATTTTCCTAGCTTTGTTTGGAAGAAGAAGTAGAAGAAGAAGGAAATGGATCAAATTAATGTTAACATTAGTATGGTAGGCATTGTGACTCCCCCCCTAACTAATGACTTATCTGAATATTCACATAAATAAATATTATTCTTTTGTTAAGTTACAATTGTTGTTTAGGTAAACAGCCGAAAGGTTCGTTTGAACCTCTAGAGATTTTATTAAGTAAAAACGAGGAGTGAGGTGGTTTACTATTTCCTTCTTCACTGAGTTGAAAGAGTATGCTTATCAGCATTCCAGGCCCTTTGAAAAGCACCCACTGCAAATGACACCTTCACTTCATTCACCACAGGGTCTGGCTGTATAGTGAAATTCGTTATTCTCAGAGGAGATAACTGTGACAAGTATCTTTTACACCTCTACCTCGTCTGTTCTTAAGTAGTTCAATCATATAATTGGCTGACTATGTGATAAGAAACAGAACTGTTTTATGTAGCCCTGGAACCAACAGATCGATTGCAATTAATTTAAAACTCCACCTGCCCGTTATGGGCAACAGTTAAAACTATAGTAAAAAATTATAATTAAAATAATATAACTAGTATTTTATTTAAATTTTCAGATAACACTCCAATAATGCTTCAATTGACACCACTTCTTGGTACGTTAGTAGGAATAGTTGCTGCATTGACTCTAGTTGCATTAATAATTGTTCTAATTATGAGAATACGTGAATCGAATGATGATGAAAAATCACATTCAAAAATGTCAAGTGAGGCTGTTAAAGAATGCAGTGAGAGTGCTGAAAGTGTTGAAAAGAATCCTGATATCATCCCACACAATAATGGTCAGTATTTTTTGTTTTTCAATTTTGTTTTTTGTTGTTATTTGATTAATTTATTGAGGTATAGTATAATCTCATTAATTTTACCTTTAAAGGCCCAACTCCTCATTTGGTTCTACCATGCTGATTGTTTACATTTTTGAAGAGTCACACACACTCAAATCCATTTCTCATTGACTCATCATCTGTAGCACCATTCAATAGTAGTTTATTGTGGATGGGTGTTCTATGGGCCTCTATTTTCATCTGTTTTTGTGATAGAACTCTGTATTAACAAAATTTTTAATGTGTATGTGTTTTTAAATTAATAATTAGTTTTCTAAGATTTTTACACTGTTCACTACGTGCATGATTTCGTTTTGTGTAAGCAAACAAATATTGCAAACATTTTTCATTCTTTTCATGTTTAAACAGGACGCACAGGTTATACACAGGTAAAATAGTACACTACTGTAGTGTTAAATTAATACAACTACAGTAAAACCCCAGTTAACTGAAATATAGTGGACCCGATTTTGGATACACAAAATTCTGGATAACACGCAGACATATTTTTAGGGTTTAAAAACAGTTAAAGTGAATGTACAGTAATTTCAGGACAGAAAAATTTAGTTCTATACAGTAATTAATATTTACTCTAACTAATTTCAATTATTTACAGTCCTTAAAAAACTTTGAGGTTTTTGATGAAACCGTTGTCTTGCTGCAATACCACATCATCGTTTTATTAAAAATATGTGTTATTGCACTAGTTAGGAGTATTGGGATTAAATTCCTGGAAATATAATAGTGAGCCTTCTATGGTAGACCGTAGTTATTTTTGTCACAACAAATAAACGACGTTCAACCTATCCATTAGTAAACGAATTCCCAGAAAAGTGAAACGTTATATTCGTAATTTATTTCATTTTACAGTTTTCTGTACCTCAACTTACTCTAGCCTACATTTATTTAAGTGTTGTACTGTATAGATGTTGTGCAGCAGCAAGAAAGGTTTAGAAGAGATGGGAAATTTAAAAGTAGGCAACGAAAACATACAGGAAGTTGGGGAATTCTGCTATCTAGGGAGTAAAATAACAAAGGATGGTAGAAGCACAAAAGTGATATCAAGAGTAGAATTGCTCAAGCCAGAAAAGCCTTTGAAATTAAAAACAGCTTACTGACTACAAACATTGATTAACAGATTAGGAAAAATTTCTTAAAACATTATGTTTGGAGTGTAGCATTATACGAAGTGAAACGTGGGTGATAGGGGCTGCAGAAAAGAAGAGGATAAAAGCTTTTGAAATGTGTTGTTATAGGAAAATGTTAAAGATTAGGTGGGTGGACAAAATAAGTAATTTAGAGGTTCTTAGGCGAGTAGATGAAAAAAGACTTCTTTTATATGGAAGCATCTTACCAAAAGAAGGGATAGGCTAGTGGGGCATATCCTAAGACATCCAGGTATTGGGCTATCAATAATGGAGAGTAATATTGAGGGAGTAAATTGTAGAGGGAGGCAAAGATTAGAATATATAAAGCAAATTACAAAAGATGTAGGGTGTTACAGGTATGTAGATATGAAACGACTAGCACAAGATAGAACAGCTTGGAGAACTGCATCAAACCAGTCGAGAGACTGATGACAAAAAAAAACTGTATAGAGTATTGAGATTAAGTAAAACCACCAAATTGAAAAAAGTTTTTCAGATCCATTTCAGTTAATCTAGGTTACGGTTGACAAGGTTTGGATAAGCGGGGTTTTACTGTATATATTAAATTCTCTTCTCTCATATAAATCTTTAAAAATGCATTCTAAGTTAATCAATACGAATATGAAAAAATATTATTCGTTTTCACTGACTTGTACTCCATTTATTGCTGCTTTAATTTTTTTCATTTATTATTTAACTTTTATAGACTTACATGTTTTCGAGAATCGACTGTCATCAAAGTACTTTAAAAAATTTTAAAAAGTTTTACTGATTATTTATTAAAAACAATTTTAGAAGGTTTTGTATTATCTTAAGTCACTTGTATAAAACTTTTAGCTTTTTAGGTAGATTTTAAAAATAAGCCACCAACTTTCTATATTTTGTGTATTAACCCTTTCAGTGCCGAAACAATATTTAAAATTTTGATCTTAAGTGCCATTTAATTTAAATAAGGGTGTACAAAAAGTGCCACCTGTTATTTCGAAAACTTGCCAGCATAAGCCTGCCATTGCCGACCAAAATTACAACGTTACAGCAAAATAAAATATCCTGTTAAAAATTAATTTTTATGAGTTCATAAAAAAAAATCGTTTTAACACTAAAAATATTCAAAATATATTTTTTTAGTTTCTTTAAAGTCGCATTGAGAGGTTGGTCATTAGCAACTACTTTGGGTTTTGGTACCTTAACGGTGGTTTTAACTCGTTAAAATTTCCAGACCCTAGCTGGGAATTGAACCCGGAACGATTCGCTCTGTAGGCTAGCGCGCAAGTCTCTACGCCACGGAGGCGGTTTCAAAATACATTATTCCTTTAATTTTGTTTAAAAATTTTTTTGGAAATGTTCGGTTATCCGGACGTTGGCACTTAATGCATAACTTACGGACGTCTTGTAAACCGGATGTTATCACTATGTGAAATATATCAACATCCTGTTTTCCGGACATTGGTACTGAAAGGGTTAAATGTAACCACCACTGACATGTAATTGTTTATTGCGATTTTAATCATTGTCATTGTGTAGTCACCATTATTTGTGTTCTTTTCAGCCCTTTTCAATACATATATTGTGTACTTGCTCAAAATATTCAGTTTGAAGAATTTTTTATGAAAATCAGGTTCTGTTTGCTTGTTCTGGGGTTGGTTAGTGATCTTGTGTATTATGATTTTATGTGTTATAAATTTCTTTTCATTTGCTTACTTGTATTCTTTTTATTGTTTGTACAGAATATTCAGACAATGAAGAAAAAGAAAAAACATTTGAAAGTTTTAGTTCGAGGCTTTATCCACAACATGTAAATTTAGAAAAGAGTAGTATAATTCCAGTAAGTAAATTACAATATTATTAAATTGTAAAATAATATATTGTATTTTTTTAGCTTTCATACTTGTAACTTTTTATTGTAAGAGGTGTGTTTTTAAAGTATTTTGGAATTTGGCCGCTGCAGTGCTGCTGTTGGTAGTTGGCGTACGTGCGATTTGTACCTACATCTGTTAGGGAGCAATGGACACTACTACAGAAACACTTGATCATGTGTATGTTTGTTAATGAGTATTTAAAAAGCCTTTGTCGATTAAGAACCCTGCTAACTGTGAAATACATGCTGTGATTCGTTTTCTTACTCCTTAAAGGCATGAATGTGACAAAAATTCTTCGTGCGATGAGTAAAGTTTTTGAAAATAATATTATGAGCAATGTAATGCTATTGAATTGGGTTGGAGCTTCAAATTTTATATGTTAAAACCCACCAATGTTGTATCTTTATCTGTAGCCACTGGTAATTAAGTTATTAATGCAACTATGAACAAAAAACCTCTGAAATATAATTTTTAAATATATATTCAACAGGATAGAGAAATTTAAATAAATAAAAACATTTCGCCCGCATTGGCGCAGTTGGTGACGTGCTCGCCTCTCATCATGCGGTCCTGGGTTCGAATCCCACTCAGGCATGGCATATTTTCATATGATACAAAAAATCATTTCATCCTCCACTGTACAATAGTTACACCCCAACGTCATCGCTAATGACCGTTGTAGTTGATGCAACGTTAAATAATTAAATTAAAAAAAAAAAAATTCAAATATTTCATTGTATAGAAAGCTGTTGATTAACTGGCTTGAATATATTGTAAACATGGGTGATAAACTTAGTATCACTTGTTCTGTTCTGTTTAAATTGTAGTCAGGTTTTATTGAGTTTTGTACTCAATCAAGCTTTTGTTTGTCATGGTAGGCATGTATAATTAACCTTTTGTTTATCATGGACTTGCAAATATTCTCATTTTTGTTGAGTCAAAAACACACTTCAACACTAATTCACTTATAAAAAATATATTTTATTTTACGCGAAAAAGATTTTATTTATTTTCGTAAAATTTGGTGAAGGTTTACTTCTGCTTATTTTATTGTGTACCATATAATAATTAATAATTCTTTTTTGATTTTACAGAAAGAACAGCTAACATATGCAGAACTGCCACATGGAAGTTCAGTGTACACAAATATGTTGTCACAACAAATGCAACATTGTAGAGAACCAGGGGTAGTTCAGTATACTCACATAGACTCATCATTGTGCCATGCAACAGCAGAGACACCTCTTATATGCAACACCAGAGAGAGCACGGTATAGCATGTTCATTGATCTGAGTTCATGTACGTTGTTCAGTTTCAATTCTATTTCTTTATCCGCTAATATTAAACACATACATATTACATAAACACAGACATTCAGATACCAAAATAAAACTAAATTTACTCAGTTTTAACAGCTGTAAAGTTATTTATTTATAAAGTAATGATTCAATTAAAGTCACATCATACAACTATGTAATTAAAATCTATATTTTAATAGCATTCTGTAAATAAGTATGTCAATTGTAAATATATTAGAAAAAATGTGAAAATTTATGTTTATACCAAAAGTTTTAAACCTGGGTTACAACAAACATAGTACGTACTGGATTTTAAACAGACATTTATCAATTAATGAAAATATTTTACTTGTAATTCTTGAAACGTAAAATAAAAATAATACTCATAGATTTCAAAAATTGGAGCCAGCTGTAAATGTCATAAAAATGCACTTGATCCTAGGTTTAAGGAATGCGATTTTGTGTTTTCTTTAAGAAACAAATATTCGTTGGCATTTCCTACAGCTTCAAATGGTAAATTTCATTCACCGTTTTGAATTTAATCCATTGAGTAAACAAGTATCTATGGTTGTAAATTCTTTCATTGTTTCATACCCTAGTTATCGTACATTATGTACAGCAAGATCTCAAGAGCTCTCCTCTTCTCTCCTCCTCCCTTGCTCTGTCCTCTTTTCCTTTCCTAACCCTTTCTCTTTGACTCTTGTCCCCCTCCTTGCTCAATCTTACTCATCCCCTCTCCTCCTTATCTTTTTCTATCGCTTCTTTATTCTTGCTCTTCCCTCTTTCACCTTTCACCCTTTACCCCTCCACCCCCTCTATCACTCCTTCACTCTCCAACAACCTTTCTTAGCCACTCTTCGACATAGCCCTCTCCTTGTTCTTTCTATTTTTATTTGTTTGCTTTCAATTACTGCCACTGTCCCTCATTATTATCCACTCTTTCCAATTTTGAGCTCTCTGCCCAGCCATTTTTTTGACACCATCGGTCCAACATGTAGAAATTCTTTATCTGTATCACCTGTCTCCTCTTGGGTAGCATTCAAGCAGTATCTTTTTTCCATCTCCCATTATCATTGAGGCTACATTTCACGTGGTATATCATTGAAAAAATAGCAGATCTGACTGGGAATCGAACCCAGGATAGAAAATTGAAGATTCAGATGAAAATTTTACCATAATATTTAAGAAACCAGTCTATTGGAACATCAATAAAAATTATTGCGTCAAACAAGTAGTCTGAAAAAGGTAAACGATTATTTCATGTTTTTATTTCCATCAAAAGAGAGCTCAAAGAAAGAATTAATGAACAACAATTTACAATTCATATTTTGTACCTGAGTTTCATGCAGTGTTACTCAAAGTTGTCTGTATCTTTTTCTAAATAGTTTTTTATAATTAGTTGCCATCACAGGTTTGTTTCTACCTCCTCTTCTTCTTCTTTTTTTTTAGCCTTTCCCTATATTATGCCAAATACAGGCCTCTTCTCATTTCCTCCACGTTTCCCTGTCGTAAATTGTTCTCAATCACCCCTTACCAGCCATCCCTCTGACATCATCCATTCGCCTTATCTTCAGTCTTCCAACATCTCTCTACTAGTTCCATGAGGTCACCATTTTGATCACTCTATATGCCTAGCTGTCACTGCTGGGCCTCACCAAAAATTGGACCCATTCCACTTGAGACTTGCGATATGTTCTATGATATCAGTTACACTTTTGTTCTGTCTTGAATAACCTCACTTTAATTCTGTCTTGTAAAGAAATTCTTAATGTAGTTCTTTTAATAGATCTTTGTGTAATTCTTAGTTTGTCTGCTATGGTCTTTGTCAAGGCCATAGCTCTCCGTCGATAGGTAAATGCAGGAAGTATGCGCATTTATAGGGTTGTTCAGATACAAACAATATATCTTATCAGTCAATTTATTAATTGCTCTGTGAATTTGAATAATTTTCATTTATTCTACCATTTAACCATTTAATAAACATTCACCAGTAACGCACATGGTTTATATTAATATAAAAATCTCCAATGATAATAATTATTAAAAAAAAAAAACAAATTAACAGATTATTCTTCATTTCTCGTATCACTTCAGTTAAATTTTATTAATAATTAATTTGTCAGGTATAATTGTCTTTTTTCAACAGTTAGAAATACACTTGACGAAGACAATAACAATACATAGATGACTTCACAAGCACATCATTATGAGTAAATAACAAACATTTGCTTTTTATCTTACATTTTTTTTAACTTTTATTACTGATTGCATGATTGAATTTATGCATTTTGTAATAGTTAAAATAACCAGTTTAATGTTATGTTTGATTTATGAGAAAATATAACAAAAAACCGCATGAATTATTTAATTTGTTTTGGTTGACTTAAATTTAATTTAGGATGTTGTTCAAGCCATTTTTTTATAGCACAAAAGGCTTATTTTGTTTTTCTTTCTTAATATATTAATGAATATGGTATCCAAGAAAACATTTATTTAAGTCTGTTTTTTTTAAGAATAAATCAATTTTAGATGTTTTATTATTGACAGAAATCACTCTGGAAATAAAATTGTTATCAGATCAGGATAAAAATAATTAATTGAAGTTTATTTCAGTTGAGGAAACTAGTTGTTTCTAAAATGATTATAAGAGTATCCAATGTTTTTAGTCATCAATTTTTTTTAAGGCCTTCGACCCAGCCCAACCAGTCAGCTGGTAGAAAGTCGCGATTAATTAATAAGCAACACTGGTTGGGCAAGTGACTTTGTATGGTGACCAACTGAGAGCAATTCCTGAACAAACTCCACTGGAGGGGTCCCTGTTCAAAAATTTATGTCAAATCAAATAAAAAATACAGTGAAAAGCAACGATCAAATTGGATGGTTGTTAATAAGTACAGTTCCCAATAACAAATGAAAAACTAAAAAAAAATTAAATTATGTCATCTCAAATTAAATTATGTCATCTCCTATCTCCTGTAATTGATGGAACAATAATTTATTTAGTACTATGAAAATTATCTAGAACCTGGCCAGTGCTATTGTAGAATTTACTCTTCTGATTTTTTTAATATTGATAAGAATACTTTTCTACTCTGTAATGAAGGCAATTGCAAACCACTTCACTCCTTGTTTACTTAGTAAAACCTGTAGAGGTTCAAACCAGCCTTTTGGCTGATGACCTGACAAAAAAAACACAACGTATTGTAAATGCTATACGTTGAGAATAACTAGTCAATCTTCAGAGAATAACTAGTCAACCTAGTTATTCTATTTTGTAAAAAAAAATTGTTTTAATGAAGGAGTAAACAAATAACTAGGTACTGACAAAATACGAAATATGCTCATTGATCAGTTGTCCCCAATCACAGTCTCTTTGACAAAGTGTTTAAATATATTTTTTATCAAGTATATCGCCTACTGAAGTATGCAAACACAGAATATAACCTCATAGATGCAACAAAGTTTTATAGTTTGTTTATTTTATGTAACACTAAATTAGTGTTACTTAATTTTAACTGTTAAGGAATGTTTGTTTGCATTGTTGCATTATGCGTATTGCTTAAATGCATATTTGCAGATTTATTACCATATGTTGCATTGTGTTGCAGTAAGTGTTTTGTTTTTAATAAATTAATTGAAATTTTTTTAGTATTTTTTCATCATAATCAACTTTTGGAGTTACTTTGATTGAAATTTTAATAATAATGAAAATCATATTTTTTGTTACTTGTACAGATGTTAGTCTAAAACTGATACTAAATTTATGGTTTAAATAATTAAAAGACTTTCAATTACTTGGGCTGCCGCTTTTAATTTTTGATGGAGAGTTTGTTGTTGACAAAAAATATATCATTTTCAGAGAATGTTCTAAACAATTGCAACTACTTTGAGGAACAGGGCTTGCTAACTTGTACTGATGATAATCAAATGACAGTTCTGACTCTTTTGTATGGTAGCAAAACATGGGCTCTCACAGGGAGAAAGAAACAGAAATTGGAAGCTGTAGAGGTGCATTTTTTATGGAGAGTCAATCCAATCATGAGCGAAGATGATGCAAAATTGTAATGTAAGGCAAGAGTTGCAGACAATAAGTGTATTTGAAAGAATTAGTTATCATTGCAATAAATGACTCTTCATCTTCAGATAATAAACAAAGACAGAAGTTGCGAAACAGGTTCTGGGATCAGATCTGAAAGAAGAAAAAGCTTGGAATACCAGGAGTAGTTTTTTAATTACAGCTTTTCAAAGAAATGTCATTGTTACCAGTCCTATTTCCAAGGCCATTTAGAGTGCTTTCAGTAATTTGTATTTCCCCTAAACATGCTACTAACGCCTTGTAAAATAAACTATCCTAGTTCAATGATAGGGCTGCCATCTCAGGGCGTCTGAACACACCTTGGGTTTCATTCAGAGACCAACCTCTTACGTTCTCATGCTTTCTTCATTGTTGGGAATCTATCCTCTTCCGCCGTGAGACTGTTGACCAGTTTTCACTCTTGATTTACATTCGGTTTTACTCCTCTGGGCTCTTCTAACCTCTCCTACATTCAGAATTTCTTTCTCTTCCACCTTCAAGACTGTTGACTAGCTTTACCTCGTAGCCCTAGGTAGATGCCCTGTAACAGGGGTGCTACCCATCGGAGTCAGATGGACCTTGGTTTCTTAACAAGGTTGTTATTCTTCTTGCTCCTTCTTCCCCATCGCTCGCAAGGTGGAGCCTTTGATGGCTTGCAGTCGATGGAATTAAATAACATTATTATCTCTAATAATCCCAGGGCAGTCATCTCCTATCAGCCAGTAGGAAAGAGAAGTGTGGGCAGGCCTCGTAAGAGATGGAATTGATTAATAAAGGAGTTTGCAGTCGGAACAGGCAATGTGCCTAATCCTTGAAGGAAGACGACGATCTCTAATAATTATAAGCTGTATTATAATTCATCACCATTGGTGAAAGAAAATCAAAACCGCAGAAATGAAATTCTTACAAGACTAGACAAGATCAGAAATGAAGATATAAGCAAGAATTAAAAATTTTTCCACTTCACAAAAAAATAAAAATTTTCCTTGCCCAGTGGGTTGATCATTTAAACAGAATGCCAGAAAGCCTCTTACCTGGTTTGGCAAGAAGATACAAACCAATAGGTATTACATTAGCAATTAACACGTTCACTGCGGCCCGGGTGAAGCGATGTTATTCGCTGTGGCTGAACCGTCACCTGCCACATTTATATGTTCCCCGCACACGGAAAGCGCACAAGCCGCGGCTCTTCATATCCTCATATTCTCTCTACAATTACAATTTCTCGTGTTTATTTTCATTCAATACTTTTATTTTATATTTATACGTGTATGTTTATGTATTTTACTTTAGATAAATGTATTTGTTTTTCGTTTTAAAAATACACACATAAAAGTATAAATACAAAACAAATGTAAAAGACTGAATGTACTTTGCTTTTATCACGTAAACCTATGAGAAAAAATTAAAAACTTATAGGAATAAAAGGAAAATAATAGTTCATTATGGCACTCTTAGCTGAATAACTTCGGTGTGGCCAAAGGTTTTTGAAAAATTGAAAGTAGGTAGCCAAAGGTTCTAATACGAGTATTACGGTACAGACGGCAGACAGATATCGATACCTGTGACAGCTTTACGATTTATTCTTGTTTTCAACAACATTTTATGTATTTTACCCTTTTACCCTTTCTGTTCCCATGGCAGTAAGTCTGTCTGTGGACAGGTAAAAATGCAATTCCAAAAATGGGGTCACCTAAGAAAAGAATTGAATAAGCCTACTAGTAAACTATTATAAGTAAATGACCCTGCCGCTTTGTATGACGGTGCACGCCTCGTAGGCTCCTAAAATTATAAGTACTAATAAAATATTTCTATAACCAATTTTTAAATGAGGCAAACATTTAAAAAAAATGAATACCTACTAGTTTCTTTAAAAAACGTTAACTTTAGGTCTGTATGTACGAAAAATAGGCCTACATAAATTTAAAGCATTAAGGTATTACATTCGTATACTCATATTTATTTATTTAGTTGCATTTTTGCCACACTTAATACTTACTAAGTATAGTAAATGTTGCGTAATTGTAAGAAAAGTAATATAATGAAATAACATTTTATTAATAACAAATAAAACAGCCCGTAAAACTCGAAACATAAAAGAAAATATATCAGTTTTTAAAACTCCGCCAAAAAAAACCGGTGATGTTTCTTCAAAAGCTGAAGGTATACTGGCATAGAATGAAGCTTTTTCTACGGCTGAACAATAAAAGAAATACAATTTACTCTAGCTGAACGCAGAAAGAAGAGATTTAAAACTGTATAAACGGACCACATTTTTGTGGCGGCCTGCTCCCTGGGACTGTTCAATACGCCACATAAATGTGGCGGCCGCGCTGAACGTGTTAAGCAGAGATATTTATTGGAAAGCCAAAAAGAAAATTTGTACTGGAACAAGTAGAAATCCTAACCCTTGAGTAGAAGAAGAAGAAATAATATGAAATATTTTGATGCCAAAACAGGCTAAATGGTATGAAAGGAAGAAGACAAATATATTTTGATGTTAATCACGATATTTTAAATTCGTATTGTGTAAATGATAATATTTGTAGTTAATTTGAACATTAAACAATAATTTGTTTAGCTTTACAGATTTCTCTGCAAGTAACAAAAAAAGGTTTATCTTTTCATTTTGGAATCAGTATCACAGAAACCAGACTAAAATTTCTTAACTCTGTTTTAATATTTCTGCAAAATATTCTGTCAAGGAAACTACTAAAGTTGGTGATAATAATAAAAAATTCTCTAAAATTAAAGCATGATTAATGCATTCTTTTCTTTTAATTTATTGCTTGGATTTATTGTGAATGAAGAACAATGATAAATTATTAATTATTACTGAACATCATTTATGTAGATGTTATAGAATTATTTAGTGTGTCATGGTTAGTTATTATAATAGTTTTTTAATAGCAATGATGTATTTTGTGTGTTTGGGTAAGTATTTCCCCTTACATATATTAAGTTCATGAGTAATCAAAAGATATTATTTAGCAAGCTATTTTTTTTAAGTTTTTATGAACTCAGATTTCAAAATATACCTGAAAATTTTGTGTATATTAATGGTTGCTCCCAGTTGAATGAAAAAATTACTCGTATTTGTCAATTAACCATCATTTAAACTTTTTGTTTGAATCATTGAAAATAGCGACACACTCTGGTATTTGTATACCAAACTGCTTTTGGAAAAAATTAAATTTCTGTTTTTACTTTCTCTTGCCCTATGTGTAGGGAAGGAAAGTATTATTTTCATGTTGATTTTTCAAATCAAGTTTTTACCGGAAATACTCGTCAGGCCCCTTTAACCCAAAAAAAAACATGATTTTAGCAATTGGTCAACTAATGGAAGTAATAGGTTATTCGTGCAATTTCGTATTTTTTTTAATTTTCTGAAATACGGCTCCTATGATTTTTAAAAAATTTGTCTTTTTACTACATTTTTTATCCACTACAGAATAGGCTGCCCATAACAGACAGGTGGAGTGTCAAGTTATTTACATTCAATCTGTTTGTTTCAGGGCTAAAATAAATAGTTCTGTTTCTTATCACATGGTCAGCCAATTAAATGACTGAATCATTTAAGAACAGAAGAGGTAGAGGTGTAAAATACACTAATCAGAGTTATCTCCTCTGAAACTAATGAATTTCATTATACAGCCAGACCCTGTGGTGAATGAAGTGAAGGTGTCATTTGCAGAGTGGAAAATTGTGCTTTTCAGAGGGCCCGGCATGCTGATAAGTGTACTTTTCCGCTCGGTGAAGAAGGCAATGGTAAACCACCTCACTCCTCGATTTACTTAGTAAAACCTCTACAGGTTCAAACCAGCCTTTCGGTTGATGACCTAAACAACATACAGAATAGGATAAGCGCCATGTCTGTTGACATTTTTGGGGGCTGTGCTCACATGCTAAAAATATTTTTTAAGATTTTAGTCAGTCAGTCAGCTGGTAAAAAGTCGCTATTATTTGTTAAGTAACACCGGTTGGGCAAACGACTTTGTATGGTGACCAGCTGACAGCCATCCATGAACAAACTCTACTGGGAGTCCCTGTTCAAACTCATGCCTAATTCATGTCAAATAATACAGAAAAGCAGCGATCAAATTGGGTAGTTGTCAAGAATGTACAGTTCCCGATAACAAATAAAAAAGCTTAAAAAAAAAAAAAGATTGTGACCTTAATGTGGATTTTACAGCAAAAGTGTATAGAATTTAAGTTGTAGCAAATTACAAAACCTACGACTCTTATTTCAAGTATTTTTTCAACAATGTTTAGTTTAGAGTCAATAATTGATTTTCTGTATTTTGCTCATCAAAATCTGTTAAAAATGGGATTTTTAAATATTGCAGTCCTTAGTATGCATTTTCCTACAAAAGTGTATTATAATCAAAGTTATAGTTATAGACAATTAATAAATCTACAACTTTTATTTCAAGAATTTTTTTCTGTACAGCCTGGTTTAGTATCAATTAGTGATTTTCCATATGTTTAAGCTCTATAGAAGTTGATTTTTATTTAGCATCATTCACTCATTATCAAACATAGGTTATATGTTTAATTATTTACATTGGTAAAAGAAATTCGTGTGACTGTTACACACCAGATTTGTGTCTGAGAACAGTTTCTTTTAGTGCCATTTTATTATTGGGTTATCAGTTCATGAGGCAGATCAAGCCAGAAATTTTTTCAGCATATATGAGTTTCACCTCAAAGAATTCTTCGAATTTTGAAGACCACATAGCATACACTGATTACCAATGGTCTTTGGTTCGCAGAAACTTAACTCAAAGAGTTTTAGTTCTTTTAACCCATATAAATGTCCAAAAATTTGTATTTATACTTTTTTATATTTTGACTGTTATCCACACAAAAGCTAATGCTTTCATGAGTTTTATACTGCCTCACTGTGGCCTTATGAGTTGAAAATAAATTGCAATTGTGTTGTCATCAGGTATAAAACTTATACTAATATTAAGTTATGTTGTATATAGTGACGTATTATGTGATGGCAATACTTTGTAAGTTGCTTTCGCTGTAGAACATGAATCTAGTTTGTAGGTAAACTGATTATGCTCCAGTGTTAATGCAGCAAATTGGAACCATCAGACAGGTTATAAATTTAATAAAATAGAAGGAAATTACAGTAAATTATTTTTGTTTTTTTTAATACCCAAATCTTTGGTCAAGATTTTTGATCACAATAGTAGGGTTGACATAGTAGAACTATTTTAAAATAACCATTTTAATTATGTAAACTTCTATTCATAAAATATTTCAATAATGTAATTTTTCATTATTCTTCAGATTTATCCATTACCAGAAGAATCTCATGAACTCTGGGACACACAGCAGCATGTCATTACTGCAACAAGATTCTGACGCAGGAAGGAACCTCTATGGGCTGTCACTGAAATTGTGTAAAATTTAAGTCTTCTGTGTAATCGGGAAATATATAAATAATATAATTTACGTTACTCGTTATTAAATGAAAAAATTGATAATAATTACGAACATAAATTTTGTGAAAAATTACGTGAGAAAAATTGTAAACATTTTTTGTATTTGAAGGCCTACCACCTCACGTAATTGTGTGATTAAGATTTTAAGTAATTTGCCATGAATAATTCAGTATATTATTTACTATTGAAGTGAAGCAAATTATGATATTTTTATGGTTTGTTTTTAAAAAAAAATTAATTCTGTTTGTGATAATAATTATTGTCTTTCTCGGAAAAGTGTTTATCAGATCAAAAACATTTTAAAAATATTGTTGCTCATTTTCATATCTTATTAAATTGTAAGTAAAAATGTTTATAAAAGTTTAAAAAAAATATGTATGTAAATAAGTTTTTGTGATAGGAGACCAGAAAAAATGTAAAAGTTATGTTTTGTGTAATAATTATGTTCAAAGATAAAATTATGCTAATTTAAGGTTTTTGATGAAAAGAAATTCAATTTTCTAATTAAATTCATTCATTATGATTCCTAGAGAGTCTACTCTCCAGGAGTTTCTTTATTTTCCTGCACTGTGTCTTTTTCTCTATTCCGTACAATACCCCTGTGTTTGCCATACTGTGTGTTTGCCCTGTGTTTGCAATACGTCCCTGTGTTTGACCTTTTTAAAATTTCCTGAATTGCTTCATTCATCGTGGTCCAACCTCATGTCCCAAACAACTTTCTCCTCAGATGTCCATCTGCATGACTGCAATCATCCTCTTACCTTTTTCTGTCGATTCCCATGTTTATGTACTATACACCAGAATGCTTTTCTGAATTGTTTTTAAATCTTCTACTTTGTTCTGATCTGAATTTTCTTTGATCACAATAAAGTGAATTCAGTGTCTATTTCATTGTCCTTCCCTGTGTCACTCTTCTTATTATCTCCCTTTGGTTGTATATCTTTTTAAGGTTGATTCACACATGGAGGAGTGCATGTCGGTAATGTTGAAACCATGCGCAGACTATGCTGTGTTCCCATTACACATACTGAACTGCACAGTCTTATCATTAATGATTTCAGGCTCATTTTCAGCCAGTTCTTCGACGTTATCTTCCATATATGTTTTTCTTTCTGGGGTCTTGCAAGAACAAAGGGAGCATTCGTTCTTCATATCACAACTTTTTTACTTTACTAGTAGCCTTACCACTCTCTGTCTTCCACTCACTTCCTCATCTATAATAAGATTACGGGAAAGCCCATATTTTTTGCCACCCTCAACAGTTAAATTTATACTTGCAGTTACGTTCTTCCATTAATTTTTTTGACATAAGTGTTATAATCTTTGAGTTGTATAAAAACATTATATTGTATGAACATTTGTCTTCCTGGACTAAAATAATAAGTTATCGTTATTCATTTTTATGTTATGTGATAGGATCTTATAACTAGAATAGCTGTACGGCTTTAACTGTTTTTAGCCACAGAATGTTCAAGTTCCAGCACTTTGGGTCACTGTCAAAAACTGCCGATTAGTTACTGAAGTACAGAGGTTGACCATTGAGCCCCCTACACTAATTCACTCATGGTGTGCTGTACTGCTGTCCTCTGGCCATGTTGAACTATTACCTTCTTTGGTTGTTCGTTTCTGTTACTTTTTTTTTTTTATCTGAGGCAGCGAGAAAAACTCATGTTCACTCCTCACAATGGGGGAAGTAGTGATGGATTCAATTGAGGCGTCCTCGTCCAGCCCCGAGGAGGCCGCAACCGCCTTACTAACCAAAAACCCGCCTCCTGGCCACTTGATCCGACATCAGCAAATAACCCTCCACTTCCCTTGAAACTTTATATAATACTACAAGGGAAATGTCAGGTTAAAAAATTAACATAATGTCAGAGGGGTGTGGAAGGGAACCGTAGCCTAATTCCCTCTGCTGTCACTGGCCAACACATTCACTCTCTCATTTTCATTCATCACCTACTGAGATCGGGACAGGATTGACTTGCTGTGGGAGAAGGCGATCCCGCTGATCTCCATATGTTTCCCCCCTCCGCAGTCTCCCAACTACCCTCTCCGCAAACTGAGCGACCAACTTCCAGCTCTTTTTATCCAGCAGCATCGCTTATGTTTCTGTTACCTTGTTATTAATTAATTTGTTGCTTCCCAAACAATATTAGAGACAGCATGGTCAGCACAAGAAAGAACGCTCCAATTCCTCTTGAAGTGACAAGTCCTACATGTGTGAATTCAGCTTTATTCCGTTCTACATAAGCTATCCTTAATTCTGTATTAAGCTATCCTTTGTCATACTGTAAGCAGATCTAATATAACTACTCCAATTGATAATTTATTACAATTTTGTTAGCTTTACGATTAATAAAACAGACGACAAAATAAGGTATATTTATTTATTTTTGAATTAAAGTCCTAAAAATTTGAGAATTAAAAATAATCCAAAATTAAAATTTCATAAAAAAAACAAAATTAACATTGGGATGATGAAGTGAAATGAACAATCACCTCCTTATAACTATTTAATGGTAACAATGGACTAATAAATTTCTTTGATTTTCTTTTGGTTACTGACAATATTTCAAGATAAACAAAAGAAACTTTTTTTAATTAATACTTCTGGTTTCCTATTAGCACAGAAACTAAATGAAATTTTGTATAGTTTGTATAATTGAATACTGTATTGTAAAAATTGAACACTATTCAGTGATATATGATTTTAACAAAAGAAGTAATCACACAAGCTTGTACAGACTGTGCCAAAGATGACAAATGAGGCAATTGCATAATTAATTATAATATTGTATATATGTATAATGTGAATATAATATAAATAATGTAATTAAGAATAATTATTATTTTAAGGTTGTTCGAGTCATTTTTAATTACATAACCTTCTGAACTATCTTTGAACATAAATTTTAATATATATTTTTAGTAGTTAGTTAAATATTTTTATATTTTTCCTGGAATATATTCCATGTAACATCAAAACCACTAACAAATTGTGAATAAGCCATTGTTTTACTTTTATTTTTCCATTGTAGCTTCAATGTAACTATTTGCTTCTCTAAGCAGTAAAAGGACTTCTAAAAAATTATTATTTTTATTTGCTTTTTAACGTGTTGTAATATTTGTAATTTTTAATGTAATTTAAAGTCACACTTACTGGTTTGGCTATAAGCAATTACAGTGGACTGGGGTACACTATCAGTGGATTTAAACATGTAATAATTTTCCAAATCCTTGCCAAAGATCAAACCCAGGACTTCACAGCCTAGCATGCTAATCACTGCACCACAGAGATTTAGTTCAACTTTTGATGTAAAAATATATATGTCCTTTAAGAGTAAATAGTTGTTTCTTTAATGTTACTGTTTTAAAAATATCAAAGACTCAACTGGATTTTGCTTGAGATATCTTTAGGTAGGTCAAAATTATTAAGAAGAGTTAAATTTTTAAATGTAATAATTCACAAATTTTTTACTTTGTTGTCTTTTTGTAACTTAGCGTTTTCATAAAATTTAAGAACTCATCTGCTGTGATGTTTTAATTGGTGGAGACATACTTAATTATTATTATACTCATTTTCAGTTGCTAAAACTTTTATTCTGTAGAATTTAAATTAAATTTTCCGTTTATTTGAACTGATCTTTCTAAATTTTTAAATGGTTCTATCTGTCTTATTGTAATTAGTTTTAACAGATTTTGTGAGTCTTGTTAGTGTAATAAATAATAAGCGTCATTCTCTTTGAGGCTTTAATTTCTGTGATAAGTGAACACAAAATTATAACAGAAATGAACCTACTGTCAGCCTTCTTTGGATGAATCAGAAAAATCAGGAGTTCTAGTTGATGTTTTAAAAGTTGTTAAATATGTTTGTTATTTTTATATTTGTTTACAAAATTAATGTTTTTAGTATTTGTGTCATACTATAGTTATTCTTCAGTACTAAGTTTTTTATTCTTAATTTTTTAGTTGAGAATAATTTATCTTTTCTCATTTCTGTATTTTCAATTATCAATATAAACCTTAAAGTGTATTCAAGGATGTTAATCCAAGCATTCTTAAACTATAATTTTCTACATTTAATATCCCATCAGGACTATAAATTTATAATTTTGTAATAATTTCTGTTAAAAATAAACTATTTATTAATTGAATAAACCAAAAAATTAATAATTTTTATATAATCAATAAATTATTATTTCTTTTTTTTAGGTTATTTAAAGTCGAATCAACTGCTTGATTATTTATGATTATGGTGTGTTAAGCGGCCCATAGACGTTCAATATTATTGTGCAATGTGGATTGCACAATATTTGACGGAGGCCCCTAGACGGTCAATATTATTGTTCCATATTTTGGTTTGTGCAAAAGATTATACTGTATGGAGGCAATATTGAAGGTTGTGCAATATATTGCGCAATCACAAGCACAGACGTACAACCACATTGTGCAAACAGTCCCTGCCAGAATTTCATGAAGTCAACATGTTAAGTGAAAGTGAATTGTGTGCGTGATAATTACTGTAGCTGCAAGTCGTAAAAAAGGAAAGATAAAAGGCTCGCAGAAAGGTAGAAAATTGGCCAAACAGTGGTTTATTGATAGAGAGAAGTTCACCCATGACAAATTACTCAATGAAATGAGAGTAATTGAACCAAATGATTTTCGCAACTTTGTACGAACGGACGGAGAATTATTTAATGAACTCCTCACTTTGGTTACTCCTGAAATGGGTAAAGGGGAAAGGGGTACTGCTCCCCTTTTTTCGCACGATTACTATAGTCTTTGCTCTTCACATCCCACAGAGCCGGAAGACCACGGTACACCTCTATAAATTTACCAATAAATTTTGTTTCGGTTTTCTTGTCACCCATTGCTGCTTATAACGAGACGAAAATTGAGACCACTAGTTAAAACGAGCGCTAGAGACCAACTGACAGGATATTGCGCAATATTGCCTACAGATGCCACAATATTATCCCGTTTGCACAATATATTTTCAAGATTTTGAAAATCACACAATATATTGCACAACCTTTCAATATTGCCCACATACGATCAATTATATTGCACAAACCAAAATATTGCGCCATAATATTGATCGTCTAGGGGCCGCTTTATGTATCAAGAATATATTGAGTAAAGAAGGTATAATGCTTTTTATGGTTGATGAGCTTTGCTGTTCCATGCATTTTAACCAACCAGAACGTTTGCCAGTGTTGTCAGATTAAACCTGACAAACTTTACATGCCCATCCATATAAGAGTCACAGTACAGTTCAGCCGTTCTAAGTTTGCTCCTAATGTAAACAAATAATGACGTCACTGAGCATGCGCATTATATCTAAATGTGTACATGCTGATTAAAAAGTAACAACTACATACTTTCAAAAGTATTTAAATACAAAATACTTTTAAAAGTATTTTTCTAAATTAAATTGTTAGGCCTACATCATATCACGACTGATGTTTTTAGTACTTTAAGTACTTATAATTTAAAAAATAGTTAACTTAATAGGAATATGACATCCATAAAGTCACGGACTCTAGCGTGCACCCTGTAGTAGCTGGTTTTGGTTTGTTGACAGTAGGAGCAAACTTAGAGCGGCTGAACTATAGTACACTTGTATCTTGCATCTCGTACTGAACACATTGATTATAGAGCGCGTTAACATGTAATACTTTATATGATTATAGAGCGCGTTAACATGTAATACTTAATAATATAATCAGCTGTTTTATATTCATAGGTTATGATTGTTATTGAAAGACCAAAAAAAATGGCTGACGGAATACATAACAGAGCTACGAGAGCAAGTATTGGCAACGTTGCTGGCAAGTGATTGGCTAGCTATGAAGTGGGTAGGGGGCAATCCGCACGTTCAGAGCTCATCAGCCTTGAAAAATAGTATAGTTTATCAGGAGTGGTTTTATAGTATTAACAACTATATTTGTGTATATTTACTTAAATTTTTAAAGTATAATATTATTTTAAATTAAAATAGTTTTTTAAACTTATAAATATAGTTTATGAATAAAATAAATATAAATTTATAAATAACCTATAAATTTATGTAAAATTAACTTTAAGATTTAATGTTTTTGAAGACTACCTTTAAACAATTTTTAAACTTCAGGTTTCCTGGAATTTGTATCTTTTAAACAGTCAAATCTCTCTTAATGGCAGCTTCTAATTTGATTTTGCTTAAATTCATGTATTAACTCATGTATTTAAAATTGTTGGTATTTTGTTTTGTGCTGTATTACAGAGTTTAACCTTTCCTAACAAAGTTTAACCTGTTCCACTCAAAATTTTTATCAACACATTCTATTCTAATTTGTAATATTTTGCAGTTTTTAATAAAGGAATCACATCAGCAATACAATAATATTTTTTTAAAAAGAATTTTGCTCAAACTTTATTATTTCAACAAAATTGAACAATATCATGGAATTTTTTTTGTAACAACTAAATATTTAATCAGAACATTAATAATTTAAAAAAATATTTTTGTATTTTTTCATAGCATAACATTTGAAGCAGCCTTCTAGATGCAAACTTAGTAGGCTTGTACAAGCTTCTTAAATTAAATCTTACAAAATTACGAATAATGTCTCAACTAAAATAAATAGTGAAAGCAAATGGCAGTATAACCAAACATCTGAATATTGAAATATTGAACGTACATCAACGAAATTAATTTTAACTTGTCTATCATGAATCAAATTTACATTGAAAACAATAGTTGTAGTTACTAAAAGAACCACAAGATGGCAGAAACAGCTAAAAAGCTTCCTTTTTGTTTATCATCCGACTGTTGTGCAAAAACTGCTAATGCCGATGGTGAAGGATGAAATGATTTTTGTAATGTATGAAAATATGCCGAGCCTGAATGGGATTCTTAACCCAAGACCGCACGATAAGATAGAAAGCTTTAGTACAACACATACAACTTGAATTATTTAGTTGAACTTTGTATTGGCTGAAAGTCAACATATTAGTGGAAAGGGTTAAAATTTATTATTTTGGACCAGAATTTTGCAAACAAAATTTATTCTATTTTTTTTTCGATAGACATACAAACACTATTTTGATTTCGGGTAATATTCTAAAATATTGCATTAAACAAAAATCGTCAATTTGACTTCATACTTAACCTATCTAAAGACCACTTTAGAAAAAAACATTTTTCATCTTAAAGTTGAATGGTTCCTTAATAGAAGTTTGACTGTACTTTCATATGGTATATTCATTTTGTTTTATTAATGACTAAAATCAAACTGGGAATGGAATGCAATTTTATGTTAGTAGTAAGTTTAGTTTTAAGGGTAGTAGGTTAGGTGAAAGTATTATTGTCTTAAAAATTCTGTTCAAAGTTAGTTACTTCAAGGTTTTATCGAAAATGACTCAACGACCTTAATCAACTTGTTATTTAAAGAACTATTATAATTACAATTTTTAAAATGAATTAATTATTAAACAGTGGTTTCATTTCATTTAAATTGTACAACAAAGATATCAAACATTACTATCTTAAGTACTGTTCATATAAAAAAATGGATATTCTATTTTACTATGAATGTTAATATATAATGGTCTAAATTTATTAAAATGAATTATATAAATATAATTGTTTTCAGTAATTTTTAAAGCGTGTTTTTTATTTGTAAGTTGTTATCTTCCTACTCCAGCCAAACCCGTTTTAAAAATAGTCCAAATTTTCTTTTAGCAGTTATCTGTGTGATTATTGTTAAAGGTATTATGGTAGTAACTCTGTAAATAGGTGTAACTATTTTCAATACAGAGTTTAATTAATTTCTCTGGATGACCAGGACAGTTTATCGGGGTCAGATATCCACAACTAAACTGTAATTGTAACACCACTACACCCGTGGTGTAGTGTTTAGCGCAACTGGCACCTATGCCGGGGTCCCGGGTTCGATTCCTGGTCAGGTCTGGCATTTTTTTCATCTGTAAATCACCACATATCATTACCTACTCACAAGCCCAAGGCTTACATAGGCATCATCACTCAATAAAAAAAAAAAAAATTTGTAACGGGTGTTTCAAAAAGGACGCACTTCGAAGTTAAAGGGTTAATATTTTCTGCATAGGGAATATTTTTTCCCCCCAAATAACAGTTGGCACTACCGTACTCATTGTTGACCCATTGTGTATTACTGACATGTACTAGTGCTATCCCAGTATTCATTTGTGTCTGTAGTGTCTGTATAAGTTCAAACATGATTTTTTCAAAGGATTAACGTGTTTTTATTATTGAAAGTTATTGCACATATAAATCTTACGAACGAGTAAAAGACGAGTTCCAGTAAAAATTTCCCAATTCTGAAGTACCTAATAACACCACAATATCGCGTCTGATTAATAAATTTCGTGAGACTGGCAGTGTACAGGATCGGAAAGGCACAGGTCGACCATCAGTGTTAACAGAACAAGTTTTGGACGATGTGAAACAACGTTCGACTTCCTCACCCGGCAAATCACTTAGAAAGATATCTTCACAGACTGGATTATCACTATCTTCTGCTTTAAGGGCTACAAAAAAATTAAATCTGCATCCTTACTGCATCGGTGTTGTTCATGAACTGAAAGAAGTTGATCAAGGGAAACGTAAA
Source organism: Catonia carolina (assembly GCA_035578175.1). Taxonomy (NCBI): domain Eukaryota; kingdom Metazoa; phylum Arthropoda; class Insecta; order Hemiptera; family Achilidae; genus Catonia; species Catonia carolina. The sequence goes on along the minus strand of JAQMRL010000003.1, from coordinate 21,229,933 downwards.
GTGCGTCCTTTCTGAAACACCCGTTATAAAACAGAGGAAATTGGAAAATAGGGCAAAAGGTAAAAAATATAAAGGGAGAGATGCCTTCTGAAATGCACATCCAATGAAACAATATAAATTTGTTACTTACAGTCCACATCCAATAAGGTGGGCGGGTATAAATCATAGCGAAGCACAGGTTGAAAATGTTTTTAACGCACATGTAATGTTGAAGTAGAGATCACTCGAGCTGAAAGGTCTAAAATAGCACATAACATACAATTTATTAACACTACACATGTAATTTAATAATGTTGAGAATAATGGATATACAAACAATTAATAATAAAGCCTTGGGTCGTATTTAGAGTGAGCGAAACCATACAAAATCAATACATTATACGGATAATGCATCAGCGGAGAACAGCGTCTGTTCGTTTGCAACACCTTGATCAGAAGTAGTACAGGAAAGGCACAGGCAAGTGAACAAGGATACAGATATTGGTATTAGTAAAATAAGATTCAGTGGAGAAAACATCTAGCTGGGATTAGTATGGTAATTAAAACATAGAATGGTCGATAAATCAATTAACTCTGCCATATAGATAGCGTGGGAATAATAAATGTCTGCCCATAACAGACAGGTGGAGTGTCAAATTACACTCAATCTGTTCGTTGCAGGGCTAAAATAAATAGTTCAGTTTCTTATCACATGGTCAGCCAATTAAATGACTGAATCATTTAAGAACAGAAGAGGTAGAGGTGTAAAAGACACTAATCAGAGTTACCTTCTCTGAAAGTAATGAATTTCATTATACAGCCAGACCCTGTGGTGAATGAAGTGAAGTTGTCATTTACAGAGTGGAAAATATGTGCTTTTCAGAGGGCCTGGCATGCTGATAAGCGAACTTTTTCACTCAGTGAAGAAGGCTGGTAAACCACCTCACTCCTTGTTTTACTTAGTAAAACCTCTAGAGGTTCAAACCAGCCTTTCGGCTGTTGACCTAAACAACAACGGGAATAAATAAAGAGTAGACCATAGAATTCAGTATTTATTAATTAACCGGGGTGAAATGGCCTTAACAGTTATTGGGTTTTTATATAATTTCAGAAGCTACACTTTTTCTTAGTTGGGAAAGAGCTATGGAGAAGAAGGGTCTAAGGGATGAACGTGTGTTCAATAGAAATAAATGGTATTTTGGGTTGCGATAAATAGCTTACTGTAAAGTAGCCAGTATAATTATAATAATAATAATAATAATAATATAATAATAAAAAAGTATATAATAATAATAAATAAGGTTGATACACTCTGTTAAGTAGTATACAGGAAATCATTTCAATTATTAAGAGTAAAACTTTTTATAAATTTGACTCCCCCCCCCCTTAAGACCCACTACTACTATATGTCCACTGCCGGGCAAAATTCCCTTAGTTGGAATAAGGGAGGAACTGTGAGTTCATGCCATGAGCAACAAGATTAGAGGCTACAGGAGATGGTGGTTTAAGCATTTGTGTAGAATGAGTTTATATAATGGCAGTTTATTATAAGCTTGGTAGCATGTTGGCGTAGTGATTAGTGCAACTGGCTTTTACACTAAGGTCCCTGGTTCGGTTCCCAAACAGGTCTGGCATTTTTTCATCACTCATTTTCATTATCATCATTATCCATTATCTACATTAGCAGAAATTGCAGGAAAAAAATAACACATAGATATTAGCAGGTCTTTTGAAAGATGGTACCGGAACAGGTAGAGACCTAACCCTTGTAAAAAGAAGAAAAAGAAGAAAATTATTATTTTTATTTATTACTGATGATCCTTACAGCTGTGCATACCCCTTGGCTTGTGTAAAGATAATATAAAATGATATACAGATTAAAAAATGCGACCTGACTGGGAATTGAACCTGGGACCCCAGCATAGAAGCCAATTGCATGTATCGTTGTAAGGTACAAATAGCCTAATAATTGAATAATTCCTAATATCTATAGTTTTCAGTTGTTGTTTAGGTCATCAGCCGAAAGGCTGGTTTGAACCTGTAGAGGTTTTACTAAGTAAAACGAGGAGTGAGGTGGTTTACCATTGCCTTCCTCACTGAGTGGAACAGTACGCTTATCAGCATGCCGGGCCCTCTGAAAAGCACATATTTTCCACTCTGCAAATGACACCTTCACTTCATTCACCACAGGGTCTGGCTGTATAGTTAAATTCATTACTTTCAGAGGAGATAACTCTGACTAGTGTCTTTTACACCTCTACCTCTTCTGTTCTTAAATTATTCAGTCATTTAATTGGCTGACCATGTGATAAGAAACAGAACTATTTATTTTAGCCCTGCAAGAACAGATTGAGTGTAAATAATCTGACACTCCACCTGTCTGTTATGGGCAGAGTTTTCAGTACAAAGGTAAAAAACTCAACCAACAAGTCTAAGAGAAAAACCCGTAGTTAAAATTAGTCACATTAGCATAGTAATTAAGACAATTGGTTGTAGTTTACAGGAAACCATTACAATTATTAAGACAATTTGATGTGACAGATGGCTATCTGTTAATCATCTGGTATAGATACTGAAGTCAAGAGATTGCCTTTTGCGTATGTATGGGCTGTGAGGAAGGGAAGTGAAATATTTGCAGTGATACCAACCTCAACATTAAGACACTACTCGTACATTTCACTACCGTGCAGTTTCTGCATACATTTTGTAAGCTGTGGTTTATTTTGAGAAAATGTTTCTTCATAAACCTTATAAGAAATAAATGTGACCTGTAATATATTACCTATAGCTTAATTATATGACTAGAAATGTTCGATTTACTGTAATTATGAATGAATCGCCTTCTTTACTATTGGTGTCATCGGCGTTTTCATTATCAGTCTCTCTAGTATCTACCTAACAGTTCCCTTTTTTTTACCAGGTGTCAACAAAACTGTTAAAGAATAGCTTCTTCAAGTCCTTAATTTTCTTCTTTATTTTTCAAATTGTGGAAAGAGAAACATCAGAATAGTTAGCCGTTCGCTCACGGCTTTTGTTAAGAGGCACGGATAGGCATTTTTGTTTAGCTTCAATTTCATAACATTTTATTACATTACATATTAGATCTCGTTCAACACTGTAAATAGTTCGACCACGTTTTCAAGAAACCAACATTTCTGTAACAAACAGTTAACCTACAAAAGGTTCCGCGATATACTGTATATGCTCTGGGTATAGTACAAGTTGTTGTGTTTATTGTACTGAAATTAAAGCAGTCGGGCATGCACAGTGATGCTTTTCCCCCTTTACCCCTCGTTGCAAATAAGGGCAAACTCGTGACTCAAGTGACTATATGGAGTAGTATTCTTAAGGTTGGTGTGTTTCCCCTTCTGTGTTTTCGGGCCTTTCTTTCACTTGCCAACTTTCAGTCAATCGTCAGGATGTTCTCCTTCCTTCAGGCCCTATAGTTTGTTTGAACAGTTGGTGGGACTGGAGGCTGGTCAACCAGAGGTTTCAAGGTTTCAGGACGTTATCAATTAGATCAGTTTCATTAGGAATTCAGCTACCTGGAGGTTGTTCAAGAAACAGAAGGTAACTGCTACTATTAGAGAAGACCAGGAAGACAAGGAGAAGAAGAAGAACTATTATAAAGGTTTTTTTTTTTTGTAATTCCTAATATGTGTACGTTGAAATCTGTTCAATTCAGAACAATAAGCAACCCCATGACCCAATGAGATGAGGATGATATGTATGAAAGTGTAAATGAGGTGTAGTCTTGTACAGACTCAGGCCGACCATTCCTGAGAGAGTATAGTTAATTGCCCCCCAACCATAAAAGAACACCGGTAACCACTGTCTAGCATTCAAATCCGTATAAAAGTAACTACCTTTACTAGGATTTGAACCAGGAACCTTCGTCTCTGAAAATCAGCTGTTAAACAGCTGATTTTGGCGATGACTTTACCTCTAGACTAACCCGGTGGGTTAAATAAAGGTATTTAATAATCAAATTTCACTTTGTTGATCGTACAAGATTAGTAAGCTTGTTTTTCCAGTCAGTCACGAGATGAAAGGTTGGCTGTGTTAATTTATATCTAAATAGGTTAGCGATTAGTCAAGAAAGTAAGACTGTAAACAATTTGTTTATTAAATACTTTTGGTTAAATCGAAGAAGCATAGTTTTTATTTATTATTTTAGTTTTTATCTCATGCTCTATTGATAGAGCTGGGACCCAACATTATATTAATTTTATAATTAAAGCATTTGCACACCATTAGATATATGTGATTCATCCACTAACCATTACACCAACAGGCTGGCAAAATATCAAAATTATTTGATATTTTACTTTCTCTTGCCTATATGAATATATAGGAAGGAAAGTATTGTTTTCATGTCGATTTTTCAATATCGAGTTTTCACCGGATCTACACATTGTCACCTCCCCCTCTATTCACAATAATAGGTTGGCTCAGGGGTTGACAAAACACAAGGAAGCCCAAAAAAAAAACAAGATGTTGTTGCATATGATTGTTATTACTTAAGAAAGACACAAAATTCAAAAAAATTAATTACACAATGAATCCAAGAAGTTTGGAAATACAGTAAAATTATTATATAGACATAATTAAATTTGAGACAAACAAAATACCTAAATGGATTATCTTCAGGCAAAAATTATTTTAAAAAAATATAAAAAAAATTAAATATAAAATACAATGTTCAATGAATAACTAAATTTTAATAGCTATCGCTTTAAGTTCACTTAAAACTGATACTATTTATACTGAAAATTCATAGATACAGAAAATTTAAAGGTAAAAAGAATATTTTTTTAAAAATAGAATTAGTTCATTGTCCTGTAGTAGCATAGCATCAAATTTTTATTTTAATATTATATTTATTTATATGTGCATACCATGGTAGCCTTTTAAATTATTAAAAAAATTTAGAAGAAAAACAACATTTTGTAAAAAAAAATTTTATATATAAAAAAAACAAGATTCTAGATTAATGAAATTACTTATGAGAAAGAAAACCTGTTAACGGTTTTCCAATATTAAAAAAATTTAATTAAAATTTTAAACAAGTTCATTCGTTGACCATTTTCATTTCGCGACATGCATAGTACAGGAAGCCCTACCTGACCTGCATAGACGCAGTCAAGTAGAAATCGTCGATATAGCCCGAAAAACACATTTTATAAAATATTTAATGACACATACCAGATTGCAGAAACAAATTATAGAACAGAAAACGTCGAGAATCAAACCCAGGTGGCTCCAAACAAGCAGAATGGCACTGCTATCCAAGACTATCCGAAACAGTTATCCAAAACTAGAGTAGGCTTCTCATACAGTAGGATCTTCCATAACGGAAACGTTCCCAAAGCAGAATCTCACAGAATAGAACCCCAGAGTCGAACCCTGGACAAAAACGAACTAACGTCAAAAGCGAAAAAGGTAACACTTCGAAAAGAAAAGTAACAAAATGAACCAAATCAAAAGAAAGAAATAGACCAAAGAATACTTCTACAGATTGCGGTCAACATAGGTCAAAGGCAAAAAAAGGTAAGTACAAAAGATTAAATTGCCTAACACCTTAACGGAAACCCACACAAGGTTAAAAGGTGTAGGCTAACAAACAGACAAAAAAACAAGGCAAGAATCGAACAAGGCCAAAGCCAAAATAACTCGATTCAAAATTTAAAATTTACAGTTAAACAGAATTGACTAGCGCAATCTCCAGAAATATTCGACAGCAAAACAAAAGAGAACTTACCCAAAATAAATTTGGGGCTACGAAGCCAAAAACTTGAACCATAATTAAACGCCGACCCGGAAAAGACTTAAAATAATTACGTATCATAATAAGTTTAAAGAAAAACAAAAGATAAACATAATTTAAAACAGTAGATAATGCAATTAAACTTCAGTAACCATCATAATGCAGCATTAAAGTATAAAAAAAACATTCTTTAAGTAAAAGAAAGAAATTTGCAAATCGGCAACATTTTAAAGGTCATAGACGACTACCGTACCATTTCGCTTCACAAACAAGAGTGCACGTTTAAACCAGGAAGATAGGACAATTAGTCGACAGAAAAATATTAATTCAAATCAGGCCAGAATAGATAAACAGAAAAACGCCAGATAGCGACAGCTTACAGTGAACAAAGTTAAGCATTGACACAAACCGAAATGCAGCGCCAGATAGGAAACAAAAACCCACAGTAACGTATTACAACTTAGACGTTACAACATTTTCAGACCCCCTGAACCCAAAAAACATGTTTTTAGCATTTGGTCTGTGTGCGTGTGTGCGCGTGCTTACGTGCGCGTGTGCTTGCGTGTGCGAGTGTATGCGCGTGTGTGTGTGCGCGCGCGCGCGTGTGTGTGTGTGTGTGTAAGTGCAAAATATCTCAAGAACGGAACATCGTACGAACTTGAAACTTGAAACTTAAGTTACATACCACTACCGGACCCGACACGAACATTTTCATCAAAATCGGTCAACCGGAAATAGTAGTTTATTCGTATAATTTTTCACTTTTTTGCGATTTTCTCAAAAACTGGTCCTACGATTTTTTTTAAAATCGCCTGGTTTACTCAATTTTTTATTCTCTACAAGATAGAGTAGGCGTCATGTTTGCTGAAATTCTGGGTAAGGCTGTTTTTACGTAAAAACATAGTTTTTTTAAGATTACGGCTTTAATATGTATTATAGCGCAAACATTTATATAATAAAAAATGTAGAGAATTTAAAATTCTATAACCTTTATTTCAAACATTTTTTTGTATAACGCTTAGTTTAGCGGTAATTAGCGATTTTCTGTTTTTTTCTCACGAAAACGTGTGAAAAATCGATTTTTTTTAAGATTTCGGCTTTAGTACGCATTTTACGACAAAAGTGTATATAATAAAATTTATAGGAAATTAAAATATCTACAACTTTTATTAATAGAATATTTCTCTACAGAGCCTAGTTTAGCGTGAAAGTGTGATTTTCCGTTTTTTTAAGCCAAACTGAGTACGATTTTTATTTGCGTCATTCACTCATGATTAAAATAAGGTTATGTTTTTGAGGTTAGTGTTTTGTTTATTTCTAATATTTTATTAATAATGTTGGGTTTATTATTAATTATTTGCATTGGCAAGAGAAAGTTGTGTGAGTGTTTCACACCAGATGTTTTACTTCTTTTTCACCCTGGATGTATGCATGTTTCCAGCTAGACATTATCCTTAGAAAATGTAAAACAATTATTTACTTAATAAACAGTCTACCATATAATTTTAATCACTATTAAAACATCTCAAATTATCTCAGACAATTTTATTACATTTTATTAAAAAGGTATAATTAGATCCAATTACAACTGTGTTATTAAACTAATTAATTGAATTATTGTTTGAATGAATGGCATGTTTAATTATTTATACCACAAATAAAATTTCTATAATTACTTGAAAGAAGGGTAACACAATTTGTTATTTCCATTTATTAAGTGGATTAAGGAATCAATGTTTTTCATGTCTACTGGGTATTTCAGAAGTTAAATTGTGAATAAAACTTCCATCTAAAGACATAAGCCACAAATGTTTGATGTCATTAGTTTAAAGTTATGTCATTAACACTAAAACATTTACTACCTATTTCTTTTACTACAATAATATTTTAATTAATGAATCCATTTCAATAAACATACAATTTTTTTAGTGCAGTTTAATTTTTTTAGCTTTCATTTGTTATTGATATGAACTGAAATATACTTTCATCCAGCGGGTTTTTTTATGTATGTATGGCTGTTATCTGGTCACCATACAAAGTCACTTGCCCAAATGGTGCTAATTAACAATAAAAAGTAACTTTCCACCACACTGACAAAACTAGCCTAGAAACCTATTTATTTTTTAATTATTTTTTACTAATTTTTTATTCCTTTGAATTATTCTTTAGCAGTGTCATTTTTAATTCTTACTTTAGAAAAAAACTACTTTACTTCAGTTTTAGAATTTGTTTTTTTAATAATCTTTTATACCAGATTGTTCAATACATAATTTAGAAACACCCTGTCATATTGAAAATTTTCTGGTTGATTGATTTAGAAAATGTAATTATTTCTTACTGTTATTATTAACATATTTAGATTTTTCAATTATTAATTTTTTCCAGACTGTAATAATTGTAACATGAGTTGAAAAGAAACAACAGTTTTTTTAAGCTTGGAAATTGACATTTATAGAATTCATATCTATTAATTTATCTCCTATAGCATTCAAAGTTTAATTAAATAACAGATGTGAGACTGACATTTTTTAGTGCTGGTATTACAGAAAACCATCATTTTGATCTCAGAATTATGTAAATAGTATTCTGCCTACATATATTTTTTGTAAGTGTATACAGCAAATGAGTAAAACTTTGGCCTTAATATTTTTATACTATTATTTTTGCCATTTTGTATTCTTCACAACACTGATTTATTTTTTTCTTATTTATTTACTTATTTTTACTTTTACTAATGTGTTTCAATGGATCCACTGTCATCAGAATATGCACATTATTTATACAATTAACAAATTTATTATCATTATCATCATCCTTAATTCTCTTCCAAGTTTCCTTGGATCAGGCCCAATACAACTCCTTTCCACCTTTTGTATTACTTTCTCTTGCCTATATGAATATATAGGAAGGAAAGTATTGTTTTCATGTCGATTTTTCGAAATCGAGTTTTCATCGGATCTATACGTTTTCAGACCCCCTGAACCCAAAAAACATGTTTTTAGCGATTGGTCTGTGTGTGTGTGTGTGTGTGTGTGTGTGTGTGTGTGTGTGTGTGTGTGTGTCTGTGTGTGAACAGAATATCTCAAGAACGCAACATCGTACGAACTTGAAACTTGAAACTTAAGTTACATACCACTACCGGACCCGACACGAACATTTTCATCAAAATCGGTCAATCGGAAGTAGTAGTTTATTCGTATAATTTTTCACTTTTTTGCGATTTTCTCAAAAACTGGTCCTACGATTTTTTTAAAAATCGCCTCGTTTACTGAATTTTTTATGCTCTACAAGATAGGGTAGGCGCCATGTTTGCTGAAATTCTGCGTGAGGCTGTTTTTACGTAAAAACATTTTCTTTTTAAGATTGCGGCTTTAATATGCATTTTAGCGCAAAACGTTATATAATAAAAGTTGTAGAGAATGTAAAATTCTACAACTTTTATTTCAAACATTTTTTTGTATAACGCTTAGTTTAGCGGTAATTAGCAATTTTCTGTTTTTTTCTCACGAAAACGTGTGAAAAATCGATTTTTTCAAGATTTCGGCCTTAGAATGCATTTTACGACAAAAGTGTATAAAATAAAATTTATAGGAAATTAAAAGATCTACAACTTTTATTTTATGCATTTTTTTGTACAGTGCCTAGTTTAGCGTGAATGAGCGATTTTCCGTATTTTTAAGCCAAACTGAGGTCGATATATATTTTGCGTATTTCACTAATGTTTTTTGAGGTTAGTTTTTTGTTCATTTCTAATGTTAGGTTTATTGTTAATTATTTGCATTGGCAAGAGAAAGTTGTGTGAGTGTTTCACACCAGATTTTTTTTTATTCCTTTCCATTGCGTCTGGGAGACTCCTGAGGGAGTACAGGACACGTCAAGAAGTTATAACACCTGAAATATATTTTACAATCACACATTGTTCTACTACTATTATTTAGAAAGAAATTCTTGTACACTATAAAAAGTTTCACCAATCCAATAATTTTTCAGATTTTTTTTAAAGGAATACAAATGATCACTTTTTAAAAATTGGGGTAATTTATTGATGTATTTTCTCCCCTCTATTGCTGAACAATATCTTCTCCATTACTTTCTTGGTATTGCATCTGTTTCCCAATTCATCCACAACTGTACCCATTAACTTCAGTCTTGGTCTGTTCCTTTATCTTTTTCCCTTCATCTCCAAATACAGCATCCTTTAGGCAGTCTGCCCTCCTTCTTTCTCAAAGTGGAGCATTCTTTAGATAGTCTATTCTCCTCCATTCTATTGACACGACCAAACCATCGTAGCTTTAGCTAACCCACTCCCTTTATCAGGCTGTCCATCCCCAATTGTTCTTTAATTCCATTTCTCATTTTTATCTCTTTTATCTTACCATGCAAACTTATCTTAAATTTCATTTCTGACTCCTGGATTCTCCCTTTCTTTCACCTGTCCATGTTTCTGCTGTGTAAGTCAGTGTAGGCACGAATATGCATTATACATAAATTCTCACATTACATAGGAACTTCTTGATCCCAGGCTAAACATCTCACACTTAGGTAGAAACCGCTTGTTGTCTGCACCTGTTCATGTATCTCCTTTTCCAATATTTTATTTAACGTGAAAGCAGCCTTTAAATACATGAATTCTTGAAGTTTCCCAGCACCCTACCATTTATCCATATTACATGTCCATGCGTTCCCTCCTTCTATTTCTTCTGCACCAGCACTTTAAAATGAACTACCTAATCATTCACATTTCTCAGAGGATGTTATCTCTTCAGTCACTTGCATAAAAACTCATAATTTATACGCTATAGCTATAAATTATAGGTATATATTGGAAGATGGTGGAATAAATCATTAGTAAAAATAAAAAATGAATAAATTGGCCAGCTCCATGGCCCGTCATTCACCGTCTGCATTAGCAGTAATCGCAGAACAGTCGGACGTTAAACAAAAAAAAAAAAACAAAAAAAAAATGGCCCGCTGGTTAGAATTCTAGACTGTGCTCCCCACTTCAAAGTTGAAGGTCCCAGGTTTAATTTCAGACTAGGTTATGGAATTATTACTTGTTAAAACCTACTGATTCTGTGCCATAAACCATAGTAATTACTAAAAACCAAAGCAGTAGACTTTAAATAAACTTGTTTAGGTCATAAGCTGAAAGGCTTGTTTGAACCTATGGAGCCTTTACTAAGTAAAACAAGGAATGAGATGATTTACTATTGCCTTACTCACTGAGTGAAAAAGAAGCCTATGCTTATCAACATGCCAGGCCCTCCAAAAAGCATCTATTTTCCACCCTGCAAAAGACATCTTCACTTGATTCACCACAGAGTCTGGCAGTGTAATAAAATTTATTACTCTCAGAGTGAATAACTATGACTAGTGTATTCTTCACCTGTACCTCTTCTGTTCTTATATGGTTCAGTCATATAATTGGCCGACCATGTCATAAGAAACACAATTATTTTTTGTAATTAGCAAATCGAGTGCAAATAATTTAACACTCCACCTGCCTGTTATAGGCAGTAAAAAATAAAAACAAACAAAAAAAAATACTAAAAAATTAAAACACCTCTAATAAGATTCTTATTCTTCTTCTATTCTTATTCTTATATTGGGGAACTTCATACAGGTTGGTGAAAACTAATTGTGTGTATTCATTTAAGTTGATTACAAGCTGCAGGAAGATACATTTTGAAATTTATTTGCATACATTTAGTTTAAATTTGAAACTTGGAGTAACTGTCATTATTTTATTTAACTAATAGTAATAATTTTATACATAACACAATTTTTTATCTCATGTTCGAACAAGGACACTTCATCCAACTGGCTGGACAAGTATAGAAATTGTTAATCATAAATGAATGGCTCTCACGCAGTAACGTTCTAAGCAACACATTTTTCAAAATTGTGTTTTTTTATGCAGAAATATTCGAATTAATATCCTGAACTAGTGTAGGGTACTTTTATATGTTGAAATCTTACAAGTCGGCAGCCCTAGGACCAGTGGAATACCACCAGTTTTGGGCCTCATAGTGCAGTAGCATTCTAAGCGTCCAAGGATGTCCACTTTGCCCCCCTTTGGTCTATCTGATATAGATCGGCTCACTCTTTTAAAGTTGTAAAAACGTTGCAAACGACTGTCGTTTATAAAGTTGTTGCAATTTGAGATTCCCAATTTTGGTAATAACTTTCTTATTACAATTAGTAACATTATAATATTTCATTTCATGAGTAAGTAGACTTTTTACTAAATACTTCACTTTCAAAAAATATTAATCTATTATTATTTTTGCAATAATTCATTTTTATCGTCTCCTGAAAAAATTTCAATTTGTCGCCTGAAACGTTACTGTTAAGAGTCATTCAACTAACTGACAAAGAGTATGCTACTCTTTCTAAAAACATTCTACATTATTTCAACTTTCTACATTACAGATAAAACGTTGAAGCATTTAAAAAGAAATGAAAAATTGTAACAACTTATTTAAAAAATACTTCATTATAGTGATACTATTACTTCAAATACAAAAAAGGCATTTTTTTGAATACTTCAGTAAAAATGAAACTATTGTTAAAAATAAAGTTGATCATTCACAACAGCTAAAGATGAAAGTTGAATTCGTTAATGATTACTTTAATAAAAAACAAACAAAAGCTGTTGTATTATTCACGTGTACTCTTGAAGGTAAATATTTGAAATTTATTTTATATCAGTAGTGTCACATGTTTACTAAATAGAGCAAATAGTGCTGTGATTTACCAAGCCTTCCTCACTAATTGTTTTTTTTTTATCCAAGGCGGCGAGAAAAACTCATGTTCACTCCATCACGATGGGGTAAGTAGTGTTAGACTCAATTGAGGTGTCCTTGTCCAGCCCTAAGGAGGCCGAAACAGCTTAAAAACCAAAAACCCGCAGCCTGGCCACTTGATCCGACATCAGCAAAGAACCCTCCACCTCCCTCAGAACTGATTATATAATACTACAAGAAAATGTTGGTTTAAAAAATTTACGCATTGTCAGCGGGGCATGGAAGGGAATCGAAGCCTAATTCCCCTCTCGCTGTCACTGACCAAGGCTCACTCTCCCACTTTCATTCATCTTTCATCACCAGCTCAGGAAAGAAGTGTGCCTACTGTATGAGAGTGGGACTGGATTGATTTACAGTGAGAGAAGGTGATCCCGCTGATCTCCAGATGTCTCCGCCCTCTGCAGTCTCCCGATCACCCTCTCCGCAAACTGAGCGACCAACTTCCAGCTCTGCTCATCCCGCAGCATCGCTGCCCCTACTCTCTCTGGGCTCCACTGTGCAACGCCTACCTTCTCAGATGTCTCCATTCTTTCAAGGCCAAAATAGGGACATCAGTCAAAAATACACGCAATGGACTCCTCCTCTTCACTGTCGCATAGTCGACATTTCAGCACTTCACTGAGTTTCGCTCCATCTCCTCTGCCACCTGCTGAGTAATACATTCCAACATTCCTCTTTATCAGCAACAGCTTGCTGCTCTTCCCTCCCGCATACAGTAAAGTACATACTGTAGTTTTATTATTTAAATTCATAATGTTTTGGTGAAAGTAAATTATTCACTTTACATTAAATTATTAAACTTTAAATAATTTACTTTCACCAAAACATTATGAATTTAAATAATAAAACTACAAAGTGTACTTTACTGTATATGAAGTAGGTGCAGTATATACTGTGTATTAAATTGAAAACAAACAAAACACTGTGCAGGCCTACAGTTAAACAAAAGATTCACTATAAACCTTACAAATCACTGAGCGTGGTTTTAAAAGTGTAAATCGTGCTTTACTTTTGGCGCTTGGATTATCAACACTCTACTGTAATTTTCCTCAGTGTATAGCCTACTTAGAAATGTTTTTATACCAGATTTAAAGAACATGAGAGAGCATTCTAATACAATAAAATGGTATCTAATTATGCAAAACATGTGAAAGAATCAGGACATAATTTTGGAAAAATAGAAGAGGATTTGTATGTATTGGAAAAATGATCATTTGATAATAAAATGTTGTTTAGGTCAACAGCCGAAAGGCTGGTTTGAACCTGTAGAGGTTTTACTAAGTAAAACGAGGAGTGAGGTGGTTTACCATTGCCTTCCTCACTGAGTGGAAAAGTACGCTTATCAGCATGCCGGGCCCTCTGAAAAGCACATATTTTCCACTCTGTAAATGACACCTTCACTTCATTCACCACAGGGTCTGGCTGTACAATAAAATTCATTACTTTCAGAGGAGATAACTCTGATTAGTGTCTTTTACACCTCTACCTCTTCTGTTCTTAAATGATTCAGCCATTTAATTGGCTGACCATGTGATAAGAAACAGAACTATTTATTTTAGCCCTGCAACGAACAGATTGAGTGTAAATTTGACACTCCACCTGTCTGTTAAGGGCAGGATAATAAAATATAAAATACAAAAAAAAGAAATATTTCAAATATACATCCATATAAATTTTAAAAAAGATAAAATAATTAATGAACAATTAAAATTTAAAGATGATAATTTAATTAAAGAACCTGCTGCCATCTATTGTAATAAGTATAAATTTATACAGAAATGAAATTTAAGACAGTTTTAATCTAAAAATTACTGAATTGAAATGCTGTTCTAATTTTAAATTAGAATAATAATAGTTAAGAAGGTGGTACCACTGAAATGCATCTTAAGTTTTTTAAACTTAAAAAGCAACCAAAGGTAAGGTGATAAATTTCATTTATACACTAACTTAGAAATGTATTTATTTTTCTAAAAACAACGATTTAGAAAGAAATGCTTATAGGCCTACATTGTACAATGTTTCATTAATCAAGTGTTTTTTATCTGTTTTTTAAACAAATTTAGATTACCATAACTTTTTAAAGCTTTTAGTAATTTATTGATGTATTTTATACCTGCATAAGTAGGTTTTTGTTCAACAATTAAGTGTTGTGATTAGCAACATACTAACCAATCAGTTAGAATAATAGGAGGAAGAAAAATGAAACAACCATAAAAAGTTAATGAAAACTGGTAGTAGGCTACTATACGTAAGTAAATGGTGCATGGAATAAGTTTTTGAAAAACTACTGAACAGATAACTTTATGACGAATGTTTAATACAGTAGATTACTTCAATACAGTGAGATATTTAAATTAATTACCTACATAAAGTGTAGGTTATTAACTTAACAAGAAATTTGGATACAAACTGGTTTTATTAGATGTTGTGTTACTAATGTTTAACAATAGAATTTCACTTTTCGTATTGAGCTTTTTTCAATAATCATTCATACAGTACATACCGTAATAGATAGCCTAAAATTAATTAGCACTGAAACTCGGTTTTTACTGAACAGTAATAAACATAGGATACATACAATTAAAATCTCCTAAAACATAGGCTACACAAACACAAAAAAATACACAGTACAGTATATATTTTTTGTTATTAAGGAAACAATGACTGTGAAGTACATTTCATTACGTAAAATAAGTTTTAAATTTTGTTTCGTTTTCAATTCATAAAACATGTCTTCAATCTCATTTTCAATGTTTAAAACTTGTAAATTTTCATTTACATATTGGCAATGACAGTACGTTGAAACAACAAGAATAGCGTCTAGTGCTTGTTTACTTGAAAGGACAACATTTCTGTTTCCATTTCATCGTCATTCACTTTCTTGCTCGTTGTTTTGGGCTAAGACATTTTCGATTATTGCATCATCGCCAACATCTGCTGAAGTGGCTAAGTCATTGTCTGCCCCTACATAGGCGTCTAAATCCATATCCTGAAGATATTGTTTTGCCGCTATAGAGAGATTTTTGTGCCGCTATAACGAGAGTTAAATACATTATCGTAGTATACGAAATGGTCGGGGTCAGCAAATAATGCCGCTAAAGAGAGATTTCCGCTATATAGAGTTCCGCAATAGAGAGATTTTACTGTATTTGAATTAATTACAAAGTACAGGATGCATTTCAGACTTATTCAAAAAAAATTTGTTTCAGAATCACTAGAAATGATGAAAGTGGTAATGAGAAATCATACTGTTGCAGTAAAATACAGTAATTATTTTGACAACGATCGAGAATTCAAATGGACCATGAAACCACCTTCTAAAAACTTAGGTGTTTATTTGAATTACAACTGCCACTTTGGAAAGCACATTTTAGCAAAGGTAAAAATAGAAAGTCAATAGTCATTCTACTGTAGTAACACTGAATAATTGTTTAAAAAATCAATTTAATTATGAAAATGGTAAAAGAATTTCCTCCATTTTGTTATTGATTAAAGGTTTGTAAAATTTTAATATTCTAGAACAGTGGTCACCAAATAGCGAATTTCATTCCATGTATGGACCACCGACTCATTTTTTACTTTCTCTTGCCTATATGAATAAATAGGAAGGAAAGTATTGTTTTCATGTCGATTTTTCGAAATCGAGTTTTCACCGGATCTATACGTTTTCAGAACCCCTGAACCCAAAAAACATGTTTTTAGCGATTGGTCTGTGTGTGTGTGTGTGTGTGTGTGTGTGTGTGTGTGTGTGTGTGTGTGTGTGTGTGTGTGTGTGTGTGTGTGTGTGTGTGTGTGTGTGTGTGTGTGTGTGTGTGTGTGAGTGTGTGTGTGTGAGTGTGTGTGTGTGTGTGTGTGTGTGTGTGTGCGTGCGCGCGCGCGTGCGCGCGTGTATGTGTGTGTGTGTGTGTGTGCGCGCGCGCGCGCGCGTGTGTGGGTGTGTGTGTGGGTGTGTGCGTGTGTGCGTGTGTGCGTGCGTGTGTGTGGGTGTGGGTGGGTGTGTGGGTGTGTGTGTGTGTGAACAGAATATCTCAAGAACGGAACAACGTACGAACTTCAAACTTGAAACTTAAGTAACATACCACTACCGGACCCGACACGAACATTTTCATCAAAATCGATCAACCGAAAGTAGTAGTTTATTCGTGTCATTTTTCACTTTTTGCGATTTTCTCAAAAACTGGTCCTACGATTTTTTTCAAAATCGCCTGGTTTACTCAATTTTTTATTCTCTACAAGATAGGGTAGGCGTCATGTTCGCTGAAATTTTTGGTGAGTGTGTTTTTACGTAAAAAAAGTGTTTTTTTAATATTACGGCTTTAATATTAATTTTAGAGCAAAAATGTATATAATAAAAGTTGTAGAAAATTTAAAAACCTACAACTTTTATTTCAAACATTTTTTTGTATAACGCTTAGTTTAGCGGTAATTAGCAATTTTCTGTTTTTTCTCACGAAAACGTGTGAAAAATCGAATTTTTTAAGATTTCGGCCTTAGTATGCATTTTATAATAAAAACGTATATAATCAAACATAAAGAAAATTAAAAGATCTGCAACTTTTATTTAGAACATTTTTCTCTACAGAGCCTAGTTTAGCGTGAAAGAGTGATTTTCCGTATTTTTAAGCCAAACTTGTTCGATTTTCATTTTGCGTCTTTCACTCATGATTAAAATAAGGTTGTTTATTTCTAATGTTTTATTACTAATATTAGGTTTATTAATTATTTATATTGGCAAGAGAAAGTTGTGTGAGTGTTTCACACCAGATTTTTTTATGCAGATCTTATTTGTGTGTGAATTGGGAATTATTTTTATGTTTAGGCTGGGTGCATGCTCAGAGCAACTGGTAATGTCAACACAACATATACCCAAGTTTCTCTGAAGAGTTAGTGCTCGCTGGACAAGTTGAAAGCCGGGATCAGGTTAACAGCACTGCACTACCAAATACAAAAAACTAGAAATTTTGCATATTGGTGTACAGTAGTTTGAAACTATTATTACATTTTATTGCTCAAACCTCTTCGAAATCAACAATTAGTGTAAAGATTTAGCATGATTGTCACATCTAAATTTTTACAGTCGTCAAGGTAGGCCTAAGTGAAAAGTTAACGGGATCATAGCAGTTTCATCAATATTCTAAAAAATTCCAACAAAAATTATATTATAAATTACAGTATAAATGAAATTCATCACCTTACCTTTCGTTGCTTTTTAAGTAAAAAACTTACGCGCATTTCAGTGGTTAAACTTAAAAAGCAACCAAAGGTAAGGTGATAAATTTCATTTATACTGTAATTTATATTAATGGTTGGCAGAATGCTTTTCAAAAATTCATTTATAAATTATATTATATTATATTTCTAATTCATTATTATATTATTTATATTATATTTATTTAATTATATTATATTATATATCTAACAATTGGAGGGGCTTATGCCATAGTGAACCAACTACAAAATTTTTACTTTTGAGTTTATGCCATTACGAAAATGTAAATTAGTTGATTTTCATAGAGTCCGAGCCTGGAAGAAGTAAGCTTGGGCTCAGGATGACGACGTCGTAGTTAGGCTACCTTGTCTTTCGGAGAATTGGATAGAAAGAACTTTTTTGGGATTGCTCTTTATTTGGAATTACAGATGAATAATTGGGTGAAAGATCAGCTCGGAATCAGGATAACAGCAAGAACATTGTGTTGGGAAGGGACGCTTTTTCTAGTCGGAAGTGATTTTATTGTTGTGAATTTGTTGGGAGAATTTGTAAACAATGGAGGAGATTTGATATTGATGAGAAGGAAGAGTGAATTTACAGGTGATGGGGTATAATACTCAATTTTGAGGGGATTTTATTTGTTTTTTACTTTCTCTTGCCTATATGAATATATAGGAAGGAAAGTATTGTTTTCATGTCGATTTTTCGAAATCGAGTTTTCACCGGATCTATACGTTTTCAGACCCCCTGAACCCAAAAAACTTGTTTTTAGCGATTGGTCTGTGTGTGCATGTGTGTGTGTGTGTGTGTGTGTGTGTGTGTGTGTGTGTGTGTGTGTGTGTGTGTGTGTGTGTGTGTGTGTGTGTGTGTGTGTGTGTGTGTGTGTGTGTGTGTGTGTGTGAGTGTGTGTGTGTGTGTCTCATTTACTCAATTTTTTATTCTCTAAAAGATAGGGTAGGCGCCATGTTTGCTGAAATTCTTGGTGAGGGTGTTTTTACGTAAAAAACGTTTTTTTAAGATTGCGGCTTTAATATTAATTTTAGAGGAAAAATGTATATAATAAAAGTTGTAGAGAATTTGAAAACCTACAACTTTTATTTCAAGCATTTCTTTGTATAACGCTTAGTTTAGCGGTAATTAGCGAATTTCTGTTTTTTTCTCACGAAAACGTGTGAAAAATCGATTTTTTTTAAGATTTCGGCCTTAGTATGCATTTTACGACAAAATAGTATATAATAAATTTTATAGAAAATAAAAAGATCTACAACTTTTATTTAAAGCATTTTTCACTACAGAGCCTATTTTAGCGTGAAAGAGTGATTTTCTGTATTTTTAAGCCAAACTGAGTTCGATTTTCATTTAGCGTGTTTCACTCATGATTAAAATAAGGTTATGTTTATTAAGGTTAGTTTTTTGTTTATTTCTAATGTTAGGTTTATTGTTAATTATTTGCATTGGCAAGAGAAAGTTGTGTGAGTGTTTCACACCAGATTTTTTTCTAATGGCTATAGCAGATACCACAGTAAATAGAAGAGTATTTAGAGCTAAATAGAAGAGCTATTTACCGTAGGAAATCCTGGAGAGGGGATAATGCTAATACATAATGTTATGTAACGTAATGTTATGAGAGGAGTTAAAGTTTGGAAGTTAGGAGGACTAACCTAAGTTCTAAATTTAGTGTGCATGAAATGCTATGTGCTAAAACTTTAGATGTAGGCGATAATAATAATTTAATTCATGATATTTTTGTATTTTATAGAGTTCAGAACATGATATGATGAGTGACAGATATATATGGTTGATAATGAATACAAATGATTTGACTGATTATGAATATCAAGATCATAATGATGTGGAAACAATGATTAGTGAATTACAAATGTATAATTTACGGTTAGATTCAGATTTTGTATATGCGAAATTTATTTACAATAACATTAGTGAAGAGATTATAACAATGTATGATTTATATAAAATACAAAAACATTTGCCGATAATTACCACATATGCTGGATCCTGGAGTGAAGAGACACGTCTGGTAATAGCTCTGGAAGGATCAAGGAATGGACGAAGGAGTGACTTCCAGGGTGTCTCCATTGATGGAACTGGTGTGGTATGTTGTATCAGCCTGTTAAAATAATTAAACAACCAATGAACAATATGATATACATAATCATCCTCTTTATTCCTCTTCTAAATTTCCTTGGGTTTAGATCGTTAAACCATCTCTCCTCCATTGCTCACTTGTCACACATCTTTTTCCCCATTATTCATAACTGAACCCATCTGCTTCATTCATGGTCTTTTTCCCCTCCATCTTCAAATACAGCATCTTTTAAGGCAGTGTACCCTCTACCCTGCCCTAATGATTTAGAGGAAGCCAAAAGGATACATTCCCACATTGCAGGTAACGGGAGGCCATTAAATGAATGGCCTACTATGAATAAAGGATAACCTGAGTAAGCAGCTGTGAGCAGCCAGTGGCAGAACCTGAGGTGTGATGTGTGGGGGACTGCACCTACATATTACAATACCGATAAGGACTTCATTACTTGGAAAATTTGGCTGCCTGTAAAAAAGTCCTGCATTCGCAGTGGCAGAAGAGGGAAATAATTCTAACAGCACTTCCACTGGTTGTTGATGAGTCTTGTGTACTGAAAAGACTTGGCAAAAAGTACAAAATGCCATTTGGAGCGTTGACCTGTAATGGAAGTTTGGAAAGTAAAAAAGGAAAAATCTAGGATGCACCCCTGAAGCAATGCATGACCTTGAGGAGACCAGCAGAGGGATTTTAAGTCAGCCACTGGCCAAAAAAAAAATGTATGTATTTTTGATGTAAGGTACATCAAAAATAAAATACAAAAATGTATACCTCACCTGAAACAGAAACCAATTATTGAGGTATCCATTATTGATGTATACCTTATGATATTACAGCACTGATAGAATTGTGTATGCATTACAATGAAGTATTGACGCCATACTGACAATAATATTTAAATAAATACATTTTTTCACGTAAAAACGTATACGTTATTTTTATATAACAAGTCAAAAATGATTTTTTACTACTGCATCTTTGGCTTCTCTATATTAAACTGACTGGAACATTTTTGGTAAAAGATTACAATGCTTTCACTGACAAACTCTGTGAGGTGAAGGGACTGCTGCCCTCCTAACAGCTGAAAAATTGCAAAAATAAAAACTAAAAACTTGAATAGATTGACAAACCATTGTCAATCAGACTTTTCAGCTTCTTTTGTATGAAGTACACATGCAAAGCTGTGTTACCTGCAGCCACTGTAACATTCACCTTTACACCTAACATTGGACAGTTATAAAACTTATTTCCTAATATTGGATCCAGTTTATAAAACTTTTATACAAGTGACTGAAAATAAGACGTCTTCTTAAGGGATTTTGAAACAGTATGTTTCAATTTTTATATTTTGTATACTCTGATGATGGTGGATCCACTGAAACATGTAAGTTAAGGAAACAAAATTCATAGATAGAAATAAAAATTACATCAGATATAAAAGGTAGTAAAAATTATAAGTATCTTTACGTTAAGCCTAATTACAGGATGCATTATAACTTAAATATTTATTTGTGAATCACATACAGTAATTATATTTTTCAGCTGACACAACTGGATCTGAATGGTTCTGAAGAAATCTTTCCACTGGTTGTTGATGAGTCTTACGAACCCCATTTGGACATAAACAATCGGTTTCCCTTTATTGTAAACTTGATATTAGCAGAGATGTTCAATTTCACGTAAGCTTAACTGTATCCTGTGTTTGACTCTGAAGTGCTTTCAATATTAATTTAACTTAAGGGGAGCAGACCATTTTCATTATCCCTATACCTGCAATACTAACTTAGGTAGATTTTTTGTAGAAACCGTTAAAGCTACAAAGCTGGGCTTTGGCACATTTATCTACAGTACCTTTTTACAAATTTGTACCGGAGCTTTTTCATTTATCTTCATCCAGTCTAAAAATGATTTTTATTCTCAAAAAATGTTCAAATTAGCCCAAATTTTTTTATGAAAAACACACCCAAAAAAAAAACTCCAAAATTTTTGAAATACCTCTGGAGTAAATACACACCTTAGTATTAAAATGTACTGTGTGAAATTTCACACTCCTAGGTGGGATGGTTCCTAAAATATGTGTATCTAAAGTCAAAAATACAATACGTGGAAAATGCGGATATAGTAAAAGTATAATACCGTAACAGAAACACCTATTGCCAATTGGAATTAACTTCCAAACAAAAACACACCAATATTTCCTCTTCGGCTGATTCCTATGCGTTCTAGAAATTATCGTTTTTATGTAAACGCGATCTCCGTAATGTTAGAGCAGTAACATGATTATATTAATCTCAATTTACAAGAATGAAAAACGTGAAAAAATATCAAAATAAACACTACGTACCCCATCAACATAAAAACATAATTTTTCTCAACAGAAAAAGCAACAAATATCGAGTTATATATCAATTTAAATAGGGGAAAACGATCGATCAATATATGGTAAAATTGAAAAATCAATATTTTTTATTAAAATCAGTCAGCTCCCCTTAACACTTCTCACTTTGTCGACAGCAATACGGAAAAGCTCAGCAGATGTCTTTCCGGTCCATTCCCTGAGGTTGTGTAGCCAGGATATTCTTCTTCTTCCTGGTCCTCTCCTTCCATCTATTTTCCCTTGCACAATGAGCTGTATCAAAGAGTATCTGGACTCATTCCGCATGACGTGTCCCAAATACTGAAGTTTATGGATCTTGATGGTGTTCAATATTTCTCTGGATTTCTTCATCCGTCTCAGAGCTTCTTCATTTGTTACATGCTCTGTCCATGATATTTTAAGCATTCTCTGGTACAACCACAATTCAAAGGCTTCTATACGTTTAATCATACTCTTGTTCAATGTCCATGTCTCTGCTCCATACAGCAAAATGGAGAAGATGTAGCACCTCAAAAGTCTGATTTTCGTTTCAATGGTAAGATCATGGCTCCTGAAAACTCTGTTCATTTTATTGAAAGCAGCTATTGCCCTTGCTATGCGATATTTAATCTCCTGTGCCATGTCCCAATTTTCATTTATCATTGTTCCCAGGTACATTGTGTGTTTCACACGTTCTAATTGCTGGTTATTGACGAAAATTTTGGCATTGTCGTTTCTGTGCTTGGAGATCAACATGAACTTCGTTTTCTTACTGTTGATATCAAGGCCATAGTTGCAACTTACTGTGGCTATTTTGCTCACTAGATGCTGTAGACCTTCTTCACTATCGGCAAGTACAATGGTGTCATCCGCATATCTTATATTGTAATTAGGCTGAAGAATAACCGTTACAAACTAGGGGAAAGAAAGGAGTTGAGGTATGTTATTACTGTAGTTCTGTGCGTTCCTGAAAACATATTCTCTGCCCTGCTACTAACACATTCAACAAAAAAAGATAACAATAACAAAAAAAAAGTATGAGTGCAACATATTTGCGCATGTGCATGTATTCTCTGGTGTGCGTCCAAGTCCAAGTCCTGTAAGAATAGGGCAGATGCCCCTAGGGATGACGACGTCGTGGGATAACCACCTGGTCGCTCGGAGAATATGGTAACGGAATTTTGTGGGTTTCTTATTATTGTTATAGGAAGAGTGATTGTGAAGGAAATTGTTATTTGGTCTTGGAAATGGAATAGGTAGAATTTATATTGTCTCTAGGATGTAGAATAATGGGTCAGGAGGAGTAGAATTTTGAGGGTTAACTTAAAGGTATTCGTGGAATGGCAGTTTGATGCGGTCTTCAAATGGATGAGGTGAATCATAGATACTGCGTATGATCTCATTGTGAGCTGTTCTTCCTCTGTCGTGTAGCTTCCTTGAAGTGTTGTGGATATAGTCGTCGATGGTGGGAAATAGGAGATTTTCGTGGATGATTTTGTTTGATATTAGGTAGTGGAAGTTTGTTATAGAACGAAGGGCTTTGTTTTGGACGGGCCGGATTCTATTTTTGTTGGTTTCGGACAGGATGGGCCACCATACTGGTGACCCATAAAGGAGGGCGGAACGGATTATGGCTGAGAAGATAAGGAGTTTTATTGATTTGGGTAGAGATTTAGAGATGAAGAGTGAAAATAACTTGTGGAGGAGGATTTTGCCCTTACGAATGGAGTAAGTGTGCGTATTGTGTCTGGTGTGCGTATTGCTCTTTTCAATTCTTGAAAATAGATAGAGAGAGTGAGCGTGGAGGAGGGCGAAAAGCGGTGTACACAAGGTACATCGAGTTTCAATAACTGTTGTTGTTCATGGGAGTACACTAAAGCTATGACATTGCACATCCCGGTTGTGATGTGGGCCTACCAGTAATAGCCTATCTTATTTATTTGGTGGTAATTTTTAAAATTGTCATCACTATCATTTTGTTTTGTCTGTCTATCCGTCCGTCACAACCTGATGTCAGAAACTAACAGACAGCAACACACACTTTTCAGATTTGTAATCTACACAAAACGTTAGTGGCCCTAAATTGGGTTTGAAGTTCCAGTTTTGACTGGAAGTGACCCAAAAACAGAAGTCACAGAAACAAAGTCGGAATTTAAAAACAAAAATCTGGTGTGAAACACTCACACAACTTTCTCTTGCCAATGCAAATAATTAACAATAAATCTAACATAGTATTAAAACATTAGAAATGAACAAAAAACTAACCTCAAAAAACATTAGTGAAACACGCAAAATTAAAATCGACCTCAGTTTAGCTTAAAAATACGGAAAATTGCTCATTCACGCTAAACTAGGCACTGTACAAAAAAATGCTTAAAATAAAAGTTGTAGACTTTTACATTCTCTACAACTTTTATTATATAACGTTTTCGCTAAAATGCATATTAAAGCCGCAATCTTAAAAAGAAAATGTTTTTACGTAAAAACAGCCTCACGCAGAATTTCAGCAAACATGGCGCCTACCCTATCTTGTAGAGAATAAAAAATTGAGTAAACCAGGCGATTTTTAAAAAAATCGTAGGACCAGTTTTTGAGAAAATCGCAAAAAACTGAAAATTATACGAATAAACTACTACTTCCGGTTGACCGATTTTGATGAAAATGTTCGTGTCGGGTCCGGTAGTGGTATGTAACTTAAGTTTTAAGTTTCAAGTTCGTACGATATTCCGTTCTTGAGATATTCTGTTCACACACACACACACACACACACACACACACACACACACACACACATAGACCAATCGCTAAAAACATGTTTTTTGGGTTCAGGGGGTCTGAAAACGTATAGATCCGGTGAAAACTCGATATCGAAAAATCGACATGAAAACAATACTTTCCTTCCTACCTATATATTCATATAGGCAAGAGAAAGTAAAAATAGTGTCATTCGATACGTCTTAAAGAGTAGATACAGAATCACTAATGGTTTTTGCCATAAGTCAAAGGTAAGTCTTTTTAAAAATTGCCACCAGCCATGAGATGTGTTGTCTTATGAAAGGGATTTTTGTCTTTACCCAGTCCAGCTGATATTTTACGTTCTCCTCCTTCGCTTTTAATCTTGTTTCATCCTGCTTTCCTAACTTCTATGTTTCACATCCGTATAGTAAAACACCCAAAAAAGTTTACAAATTGTTCACTTATCTCAATATTTATAATGATTGTTCACTATCAGTTGTCTTCTACTGTTAAATTCTTGCTTAGCTAATCCTTTTACTTTATTTCTTTACTACTTCTGTTGTCATTAGTTTTCAAACTTCCTAAATAACCACAGTACTGGTTTACATTTTAAATTCTTTAATTTTTCAGTTTAATATTCATATTTTTATGCCCATAACAGCCAGGTGGAGTGTTAAATTTTTGCACTTGATCTGCTAGTTTCAGAGCTATCAAAAAATAGTTCTATTTCTCGTCAAATGGTCAGCCAATTATATGACTAAAGCATTTAAGTACAAAAGAGGTAGAGATGTAAAAGTTGCTTGTCAGAGTTATCTCCTCTGAGAATAATGAATTTCATCATTATACAGCCTGACCCTGTGACGAATGAAGTGAAACTGTCATTTGCAGGGTGGAACATAGATGCTTTTTAGAGGACCCTGGCATGCTGATAACCATAGACTACTTTTTCACTCGGTGAGAAAGGCAAATGTAAACCATCTCACTCCTTGTTTTACTTAGTAAAGCTTCTAGAAGTTCAAACCAGCCTTGGGGCTGATGACCTAAACAACATTATGCATCATAATCATTAGGCAATTGTTTACCATTACCTTTGATTTCCATAGTTGATTTCCAGTTATTTCTTCTTCAAAACTTCCGCTTGTTTAATTGGTAAACATGTAAGTAAACGAAGATATTATGTTTTCGTGCATAAAAATTCAGAACTCTGAAGGCTTTGCTCATAAATACATTGTGGATATTTGACCATTTTTTTAGGAAATTTGTGGTGTATGACAGTTGTGGTGTGAAAGTCAGCTATTATATCTCATGAGTTCAAGCTTTGTCCCTGAACTTGAGGACTGAATGTACGCATGGCTTAAAACAGACAAGGCATGGGGTCAAAAATATTGCTAGTACTATTGTAATATTTTACCAGAAAATCAAGTTTTTCTTTCTTTTTGGTAAAATATTAAAATCCATTTCATTTCTGAGTGATTTTATATTTGCAAAATTAAATAATTTCTTTTTATTCATTCTAGATAATTCTTAACATTTTTATTCTTTATTAGTTCATAATACGTTTTTAGGCTTTTTTTTTCATTCTTTCTTAATCGCAAAAGCAGTCATGTAGACTAGTGGAATTTCGTTGATTCTGCATGTTGCGTTTCAGTTGGTTAACTCACCCCCTTGCCCCGCGCTTGCTTTCCACATAGTTTTTCTATTCTCTATGCGTTAGAGAGAGAAGTTACACGTGTTCCTCGCTCTCTCTCTCTCTCGTTGCTCAACTGCCTTTAGGAGTGGGGGTTTCCGTTCGACCGTTGTGAACGCGCGTTTTGTCTTTGTCTTGTGCTAACAGCCTTAGAATTCACATCTTATTCCAGGTAACTTAAATTTTATCATGTTTTATAAAAAATTCCTAAATTTTAAGCCCCCTTAATTTTTTTTTATATAAAATAATACTGTTTGGTGGAAACTGAAAAATATGGGGTAGTTATTTTAACAAATATACATATATTCTTTTTAATTTATTCATTATGGGTTTTTAAATTCATTTTTCCAGAAAGGAATTTTGTATGCATGAGATTCCACGTTGCATAAAGTGTTTTCATCTCCTTAAGAGTTTCATTTAATAAAATCTTCATTTCACTAGTATGTTATGCATTCGTTATCTTGTTACAATTGTTCAGTGTCCATTCTTTTATATAAATTTTTTTGTTAACACTTTTGTTTAAATAAAATCCAATTATTTTCCCCTTTAAAAAAATTATTACGTTTCTTTGCCAATTGGATGTGCAGTGTTTAATGTCTGGTTTCTTTTTTTTTGTATTGTAGTTCCCTTTGTTTCGTTCCACGTGTAAACTCATGCGTACGGAATTTTTCCCTGGATAAAATACGTTTTCACATTATCACATTCATATTTTTAATTCTGTTTAATCATTTACTAATAAATTTTAACTTGAAATTTAATCAGAGGCTTATTTAACTAGAATTTAAGACGACGCCAAGATCCGTGAAGTTTTTTTTTGTATTTATTTCCATTTATTCACTAAGGTAGATTAATTTTTTTTCTTCACGTAAAGATATTTTTTTTATATTTTTTTTGCCTTTAATGAAGGAATTTCATTACTGCAATCCCTTCATCTCAGTTTTTTTTTATTTTTACCACTTTTAAAAAAAAACTCTAATGTTCTATTTATATACTATAGAGTTTTTTTCATTTATCTCCGCTTAAGCTTAGCTGGGCTAATAATTCGGCTAACTCATTCCCTAATAATTTTGTTTGTACGTCTGTTTGAAAACCGATGGCTAAGTGATTTTTCTAGCGCAATTTCAGGTAGTTAGTTCTTGTTTTATGATGGTTTTTTTTTATAAAATTTTTTTCAAAATTCTTTCTGAGTATTAAAAATGGTACATTTTTTTCTTTCCAAATTTTTTGTTTTTTTAAATTCTATGTCCTTAAGACCTAGATGTGTGTTTGTTTTTTCTGAAGAATTAATTAAATTTTATAAATTAATGCAATGAATTAAAGATTCAATTATTTTGTTTTTAAATTAAATTTTTATCTAATAAAAAGTTTAGTAATTTATTAAATTCTTTTTTCTTTACAAACGCGAGGCTATGGATTTTCAAACAGAGGTTTAAATAACAATTTTTTTAATTAGTTTTAAAGATGGGTTTTGTTCATACATTTTTATCTTTCTAAGTTTCATTTTTTTTGATTCATTATAAGTGCAAATTGATTTTTTTTATTTTTATCTCTTGTCCTCTGGAATGAGAAATTAACGTTTTTTTTTGTAAAAGAAAACTTCTATTTTGTTTGTTTACAAAGATTTTGTTAACATTTTTGTTGATATTATGTTTCATTATGTTTGAATTAAAGTAGTTTGTTTTAAATTCATTTTTGGGTGTCAGATTATAATTTATTTTTCTACCATTTGAACCGGCACAGATTTTCTACAATCTCACCCTCGCAGTACTTAGAGCGAGGCTTGACTATCATTTGAGCTACGTTGGTTGTCTTACTCTGGGTTGCCAATCAATCCCTGGATTCAATTTCAGCGTCTGGTTGGGTTCTAAAATTGGCTGGTGGATTGCCCCCTATTGATTATTTGAGTTTCAGCGTCTTCGTGGGGTGAGCCGTTTTCTTTTTTTTTTTTTATCCGGTTTCGGGACGGGCCACTTTTGAAGTTCTCCCGGTGGAGAATTACAACAGTGTTTCGTCCGCTCCGAAATCTGGTGAAGGGGAGGGTTCGGTTCTCGCCGCGGGGCGTTGTGACTTAGATAAAATTTTTAGTTGTTGTAACTAAAAATAAACTGTGTCGTTTCGACACACTACCAGTTTTAGTGGAAGCTTCGTTGCTACCACTACAAATTTGGTGCAGGTCACCGTGCTTTGTGTAACTTCATATTTTCCACTACACTATTGTAGCCTCTGACATCATTCCAAACTATATAGTGACAATACTTGTATCAAAAAGGTGTTGGCTCAATGTTAATTTATTGACTAGTACACTAGATACTACAGCTCACCATGGACAAACCTTCGGCAAAAATATACATAATCTTTTCACTGTTTAAAAAATTGACATTATTGATGTTTCATTTATTTTTATTATTATTATTATTATTGGCGAATTCTCCTTGGATAGAAGACGTTAAGCATCATGACTCAGTTTCGTCATTTGTTTTTCTTATTGGTCCAGTAGGCCTTCATTGTTTCCGAGAAAGCTTTTTTGCGGTTTTCAGACCACTTTGGTCTAAAATGCTTCTCTCTTGAGGGCTCTGAAACTTTCCACTTGTCTACCTTG
This sequence comes from Catonia carolina, assembly GCA_035578175.1. NCBI lineage: Eukaryota > Metazoa > Arthropoda > Insecta > Hemiptera > Achilidae > Catonia > Catonia carolina. The sequence continues at coordinate 21,200,693 of JAQMRL010000003.1, read as the reverse complement.
TGACGGAATAAGTTTTTATTAAAAATTTCAGTTTGATGTATATTTGCGCTTTTTAGGTCCTTACGAATTTCGTCCAGCCAAGGTGTTGAAATTTTAAGTTTTGTAATATATTCAATTATTCTTTTTGTTAGCCTATCCTCCTGCAATCTGTTAAGATGTCCAAAGAACTTCAACCGCCTTTTACGCATGTCAATTTCAATGTTTGAATAGCTCTCTGTTGTTTTGTTGGATTGCAGCCTATACCCATCTTCTGTAAGTCGAGCCCCTAGAATTTTTCTAATAATTTTTCTTTCCTCCTTTTTGATTTCTTCGATTTCGTGTTTTCTGCTAAGTACTAGTGTTTCGCTTGCGTAGAGGACCATTGGTTTAATAACTGTGTTGTAGTGCCGAATTTTAGTTTGTCTTGACATGGATTTTTTGTTGTAGAGATTTTGAACTAATCCTAGAGCTTTTTTCATTTTTTGGAGACGATTTTGTTGGGAAATTCTTTCAAGACCTGTTGGTTCAATGAATTCCCCCAAAATGTTTGAAGTATGGAACCTTGTTTATTCTACCATATTTTGTCCTCAAGCTTATGATATCTATTTTTGAGGATATGAATTCCGTTTTCTCAAATGAGATTTGTAGCCCTACTTTTTCAGCACATTCCTTTAATGTCTCAAGCTGCTTGATGGCGGTCTTCTCGTCATCCATTAATATAGCTAGATCGTCAGCAAAGGCGAGGTATGGTATGGAAAGGTTGTTTCTGGGAAAACCAAGTTGTACTGGCTTCCACTGTCCACATCTCTTCAGCTCCTTCTCCCATTCTTCCATGACTTTGTCCAGAACGACATTGAACAGAAGCGGAGAGAGTCCATCACCCTGCCTTACACCTGTTCGAATTTCAAAGGGTTCTGAGATTTCTCCCATGAATTTTACCTTAGATTTTGTGTTAGTCAGCGTTTGTTCAATGAGTCTTCGTGTTTTAGTATCAAGTCCCCTTTCCTCCAAAACGTCAAATAGGGAGGACCTATCCATTGAGTCGTACGCCTTTCTAAAATCCACAAATGTGCATATCAAAGGTTTTTGTCTGAGGGCTCGCATTTTGACTATAATTTTGAGGTTCATTATTTGTTCTGGGCATGACCTATTTGGTCTAAATCCCGCTTGATATTCAGCTAGTTTGGGTTCTAATTGTTGTTGTGCTCTGCTTAACAGTATAGATGACAGGACTTTGTAACAGACCGGTAAATGAGAAATCCCTCTATAGTTATTGACATCAAATTTGTCGCCTTTTTTATGTAGTGGGTGAATAAGTGCAATCTTCCAGTCATCTGGGATTATTTCGGTTTGCCAAATGTTTTGAATTATTTTTGTAACTTCCTTAAGAGAGTTCGGGCCTAGATTTTTCAAAAGTTCAGCTACAATTCCATCCTCCCCCGATGCTTTGTTATTCTTCAGTTTCTTAATATGTGAATAAATTTCTTCTTGTGAGGGTAGTACGCAGTTATTCTCTATTATTTCTGGTGGAATTTTTAGAAATTTGTTATTGGGTTCTGGACAATTCAGTAGACGTGAAAAATAAGAGGCTAGTTCCTGACAATTTTCCTTATTTGTCAATGCTAGTTTACTATCTTGTTTTATGAAACAAAGATTTTGTGGTGAGTAACCTCTGATTTTATTTGCAAATATTTTGTAAAAATCATGTGTATTATAATTCTTGAAGTTTTCTTCAATTGATTGTAGCTGTTCATTGACATATCGCCGTTTGTTTTGTCTCAGGATCTTGGATGTCTGTTTGCGAACTTCAAAAAATTTGTTTTGTGTTTCTTCTGTTTTGTTACAATTATAGTTTTGAAACGCTTGTTTCCTCTCCTCCAGTGCAATTTCACATTCTTGATTCCACCAAAGATGTTTTGGTTTTTTGTGGAGGGGAATCAATTCTTTGGCTGTTCTGATTATTTTTGTCTTGAATTCCTCCCAATCTTTTGCAGGCTGTTCGTCCCATTTCTCCGGTAATTTTGATTCTTTGATTTTTTTGTATATTGAATTTTGGGATCACTAGTGGTTGTTGGTTATATCTCCTCTTAGGTGTGAATTTTATTTTTATTCTTGTTAAATAGTGATCTGAATCTATATTTGCACCTTTTCGAACTTGTACATCATGGATTTCTTTTTGATAATTGTATGATATTGCAACATGATCTATCTGGAATTCCCCTAAATGATGAATCGGTGATCGCCAGGTTTTTTGCTTTTTTGGATTTTTCCGAAGAGACGTTGACATAATTTTGAGGTTATTCTGTTGACACAGTTCAATCAACCGTGAACCATTCTTATTGGTGAACTTGTGTGCTGGATAATGTCCAACTGTCTTCCTGTACTTGCGTTCCTTGCCAATTTGGGCATTGAAGTCACCAAGTAAAATCTTTACATCATCTTTTGGAACTCCAGCCATCTCTGTTTCCAATCTTTCCCAAAATCTCTCTGTTTTTTCAGGCTCTTTTTTATTGTCACCATTTGTTGATGCATGCACATTAATGAACGTGTAGTTTTTGTTTGCATGCTTGATTCTCATAGTCATTAGTCGGTTGTTAATGGGTCTCACATCTTTTATTGAATCCAGAATTTTCTTGTCTACAGCGAATGCCATGCCAAACAGTGCTGCTCCCTTGCAAGTCTTCTTAGTGGTACCACTTTTGAAGATTCTGTAGTTATTATAGTCCATTGTTTCTGAATCCGTAAAGCGTGTTTCTTGTAACGCAAGAATTTGTATTTTCTGTTTGTTAAGTTCTGTCGTGAGATTGTGCAACTTTCCTGTTTGAATTAATGTTTGAATGTTAAAAGTGCCAATGTAGCTATGTTTTTTCCGTGAAAGTTTGTCAGAGCACTCCGATTTGCTCTCTCGTATAAGCCCAGGCTCCCCAGAATCCGGACGCCTGGTTGCCGTTTGCCTACGGGTGGATTGGTTACCACCTGGGGTAATTTTGTAGTTACTTGTACGAGTCATGCTTGCTTGTAATCAGCGTTCTAACTTTCGCTAGGGGCGTAGAACCAGGGATTGTGAGTTCCTGGAGCATGTTTACAGCCGCACCTCTTGGTGAACAGACGCTGACCATTAGCCGCTGGATGCCAGTACAGACGCTAATGGATTTATTTGTTTTAAATAAAGCCTAAAACAAGGGCCTGCCTCCTCCACCAGATCCACCGTATCCTGAGGTCGTCCCTCCACTGTCACTGCTGTTGAGGTCTTCACCCGTATCCCTGGGCAGGGGACTGCGCTATACCCCGCAGTACTGGGTCCTCAGTAGAACTTAGTCACCCCTGTTCCACAACAGGCAGTGTCCACCCCCGCGACTTGGACGCGCCCACTGAGAGTTATTTATGTAGACTCAGAAATCATATCTGAGCCCCATAGACCGGGTTAACAGTCTTGTGTATGCCAAGACTGAAGGCTTTTTTTATTATTTTTTATTATTATTATTATAACATCTGTTTATAGTACTAGGTCATTCACCATAATCCAAAATGCCATTTGTTTCTTTTGAACACATCTTCATCCCTTAAACTCCTCCTATCCATAGCTCTCATAATGGTGGGTTCCCACGGAATCGTTGTTTGGGTGAGAATACTACTCTTTCTGCGCATGGCACACGACCTGCGTAATCGACCTGCTTATTAACGACCGTCTTTTGTTCCCACTACGGTCGTAACCAAGCATCAAGTGCTTGATCTTGATGCTGAAAAAGTAGTCATTCGTAGGCTAGAAGTATAGTATGGCAGATCGAGAAGCTGTTAAAGTTGTGTGTGAAATTTTAGTTCATGAAATGCGGACTCATTTAAATAATTTGACAAATAAGAAAAAGAAACGTTGGGTTCGTGATTGGGTGAAGAGGCGTAACATAATGGGAGCTACTAATACCAAATGCAGAGAATTACGTGTCGAGGATGAAAATGGCCACAAAAACTTTTTTAGACTAAATATAAATCAGTATGAGTACCTGCTTGACAAGATAAAATCGACTATTCAAAAAACGGACACAAACATGAGGAAAGCATTGTCAGCAGAATCAAAACTCAACGTTACTTTACGATTCTTAGCAACAGGTGATTCATTTTCAAGTCTGCAGTATTTATTTAGGATACCCAAGAATTCTATCAGCAAATTCATTCCTGAGGTCCTAGACGCGATATACAACGCTTTATTGGATTATGTAAAGGTAAGCACAAAAAAAGAGTAAACTTTTTATTATTTAGATTAATTATAATCACAAAAATCATGTATAAGTTGTTGCAATTGCTATTCAAAAATTATTTCTTAGCTGTTTCTGGTTGATGTGACCGTTAATGTTTTCTAGGTACCAAATTCTGAAGAGGAATGGAACGAAATCGAAAGAAGTTTCAATGAAAAATGGAATTTTCCAGGATGTGTAGGTGCTATAGACGGCAAGCATGTGGTTATTCGTGCTCCAATATTTAGTGGCAGTGAATATTACAATTACAAACATTCGTTCAGCATCGTACTGTTAGCTGTATCCGACGCAAACTATTGCTTTCGTTACATCGACATTGGTGCCCAAGGAAGACACTCTGATGGCGGTATATTCGAACACAGTTCTTTAAAACAAAGCATAGAACATAATGAACTTAATATTCCAAAAAACTTCGTGTTTGTTGGAGATGAAGCTTTCCCTTTGAAACCATACTTAATGAGGCCTTATCCAAGAAGGGAACTGAATACTAATTGTAAAATTTATAACTACAGGCTTTCAAGAGCAAGAAGAACGGTGGAAAATGCTTTCGGTATTTTAGTTTCGCGGTTTAAAGTTTTTGAGAAACCTATAGCAACATCAATACCGGCTACTGTAAAAATCGTTCGAACAGCTTGTGTCATACAATTGGCTGAGAATGACATCTGATTCTGAATATTTTTCTCTCGGATTGATTGATAGAGAAAACTTAGATAACTGTACTTTTACATCGGGTTCGTGGAGAGAACAAGAAAGTAGAGGACTCATCGGACTTCAGCCATCCCCCCCAAGGTATCCTAACAATGACGCTCGTGAATGAAGAGACAACTATTGCCAATACTTCAATGGACATGGTGCAGTATCATGGCAGAACAAAATGATTCGTTTATGTGTATATGTATTTATTTAATTATGTACATATCGATTGAATGGTTTTCAGGTATTTTATGATATCTACCCTCCACAACGAACCCATTACCCCCTGCAGCGTCACACAGTTACAACAACGCTCACTTTAACCGTACGATAGATTACACTATCGCTGTTAGATATCATAAAATTCCCTTATTTATTTCATTTCAATTTTTATGTACATTTTTTCATTTTATTAGCTTTTATTACTTTGTAATTTTTTTAGATTTTTTAAAGTATTTTTTTAAATATTGGAGGTAGGCTAATATTAAAATATAATATGGTAGGATTCATTTTCAATTTATTTACATTTAAGAAATTACAAAAATCATGTATTCGTAAGTTGACGATAAGATTATATTTATTGCATTTGTACAATTTTCATTTCAATAAAACTTTCATTATAATACAAATTCAAAATATGAAATTGAAAAATAAAAACTAGAAAATAAAAAGGCTGTATTACTTTCCTTTTGAAATTGCGTGTCTACAGCTGCGTGACGTCTGCAGAAGGAGAATACAACGTCGAAAGAATAGAATCCATACTTTCATCTGCAACAGATACTGGAGCCGAAGAATAATTGGAGTGCATATGTGCTGTGTTTGAACTTTCTGTTGACGTAGCAGATACTGGGCGACTTTCCGGTGGAGGAATTGTAGTCACCAGCTGATGAGATGGTTTGTGGGACCAAATAGACGGAACGTACATGGAGGGTCCCGGAGATGCGGCGAGTTGCGTTGGAGGAGCTTGTCCAAATGAGCGAAAGCGATGTTCATTTTCGATAGCAATTCTCTCACGGGAAACAAGGGTCTGAATTTGAATTTGGAGTTCGAGTGCTTTTGAAATTTCCATACTGTTCAACTGTTTAGCCAAACTTCGACACCACACATCGAATTCAGTCTCTGAGGACATGTTTCTTTGAATAGTATCCAATTTGTCTAAAGCTTCCCCAATATAAGAAGGTGGAGACGTTTCTTTAAGAAGACGACGTTTTTTTGAAGTTAAATCTTTGCGTTTAGTTTGGTTTGCTGAATTTTCTTCAGAAGAGGCTTCTGGTTCACAGCTCTCAACATCTTCTAACTGCTTTTCTGTAGCTGTACGGGTATTTACTGTTTCTGTAGTTGGTGAAACATCACTGATTAAGTTGGATACAGTAGAGTTCATTTTTCCAATTTTTTTTAAAAATCCGTCAACATTGAACCAAGGTACTCTAGGCCGGTAAATGTCGTCACACCCCGCTCCTGATTTAATTGAATCATTGATTTTTTTTAGTTCTTGATAATATGCAGATCTTATGTTCTTGATTTTTTGCGCTACTTCACGAGGACCGAAATCTTCAATGCTCATTTCTTCTGATATTTTTTTTAACGCTGCATTTCTTCCGTCCCGGTCTTTATAAATTGGTGAATTAATGTTCCACAAGCATTCCGAATCTTGATATAATTCCACAAATTTCATAACTTGTGTATTGTTCATTTTATACACCGACATTTTGATATAATTATGTTCGAGATAAATTGTTTAAACTTTAAAACCGAGACAAATGATAAAAATTAAAATATGACGATTTTACATCGATGTTTCCTCTATCAAACCTCATTCACGACTGACGCGGTAGTATTCACTCCAACATGCCGGACTGACCACGACCGGTTTCTACAAGGTAGTGAACACTACCGCCACGCCCCTTGGTAGTGTTCTCGCCTGTACAACGACTCCGTGGGAACCCGGCATAACTCCATCCATTTACTCCTTTTTGGTCGTCCTCACTTCCTTTGTTTGGCTGAATGACAATTCTATTATGCTTATGTTTTTGTGCCATGATATTACATCAGTAACATGGGTCAGCTTATTATAATTGTTAAAATATATTTGACACACCCTTTATGGGCATCTGCGTTTAATTTATGTACTCGTGCTACTAAAATGGACGTCTGTGCATTGCACACATTTTGTAAAGTAGATAGCGTAATAGCACCGACACTTCTCAGACTTCTTCGTGTTTCAATAGACGAAATAATTTATTTGTTTACTATCAATTAATTTATGCTTTAAGTATCCAATAAAGTTGCTGTGAAATGTTTATTAAGTAATTTTTAATGTCTGTGCTCAAGCCACTAGCAGGTAGACAGAAAATACAATTTGTATTAGCTTAGAAATTGGCCTCAGATCATTCAAAATTGGCTGATATCACAGGTTGCTAACAGACAATATTTATCGTACTGTGCACGATGTTGTAGTTAGTATTTCTTAACATTTCAAGGTTGTCCATTGGTCTGATAACACCAACTAAATAATAATAGAGTTTTTTTATACTAAAAGGTTTTAAAACCCGATTAGGCTTGCGTTAGTACTTCTTTCCAACCATTTAATTTGTTGGCATTTGAAAATGATGGCACCGAAGATCCAAATACTACATTTTTTTAACCATTAGGACACCTAGGTCTACTTTTTATATTATATTTTTTCTTACAAGCAATTTTTAGATTACAATAACCTCACTAAGTAGATACTAAGACTAAGTAGAGACTAAGATGACTAAGTAGATAAACTAACCTCAATCAAGTAAGCACTGCGCAACTCTTCAAATGGACAGGTCAAATGCAGAGTTGATAAAAATACTAGTGGACCACATCGACTCCGCACTTTGCAAATTTTGCGAGTAACCAGCATTACTCTGGTGTTTTATTTGGTCATTTAACTAAATTATTGTATGCAGCCTACTGTAAAGTTAAATTTCACTTTTATCAGACTTCGACACAAAAAAGTAAAATGTGTTAGCATATTTCACTGACCTCTCTCTCTCTTCTTCTAGTGGGTATCATACTTTACAGTCATATCTTAATGAACATGGGTTTATTAAGATAAAATAGGATTCAAAAAGTTGCATATTGTTTCTTGTTTTTTAGTATAAAAGCATCTTTTGCAAATGATTGGGGATTACCTCTACCTAATTTATCATATGATGGCATGATTGGTGAAGTGGAAAATGGACGAACTGAACTTGGATTGACCGCTGTTGGGTACAACAACATGGATAAAATGGATTTTACTTACCCAATTGAGACATATAGGTAAGAATACATTAATAAAAAGCAAATAATGTTTCTTGTTTGTAGTTTAAACGTAACTTTTGCAAATGATTGGGGAACAATCCAACCCGATTTCACACATGATGGCATGGTGGGAGACATTGAAACCGGAAGAGCAGAACTTGGCTTAAGCACCATTGCAATTACCAAAAGCAGACTCCATACAATGGATTTTAGTTTACCGATTTGGGTATTCAGGTAAGGCTAACAAATTTTTTTTTGTTTTTAGTATTAACACAAATAATTTTTTATTTATGGCTGTAATCCGACATAATCCATTTTATCTGTACTGACAAAAAATGAAGATTGAATCTTGTGGACAATAATTTACTAATTTGATTTAGGTAAGACTTATTTTATTCTAACACAAGTTTAGTTTTTGTCTTAAGTAGTTTACATAGTTAGAATTTTTGTGTTAGAGCAAACTGAATATATACAGTAATTTTAGCCATTGCAACTTCTGAAATAAATCAAAGCAAACTGTTGTTCAGCTTTGTTTTTATGTAGGTTAGAACAATCACTTTCATGAAGTTTATTACGTAGCTACAAACTTATATATTTTGCACAATTTAAGCACATTCATACTAACTGTAATATCTGCATTTAGAAATCACACTCAGTAAAAAGGAATTTACACAGCAGTTGTTAATTCATAAAAGAAAATCTGGTGTTCAATGGGTTAGGTTATGTCTAAAAGTCTTCTATCAGAGGTTCGAATCATAACAGCAATTACATTTTCAAATTGCTGCCCTTAATAGTTCCACCACAAAAGAGGTAATGCAACCAATCTTATTGGTTACTCAACTTGGATGTACTTCGTCTTCCTATGCACCTCACTTCTTCTATTTTCACATTCACCATTCCTGTCTGTATTCTTACTTCTGGTGAGTGATGATTATTTTCATTTAATGTTCTTCTTGTTCTTGCTAACAAGGATTAGGCTCCTGCCTGTTCTAAACTCACTTTTTTCATTATATTACGTTCAGTGATTAGCTATTTAGGCCTATCTTGATTAATTCAATTCTTAGAGATGTATTACACTTTCCGTAATTTAACTGTACTGCATCTTCTCCATGGCCTTCCAATGTCTCTTATCCATGTGGTCTACAGTACTTCACTTTCAAGTGTATTCTCTCTTCCGTTGTTCTCTCCAGATGCTGTCTCTACTTAGCTTGATTAACTTCTTTCGTTCAAGCTGTATATTCATAATTCGGCTCTTATTTCTTCATTCATGGTCAAATCTTCTGAACTCTTTTGTCCTTCGTAGCAACCACATCTCTGTCCTTTATGGATGTAAGTCGTGGTTCACTAAAAAGTGACAAGAGAGCAAGATTCATTTATTTTTGTTTCCATATACTTATGTCTCTTTAGTCTTTTAATGCAAATGTTGTTTATTGGCAAGTTACTGTAGCATTCTTAATTTTGGATACAACCATATTTTTTTAAGTTGCATCCACAGCTTGGTTATTAGCAACTACAGAGGGTTATGTAAATGGAACAGTGGCTTTTAACTTGAAAATTTCCAGAACTTAGCTGAAAATCAAACCCAGGACCTCTGCATTAAAGGTTAGCCCATTAACCACTAAGCTACAGAGGCGGCCACCATAAATTTTGTTTTATTTAAGTTTATTCATAAACCGTATGATTCTCTAGCTGAGATAACAACTGAGATGTTTTTCACTATTATGACTATTTTAAAAGTTTATGTAAATTCCAATATTGTTTACATCAGATTGATTGAACATTGTTTACATCAGATTGCATTGCTTCCTCTAAATTCAAACAACAGTATGAGAGTAATTTTCTTAACACAACCACTTTTAGCATGTGTAAAAGTTACATTATCAGCTACCTACCATTTAAAAATAATAAATTTTGTTGGTAAATAACAATGATTGTACTATTAGCAACGATTTATTTCCGGTCAGCAATTTGATTGTTCTAAGGTACATTTTGGAGACAATACCTTACATTCCAAAATAAAGTTGTGATGACTTTGGAATGAACATTAAATAGGAATGTCCGTATAATAAAAGTGCACTACTAGATTAAAAAATTAAAACAGTTAAAGATGGATTCTAAAAATAATAATACACCTAACTGTTTTAGACTAATAACTTTAATAGTCTATATCCTAAGAAGCCTATAAAAAAAACTGCTGCAACAATTGAAGTACATCTGGTTAATATGTCATCAAAATCTGAAGAAAGAAAGAAAAATCAAGGGATTTTCCTTGACACATCAGCAGTAGGCCTACATTAGCAATAGGTAGTTCATAATTATTATAAAATAATTAGATATCAACACTCTGAGCGACAAAAGACTTTATTCAACTTTACATCACAAGTTCCTGACCAATATTTGTCCTGGATTGATTAGTGTAAATGTATTTACACATTGCTAAGCTACCCTAGAAAGTTCCAAACATTTAATACTATACAAACGTGTTGTTTGCATTGTTTTAATTGTTCTATTTAAAGAACATAAACAGCCTAGTAAAGGGACTTTTATACGGATTTAAATGCTAGACAGTGGTTACCGGTGTACTTTGATGGTTGGGGTTCAATTAACTACACTCTCTTAGGAATGGTCGACCTGAGTCTGTACAAGACTACACCTCATTTACACGTCTTACATATCATCCTCATCTTATTGGGTCATGGGGTTGCTTATTGTTCTGAATTGGACAGATTGCAACGTACACAAATTAGGGATTAAAAAAAAAAGAAGTGTATGAATGAAGTTATTTACAGAATATATATTTTTTAAACCCTATGTATAGATTACAATCTGTTAAACTGAGAACAATGAGCAACTCCAGTGACGCAATGAGATGAGGATGACATGTATGACATGTAAATAAAGTATAGCCTAGTCTTCCACAGACTCGGACGACCATTCCTGAAAAAGTATTGTTAATTGAACCTTAACCATCAAAGTACACGATAATTTGTTTAGGAAAATAATACTTCCCTTACTTATATTTCATATAGAGGAAGAGAGTGTAAAAACATTGAGGCTATTCTCTCTCTTTAAAAGCTACTACTTCTAATTGTCTAGTGAGATTTTCATTGAATATAACCAGTAATATAGACAGTAATATTCTTTAAATTAAATAAATAACTTAAAAATTACCTTAATATTGTGTTCCTCTGTTTTACAGACCAATTTTTATATTTCGTAATCAAGTAACATTTGGAACTTATAGAGCACTATTAATACCATTCCAAACAAATGTTTGGATATTTGTTATTTGTCTTATGATATTTTTAATGATAGTGTTGACATTAATCAAGCGTATCACTGCAGCTCATTGTGGTAATGATGATAACAATGATCCATCGTATCATCATGTTGACAAATCTTGGAGTGAAAATTTTGTTATCATTGTTGGAGCATTTTCTTCTCAAGGTAGGAATTCCTTTTTCATCAGTTTTCTTTAGCATTATTTTGTTAAAAGCTAGCTGAAAAAAATTAATTAATACTTGCTTGATGATTATTTCGGAATGCGCATAATCAGAGATTTAGCCAAAATGATTTTTGTTCTGTAAAATCATTAGACTAATAGAAATTTAATCACTCATCATACTAAGTGATAAGATTTCATTTTTTTTTTTTTTTTTTTTTTTTTTACTTGTGAGGCCACAAAGGACCACTTCAGCCACAACATGAAAGACTCTACTTCGATCTCTGAGCCCTGATCTTTACCCAGTATTCCCTCATTCTTTGTGATCTCTGAGCCCGGAGTTCTTCCGTCACCCTCTGCACTCTTCTAGTCTTGGTTTCCGGTTCCAAAGCCAGATCCTTCAACCCTCTATAACTTTCAGACTTGAACCTCACATCCTCCAGCGTCAACCCAAACCTTTCCAAGTCCTCCTTGACCTCCTTCGTCCAGTTCAAACCGATTTTAAAATCCCAGACACTTTCAATAAGTAGTCTAAGTACTCTGATCTCCGGTGTTCTAAGGATATGGCCCAAAAAGGAGATTCGTTTTTTCCTAATTGTGTCTAGTATTGGCTCCGAAATTTTATAGACTTCATTATTTGGTAGCAGTCTCCAACTATTATCTTTGTATATTCTCTTACCAATACAGGTTCTACGGATTCTTCGTTCTAACGTCAGGATTCTGTGGGTTTTAGTGTTTTGTGACAGTTTTGTTAGGGTCTCTCCACAGTAAGTCACTGCAGGTTGTATTACCGTTTTGTAATGTCTTATAAGATTTCATTTACTTTATATATGTTTTAAAAATGTTTTGTACATTTATTTAACAATGTAACTTTTTCTGCATCACATACCAAATATTTACAAAATTAATTGCCTTCTCTTTTTCTTCTTCATACTTTTGAAATAGGACTATGTCCTATTTAATCTGTCCAAATATGCCTTTTCTGGGCATCCATCACTTTGAGACCTAACCTTATTGATCTTTTGGTTTATGGTATTTGTGATTTAGCCAAATTTTCCAGATGCTATTCAGTCCAGACCATTATTGATTTGTGTGGTGTAGTTGTTCGTTTTTTGGTTTTATATCCAACTGTTATATACATTAGGGCTAATTCAGACCATGAAGAATAAAATGAAAAATATAAAAAAGGATCTGATCATGAATTGAACTTTGGAGCCCTGGCATAAAAGCCCAGTTGCGCAACCACCATATATTAATTAGCTGGTCGGAAGGGTGCAAAAATTGGATATGCATGCAGATAGAAATTTTTTCCAGGAATGATTTGGGGATATGGAATAATCCCAGGTAAAGGATGGGTTGGTACAGAGGCTCTCAGCCATACCATTTTGAAAAATTATATGCCAAATGGTGAGTTTAGAGGCTTTTCAACATGAAATTTGAGCTGCCATGGGTAGAATTAATTACCATTTACTGAACGGAGTATTAATCTCAAAAGATGATCTCAAAACTAGAATGGTTTTTTTTTCTTTTACGGCCTCATTGGACCAATTGAATCAAATTTAGAAATCCTTCTTGGTTTAGTTTTAGGATTCTCACGTTTTTCCCAATAATTCTTTATATTTTGGGATCTGATCTGTCTGATTTTATATGTACAAATCATTGACGATGGAGCTAGAGTTTTTTCAACGAATCTTGTGTCGTCATCTTTAAGAAACGTAAGCTGTTAAGATTTTTCTATTAGATCTTGTCGTACAATGCTAAGTTCTTACATATCTTACTTCTTCGGCCAACCACCTTGGAGGATTTTTCTGCGAGTTAATTATAGAAAAAAGTTGTTTAGTTATTCGATTGTCCGGTATTCTAAGTAAATGCCCGAAGAAAGAAGTTGGTTTCTTTTGCATGAAAGGTACTTATATTACCTACATACATGCTCAATGTATTTCACACTCACTACCATAATCATATTTTTAAAAAATGAAAAAATGTATTACTTATCTGAAAATTATACGGCCTTGTATATGTGAAAATGATTTAGCCTGTTCAAAGAGCAAGTATTTCAGCTAGTCTTTATTAATTCTTAAAAGTATTACACTCTAAGGCAAAAGGAAATTTCACATTTTCTGATAAGCATTTTATTTGTATGGTCCTATTAAAATCATTTTAAGTCTTTTAATTTTTCAGGCCTAGCAAGTTGTTCGCAACGAACATCAGAAAGGATTTTGCTGTATATGACATTATTAGTGGGAATGCTTCTGGTGGTATTTTACAACTCAATGATTGTCAGATCATTGCTACAGCCGCCTCCTCCCAGTATACGAACCAGTGAAGATTTATTAGAAAGTGATTTTGGTGTTGGAGTCGTCAATATTACCTATTATCGGTATTATTTTGAGGTTAGTGTAGCCTGGTTTAAATTGGTATAATAATCAGTAGAATAACTAGCTTACTTTTTAGCCAAATAGTAGGCAGTAGAGTGGCCTTAAATGTTCTTTTGGTAGAGTACCTTATCATGCGTTCACACAAGCCAGTAGGTAGCTAGAGTAAACAGCATCATAGTGAGTCATCATGAATATTGATCATTGTCATTGTTTGTTAAAAAGTCTGGTATGAAACATTCACACGACTTTTTCTTGCAAATAATGAGCAATATAACCTAATATTAGTAATAAAACATTATAAATAAACAAAAAACTAACCTCAAAAAAATCTTAATCATGAATGAATGATCCAAAATTAAAACCAACCTTAGTTTGGCTTAATATGGAAAAATCACTCTTTCACGGCAAACAAAGCTCTGTAGAGAAAAATGCTTAAAATAAAAGTTGTAGATAGTTTAATTTCCTATAAATTTGATTATAATACACTTTTGTCGCAAAATGCATACTAAGGCGGAAATCTTAAAATATCATTTTTTAACAAATTTTCGTGAAAAAAAAACAGAAAATCACTGCTGTAATTACCGCTAAACTAAGCGTTACACAAAGAAATATTTGGAACAAAAGTTGTAGGTTTTTAAATTTTCTACAACTTTTATTATACACACTTTTGCCCTAAAATGCATATTAAGGCCGCAATCTTAAAAGAAAAAATTTTTTCTACGGGAGCACAGCCTTTGCAAGAATTTCAGCAGGTATGGTGATTACCCAATCATGTAGAGCATAAAAAATGTAGTAAATGGAGTGATTTTTTAAAAAATCATAGGAGTCGTTTTTGACTCAAAAAGTGAAAAATTACACGAATAAACTATTACTTCCGGTTGATCGACTGATGAAAATGTTCGTGTCGGGTCCTCTATTAGGTCCTAACTTAAGTTTCAAGTTTCAACTTTGTACAATGTTTCGTTCTTGAGATATTTTGTTCACACTAGACAGTTATGGTTATCGGTGTACTTTGATGGTTGGGGTTCAATTAGCTATACTGTCTCAGGAATGGTCGGCCTGAATCTGTACAAGACTACACCTCATTTACACGTCATATGTATCATCTTCATCTCATTGGGTCATGGGGTAGCTTATTGTTCTTAATTGAACAGTTTGCAACGTACACACATTAGGATAAAAAAATAAATAAATAAACACTTATACAATGTGGTCTTCAGAGGCAAACGTTTTTTAAATGTCATTTTATTGTGTCGCCACCGGCTTTTAGTAGGGCAGCCGTAGAACTCATAGGACCGGCCGTGCCTCCGGTGGCGTAGTTCAAAATAATGAAAACATTGAAGGGGGGGAGGAAGGGAGGTCGTCTTCGCCGCTGCCTAAAAGATTAGGAGCAGCCGCCGACGCAGCGAACACCTTTCACCGCTGCCTCCGAAGAGGAGCAGTCACCGGTGAAGTGAATCGGGGTCGTCTGTACCGCTGCCTAATCTAATAGGAGCGAGACGCCGATGCAGCGTGCACCTTTTACCGCTGCCTCCGAAGGGGAGCAGTCGCCGGTGAAGGGAGGGTAGGGGATGGAGGTACAGATGACGGAATGAAAACTCAATGTTGAGATGTCAACTTCCCCGTATCGATTCTCGCACACAGAGAATATCGATACTGTCACCTTCTCAACTTTTGCATCACCAGTGCGTAGACACTATATGTTGCCACTTGGTACATGCGCTGTGAGAGGTATGACCGCTGGCGCATTCTATCGGCAGCAGCAACCCCATCACAGCGCCACAGTGGGCAAAATATGAACTACGGACCGGCGTACAAGTAAAAACAGTATCAATTGTTTAGAATAGATCAGATTAGACCTACCTACGTAACTCAATTTTTGGTTAATTTGAAAATTCACGTAATTTCAGAAATCCAACAATGAATTAGCAGAGAAATTTTACAAAAATAAAATTGGAGATGAAGGGTTTTTATCACCAGAGGAAGGAATTAATTTAGTGAGAACTAGAGAATTTGCATATTATGGAGATGATGTGACAATGTATCCAATTATATCAAATACTTTTACTGATGTAGATATATGCAAATTAGTTGAAATAGAATTAATTAAACCATATTATTTATCATGTCCTATAAGAAAGAACAGTCCATATCGTACGTATATTAACAATGGGTAAGAGTTTAAATTTTTATTTCATTCATAAATAAGCAACTCCCGGCTTGCCGCAATTTACTACAAAATAATTTTAAGTATTTAACTAATTACACAACCTTACATGTTGGAAGCAAAATTATGATTGTAGAGAGTTATTTTTTAGTCCTGTTACCCAATTGTTAATGTCTGGTAATTTTTTTCTAAGAAAGGGATATTTTGTTTTGTGACACAAAGTTGGTAGCCCTACTCAACCGGTATAGATACGACAGTTTGAGTCGATTCTCCTTGAGTTGCGTAAAATTTTGTGCTGTTTCCAGTTGTGTTACGAACAGAATGTCTTTTACCCTAGAACAACGGGTTTTCATTATTGAACAATATTTAGCTACAAAATCGTATGCGAGTGTAAAAGAATCATTTCAAATTAAATTTTTTGGTGTTCCTCCACTCTATTCTAGTCAATTTCTAGGCTAACTAACTGATTTGTAGAGGCAGGTATTGTTTACAGCAGAAAACGTAGTGGTCGACCAACTCTCTTGACATGACGTTAAGAGAATGTGAAAACAAGATTGCTCAATTCTCCATGGAAAAGTTTACAAAAACTTTCCTCGCATGTTGATTTGTCATGTTCGAGTGCTCAGAAAGCTGCTAAAAAATTGAAATTGTATCCGTATCACATACGATTAGTTCTAGAGCTTCAGCCTCCAGATTTAAACAAGAGATTGCTTTAGGATAAAAGACATTCTGTTCGTAGCACGACCGAAAATGGCACAAAATTTTACAAAGCTCAAGGAGAATCAACTCACACTGCCATATCCATACTGGTTGAGTAGGGCTACCAACTTAGTGTCACAAAACAAAATTTATTTTTTTTAGAAAAATATTACCAGACATTAACAATTGGGTAACAGGACTAAAAAATCACCCTGTACAAATACAACCATTTAAAACTGGAAACATAATTTTTGTTGACATCAGTATACATCACCAGTGGAAGGGAATAATTACAACCTGAGAAAAACTGAATATGTTTTGAAAAGAAAAAGTTGATAAACTCTATTTCTTAAGATAATATTGTGATCTCTTCAATTGTTGGAAGGTATACATAAATCTTGATGCAGAAATCGGATGTGACATTACTTTTTGAGCATCTTTCCCATTAATAATTTTCAAAACCTTTGATAAAATGAAAGGTTAAAGGAATGTAAAAGATTATATTGTAGGGAGTTCTGTACTGCTTGACTGCCTGTACACCGTATACCTGACTGCGTAATACAATAATACATTGTATACAATAGATTAAACAGGATAAGTTTCCCAAATGAACATACATCAAACAAACAAAGTAAAAAATCTGGTTTGAAACACTCACATAACTTTCTCTTGCCAGTGCAAATAATTACAATAAACCTAACATTAGTAATAAAACATAAGAAATAAACAAAAAACTAACCTCAATAAACATAACCTAATTTTAATCATGAGTGAAAGACGCAAAATAAAAATCAACCTCAGTTTGGCTTAGAAATACGGAAAATCACTCTTTCTCTCTAAACTAGGCTCTGTAGAGAAAAATGCTCTAAATAAACGTTGTAGATCTTTTAATTTTCTATAAATTTAATTATATACACTTTTGTCGTTAAATGCATACTAAGGCCGAAATGTTAAAAAAATCGATTTTTCTCACGTTTTTGTGAGAAAAAACAGAAAATCGCTAATTACCGCTAAACTAAGCGTTATACAAAAAAAATGCTTGAAATAAAAGTTGTAGGTTTTTAAATTCTCTACAACTTTTATTATATACATTTTTGCTCTAAAATTAATATTAAAGCCGTAATCTTAAAAAAACAGTTTTTTTACGTAAAAACACCCTCACCAAGAATTTCAGCAAACATGGCGCCTACCCTATCTTTTAGAGAATAAAAAATTGAGTAAACCAGGCGATTTTTAACAAAAATCGTGGGACCAGTTTTTGAGAAAATCGCAAAAAAGTGAAAAATTATACGAATAAACTACTACTTCCGGTTGACCGATTTTGATGAAAATGTTCGTGTCGGGTCCGGTAGTGGTATGAATCAAGTTTCAAGTTCGTATGATGTTCCGTTCTTGAGATATTCTGTATACACACACGCACGCGCGCGCGCGCACACACACACAGACCAATCGCTAAAAACATGTTTTTTGGGTTCAGGGGGTCTGAAAACGTGTAGATCCGGTGAAAACTCGATTTCGAAAAATCGACATGAAAACAATACTTTCCTTTCTGTATATTCATATAGGCAAGAGAAAGTAATAAGACATAGGCTACAATACAGTATTTTTTTCTTTAACCTTTTGAGGACTACGCACGTATGTTTCATGGTTTTGGTTCAAAAAACTACAAACGTACTGGTACATTTGCTTCATTTTTTGTACTAATACAGGTAAATACAAGTCATAAATAAATGTAATATCAGGGGCGGTTTCAGGGAAGGGGCCATGGGGGCCATGCCCCCCCCCCCCCGAAATACTTGGAAAACTTAGTTTAATATTTTCTATAAGCTATTATTTCTAACAAAACTGAATCCCAATACTCGTACCTATCAATTAACAATAATTATTTTAGTATAAAAATAAAAATGAGTCAAACAGAAAGTATCTATTTTTAAATAGTATTATGATAAAAATCAGTCTCAGTAGTCAAAAGCCACTCGCAACCTGTCAGCACCTTGAAAATTTCTCTATGAATTAAAATTGTGGTTACAGCAATACAGCATAAAAGAGGACTTTTCAATGACTCAATTACAAACTATGTATTACAAATTATGTAGTAAGAGCTACATAAAAACAAGATAGCCCCCCCTCCGAAAATCAGCCCTGGAACCGCCCCTGTGTATTATTATACAGGCTTTGTTTTACTCGATGGAAAAACCATGTGCATTAACCTTTCGAATGTGTTCGGAAAATTTGTATTATTGGGTTTTAGATTCTTGTCACCATTTGTTTACTAATAGAATATTTTTTTCCCAGAGAAAACAAAATGTTTTACAATAATATAAATCTTTTATTATGTATATTTTTGTTTTATTTTTAATATTTCGATTAATTGTTTATTTTGTGGAAATGGTTGGCTTTAGTTGTAAGCGTCTCTGGGATGAAGAAATATTTTAGTAGCTCTACGAAACATATTTAGTTCCAGCGATGGAGAATTGAGACAAAATAGATGAATAATAAATACAGGAAGAAGAAATTAATGAAAAATCTAAAAAGAACTCAAACTGTGGGCTAGGTTCTAAGTTGAAAAACATAGTCCTCAAAAGGTTAAGTAAAACAAGTAAAACTTTTACTACGTATTATGTATAATGAATGGTTTTATTTATCTGCTCCTCTTTTATAAAAATCACAGTGAATTGCGGCTGATTGTAGCTAATATTTTACATTGAAGACATCTACTAGGTCTTCCATTGGTTTATTTCAAAATCCGGACAATTCAATTATTCGAACAGATCCAGTCCTAATTAATCCGGATTATGAACGTTCTACTGTAGTTATTTACGATTAAACAACGAGAGAGAATACTATAAATTATAAGAATAGATTGTTCTCGAACAAATTATTACTTAATAAATAAAATACATTTTATTCATAAAATAAATAAAAATATACATAAATAATTCACTGCCCATAACAGACAGGTGGAGTGTCAATTATTTATACTCAGTCTGTTCATTGCAGGGCTAAAATAAATAGTTCTGTTTTTTATCACATGGTCAGTCAATTAAATGACTGAATCATTTAAGAACAGAAGATGTAGAGGTGTAAAAGACACTAATCAGAGTTATCTTCTCTGAAAGTAATGAATTTCATTGTACAGCCAGACCCTGTGGTTAATGAAGTGAAGGTGTCATTTACAGAGTGGAAAATATGTGCTTTTCAGAGGGCCCGGCATGCTGATAAGCGTACTTTTCCACTCAGTGAGGAAGGCAATTGTAAACCACCTCACTCCTCGTTTTACTTAGTAAAACCTCTAGAGGTTCAAACCAGCCTTTCGGCTGTTGACCTAAACAACAAATAATTCTATTAGTATTCCTTGAATCATAACAATTTGTGCAACAACAAACTAATATTATCACTGAATTTCAGATTTAACATGATAAAGGAGAGCGGCGTCATAATGCGTGTGTACAGGTTATGGTACAAAGCAAAACCAGTATGTTGCGGTGAAAATGACGTACCGAATATAAGTTTGCATACTTTAATAGTTGCTTATGGTATTTTAATGTCAGGTGTAATTCTATCACTGGTTATATTAGTTCTGGAAATTTTAATTCATAAAAGAAAAAGTAGAGGTAGACGACATAAATTGAAACACAAAAAAATACATGTTAAAGCGAAATTTAGGTAGGCTGTTAAAAAACCGTTAGTATTAATAGAATAATGTAATTAATAAATGTTTGTAAACCACATTCAATAGTTTCTTGTAAATTTCTTATCAACCCTATTTCTCATTTGGCCCCAAGACCAATTTTATTGTGAAGACGTGCAATTGTGATGTTTCTAAAAGCTCTTTTTGCAGCTCACATTTTCAGCATTTGTTCACTGTAGGCTTTTCTTCTTTCATGTGTTGTTTTGTTTTTGCTCTTCATGGGGCTTCCGTGACTGAACCAACCAAACCAAAATAATACAATAAAACTACACTCTTATGGATCAAACCAAATCCAGTGAGACATGCCTAATTTGGTAGATACATAAATCTCAGAAGGGTAACATAAATTAACTTGAATGGTGTCATTTGCTTGAACATATTAAGGAATGTGGGTGTGAAGATCGTAAGGGGAGTAGAAATTTTAAAAGAGTTCTCACGGGAACGAAACAATTAAGAATTGTTATAAGAAAATAAATTAAAAATTAGTAGATTGTCCCGTGAGGGAAAAGACAGGAAGGAACCCTGTTGAGCCTTTGATGTTTGAACATATCCAGGCAGAGGAGTGGTCAAACATTTGTCATTGGCTTACGGATATCTATGTGTAACATGTGTCTGATTTGAGGATTTTTGGTGGTAATTAGAAAGGAAGCGAGTCAAAAAGGGAAGATAAAGGAGTAACGACAGTTAGTTGGAAATGAGAGATCGAAGGGTGCACAGTGAGGTTGGTGGGTGTCAAAATGCTAAATGACAGACAGTTAGTTTAAATATGAAAGTATTTCAGTTAAATTAAAGTATTGCAGTAAATTATATATCACGGACAAATAGTAAAAAAACAAACAACAACCTTATATTCTCAAGCATTACCGCGAAAATAAAACCATTTCATCTAAATCGGAATTTTATTCATCTTCTTCTTTATCATCTCCTTGATAGTCACTTCTACTCCAAATCTTCAATAAAAAAACTACAGGACTTGTTCCGGCATCCAACAGCTACAAAACATCTCAATTTGTGCCCTCCGGACAGTTGGCGACTTCCGACCAGTCGAGGTATTCTGGTCAAGGCATCCTTGGGAAGTGATCGGTACACAACTTCACCATACATCAAGTTACGAAAAAATAGTAAAAAACCTACAGGTATTTATAAATCAGTTGCAGATGTGTACACATAGTTTTATTTAATTTAATTGTCTCTCTTTTGTATTTTAACAGGGTGTGTCTCAACTAATATACAGTATTTGTAATTAAAATGATAAGTAGTAATCACATTCTGTGCAATTTTTTATAAATTACCTATTTCCACTAAACCATCTAACGAACCCCTTGCATAAGAAATAGATTTAAAATTAATCATAAAAACTGATATAAACAAAAGTGGCTAACACTATTGGGGGACTTTTGATTTTAAAATTAGAATTTTTATAAAAGAGACTAGTACACCAGACAACTAATTACGAATTTTAAGGGCTTCTTAGAATCCATAATTAGTTTTCTCAATTTTGATTTATTTATTAAATATCTCGAATTATTCTAGTTGTCTCAATATCCTTTCTGACTTCTTTGAACCATTTATCTGACACCTTAATTTAGTTCTATTGTTTAGTGCCTTAAAAATTTGTTTTGTCAACCATTTGTTGTCCATTCTATACAGGTGTCCATAAAATTTTTGTCTTCCTTTTATTAATAATTTACATTAATCGTTCATTTTCCTTGTATGTATTGTATGTATTTTCCTTGTTCAGTTTCCTTGTACTTCTGCTTCTCATAACCTGTATTATACATCTACTGTCTTCAAACCCATTATCATTGTGGAGGATCTTTCTCTTAATTTTTTGTTTTGTTTAACGTCCGACTGTTGTGCAATCCCATTCAGGCACGACATATTTTCATACGTTACAAAAAATCATTTCATCCTTCACATCTGCATTAGCAGTAATTGCAGAAAAGTCAGACGTTAAAAAAAAAAAAAAATGTTGTGCAATTACTGCTAATGCAGACGGTGAAGGATGAAATGCTTTTTGTAACATATGAAAATATGCTATCGGGCCTAAATGAGATTCGAACCCAAGACCGCATGATGAGAGGCGAGTACGTTACCAAAGTACGTTACTATGCCAATGTGGCCTTTTTTCTTAGACCAGCCTTCCCAGTCATTCTAAGGCAGTTACTTGCATATTGTCTGCTGTTCGCTTTCGTTTTAATGATCTTCAGTTGTATTAACTTACCGAGGTGGTATCAACTTTTCCAATTTTTCTACTCTACATACATTTCAAATTTGTATTGTTTATTAACTGTGAACTGAAATATAATATTCAGTAACTAAATTTAAAAAAGATTAAAATTAACATATCATTGAATCAACATTTACCTTTAAGCTTTTTAATGAATTTCCATAAAATAATTCACACTTTAAACTTCACTGGAACCGATTACAAGACACCCACATGCCTAACAACAAGAGCTAAAAAAATAACCTCAAACTTGCATTGACAACCTATAAAAAAGTCTATCCAATTATTCATAAAACAGCTATCATAAGGGCTTTGAACTGTCCAAGGAAACAACCATCTTCAAATAAAATAAGTAAAAATAAGTAAAGCAGTTTAGAGAAGAACGCACTTTGGAATCCCTGATTCATAAAATTGGCGCCAAACCTGCAAGCTGATACGTTTTGAAAGACGCTTGGTACGTGGCTCTACCTATTGAGTTTTAAATGAAATTCTAATATCATTGCACCTATGATTAAACAAAGTAAGTTTTTAAATTTAATTCTTGTGTTGTGTGCACTCTTGCTGTTCATTTTGAATTGCAGCATTTTACGTAAACTGTGAATGTAATTAGTTTTACTATAAAATAATTACAGTACTGATCGTTCGTTGGTTGATTCGAATAAAATTTCAGGTTCTATTATAAGTTTATTTCGTTCAATCAGTATCAAAACTTAGTCTATGTTATTTTATTGGTATTGATAAAATCTTGTCGGTGCAAGTGGACAGTAAAGTCCCTGTCAAATGTCTCGGGATGGCCCAATCATCCATCAGCTTCTTAGAGAGTGAACAAAAATGTAATTTATGTTTTGTTATATAAGTGTTTCGTTCATTCCCTTTCTTAAAAACAACAGTTGTAGGCCTACTATGTTAACAGTGTAAACACAACACTCAGTAACTGTGAAATCAAAAAGTCTGTAAGGTTAAGTACCGAGGCGAGTTGTAAACGAAACTCAGTGAAAAAGATGATAGTTGTGTAAAAAAAAGTGGTCGGTGCGTTTGAGGAACGCAAGACCTGATTAAGAAACCAAAAAACTCGAGATAAATAAAGCTCAGACACTATTAACAAATAAAAACCGAGTAGGCCTTGCTCAAATGAATGAAGGAAAAGGTGGACTAGGGAATTAAAAAATCTGGTGTGAAACACTCACACAACTTTCTCTTGCCAGTGCAAATAATTAACAATAAACCTAACATTAGTAATAAAACATTAGAAATAAACAAAAAACTAACCTCAATAAACATAACCTTATTTTAATCATGAGTGAAAGACGCAAAATGAAAATCGAACTCAGTTTGGCTTTAAAATACGGAAAATCACTCTTTCACGCTAAACTAGGCTCTGTAGTGAAAAATGCTTAAAATAAAAGTTGTAAATCTTTTTATTTCCTATAAAATTTATTATATACACTTTCGTCATAAAATGCATTCTAAGGCCGAAATCTTAAAAAAAATCGATTTTTCACACGTTTTCGTGAGAAAAAAATCAGAAAATTGCTAATTACTGCTAAACTAAGCGTTATACAAAAAAATGTTTGAAATAAAAGTTTTAGAATTTAAAATTCTCTACAACTTTTATTATATAAATGTTTGCTCTAAATTGCACATTAAAGCCGTAATCTTAAAAAAACTATGTTTTTACGTAAAAACAGCCTTACCCAGAATTTCAGCAAACATGACGTCTACCCTATCTTATAGAGAATAAAAAAATTGAGTAAACCAGGCGATTTTTAAAAAAATCGTAGGACCAGTTTTTGAGAAAATCGCAAAAAAGTGAAAAATTACACGAATAAACTACTACTTCCGGTTGACCGATTTTGATGAAAATGTTCGTGTCGGGTCCGGTAGTGGAATGAAACTTAAGTTTCAAGTTCGTACGATGTTCCATTCTTGAGATATTCTGTTCACACACACAGACCAATCGCTAAAAACATGTTTTTTGGGGTTCAGGGGGTCTGAAAACATATAGATCCGGTGAAAACTCGATTTCGAAAAATCGACATGAAAACAATACTTTCCTTTCTATAGGCCTATAGGCAAGAGAAAGTAAACAATTTAGAGGAAGGTCCTACGCAAGATAATAGCTTCAAAGAGTAGTTATAATAAACGAGGAGCACAGCTTACAAGACAAGAAGAAGTATATATAGTAAAACCCCAATTAGGTATCCAAAACCCTTTCAACCGTAACCCGCCTAAACCGAAACGGATCCGATTTTTTACTTTCCCTTGCCTATATGAATATATAGGAAGGAAAGTATTGTTTTCATGTCGATTTTTCGAAATCGAGTTTTCACCGGATCTATACGTTTTCAGACCCCCTGAACCCAAAAAACATGTTTTTAGCGATTGGTCTGTGTGTGTGTGCGCGCGCGCGTGCGTGCGTGTGTGTGTGCGAACAGAATATCTCAAGAACGGAACATCGTACGAACTTGAAACTTGAAACTTAAGTTGCATACCACTACCGGACCCGACACGAACATTTTCATCAAAATCGGTCAACCGGAAGTAGTAGTTTATTCGTATAATTTTTCACTTTTTTGCGATTTTCTCAAAAAATGGTCCTACGATTTTTATTTAAATCGCCTGGTTTACTACATTTTTTATGCTCTACAAGAAAGGGTAGGCGCCATGTTTGCTAAAATTCTGCGTGAGGCTGTTTTTACGTAAAAACATAGTTTTTTTAAGATTGCGGCTTTAATATGCATTTTAGCGCAAAACGTTATATAATAAAAGTTCTAGAGAATTTAAAAACCTACAACTTTTATTTCAAACATTTTTTTGTATAACACTTAGTTTAGCAGTAATTAGCAATTTTCTGATTTTGTTTCTCACGAAAATGTGTGAAAAATCGATTTTTTTTAAGATTTCGGCCTTAGAATGCATTTTATGACAAAAGTGTATGTAATAAATTTTATAGGAAATAAAAAGATTTACAACTTTTTTTTAAAGCATTTTTCACTACAGAGCCTAGTTTAGCGTGAAAGAGTGATTTTCTGTATTTTTAAGCTAAACTGAGGTTGATTTTCATTTTGCGTCTTTCACTCATTTTTAAAATTAGGTTATGTTTATTGAGGTTAGTTTTGTTGTTTATTTCTAATGTTTTATTAATAATGTTAGGTTTATTGTAAATTTTTGCATTGGCAAGAGAAAGTTGTGTGTTTTACACCAGATTTTTTAAATCTTGCTGATTTCTTAATTTTAATACTGTGTATACGCACAGTACATCATTTAAATACATAGCGTCGTTAACGTACAACAAAGTCCAATGAACCAAATTACGAATACAGAGTTTCACTATTCTGGGAATTCGTTTACCCATTCTTCACCTCCAACTTGCTTCTAATACGAGGTGTGGCTATTAAATAACGAGACTGACGTTGTAAAAAAAAATTTATTTTCATTTTTATACATAATCACTTAATTGTCATCTTCATTATACACTCTTCCTGTATCCCTACAACGCTCCATGCGAATTTTCCATTGTTGAAAACAGTGCTGGAAGTCATCTTCTGTAAGCTCCTTCAGGACACGTACCGCTTTCCTCTTTTACAGCTTCCACAGACTCAAATCTTGTCTCTTTTAATGCAGATTTGACCTTAGGGAACAGGTAGAAGTCACATGGTGCAAGATCTGGTGAATAAGGTACATGTTCTACCACCGAGATGCTGTACTTGGCTAAGAACCTCTTGACAGATAATGCGGAATGAGCTGGCGCATTATCTTGGTGGAGAACCCATGATTTGTCCTTCTACATTTCGGGGCGTTTTTTTCCTTACTCTTTGACGTAGTTTAGAAAGTACTTCAGGGTAGTAATACTGATTAATTGTTTGACCTTCAGGAACCCAATGAAGGTACACAATCCCATGGATATAAAAAAACAACCATCATTGCTTTAAATTTTGACTTGCTCATTCGAGTTTTTTTGGCTCTCGTTGAAGTTCGGCGTTTCCAGTGCATGGATTGGCGCTTCGTTTCCGGATCATAAGTAACAAACCACGTTTTATCACATGTTATTATCTTCTACCTGTTCCCTAGGTGAAATCTGCATTAAAAGAGACAAGATTTGGACCTGTGGAAGCTGTAAAAGAGGAAGCGGCACGTGTCCTGAAGGAGCTGACAGAAAATGACTTCCAGCACTTTTTCCAACAATGGAAAATTCGCATGAAGCGTTGTAGGGATAGAGAAGGAGTGTATATTGAAGATGACAATAAGTTATTATGTGGACTATAAAATAAAAATAAAATTTTTTACAACGTCAGTCTCATTATTTAATAGCCACACCTCGTAAAATGAAGGTTTGACGTTGCAGCAAAAAACAGTTTCATCAAAAATCTCACACTTTTTTAAAAAACCAGTAAATAATTTTGAAAAGATACATTAAATTGCTGTATAATATTACATTTTGTTCACTTGAAATTTCTGTATTTTCGTTTATAAACTTTTTCAGTTATATATAAAGAATCTTATTTCGGTTAAGTTTCTCTGATGGTATTCGTCTGGTAGTATGCGTTTATGCATTCTAACGAGTGTTTCAAAAAGGACGCACTTTACGTTTCCCATAGTCAACTTCTTGCAGTTCATAAACGACACCGATGCGGTAAGTATGCAGATTTAATTTTTTTGTAGCCCTTAAAGCGGAAGATAGTGATAATCCAGCCTGTGAAGATAACTTTCTAAGTGATTTGCCGGGTGAGGTAGTCAAACGTTGTTTCACATCGTCCAAAACTTGTTCTGTTAACACTGATGGTCGACCTGTGCTTTTCCAATCCTGTACACTGCCAGTCTCACGAAATTTATTAATCAGACGCGATATTGTGGTGTTATTAGGTACTTCAGAATTGGGAAATTTTAACTGGAACTCGGTCTTTCACTCGTTCGTAAGATTTATATGCGCAATAACTTTCAATAATAAAAACACGTTCATCCTTTGAAAAAACCATGTTTGAACTTATACAGACACTACAGACACAAATGAATACTGGGATAGCACTAGTACATGTCAGTAATACACAATGGGTCAACAATGAGTACGGTAGTGCCAACTGTTATTTGGGGGAAAAAATATTCCCTATGCAGAAAATATTAACCCTTAAACTTCGAAGTGCGTCCTTTTTGAAACACCCGTTATTAAACAGTTCTAAAAAATTACTTAATAACAGTTGTAGGCTTATAATCATTTTTCAACCCTAAAATTATGACTCCGTGTGTTATCCGGAATTTCGTTTAGTCTATTCGAAAATGCCCCCCCCCCCCCTATATTTTGCCACCCCATATGGTGTATCAGGAGAACGAGCGGTCGTAAGAGACTATTTTTATGGAGGCCAACATTAATAACTTTACATTTTACAGAATGTATTCGGGTGTTCTACATATTCATAGTATTTATAGTATACTAAGCTTGTGGAAATGAAGTAGCCTACATATTTTGTATCGAATGCAGTTTAGAAAGAAACAACTTATCTTTGTAGCTACCATTTCTATTACAAGTTTGTTGTATTAGTTATGACGTTATGTTAAGTATGGTATTTCTCTTTGTTATTAATGTACTACTTTTAAGAAATTACGTATGTTAGATCAACGAATTTGTCAAAATTTATGCTCCGTTACAAAAAGAGAGAAAAATATTTTGTTACTCTATAACACTTTTTGGAATGAATAGATTGTTAAATTTTTCCGCAGAAAATTAGCTAGACATAAAAACGAATTAATTAAGACGATTATCTCAGGAAACCCCTTCCAAAAGGCTAAATAGAGCTTAGAACAGAGGCTTGTTGTTACCCTTATAAAACAAAATTCAGAAGACAACAATGTAGCTGTAAATACGAATACAAAATTACATTATTAAAACAAAACATTAGAAGCTCCATCGATGTTGTGCAAATTTAATAGGCCTATCAAATGTCTATTAAACTTATTCAAATACAGTAATGTTCAAAAACATCAGTGTGTTCAATTTTTTAGTGGGTTGTTTATTTTTTTAAGTAGGCTATTTTGTATTGTTTTGTCTTAATTTTTTTTAATTGTAATACTACAACATTACAATCTGTTCTTAAATTCAGAAAAATAAGTAATTTTGTTATTAGTGTTTACTGAAAGTTAAAAATCTCATCCATGTTCAAAAATATTTGATTTACAGATATTCCACCATCTTCTTGCTCAAATTTGGACGGCAGATCAAGTATGTTATATAGCTTATACGGTCTATGTAAACCAGTGGCGGATCCAGGATAGGCCAAAGGGGGGGGCTAGGCGTTTGGGTGGGTGAAAGCACCGCGGGGTCTGGTGGGTATGGAACACCCCCCAGCAAGGCGGGGGGTCCGGGGAATTGTCAAAATTTAAGTGTAAAATGACACATTTTTAGGCCGTTTTTAACTCTTTATTGACCAGAGTTTAGAGGCAAAAAACTATGGTTTGACTCAAGAATATTGACTAAAAATAAAAGGATTTTGAAGCCATTAGAATGACCTTGGTCGGGCGTGCGGATTCCTCTCATGTTCGGCAACCGAACAAAACAAATTACCCATTTTATCTAGTGTAAATTGGATACCCAAGGGGGGGGCTATAGCCCCCCCTAGCCCCTCTTTGGATCCGCCACTGATGTAAACCGATGTTATTATTGTCTAAAAGGTTTAGAGCCAAGTAATTTGAGTGATCAAGAAGCCCTCTTTGATATCGTTCGTTATTTCTTGCTTAACTATTTTCACTGGTACTATGTCAGCATAGACACCTATTACTGACGTAACAAGGAACTTTAAAAGTTTCTCTAATAGGTTTCGTCTGGAAACGCTCAATTATTTCTTTGTTAAAATTGCTGGGAGTTCCCCAGAATTGAATTCCGTTATTACACACTGGTTTTAAAAAGGATTTATAGAGCGACAACTTGGACCTATCATCCAGTAGGCCTACACATTCTTTTTACTTTGAGGTTCAACTGATGACGCTTGAAGTAAATATGGCTTTTCCACGTTAGCATGCAGTCCAGATGCATACCAAGATATCTAAAAAATTTGGTGTGAAACACTCACACAACTTTCTCTTGCCAATGCAAATAATTTATTCAATATAACCTAACATTAGTAACAAAACATTAGAAATAAACAAAAACCTAACCTCAAAAAACATAACCTTATTTTAATTATGAGTGAAAGGCAAAATGAAAATCAACCTCAGTTTGGCTTAAAAATACGGAAAATCACTCTTTCACGCTAAACTAGGCTCTGTACAGAAAAATGCTTAAAATAAAAGTTGTAGATCTTTTAATTTTCTATAAATTTTGTTATATACACTTATGTCGTAAAATGAGTAGAAAGGCTGAAATGTTTAAAAAATCGATTTTTCACACGTTTTCGTGAGAAAAAACAGAAAATCGCTAATTACCGCTAAACTAAGCGTTATACAAAAAAATGCTTGAAATAAAAGTTGTAGGTTTTTAAATTCTCTACAACTTTTATTATATAAATTTTTGCGCTGAAATGCATAATAAAGCCGAAATCTTAAAAAAACACTTTTTTACGCGAGAACAGCCTTATCAAGAATTTCAGCAAACATGACGCCTAACCTATCTTGTAGAGAATAAAAAATTGAGTTAACCAGGCGATTTTAACAGGTTGTCTGCTATGAGACATATAAATACGAGGGGGTACCCAAAAGTATCCGGAATAGCTCTGCTGTGGGCGGAGCTTGTGCAGTATAAATTCCCGCCACTAGGCTGCTTGTAGCGCTACTCATTGCCAGTTCAATGCCATTTTGTTCGTTGATCTAGCTTGTTCTGTTCTCGTGCAGTGATTGTTCTCGCTAGTGCTGTTTTGTGCTCGTGTCGTTTTTCATTATGGTAAGTTTTAATGAACAACGTGCGGCTGTGAAATTTTGCTTCTTGCTCGGTAAAAACGCCGCGGAAACAGTTGTAATGTTGAACACAGCTTACAAAGACGACGCTATTGGAAAAACCCAAGTGTACGAGTGGTTTTTGCGCTTTAAAAATGACGACATGTCGATTGAGAACAAACCTCGTTCTGGACGACCGTCGACTTCCCGAACAGACGAAAATGTTGTGAAAGTGAAAGAAATTGTACGAACAGACCGACGACAGACCATTGACCAAATATCACAGGTTAGTGGGTTATCTTGGAGCTCAGTCCAACGCATTTTAACAGAAGACTTGACAATGAAAAGAGTCGCTGCCAAGTTTGTGCCTCGGGTTCTGACAGACACTCAAAAGGAACGTCGAATTGAAACGTGTAGTGATTTGAAACAACAGCTTGAAACTGATCCAGATTTCATGTCAAAGATCATTATGGGTGACGAGTCTTGGTGCTATGGGTACGACCCAGAAACCAAACAACAATCCAGTCAATGGAAGACTTCATTATCACCCCGACCAAAAAAAAGTCGTCAAGTAAGATCGAACATCAAAACAATGCTGATTTGTTTTTTTGATGTGAGGGGAATTGTCCATTCAGAGTTCGTTCCACCAGGCCAGACGGTAAATCAAGCTTTTTATTTTAAAGTGTTACGAAGACTACGAAACAGAATTCGTCGTAAAAGACCAAATTTGTGGCAGACAGGGGACTGGTTTTTCCACCACGACAACGCGCCTGCACACACGGCAATCTCGGTTACCCAGTTTTTGGCGAAAAACGGCATGGTTTTGCTACCACACGCACCGTACTCACCCGATCTGGCTCCGTGTGATTTTTTCTTGTTCCCACGCATGAAAAGGGGCATGAAAGGTCTCCGATTTAACAACGTTGATGATGTCAAGAAAAAAACGACGGATGAGCTGGCAGCCATCACTGAAGAGGAGTACAAAAAATGTTTTGAACAGTGGAAGCACCGGTGGGACAAATGTATTAGTTCTAATGGAGTGTATTTTGAAGGGGATAAGGTTCTTTTGTAAAAAAAATTAAAAATAAATAGTTTTAAAAAATAATTCCGGTTTCTTTTGGGTACCCCCTCGTATATCTCAGTATGAAATCCATCACTGCTATGAGACATCAATCTGTGTCTCACATAACTTTGCCACGGCTGCTGCGAGACATGAATTTGTGTCTCGTTTCTTTGAAAACCATATTTCAAAATTTTAAAAATGTGAGCTTGGCCTAATTCAATTCATTTTTTGTAAATTGTGTACAGTAAATTGTGATTAGGACTTTAATTTTTTAAAAGAACCATAAGGTGTATATAGTTTTTGTGATTTATTTTGTGGAACTGTAAAACATTTTATTTCATTTTAATCAAAAATATAACATTACTAATTAATATCTTTTGACCTGTAATTATGTTAAGTTACAAAATACTGCTTTGTTTTCTTACTATTACTAGAGTAATAAATAACTTGGTGTGTTTTTACTCTTTTGTTTCAATTTGTAATTCTTTTTGAGATATGAAACTATGTCTCATCATCTTTGGTTGCTACGAGACATAATTTTGTGTCTCGGCTACTTATGTGTATTTTTTAATGAAAACTGAATGTAAATTAATTATAACGCAATAAATATGTATTTAGGGTTGAAAACTTTCCCTTTTTATGGAAAATTTTTTTCAGCGCTAGTGGAAGTTTTTCATTATTTAGGCATAGCGGTCTTGGATAGTAGATACTAATATTTTAGTGTGGCAGTCAACCTGTTAAAAAAAATCGTAGGACCAGTTTTTGAGAAAATCGCAAAAAAGTGAAAAATTATACGAATAAACTACTACTTCCGGTTGACCGATTTTGCTGAAAATGTTCGTGTCGGGTCCGGTAGTGGTATGTAACTTAAGTTTCAAGTTTGAAGTTCGTACAATGTTTCGTTCTTGAGATATTCTGTTAACACACACACAGACACACAGACGCACACACAGACCAATCGCTAAAAACATGTTTCTTGGGTTCAGGGGGTCTGAAAACGTATAGATCCGGTGAAAACTCGATTTCAAAAAATCGATATGAAAACAATACTTTCCTTCCTATAGCCTATATTCATATAGGCAAGAGAAAGTAAAAATTAGACGGTGGAATCAGTTTTCGGTTGTGGTTCACTCTAGAGCAGACTTTATTTACTAGAGCAGTTCAGAGAATTACAAAGGACTTCTCTTCATTGACTTCTTTTCTTCATCTGACTAACCCTATCTGCAATCCGTCAAGGAAATCCTGTAAGCATTCAGCGGCAACTAATCAATCTTCAAGCTTAGAGAGAGCTGCAGTATCATCTGCAAATGTATCTTCGGTAACGTCATTTGAAGTTGGTAAATCTGAACTGTACAGGACGTAACACTAGTTCAAGAATAACTTACTAACCTGAAGAAATCCATAATTTATAGGATGTAATCCAGTAAGCGCAGTTCAAACGTTTACTTGAAAACACGTGTTCTACAAATAAGATCTTATTACTTTATAAAACAGACTTGGGAGCATTTTTTTTTTTTAGTTTATATAGAAGACACTTTGCCACACGTTGTCAAACGCTTTAATAACGTGTAAAAATTCGGACGAGCAATACTGTTTACTTTTAAGCGCATCACTGATAATTTATACTTGTTCAGCAAGTTTCTTGAAACCTAAATATTGGTAAGTTGGAATTAAACCTTCCATAAATGGTTTTAATCGCTTCAAGAATAATTTCTCAAAAGTTTTGAAAGTATCGCGAGTATGCTTAGAATATCGGCCTGTAGGCTTAAAGAGTTATTGTCAGGCTTAAGAGTCATATACAAGTTTTCAGGCTTTCTGAACCCAAAAATATGTTTTTAGTGATGGTCTACTTGTGTGTGTGTGTGTGTGTCCGAGTGTGATAAAAATATCTCAAGAACGGAATAGCATATGAAGGTGTAACTTGGAATTCAAGAGAGGTACCACTGTGTTGTTGTTGTTTAGGTCATCAGCCGAAAGGCTGGTTTGAACCTGTAGAGATTTTACTAAGTAAAAACAAGGAGTAAGGTGGTTTACCATTGCCTTCCTTACTGAGTTGAAAGAGTATGCTTATCAGCATGCCAGGCCCTCCGAAAAGCACTCACTTTCACTCTGCAAATGACAACTTCACTTCATTCACCACAGGGTCTGGCTGCATAGTGAAATTCATTACTCTCAGAGGAGATAACTTTGACTAGTGTCTTTTACACCTCTACCTCTTCTGTTCTTAAATAGTTCAGTCATATAAGTGGCTGACTATGTGATAAGAAACAGAACTATTTTTTTTTAGCCCTGGACCAAACAGACAGAGTGCAATTAAAATAACACTCCACCTGCCCGTTTTGGGCATTAAAATTAAAATTTTGAGGTATTTTAGAGGTACCACTACAAAAGTTTATTCGAGCGATTTTTACATTTTTACGATTTTCTCAAAAACGGCCCTACGATTTTTTTTTAAAAATCGCCTCAGTTACTAAACCTTTATGCTCTGCAAGATAGGAAAGTGCCATATCTGCTGAAATTTTGGGGGACCTATGCTTTCGTCGTAAAAAATTGTTTTTTTAAAGATTGTAGCCTTATGTATTCTAGCGCAAAATTTTGTAGATCTAATCAAAATTTTAGAGCATTTGAATACCTCATCTTTTATTTTATATACATTTTTTTCTGCAACGCAACGTGTAGTTTAGCGTCAATTAGTGATTTTCTGTACTTTTTTTATCAAAATCGGTAAAAAATAGATTTTTTTTTAATATTACAGTCTTAGAATGTATTTTACGACAAAATTGTATGAAATTAAAAAATCTACAACTTGTACTTCAAGTATTTTATTTTACAGACCCTATTTTAGCGTCAATTAGTGATTTCCCGTATTTGTAAGTCGAAAGAAGTTGACTTTCATTTTGCGTCATTCACTCGTGATTAAAATTAGATAGAAATGTTTATAATTTTAAATTGTTTACTTAGGATTAAACATAGACAAGGTCTAAAAGGTTTAAAAATGAATAGGATTCCATTTATATTATTAGAAAAAAGAAATAACATTACAAGTATCCTTAATGTTACTATAATTTGAATATATTTGAATATAATTTGAATATATTTGAATATATTGGCTTTTTATTTACATTGACAAGAGAAAGTCACGAGATTTTTTGAACGAATAATGAATTATCGATTATGAATAAAATTATTATGTTTTTACTTTCTCTTGCCTATATGAATATATAGGAAGGAAAGTATTGTTTTCATGTCGATTTTTTGAAATCGAGTTTTCACCGGATCTATTCGTTTTCAGACCCCCTGAACCCAAAAAACATGTTTTTAGCGATTGGTCTGTGTGTGTGTGTGTGTGTGTGTGTGTGTGTGTGTGTGTGTGTGTGTGTGTGTGTGTGTGTGTGTGTGTGTGCAAAATATCTCAAGAACGGAACGTCGTACGAACTTGAAACTTGACTTAAGTTACATACCCTTACCGGACCCGACACGAACATTTTCATCAAAATCGGTCAACCGGAAGTAGTAGTTTATTCGTGTAATTTTTCACTTTTTTGTGATTTTCTCAAAAACTGGTCCTACGATTTTTTTTAAAATCGCCTGGTTTACTCAAATTTTTATTCTCTACAAGATAGGGTAGGCGTCATATGTGCTGAAATTCTTGGTGAGGGTGTTTTCTCTTAAAAATGTTGTTTTTTTTAAGATTACGGCTTTAATATGCATTTTAGCGCAAAACTTTATATAATAAAAATTGTAGAGAATTTAAAATCCTACAAATTTTATTTCTAACAATTTTTTGCATAACGCTTAGTTTAGCGGTAATTTGCGATTTTCTGTTTTTTTCTCACGAAAATGTGTGAAAAATTGATTTTTTTAAGATTTCGGCATTAGTATGCATTTTACGACATAAGTGTATATAATTAAATTTATAGAAAATTAAAAGATTTACAACTTTTATTTAGAGCATTTTTCTCTACAGAGCCTAGTTTAGAGAGAAAGAGTAATTTTCCGTATTTCTACGCCAAACTGAGGTTGATTTTCATTTTGCGTATTTCACTCATGATTAAAATTAGGTTATGTTTATTGAGGTTAGTTTTTTGTTTATTTCTAATGTTTTATTACTAATGTTAGGTTATATTGTTAAATATTTGCATTGGCAAGAGAAAGTTGTGTGAGTGTTTCACACCAGATTTTTTTGTATAAAAGTTGGTTGAATAGATTTTTGATTGATGATCACGAAGAAAAGCTAGAAAGGTAATGCTTGCACAGTGCGTCTAAATCTATATATCGATGTTACGAATGTTTCAAATGTGATAGGTAAAGAATGATGGTTGGTTGGGACGGGTGGGAAGGGGAGTAAGAAAGTAAGGGAGAGTGATTAGAGAGAGAGAGATAGTTACGATGTACGTACAGGGGAAAGTAAATTGGAGTCGGTATTTGACGGGGGGTG
This sequence comes from Catonia carolina, assembly GCA_035578175.1. Classification (NCBI taxonomy): domain Eukaryota; kingdom Metazoa; phylum Arthropoda; class Insecta; order Hemiptera; family Achilidae; genus Catonia; species Catonia carolina. The sequence goes on along the minus strand of JAQMRL010000003.1, from coordinate 21,164,527 downwards.
AGTTTACCTTAACGTTGGTATGAGGAATTCAAGGGGTAGCATTGATTTTGGCGAGGTATCGCGCATGGTAGTTTGTACGCCAGAATCCTATAGGAGGAGGGTTGTCCATGCGCCGTACAATTAGGCCTTGATATTATCATGTTGTAAAGTCTACGTAGCCTACGTGCTATAGGCTTTGCAATTCTACCAGCCTGATGCTTCAAATATCTACCTGACTATTCTACACAATTTTATTGACTTCTGACCATTTAGGCTTTAACCAAATAGACCTAAATATATTATTTGTCTTTATCTTCGGGTAGATAATCCTTTCTTATTAAAAATGAATAGGATTCCATTTATATTATTAGAAAAAAGAAATAACATTACAAGTATCCTTAATGTTACTATAATTTGAAACAAACTTACTATAATATGGCCTAACATTAACTTCTCGCCAACATTCTGCTAATTTGATTAATTTGTACTATAATTATTCTTTTGGGCTTGTGGTAACCGTGAAGTAATAATTGATCCCAATAAAACCAATTATGGTACTAGGAACGCTGGAAAAATTAAGACTAGAAAACCAAATAGTACATTTTTTCAGAAGTCATTTCTCTATCTTGAGAGGAGATTCGTTAACGTACTTCCACCCCATATACACAGTATTATGTCACCACATCTATTAAAACATAAACTAAAATATCATATAATATCGATCTGTGAGCAAGAACTTGAGAAACTTTTCCAGGTCTTAAAATAACTGTTTTATTAGTTTTTAATTTTCTCTTTGCGACAGTTTAACTGTCTCTTTATGCTCATTTATTGAATTAATTTCGTATAAAGTTAAAATATTTAAGTTGTGTTAGTTAAAATATATTATTGTAAAGTAGTTATAGTTATAAAATAAAAATTATAATACCGCTATTATAATATAGCTTCCAGTAGTAATTTAACTTAGTAATTTTATAGTAGTTATAAGTATTTAAGTGAATTATTGTTTTTGTTCTGTATACTCCTATGCGCGGACAGAACTCTTTGTGAAGAAAAGTTTTTGCGTATAAGTATATTTAGTTTAAAATATTGTACATAGCTTAGTATAGTCATGAATTGTAATTTTAATGTAGCTATATTTTACTAAATAAAATAAATAAATAAAATTAAATTAAATGAGAAGTTAGCTATTCATAATCAAAGAGGAATAAATTTTGTAGTAGACTACAGTAGTTAAAAATTGAAAATGATAAATCTCTTGTAAACCCAGATATTTTTCTTTTTTCGGTAAGAGATTATTCTGGATCTTAGGCAGTAGTAATTGTCCCCATAACAGGCAGTTAAATTATTTACACTCGATCTGCTAGTTTCAGCGGTACAAAAATGGTTTGAATTTTCGAAAAATAGTTCCGTAATCAAATAAAGTTAAATATTTAGGAGTTAAGTTACATTTGGTAAACGTTTAACCTGGTTGAATCATCTTAAACTAAAGCATCAATCACTATCAAAGAGAAAAAAATTATCTACAGGCTTATTGTAAAACATCCTCACTTAACAATATAACAAAACACTTGTAAGGGCAATTTGGTCATGCGCTAGTTAAATATTCGGTCATACAGTTTGCAGAAATTTGGTACGTTTGCAATCAGCGTAATATGAGATACTTCAGATTATCATCAATTCCCCTTGGTACGTACAGAACGACACATTACACAAATATCTTCCTTATGTTATTAGTATAATTAAAGAACATTACAAACGATTCCACCAAAAAACTGACAAATATAAAAATGGCTTAATCAAAAATTGTACACATTACACCTACCTGTCTTTCCGCTGAGAAGGTTAAAGAAAAAAATGGAGGAGACATTTACTTCAGTGGTAATGAAAAATTTTGTAAAAGATAAATCTACGTACTTTAAAATACAATTTAAACAAAAATAGAGAAATAGAATCAATTAAAGATTCAATCATAAAGCGAACAACAAAGTTTTTGAACGTTTTAAGTGAGTGAATAACGAAAGATTAATCAAACAATCTTTTGACATTTGTTTACTGATCAGATCCCAAGGTTCTGCAAACCAATGGTTATTAAAGAATACATGTAAGTAGTGTGAGGTTTGTCACCATGTCTCCGAGACAAATATCGGTTCCTGTATAAAAATATAACTAAACAGTGAAATGTGTACAGTGTAAGTGTTTTTTTTCCAATAAGATCAGCCTGTAATCGGCTAATATCATACTCACTTTGCCTTACAATGTAGAAACGAAAAGTTAACCATAATTTCTTTCCTTAAACATTCTGTTTTTGTTTTGACTATTTATTAATCTACGAGTAAAATTATATGAACAGCAAAAATAGAGAGATGCTTAAGATCAGCTAGATATCCTTTCGTGATTGGTAAGTAAACTCAAGAAGACTCATAAACCCCCTTTAAGAAGTGTGACAAAAATATTTTCAATTAAACTGTATTTCACGTCCTCTCATACGCTACACAAACATGGTTCCTTACAAAAGGCCTGACAGAAAGTCTGGCCAAGACAAAAAGATCTGTGAAGAGACTAAGGACCGGATATTAACCCTTTATAGGTCTGTGGTAAGTATACTTACCACTGGCAATAAGGTCGATTTTTTAAAAGAATAAGCTATACAATTGAACCCTATTGGCATTTTATGGTTTTATAGATGTTCTCTGGTAAGTAGGCTATCCACATTTTGAAATAAGTGCGCAGCGACCACTTGCTTCATGAGTTACACGAATGTGGTAAGAATTCATACCAGTGCACGAAACCGTGTTGTTTTGTTGTTACTTTTGTACAGTGCTTAGAAAATTCGAGTTTTTTACGGGAAAGCAAGCATACATGCTATTATAAAATTGAGATAAGTTATTCCACACATTTTCTGTTATATAGGACTACAAGTTGTTTTAATAAGCATTCTTACAACTAAACATTATGTGATTCCCATTTCAATGAACGTTCTTTGGTAAGTATACTTACCAGGGCTTAACATAAAAAAAGATGTTGTGTTGTTGTTTAGGTCAACAGCCGAAAGGCTGGTTTGAACCTCTAGAGGTTTTACTAAGTAAAACGAGGAGTGAGGTGGTTTACAATTGCCTTCCTCACTGAGTGGGAAAGTACGCTTATCAGCATGCCGGGCCCTCTGAAAAGCACATATTCTCCACTCTGCAAGTGACACCTTCACTTCATTCACCACAGGGTCTGGCTGTATAATGAAATTCATTACTTTCAGAGAAGATAATTCTGATTAGTGTCTTTTACACCTCTACCTCTTCTGTTCTTAAATGATTCAGTCATTCAACTGGCTGACCATGTGATAAGAAACAGAACTATTTATTTTAGCCCTGCAACGAACAGATTGAGTGTAAATAATTTGACACTCCACCTGTTTGTTAGGGGCAGAAAAAAAAAGATATATAATAGAGCTGTGCTATTCTATAATAGTGCTGAAATAGTGCTGTTCTGGCACTAGAAATACATTATTTAAGTCCCTATAAAAAAAATTTAACATTTTACATGTTTATTTTTCCCCGTTGTACTGCCCTATAAAGGGTTAAACTTAAAGACGGTGTAATAAATGAGGATATTCTCCAGAAAACTAAGTTCTTATTCCTCATTTAATCATGTGAGGCAGAAGAACTTAGTTTCTTCCCACGAAGGAAGGAAACTAAGGAATTAGTTCTTCAACATTTTATCAGTCGTACCAAACTTCTTCTTTTTTGCGCCCTGGAGACTCCAGGAGGAGTATAGGACATGTCGTCAGATATAACACCTGAAATACATATAAGAATCACACAATGTATCACTACTATGAAGAAAGAAATTCTTGTGCGTTATAAAAAGTTTCACCGATCAAGTTATTTTTCAGATTTTTTTTAAAGGAATGCAAATTTATCACAACATTTTAAAAATTGGGGTAATTTATTCATGAATTTTCTCCCTGCATAAGTAGGTTTTTGATCAAACAATTTTGTGGAGTGATTAGTCACATTGTTCTTCTCATTCTTCTACATTGTGGTATGTATTCAAAGAGTAGACGGGAAATCGTGGGGCTCCGTGCCTGGTCACGTAACCGTTTCGTTTTGAATAGGGCCTGAGCTTAACCTTGCTTGAGACACTAGGATTGGAAGCCTCAAATCCAACACGGCGCGTCCCATTGCTTGATAGAAGTTCCTTGAGATATACAGGACAGGTGTGAATAAAGCAAAAATATATTAAGCATCTACTAAATAAGCAAGCACGGATCAACTGAGGTAACTAGAAACGGTCTTGACGGTAGAAGAGGAAAATGTTCCAAACAGTGGAGAGGGATGGAAGAGCCTTTTTTGCGCCCTGGAGACTCCAGGAGGAGTATAGGACATGTCAGCTATAACATCTGAAATACATATAAGAATCACTACTATCAAGAAAGAAATTCTTGTACGCTATAAAAAGTTTCACCGATCAAGTAATTTTTCAGATTTTTTTAAAGGAATTCAAATTATCACATTTTAAAAATTGGGGTAATTTATTCATGAATTTTCTCCCTGCATAAGTAGGTTTTTGTTCAAACAATTTTGTGGAGTGATTAGCCACATAATAATCATTTCTGTTTCTCGTGTTATGATTGTGAACATTGAAATTCTGCATAAAATTATTTTGCCTAACATACATAATCACCTCAAAAATGTAGAGAGAGGGAATTGTAAGCAATTTAAGCTCCTTAAATACTGGCCTGCATGAGGTTACGCAGGTTATCCCAGGCATAAGCCTGGGAGATGAGCCTCCCAATAAACCCAGAGCATATCCAAATGCTTTAAGGTAGCTGCCGCACAACTTGTCTTTTTCGCAATCAGGCCCGTTCGGTGATTCAAAATCATCCAGAAGAGAAAATTCGGACCGGTATTAAGGAAAAATAAATTATTCTTCTTCACCAATCACATCGCAAATAGGAATTGTGGCTGACCTGATCCAGAATCACTGCATCCACCATTATCTTTGTCCTAACAGGATATTTTCCTCTAAAGGTCATCACTTTTGATTTAACTTTTGATATTTTTAAATTGAACTGACGGCATACCTCACAAAAATAAATTAATAACGGAAAACAGCAAGTAGTATCATTCAAAAGGCGATTGGCTGAACAAATAATGAGGCAGAGATATGATCGATGGAACAAGGAGATTCCACAGTGAAGATCCAGGCTGGGAAAGAGAGGTAGAAGTCGTCCACTAAAATGGTGATTTAAAACGGGTGTCAGGATTTAACTGTGCTGGAAAATCCCAGAATAGGGATTTCAATATCAGAAGAGGGAATAATTGGCAATATCCAACACGGGAAGATGACAGCCTCATGAAGATGAAGCACAGAAAAATATGATTTGATTAATTAAAAGTAGGCTACCAACGACAGGTAACTTTTACAAGTATTGAATACAATGTGCTACATAAAATAAATATATTTTTCATTATTAATAGTGAAGAATGAGATCGCTGAACTGTAAACAACAGTCCTTAATCTACCTTGATAAAAATAGTGTGGGTAAGTTTAAGTAGACGATACTTTTGTAAATGGGTTTTAAAATAAAAAGGAGTGTTTTAAAAATTTAGTAGCAAGTAGTATTATCGATGTACCGACCATTTAAATCCACCGATTCATTTATTAATTCATTCATTCACCGGTATTCATTGTAAGAATAGTACTTGATTTAAATAAAGTGTACTTTTAGAGTTGAGTTATCAATTGTAAATTTGGCTGCTTGTAAAATTGTCAAAGCATATCAGTTTGAGAGGGGTATTGTGGCGCTTGTGTAGTGTTCTTAAGTTGATCAACTTTGGAGAGCAAGTTTGAACGCTAGCTTGAAGCACTCTCGGCGCAACTCAAACGAGAGGGAGCGAGAAAGAAGGAGATATCACTCTCTTGTTCCGTACCTGATCTCCCTCCCTCATTCCTGACGTTTCCCTTATCCTCTTTTCGGCAGCGTAGCCACCTGCCCCTTCACTTCACAGCCTTCTATCATCGTCATTATCATTACCATCCTTTCTAAAAAAAAAAAGAATCTTCCAACAATTTTTATTAAAATTTATTTTTATTCAGAATTTCTGAAATTGGAACAACACCCCATTCACGATTTTAAAATAAATAATAATGTTATCATTAAAATTATAAATTAAAAAAATCCTTTCCGTTTCAGTGTTTAAATGTCTTCCGTGTTATTCCCGGAATTGACGCAATACTTTTATATATACAGTAAAATCTCTCTATAGCGAAATTGAAGGGACCATGAGGTACCGCCGCTATAAAGAGAGTTTCGTTATAGAGAGAGCGAGTAATTAACGGTGGGAAAGAAGTTGAAGTACTAATTTATCTGTACAAAATAACTTATATACGTATGTACTCGTATATGGTGCATGGAATAAGTTTTTGAAAAACTACTGAATAGATAACTTTATGACAAATGTTTAATACAGTAGATTACTTCAATACAGTGAGATATTTAAATTAAATACCTAAGGTGTAGGTTATTAACTTAACAAGAAATTTGGATACAAACTGGTTTCATTAGATGTTGTGTTACTGATGTTTAACAATAGAATTTCCCTTTTCGTATTGAACTTTTTTTCAGTAATCATTCATACAGTACATACCGTAATAGATAGCCTAAAATTAATTAGCACTGAAACTTGTTTTTCACGGAATAGTTATAAACATAGAATACATACAATTAAAATCTCATAAAACATAGGCTACACAAACACAAAAAACCCCAGTTCAGTAAACATTTTTTCGTTATTAAGGAAACAGTGAATGTAAATTACATTTCATTTCATAAAATAAGTTGTACATTTTGTTTGTTTGGTTTTCAATTCGTAAAACATGTCTTCAATCTCATTTTCAATGTTTAAAACTTGTAAATTTTCATTTACATATTGGCAATGACAGTACATGTAAACATAAGAATAGCGTCTAGTGCCTGCTTACTTGAAGGGACAACATTTCTGTTTCCATTTCATCGTCATCTTCACTTTCTTCCTCGTTGTTTTGGGCTAAGACATTTTCGATTATTGCATCATCGCCAACATCTGCTGAAGTGGCTAAATCGTTGTCTGCCCCTATATATGCGTTTAAATCCATATCTTGAAGATATTGTTTAGCCGCTATAGAGAGATTTTTGTGCCGCTATAACGAGAGTTAAATGCATTATCGTAGTATACAAAAGGGTCGGGGTCGGCAAATAATGCCACTAAAGAGAGATTTCCGCTATATAGAGTTCCGCAATAGAGAGATTTTACTGTATTTTATAATAAATTATAGGTCTACTGTGTAGGCAGTGGCGGTCCTAGTGGGTGGGCCCGGGCCCACCCATTTTTAATATGAGTTGACTGAAAAAATAAAACAACGAGGATTTTTATTCAAAACAAGATGGAAAACAATAATGGTTACGATATTTACGTATCGCAAATGAGACGAATTAAACCTTATTATCTACGGGCATCTATGGCAGTTTGAGTCCACTACTTTTTGTGATGATAATGGACGAAATTAATAAAATCTGCAAAAGAAGAACTGACAGAATGATGGTGGGACGTTGGAACTTGAGGCCCATATTTGCTCAAGCTTTGTTATTTGCAGATGACATAGTTCTTATTGCTGACTCTGAAAGAAAGCTTCAAACTGCAGTAATTGAATGGAATGAAGAGATTAAAAGGAAAGGCATGACACTGAATATCAATAAGAGTAAAGTGATGGTGGTTAATGGCTTGGAGGGTGAAAGAATTAGGATAGATGTGGAAGGACAGGTAATGGAACAGGTGAGGTCATATGAGTATCTGGGTACAGTGGTAAGTGACGATGGGAAAATAGATGATGAACTAAGAAATAGAATCTCTAAAGCTAGTCGGGCCTTCTATGCAACCAGAAATTGTATTTTTGGAAAAAAAGAAGTGGGTGCCACAGTAAAAAACAGGGTCTATAAAAGTATTATTGAACCAATAGTCCTGTATGGTGCAGAAAGCTGGCCCTTGAAGCAACAACAAATGAGCAGAATCAGGGCAGTTGCAATGAAGTGCCATAGAAGGACAGCTGGGAAGACATTGAGAGATAGAGTAAGAAGTGAAAGAATCAGGGAGGAAATAGGTATGAAGGATGTGAAGGAAGTAATAGATAGAAAACAATTGGGATGGTGGGGTCACATACAAAGAATGGATGACGAAAGGAAAGCCAAGCAGTATGCAAACGTAATCGTTGGCGGGAGTAGGAAAAGAGGACGGCCACGATACTCATATGATGAGCACATACGAAGATTGGGAGAGGAAAGAGGCATGGCCCTAGGGCAAATGAGACGATTGGCGGCGGATAGAGTACAATGGAGGAAGTTGTCCGAGACTACCCCGACGCTGTTAGGCACACGGGGAGAGAGAAAGAAGAAGAAGAAGAAGATCTATGGCAGGGCAAAGACTTAGTAACCTGGCGATTGTATCCGTAGAAAGAAAGTTAAGTTTCCTTTAATGTTGGATCCAGATCCAGTTGTGGACGAGTTTGCAGCTCAAAAAGGAAGACGGCTACAGTTCAGTTTGTTTTAAAGTAAACAATAATCGAGAGTTGACTAGTTTATGTGTTATTATTTCTTCATAATTTTGACCAACATAATGGATTTGGACTTGATTTTTATATTTTCAAACTATTTTTGTAACTCATGTAGCCTACTGTATTTAAAGTGTTAAATTTAGTAAATTTCTTATAAAAATTACAAGGTTGTGTTTGTTTATTCAATACTAATCCTGAAATAAAGATAGAATGTACTCAATCAGTTATCTACATGTATTCAATTAATAAAATCATAGACAAAATATATATATATATAGTCTATATATATAGGCCCTATATATATATATATATATATATATATATATATATATATATATATTTTTTACATAGGTAAAAATAATGTACATTACAATATAAACAGCTACTTTTTAACTTAAAAAATTAACATATAAATATATAAGTGGCCCACCCAGAAAAAAATTTCTGGGGCCGCCACTGTGTGTAGGTCCTTATACAGATATTTTACAAACTTTTAGATAAAACTTCACACTAAAGAAACATGTCTGCATCAAAGACGGTACTACTCAGAATGCATTTCATGACAAAAGTATATGTATTCTACTAATTAAAGTTACGTAGGTTACAGAAAATTTAAAAAAATTACAACTCTTATTTGAATCATTTTTTTCTATAGAGCTTAGTTCAGCGTCAAATTTGTGATTTTCCGTAATTTTACTTTCTCGCCCTACAGCGTATGAACACAGTAGTGAAGGAACGTAGATAATGTTTCATGTCGATTTTTGAAATCGAGTTTTCAACGGAAGAGCAAGTTTGCTCTTTCGTAGTGAGATTTATTCAGTTATTAGCCTTTTTAACCGATACAGTACAGTTCAGCCGTTCTAAGTTTGCTCCTAATGTAAACAAATAATGACGTCACTGAGCATGCGCATTATATCTAAATGTGTACACGCTGATTAAAAAGTAATAACTAAATAATTTCAAAAGTATTTAAATAGGTACAAAATACTTTTAAAAGTATTTTTCTAAATTAAATTGTTAGGCCTACATCATATCACGGCTGATTTTTTTAGTACTTTAAGTACTTATAATTTAAAAAATAGTTAACTTAATAGGAATACGACATCCATAAAGTCACGGACTCTAGCGTGCACCCTGTAGTAGCTGGTTTTGGTTTGTTGACAGTAGGAGCAAACTTAGAGCGGCTGAACTATAGTTATAGTTCTATTTGATAAATAGCATTTTAAAAGCAGTATAAAATATAAATAACATATCTGATATATTGTGCGGCTGTCAGAGTAGACTAATCTACCAAACCACTCACACACAGTTTATGTAAGATGAGAATAGATGGTTGGACACCAATGAGGATCAAAGCGCGTTCATAATAGGACTGGACGTGACCTAATCTTGGATCTAGATCGTAATCTATCATCACACAAAATATCTCTATCTTTCTCAAATATATTTACCTTCTCTTTCCAACTTCTTATAAGTTTCAGCTACCTGGTATTGACTTTACTAAACATCTCTTAGGGCTGAACTAGATGTTTCCCAGACCGAGCCGGGAGTAAACTCCAGGGAGTCTATGAAAATATAATGGTAGAGTAGTTCCTACGTTCATTGTAGCTGTTTAAATCACTGAACCGAATTTAATTCCTGCCAAACAGAGTTACCTCTAATCATTGTACACTTCTATAAACTTCAATGGAAACGTTATTCATTATATTCTCATTTTGGTTATTTTCGATAAACGTTCAGAAATTTTTAAAAGATTTTTTTTAATATTAGTAGGCCTACCTTCTAGATATTTTTTTTATAAATTAGTTATAGATTTTTAAAGTTTTACGTTTGGTAATCTAAATTTTCTATAAAATTAATACATTTTTTCCACTGTTGCGTTTTTTTTTTTTAATTTTGGGTCCACTGAAAAAAATTAAACGGATTGCTTCCGTAGCGTAGTGGTAGCGCTCTAGCCTACAACGTGGAGGTCCCTGGTTTTATTACCGGCTAGGGTCTGAAAATATTCACAAATTAAAACCCACCGTTACATACCTCTCCGCAGTCGCTAATAACCGAGCTGTTGATGCGACTTTAAGTAAACTCAAATAAAAAATTGAAAGAAAATTTCAATTTTTCTTGGTTAGGTCTAGGCTACTTACAAAATCTTCGTAACTTAAATGGAAAATTTCTTTTAACTGACTTAATAGCTAGAGATATGATGTACTGGAAAATTTTGAAAAACGCTTTTTTCTCTCGAATAGGGCCAATTTGAGATCACGTGAGATGATTTAAGATTTTTCTGGGAGCTCTTTTTGCAGTCCACATTCTTAGCATTCGTTCACTGTAAACTTTTCTCATTTCTTCTGCCCACCAGTGTTCTGCGTTTGCTCTTCATTGGAGCTCTTAAAGTTTGTAATTAATTGTCTGGATTTGGTTCGATTCATTAAGTTTTTTCAGTTCATTCCAGTTTTCTCAACATCCTTTCTTACTTCATTGAAATCGCTCATTAAAACATTTGTTAAATTACAGTATAAAAAACAAGGTTATCAAACCAGTACTCTAATATGAAATGAAAGTTAATTATAACATCCAAGGAATCATAGTAAACTCTTGAGGATCGGAAGAAAGTTTTGAAAAATATAGTAGACCAAGAAGAAAAAATGGAATAGCTACAGTTACGGAAAGATCCAACCAAAAAATCTATTAAGGAATGGAAAAACTGGAGAAGACAATCATGAAGAAAATATTGAGATATTTTTGGATACATAGTCCGAATGGACCCACACAAGACCAGAAAAAACAATATTTGACAGTTGCACAAATTTAGAAGTATGAAAGCATTAGTGCTAAAACTGTGCCTAGAAAAATTAAGAGATAGAGAGGGGGAAGGAACAAGAAAGACGGATGCACACAAGATAAAGCTTCAGCAGAACATCATCAGAAGGCTGCTCCATCGAATTAAGGAGATGAAGATCTGAAAAACCAAGGAATTTCAGATTCATATCAGTTATTTTTAAATGTAAGGGGGTCACGTATCCCTATACTTCACAATGTTAACGTTTGTACCTTTTTCTCAGGAACTACATAAGGTAGACACTTAATTTTTTTTCAGTCTGTTAGATCATTCTTTTCTGCACATTTTGAGCGGAAAAAATGTTAAAATTGATAATGTAAAAATTTTTTACAATTTTTTTTCGAAAAGACCTTTTGGTGATAATTTAAAAATTTAATAAAAAATTTAATTTTTTACAAATTTAAATTGTTAAACGCTCAGAATAGGCAGAAATAATGGATCTTTCAAACAAACAAAAATTCATTCAAATATCTTTAGTAGGTCCTGAGAAAAAGATACAAATGTGGTAAAATACCTCATTTTCGGAAACACTCTTTTTAATAAATAAACACGATCCTTGTAACACACTTTTGTTAGTAAATATTTACACTAAAACTGTAATAAAACGCCAAAATAACACATGTGCTTACAGCTTACTATGGTACTACGAACCTTAGATTTCAAATTAAAATAGTGGGCCTATTAGAACAAAAATAATGGCAAAATAAATATATAAAATAAATGTAAAAATATTTATAATTATCGTAGAAATATAATATTTACACCATTTTTTAGCGGAAATTTCATACTACATTATGCAATAAAAATCTGGTGTGAAACACTCACACAACTTTCTCTTGCCAATACAAATAATTAACAATATAACCTAACATTAGTAATAAAACATTAGAAATAAACAAAAAACTAACCTCAAAAAATATTAGTGATATACGCAAAATTAAAATCTACCTCAGTTTGGCTTGAAAATACGGAAAATCGCTCATTCACGCTAAACTAGGCACTGTACAAAAAAATGCTTTAAATAAAAGTTGTAGATCTTTTAATTTTCTACGAATTTTATTATACACACTTTTGTCGTTAAATGCATTCTAAGGACGAAATCTTAAAAAAATAGATTTTTCTCACGTTTTCGTGAGAAAAAAACAGAAAATTGCTAATTACCGCTAAACTAAGCGTTATACAAAAAAATGTTTGAAATAAAAGTTATAGAATTTTAAATTCTCTGCAACTTTTGTTATATACATTTTTGCGATAAAATGCATATTAAAGCCGTAATCTTTAAAAAAAAGTTTTTACGTGAAAACAGCCTCACCAAGAATTTCAGCAAACATGGCGCCTACCCTATCTTGTAGAGAATAAAAAATTGAGTAAATGAGGCGGTTTAAAAAAAAATCGTAGGACCAGTTTTTGAGAAAATCACAAAAAAGTGAAAAATTACACGAATAAACTACTACTTCCAGTTGACCGATTTTGATGAAAATGTTGGTGTCGGGTCCGGTAGTGGTATGCAACTTAAGTTTTACGTTTCAAGTTCGTACGATGTTCCGTTCTTGAGATATTTTGTATACACACACACACACACACACACACACACACACACACACACACACACACACACACAGGCCAATCGCTAAAAACATGTTTTTTGGGTTCAGGGGGTCTGAAAACGTATAGATCCGGTGAAAACTCGATTTCGAAAAATCGACATGAATATAATACTTTCCTTCCTATATATTCATATAGGCAAGAGAAAGTAAAAAACAAAAAAATCATAATTTTTCCAATTTTTCGATACGTGACCCCCTTAAGTGAAAGGTCATTACCACCGTAGTTCGGAACGATTGCAAAAACCGTAAGCGTTTGCTAGACTACTTACTGCTGTTCCTGTTTTACCACGGGATGTTTTATAACGTGATTCTTTATGCCTCCCTTAAACCCGCGCTATAAACGGGAATCACTGTACGCCTAACCAAAATCCTGAAGCTGTATTTAGCCCATAACAGGCAGGTGAAGTGTTAAATTCTTTGCACTCGTTCTGCTAGTTCTAGGGGTACAAAAATTGTTTCTTATCACATGATCAGTCAATTATATATGACTGAAGCATTTAAGAACAGAAGAGGTACAGGTGTAAAATACACTAGTCATAGTCATCTCTTCTGAAAGTAATGCATTTCATTATACAGTCAGACCCTGCGGTGAATGAAGTGAAGGTGTCATTTGCAAAGTGGAAAGTAGACACTTTTCAGGTGGCCCAGCATGCAGATAAGCATACTTTTCCACTTATTGACGAAGGTAATGGTAAACCACCTCACTCCTCGTTTTACTTAGTAAAGCCTCCAAAGGTTCACACCAGCCTTTCGGCTACTGACCTAAACAACAATGCAGTATTACCGAATTATTAAAAAAAAAATCTGGTGTGAAACACTCGCACAACTATCTCTTGCCAATGCAAATAATTAATAATTAACCTAACATTATTAATAAAATATTAGAAATAAACAAAAACTAACCTCAAAAACATAACCTTATTTTAATCATTAGTGAATGACGCAAAATGAAAATCGAACTCAATTTGGCTAAAAAAAAACGGAAAATCACACTTGCACGCTAAACTAGGCTCTGTAGAGAAAAATTCTATAATAAAAGTTGTAGATCTCTTAATTTTCTATAAATTTTATTATTTACATTTTTGTCGTAAAGTGCATACTAAGGCCGAAATCTTTAAAAAATCGATTTTTCACACGTTTTCGTGAGAAAAAACATAAAATCGCTAATTACCGCTAAACTAAGCGTTATACAAAAAAATGCTTGAAATAAAAGTTGTAGGTTTTCAATTTCTCTACAACTTTTATTATATACATTTTTGCTCTAAAATTAATATTAAAGCCTTAATCTTAAAAAAACACTTTTTACGTAAAAACACCCTTACCAAGAATTTCAGCAAACATGGCGCCTACCCTATCTTTTAGAGAATAAAAAGTTGAGTAAACCAGGCGATTTTTAAAAAAATCGTAGGACCAGTTTTTGAGAAAATCGCAAAAAAGTTAAAAATTACAGGAATAAACTACTACTTCCGGTTGACCGATTTTGATGAAAATGTTCGTGTCGGGTCCGGTAGTGGTATGTAACGAAAGTTTTAAGTTTCAAGTTCGTACGATGTTCCGTTCTTGAGATATTTTGTATACACACACAGACACACGGACACACAGACACACAGACACACAGACCAATCGCTAAAAACATGTTTTTTGGGTTCAGGGGGTCTGAAAACGTATAGATCCGGTGAAAACTCGATTTCAAAAAATCGACATGAAAACAATACTTTCCTTCCTATATATTCATATAGGCAAGAGAAAGTAATAAGTCAAAAATTTTATGATTTAAAATCCTCAAGTTACCCGGTCACAGCCTGCAATCAAGAATTTCTACCCTAACCACTAGTTACACAATAAGATATAATAGGCCTATTATGCCTATTGTATTAAAAATTGTACGTTGGATTTAGCAGCGAGGGAGTAGAAATATTAGTCTATAGGTTATAGAGAATAAAGCGGTTAATGGGATGGAAGAAATTGAAACAGGGATGTTGATCCAAATTTGATGAGGTAACAACGACGAAAACGAAGTGAACTGTACCTTACTAGAAGATGTACGCATGCACACTATACACACGCATAAATACATAAAATAACTATAGGATGTTTCAAAAAGTATTACCTATTTTTTAAAAACAACATCATACTTTATCGTCGTTTGGTATCGGAAACACATCATTCATTGGTATGCAAGGAGACATTGGAATAGAAAAATGAAAGGAATAATAAAAATGTTATTTTAATTTAAAAAAAATCTGGTGTTAAACACTCACACAACTTTCTCTTGCCAGTGCAAATAATTAACAATAAACCTAACATTAGTAATAAAACATAAGAAATAAACAAAAAACTAACCTAAATAGACATAACCTAATTTTAATCATGAGTGAAAGACGCAAAATGAAAATCAACCTCAGTTTGGCTTAGAAATACGGAAAATCACTCTTTCTCTCTAAACTAGGCTCTGTAGAAAAAAATTCTCTAAATAAAAGTTGTAGATCTTTTAATTTTCTATAAATTTATTTATATTCACTTTTGTCGTAAAATGCATACTAAGGCTGAAATCTTAAAAAAATAAATTTTTCACACATTTTCGTGAGAAAAAAACAGAAAGTCGCTAATTACCGCTAAACTAAGCGTTACACAAAAAAATGTTTGAAATAAAAGTTGTAGAATTTTAAATTCTCTACATTTTTTATTATATAAATTTTTCCGTTTAATTGCATATTAAAGCCGTAATCTTAAAAAAACTTTGTTTTTACGTGAAAACAGCCTTACCAAGAATTTCAGCCAAGATGGCGCCTACCCTATCTTGTAGAGCATAAAAAATTTAGTAAACCAGGCGATTTTAAAAAAAATCGTAGGACCAGTTTTTGAGAAAATTGTAAAAAAGTGAAAAATTACACGAATAAACTACTACTTCCAGTTGACCGATTTTGATGAAAATGTTCATGTCGGGTCCGGTAGTAGTGTGTAACTTAAGTTTTAAGTTTCAAGTTCGTACAACGTTCCGTTCTTGAGATATTTTGTACACACACACACACACACACACACACAGACCAATCGCTAAAAACATGTTTTTTGGATTCAGGGGGTCTGAAAACGCATAGATCCGGTGAAAACTCGATTTCTAAAAACCGACATGAAAACAATACTTTCCTTCCTATATATTCATATAGGCAAGAGAAAGTAAAAATATATATAGGCTATATACACCCTACATTAATTCTTTCATTTGTATATATTGTGACAATAATTATGAAGAGGAATATGGTTCAAGAGATTTCTAGATAGGTTTTTATTCATAAAATGTGAAATAGCAAATAATAAAGTGACAAAGTAATAGAGTGACAAGTAAGTAAGTAGGGTTAGTTATAATAGGATATTTAAAAAGGGCCGTGTATAATAAAGTAGGGTCTTTGTTGTACAACTATTTGTGAAAGAGTCGGTTGGTTACCTGTAACACCTTTTATTCCATAGTGACTTGTTTATACTAGTTATGATATTTCCAGAACCAATAAAAAAAATAATTTTTTATTTGCATCGAATCTCTCTGTCTTTCGAGAAATTTCTTTGAACTACCTATATAAATAGAGCCTCTGTGTCTTTCGAGAAATTTTTTTGAACTACCTATATAAATAGAGCCTCTGTGTCTTTCGAGAAATTTCTTTGAACTACCTATATAAATAGAGCCTCTGTGTCTTTCGAGAAATTTTTTTGAACTACCTATATAAATAGAGCCTCTGTGTCTTTCGAGAAATTTCTTTGAACTACCTATATAAATAGAGCCTCTGTGTCTTTCGAGAAATTTCTTTGAACTACCTATATAAATAGAGCCCCGAGTGCGGTTGGAGAGTTAGCATTCGTTTGATCTTTGACGAGTGTTTAAGTCGTGTGCTATCGGTACGTTAGATCAGGTCAACGTGTCCCGGGCATTGGTCAACTATTGTTATACTGTCTTATTGTGTATGTGCATTCTATATAATTATTTGTAAGTTGTACTAAGTGAATTATTTAAGTTATTTATTGTATTACGTCATTATAATTAGTTGATTATTTATTTTGTAAATCTTTTAGTTGTAATAAATACTTGTAATTTGATACAACACAGTCAAGCCTAACCAGTATACGCACTAACACACACACAACACACATGCAATTTACAGAAACAAGTTGTCCAGACTCGGACCAATCAGGAGCCGGCTCGCCATGCTGCTCTCTGATTGGTTACAGGTTGGACAACCTAACAGTATATAAGCAGGTAGTTTTCACACACAGAGCAGTCTTACACCAGCAGTCACGAGGGACACAACTAGACAACACAGCTCCAGCCGAAGAAACTCTATAAGGAAAACCAAGTCTTCTCGCTTTATTTCTGATGTCTCCTGCTTGCTCACGACGGGCCGTCCGCTGTTCCAGCGGCAATTAGTCGCTTCGCCGGGTTCGCCCCAGGCGGTGCTTCGCTGTTTCTCTCGGGAATAGCGGAGGTTCGCACCCATGCGAACAGTCCTCCACGACCTAAGCTTTCTACATAAACGACCCTTTTCAGGGCCGTCATCCTTAAGGTTAATTTATTTTATAATTTTTTTCCGATTCTAACCTGCTTATGTCAAGACGCCGGGGAGGTAAAAAAGGAGCAACACCGCCGAGCCCGACAACAATGACTCGCCGAACGGACGACCCCGTCACTGCAGCAGAGATCTCCTCGCCCCGTCGCATCACTTAGTTTAACCGTCGCGCCAAGGCCGGCTCCGTCACCCACCGTCACTGCACAATCTAACCATCATAAAACGGCCCTTTTCAGGGCCACCAATGTATTGCTCACCAAGGTTGCAAACCGCTACCCAGCACTGACTCAGGCCGGCGAACGACTCTTTGAGAGCCTCCTCGCTCCCTCCGCCGCCCGCCTGGTGTCAAGTTTGGCGCCCAACGTGGGGCCTCGACTTCGTAGCGACCTACGAGGGATCCACGACCAGCTAGCCGCCTTCAACACTTTCTGGAAAGTATAAACCAGTGGCGCCCATCATCCATCATCATGGTTATGCTCACTAGGGGACAGCTATGTAATTGCGCAACCTGTTTAGAACCAGAAGACGACATCAGTTCCATTGATTGCCGTCTCTGCGCCAAACCGCACCACAACGTCTGCCTAAAAAGGGAAGCTGGCGACACCACTGCTTTCCTGTGCCAGCCCTGTATCCTCGCCCTTCCGATCTCAGAGGGAAGCACGTCATCCATCACCGCCCCGGTTTCACCTTCACCGCCTCAAATCATTCAGTACCTAATGCCTCCACCAGCTCAAATCCTAGTACTCCCTGAATTCCGTGGCCAGTTACACGAAGACCCGGAAGCTTTTACAAAGAAATGCTCAACCGCCTTTGCCGGCCACAATACGCCTGAACACGCCTGGGTTCTACTAGCGTCAAAACAGCTATTTGACGACGCCGCGAGATGGTGGACGGACTACGGCGAATTCATATCAACCTGGGGCCAATTCAAGGCGAGAATCGCCGCAAAATTTGCGAGTTCCGCCCGAATCACAGCGGCCAACAAAGAACTATACGGCACGGAACAGCGGACCGGGGAACAAATAGAGAAATTCATACGACGAAAGGTCCAGCTTTTCTATAAGTTAAACCCGAACGGAGAAGAAGATTCCCTGGTCCCACTACTAATCGACCAGCTCCTACCGAAAATAAAATCTCTAGTCCGTGCTGCGAGGCCCGATAATGTAGAAGAACTCATAATGTATGCCACAGAATTTGAAAGTGACCAGACGAAACATAGCGGCAACAATATGACCCCAGCACAAACAAATACCACCCGTACGACGCAACCTGCTGCTACTCGCCCGACGCCGCAAAACACAACACGCCCGACGCCGCAGAGCCAAAACATACCGAAGTGTCACTATTGCCCGGAGCGGCACTGGCACCGTGATTGCCCGGTCTACCAGGCGAAAAGAGAGCAGGGAAACGAAGGAGCTGTGAGAAATTCTGCCCCGATCCACAGCCAGCCTCAGGGGCGACCGAAGTAAAAACGGAAACGACTCCAAAGATTGCTACAACACCCACTACGATCGGTATTGCACACATCACGGCCGAATCTAACACTCCCTTGCCAAGGATTACGATCCACATCGGGAAGAAACCAGTCCACGCACTTTTAGATTCCGCCGCAACACATAATTTCATGAACACACGACACCTGCCGCCAGAAGCTGTTCCAACCCCACTGGATGCGGCCATCCACCTCGCTACTACTGATGCAGTGTGCGAAATTCGGGGAGACGCAGCAATAGAAATAAAAATAAACCGAGAACCTACAATTGTTAACTTCTACATCGTGGACAACCTAAGAGAAGATGTGATCTTGGGGCAGCCCTGGCTTCGGAACCAACATGCCTGTTTGGATTTCGAGGCTAGTCGGTTGCTCTACGGAGAGAAGAAAAGGCAAGCAGTATTTTGGCAACCAAAATCACGGGCCCAGGAAACAACACTGGACACGGAGAATATTCAACACTCCGCGCCCCAGTCACACGTGGGTCCGCTGATCGAGCTTCTCGAAACCTACAGCTCTGTATTTTACGAAGTCTCGCCTCCCCAACCGACAAATGCTGCGACCCACAAAATAACTCTCACAAACACACGGCCCATTTATACCAGACCCTACAGATACTCAACAGAGAAATTACAAAGTATCAAGGAAGAGGTTAAAATTATGAAGGAGAAGGGCTACGTAGAACCGGCCGATACACCATTCAATTCCCCGATCGTGGTGGTAAAGAAGAAATCAGGCGCCAATAGACTGTGCATCGACTACCGACGTTTAAACGAGGTGACCGAGAACGAGACGCCGCCGCAAGTAAATATTCACGATGCCCTGAAGGCCATCGGAAAAGCTAAGGTGTTCACAACTCTCGATCTAAAAACCGGGTACTGGCAAGTACCGCTCGAGCCTGAATCACGACCGTATACGGCTTTCACGACACCGCAGGGAGAGAAGCTCCAATTCACCGTTATGCCTTTCGGTCTAAAGAATGCTCCCAGTACTTTTCAGAAAATGATGAACTCAGTCCTCAGCGGTCTAGAGGATTTCTGTTCGGCCTACCTCGACGATGTCATCGTTTCTAGCAACGACTGGGAAGAACACATACTGCATCTCTCTAGAATACTTGAACGACTCGATGCATATCATCTAACTTGCGCACTGGAAAAATGCCATTTCGGTAAAGACAGTACAAACTACCTTGGGCACTCTGTCACCCCGGAAGGCAATCAACCGCTCCCCGAGAATGTCATGGCTGTGGAAGAGGCCCAACCTCCTACAAATAAGAAACAATTGAGACAATTCCTCGGAGTAGTAAACTGGCTGCGTGAATTCATTCCAAGAATGGCAGAACTAAGCGCACCACTAACCAACCTACTGGCCAAAAACTCTAGATGGCGATGGGACGAATCAGCCGCGCTCACTTTCCAGAAGATAAAAGACGCAGTTAAGGAAATTACAACCTTACACCGCCCCGACCCAACAAGGCAATTAATTCTTCAAACAGACGCCAGCAAGTTGGGCCTCGGGGCCGTACTCTACCAAGAAGACGAAGAAAAGCAGAGACAAGTTATTTCCTATGCGAGCGCTAAGCTAAGTCCCACCGAGCAGAGATATCATGCGAACGAGCAGGAGTGTCTAGCAATAATCTGGGCAGTGAAAAGATACAGGCCCTATCTCGAGGACCGGGAATTTCTTCTCCGAACGGACAGTCAAGCCCTAACATGGCTGTCGACGTTAAAAGATTCCCGGGCCAAACTAACAAGGTGGGCCTTGTTACTTCAAGAATTTAAATTCCGAATAGAACACTGCCCAGGGAAAAAGAACGAGCTGCCCGATGCTCTCTCACGACAGCCTACAGGAAAGACGATAGACCCCGACGAATTTGACCTCGCTGACCGAGCCACACCACCGGAGCAGCCTCAAACGTCGCCAGAACCCCCGTCAATCCAACAAATAGACGTAGAACCAAACACTCTCGTGGAAGAGATCAAGCAAATCCAAGCACAAGACCCGGCGATCGAAGAGAAGAAACAGCAGATCGATCGGCTTTCCCAGTTACCTGCGGCGAGCCGATCTAGGATCGAGAAGAGATTCCTGGAACGCCACAGAGTGTCAGAAGACTTATTACAATTCCGACATAGCGACCAGTCTGAAGACTGGAAAATTGTAGTACCGGCAAGCTACCGTGATAGAATTTTGTATCACTACCACGACGAAGATCTTGCCGGTCACCCAGGCTCTGATGAGACGGGGGATAAAATTATGAAACATTTTACATGGCCCAACCTGAGGAACGAGGTCAATAAATACGTCGGAAATTGCTACATATGTACAACGTTCAAGGCAAATACACATCCAAGGACCGCCGGACAACGCCCAAGACAACCAACTCGCCCATGGGAAACAGTTGCCGTGGACTTAATGGGACCATACCCACTAACACCGAACAGAAAACGCGTCTTACTGGTGGCTACCGATTTATTCTCTCGATGGACCGAGGCATTCGCACTACCGAACTCTCACGCACCCACAGTAATCAAGAAAATGGAAGACGAAGTATTCTCTCGATGGGGCTACCCGGCCAAAATATTAACTGACCTCGGCACCCAATTCACCAGCCATTCCTGGAAGAATGCCTGTAGCCGATGGAAAGCTAAACACTGGACGACGCCAGCATATCACCCCAGAGCAAACCCCACGGAACGCCGCAACCAGGAAATAAAGAAAGGCCTCCGAGTAAGATTAGACGGCCAACATAGAAACTGGGAAAAACATTTACCGTCAGTCCTCTTCTCCTTACGAAACCGGCGAAATATCGCTACAGGCTACGCCCCGAGTGAATTGTTATTCTGTCAAACCTTGCACCGACCAGGAGACTGGGGCCTCAAGGCACACGAAAGCAACGAAGACGCTGCGGTAACACGGCAAGCTGGCGCCCTTCAACGGCAACAAGCAGCTAGGGACCAACACAAACGGTACCAAGCTAAACGGAGTGACCCTCCCACCGACAATCCAGCCTTCGAGGTAGGGCAAAAGGTGTACATTCGACATCACCCCCTTTCCAAGAAAATAGCTGGGTTCCACGCCGGTTTTGCTCCCCGCTGGAAGGGACCATACCAAATTGTGCATCGCGCTGGACCCGTATACTGGGTGAACATCAACAACGAAAAGACTAAAGTGCATCAAGACAACGTTCGCCCTTACATCGAACCTCTGGACCTTTAGTGCAGTGCATAATATACACATACCTGTAAATAGGAATCTCATGTGTATAGTTTTAAGTAGTCGTAAAATCATAAAATGTAAAGCCCGGGGCCTGCGAGCTCTACACCTTTTGTTTGCTCTGTTCATTTTCCAGGGCCTGCGCGCCCTGCTGTCTCTGTTAGTCCGTAAATTAGTTGTAAGGATTCTCATAAAATCTAAAGCCCGGGGCCTGCGAGCTCTACACCTTTTGTTTGCTCTGTTCATTTTCCAGGGCCTACGCGCCCTGCTTTCTCTGTTAGACCGTAAGTTAGCTGTTAAGAATTCTCATCCAACTATGTATCTTATAGATCAATAAGTCCTTGTAAATCTAGACCTAAGAGCCAAACATTGTAACACACTTTTAAAGATCCAATAAACTTTCTTCGGCTGTCGCTGCTCTCACTCAGGGGGGAGTTGATACAACACAGTCAAGCCTAACCAGTATACGCACTAACACACACACAACACACATGCAATTTACAGAAACAAGTTGTCCAGACTCGGACCAATCAGGAGCCGGCTCGCCATGCTGCTCTCTGATTGGTTACAGGTTGGACAACCTAACAGTATATAAGCAGGTAGTTTTCACACACAGAGCAGTCTTACACCAGCAGTCACGAGGGACACAACTAGACAACACAGCTCCAGCCGAAGAAACTCTATAAGGAAAACCAAGTCTTCTCGCTTTATTTCTGATGTCTCCTGCTTGCTCACGACGGGCCGTCCGCTGTTCCAGCGGCAATTAGTCGCTTCGCCGGGTTCGCCCCAGGCGGTGCTTCGCTGTTTCTCTCGGGAATAGCGGAGGTTCGCACCCATGCGAACAGTCCTCCACGACCTAAGCTTTCTACATAAACGACCCTTTTCAGGGCCGTCATCCTTAAGGTTAATTTATTTTATAATTTTTTTCCGATTCCAACCTGCTTATGTCAAGACGCCGGGGAGGTAAAAAAGGAGCAACACCGCCGAGCCCGACAACAATGACTCGCCGAACGGACGACCCCGTCACTGCAGCAGAGATCTCCTCGCCCCGTCGCATCACTTAGTTTAACCGTCGCGCCAAGGCCGGCTCCGTCACCCACCGTCACTGCACAATCTAACCATCATAAAACGGCCCTTTTCAGGGCCACCAATGTATTGCTCACCAAGGTTGCAAACCGCTACCCAGCACTGACTCAGGCCGGCGAACGACTCTTTGAGAGCCTCCTCGCTCCCTCCGCCGCCCGCCTGGTGTCAAATTTTAAACTTTAATGTATTAGTTATTTAATCACCTAGATCCCGAAATGGACCTTAGCGATAAGTGTCACAATATATATATGTATACGTATCCTATATATTTTATATTATAGTATCCAATGAGTTAATTTAAAGTTAATTAATTAGTTAATTTATGAGTTAATTTTTAGTTTAGTGGTAGACTAAAGTTATCCCCATGAATCAACTGTTTAACAAAAGCTGATTTTCGGAGACTAAGGTTCCTGGTTAAAATCCTAGTAAAGATAGTTAGCTACTTTTATTCGGATTTAAATACTAGAATGTGGTCATCGGTGTTCTTTGATGGTTGGGTTCAATTAAAGATCCTAACTCAGAAATGGTGGGCCTGAATCTGTACAAGACCTCACTTAAACATCTTACATTAGAATATCATCTTCATCTCATTTATTTATGGGATTCCTTATTGTTCTTAAATTGAACAGATTGCAACATACACACATTAGGAATTTAAGAAAATATTTATCTATATATTAGTCAGTTATTCATTTTATTTTCAGTTAGGGCCAACCCAAATCTTTTGATTACAACTTCAAAATCATTTAGAGCCATTTTACAGGTGAAGTAACTTTAGACTTTTCAAGAAGCCCCTTTGCTGCCTAAACGTTCACCATTCTTTCACTACAGGGTTTTTATTTTTATTCCGTCAATCCTGTGTTTTGCTTTACGGAAACCCTAAAAGTCATTAGGTAATTAATATTCTGTCCATTATGTTTTCTTGAATTATTTCAATTTTATTTCGGACTTCTTAAAACCATCTATCCGACACGTAAAGTTCATTATTTAGTGTCTTAAAAATTTGTTTTCTCCACTGTTTGTCCTTAATTCTATGGTAGCTACAAATTTATTAAAATATAATATTTTTTGTTTGCTGTTATTTTAGATAGCTATTAGTTGTGTATCTTAGTCATTGCTAAGCGAGAAAATCCACAGGAACAACTTTTTGCTGGGGAAGACAGAATTGAACAAGTGGAAGCCTATAATTATCTGGGAACCCGAGTCAATTGCAGTGCAAGCCATCTGCCAGAAATAAAGATCAGAATTGAAAGGGCCAGGGCAGCATTCCTAAAAATGAGACCTCTTCTATCGGCCCGCGACCTGAGCCTCGAAACTAGGACCCGCCTCTTGAAGTGCTATGTCTTTCCCATCCTCTTGTATGGAGTAGAGGCGTGGACATTCACCAAAGAGTGTGAGACCCGTCTACAAGCGTTTGAAATGTGGACCTACCGGAGGATGCTTCGAATACCATGGACAGACAGGGTCACAAATATGGAGGTCCTCAGAAGAATGGGGAAAGAGATGGAAATCCTGCAGAGCGTAAAGATAAGAAAACTGACATACCTTGGACACATCATGACGGGGCCTAAATATGAGATTCTGCATCTCATAATTCAAGGGAAACTCGTTGGTAAACGCTCGGTGGGACGCAGACGAATATTCTGGTTAAGAAACCTGAGAGAAGCGTTTAACTGCTCGTCGCATGACCTGTTCCGAGCAGCAGTGGACAAGGTGCGACTGGCCATGATGATAGCCAACCTTCGTAATGGAGAAGGCACCTGAAGAAGAAGAGATTAGTTGTGTATAATTTTCTGATCACCCAGTTTTTAAATGGACATTAAAAAATTATAATGATGCGTGCGTAGAATGTAAAAATTCATTTTAGGAAGAAGAACATGGACATTCCTCGTTGTTTATAAAGGATCACGGTCTTGTGAGTTCAACAGTAGTTGGTTTGAAAAATAACATAATAACTAACAGATCAGGTAAATTTGTAAAAATAAAGGTAAACTAAAGGTTATCCTTTATATTATAATAAGGATTGGCAGGATATGAAATGAAAATAGACCAAGTCCGTTTTTTTTTGGTTTTGTCCTCAACGGAGAGTATTTTTACAGGTGCATGCTATTGTATAAAATATTCCCTCTATAGTATTGGCTATTTTTTGTTTAGGTCTTCTCTTAAACCAACAGGCAGGTTCCAAAATTATAATCCGTATATATAAATCTTCTAATAGCCTACGAATGATATCACTTAATTGTCCCCTTCCTAAAAAAAGTAAAAACCGACTGAGAATTAATTTTAGATTTTTGTTTTGTTATGCCCAGATATGCTAACAACAAAAAATATGTAATGAGCGCGCCACAAAAGAAGTGAAATCTAGAGATTAAAGGATTACGATTGAATTATTTTAATTCTGGTGGCGAATTGAAAGAAAATCTGATCATCTTAATGGGATTTTTCGTAGTTAAGGGACTTATTCAATGGTCCCGGTGTTTGCTTAACAGCTATATTAAGTTGAATTTTTAAATTCGTTCCCTTTATTCCAGTATTCCATTTACTGGAGTTATTCTTTAATAAATATTAGTCAAATGTAGTTTCTGTACCATCAATTGCATACAATAAAGTTAATCACGTTCTCTTGTCTTGAATAAGTCGCTTCTTTGAACGTGACTTCGCATCCTACGATCCTTTAAATTTGCTGATTATTTTAATCTTGGTTTTGCTATAACTTAGCTACTTTCCGTAAATCCAACTTGCACACGCAAGCGCGCGCGCACACACACACACACACACACACGGACGCACGGATGCACGCACACACATGCACACAGACCAATCGCTAAAAATATGTTTTTTTTGGGTTGAGGGGGTCTGAAAACGTGTACGAGTGTATCCGGGTAAAACTCAATTTCAAAAAATCAACATGAAAACAAAACTTTCCTTCCTATTATATTCATATAGGCAAGAGAAAGTAAAAAATTGTTGAGTGACAGGATCTTATTTATAGCCATTTTAAGTTTGAAGTTTTGTATAATCAGTTTAATAATTACGTTTAATTATCAATTTAATTAGGTTTAATAATCAGTTTAATAATTAGGCTAATTGTGTCAATAAATAGTTGTAAATTTAAGGAAGTCTATTTATCATTTATAATACCCAGATCCCGAACGAACCTATGTTTAGTTGTTACCTACAATATTAATGACCATAGATGGTATTCTAATTTTTCCTTTATCTAAGAAATAATAAAACGTTAATGACTTTTTGGGAGATATATCGAAACAACCCCACAAGAATTGCCAAATGACGAAACAAATTCCTTGTTTCTACAGGCGTATCATTCTTTCCTTTATTATCACTATTCCATCTTCTTTCAACACATAGTAAATAATATATACTCTTTCACTCACACATTCTCAGCTCGGTAGGGTATGTTTGACTAGTGAAATTCTCAGCTGAGCTGTCAGGCTCCGTCAGCAGTTGAAGAGATGTGCAAACAACACGAATCATTAACTGTGCTGCCGCTTCTCAGATAGAAGACTGAGGGATAGAAAGAGGAATCCCCCTCTCTCTATCCTCTCTCATCTCCACCGATACCAAATAACCTCTTTTCTGCACTCCCCAATCCTCCAATATAAGATATAAGCAAGCATCATACAACGGCTGAAGTCTTGTCAACAGATTGATAAACGCTATAATATTACATCTCATTTTTGTCCGCAAATAAGTTTTACCCCTTTTTAATTTAAATAAGCTTTGGTTTGTTTTTGTTACCAACATTATATGTTGAATATTAGATTTATAATAGAATAATAGATTGGATTTAGTTCAGGATTAAGGAAACCTTATCAAAATTGTTTTCATTTCAGTCAACTTAGAATTAGGCTACGATTATCATGCATGTTTGTTGATCTAATGTTCGTCCTTGAGTTCTTACTTTGGATCTTGAGTTTTCTTTCTTCCCATTTTTCTTCATTAATTTCAAAAATTATTTTTTGTAATTAAGATGCAGTTAGAATCCTGGAGACTCCCAAAGACTGTAGCCTATAGTATAGGACATAATGTCAAGAACTTATGAGATAACCTAATACGTAATAGTCTACCTAAATACTCATATTAGGCTACTTAAATAGTAATTAACCAAATGAAGACGATATTAACCAAAAATTAAAAATAAAAAAATAGTAAAGTAACGTATAAATTAAACAACACATCTTAAGATATCTATTAGCAGTAATTGCAAAACAGCTTATACACTGTACAGCTTATACACTGCTGATTTACCTACGGACATAAATACCACCACAGCCACTTTTGCTGACGATACCGCTGTTCAATCAGTCCACGAAGATCCAGCTACTGCGTCTGAACATTTACAACAACACTTGAACAAAATACATGACTGGGAGAATAAATGGCGTATGAAAACCAATGAAATGAAAAGCTCACACGTAACATTTACGTTAAGAAAAGACTCCTGCCTGCCAGTTTACATAAACAACACACAGATACCTAAAGCAGACTCCGCTAGATACCTTGGTATACATATTGACAAACGACTGACTTGGAAAACACATATTCAAAACAAAAGGAAACAGCTGGACACAAAATTGAAACAGTTATATTGGATACTCGGTAAACGTTCGTCACTCAATCTTAACA
Organism: Catonia carolina; assembly: GCA_035578175.1. Classification (NCBI taxonomy): domain Eukaryota; kingdom Metazoa; phylum Arthropoda; class Insecta; order Hemiptera; family Achilidae; genus Catonia; species Catonia carolina. Next base: position 21,136,528 of record JAQMRL010000003.1, on the reverse strand, counting down.
ACAAAATTTTAATTTACAAGTCAATTCTTAAACCGATTTGGACGTATGGAATCCAACTATGGGGCTCAGCAAGCCATTCCAACATTGAAATCCTGCAAAGATTCCAATCGAAATTACTCAGGACAATCACAGGTTCGCCTTGGTACATAACGAATAACATACTACACAGAGATTTCCACATTCCCACAGTTCAAGAAGAGATCACAGCATACAGTGCGAAATAACAAAGAAGACTGGAATTACACACGAATCACCTTGCCATCTCGCTGTTAGACAATTCAGACATCATTCGCCGACTAAAACGTAGACATCCTACGGAGTTATTCTGAAACGTCAAGACACCACGTAAAGTAAATCCACGAAGTTCCTCCGTCGGGGGGTTTTCTTCGGTCATGACATTACAATGATAACTTATCTACTCATTATTCTGCTAAGAATAGATTGTAGATTTAGCTGCAATTAATAAAAAAAAAGATGTGTTGTTTAATTTTTACGTTACTTTACTATTTTTGTATTTATAATTTTCATACTTACGCCCTCCTAGAGCTTCAAGGCTAGGCCTAACGGGGAAAATTTACCTCTCACGACGTGCAAGCTAGCACCAAGAGGTGCTTAGTCGCACGGTGTGGCGATTCCTTGACGAGCTAGCATCGTTCTATCGTCGTCACGTAGTAGGTCTAAGGGACGTTGTCCTATACGCTCCGCGTGCAGACGACGATTTTAAAGTAACGATATTTACGGCGGACGATTACTTGCTGTGCAGTATTTGGCGACTTTTGTTCCACCTACTAGATTTTACTTCTTTTTGGCTGTTAGGCCTTGTACGCACTGTCGACCATATGATGAATGGTCGAACATCATTCATGGAACACATGAATATGTGTTACCGTGGCAAAATAACATGAATTGAAATAATACAAGTATAATATAATTTAATGCAATATCGAGTCTCGTTCGTTATTTTTCATTATTTACATCATTACAAAAGAAACAAAAAATTAAATTCTGCTTATATTATTAAATTGATGTACTGAATAGAAAAAGAAATATTTTGTAATAACAACAGATAACATCAAATTATGCAATACAAAAAGTATCAAAAGTAAACTTGACACCAGGCGGGCGGCGGAGGGAGCGAGGAGGCTCTCAAAGAGTCGTTCGCCGGCCTGAGTCAGTGCTGGGTAGCGGTTTGCAACCTTGGTGGGCAATAAATTGGTGGCCCTGAAAAGGGCCGTTTTATGATGGTTAGATTGTGCTTCTAACGGCGGTCGCTGTACGTCAAGGCACGGCAGGCTTTTCGGCGTTCGGTCATGGTGTTTTCTATGGAAGAGACTTCGAGAGGATACTGAATAAGTGGGAGTCGGGGATCGTTCGATTGAATTATGGTATTGCGGGGAAGGTTACAGTAGGGTTTAGGAATGTTGTCAAGAGCGACGAAAAAGGTTTTAGGGCGGAATTTACGGGGTGTTGGAGGGAGAGGGGTGACTAATGTGGTTGGCAATGCGATCAACGGGAGGTGAGTAAAATAACGAGTAGGAGAAGGAGGGGGATGGTTAGGTGGTGCAGTGACGGTAGATGACGGAGCCGGCCCTGGCGCGACGGTTAAACTAAGTGATGCGACGGGGCGAGGAGATCTCTGCTGCAGTGACGAGGTTGTCCGTTCGGAGAGTCGTTGTTGCCGGGCTCGGCGGTGTTGCTCCTTTTTACCTCCCCGGCGTCTTGACATAAGCAGGTTGGAATCGGGAAAAAAAATTATAAAATAATTTTTAACCTTAAGTATGACGGCCCTGAAAAGGGTCGTTTATGTAGAAAGCTTAGGTCGTGGAGGACTGTTCGCATGGGTGCGAACCTCCGCTATTCCCGAGAGAAACAGCGAAGCACCGCCTGGGGCGAACCCGGCGAAGCGACTAATTGCCGCTGGAACAGCGGACGGCCCGTCGTGGGCAAGCAGGAGACATCAGAAATAAAGCGAGAAGACTTGGTTTCCTTATAGAGTTTCTTCGGCTGGAGCTGTGTTGTCTAGTTGTGTCCCTCGTGACTGCTGGTGTAAGACTCGCTCTGTGTGTGAAAACTACCTGCTTATATACTGTTAGGTTGTCCAACCTGTAACCAATCAGAGAGCAGCATGGCGAGCCGGCTCCTGATTGGTCCGAGTCTGGACAACTTGTTTCTGTAAATTGCATGTGTGTTGTGTGTGTGTTAGTGCGTATACTGGTTAGGCTTGACTGTGTTGTATCAACTCCCCCCTGAGTGAGAGCAGCGACAGCCGAAGAAAGTTTATTGAATCTTTAAAAGTGTGTTACAATGTTTGGCTCTTAGGTCTAGATTTACAAGGACTTATTGATCTATAAGATACATAGTTGGATGAGAATTCTTAACAGCTAACTTACGGTCTAACAGAGAAAGCAGGGCGCGTAGGCCCTGGAAAATGAACAGAGCAAACAAAAGGTGTAGAGCTCGCAGGTCCCGGGCTTTAGATTTTATGAGAATCCTTACAACTAATTTACGGACTAATAGAGACAGCAGGGCGCGCAGGCCCTGGAAAATGAACAGAGCAAACAAAAGGTGTAGAGCTCGCAGGCCCCGGGCTTTAGATTTTATGATTTTACGACTACTTAAAACTATACACATGAGATTCCTATTTACAGGTATGTGTATATTATGCACTGCACTAAAGGTCCAGAGGTTCGATGTAAGGGCGAACGTCGTCTTGATGCACTTTAGTCTTTTCGTTGTCGATGTTCACCCAGTATACGGGTCCAGCGCGATGCACAATTTGGTATGGTCCCTTCCAGCGGGGAGCAAAACCGGCGTGGAACCCAGCTATTTTCTTGGAAAGGGGGTGATGTCGAATGTACACCTTTTGCCCTACCTCGAAGGCTGGATTGTCGGTGGGAGGGTCACTCCGTTTAGCTTGGTACCGTTTGTGTTGGTCCCTAGCTGCTTGTTGCCGTTGAAGGGCGCCAGCTTGCCGTGTTACCGCAGCGTCTTCGTTGCTTTCGTGTGCCTTGAGGCCCCAGTCTCCTGGTCGGTGCAAGGTTTGACCGAATAACAATTCACTCGGGGCGTAGCCTGTAGCGATATTTCGCCGGTTTCGTAAGGAGAAGAGGACTGACGGTAAATGTTTTTCCCAGTTTCTATGTTGGCCGTCTAATCTTACTCGGAGGCCTTTCTTTATTTCCTGGTTTCGGCGTTCCGTGGGGTTTGCTCTGGGGTGATATGCTGGCGTCGTCCAGTGTTTAGCTTTCCATCGGCTACAGGCATTCTTCCAGGAATGGCTGGTGAATTGGGTGCCGAGGTCAGTTAATATTTTGGCCGGGTAGCCCCATCGAGAGAATACTTCGTCTTCCATTTTCTTGATTACTGTGGGTGCGTGAGAGTTCGGTAGTGCGAATGCCTCGGTCCATCGAGAGAATAAATCGGTAGCCACCAGTAAGACGCGTTTTCTGTTCGGTGTTAGTGGGTATGGTCCCATTAAGTCCACGGCAATTGTTTCCCATGGGCGAGTTGGTTGTCTTGGGCGTTGTCCGGCGGTCCTTGGATGTGTATTTGCCTTGAACGTTGTACATATGTAGCAATTTCCGACGTATTTATTGACCTCGTTCCTCAGGTTGGGCCATGTAAAATGTTTCATAATTTTATCCCCCGTCTCATCAGAGCCTGGGTGACCGGCAAGATCTTCGTCGTGGTAGTGATACACAATTCTATCACGGTAGCTTGCCGGTACTACAATTTTCCAGTCTTCAGACTGGTCGCTATGTCGGAATTGTAATAAGTCTTCTGACACTCTGTGGCGTTCCAGGAATCTCTTCTCGATCCTAGATCGGCTCGCCGCAGGTAACTGGGAAAGCCGATCGATCTGCTGTTTCTTCTCTTCGATCGCCGGGTCTTGTGCTTGGATTTGCTTGATCTCTTCCACGAGAGTGTTTGGTTCTACGTCTATTTGTAGGATTGACGGGGGTTCTGGCGACGTTTGAGGCTGCTCCGGTGGTGTGGCTCGGTCAGCGAGGTCAAATTCGTCGGGGTCTATCGTCTTTCCTGTAGGCTGGCGTGAGAGAGCATCGGGCAGTTCGTTCTTTTTCCCTGGGCAGTGTTCTATTCGGAATTTAAATTCTTGAAGTAACAAGGCCCACCTTGTTAGCTTGGCCCGGGAATCTTTTAACGTCGACAGCCATGTTAGGGCTTGACTGTCCGTTCGGAGAAGAAATTCCCGGTCCTCGAGATAGGGCCTGTATCTTTTCACTGCCCAGATTATTGCTAGACACTCCTGCTCGTTCGCATGATATCTCTGCTCGGTGGGACTTAGCTTAGCGCTCGCATAGGAAATAACTTGTCTCTGCTTTTCTTCGTCTTCTTGGTAGAGTACGGCCCCGAGGCCCAACTTGCTGGCGTCTGTTTGAAGAATTAATTGCCTTGTTGGGTCGGGGCGGTGTAAGGTTGTAATTTCCTTAACTGCGTCTTTTATCTTCTGGAAAGTGAGCGCGGCTGATTCGTCCCATCGCCATCTAGAGTTTTTGGCCAGTAGGTTGGTTAGTGGTGCGCTTAGTTCTGCCATTCTTGGAATGAATTCACGCAGCCAGTTTACTACTCCGAGGAATTGTCTCAATTGTTTCTTATTTGTAGGAGGTTGGGCCTCTTCCACAGCCATGACATTCTCGGGGAGCGGTTGATTGCCTTCCGGGGTGACAGAGTGCCCAAGGTAGTTTGTACTGTCTTTACCGAAATGGCATTTTTCCAGTGCGCAAGTTAGATGATATGCATCGAGTCGTTCAAGTATTCTAGAGAGATGCAGTATGTGTTCTTCCCAGTCGTTGCTAAAAACGATGACATCGTCGAGGTAGGCCGAACAGAAATCCTCTAGACCGCTGAGGACTGAGTTCATCATTTTCTGAAAAGTACTGGGAGCATTCTTTAGACCGAAAGGCATAACGGTGAATTGGAGCTTCTCTCCCTGCGGTGTCGTGAAAGCCGTATACGGTCGTGATTCAGGCTCGAGCGGTACTTGCCAGTACCCGGTTTTGAGATCGAGAGTTGTGAACACCTTAGCTTTTCCGATGGCCTTCAGGGCATCGTGAATATTTACTTGCGGCGGCGTCTCGTTCTCGGTCACCTCGTTTAAACGTCGGTAGTCGATGCACAGTCTATTGGCGCCTGATTTCTTCTTTACTACCACGATCGGGGAATTGAATGGTGTATCGGCCGGTTCTACGTAGCCCTTCTCCTTCATAATTTTAACCTCTTCTTTGATACTTTGTAATTTCTCTGTTGAGTATCTGTAGGGTCTGGTATAAATGGGCCGTGTGTTTGTGAGAGTTATTTTGTGGGTCGCAGCATTTGTCGGTTGGGGAGGCGAGACTTCGTGAAATACAGAGCTGTAGGTTTCGAGAAGCTTGATCAGCGGACCCACGTGTGACTGGGGCGCGGAGTGTTGAATATTCTCCGTGTCCAGTGTTGTTTCCTGGGCCCGTGATTTTGGTTGCCAAAATACTGCTTGCCTTTTCTTCTCTCCGTAGAGCAACCGACTAGCCTCGAAATCCAAACAGGCATGTTGGTTCCGAAGCCAGGGCTGCCCCAAGATCACATCTTCTCTTAGGTTGTCCACGATGTAGAAGTTAACAATTGTAGGTTCTCGGTTTATTTTTATTTCTATTGCTGCGTCTCCCCGAATTTCGCACACTGCATCAGTAGTAGCGAGGTGGATGGCCGCATCCAGTGGGGTTGGAACAGCTTCTGGCGGCAGGTGTTGTGTGTTCATGAAATTATGTGTTGCGGCGGAATCTAAAAGTGCGTGGACTGGTTTCTTCCCGATGTGGATCGTAATCCTTGGCAAGGGAGTGTTAGATTCGGCCGTGATGTGTGCAATACCGATCGTAGTGGGTGTTGTAGCAATCTTTGGAGTCGTTTCTGTTTTTACTTCGGTCGCCCCTGAGGCTGGCTGTGGATCGGGGCAGAATTTCTCACAGCTCCTTCGTTTCCCTGCTCTCTTTTCGCCTGGTAGACCGGGCAATCACGGTGCCAGTGCCGCTCCGGGCAATAGTGACACTTCGGTATGTTTTGGCTCTGCGGCGTCGGGCGTGTTGTGTTTTGCGGCGTCGGGCGAGTAGCAGCAGGTTGCGTCGTACGGGTGGTATTTGTTTGTGCTGGGGTCATATTGTTGCCGCTATGTTTCGTCTGGTCACTTTCAAATTCTGTGGCATACATTATGAGTTCTTCTACATTATCGGGCCTCGCAGCACGGACTAGAGATTTTATTTTCGGTAGGAGCTGGTCGATTAGTAGTGGGACCAGGGAATCTTCTTCTCCGTTCGGGTTTAACTTATAGAAAAGCTGGACCTTTCGTCGTATGAATTTCTCTATTTGTTCCCCGGTCCGCTGTTCCGTGCCGTATAGTTCTTTGTTGGCCGCTGTGATTCGGGCGGAACTCGCAAATTTTGCGGCGATTCTCGCCTTGAATTGGCCCCAGGTTGATATGAATTCGCCGTAGTCCGTCCACCATCTCGCGGCGTCGTCAAATAGCTGTTTTGACGCTAGTAAAACCCAGGCGTGTTCAGGCGTATTGTGGCCGGCAAAGGCGGTTGAGCATTTCTTTGTAAAAGCTTCCGGGTCTTCGTGTAACTGGCCACGGAATTCAGGGAGTACTAGGATTTGAGCTGGTGGAGGCATTAGGTACTGAATGATTTGAGGCGGTGAAGGTGAAACCGGGGCGGTGATGGATGACGTGCTTCCCTCTGAGATCGGAAGGGCGAGGATACAGGGCTGGCACAGGAAAGCAGTGGTGTCGCCAGCTTCCCTTTTTAGGCAGACGTTGTGGTGCGGTTTGGCGCAGAGACGGCAATCAATGGAACTGATGTCGTCTTCTGGTTCTAAACAGGTTGCGCAATTACATAGCTGTCCCCTAGTGAGCATAACCATGATGATGGATGATGGGCGCCACTGGTTTATACTTTCCAGAAAGTGTTGAAGGCGGCTAGCTGGTCGTGGATCCCTCGTAGGTCGCTACGAAGTCGAGGCCCCACGTTGGGCGCCAAACTTGACACCAGGCGGGCGGCGGAGGGAGCGAGGAGGCTCTCAAAGAGTCGTTCGCCGGCCTGAGTCAGTGCTGGGTAGCGGTTTGCAACCTTGGTGGGCAATAAATTGGTGGCCCTGAAAAGGGCCGTTTTATGATGGTTAGATTGTGCTTCTAACGGCGGTCGCTGTACGTCAAGGCACGGCAGGCTTTTCGGCGTTCGGTCATGGTGTTTTCTATGGAAGAGACTTCGAGAGGATACTGAATAAGTGGGAGTCGGGGATCGTTCGATTGAATTATGGTATTGCGGGGAAGGTTACAGTAGGGTTTAGGAATGTTGTCAAGAGCGACGAAAAAGGTTTTAGGGCGGAATTTACGGGGTGTTGGAGGGAGAGGGGTGACTAATGTGGTTGGCAATGCGATCAACGGGAGGTGAGTAAAATAACGAGTAGGAGAAGGAGGGGGATGGTTAGGTGGTGCAGTGACGGTAGATGACGGAGCCGGCCCTGGCGCGACGGTTAAACTAAGTGATGCGACGGGGCGAGGAGATCTCTGCTGCAGTGACGAGGTTGTCCGTTCGGAGAGTCGTTGTTGCCGGGCTCGGCGGTGTTGCTCCTTTTTACCTCCCCGGCGTCTTGACATAAGCAGGTTGGAATCGGGAAAAAAAATTATAAAATAATTTTTAACCTTAAGTATGACGGCCCTGAAAAGGGTCGTTTATGTAGAAAGCTTAGGTCGTGGAGGACTGTTCGCATGGGTGCGAACCTCCGCTATTCCCGAGAGAAACAGCGAAGCACCGCCTGGGGCGAACCCGGCGAAGCGACTAATTGCCGCTGGAACAGCGGACGGCCCGTCGTGGGCAAGCAGGAGACATCAGAAATAAAGCGAGAAGACTTGGTTTCCTTATAGAGTTTCTTCGGCTGGAGCTGTGTTGTCTAGTTGTGTCCCTCGTGACTGCTGGTGTAAGACTCGCTCTGTGTGTGAAAACTACCTGCTTATATACTGTTAGGTTGTCCAACCTGTAACCAATCAGAGAGCAGCATGGCGAGCCGGCTCCTGATTGGTCCGAGTCTGGACAACTTGTTTCTGTAAATTGCATGTGTGTTGTGTGTGTGTTAGTGCGTATACTGGTTAGGCTTGACTGTGTTGTATCAAAATCTTAACTCATAATATATAATAAAACAATTGTAATAACGAACAAAACCATGTAATTTGGCTATTTAAAAAAAAAATATCAGAATAATACAGTATGAAATATTTATTTGGTTTACTTACCTAAGTCCTTTTTCTCATTTTCCGATAAGCCTTCGCCACCAAATAAACCAACTATTTCTTCCCTTTGTTTTTTTTTCAGTCCACGGTCAGCGTAATCATCACTGGACAAGTCCCAAATGGATCTGCGTGGTTCAATCTCCGAAATAAACTTTTCTGTGTCGAAAGTCATGGTCTGGTCTCCACCAAAGTTTCTCCAATACTGAACGAGCTCATTTGAATCAACGCACTTCACTGGTTGCCGCGACCAGCTGGTCTCCCGTGCGTCGCTCATGGTTTTTGGTCGCCGGAGACCACTTGGTTGCCGCGACGAAGTGCGTGTTTGTGCATATATCTTTTCATTCTCGTGGTCGCCGTCGACCTGGTCGCCGGCGACTGGTCGACAGTGCGTACAAGGCCTTAGAGCTGATTTTCTTAATGGTTCTGATGATGGGTGCCTTCGAGCACGAGCACCAAGAGGCTTTCCCGTAAACGAGTTGCACACTCCTAAAGTTGGAGCCAATCTGGCTCCAACTCTCTTGTGAAACTTTTAAAAATTTAACTTTAGTACTAGGCCTACTTATAGTCTAAGTTTTAAATTGTGTGACAGACTTCAGTAACAAATTTACCTATTTAATAGTTCTTTGGAAAACGTCTGGGTCTATTTCTTTAGGTAAACTATCGATGGGAAGTTGGTGACAGAAATGCCAGTCAAATTACGTTCATACGTGAAGCATTCGATTTTCAAATCTTAAAAAATACAGAAACTTTTACAACAAACCATTGAAAGACGTTGTTTACTTTCAAAAAATGCTTTATCCAGACCCGCCTAATGTATATAGACTGACAACAGATTATATTTTTTTGATAATACTGTTATAATCTCAACAACAGTTTTCTTTTTCGATCTTTGTAACTATTAAACTGACCAAGAGGGTTCTTGCCCTTCTTATTTCATTCATTGTACCGGACAAAAACATACCCAAAAGATAGAATGGTCTTTCATTCATTCACAAAGAAACTTCTTTTGTCAGGTGTAACCGTGTTCCCTAATCTTTTACAAATACTAGTCTATTCACAGAAATTTAACAACAAAAAATTTATGTGGTTCGTGTTGTATTTCATTCAATTAATAGGCTACTTAAATCAAACTAATTAAGGTAGAATCCTCATAGTCGACTGTTGCACAAGATGTTTTCGCAAGAATGACGGCGATTTGTATTAACTTCTCACAAAATTCAACAAGATCTACGATTTTTTAGTTGATTTTAAGTCGCATCAACTAGCCTATATGACCATTAGCGACTGCAGTCGGTTACGGCAAACTTTCGATGGGTTTTAATAATTAAAAATTCTCCAGACCGAGATCATGAACTGAACCTTGATACTTTTCCTTACTTGTCTACCATTACGCCAAAGAGGAAATTTACCTTATTGTCAGACTTTTAATTGCTCTTTCATAACAATTAGAATTGTAGGGGCTGAATCAAAAGTTTAACCTGAATTATTATTTCTATTTTTTATTTTTTTAGCCTACCTGTATTTTCCACAATGAATCAGTCTATAACTTATACTTAAAATTTTATGAGATTTTGAGAGTTTCTGTAGAAATCTTTTAACAGACAAAAATTAAATTAGTTGTTTTTAAATTTTTTGAATTTATGTCGCGTACATTGTTGCCCTTCAATGCTCATTAGAAATTTAATTTTGAAAATAAAATTTAAACCGCAGTAAAGTCCTCATGACTTTCCTTTTTTCCCGCAAAATTTTTTTTCAATTGTCTGGATCTTATCAAAAACACCTTGTAAGAATAATAAGATTGTAAGAAAATCTTAGATTTAAAATTTCAGTCAAACAGATAACCTATAGTAGTTTTTATTTAAAATAAATTACATACACTGTAGCCTAAGATTAATTATAGGCCCTACACGAAAATAAATTTTTAACTTATAGTGAACTTAGAAAATGAAAATTTTTTTGGAGTTTTTTTGTGAATTACCTACATCCAGGAAATTTCTAAACGGAGTATAGGACAAATCAAGAACTTATAAGTTAACTTAATACAATTACCTAAATACAAATAATACAATAATGCTTACTTAGATCACGCAATAAACAACTTAGCTACAAGTTTACTTACCTCAATAAGTGCATTATCTTGTAGGCTAACAATAATATTCACCCAATAATAGCCCTACAAAGTTGTCTACAGGATTCTCTAGGTCATTTATTTATTTTCAAAAAAAAAACAAATATATTATTACTAAATGAATTTCGGATCTTTATCGTTTTGTTAGGAAAGTTGCGGGGATGCCTAACTTCTCGATTTAAGGCGTTTCACACAAAAGTATTTTGTTGGAATTTATAAAAAAAATCTGGTGTGAAACACTCACACAACTTTCTCTTGCCAATGCAGATAATTAACAATAAACGTAACATTCGTCATAAAACATTAGAAATAAACAAAAAACTAACTTCAAAAAACATAACCTAATTTTAATCATATAGGCTATGAAAGACGCATAATGAAAATCGACCTCAGTTTAGCTTAAAAATACGGAAAATCACTCTTTCACGCTAAACTAGGCTCTGTAGAATAATAAAAGTTGTAGATCTTTTAATTTCCTATAAATTTGATTATATACACTTTTATTATAAAATGCATACTAAGGCCGAAATCTTAAAAAATCGATTTTTCACACGTTTTCGTGAGAAAAAAACAGTAAAGTTAACTAATTAATTAAACTTAATAGTAAAGTAACAGTAAAGTTAAAGTATAACTAAGCGTTATACCAAAAAATGTTTGAAATAAAAGTTGTAGAATTTTAAATTCTCTACAACTTTTATTATATTAAATTTTTTCGCTAAATTGCATATTAAAGCTGTAATCTTAAAAAAACACTTTTTACGTGAAAACAGCCTTACCCAGAAATTCAGCAAACATGACGCCTACCCTATCTTGTAGAGAATAAAAAATTGAGTAAACCAGGCGATTTTTTAAAAAACCGTAGGACCAGTTTTTGAGAAAATCGCAAAAAAGTGAAAAATTACACGAATAAAGTACTACTTCCGGTTGACCGATTTTGATGAAAATGTTCGTGTCGGGTCCGGTAGTGGTATGTAACTTAAGTTTCAAGTTTAAAGTTCGTACGATGTTTCGTTCTTGAGATATTATGTGTATACACATACGCGCGCGCACACACACACACACACACACACACACACACACACAGACCAATCGCTAAAAACATGTTTTTTGGGTTCAAGGGGGTCTGAAAACGTATACATCCGGTGAAAACTCGATTTCGAAAAATCGACATGAAAACAATAGGCCTACTTTCCTTCCTATATATTCATATAGGCAAGAGAAAGTAAAAATTGATTGGTACTGTTAATCGAAAATATTTATTAGTAATTATACACAGGGAATGTAATATTATAAAGGGAAATTTACTAATACATAAACAGGGTATGGAAATATTATTAATTTTCAAAGATTATTTTATTCTATTGGTTAGCCCTATTGAGATTATTGTGAAGGCAACGCGTGGCCTCCACAATAAACAATTTCAATTTTTATTATTGCAAAAAGTTATTTGAAGGGACTAATGTAAACTAGTGAAATATATAAATGAATACAATTGTAGTACAACACAATTTTCTTCTGGTCTTACAACGCATTTTACAGAAAACAACAAAAGTTAACATTTTACTGCAATTTATTTCAGAAACACATGAAGTCAAAATTTTCAACGTTTTTTTTTAAAGAGTGGCTTATCGTTAAATATACAAAAGTATACATTTTATATTAAAGGGGACAAACCTTTAAACAAATTATAAATTTCTTAATATTTTTGTTTTATATTGAAACGCAGTAAATTACCAGTTTTTTACTTTCTCTTGCCTATATGAATATATAGGAAGGAAAGTATTGTTTTCATGTCGATTTTTCGAAATCGAGTTTTCACCGGGTCTATACGTTTTCAGACCCCCGGAACCCAAAAAACATGTTTTTAGCGATTGGTCTGTGTGTGTCTGTGTGTGTGTGAACAGAATATCTCAAGAACGGAACATCGTACAAACTTGAAACTTGAAACTTTCACTTTTTTGCGATTTTCTCAAAAACTGGTCCTACGGTTTTTTTAAAAATCGCCTGGTTTACTCAATTTTTTTATTCTCTACAAGATAGGGTAGGCGCCATGTTTGCTGAAATTCTGCGTGAGGCTGTTTTTACGTAAAAACATTTTCTTTTTAAGATTGCGGCTTTAATATGCATTTTAGCGCAAAACGTTATATAATAAAAGTTGTAGAAAATGTAAAATTCTACAACTTTTGTTTCAAACATTATTTTTGTATAGCGCTTAGTTTAGCGGTAATTAGCAATTTTCTGTTTTTTTCTCACGAAAACGTGTGAAAAGTCGATTTTTTAAAGATTTCGGCCTTAGAATGCATTTTACGATAAAAGTGTACAACATAAAATTTATAGGAAATTAAGAGATCTACAACTTTTATTTTAAGCATTTATTTTACAGTGCCTAGTTTAGCGTGAATGAGCAATTTTCCGTATTTTTAAGCCAAACTGAGGTCGATTTTAATTTTGTGTATTTCACTAATGTTTTTTGAGGTTAGTTTTTTGTTTACTTCTAATGTTTTATTACTAATGTTAGGTTTATTGTTAATTATTTTCATTGGCAAGAGAAAGTTGTGTGAGTGTTTCACAGCAGATTTTTAATTTTTCCAAAACTTAGTTTTTTGATTTATGGACTCTCTGAAATGATCGATTCAATTATTTAACAGTACGTTATCATTCAAACAACACTTTTGTTTTTAAACGCCTTCAATTGAGAATTAAGGCATACCCGCAAATTTTTGACACGTAACGGAAAATACCAGGAATTTCTATAGCTCCACTGTAAAATAACTTATCGATCAAGAAATTCTTTAGTTGTTTTTTTAAGCAAATGCAAATTAGTAAAAGTTTTTATAGATGTGGTTATTTTTTTATGTACCTATTTTCTCCCGATCGAAGTGAATATTCTTTGAACAATAGCCTATAGTGTTGTGATTAGCAACCTAGTTGTTGGTAATTTTTTCTGTTTCTCGTTTTGTGATTGCGGACATTAGGTTTCCGTAGGTAGGTCTATGTAGGTATTTCTTAACATACATTATCATAAAAAATATAGGCTAAAATCAGAGTTGTGTGATCAATCTAAGCTCCATTTTTTTATCGCTTTAATTTAAATTGAAATAAGCAACTTAAGTACAATATAGTGTTTATTAATAGCGTTGTTGTTGTTTAGGTCATCAGCCGAAAGACTGGTTTGAACCTGTAGAGGTTTTACTAAATAAAGGGAGGAGTGAGGTGGTTTACCATTGCCTTCCTCACTGAGTGAAAAAGAACGCTTATCAGCATACCGGGCCTTCTGAAAAGCAAATATTATCCACTCTCTCCAGGGTCTGGCTGTATAATGAAATTCATTACTTTCAGAGGAGATAACTCTGATTAGTGTCTTTTACACCTCTACCTTATCTGATCTTAAATGATTCAGTCATTTAATTGGCTGACCATTGTAATGTGCCAAATTTACTGAACATCTGGAATTGTTTATTTTTTGAGTTTATTAAAATGATAAACATCTCCAGCTGATTATTATTTAAGAATTATTTAAAATTATTTCACATTAACAAAATTATTTTAATAAAAAGTTATTTATTTCAGTTGCTAGGCGACTAGAGAAGAATAAGATAAATTTTGTACAAAATTATTTTTAGTGAGGGGCAAGATGGCGGTCTAAACGGGTGTCCCTCACTCAGTCTTTGAAAATAGTTAATAAATGATAGTAAATAATGTATTGATTCAAATAATGTAAATGTACGTAATGTATTGTAATGTGTTGATTGCTGTTTGTGTTAACAGATTGTTGTTATTTAGTTCAGTTTACTAATTTTTATACAGTTTATAATAATGAACTATAAAATAAAACACCACAAATTTAGTGAATCCCACGTAGAGACATTTTAATTTTGTTACAAATTGTCACCCTGATGTGGGGAAGTATCCATGCCTTTCGGATTAGAGAATAGGGAAACAAATATGAATAATAATAGCAAGAATAATAATAGTGGTAATATATCGATAAACATGTTACAACAACTCATGTTGTTAGTAAAAAATTTAAACAGCAAATTTGATGAACAGATAGAAAATTTAATCAATAAAGTGGATAAAAGTTTTAGCAATTTAAATAGTAAAATGGATAGACGAGAGGAAAGATTGGGAAGGAGAATAGATAGTTTAAACTATAAATTGGATAAGCGGGAGAAAAACATAAAGGAATTAAGAGAAGGGATCAAACAGGATAATATAAAATTAATAGAGAATGTAAGAAAAAGTCTAGAAGATGTTAACAAAAATACTAAATCAATACAAAAAGAAGTACCAAATATTATAACAGATAGTAATGACAATAAGAATAATGATAAAAATGTGAGAGAAAAACAAATATTTGAGGTTATATCAACAAAAAATTATTTGGATGATGGTTTGAAAGAATTAAGAAATCAAGAAACAATAGATGGTCAAGTAATCACGGATCTTTCATTGGAAAAAGGAATTCAATCTGATTTAACAGAAAATAGCAAGAAATATTTAAAATTAATAAACAGGAAAAAAGTGATTTCACAGTTTATGAAAAAATTAATCTATGAAGGTATGAATGTTATAAATAAATATGATAAACATAGTGACTGGAAACCAAGTGTTGATAGGTATACAAACCACAATAAGTGTAAAGAAAAGAAATCAATGTACATTATGTTGTTATGTGTGTTATGTTTATAGTTTATAGTTTGGTTATAGTTTGTTTATAGTTTGGTTATAGTTTGTTTATAGTTTGGTTATAGTTTGTTTATAGTTTGGTTATAGTTTGTTTATAATTGTTTATAGTTTGTTTATAGTTTGTTTGTAGCTTATAGTTTATAGTTTATTTGATTAATGGAATTGTAAGGTCGCTTAGGAACAATTTTTAAAACATTTTGGAATTAAATTTATCAAACAAATTCAAAATTTAGATTATCATAAAAATTTCTTTTTGTTTTCAAAATTGAATTGTGGGGATATTTGTAATGTGCCAAATTTACTGAACATCTGGAATTGTTTATTTTTTGAGTTTATTAAAATGATAAACATCTCCAGCTGATTATTATTTAAGAATTATTTAAAATTATTTCACATTAACAAAATTATTTTAATAAAAAGTTATTTATTTCAGTTGCTAGGCGACTAGAGAAGAATAAGATAAATTTTGTACAAAATTATTTTTAGTGAGGGGCAAGATGGCGGTCTAAACGGGTGTCCCTCACTCAGTCTTTAAAAAAATAGTGATTAAAATATAATAAATAGTAAAATCGGATGAAAATTGGTATATTATAAAGTGTTTACCGTATGATATTAATAATGAACAGATAAATGAGATGTGAATATAACATATAAAACACAAAATAAAATAAACAGTGAGTACATAAAAAACTGAAAGATATATTCATAACAGAACGAATATTGTAAAAATAAAGTATTAATTGTTTACTAATTTAGTTCTTCTACAAATTGTCAAACTCTCGTGTGAATAAAATATAATTTATTTAACAAATTGGCATCCAGCTTGTGTGGAGTTGTTTTATATCACTTCAAATTGTCCATCCCTCGTGGGGAATGTTTTATAGCTTTACACCATATGATAAGAAACAGAACTATTTACTTTAGCCCTGCAACGAACAGATTGAGTGTAAATAACTTGACACTTCACCTGTCTATTATGGACAATTAATAGCGTATACCGTTATTAATATCAATACATAGGCCTAATTTTTGAATTTATGGGTTATTAGAATTATTTTAAATAAGCGAAGCTATAACATCGGCTTAATTGAAGTTTGTAGGTAGGTGATTCTGTGATAGTTATAGAGATGAACATAGTAGTCTACAAGCAGAAGCAGATTGATGTGTTTGGGGGCGTAATAATAATAGGAAGGGTGAAGGTGAGGAGGCAGATAGGGGAATATTGGAACTACAAAAGAGGTAATGGAGCATAGAGAGGCCCGGTAACCAGGTATGGCACGCTAAGCTGCCCTTATTGAAGTAATCCCTCCGACAACGACGAGTGGCAAATCGAATTATCTGTGCCAGCTAATTTGAAACTTTGGCTTTATTGCTTAAAATCCGAGCAATGCGTAAGCGTTTTAGATATAAAGCATTTACTTGACATAACCTGACTTGATTGAACTAACGTTTATTGCAGTTTTCATTAACCCTTGTTAGATGTTACCTTACTAGGCTCTATTCTACCTATATTGAGGGTTGTATATACCGACCCACCCCCTGTTTTCCACCCCCTAAATTGCTCGCTCACCTCTCTCAACTTCCCCTTCTATGTTAGTTCCCTTTATGGTGATATTATATATTTTACAAGGGGGAGGAAAACCGCTCTTTGTCCTTTAGGCTTTTACTTGCACTTTGATACTGTTATAAATGCGTAGACGCTTATGCGATCATGTCAATCGTCTTTAAAGGATCAGTATATAGGATATAACAAATTTTCTAACAAAAAAATCTGGTGTGAAACACTCACACAACTTTCTCTTGCCAATGCAAATAATTAACAATAACCCTAACATTAATAATAAAACATTAGAAAAAAACAAAAAACTAACTTCAATAAACATAACCTAATTTTAATCATGAGTGAAAGATGCAAAATGAAAAT
Source organism: Catonia carolina (assembly GCA_035578175.1). Lineage (NCBI taxonomy): Eukaryota > Metazoa > Arthropoda > Insecta > Hemiptera > Achilidae > Catonia > Catonia carolina. The sequence goes on along the minus strand of JAQMRL010000003.1, from coordinate 21,119,509 downwards.
CAACCTCAGTTTGGCTTAAAAATACGAAAAATCATTCTTTCACGCTAAACTAAGCTCTGATTCTTTAAATAAAAGTTGTACTTAGATCTTTTAATTTCCTATAAATTTGATTATATAGCTACTTTTTTTGTATGCCCATAACAGACAGGTGGAGTGTCAAATTATTTACACTCAATCTGTTCATTGCAGGGCTAAAATAAATAGTTCTGTTTCTTATCACATGGTCAGCCAATTAAATGGCTGAATCATTTAAGGACAGAAGAGGTAGAGGTGTACTATGACACTAATCAGAGTTATCTCCTCTGAAAGTAATGAATTTCATTATACAGCCAGACCCTGTGGTGAATGAAGTGAAGGTGTCATTTACAGAGCGGAAAATATGTGCTTTTCAGAGGGCCTGGCATGCTGATAAGTGTACTTTTCCACTCAGTGAGGAAGGCAAGGTAAACCACCTCACTCCTCATTTTACTTAGTAAAACCTCTAGAGGTTCAAACCAGCCTTTTGGCTGATGACCTAAACAACAACACTTTTTTTGTCGTAATATGTAGACTATACCAAGGCCAAAATCTTAAAAAAATCGATTTTTTACACGTTTTCGTTAGAAAAAAACATAAAATCGCTAATTACCGCTAAACTAAGCGTTATACAAAAAAATGTCTGAAATAAAAGTTGTAGGATTTTATTAATTCTCTACAACTTTTATTAGGCTATAGCTATAAATTTTTGCACTAAAATGCATATTAAAGCCGCAATCTTAAAAAAGCAATTTTTTTACGTGAAAACAGCCTCACCAAGAATTTCAGCAAACGTGGCGCCTACCCTATCTTGTAGAGCATAAAAAATTTAGTAGGCCTAAACCAGGCGATTTTTTAAAAAATCTTAGGACCCGTTTTTGAGAAAATCGCAACAAAGTGAAAAATTATACGAATAAACTACTACTTCCGGTTGACCGATTTTGATGAAAATGTTCGAGTCGGGTCCGGTAGTACTATGTAACTTAAGTTTTAAGTTTCAAGTTCGTACGATGTTTCGTTCTTGAGATATTCTGTATACACACGCGCGCGCGCTCGCACGAACGCACGGACACAGACCAATCGCTAAAAACATGTTTTTTTGGGGTTCAGAGGTTCTGAAAACGTTTAGATTCGGTGAAAACTCGATTTCGGAAAATCGACATGAAAATAATAGGCCTACTTTCCTTCCTATAGGCTATATTCATATAGGCAAGAGAAAGTAAAAATTAAGAACAACTTAGTAAGAGATTGGCATCCCATTTCTTAATAAAATAACCGATTATTAAGTTTAATGTGGAACAGACCAAGAGGCCTAATTCTTATTTTTCTTGATGATGAATTACGCCTATGTATAGAGTTGTTGCCTACAATGTTGCAATTTAAGCTGAAATAGGTGTTGATTTAGAATGGCTTGAATTCAAACAGAAACATTCATTGGTGTCAGCTCATTTTTGGCTGTCAGCTGATCACCACATAAAATCCCTCGTCAAATTGATGTTACTGAACATATCATACACCTTTCCATCAGTATAGTGACTGGGCTGGACTAGATACCTTAGTTTAGCCTAAATCAGAGGGAAAACTTAATTTAATAAAAAATGAGACCACCTTCGTATCTTAGAGGTTAGTGTGCTAGATTACAAATCAGAAGGTCCCGCATTTGATTCTCAGCTTACATCTGGAAACTTTATCTCTCAAAACCCACAGTGGCTTTCAATGACCAAGCTGTTGAAGCGACTTAAATTATTGTAAATTATATTAAACTGGTATACCCGCGCGGCTTCGCACGCGAAACATGTGTAAGCCTAATCAAATATTTTTAAATAATATATGTAGGCTAACAGAAATCGTGCACACATACACACACACACACACACACACACACACACACACACACACACACACACACACACATATTTATGGAAATCTTCATTAGGGCCGTTTGGGTTAGGCTATCATTTTTGAAAATTTAAAAATAAAATGTTGCTGTGCCTAGGCCTATAATTTTAGAAATATAGTGTCAAAATTTCATGAAAATCCGTTAAATAGTTTTGTAAATTAGCCTGCACAAAGAAACACCCATTGTCATTATAGGTATTATTATAAATTTAAATTTAATAAAATTACTAATTTTGTTTAGAAATTACACATAGACTAAGTGATACCTACCGACATTTTTATGACTTCCTCAGAAGCTACAAAAATTAGTAATAAGCAAAACACGTGGAGAAGAATATGTAAAAATGTTATGTTATTTGTAATTTAAAAAAAAAATGGTATGGTCCAAAGATTAAATTGAAAAAATGTTAGTAGCTCGAGAAGAAACCCGACACTTAGCTTATATTGTGTAAAGTTTCATTTCCCTATCTTTTACCAATCCTATGAAAAATGTAGTACCTAAAAATAGCAAATTTAACATTGGCGGGATACAAAGTACAGTCTCTCCTTAAGAATAGAAGAGATAGAAGTGTAAAAGATACTAGTCAGAGTTATCTACTCTGAAAGTAATGAATTTCATTATGCAGTCAGATCGTGTGGTGAAGGCAGTGAAGATGTTATTTGGAAGTTGGAAAGTAGATGCTTTTCAGAGGGTCAGGCATCCAGGTATGCATAACTTACTTTTCCACTAAGTGAGGAAGGATAGCCTATTGTAAACCACCTCACTCCTCGTTTTATTTAGTAAAGTTTCTAGAGGTTCAAACCAGCCTTTCGGATGATGACCTAAACAAAATTGTGCACAATGTCTTATTATTTAATTATAGGCCTATAAGGTATTAAAAATGATTTTACTAAACCTATAGTCTATCTATAGGGTGATTCAAAAAGAGCGCCGGTTTTGATATATCAAATTAAGAGATTTATTTTATTGAAAAACTTAAAATAAATACATCAACAAGTTCATCTTTCCTTCCGATTTTATGTATGAAAAATGATGTCATGCATGTGTCCTCCTCTACTGCGCTGGCACGCATCAACTCTGTCCATGAAATTGGATATTACTGCACGACAAGTTTCGACTTCCATTTGCCCGATAACCCGTCGAATTTCCTCCTTCAAGTCATTGATGTTTCGGGGTTTATTGGCATACACCAATGACTTCAGATGACCCCAAAGAGGAAAGTCACAAGGCGTCAAGTCACACGACCTTGGTAGCCATTGATGGTCGGAATTACGAGAAATGATGCGATCCTGGAACCGTTCACGGAGCAACAACATTGTTTCTCGTGCAGCGTGACAGGTGGCACCATCCTGCTGAAACCACAACTCGTCAATGTCCATTCCATCCAAATGACGCCACAAAAACTCCCTAATCATCGTACGGTATCGGTCTCCATTTACTGTCACGGCTTGTCCTTCTTGATTTTCAAAAAAGTAAGGGCCGATGACACCGCCCGACCAAAAGCCGCACCAAACTGTCACTCGCTGTGCATACAAGAGAAACTACAACTGAATCGTCAATCGGAATGTTCTCCAAAATAGAAATGAGGTCAAACAATGTTGCCAACCGATAAACAAAAATTTACCAGCCGTTTAAAAACCGGCGCTCTTTTTGAATCACCCTTTATAAACTAAACTTCAGCTATCTTGTCTTATATGATTAACAGAGATGTTTTTATACAGCTCGTGTTAGGCGAAGCACTGCTAGACCTACCACGAGTCACTACTATTTTCTGTAGGCCCTATATAATTTTTTGGAAGAAAATGAAAGTCATATTTTACCAATGGTCTTTTGCCTACTAACTCAAAATATAGGCTATTTTTAAAAATTAGAAAATTCTGATTTGAAAAATTTAGTTTGAAACTTCCTTTTTGTATGGTCTATGTTTTAAAAACTAACAAGCGTTTTTAATATAGGCCTAACAAAAATTATTTTTAACTTAGTATGAGAAATTTTAGAACACTTAGTTTTAGTCAGATTTAAGATCAATAAAATGAGCACGCTTTCAAAACTATCATGTCCCAAAAAAGTGATTTTTCAGAAATCATGAAAAACCATTAGTCTACTGGTGCTTCCTGAAGTAAACTTTAAAGGAAATGACAATATTTACATGTAGCTAAATCAGACTGAAAAGTGAAAATTTATAATCAAAATGGACAGTTTCTGTGTAGTTCAGGTAATACTAACGAATTAAGTTTGGAACTTGTTAGTTTAGACACTGAGCAAAGGAACTTGTGAGTTTTGACAATTGTTCATCAGGTGAAATAGCCTAGGCATTACACAGTCCATTATTAATCAAAATAACCTCAGGTAGGCTATATTTTAATAAAAATACTACTTACTTAATAATTAACGAAAAATCGCACGAACTAGCACAACTCGTACCGGTATAGCTAAACAGCATAACCTCAATAACGAAACGAAACAGCAGAAATGGCGGCCTCTGATTGGCTGTCAGTTCAGCTGGTCTGGAAACTCATATGTCAATGGAACTTGTTAGTTTTGACCACGGTAAATTTACCGTGGTATGAACTATACCCCAACGAACTACTGCAGATGAGGCCAATAACAGCCAAGGCCGGGTGCGAGGTTGCCCCTTCGCTAAGTCACAATCTGTTCCACCGAACTCCAGCTGGCTTTTTGTTAGGCTGTCATCCACAACGTGACAACGCAGATACGATACGATACGAAAGTCAATTGGCTCGTGCTGTGATCTAGGTCACTATGCTCCGCCTTCATCTGCAGTCTCTAGTTCGTTAAGGTAGCCCTATAGTGTGTTTTCATTCCAACCAATAGCATATTCAAATGCTGTTGTTGTTTAGGTCAACAGCCAAGAGGCTGGTTTGAACCTCTAGAGGTTTTACTAAGTAAAACGAGGAGTGAGGTGGTTTACTATTGCCTTCCTCACTGAGTGGAAAGTACGCTTATCAGCATGCCGGGCCCTCTGAAAAGCACATATTTTCCACTCTGCAAATGACACCTTCACTTCATTCACCATAGGGTCTGGCTGTATAAGTTAATGAAATTCATTACTTTCAGAGGAGGTAACTCTGACTAGTGTCTTTAACACCTCTACCTCTTCTGTTCTTAAATGATTCAGTCATTTAATTGGCTGACCATGTGATAAGAAACAGATCTATTTATTTTAGCCCTGCAACGAACAAATTGAGTGTAAATAATTTGACACTCCACTTGTGTGTTATGGGCAAATTCAAATGCTACGATAAAAATAGGCTACTACTGCAAGAATTCACTGCTGTCTAAATTTTCTACTTTTTGTAACACGTGAGTTTTAAATTCTAGCGTACTACTCAACTATTGGTCAAAGTTTATGTAAACTGGTGATTTTTAGAAAGTGAAAATAAATTGAATTGTGAGTAAGAAACAAAAATATGAAAAACCATTTATAAAAGTTAAAGGAAAAGGCTATTAAGTAACACACTGAATTACAAGGAGATGAGGATTTACGCAGGTAACTGAAATATAAAGGAAGTAAAGAGGAAGCTGTAACTTAAGTTATAAGTAAGTAAGTAAGAAGTGTAGTAGTCGTCGACAAAAGGATCGCTTACTGGGGCTTGTATATTTAAACATAACATTAGAGGTCTATTTGGCGGGCGTTGAAGTATAGTCAAGAGGATGATGCTTTCCGCACAAGCCTTCGGTCAAGAGCAATTAAATTTACGAGAACCTATCGTGGTTCCAAGCATCCTTATCATACACTCCCATAATATTTTTCTAGCTGATGTTTATCAGCGAAATATAAACCTTTCAATCTGAGAGAAGTAGTTGTGCTGAACGCTGTGAGAAGAGAGCGGCAAACGGTGGAACGGTGGGGAGTTTTGTAATAATAATAATAATAATAATACTAGTCCTAATAATAATAATAGTGATAATAATAATAGTTGGAGTTGAACATTGACTACGTCGGGATGGATGGCGACCGCACGTTCCAATTGGTCCTTTTAAGCTCCACCCATTTTCCCACAAACTGTTACATGAAGTGAGTTTTAGTGAAGTGGGAGGGATATGAAGAGACGAGGCTGTCTTGTTCAAGCAGGCTTGCCACTCTTTTAAAGTACTCATTCTAAAAGGGAAATTCCCTCAATTGCTCCTGACTCAAATACCTTACAACTTGTTTTTAGTTTATTTTATAACAATATTACTACTACACTACACTAATATAACTTTATTTATATCTGTTTTATTATGTACTTTAAAACTTAACGATTTTCATGCTTTTTCACAACCACTAAAGTGCTATTCACCAAAAAAAAAGAACACTTAATAAAACAACAGAAAATAGTTGTCTATTAATAACAATGTGGTCATTAGATTAAACTAATTGAAATTTACACTAAACACATGTTATATTTATTTCAATTGTGTTTACAAATTTTATTTTATTTTTATTAGGCTACTGTTTCACGTAGTTAGCTAAGTGTTTCACGCATGAAGAGAGAAGTAATTTACTTTTTTCTTCAAGTGCGCTTACCGAGTTTACATAATTTAAATATACTTTATTAACACTTTTAAATTTTATCGAAAAATTAGGCCTACTTCTTTTCTTGTTCGACCACACTGGTTCACTTTAGTAAATTACTTCTTTGATCTCTTTGGAAGTTTTTGTTCCCAGTATCTTTTCATTCTATCGGATCTTGCTTTTCTTTCCTCGTCTGAAAACATTCTTTCAGTGTATTTTTTAGTTCTAGTTTGCGATATAGTGTGTTCGTCTTTTAGTATTTTAGGTTTTCCTGTTTTGTGCCTTAAATCTTCCAGTGTAATCTGCATTTTTCTTCCTTATCTTTTTTAATTTCTTTGAACCATTTTATTCCATGATTTTTCTAAGTAGTAGGCCTATTCTATTTTCTGGTGTTCTAATTATATGTCCTAAGAAGATTCTCTTTTTCTTCATTGTGCTTATGACTGATTCTATTTCCTGATTTTCGGATTCGTTTGATGCTATCTTCCAGCGACCATTTTCACATGTTTTCTTGTTCAAGCATATTCTAATTATTTCTCTTTCTAAATTGAGAATTTGATCCACTTCTATGGAGTGATTCGTGTTGAAAATGGTTTCACTCGTAGCCTATAGCCTATGTTATCATTGGTAATGTTACCGTTTTATAATGTCTTGTTTCAATCGCTATGGATAGACTAAGCTTTTTTGTTGTAGGTACTAGACCTATGTGTCTCTGATTAGCCTAGACTATGTGTTGCATTTGGTTAGTTTATTTATTCTATATTGCCAGGATAATTTTTCATTAATTTTATAAGATATGATTCTTAGTTACTTAAACTGTTTAATAATTTTAATTTTTCACCACGTAGCCTACATAGAGGCGAGCGGGGATTGGTCATCATAATTTCAGTCTTCTCAAAATATATTTTTGAACCAATTGTTCCAGTGATTTCTTGCATGAACTTTTATTAAAACAAAATATTTTTGACAAATTGAAAACTTAATGCTCAGTAGGTTAGGGGGCCTACTAAAATACTATTAGCCTATTTGTTTGATTTGTCTATTGTTAATAGCATCTAGGGGACTCCTCAGAGGGAAAAAGGGCATGTCAAGATAAAAAGTAGGCCTAATAGCCTACGTCTAAAAATTAAAAATAGATGTAAGTTAAATTTATTAAGCCTACGTAGGGCCTACCAATTCATTTAGCCTATTACTACCTTTTTATTATTAGCCTACTAGTCTAATATTTAGGCCTACTTGCTTCAATAATCGCAGCATCCAATAATTTTCATCAAACAGTAGGCTACTACTACTCTACTCCTACACAATTTACCTCAATGTTTAGTAGCCTACTTAAATATGTAGGCTAACTAGGCCTACTATTTTTTAAACAAAAAATTATTTAAAATGTAGCCTAACTCCCGTAGGGCTATAGGCTCTAGCTTTTTTTATAAGTAGCTACAGATTAACAAAACTTTTTAAAGCTTGTGATAATTTATTGGTGTATTTTCTACCTGCATACGTAAGTTTTTGCACAAACAATTTAATTGTGATTCGCAACATAGTAATCTTTTTTTTGTTGTGATATAATTTTTTTTAAAATGTATTTAGCTTAGTTTCGATCAGCGTAGACCTATCACTTCAAAAATGTTGTTAGGCCTATAAAGGAACTGTAAGCAATTGAAATTCCTCAATCAATCCTACCTAGTGAAGGATAAAATTTTCAACTAGAGTAATCTTTACAGAATTATGCGTTATTTGGATTAACGAACAGTCTGCTACAGGAACTTCACTGTTTCTACATGCTCTAAACTATTATTTTATTCATAATAATAGTTTAGAGCATGTAGAAACAGTGAAGTTCCAGGGCGTCTCTCTAGATAGATCTTTGTCTTGGGACTTCTATACCAATCAAGTTTGTAGTAAAATATCATCTGGGGTATTTGCACTAAAACAAATTGCCAGATTAAATGATAAAAACTTACTAATGGCAGCTTATCATGGCCTCATTCTGTCTCATATCCGTTATGGTATTTTAGTATGGGGTAATTCTAGCATGGGTAATATGAATAGGGTTTTTAAAATTCAAAAGAAAGCTATTAGGTGTATGGTGGGAGCTAACCAGCTAACCTCATGCAGGCCACTATTTAAGGAGCTTAAATTGCTTACAGTCCCTGTCTCTACATTTTTGAGGTGATTATGTATATGTTAGGCAAAATAATTTTATGCAGAATTTCAATGTTCACAATCATAACACGAGAAACAGAAATGATTATTATGTGGCTAATCACTCCACAAAATTGTTTGAACAAAAACCTACTTATGCAGGGAGAAAATTCATAAATAAATTACCCCAATCTTTAAAGTGTTGTGAGGATTTGAATTCCTTTAAAAAAAAATCTAAAAAATTACTTGATCGGTGAAACTTTTTATAGCGTACAAGAATTTCTTTCTTGATAGTAGTGATACATTGTGTGATTCTTATATGTATTTCAGGTGTTATATCTGACGACATGTTCTATACTCCTCCTGGAGTCTCCAGGGCGGAAAAAAAAGGAAAACCCTTATTAACCGCGATTAGGTAATCCGCAGCTGGTTTTCCGCAAAATAACAAAACTTTCGTAACTTATTAGCCAATTACTGAAAGAAATGAAAAATTACATTAGTTTTTAATGTACAATTTTTCTAGTGTTACAATTTAAGCCATTTTCATAAAGAGAAAGTTGTTAAATTTATTTTTGATAGGCCTACACTGTGTATGCAGGTAGGAATATACGCTTACCACCTAACTTAAGTTACCTGTAGCCTACTTTATAAAGTAATTAATCTTGAAGGTGACAGCGATCGTGCTATCGCTTAATAATTTTAGCCACTGAGAACCAAGTAAGACAAACTGTTTTATCAAAACCAGTGTTAACTGTTCGTTACTGACTCAACTCCCGTTTAAAACACCAAATAAATTTAACACAATAGAATTAAACCTATACACATAAATAATGAAACAAACGATAGCATCTTCTTCCTGTCATGGATTAGGCCTTTCGACCTGTACCAACTTTTTTGCCTATCTTTTTCGCGGCCTACACATCTTTTCGTCCGTCAGGATATAGTTTATCCTCATTTTTTCCAACTATCCTCACTCATTCGTATCAAATGTTCCTCCCATTTCTCTCTGTATTTATCAACTGTTTTTAAGAAAAAGGAGACATTTAAATGGCCCTGGATTTCCTCATTCATAATGTGATCCATCAAACAAAACACCAGAACGCTTCTCACGAACCGGATTTCCGCTGTCTGGATCTGGCTTTCATCTTTCCTCTCAAGTAGGTAACCGGACTCACTACTGTACAGCTGTAAGTTACTGGGACATCCAAAGTTTTCTAAAACTTCAACTGGGTTTCTTTCCGAACTCTTTTACCCAGTGATCTTGCTATTGTCCTACAGATAACTTAAGTTATACTGAAAACGATTCAGTTTATCGATCATGTCTGCATTTCTAGCGTAGGCCTATGTTAAATTACATCTAGGTAATTAAAATTCTGTGTACCAGGACTATCAGGCACCCATTAATTATTTTTGTTCGTACAGGATCCTCCCCCCCCCAGAAAGCCATCGATAGTACCTACCGGATAAGAAAAAACAAATCTTGTAAAAAACTTTCAGCTACAGAACGTAAACATACTAAAATAGATTAATGTAATTTAATAATTAGGCTATAACTAGACGATGATTAGACGAATTAGACGATTAGGTAGCAATTATAACAATAGACTACCAGTATAAACACTTAACCTAATACTAACCCAGAATAACGAAATCTGTAAACAAAAGACATTAAAAAAGGATAAAGAAGCCAAAAAAAAAAAAAATTAGGGAATTTTCCAACTTTAGGCCTACTTTTTATTCGAAAAAAGATTGTTTTAGAAACATATTCCTTAAGTCCTCTAAAGTTTCAATTAGTTTTTGTCTTTGACAACCTTTCCAGTTTCAGAAGTAGGCCTAGTTTATTTTCACGTAGAAAGGTCGACCTTAATACTAAGTTACGCTAAACTCAAATCCATAACGAGAAAGGTATGGAAAAGTTAGCCAATAATTTAATGAAATATTGCAACTCACATTTTTAATTAGAATTTCATTTTTATCTTAAAACTTTTCGTAATTAGAATTCCTCTGAAAATTTAACTCTAACAGTGTTTCAGATTTCTTTAGACTTTCCTAAAATTAAGTAACTAGCACCTTACATTGCTGTAGTAGGCCTACTAGCTATTAAGTTTTACCGAACTAAAATACTTAGGTCAGCTACAAATCCAAAATACTTAGATTAAATACACACTACACACTACGAATGTATTACTATTAATACACACTACGGTTCGTGAATATTTAAAATACTTAGGTGGGCTACTAACCATAAAATAGGCTGCAGGTGTGACTAAGCCATAAAAGTTTTCAATTTTAATTAGCCTACTACGAGTATATTAAAAAAGCCTTGTTTAATAATAATTCTTTATTAAAAGTAGTCTATCTTCTTCTTCAGGTGCCATCTCCGCTTCGAAGGTTGGCAATCATTAGAGCGATTTTTATCTTTGATGTCACAGCCCTAAACAATTCGTTGTTGCTGCAACCAAACCAATCTCTTAGGTTTTTCAGCCAGGATTTTCGTCTTCTTCCCAAGGATCTCTTTTCTTGAATTTTCCCCTGGACAATCACTTGTAATATTTTATATTTTTCTCCCCTCATGACATGTCCCATATACAATAATTTTCTTTTCTTCACTGTTAATAGTACTTCTCTTTCTTTATGCATACGTCTCAACATCTCCACATTCGTCATCTTTTCCACTCATGAAATCCTCAGAATTCGCCAGTACAGCCACGTTTTAAATGCATCCAGTCTATTTTCATCAATCCTCCTCATTGTCCAAGCCTCCATCCCATAGTACAGCACGGATAGGACATAGCATCTTAGGAGATATGTTTTTAATTCAAGGCTTAAATCTCGGCAGCAGAACAGTTTCTTCATCTTCATAAATGTTTTTCTGGCTTGTTCTATTCTGATGCGAATTTCTTGAGAGCTGTCATTGTTTTCATTAACAGTTGTGCCTAGGTACTTGTAAGCATGGACTCTTTCAATGCATTGGTTCCCTACATAAGTTATATAAAAGTAGTCTATAGCATAGATTAATAGTAACTTAGGTATAGTAAACCAATTCTGTGCCTAAATAGAGGATTGTGCATAAAATTGTTGCTTTGCTAAGCCTAATCATAGGCTACCTAATATCACTACAGGAGCCTACTTAGGTAGGCTATAGTCCTAGGCTAACTACTATTCAATGAGCTAAATCTGGCTAAATTTACGAGTAGGCCTATTTATTTAAACTACAGAAAATTTGGAGTGATGTTTCCGAAATGAATAGTGTTAAACCAATTAGCAAAATAATATTAGATTACAAAATTCCTGAAATATAAAATGAAATGGCCAAATAATTGTAAAATAATAATTATATTATCGAGAACCCTGAACTAATGTAGGCCTATTGCTTTTAAGTTAAAACACGATAATGTCGTAGGTACAATCATAACATTATATTAAATGTGGAACATATATATTTTAGAATAGATTGTAGGACATGTCTATCTACTACATTTTAATTTGCTGATAATAAGTTAGGCCAAAATTTATTTTTGGTTTAATGGCCGATTGTTATGCACACTAAGGTTAATACAGATGGAGAAGGTTCGTAGGTGGAGTGATGAAAAATGTCATAACTAACCCGAGACCCCTGGCATAGAAGTCAGTTGCTGTGACCACTACTCCAACTAAGCTAAGACCGGTAGATAATAGAGAACAAAAAATTTAATATTTCTAAAATTTTAAAGTTATTTTACTTAATCTTGTTGGTAGACTATTAATCAATTAAAAAACTAACTTTCCTTTTAACTGACAATAACTAACAGAATTTCACCCTAACCCCTTTCGATCACTAAAAGCCAAACTTTGGCTGAACTAAAACTAAATCTAACATTTATTCCATTCGAAAATCATTCTCATCAATTTTAAAAATTACAATCTAATAGGCTATATAGCCTCTGTGTTTGTTTTACCAAGAAGCATTTATTTTATCCGAGGCGGCGAGAAAAACTCATGTTCACTCCCTCAAGATGGGGCAAGTAGTGTTGGACTCAATTGAGGCGTCCTTTTCCAGCCCCAAGGAGGCCGAAACCGCCTTACCAACCAAAAACCCGCTGCCTGGCCACTTTATCCGACATCAGCAAACAACCCTCCACCTCCCTCGGAACTGCTTCAACCAAGAAATGCTTCAACCAAGAGCATTTAGGCTAACACAAGTTTATCAAGAAACTCAAGAAGAATCTGATGTAAAATATCAGATAAATTATTGCTAAATTACAGACTATAATATGTCCTCAGCTCCGTGGAACCTACATCATAAAACGACCCTTACACACATGCGCGCGCAGCATCCCTATAGGCCTACATGCCTTAGCGGTGTTTTACATACTTCAGTTGTGAGTCACCTACTAGGCGCTTGGATGCAATATACTAGGCCTACTACCATTTTAGGTGTAGCCTAATTATTTTTATCAAAATTCTATGATAATTTTCAAAATCTGAGAATATTATTCCTTGAAAAATGAGTCCAAACACGGTATCATTGTGACAATCCTAAGCACTTCCGATGTTGGATTTTATTCTGACTGCCGTTGTTTATGAATATTAATAAATTTAAGAATTCGGCCTGTTATTATTATTTATTATAGGCCTACACTAACAATTATTAAATCTTATTTCTTTAATCTGATCAAATATAGGATGGTCATAATATTTGATTATCACTGTCGTTTTTATAAAATTAAATATCTCAGGAAATGCTTAGGATTGTCACAATGACACCGTGTTTGGATTCATTTTTCAAGGAATAATATTCTTAGATTTTGAAAATTATCATACAATTTTGATAAAAATAATTAGGCTGCAACTAAAATGGTAGTATTGCAGTCAAGCGCTTAGTAGGTGACTCACTACCATGCAGGGCAGTCTACCGCTCTAACCATTAGGCCTAAGCCAAGGAGGAGGAAATAACGAATTTTTAATATTTTTAAGCTTAGTTACAGTTAATTCGGTAATTTAATAATAGTTTTATCCTAAGTAAATAAAATTATGGCCTAAACCTACTCAACATTAGAACACGAAATTTAATTTAGGCGGTCTGTAAAATTTTGGAAGTTCGGCTGCTTTGGTGGCTCAGTGAATAGGCATACGCGCTTGACTGCAAAGTAAAGGTCTTGGGTTTCCACCATAAATTTTGGTTAGGCCTATAAGAAACTTTTCACACTGCACCGCACGTGACTACGTCGATGATTTCATGATGTATGCCTGCTTAGGCCTATGGCCGTACAGTTACGTCAATGTTAAAAAAAATAGGTTTACCTTTAATTTTTGGACTGTAGGCTACATTCGTTTAAATATATATTTTTCGTTTATGCCTACTTAATATCACGTCAATATCTAGGTCATTAGCGACTACTGTTGGCCTTTGTTAAGAAACTGTGGGTTTTGATAAGTAGACTAATAATTTCCAGACCCTAGCCGGAATGGAACCCAGAACCTTCCGATTTGTAGGCTAGCGCGCTAACCACTACCCTACGGGGATAACCAGTTTTAGAATTTATTACAGTGAATTACAAAATAAGTTAATGAAATTGGCTAAATAGATAGGTGTACTTAGGCTAATACTAAATCCAATCTTTAAACAGCACAAAAAAATTAAATTTCTACACAACATATTAGTCTAGGCTACACGTAGCTATACCTACTCTGTAGAGGTTTTCAGGCAGACTGTTATTAGGCAAGGTTAATACGTTTCAGGCAGCTACTGATATTTATTTTAATAGCGTATTATCATTAGGGCAGACTTATTAGCGGCCGGCTCGTTGGTGTAATATTCAGCACAGCTAGAGTAGGCCTATTATGTAGCCTATATTTTATGTAAGGGGTTCCAGGTTCGATTTCGACAGGTCTGAAATTATTCATCACTCATTTTTGTCAGTCACATTTTAGCATCTGTTGATATTAATCGTGCGTTTAACAAAAAATTACACATAGACCTACAAACAAGTAGCTTTTATATTTGTAATATCCCATTGTGTAAAAAAGGCTTTTGAAGTTATTAAAAAGTAGGGAACAAATTAAAATAGCCATATTTCAATTTACGACGGGCCTAATATTTGAACGCAATAAACCAAGTTCTAGTAGCCTAGAAGTTGTAGGTTAAATGGGACTTATTCGCAACATAGCCCAAGAATATTTAATAGGAAATAAATTACTAATTATTGTATTCCACTGTTAGGCCTACCGAATTAATTAAACAATAATTAATATCAACTGTAAGAGTCTATTTAGGCCTAATTTAAAATTCATTAAAATTTAAAAAACCAGAAAGGGTCAGTATTAAAAAAGTGAGGTCCACCAAAAAATCATTTGAGTATCAGAAGTGCTCTTAAAAAATATTGCATGTCTAGGTGCGAAATTGATATATAGCGCAGGGTCACAGCAATGAATGAAATTGAGTTTTTAAAAACGGCACCGCTGCAATTACATTAGGTGAGGCTATTAACGTTCAGTAAATTATTCAGGAGCAAGTTAAAGTGGAATAAACTCTTACAGCGAATAACAGGTATTCATTTAGATGAATATCGTATTTAGATTGTTTTCAGTAAGTAGTTGTGGTCGTACGGGGAAGTTTGTTTAAAATAAATCGGTATTTTTACACGGTGGTGTTGGTAACCCTGTCCGTAGGCTTTTTAGAGGGGAAACAATAGGGGTTGTGGTGGGGGTAAGATGCGGGTGATGGTATCGATATGTTTTGAGCGAGTACAAGGGCGAGTTGTACGAAAGTGGTTAGGTAAGGAACTTGTTATACACGGATGTCCGGGTCGGGTTATACGGAGGCGGCCGACCTCCTACCCGAGCTAAATGGTGCGGACTTGGCGATGTCGTTAAGTCCTAAACACCAACCGCATACGACGCCGTTTTCCGTTACTGATATTTTATCGCCTATTGAAGAATCTTATCGAAAACTGGAGCTGTGCGCGCCCGGGTCGCCTTACCGCGGAAGCGGAGGCAGTAGTGGTTCATCAGGACCCACCGCCCCCAGCCCTCACACGCCGGGAGGTTATATGCATGTACCACAGTATTACAATGGAGCTACGGCTGCCGATATTCCTTATTCAAATTCAACTGCAGGATGGTATCCCGCTACACCCAACGACCCCAGGTTTGCAAGTAAGTACCGCTAATTTACACTAATTATCCACACAAATTAGGGAGAATTCTGTTCATTAATTATCCAGTAAACTTTAAAATATAACCTCCGGAACAAAGATTCCAATGACCGATCTAAAAATGGTATATTGAACGGCCACAAAAATATTACAGAAATACTGAAATAACTTATATCAAGCAACTACAACTGTATGCACTATAACATCAATGTCACAGCACACAATTTTATACATTCAAATCAAAATAAATAGGTAGACCTATTTAAAAAAAACCCACAAAAATCAATCAAATAACTTATTTTGTTAAATTTTTTGACAGTAGCCTACTAGTTGTTAAATTTTTAAGCATGCTAAAGTTTAAATTCCTTAATTGTTGACTATGTAAACATCAAATGATGTACGGTATTCAACATCACCTAACTGTCTTCGAATCACGTTTTACAAAGTGGAGAATTAAAATTAATTCCGAAAAAAATAAAACACGTTACTTTTATCCTGAAATACCAGACATTCCCAGTAGTATTTTTATTTAACTCTCCTATATTATCAACTAGCAAAATTTGCTATCTCCGATTGTACATGAACCGGAAGGCTTACGTGGAAGGAACAATATGTAATTGTGAAGAACAAAGTTTTTTTAGTTAATAACCTACCTAGCAAACAGCTGAACTATCTTCTGTACCGTCAAAAAATTACCCCTCAACTGAAAGTAGGCCTAATACTTCTTTATAAATCCTAACTTAAACTAATGCGAATGTACTGTGCCAGATATTGGCTCAACTAAACCCGATTAGTGTATGGTTAACCTGCATCGTTTTCAATCAAAATACTACTGACAATATTTTGTTAACCCTCCTTCATAAGTTTCCAATTATAAACTCAACACAGGTCTTAACATCCCTTTCTTAAGTGAAACAATTCTCCCGCACACCTGTGATTTAAATCGAAATTAAAAGACAATAACAATCCAATAATTCGCGATCTGAATTGTTCGCATTCACCAGGTAACCCCAACCATCGGCTCTGCAAAATGTGGAGCTAAGATTTGTAATAAATTTACTAGCCATCAGATTCGTTCTCAATAAAATAAATTGTTATAACTTACTAATTTTATCTTGTAATATTTGAATATTGTCAGTAAATTTGTATTAATTTAAATCTTATCTTGTAACATTAAACGCACAGCCATTAAGATTCGTGTAACAATCAATTTTATAACATTTAAATGTGAGGATCCTGTTAATGAGTGATGTTCTGCCAAAAATTGTTAAAGTAATATAAAGTAATAGGCTATAAAAATATTGACTACTAACCGTATCCTTAATTCGTTCTTTAATTCATATTACTACCGGATAAAATATTTCATTTTGTTATTTGGGTTAAATTGATCCCAAAAATAACACCAGCACGTCTGTAGTCAAGTTTTTAAAATATTACATAGAGGCTAGAACAAGGATATTTAAAGAGCATAATTAAATAAGCCTTTAAATTAGGCCTATAAACATCACATTACATAAGTATGAAGGGCCTATAATACATTCTACAGTAGTGTTTTTAACCCTTTCGTAGGTAACCTGATGTTTAAGTGGTCGGGAAATGAAAGTCAGCCGGATTCTATTAAGATACAAAATCTTGTTAATTAGTGAAACTTAAAATTAAATAGTGAATAGTAAATTTAATTAGTAAAACATAAGTAGACTTATCATTCACAATTACTTCAAAGCAACAACCCATCAATACAATAATTAAGTTCTACATTTTTAAGATGTTTAACCCGCACCTTGAGTAGAGGCTTGCTAAACTAAATTTTTGCAGTATTAATATTTTTATTCGTAAAAGACATTGTACAAAAATAAGGATTAAAAGATATATAATCGTAACTTTATTTTTCATAGATGATTATAGGCCTACCACTGGGAAATGTCTTCTTTTTTCTACCTACATATATTTGTTTTTGTTTTTATATTATAAAAACCTATAAATTTATTTATTTATTTGTTTTATTTATTTATTTATTTATTTAAATTTATTTATTTGCGGCCTATGAAACCATGCCATAAGTCGCTGAGCGTAATTTCACAGGAGAGACTAAAACAGCTGTAGGCCTATATGTCAAAACTATCAATTTTTAGATTCTTACGCTATCTGTTAGTTCAATATATTAACTACCATTTAAATACAAAATATTTGTCACCAACATAACAGAAACCAGAGAAAAATATTCATAAAGAAAGGACTGCGCAAAAACAGAAACCATGCCATAAATCGGCCATAGTAAATTTCCATTGCGACTTATGGCATGTTTTCATTTTAGGCTGGTTTTCTTTAAAATATGCTTAATTGCCTTCATAAAAATGAAATATTATTATTATTTTATTTAGCATTTTATTTATTTAAAATTATTTTTTTTAAATTTGTAATACTGTAAAAAATTAAAAACTATTTGTTTCACTGTTGGTAGTAGTAACAGCTGATCAAGCTATACCTAGGCTTATGTGTTTGCTGTTTGGAATAAGCGATTTGTATTGCGTTATTATACTACAATAATTGTTATTTTAAAAATTATTTAAGTGGTTTAAGATGGAAAAGTACAGCAGTGAAAGATGCGTATTAGATATTCTTAATACGTGCCCTTTAGGTGGAAATTTAAGTGATGAACTGCAAGCAGTTTTCTGCTTGCAGTTGCAAACTTTAACGGCCGTTTTCCGAAAACTAGTGTTTCTAATTAAGTAAGTTCAAAAAATCACCAAAAATTCATTTTTCTATGTAGAAAGTTGATTTTTATTTTAAAATATTCATAATTTTATGTAGTTTTAAGATCAGTAATAAACAGAAAAATGATTTTTCCAACTTATGGTATAGTTTCATAGGCCGCATCACCTAAATTAATTAAGTTAGTTGCTGTATCATCGTATAATTCCTATTTTCAAATAATAAATCGAATACTAGGTTGTATGCCCTACCATATAAAATATGCCTATTTTTAACTGATTTTCTGGATTGCTTTAAAGTGTTAATAGTAGACTATTTTTATTTTGCTTTACGCACAACATTAATTTTCAAAACTTCCGGTAGAACATTGGTAACTTGTTTAACACATCTAATAAGGGAATTTTGGGGTAAACTAACTAACTAGCTAGGGCCGATTTTTCATTCTCTGATAGGGCATAAATAAAAGACAAGATTCTGTATCCAAAGAGAACCCCTTTACTCTCATTTCCCGACCACTATAACCTCAGGTTTCCTACCAAAGGGTTAAAAACACTAAACATTTATTTTAGTTCTGACATTTATAATACGATCACGCACAGTTTTAATCATTGCTTTCTTCAGGAATCCAATTTCAGCAGCAGTCTCTTACCAGAAATTTTCTTGTTACTGCCCAGCATTCGGCACTAGGTTAACACTAATTAGATATAGGCCACAGATCTATAAATTCACATTAGTATTCGGTAGTAGCCTACTAATTGTTTTTCTTAGGGGTGTATAGCTAATACTGTTTAAGGGGTTGAATTTCAAATTAGCTTTTTGAATTCTGTTGTTCTTCAAGACTTTCTTCAACAGGGTTGTTAAAAATAAAATTTAAGCATATACGCCTACTTATTAATTATAAATAAATATAAAACCTCCAGAATACAGTCAAAAATAATACGAACACAAACAGAAGTAGTTTATTGTCGGTCTATTGAACATTAGGTAGGTTACAATTTAGTCTACACCTTTTTTATATTACAGCAAAATCTACAATCTATTCGTCGGCAGAATAATGAGTAGATGAGTTTTTGTGTCATGATCGAAGAAAACACCCCATTAAGGGAACTTCGTGAATTTTTTTTTTTTTTTTTATTTAACGTCGCATCAACATCAAGGTCATTAGCGACGACGTTGGGGTGTAACTGTGTGTGATTAGGATAAAATGATTATTTGTAACGTATGAAAATATGCCGTGCCTGAGTGGGATTCGAACCCAGGACCGCATGATGAGAGGCGAGCACGTTACCAACTGCGCCAATGCGGCCGGCGTGAATTTAATTTATGTATTTTGTATTTTGTATTTTTTTTATTTTGTATTTATGTATTTTATTTATGTATTTATGTATTTATGTATTTTCTTATCGTTTTAAAGAGGAGACTGTGTGATGGTTTTCACTGAAAATTTTGATTTTCGCTTTTTCATGTTTTTCAATATTTTAGACCTAGATCTACCACAAAAACATTAAATTTCGACAAAAAAGTTATTTTAATGAAAAAAATTTAAGTTTTTATCAGGTTTATCCTAAAAAATTAACATGTCGCCAAGAACAAATATTTTTCATATTTTTATATTGCTCGTTTTAGTGCAAAAAGAATTAAAGTTTTTTTTAAAATATCTGCTTCTTTATTTTTAATATTTCCCGTTGTTGGTGCAGCTTTCTAACCAACTGTTGATGGGAAATTAATATGTTTGTGTATATTTTGTTTTTCATTTGTGCCTTTTTCCGTAAATTTAGATTTTTAACACTTAGGTAGGCCTACGTTTTTCTCAAAAACCATTTAACCTACCAGGCTAAAATTTTTACCAGTTAATTATCATGTACACGCACATTCACCGACATTGGTTTTTACTTCCTCAGGTGCTCAAAAAATTAGTAATATCCAAAAAACATAGAAAAAAATTGTAAAAATGTTTTGTTATTCGTTACTCTTTTAAAAACTTTATGGTCCAACAGATTAAATTGAAAAAATATCAGTAGCTAAAACCACCCTACAACTATAAGTGTGTGAAGTTTCATTTTCGTATCTTTCACCAATCCTATGAAAAATGTAGGCCTACCTGAAAATATCAAATTTAACATTGGAGGGATACAAAGTACAGTCTCCCCTTAAAATAAGTCAGTAGGGTTACTTCGTTATTGTTGGCGAGTGAACTATCGTTTAAATTGTCTAAAAGTGAGATGGCGAGGTGATTTGTGTGTGATTCTAGTCTTCGCTGGTATCAAAATACCAACGAATACAGTACAAATACTGTAGGTATTTTGTACATGTGCTGATTTCTGGCTGAATTGTAGAAATGTGTAAATCTCTGTCTAATATGTTGTTCGTTAGTACCAAGGTGATGACTACACATTAAAATATATTTTCAGATATTTTATTAATAGCTTTAAACCATCTCGGTTCGTCATGACCAACCCAAATATAAAATTTATTTATGTCATATTTTTATATGGCTCGTTTTAGTGCAAAAAGAATTTAAGTTTTTTTTTTAAATAACCTATCTGCTTCATTATTTTTTTACAACATAATACTATATTACTAAATTATTTATTGTAATTATTTTAATTGTGTACACTTCATACGATAGGCTACAGGCTACTTTGTGTATCGTTTGTCTCAGTCAGTTAAGCTACATATTTTGAGTTTATTAATTTATTTATTCCACTTCACTTGTATAGAATCATAGACATAGGCCTAATCCTAATATGATTAAATTCACATATCGTGATAAAATCACCATGATTTATTATTTTTAAATTAGTCTTATCCAATAATCTAATATTCCAATAATGTCCAGTATACTACTACATGCGCAATGATAAGTATTTGAATAGAAATGATCGTGATTTTCACATCTAAAGAGTTATTTTATCAATGTAGGCCTATACAAAAACAAGTATTTCTCTGTATTGATTGTTTAATCAATGGTTAGCTTTAAAAATAATTATTTTTATTATAAGTTACACTGAAATCTTTATAATCCGTCTAAAAAAAATACAAATAGGCATACATCTCCTAATTTATCAAAATAAACAAGGTGGAACTGTGTTAAAGTTTTTGAAAATTTAATGGTGTCATTTTACATATATCTCGGCTCTTTTCATAAATTAAGATTGACATTTCTGTCAACTTGTAGTTAAACATCGTTAGGTTCTCTATATGTCATTGAAATAACTTTATTACAGCAACAATTTTTTTAAACGATTTTATTATAAAAAATAAATTAAAATAATAGGCTAATAGCCTTCTTGGCCCAATTAATGTAAACGATTGTTATTGTTTTTGAATATATTGTTTAATAATTTCTGACAAATTAAAATGATATAAAAACATTTTTTCTAACACTACTTACCTGTAAGTAATATAAACTAGTTGCGCCAACTACCCACCAAAGTCGCAAATTTATGAAATGTTTATAAGAATAAAAGGACAATTCTTTTTAACTTAGACTATCTAATTTTGCGACTGTGCAAAGACAACTAACCACTGGTATTCGTTTTTTGAAGACATAAGACAATCTTTTTCTATATTTGTTTAGGATCTGATAATGCTTTTACTTAAAATTATTGGTAAATAATAAACGACAATTAAATTCAGTTTTAACTTTCTTTTCAAGTGTGAGAAACTTGTAACCTACATTTAAGTCTCTCCAATTAACATATTGTTTAAACATAATACTAATTGGAAAAGATATATTTTTGTTTGGTTTTCTTTTACTTTTATTAAACAAATAAGGTAAGCCTATTTATTTTACCAGCACCTGTGTTTGATTTAACTACATAACTAAACTTAGACAAATTGCGGTAAAAACCTATGACGTAACGTTTAACTTCTTCAATTTACTTACTTAAGTTAGGCTATATTTACAACATGACTTGTAAATATTAGTACAGCTTATTCATTCCTAAGACTATTGTTATCGTAGGCTTAAGACCGTTATTAAGTTATTTTACTGCAGATTATTTTAGAAATTATTTTATTTAAGTCTAATAATGTAGCCTATAGTCTAGGAGCTACTGAAGTTACCTCGTAGGGAATATTTCAGAAAGATATTCTTTCAATTAACTTATGAAACATTCGTAACTTGCTGTTTTAGTCTAATCAAGTTCTTTCAGTTATTTCTTGATAAAAATTTAATTTGGATGTAGGCCTACAATTATTAGCAAATAATACAATTAGAAAATAAACATTATTGGATGTAGACTATTATAAAAAAAAATAGTGAGAATAAAATTGTGTGATTAAAACTGACGATTCTTGGTAATAATAATAATAATAATAATAATAATAATAATAATAATAATAATAATAATAATAATAGGCTAATAATAATAATAATAATAATAATAATTTTTTTTAATTTGTAGCATTCATTTCCTTTAGGCTAGAATTTATTTTTCTATACCTACAATTAAAATGAATATAGCCTAAGTTATTGCAACTAAAAAATATTTTATTGTCACTTTAGATAATAAGCAATAAGTTATTAATAATTAGGTATAAGTTACATATTTTATCCGTACATAGTTTTTATTTAGGCTAATAAGATAAATATTTTTTCACATTTATTGTTATAAATATCCTTTCAAATTATACCTAATACATTATATCTGATTGATCAATACTTTAGCCCAGGCTATTTCAAAATTTTTATAGTGAGTTAGTGCACAACTCTTGATGGTTTAAGCACCACTGAAAATTTTTAATGTTTGTAAATTCTGTATGTAGGCTTAAGAAGAACATATTTTTTTATAAAATTTAAATTGACTTTAATTTTTTTAAATTTAAAAATCCAAAGTATTTTTTTTAAATGAAAAAGTTAAATAGAAATTGTAAACATCATTTAGCTAATATTTTTAATAAATTTACAATTTTAGGTACTTTAAACTTTCTTAAGTTTCAAATATAGGGCCTAAACATGAATGATCATAGCCTTATTATCATAATTACAATAGCCTAAGTTTATTAAATTATAAGTAGGCCCTATAGTTAGCCTACTAGTTAATGCGACTTAAGGCTAAATAAAAACCAGCTGGTTCATGCGAATAAATACGCAAAGTAATTGATTGATGTAGGATACTTAATTTATTCTTAGAAAACAATTTCACAATTACATTAACACTTAGGTATATAACAATTTTATCAATACATTCTAATACAACTTAAGTACTAGGATACATTTATAAGTATTGCGATACATTACTTAGTAGACTATAAGGATACATTTATAATAATTCGTAACAACTCGGTAACGCTACCATAACGACACTTCTAAACAAACACTGTTTTTTAATCGAATTTCGCAACGTCGGCACCAGAGGAGTAGCACTATTGAAACTTTCATTCAATTATTTTCTTATTTATTTCGAAAAATCTCGTAACAACTTTTACCAATTATCATTTTCACATTTTCCGAATCTCGATAATGTCCTCTTTACAATCATGTTAGACCCTACAAGTTTTTAAATCCTTTCGTTAGAACTCTGTACTTAAAAACAAACATATTCTCCTTTTAAAACGCATTGGACTAGAGTTTACGTTTTAAATAAATTTTATTATTTTAGTTTTAAGGTTTTTGTGTTTACAGTGGATAATTTTCGTTTATTTAAGGCAGTTTTCAATTTTTAACTGTTAAAAATGAGTGGTATAGATACTAAAGTCACGAGATTGCCTTTTGCGTATGTATTGGCTGTGAGGAAGGGAAATGATATATTTGCAGTTCTGCCAACCTCAACAGTGAGACATTACCGTGAAGTTTCTACATACATTTTGTAAGCTGTGGTTTATTCCGAGAAAATGTTTTCTTCATAAACCTTGTTGTTAAGGTCATCAGCCAAAAGGCTGGTTTGAACCCGTAGAGGTTTTACTAAGTAAAACGAGGAGTGAGGTGGTTTACCATTGCCTTCCTCACTGAGTGGAAAAGTATGCTTATCAGCATGCCGGGCCCTCTGAAAAGCACATATTTTCCACTCTGCAAATGACACCTTCACTTCATTCACCACAGGGTCTGGCTGTATTGTGAAATTCATTACTTTCAGAGGAGGTAACTCTGACTAGTGTCTTTAACACCTCTACCTCTTCTGTTCTTAAATGATTCAGTCATTTAATTGGCTGACCATGTGATAAGAAACAGAACTATTTATTTTAGCCCTGCAACGAACAGATTGAGTGCAAATAATCTGACACTCCACCTGTTTTTTATGGGCATTCATAAACCTTATAGGAAATAAATATGACCTGTAATATAGCCTATAGCTTAATTAAATGACTAGAAATGTTTGATTTACTGTAATTACGAATGAATCGCCTTTTTTACTATTGCTTTCACCGGCGTTTTCATCAACAGTCTCT
The DNA here is from genome assembly GCA_035578175.1 of Catonia carolina. Classification (NCBI taxonomy): domain Eukaryota; kingdom Metazoa; phylum Arthropoda; class Insecta; order Hemiptera; family Achilidae; genus Catonia; species Catonia carolina. The sequence goes on along the minus strand of JAQMRL010000003.1, from coordinate 21,094,689 downwards.
CTAGTATCTACCTAACCGTTTTCTTTTTTTTACCAGGTGTCAACAAAACTGTTAAAGAATAGCTTCTTCACGTCCTTTATTTCCTTCTTTATTTTTCGAATTCTGGAAAGGGAAACATCACAGTAGTTAGCCGCTCACTCACGGCTTTTGTTAAGAGGCACGGATAGGCATTTCTGTTTAGCTCCAAATTCATAACATATTATTACATTACATATTAGATCTCGTTCAACACTGTGAATAGTTCGACCACGTTTTCGAGAAACCGACATTTCTGTAACTAACAGTTAACCTACAAAAGGTTTCGCGATGTACTGTATATGCTCTGGGTATAGTATAAGTTGTTATGTTTGTCGAACTGAAATTAAAGCAGTCGGGCATGCGCACTGATGCTTTTCCCCCTTTACCCCTCGTTGCAAACAAGGGCAAACTCGTGACTCAAGTGACTATATTACCTGTACTAATATAAACTAATTTTTGTTTACCTCTTAATAGTTTATTTTTTATTTTGCAAGTTTGTACACTTTGTATGGCTAGTTTTTAGTTTATTTGAGATTACTGCATGCGTTTAATAAACACATAATTTACCTATTATTAATATTATAATGTTACAATTTTAAAACTGGTGAGTAGTAATTGTTTTTACCCTAATGTGTGTACGTTGCAATCTGTTCAATTTAGGAATAATAAGCAACCCCATGACTCGATAAAATGAGGTGTAGTCTTGTGCAGACTCAGGGTGACCATTCCTGAAAGATTATGGCTAATTAGACCGCAACCATCAAAAGCCGGTAACCACTGTCTAGTATTTAAATCCCTAAAAAGTAAAACTATTTACTAGGATTTGAACCAGGAACCTTCGTCTCCGAAAATCAGCTATTAAACAGCTGACTCGACGACAATTTTACTTCTAGACCAACCCGGTGCGTTAGGAATTTTTAATCTATTAAATGATAATCCTGTACTAATTATGTGACATATATAGGCCTATAAATAACCTTTATATTTATCAACATCTATTTTGACTATCCTCTGCTATATTTTGTAAACATTTAAAAAATGACATAAAAAATATTCGTGATATGATGTGTAAGTTCTGTAGATTTTTTCTAATCCTTACAATGCAATATTTTTCTAAACAATAGCTACAAACCTCCAATGAAAGAAATTCTGTTATGCGGCCATCTTAACAATGAATAAACGGTTGGTTGTTGGGTTATTAAGGAGGCATAATAAAAGATTAGTTTTTTCTTTCCGCAGCGATTAAAGAAACAGGAAATTGTTAAGCCTTACTCAGACAGAATCGGAAACATTTGACATTTAGGAGGGGCGCCTACAATACTACCCTTAGGCAAACAGGAAGACACGCACCCTTAACTGCTTTATACAGTAAGTTAGGTCTACTTGACTAGAAGTAGATCTACTAACTGCACGATTCATGCTACTGAGTATCTACCAATAAGCTACCAAGTTTTTGGTGGTGTTCTAACTCACCATTTAGGCCTGAATTGGCTGCCAGATAAAATTACTATTTTTTTTAAGTCAGACGAATAAATTTATAATAAAAATTTAATTTACTTACCAAAACTATTTAGACTACACTTGGTAATACGATTTTAAATCCACTTCAATGAACCAGAATTTAAATAATAATCTATTGTTAGGTTGTCTTTCCTTTGTTGGGAAATAGAATTTGTAAAATTTGGCTTTACACAAAAATTTTATTAATAGGTTAAGGTAATGAATTACTAAATGATTTTTTTTTTTTGGCTTCAACTTTATTTTTTATTTAAAACTGTACAATTTTTAAAACACAACTAGTAAATGAGATGGAATGAATGAGGAATGGTGGGAAAGTGACGTGAATGTGAATCGATCCAGTGACCGATTTTGACGTAAAATTTTTTAAGGAAAATGAATTAGAAAATTTAATTAGAAACGTTTACACATCATTAGCAGTCAGGTTGTAAACAAACGGTTGGTTAACCTGTTCAGTATAAGAATTCTACAACCGTGTTTTTGTGTTAATAAAAAACTATTGGTAACCTGTATGCTATTTTAACACCGTGTACATCATTCTGTACTAATATTATACAAACACAGCGTGTTTTTTGAGCAGGATAATTTCGAAAAGTACTGAACGGATTTTCATGAAATTTTGACAGCATATTCGTATTTATATTCACAGCAACATTTTATTTTTAAATTTTCAAAAATGATTACCCTAAGTGTCCACCTAATGAAGATTTTCATAAATATGTATGTGTGTGTTTCAAAAATGATTACCCTAAGTGTCCTACCTAATGAAGATTTTCATAAATATGTATGTATGTGTGTGTGTGTGTTTACATGTGAGTACGTATTGCTGTTGAAGTAGATGAAGAGGGTTTGATGATGGTGAGAAACCTACGCGGCGGAAATTGTCAAAATGTCGTTTTGTGTGTTTGTAGGCCTACTTATTGTTGAAGCAGTACATTTATTTAGCAGCAATTTTGCTTATTTCTGGTTATATATTTTGATATTACGGATTCATTAAGTGCTATCTTAGAGTGGCCATTTCCCATGTTTTATTATTAGATAACACTTTTATAGTTTTTTACAGCTGTTGGTTGGTATTAATTTATAATAGTACCTATATATTATTTACTTGTATATTTTTTAAGGTTTTGCAAATGTTTGTTAATTGCATTAAGACATTTTTAAGACGGTAGAGTGTGAGTAAATAATGTACCACTATGTAGATACGTTTATAAAGTTAGTCTGTTATCATTCGATTTATGTAATTAGATTGTTAAGGGGTGAAATGAGGGAGGTTATATACTCACCCTTTTAACCCCTTAAGGAATGGGGCAGATTCATCTTGTACACCCACGTCTGTAATGCATACATTGAGCGCACGCCATCTCTCATACAAACGTTCCTAAATTGACTTCTAACCCCCATGAATATAAGCAGTACAACCAAAGACATTTGAGATCCGTCAACTTCTCATCGTATAAGCAATATTCCTCCCCTTTTGTGTATACGTATAATTTACAAATTTATCTGTGTGTCTGTTTATGTGTGTGGGTGTATTTGTGTGTGGGTGTATTTGTGTGTAGGTACGTAAATGTTAAGTATTAGAAAGATGAAAAGTTTTTGTGTGCGCTTCGTATTTTCCCCTTCATTTTTCACGAAATGAAAATATGAAATGAGAAATCTGGTTCTATTATTCATAACTTTTTTTAACCGAAGTAAGAAAAGTACACGTAAGCATTAAATCAAAATCCGTGATTTATTCTTTGCTTCTCCAGTTATTTTACACATGACCTAGTGTTTAAATAGTCATAAAATTAACCTAAATTCTAATTTTCCAATCTATTTTTTTCTTTCTCATGCTCTATTTGAAATGGTAAGAAAAGTTATGTTTTCATGGCGATTTTTCTAAATTGAGTTTTTGCTGGAAGTAGGCCTACATTTTCAGGTTTCCTCAGCTCAAAAGACATCTATTTACTGATTGCTCTTTGTGTGTCTGTGTAAACAAAATAACTCATAAACGAAAAATCCTTAAGTTGAAATTTGGAACTTAAGTTAAATACCATGAGGGGAGCCGACGCAAATATTTTCATCAAAATTTTTAGTTGTTGTTTAGGTCATCTGCCGAAAGGCTGGTTTGAACCTCTAGAGGTTCAAAGTACTAAGTAAAACGAGAAGTGAGGTGGTTTACAATTGCCTTCCTCACTGAGTACAATAGTAGCTAATGCTTATCAGCATGCCAGGCCCTCCGAAAAGCATCTACTTTGCACCCTGAAAATGAACCCTCACTTCATTCACCACAGGGTCTGGCTGTATAATGAAACTCATTACTTTCAGAGGAGATAACTCTAACTAGTGTCATTTACACCTTTACCTCTTTTGTTCTTAAATAGTCCAATCAAATAATTGGCTGACCATGTGATACGAAACAGAACTATTTTGTTTGCCCTGGAACTAGCAGATCGAGTGCAAATAATTTAACACCCCACCTGCCTGTTATGGGCATATTAGAATTTTTAGTAATATAGTAATTAGAATTTTGAGTAATATGGCTAAAAATTTATTATAAAATTAGATAAAGAAATATGTCGTTAGAACACAGTCTTCTATCTCACTTTGTCCTATGATAGTAGGCCTAATTGTAACATTTTTATTTAAGATTTGTAATCTGCTATACAAAATACTTAGTACAAAATACAACAATTACTAAATTTGATAGCAAATGGTTCCTAAACGAGACTTGGAGCTTGCATTCATCGCTACATTCCTACAATTTGCCCTTTCAAGAAAATCCCTTGGCCAGATGCGTTTTAATTGCCTATGCCTGATATCCATTTGCCTGGTACCTGATTTACCTGGTATACGTTTGGTACTACCTGATATCGTCTGGTTTCCCTGGTATACGTTTGATAGCTGATATCACCTTAGTGTAGACTATATATTTTGTACGAGAGGGTTAGCATGTAATTTAAATTTGTCGTGCATCGTCTTATACAGTTGTTTCGCGAAGTTAAGTATGGTATCTGTAATTCTTTCTGTGGCATTAGATTTGTGACATAAAAAAGGCATTAAGTTATCGCACATAAAATCTTGTTTTGTATTGTTTGTATACGTTTCGTGTGTAAAGGTTTAGCGGATCCTTAAATTTGAACACCATAATATGTCCAGATTGGTCTTATGTCTTGTAAATTGTTAATCTAAATGGTAGGGTTATGTTTAATTTAGAATAACTGTAGTTTAGGTCGTCAGCCGAAAGGCTGGTTTGAACATGTAGAGGTTTTAGTAAGTAAAACGAGGATTGAAGTAGTTTATTATTGCCTGCCTCACTAAATGGACAAGTACGCTTATCAGCATGGTGGGCCCTCTGAAAAGCACATATTTTCCTCTGCATATGACACCTTCACTACATTCACCACAGGATCTGGCTGTATAATGAAATTCATTACTTTCAGAGGAGATATCTCTGATTAGTGTCTTTTACACCTCTACCTCTTCTGTTCTTAAATTATTTAGTTGTTTAATTAGCTGACCATGTGATAAACAGAACTATTTATTTTAGCCCTGCAACGAACAGATTGAGTGTAAATAATTTGACGCTTCACCTGTCTGTTATGGGCAGATAGAACAATTATCGAGTTACATTTCAGTTGATAGAAACGTGTTTTAAGTTTGTGAACTGTGTGCTCACTATAAGTTCTCTAAATATTTAGTAGCCTACATTATGACTTTTTAATCGTGTAAAAACTTTATTGGTACTGTTAAGCAGGTTGAGAGACAGGAAATTTGGATGATGGTTGAATTTTTCTTCAAATTTATTTTATGTTATTTGTTTTATAATTATTTTAAAGTCAGCTTAGATATGAAATGTGTTGGGCTTGCCGCAAAATGTTTGATTGGAAACGTAGTATTCAAATGTGCATATTACATGTTACTTTTACAAAATAATTTTTTATTCTTGACAAAGGTGACTGTTTCCTAGCTAACCAGTGTAATTTACGTGACGTAAGCTTAAGATTTTTTTGTTATCTATAGACCTACTAATATTATAAAGACAAAGCGTGTTTTTTTTTGTAAAGGCTAATTTCCAAAACTACTGGACGGATTTTAATGACATTTACACAGCATATTCGTATTTATATTCACAGCAACATTTTATTTTAAAATTTTCAAAAAGGATTACCCTAAGGGCCTTAATGAAGATTTTCATAAATATGTATGTGTGTGTGTGTGTGTGTGTGTGTACATGTGAGTAGGGGCCTACGTATTGCTGTTGAAGTAGGTGAAGGAGGTTTGATGTGGTTGAGAGACGTACGCGGGGGAAATTATAAAAACGTCGTGCGTGTGTAAGTTGGAGTACACAGTCGATCTAGTGGCTACACAATTTCTGTTACATAGCATATTTCTTTAAAAAATTGATTACACATGTTTCACGTGCAAAGCCGCGTAGGGCATGCTAGTTATTTTATGTTTCCTTGTGAAGCGACGATCTGTACGGAGTCCTAAGTATTCTACTTTTTTGTCTTCTGGTAGTATAATATTATTTAAAGTTACCGGTGGAGACTCATTTTTCCGAAGATTGAATGTGATATGTATTGATTTGTTTTCGTCGACTTTTATTTTCCACTTCATTTCCCCGGCTATTCTTTCTATTCATGAACACCCAATAATTAGGTAAATTTTCACAAGAATTCCTTACGCATCTTTTGAGAAATCAAATAACGATTGACAATCTGAAAGTTGTGAATGTTCATTTATCTTCTCAGTAGTAGCCTACCTAAAACTTAATTAAGGTAGGCCTATCTTAAGTTTAGTTTTATATTTTCAAAAAATATCGATGTAGGTGGATCAAATCTGCTAAAAAATATTTTATTAAATAAAAATGTAGGAAAGTATAGTTTAAACTGTCTTTCAGATCCTACGTAGGCCTATATCACATTACCCATGATTTTGCTATTGGTAAGTACAGTATATATTATCTACTGCGGATGATAGGCGTACACTTCTTAGGATCATGATAGTAGGTTTAATTGAATTTAAAAATCTTCTACTTCGTATAGTACGCATTACTGTAATGTTGCAAAACCCATCTTTTCCTTGGTCTCCCGACATATCTGGGTTCAATAGATTTACGTATCGTCTCACATTGTTGTGTTATTAATTTATTATTCCTTTTGTTCAAAACGTTGGTATATTCAGAGAAAATATTTTCAATATGGAATAGGCCTATCTTGGGTGACGTCATTCTTTTACTTCTCAATCCTCATGAAAATATTTTAATTGTTTTAAGTAATCAGCGGAAAGGCTGGTTTGAACCTCTAGAGGTTTTCTAAGTAAAATGAGGAGTTTATCACTGCCTTCCTCACTGAGTTGAAAAGTATGACTAATCAGCATGCCAGGCCCTCTGAAAAATAAATATAGTATTCCACCCTGCAAATGACACCTTCACTTCATTCACCACAGGGTCTGGCTGTATAATCAAATTCATTACTTACAGAGGGGATAACTCTGATTAGTGTCTTTTTATACCTCAACCTTTTCTGTTATTAAATACTTCAGTCATATAATTGGCTGACCATATGATGAAAGAGATCTATTTTTTGTAGCTCTGAAACAGATTGAGTGCAAATATGCACTCCACCTATCTGTTATGGGTAGACAAAAATATTAACTGATCGTAAGAACTTCATATCTGCAGAAATTCATATGGCAGGCGTTATTCTTCTGCGTCAAAGCAAAACTTTCTTTTTATAACATTTAAACGGTACATTCTTTCTTGTTTTATATCGCTATATCTAACAATAGGCTAATTACTTAAAACGTGTAATGGTAAACCCATAATGGTCTTTGAATCGTTGACAAATTGATATGAAATATTATCATTATTATTATTTCTACATTACTCACGGAGATTAAAGTTTAGATCAAATGTACGGTAAATATTTGATTTAGTAGAGAAGAGGGTTTGTAGGTGGAAGATCTATGAAGCTGACGGTTGGAAGTTCGTCGATGTTTACCGTTGAGATTGCCCGAGCGATGGAGAAAGAGAGAGAATGACTGATAAACCTTTTCCTTCTCCTCCTCCTCCTCCTACTTCGCTTTCCTCCATCGATGTACTGTACAAACTGCTCTTTGAACCAAACCAATATCTGGTAAACAAACACTCCCTCTACCACTACTACAACTCCAGTTTACTCCCTACAGTTTCAGTAAAAAGTAGTTTAGTTTCATTGGATATGGTAGTTACAAGTGATGTTTTTTTTCCTTGATTGTAATTTACTTCCTTCGGGATTAGTGTTACATTCATAAATCCTTTTACAGTTTTTGAACTTATCAAAAATATTACATTATTATTTATCTATAAGTCTAAATACATTAAAAATCAGTGGTGTTTCGTCTGTATCAATGTTTTATTTATTTGGGTATGTTTAATGAGATTAATTAACTTTTTAAGCGGAATATTACTACTTTGTAATGTACCCCATCTTCTTAAATTCTCATTTAATAATTCCTCTTTTGTGTTTAGATATCCAAGCCTAACGTAAGAAAAATAAAAAAAATCAGTAGACCTACATATATCGAAATTATCTCCGCAAAACTGTTTCCACGAGTCATGTTCATCATCAAAAACAAATCTGATTAGTTTCTGTTATGTTGAGGTAAAGATTGATGAAATTAGAAGTGTTTCTAAAAAGGAAACTTTACGAATTCTGCGATTTTTGAGCCTCTCACTTCATGTGATTCAGTAAACAAATCAAAAGTAAAGGGAAATGTATTGTAACGTCTACGCCTAGGTTTGTTCGGAATCTGAGTGTAATAAATCATAAACAGACTTCCTTAAACTTATAATAGTAACTATTTATTGACACAAATTAATAATTACTATTAATTATTAAACTTATATTTCTAACAAATTACAATCTAGTTACTTAAATCAAATTAATTACAAAAATTCAAAGCTTAAACTAACGAACAATAGCGATAATTTATAATTACCTCTTACCTACAACCGAATACAGTACACCACGTAAATTTTTTCTTAACGTACAATGCAAACAATTTATTCACTCCAATAGCACTCCGTATGACAACTTGAACTGACTGAATTCAATTCACTGACCAACAAAAGGAGCTAACTCTCTTTTACACCCTATTAGGATTCAAGAACGGAATAGAAGACGAGGTCGTAAACAAATGATAGAAATACAAAGGGTTTCTTACGATTACTGGTAACAATAATTAAAAGTAGATGGTACGAGAAAGAACGAAATAAATAATTCTGAGAAATGTTGTAAATAATCATGAAATGGTATACACAAATTCAAAGATTAGAAAACACTAGAAATTGTATTAAACTTAATCACAAAAAAATACAAGAAATGATAAGAAGAGCTGATTAAATGATACACCACCACTACATCCCTTCACACATAACTACTCACATAACAATACTTTCTTTTCATACTATAGGATACCAGGTCTCACCTAATTATCTCACCTCAACTATTTCTAGAATTATTTTACCATGATACATTGCCTTCTTCTTCTTAAAGTGCCTATCCGTTACGAATGTTGGTAAACATCATTGAAATTCTATCTTTGTCTACAGCAATACGAAATAGTTGTGAGGAGATTTTGTTGAACCAGGTCGTAAGATTTTTTACCCACGATATCTTTCTTCTTCCAAGGCCTCTTTGTCCGAAGATCTACCCCTGCAAAATAGCCTGAAGCAAAGTATAGCTGGCTTCGTTCCCCATAATATGACCCAGTGCTTCGATAGTTGCCAAAACCTCTAATCCTTTCTCAACCTTCGCAGAACTTCGGCGTTGGTCACTCGTGCCATCCAGGGAATTTAAGAATTTTTCAATACTACCACATTTCGAACGCATGCAATTTTTTTGTGATGACCTCGTTTAAAATTCAAGACTCTTACCACGAGAATCCAAGACTCCCCCATAAAAGAGGACAGATAAGACACAGAATCCGTTTAAATGTGTGACACTCATCCGTTTAAATGTGTGTCGAGCTTTCCTCATGCGGGACTTTATTTCTTACTCTAAAGTGATTAGGCTATACACAGCCTAATTTAAAAGGTACAAGCAAGGAACTTTAAGCAATTCAAACTGCTTAAATAATGGTCCGCCTGAAGTTAGTTGGTTTGCTCCTACCACACTTCTAACTTAATTTAGCCTCTTCTAAAATTTAAAACTTTTTTCATATTAGACCTACCCCGTGAAGAACTATAACCCACACTAATTATAGAATACTGAATATGAGTTAGAATTAGATAATAAGCTGATATTAACAATGGTGGAACACTGATAATTCACTAGCTTAGGGGACCCGGTATGGAAAAAATTGAAAATTTTCACATATCCGGCTTTTTACATATTATTAAAATTCAGAGTTTTCTGCATCCAACGATGTATAATTTGTTGGGGGTTTTTTGCAATTTTTTATTTCCCAAAATAAATAATTAAAAACATGTTGAATCATTACATTTTTTGAGATGTTTGCGTAAACATCTCTACTTTTTTAATAACAGGCCCACCGGATTGGTCTAGAGATGAAGCGTCGCCGCGAGTCAGGTGTTTAACAGCTGACTTTCGGAGACGAGGGTTCCTGGTTCAAATCCTCGTAAACGTACTAACTTTTATACGGATTTGAATACTAGACAGTGGTTACCGGTGTACTTTGATGGTTGGGATACAATTAACCACACTCTTTTAGCAATGGTCGGCCTGGGTCTGTACAAGAACACCTCCTTACACTTCATTTACACGATACACATCACATCTATCTCTTTGGGTCATAGAATGCTTATTGTTCTGAATTGAACAGATTGCAACGCACACACATATTAGACAATTTTTTTTTAATGACAAAAGATAAATTTATAGTGTTTTTATTTCACACGATATTTCTGTAATGATAGGTATAAAGGTCTTAACTTGAAAATAGTCATTTTTCAGGAAAAGCAAATGAAAATTTGAGACTATAATTTATATATTTTTTATTATTTAAGGATAGTTTTTGCAATTGTGTCTTCCAAAAATTGTTTTTATAATTTGTTATACATTTCTTTTGTTTTCTACTTAACAACGAAAATAAAAGTTCCGTTTACGTCTACACTGTGGCCCTTTTTTCGAGGGGCAATTCACGACTTAAGACCTTTACCATTTACAGTGTAACTTAACACCTTTTGACCTGGTAAATTCTTACTATAGTTACTTAAGTCACGAGTTTGCCTTTGGTTTCTTGTCATTTCGACCATTTCAATTTGATTTTTTTTCAGTTGATCTCAGCAATTTATATTGGTGAAATAATAAACTACTATTGGTATAAAGGTTAACTCAACTCTTAAGTTGACAAAAGGTCTTACCCTTTTGTACAACTAAACAAGACTGAGAAACTAAATAAACTACTCTTGGTATAAAGGTCTTAAATCAACTTAAGACCTTTTGTACAACTAAAAGAGACTGAGAAACTAAATCTAAAGGTATCATTTACAATTAAGACTTTTATAACATTACGCGGAGAAAATTTTTATAAAGCCAGTCAACATAATTCACTTCAGGAGTTAGCTACACTTCAGCCCTTTGCACAAATTGAAAGAGAAAATGTTTCTGAACAAGGTAGTACACTTAACTCAAAATCGACAATTTTTGACTTATGACCTTTATACCTATCACTAAAGATTTATGTTTTAAAACTTTAAGGTGGCATCAGACCAGCTGTGAATGTAATATATTGAATTCTGTGTAAGCCAATAATAAAATCTAACTGGTCGTCGTGTTTATAACCTTACATTCTCTTTTTTTCTTTTTTTTTAATTCATAATATGTGTACGTTGCAATCTGTTCAATTCAGAACAATAAGCATCCCAATGACCCAATGAGATGAGGATATATGTGTGGCGTGTAAATGAGGTGTAGTCTTGTACAGACCCAAGTTGACCACTCCTGAGAGAGTAAGGTTAATTGAACCCCAACCATCAAAGTACACCGATAACAACTGTCTAGTTGTTACCGGTGTACTTTTATGGTTGGGGTTCTATTAACCATACTCTCTCATTCATTCTCATATTCTCTCATACATTCTCTTTAAGTTTATCTTGTTTCTCGTAAATAGTAAATAATTTTTGACGCATAGGCTAATGAACATTTTCTCAGTCAACTGTGAATGGATTTTAATAAAATGTTGCCCAGCCTTTTATACCATAATACCCTATAGATGTACTCAGTTAAAATATAGATGTACATAATATAGATGTACAGTAAAATATTGTGTTTGAATATTTATTATTTACTTCAATAGGCAAAAAGTTATGATTTTCATAAGTGGTAATTACAAAAAAAATTTGTTATCTTCTTAACAATATATCTAGATATTACTAACTCATTGGATATATAATAGCTTGAAAAGTAACCACAAAAAATTAACAGGATAACTCTAATAGTTTTGAGAATTTTTTTTTTACTTTCTCTTGCTTATATATATGAATATATAGGAAGGAAAGTATTGTTTTCAGGTCGATTTTTCGAAATCGAGTTTTCACCGGAACTATACGTTTTCAGACCCCCTGAACCCAAAAAACATGTTTTTAGCGATTGGTCTGTGTGTGTGTGTGTGTGTGTGTGTGTGTGTGTGTGTGTGTGCGCGCGCGCGCGTGCGTGTGTGTGTGTGTGTTCAAAAAAACTCAAGAACGGAACATTATACGAACTTGAAACTTGAAACTTAGGTTATATACCACTACCGGACCCGACACGAAAATTTTCATCAAAATCGGTCAACCGGAAGTAGTAGTTAATTCGAGTAATTTTCCACTTTTTTGCGATTTTCTCAAAAACTGGTCCTACGATTTTTTTAAAAATCGCCTGGTTTACTCAATTTTTTATTAGCTACAAGGTAGGGTAGGCGCCATGTTTGCTGAAATTCTTGGTGAGGCTGTTTTTACGTAAAGAAATTGTTTTTTTAAGATTGCCGCTTTAATATAAATTTAAGCGCAAAAATTTATATAATAAAAGTTGTAGAGTATTTAAAAACCTACAACTTTTATTTCAAACATATTTTTTTATAACGCTTAGTTTAGCGGTGATTAGTGATTTTCTGCTTTTTTTCTCACGAAAACGTGTGAAAAATCGATTTTTTTCAGATTTCGGCCTTAGTATGCATTTTACGACAAAAGTGTATATAATTAAATTTATAGGAAATTAAAAGATCTACAACTTTTATTTAGAGCATTTTTCTCTATAGAGCCTAGTTTAGCGTGAAAGAGTGATTTTTCGTATTTTTAAGCTAAACTGCGGTTATCATTTTGCGTTTTTCACTCATTTTTTAAATTAGGTTATGTTATTAAAGTTAGTTTTTTGTTTATTTCTAATGTTTTATTACTAATGTTAGGTTTATTGTAAATTTTTGCATTGGCAAGAGAAAGTTGTATGAGTGTTTCACACCAGATTTTTTTAATTTAACATTACGGAGATAGGAATTCCGGGTCCACTTTAAGTCTAGGAATAATTTAGTCTAGGTATTAGGAATAATCGATTATTTCACGGTCAATAGATTATTCTTGAACTGGAATAATTTTTATGATTTGAGAAGATAATTCTGCAAGTGAACTAACTGTTATTCACACTTTTTTTCTTTTGAACCCCTCCCTAGAATAAACAGAGTGGATGAGTGTGCGTGCGTGCATTTGTAAGTAAATAAACGGTGGTCCATCCTTTCTATAACCCGAGTCCATTCTATTCTTACAGATCGTATTTTGTAGGCCTATAACAAGATTTCTATCCAACCATCCATTTGAGAGGTCCTTTCACAAAAACAAACATACTGAGTGAGAGACGGAAAGTTTTTATCCTACTTAACATCGATCCTCCTTCTCCTCTTCAATATAAATCTCACGAGTGGTAGTAGGTCTAGAAGGTCTTCTGCAGGACTGTAGGCCTACATAGGGCCTATATGACACGACAGTCAATAATAAAATACGTTATGTAGCCTACAGCTGTCCTCTACGAAAATTCTCAAATTATTTATTAGCCATTACGTAATTGCTTATATTAAAGATTATATTATTATTATTTTCCTATAACAGATAGGTGGAGTGTCAAATTATTTACACCCAATCTGTTCGTTGCGGAGCTAAAATAAATAGTTCAGTTACTTATCACATGGTCAGCCAATTAAATGACTGAATCATTTTAGAACAGAAGAGGTAGCGTTGTAAAAGACATTAATCAGAGTTATCTCCTCAGAACGTAATGAATTTCATTATACAGCTAGACCCTGTGGTGAATGAAGTGAAAGTGTCATTTGCAGAGTGGAAAATATGTGTTTTTCAGAGGGCCCGGCATGCTGATAAGCATACTTTTTCACTCAGTGAGGAAGGCAATGGTAAACCACCTCACTCCTCATTTTACTTAGTAAAATCTCTACAAGTTCAAACCAGCCTTTCGGCTGATGACCTAAACAACACATTATTATTATAGCCTAACCATCAAGGATTAGGCATAAGCCTATTCCGAACTCACAAAAAATTCTACACATATAAACAAACACGAGATATTCCACCCCGCACAACATTTCAACTACTGCCATCTTCTTCGAGGTCTTCCCACCTCCCTTCTTCCAACTGGAAAATATTCCGTAACTTTGAAGGGTATTATCTCCTCTGGCATCCGTTCCAATTGTTGCCTCCATTGATTTCGGTACTCCCCCACTTTATCTTCAGACTAAATACACCCAACTCAGATCGAATTTTCTCGTTAATTATTAGATCCAGCCTCGAGCAGCCCTTCACCCTTCTTAAAAACCTCTTATTATTATTATTATTAGCGTATTCTCCCTTAAAGGAAGGCGATAAGCAAACTGAATCATTTTTTCTTCTTGTTCTTTTTGTCCACCCAGTACTCTCGCATCCGTTTTGAGAAAGCCCGTTTCCTTTCTTCTGACCACTTTGGCCTGTGCTGCTTCTGCTTTGGCTGCTCTGGCTCTATCTCCCACTTGTCCACCTTGTTCCTAAATATTTTCCTATCTGCGATGTCTGTTATTTTCGCTTTCCTGAGATCTTTATAGATTTCACTTATCCACGGTGGCATTTTTTTGATAGACGTTGTATACTCCAATATTTTTCTTGTTAGCCTGTTTCCTGGTAACCGCTTAATGTGTCCAAAGAATTTCATACGTCTTTTTCTAATGTCAGCTTCCACATTTGAGAATTTTTCTACGGTCTGGTTTGGTTGTAATTTGAACCCGGTTTCCGTTTGCCTAGCACCAAGGATCTTTCGGATTATTTTCCTTTCTTCTTTTTTTATGTCTTCCAGCTCGTGTTTCTTATTTAATGTTAGTGTCTCACTTGCATACAGGAAAGCGGGTTTGATAACTGTGTTGTAGTGGCGGATCTTGGTGTTTCTTGACATCGACTTCTTGTTACATAAGTTCTGTATCATCCCCAGTGCTCTTTTGGTCTTTTGTAGCCTGTTAACCTGCGATATCTCCTCTGCTCCTGTGGGCTCTATAAATTCACCTAGATACTTGAAGTGTGGCTTTCTGTTAATTATACCATATTTTGTGTTCAATGTTTCAATATTGATTCTATTGCCAATAAACTCAGTCTTTTCAAAAGAAATTTGGAGCCCCACTTTTTCCGCACACTCTTTTAGTGTCTCAATCTGCTTGACCGCTGTCTGTTCATCTTCAGCTACTATTGCCAAGTCATCTGCAAACGCGAGGTAAGGTATGTGTAACTTAGAGGGAGGGGACTGTAAGCAATTTAAGCTCCTTAAATAGTGGCCTGCATGAGGTTATTTCTGAGGGTGCCTTGGATAACTTTAAGAAATTTCAGATTGTTTGCTGGCGTCACAAGAACTAAAATAGTTCCAATTAAAAGTTGTATAGCTACAGCAAATGATATAAACGGAATGGTCGATTTCTTTCACAAAAATACCAAAATTCCGGGAAAGTAATACAAAATACTGTGAATATTACGTTATGTTTATGTTATCTTATGTGTTTTATGTTCTTCGTGTCTGTGTGGTATGTGTTGGGCTCGGCAGCTGACTGTTTTTCTGGTAAAAGAGAAAAAATTGACAATGATAAGAGTATTAATGGTGCAGTAGGCCCTATACCAAGGCAATATTCTATGGCTGTTCTACTGTACCACCTCGCATCCTTGCAACCAGGCACAGTAGTGGGTGGAAACGGTGGGGTGTAGGAAAGTTTTTTTTTGCGCCCTGGAGACTCCATGAGGAGTATAGGACATGTCGTCAGATACAACACCTGAAATACATATAAGAATCATACAATGTATCACTACTATCAACAAAGAAATTCTTGTACGCTATAAAAAGTTTCACCGATCAAGTAATTTTTTAATTTTTTTAAAGGAATTCAAATCCTCACAACACTTTAAAGATTGGGGTAATTTATTTATGAATTTTCTCCCTGCATAAGTAGGTTTTTGTTCAAACAATTTTGTGAAGTGATTAGCCACATAATAATCATTCCTGTTTCTCGTGTTATGATTGTGAACATTGAAATTCTGCATAAAATTATTTTGCCTAACATACATAATCACCTCAAAAATGTAGAGGGAGGGGACTGTAAGCAATTTAAGCTCCTTAAATAGTGGCCTGCATGAGGTTAGCTGGTTAGCTCCCACCATAGGGCCTACACCTAATAGCTTTCTTTTGAATTTTAAAAACCCTATTCATATTACTTTGTTATTAAAAAAATATATTTATATTTAGTTATTAAAAAAATAAAAATGTTACAAAAACCTATACATATTAGTTTGGGGTGGGAGCCCCCCCAAATAAAAAATAAAAAACAAATTATTGTTTGTATTAAGGATTTTCAAGTACGTGATATAGGCTACAACAGCTTTATCCACGAGAAGTTCTTGTTGAGGCATTAAAAAAAACCTTCCTTCCAAAAACTCATCGCTACAATACCCGAAACAAGCACTTTGTTCCACTCCACAGAGTTTCCATAAAAATTTACCAAAGGCAATCAAGTTATCTAATCTTTAAAATCTTATGCCTACTGATATCAGAAACCTGGCGAACATCATGAAGTGTATAAAGGTAATCAGTCTATCGTTGCTTATCCAAGATAGACACAAGAACCACCGGATGTTGACTCCTGACGGGAAGCTCTCATTAAGTCTACCCTAGAACATGGCTGTACCATAGTTGGGTAGGTTGATTTCCTCCGCATCATAATTATCAATTCATGTAAATAATAATTGCATTAATAATAAAAGTAATTATGTAATATGTTTCTTTTGTTTTTGGGTTATGTAAATGTTAAATGAGAAATAAATGTATTTATTATTACAGTACAACTTTTATTCCAAACATTTTTTTCTACAGAGCTTAAATTAGCGTCAATTAGTGATTTTTTTATATTCTCATTGAAATCGGTAAAAAATGGTACTATAAAATTACGGCCTTAGTATACATTTTACGACAAAAATGTACATTATTATAAAAGTTATAAAAAATTAAAACAATACAACTTTTATTTCAAGCATTTATTGTACAGAGTTTAGATTAGCATCAATTAGTGATTTTCAGTATGTTTACATTCTACAAAGGTTGAATTCATTTTGTGTCATTCAGTCATGATTAAATTTAGGTTTAGTTATTATTTATTTTGGCAAAATAAATTAGTGTGAGTGTTTTACTCCAGATTTTTTTTATTTTGTTGTGACTTAAATCTAAAAAGGAATTGTTATTGCGTATAATTGATTTCGTATTATTTTTCTATACAGAAATTAGTAGTAATATTGCAAACCGTCATAGTTTCTAGTCTCCAAAATAAAATAAATATTAAAGCAATGTGTTATTATTACTATTATTATTAAGTGTATTATTATTTTTACAGAACGTGACAGAGAAGTAAAAGCTAAATCATTTCTATTTGTTAAGGCATGACAGAGGTAACTGCAAACAGGCTTGGTTATGTCTAATATATACCATTCATAGTAGTGCTACTGTTTACACATCTCAAATAAACATCATTTGCTCATTTAGAAACGGTCATTCATTTCGTTTGTTATGTACATTTAAATATTCGTTTACACAAGTAATTTGCTTTCTCAATGCAGTAAATTCTATTTGTACACGCACGAACATATGTTTTTAATAAGATGTTTATCCAGTATGTATGAACTACATTATTTTTCATTCAGGTTTTTTAAAATGTAGTATTTAACTTAAAACTCAGGGTCAGATGTGCCAGTCTGGTGGTAAAAGTTGAGTAACACCGGTTAAATATGTTGTTGTTTAGGTCATCAGCCAAAAGGCTGGTTTGAACCTTAGAGGTTTTACTAAGTAAAACGAGGAGTGAGGTGGTTTACCTTGCCTACCTCACTGAATGGAAAAGTACACTTATCAGCACGCCGGGCCCTCTGAAAAGCACATATTTTCCACTCTGCAAATGACACCTTCACTTCATTCACCACAGGGTCTGGCTGTATAATAAAATTCATTACTTTCAGAGGAGATAACTCTGATTAGTGTCTTTTACACCTCTACCTCTTCTGTTCTTAAATGATTCAGCCATTTAATTGGCTGACCATGTAATAAGAAACAGAACTATTTATTCTAGCCCTGCAACGAACAGATTGAGTGTAAATAATTTGACACTCCACCTGTCTGTTATGGGCAGACGGTTAAATATATGACTCGGTAAAGTGACCGTCTTGTTATTCCTACCATCTTGGTAGTCAACTGACTACCATGCATGAATATAAATTAAAGCCCCAATCAAATATCGACCCAGTATACGACAGAATAAATAAATAAATAAATAAACCTTATAGGCAAAAAATATATAGCTAAATTACATATTACAAGTCAAGTTTAATGTAACTAATTAATACAAATTAATTAAGATACAATTACAGTAGAACCTCAATAACTCGACAAACCGTGTAACTCGATAGTCCGACAAATCAGTCAGACAATCACAAAGCAGCTAGGCACCGAGTTGAGAAAGAAAAACAATCTTCAATCAAACAATTTTTCCAGAAAACTTAATTTTATTTAAATTTTTTAATACTTGAGACTTAATTTTTCAACCTTGTACTGTATTGTAGTAATTTTTTCAACTTTAATTGGCGCTTAAATTATTTTTTGTCTTAGGGGGCCTATATTTTTTGTGGTATGTGATGTAGTTTACCGTAAATATTGAACTAATTAGGGCCTACTAAACTTCTGTATTTAGCATTACTTAAAAAACTATATAAAAACGTAAACTATATTCTTTGTAGATACAATAAGTATATAATGCATTTAAGTATAACTCACGTCTAATGTAGGCCTATGTCCATTTATTAAAACCCAACCAAAATTCTCATGTTCTGGATAAGTCTCAGGGTCTGTAAAGTGTCAAGGTAGTGAGGTTCTACTGTACCTGTCGTGGACAGGTAAGTTAATTGTTTTGATTCTTAATGACAGTATTCTAATGTTAGTCAAGTTTGTTTTTAGCCAAAGTTTTGTAATTAATTTAATTTATTGTATTTAATTGTGTTTTGTCAGCAGGCTATCTTTTACTGGTTTTTAGTAGGCCTACTAATACAAAAATAAATTTTACTGGTTAACTTACATTTAACAGTTATTCTGAAACATGATAAATAAATGAACAAATACTTTTTTAATATTTATGACGAACAGATATTTAACATAGGCTAATAATAATAATAATAATAATTATTATTATTATTATTATTATTATTATTTATTTATTTATTTATTTAGATTGTTTAGACCCATTCAGGATCACATAAAGTCAATTATGAACTGTTGCCGCCATTCCTCTTGTTTCTCCAGTACTCCTTCATAAATTCGCGGTGTCTAACACGACGTTCATCCGTCCATTTTGCCCTAGGTCTCTTCGGCTTACCCTCTGATGCAACTTCCCAGGTGTGAATTTTATGCCTGAAGGTTTCACGGTCTTTGAGGTCTGAAGGTGTGATATTTGCAACTCTTAGATCGGATTGCACTTGCTTGATCCAGACGGTTGTAATTTTGAGTTTCTGTGAGTGCATCAGAATCTTCTTTATAAGCCGAGAGTCATCCAGTCTCATTATATGACCATAAAATCTCAGCCGTCGTTTACGGAAATCAACTTCAATGTTTAAATATTTTTCCGTCACTGTGTGTGATTGTAGACGATATCCTTCATCTGTGAGTTTTGGGCCAAGAATTTTCCGAATGATTTTTCTCTCAGCTTTCTTAATATTCTCAAGATCCCCTTTAAAGTTGAGGTTCAAGGTCTCACTGGCATAAAGAGACTCAGGTTTAATGACAGTCGTGTAGTGTCGAATTTTGGTGTTTATGCTCATACATTTTTTGTTGTAGATGTTTGCAACTTTTCCATATGCTCTACGCATTTTCAGTTCACGTGTTTTTTGTGCTAGCCTTTCTGTACCTGTGGGTTCAATGATTTCACCTAGGTATTTAAAGTGATCCACCTTCTTTATGGTGCCATACTTCGTAACTAAATTCCGCGAACTAATGTGTTTTGTGGTCATGAATTCAGTTTTGGTGAACGATATTTGCAGTCCAACTTTTTCCGCACATTCTTTAAGGATCTCAATCTGGTGGATTGCCGTTTGCTCATCTTCAGAGAGAATTGCCAGATCATCAGCAAAGGACACATCATCATCAACGTCACATCAGCATGTGACGTTGATATTATCCTGTTGCCTACCTAGCTTGATGGGTTTCCATATGTTGTTTTTTTTCTAATTCTTTCTTCCATTCTTTAATGACTTTATCAAGAACAATGTTAAATAATAATGGAGAGAGTCCATCGCCCTGCCGAACACCCGTTTTGATGGAGAAAGGCTGAGATATTTCGCCAGCAAATTTGACTTTGGAGGTCGTGTCAGTCAGTGTCTGTTGGATGAGTCGGCTCGTTTTTGGGTCCAAATTGTTCTCTGCCAGTATAATAAAGAGAGATTGCCTGTCAATGGAATCATATGCTTTACGGAAGTCAACAAATGTGCATATTGTTGGAAGATTTCTAATTGCTCGAAGTTTCAGTGTGGACTTGAGGTTGAAAATTTGTTCAATGCCTGATCTGTGCGGTCTGAATCCAGCTTGATATTCACCAATAAGGGGCTCAATCTGTTCTTGTGTGCGTTGTAGGAGACAAGCAGAGAGAATCTTATAAGGGACAGGAAGAATAGAGATTCCTCTATAATTATTCACATCAGATTTATCTCCTTTTTTGTGAAGAGGATGAATGAGGGCACATTTCCATTCATCTGGTAATTTGTCAGTTTGCCAGATTTTCTGAATTATTTGAGTAATCTCTTGTAGTGACTGCGGTCCCAAACTTTTTAGCAACTCTGCAATAATTCCATCCTCTCCTGACGTTTTCCCATTCTTGAGTCTTTTGATATGTTGGTGGATTTCTTCTTGTGTTGGTGGATCAGTATTGGGTTTAGTATGCTCTGGAACAGTGTATTCAAATCGCTCAAGTGGTTCAGGGCAATTGAGAAGTTCAGAAAAGTAGCACGCTAGTTCTTTACAATTATCTTGATTGGTAAGTGCAAGTCTTCCATCTTTTTTCCTGAAAGTCAAATTTTGTGCTGAGTAACCTTTAATTGTGTTTGCAAAAGTTCTGTAAAAGTTTCGGCTATTGTAATTTCTGAAATTTACTTCAATCGTTTGAAGTTGTTCATTGACATAGTTGCGTTTAGTTCTCCTGATGGTTCTACTTGCCTGTTTACGGATATCAAGGAAGTGTTGTAAGGTTTCCGGGGACTTCTGACTGTTGTACTTTTGAAATGCAAGACGGCGCTCACCGATAGCCTGATCACAATTGGAATTCCACCAGGGATGCTTTGTTTTCCTTCTAAGTGGGATCAGCTCTTTTGCTTTTGTTATAATTTTGTTGCGGAAGTCAGTCCAGTTGTTAGCAGGTTCCCTATCCCATTCTTCTGTAATATTTGTTTCTTGAATCTTAGATATATCAAATTTTTGTATGTGAGTTTTTTTGTGTTGAACTCTTCTTGGAGAGAATTTTATTTTGACTCTTGTGAGATAGTGGTCCGAATCAATGTTTGCCCCTCGTCGAACCTGAATATCATGGATGATCCTGCAGTGAGCATGAGAGATGGCCACATGATCGATCTGGTACTCACCAAGATGTTGAATGGGGGATCGCCATGTTTTCTGTTTGTGTGCAGGTTTTCTGAAATGAGTAGACATCACTTTAAGGTTGAATTGTTGGCATATGTCAATCAGATGTGTACCAGGTGTTTGTATTCTGGTGTGCAGAATTTTTGCCAATTATCTTCCGATGTACCTTTTCTTTGCCAAGTTGAGCATTGAAGTCTCCCAACAGTATTTTCACATCATCCTGGTGAATTCTGCTCATGATCTCCTCAAGTCTCCCCCAAAATCTCTCAACGGCTTCAGGATTCTTCTTGTTATCAATGTTAGTGGGGGCATGTGCATTGATAAGTGTATACTTTTTATTAGCACTCTGGATGCGCATTGTCATAAGTCTATTGTTAACAGGAGTGACATCTTTAACAGAGTTCATGATGGATTTATGTACAAGAAAAGCCATTCCAAAGATTGGTGCACCGTTTGCAACCGTCCGTTGTGTTTCACTTTTAAAAATGCGGTAATTTCCATAGTCCACAGTCTCACTGTCAGTCAGTCGTGTCTCTTGAAGAGCAAGGATGCAAATTTTCTGCTGGTCAATCTCTTGTGTGAGGTTATACAGTTTTCCAGTTTGGATTAATGTATTGATGTTCAGTGTTCCTATAAATGTTTTCTGTTTGTAGGGAAGTTTATCAGAGACCTCTGATACTCTCTGTTGTGCTCGCCTGGACTCCCCAGAATCCGAAAGTCCAGTTGCCGCCTGTTGACGGGTGGATTGAGTACCACCTGGGGTAGAGTTGTAATTACTTGCACAGTTCATATTTACTTGTATTTAGGTAGTGTGGCCTGACAAGTGTCAGGACCAAATAGGACCAGAGGTTGTTGAGGCCTTTGGAACATGGTATTTTCAGCCGCACCTCTGGTGAACAGACGCTGACCTACAAGCCGCTTGATGCAAGGCAGACGCTGTAGGATTTCTTTTGTTGGTTTTTGTCAACCCTGGGTATTTTATATCCCCAGTACCCCCTCCGAAGAGGTGAGCGTATCCCATCGCCAGGGGCGGCGCCCGATAGCAGGTCCAACAACAGCCACGGGATTATTATTATAATTATTATTATTATTATTATTATTATTATTATTATTATTATTATTATTATAATTATTATTATTATTATAATTATTATTATTATTATTATTATTATTATTATTATTATTATTATTATTATTATTATTATTACCTATTATTATTATTATTGCTAAAAACAAGTAGGTACAATGAATCTTATCCTATCTTATTTCCTAATACCCGCATAGGTCTAGCCTGTGCGTGGGTATGAGTTGATTTGTTTTATTTATTCTATTATAATAATAGCTTTTTATATCTACGCTAAATTTACATAAAAGAAAAGAAACAAAAATTTACAAAAAAACACGCAACAAAATTTTCTAACGTAAATACACAAAAAAAGAATAATAGTAGTCTATAAAAAATAAATTAAAAATAAAAATAAAATGTTATGTAATGGCAATGGATGAAGCAGACTTTCGATGACAATGTTAACAAAAAATGTTTAGCTGACACAAGAGGAAGAGCAATTAGTTTGAATATATGTATAGAACTAATTAAATCCTCAGACTGCCCTCTCCCTAAATTAATCAGCCAGTTGGTTACTTTTCTTTTGTATATTTGAGGAGTTACATCAGTCTTTCGGATAGCCTCTGGTAAATTAAGGTAGACTATATGATTGAGGCTATATAATGTGCTGCAGTGCCGTTAACGGTTTTATGCAATCTAGGGGCTCAAGCCCCTATTTAACATAATGATTCTCTACATTTATTGGCGACAGGAATTTAAAATAATTTGTGACTGAAATATAATTACTCGTTAATTAAAAAAATATATATGAACTATATTTCTTAACCCTAATGTGTGTATATTGCAATCTGTTCAATTTAGAACAATAAGAACAATAACAATAAGATTTATTTTCGTATCTATTATTTCCGGTCAACCCCATAACAGGTAGGTGGAGTGTTAAATTAATTGCACTCGATCTGCTAGTTCCAGGGCTACAAAAAATAATTCTGTTTCTTATCACATGGTCAGCCGATTATATAACTGAGCTAATTTAAGAATAGAAAAGGTAAAGGTGTAAAATACACTAATCAGAGTTATCTCCTCTGAGAGTAATGAATTTCATTATACACAGCTAGACTCTGTGGTAAAAGAAGTGAAAGTATCATCAGTAGGGTGAAAAGTATGTGTTTTGTGAAGGGCCCGGCATGCTGATAAGCACACTTTCCACTCAGTGAAGAAGGCAATGGTAAACCACCTCACTCCTAGTGTTACTTAGTAAAGCCTCTAGAGGTTCAAATCAATCTTTCGGCTGTTGACCTAAACAATAAGCAACCCCATTACCCAATGGGATGAGGATGATAAGTATGACGTGTAGTCTTGTACAGACTAAGGCCGACCACTTCTCAAGACGACAACTTTACTATTAGATCAACCCGGTGGGTTTAAAAAATAATTATTTGTTTTTAAAATTGGTCCGTGAGTTATAAATATTCAGTGGTAGGCCTATTTATTTTAAAACCGTCATCTAGGTAGCTCTAAACACTTAAAACATTCCTTTTTGATTAGAACTAGGACCTACTGTTGATACAAAAATAAACCGGGATATTTATTATGATAGTAATAAAAGAAATGCCATTTAATATTTATATTCTATTTCTTGAATAATATTTGTTTAGGTGAAAAAGGTGACAGCAGTTATTTTTGTATAGAGGAAGAAGAACATCCAATATTGTATGGTCCTATGGCATGTGACGTGTATGTCGACCCGTCTTGTTTTTTCTTCATTCCATCGCGGGAAGAATTCTTTCGTGAAAAGGAACCTCAAACGATGAGCAAAGTAAACGCGACATGACTGTACCTCCTTTCACTATGGCTTCCCCAATTCACCACACTATGTGCTAACTAAACAAACAACAGGTTGATCGAAAGTAGGTTCTGTAAGAGATCTAAAAATGTCTTTCATAAAAAGATTTATAACTCAGATAAGTATTTCAATTATTGATTTATTTTATTTTTTATTTTTTTTACTTTATTTAAAGATGCATCCATTACTTCCTCATTAGTGAATTCAGTGGGTTAAGGAGCAACCGGTAGGATTTTTTTAACTTCTATGAATACTTACTATTTACGAAAATCCCTTCATGAGATGACGTGACCTGTCTCATGGCTGGTTGTAATTTTTAAAAAGCCTTACCTTTGACATATGGCAAAAAACATTAGTGATTTCTTTATCAACTCTAAGAGGAATTGAATGACACTATTTTTGTTTCTAAATTCCGACTTCGATTTCTTGATTTCCGGTTTTGGTCATTTCCGGTCGAAACCGGAACTTCAAACCCAATCTAGGCCAACCAACTTTTTGTGTAGATTACGAATCCGAAAACCGTTTGTTACTGTTTCTTGTAGCTTCTGACATCTGGATGTGACGGACGGACATAACAAAATGATAGATGACAATTTTAAAAATGGCCACCAATCAGATAAACTATCTAACAATAAGTAAATTTTGTAAAATGAGAAAATAAATCTTGATGGAGATTGCGCCCACTAGTGTAACTCCAATTTAAAAATCAACTGTAATGTTGCTGATCAGATAAATTTTCAATTTGTTTATTAATAATTTAAGTTAAATCAAAAATTTAGAAATGATTGCCGGTTAATTAAAAAATTAAAAGAAATAAAAATTTTATCGGCAATATCGTCGCTCTTAATTTTGTTTGTAGCTTACGGTAAATTTTGAAACGTTTCAGTGTTAGTGGTCACAATAACCAAAAGGTTAAATTCCAAAGAGTTTTGATGACGTTCAAGTCTGTCTTGGTATTTTTTGTTTCGTTGTATTTTTTCTAAAACAGTGTTTATATGTAGGCCTAAGTCATGGTGAATTACGTCATTGGTTATGAACCAAGGGCAGTCAGTAAATTATTCAAGATCTTTAAATATAGACGCTGCAAGCTGGCAATGTTAGAAGAGCTTACTGATTTCCACAGTTAAATTCCCTATCCATCCACAGTTATATGCTATTTATCCTGGTTTTATTATTGTTTTGTAAATAGACTAAGCAATTTATTGGCCAGGGAAAGACGTAACATATCTAGCAACCAATATAGTTGACGTAATTTAACGTCCAACTTTTTACATTTCGTCCAGATGTGTTTTTTCATGTAAGTCTATTGAAAATTAATGTTCCCTTGTAGATCACAGCCAAATTTCTGACTAACAACTTCTGAAGTTTGTAACCCACTTATACACGTGTCGTCCAAAGAGTTGTAACAAGAGTTTCTATTGGCTCACGCCAACACCAGTGGGAGGTACCAATATTTTAAATACATGATAATTTAACTGAAGAGATTCGGTGGAGGTCAGATCAAGATCAATTTCAGTTAGAGTTCAGTTAAGTTTAGTTCGAGATCAGTTTAGTTACTTTTCGTTTAGATGAAGATATAATTGGTGGACACCTCCGTAGCGTAGTGGTTAGCGTATGGCCTGTCACGTGGAGGTCTCGGGTTCGAATCCCGGCCAGGGTCTGGAAATTTTTACGTGTCAAATCCTACAGTTACATAATCCACAAACCCCACCGGGTTGGTCTAGAGGTAAAGTCGTCGCCAAAATCAGCTGTTTCGGAGACGACGGTTCCTGGATCAAATCCTAGTAAAGGTAGTTACTTTTATACGGATCTGAATGCTAGACGGTGGCTACCGGTGTACTTTGATGGTTGGGGTTCAATTAACCATACTCTCTCAGGAATGGTCGACCTGAGTCTGTACAAGACTACACCTCATTTACACATCATACACATCATCCTCATCATCTCATTGGGACATGGGGTTTTGCTTATTGTTCTGAATTGAACAGATTGCAACGTACACAAACTAGGGATTACAATAATCCACCGTAGTCACTAATGACCAAGCAGTTTATGCGACTTTAAATAAATAAATAAAGAAAAGTTATAGGCTAATTGGTAGGCTAATTATTTCTGTGAGAGTTAACGCTTTTAAGTTCAGCATTTTTTATCATTTTTATAACATAGGTTTACACATTGGAATTCACAGATTCATTAGGTTTTTTATCAATAGGCTATGTAGGTATATATAACTTATATAAATTTTTAAATTAATTTGTTTTTTTCTATGTAAATGTAGGTTATTTTTAATCATTTGTTTATTTTTTTAAATTAAATATCATTAAAATATTAGGGTATATGGTGTAACATTATTTTAAATACAGCCAAATCTACAGGATATACTATATTCTTAAGTAGAATATTGAGTAGATAAGGGTTTCTTTTATGTCATGATTGAAGAAACCCCCCAATGGGGGAACTTTGTAGATGCAAGTCATGTGGTGTCTTGTCACTTTAAAATAAGTCTGTATAGGATGTCTTCGTTTCAGTCAGCGAGTGTCGTTAGAATTGTCTAACAGTGAAATGGCTAGGTGATTTATTATGTGTGATTCTAGTCATCTTTGGTATTTTGTACTGTATTTGTTGATTTCTTGTTTTACTGTAAGAATGTGTTAATCTCTGTGTAATAAGTTGTTCGTCATGTACCGAGGTAATGCTGTGACTGTCCTGAGTAGTTTTAATTGGAACCTTTGCAGGGTTTGAAAGTTGGAATGGCTTGCCGAGCCCCATAATTGAATTCCATACGTCCAATATGTTATAATAAGTACAACTAAATATTTGTTTTATTTCATTATTCTACACTACATGAAAATTTCCATCGCTTCTCATTATTCGCTCGGATCCATGACTTTGGAGTAGCCTAATAATTTATAATATTTTAATTTCATTTGTGATTTGTAAGTGTTTTAATTTTTTAACGTACCGGTAACATATTTTCCATTCCATTATGGGAAGTTAATAAGTGTATTAATTATTTATGTTATAGATTACCTCGTAAAAACAAACAAACAAAATAACTAATATTACTTCTTTATCGGCATAATAGTAGTATATGAGGTGTGGCTATTAAATAACGAGACTGACGTTGTAAACAATTTTATTATTATTTTAGGCCTATACATAATCACTTATTGTCACCTTCAATATACACTCCTTCTCTACCCCTACAACGCTCCATGCAAATTTTCCATTGTTGCAAACAGTGCTGGAAGTCATCTTCTGTCAGCTTCTTCAGAACACGTGCCGCTTCCCTTTTACAGCTTCCACAGACCAAATCTTGTCCCTTTTCATGCAGATTTCACCTTAGGGAACAGGTAGAAGTAACGTTGTGCAAGATCTGGTAAATAAGGTGGATGTTCTAACACTGAGATGCTGTACTTGGCTAGAAACCTCTTGACATATAACGCGGAATGAGCTGGCGCATTGTCTTGGTGGAGAACTAATGACTTGTCCTTCCACATTTCGGAGCGTTTTTTCCTTACTCTTTGACAAAGTTTGGAAAGTACCACAAGGTAGTAGTATTATTAATTGTTTGAGCTTCAGGAACCCAGTGAAGGTTCACAATCCCGTGGATATAAAAAAACAATCATCATTGCTTTAAATTTTGACTTACTCATTCGCGCTTTTTTGGCTCTCGGTGAAGTTCGGCTCTTCCAGTGCACGGATTGGCGCTTCGTTTCCGGATCATAAGTAAAAAACCACGTTTCATCACATTTTATTATCATCTAGGTACCTGTTCCCTAAGGTGAAATCTGCATTAAAAGGGACAAGATTTGAGTCTGTGGAAGCTGTAAAAGAGGAAGCGGCACGTGTCCTGAAGGAGCTGACAGAAGATAACTTCCAGCACTGTTTCCAACAATGGAAAATTCGCATGGAGCGTTGTAGGGATAGAGAAGGAGTGTATATTGAAGGTGACAATAAGTGATAATGTATAAAATTAAAATTAAATTTTTTTCAATGTCAGTCTCTTTATTTAATATCCACACCTCGTAGATAAAGAGATATCATATTTAGACCTTATAGAATTTACTTTTATGTTTGTCCTGAAGGCAGATTTTACCCTCCTTTAAAGTGAGTACTGTATACATTTTGTGAGTATTCTTCTGATACGTTTAGCGTCTGTAAATTATCCATTACTATTGACTTACTTTAAAACAATAAAAAAATCAATTGCATTTAAACCTATCCAAAAAGCATTAGATTATTCTTACTCGTTGTTTAAAGATTTTCTTATCGGTAAGTGACCGATTCCAGCTGGATTGGAATTAAAAAGGCGTAGGGAGTAAACGTGAAGGGATACGGAGTTAAAAAGAAATAAGGAAGAAGTGAAATAAAGGCTGGCAACGGATGGATTTCGCACGTTTCTGGGCCGAGTTTTAAATAAACATTGAACAAAGTGACTGGACGGGGCACTTGAGAATAATAGTGCCTGGCTGTTGCTATGGTAACAACGCACTCTACGGCCCTTGTTTAGACAGCCAGCCTTGCCTCCACCCACCCCCCGCATTACAATCGATATAGTATTGCTTCTGTGTGATTGCTCTATCTTGAAGGTAGTAGTGTATAGGTGGGTTTATAGGTGCCTATGTACTTTTTTAACACCTCCTATGTGTAGCAAGTTGAGGTTGAGTTCGAAATTTTATTGCTGTTAATTTTTTAAAAATTTAGATTTTGTAAATGATTTTAATCAACTATGATTATGATATTTGTATTAACCAGGCGATGGATGTTTGCCTGTGTGGTTAAATATTATACTGAAAAGTATGATATATTTTTACTTTCTCTTGCCTATATGAATATGTAGGAAGGAAAGTATTGTTTTCATGTCGATTTTTCGAAATCGAGTTTTCACCGGATCTATACGTTTTCAGACCCCCTGAACCCAAAAACATGATTTTAGCGATTGGTCTGTGTGTGTGTGTGTCTGTGAGTGTGTGTGTCTGTGAGTGTGTGTCTGTGTGTCTGTGTGTGTGTGTGTGTGTGTGTGTGTGTGTGTGTGTGTGTGTGTGTGTGTGTGTGTGTGTGTGTGTGTGTGTGTGTGTGTGTGTGTGTACACAAAATATCTCAAGAACGGAACATTGTACGAACTTGAAACGTGAAACTTAAGTTACATACCACTACCGGACCCGACATGAACATTTTCATCAAAATCGGTCAACCGAAAGTAGTAGTTTAGTCGTGTAATTTTTCACTTTTTTGCAATTTTCTCAAAAACTGGTCATACGATTTTTTTTAAAATCACCTCATTTACTCAATTTTTTATTCTCTACAAGATAGGGTAGGCGCCATGTTTGCTGAAATTCTGGGTGAAGCTGTTTTCACGTAAAAACATTTTCTTTTTAAGATTGCGGCTTTAATATGCATTTTAGCGCAAAACGTTATATAATAAAAGTTGTAGAAAATGTAAAATTCTACAACTTTTATTTCAAAAATTTTTTTGTATAACGCTTAGTTTAGCGGTAATTAGCAATTTTCTGTTTTTTCTCACGAAAACGTGTGAAAAATCGATTTTTTTTAAGATTTCGGCCTTAGAATGCATTTACGACAAAAGTGTGTATAATAAAATTTGTAGAAATTAAAAGATCTACAACTTTTATTTAAAGCTTTTTTTTGTACAGTGCCTAGTTTAGCGTGTAGGAGCGATTTTCCGTATTTTTAAGCCAAACTGAGGTCGATTTTAATTTTGCGTATTTCACTAATGTTTTTTGAGGTTAGTTTTTGTTTATTTCTAATATTTTATTACTAATGTTAGGTTTATTGTTAATTATTTGCATTGGCAAGAGAAAGTTGTGTGAGTGTTTCACACCAGATTGTTTTATTGGTGAGATCATGAAATTAATAAAAAGCGGACAAAAGTTTTTTTATTGTTAAGTCTTTACTAACATTCTAATATTTCTTCGGTGGTGCTTACTTTTAAGGATAACGCTAAATAAAAATTTTATTTTAATAAGACAGTAATTATTAGTGTTTCTGTTATTTTTTTTTTAACGTCGCATCAACTACTGTGGTCAACTGACTCGGACTGGTCCGAATTATCCAGCGGTCTGAATCATCGGGGTCCGAATTAGCAAGATGTTAAAATATAGTAAAATTCGGTAATAACGAAATTCAAGGGACCGGCATTATTTGTTGGTTATATCCGAATGAGCATATACGCAGCCTATTTAGTAGCCTATTCTACTGCATTATCTTACGTGCCTAGCCAATCACCGGAATAACAAATAGGCCTATTAATCTAAATACCAAATTTAAGTAAAACATCATGAATAAAAATCTTTTACACTAACTCCGCGGCCGAACAGCTAGCGACGTTTAGTCGTCAGCTGTTCTAGACATAAAAGGGTTCGATTCCCGTTAGGTCTGGGCTGAGGCAATCAAGATAATACTGCAATTTACCGATAACTCCCCAACGTACAATGTAGAGAAAAACACAAAGTAGTCATTAATGACCGATGTTGATGGGACTTCAAAAAAAACCATTTTAAGTAGCCTACGCGATCCACCGGGTTGGTCTAGAGGTAAAGTCGTCGCCGTGAGTCAGCTGTTTATCAACTGATTTTCGGATACTAAGGTTCCTGGTTCAAATCCTAATAAAGGTTGTTACTTTTATACGGATATGAATACTAGACATTCGTTACCGGTGTACTTTGATGGTTGGGGTTTAATTAACCATACCCTCTCAGGATGGTCGGCCTGAGTCTGTACAAGACTGCATCTCATTTACACGTCATACACGTCATCCTCATCTCATTGGGTTATGGGGTTGCTATTGTTCTAAATTGAACCGATTGCAACGTGCACATATAGGAATAGACTAATAATAATAAAGTAGCCTATGCGACCCATCAGGTTGGTCTAGAGGTAAAGTCGTTGCCGTGAGTCAGCTGTTTAACAGCTGATTTTGGAGACTAAGGTTCCTGGTTCAAATCCTAGTAAAGGTAGTTACTTTTATACGGATTTCAATACTAGACAGTGGTTGCCGGTGTACTTTGATGGTTGGGGTTTAATTAACCATACCCTCTCAGGATGGTCGGCCTGAGTCTGTACAAGACTGCATCTCATTTACACGTCATACACGTCATCCTCATCTCATTGGGTCATAGGGTTGCTTATTGTTCTAAATTGAACCGATTGCAACGTGCACATATAGGAATAATAATATATTAGTAATGCGACCCACCGGGTTGGTCTAGAGGTAAAATCGTCGCCATGAGTCAGCTGTTTAACAGCTGATTTTGGAGATGAAGGTTCCTGGTTCAAATCCTAGTAAAGGTAGTTACTTTTATACGGATTTCAATACTAGACAGTGGTTGCCGGTGTACTTTGATGGTTGGGGTTCAATTAACCATAATCTCTAAGGAATGGTCGACCTGAGTCTGTACAAGACTACACCTCATTTACACGTCATACACATCATCCTAATCTCATTGGGTCATGGGGTTGCTTATTGTTCTAAATTGAACCGATTGCAACGTGCACATATAGGAATAATAATATATTAGTAATGCGACCCACCGGGTTGGTCTAGAGGTAAAGTCGTTGCCGTGAGTCAGCTGTTTAACAGCTGATTTTGGAGACTAAGGTTCCTGGTTCAAATCCTAGTAAAGGTAGTTACTTTTATACGGATTTCAATACTAGACAGTGGTTGCCGGTGTACTTTGATGGTTGGGGTTCAATTAACCATAATCTCTCAGGAATGGTCGACCTGAGTCTGTACAAGACTACACCTCATTTACACGTCATACACATCATCCTAATCTCATTGGGTCATGGGGTTGCTTATTGTTCTAAATTGAACCGATTGCAACGTGCACATATAGGAATAATAATATATTAGTAATGCGACCCACCGGGTTGGTCTAGAGGTAAAGTCGTCGCCATGAGTCAGCTGTTTAACAGCTGATTTTGGAGATGAAGGTTCCTGGTTCAAATCCTAGTAAAGGTAGTTACTTTTATACGGATTTCAATACTAGACAGTGGTTGCCGGTGTACTTTGATGGTTGGGGTTCAATTAATAATGCTCTCTCAAGAATGGTCAACCTGGGTCTGTACAAGACTACACCTCATTTATACGTCATACATATCATCCTCATCTCATTGGGTCATGGGGTTGCTTATTGTTCTGAATTGAACAGGTTGCAACGTACACATACTAGGAATTAAAAAAGAAGTAGCCTGTGCAGAGTAGGCATAGTCTACGTAGACCTAACAAAAATCCGTGATGAGGTGATTCTCGAAATTAAACACTAAACTTCACATCATGTGATACAGTGTTACTTTATTTAAATATAGATTCCACAAATAACTTATGTACATACAATGAACAAATTAAATGAACAAAGAAAACAAAATTTAATGCAATTATTGAAAACAAATTGTCTATTATATTAATAAAACTGTTTGTTTCTCATTACCCAGAGAATTTATTTGTCTATTATTATTATTATTAGTCGTAAAGCTCCCGAAGTGGAAGACGCTAAGTAAATCTGGTTTGTTTTTGGGATTTCCTGTCCTTTTTATCCGCCCACCAGTTTTTCATTCTTTGTGAGAATTCAGCTTTTCTCTGTTCACTCCACTTTGTTCCGGTTCTTGGAGCTTTTGTCTCTGGTTTAACCTCCCATTTTTTAACTTTTGTTCTAAAATTGTCTCTTATGAGAATTTCTTCTTTGGTGATTTTGGCCAATTCTAAATCTTTTTTAACACTTTGTATCCATTCCCCCCCATTAATAAGTAATGATACATTTTACCATTCTCTTTGTGAGTCTATTGTCAGGAAGCCTCATAATGTGGCCATAAAATAGAAGGCGTCTTTTCCTCATGTCTGTCTCTATGTTGGAATATTCTTCAATTTTCGACGTTCTCTGTAATCTGTACCCGTTTTCGGTCCATCTAGGTCCAAGAATTTTCCTAATTATTTTTCTTTCTTCCTTCTTTAAGCTTTCCATGTCTGTTTTCCTGTTAAGTGTCAAGGTCTCACTATTATTATTATTTTTATTATTATTATTTCAAGGAAGGTGGCTCGTTCGTTATGATCGGATTCTATTTTCGTTATATAAGACTTTAAAATGTGTTAACACGTAAAACCAACCAAATTTTCTATATTTATAGGTTATTACCGAATTTTCGTTACAACCGACCTAGTTATAACCGAATTTTACTGTACTAATAAAATCAATTTTAGATTTAAGTAATAAAATTATAGCACATAACGTAAAAAGTTACCCAAATAATTTTAATGATGAAGAAGAATAGAACTTACCTACATTTGTGAATAAATTTGACAAGATGTCAAATATTATATTAAAAATATGCATCAATTATTAAAATAGGCTACCAATTTATAATAATATTGCGTAAAGAAGAAAACTGAAATATTGTACGTTAAGCTGTCATAACTCTAAACGGACTGACAAACAGGAGCATTGGTTTGAAAGGGAGCGGGTCGCGTGTCACCGCACACATTACCAGTGTCACAAACAAACTGCCGGTCACCCCATCCAAATATAATACATCCCGATGTCCATGTTAAATTCTATACGAGGCTCAATGTCATTTGCATTTTTGACGGTTTTCAATACCACGCTCTTCTAACAAATTATGAACTACCGTGCCAAACTTTATCATTATTATTCACTTGGACCGTAACGAATCACTCCATTGAAATCCGTAATGGTTCTTATAAGTGTTTGTAAAAGAAAACTAATAAGAATTAATATATATCGAACCTATATAATAATTCAACCCCTATCAAAATCAACCCTCAATTTCTAACAATTAATTCTCCTGCATTTACACTATATTTTAATCCCTCCTCCTCTTCCTCCTCCTCCTACACTATATATGTAAACAAATCTAACATTTGACAGGACTTAATATGCGTTTGTCATTCATGTCATAACCTACAAAGCTAATACTTTACTGACATTTTCAATATACTCTTAATAAATTCGTTGTGTACTTGTTAGATTCGGCTGTACCGATTAATTTCTTAATATTTGTATTTTTTATTTATGTTTGTACGTCACACAGTATCCGTGAATTAGTAGTCCATTATTAAATAAACACGCGTGTTTGTGACATCATCATAATACATGTATTTCATAACTGCCAAAAGTTTTCTAAAAAATGTATAACTCCCTACGTACAAACCGCACTTACTTTCTTAGTTTTTTTAAGTGAATCTTTTCGTTGGTAAAAGAGGAAAGGGAAGACCGAAGAACCAGAACTTATAAGGCTTAATGATAGATATGAAATTCAATAAGTACTTAGATACTAAAAGAATGGTTACTGAAAGCAACTTGTAACCGACAACTGTTTTGTTATCTCGGTTTCTGTTGTTTTCTTATCTGTATATTACTTTTACTTTCTTGGTTTTCGTTTTCTTTGTATTGTTATTGTTTCTCTTTTCTCTACTACACTTTCTCTCTCGGCGGTGTTTGGCCTTTTACTTTCGCTTTTCCCCGTTGATCTACGTGATGTTGAGAAGTTATTTTTTTACGTAGATTATGAATAAATTAGATTTGTGAATTAATTTTTTTAAGGGGTGCCTGCCCTGAAATTTATTTTTCTCTACAATTAAGATACAATGTTTATCTTCCACGTAATGTGCATTTACTACTAACTTATTTGGCAATGAGCAAATCAAATATAGGCCTACATTTTTGAAAATTTTCATTCAGCCCTGTAAATAGGAGGGGAGAGGTGGAAAATACAGGTTTTTACTTCTTAGTCATCTTTCATTACAGTAGTTGGGTCTATACTGCATCTCTGGTGAAAATAATCCGATTGGCTCGACTCAAAAACAGTACGAAAGAAGAAATTTTGTTCTATACATTCTAGTATGTATCTTTATAAATATTTTTTATATTAATCAAATGATGAATTTTTATTTTATTTTACACTAATATTTTTAAAAACTATTTAATCTGATTAATTAATACATTTTTATAAAAGCAAATGATTTATGTGCATACTAGAATCCATAGAATAGATAGGCCTAATTCTGAACATTTTAAAAAAGACCCACAAGTTTAGCACAAGTAGGCTAGGCTACAACAAACTACCTTAAATAATAAATCATAATCATATAAAATGTATGATAGTATGTGGACGTATGATAGGTAGGCCTATGTAGGGCCTATGTGTGTGGACGTATGATAGGTCTATATTTCTTTTACGCCTTATTTTCCATTTTTTGGCTTCGAATTACGCTATCCAAGTGATGAAATTTGAATTAGCAGTTCTAGTTATGCAGTTCAAAAATTACGCAGTTCATGGTATGAAATTCAAATTTTGCAGTTCAAATTTTATGCAGTTCCAGTTCTTAAGTCAACGAATTGAATTACAAGAATTGGTTGAAACCTTTAGTTTTCAATAGCTGAACTATTGAGAATTTGATAATCAGCAGGTTAAAAAATCCCAATTTGTGTTAAAGAAAAATGTATATTTTGTAGCCTACAGTTTCTGAATATTAGCATCAAGAAAAACTTATAAATTTAAATTGGTATTATCTATTTCACACAAATCGTTTTGATCCAATTAAAATGTTTCTATTGTTAGATACCGTACAAAAATTTGTCCATTTAAAAAATATTGTTAACAAACAGATTCGTGTGGGGTTTACGAGAAAATAATACGGTTTTTTATTTGTTTTATTTTTGACAGTGATACAATGATGAATTCACAAAATATTTATTAATTTTGAGATGTCATCATAAAGGGGTAGATTGAACTTGCTAACGAACAGAGATATCGCCTCATTTTCAGTACTCTTGTGTTTAATTTTTTACTCATGTTTATTCATAGTTTGTTCATGGTAAACAAGACTTCGATGCCCCAGCGGGGGTTCACCGTCTATCCCATTCTTTACTACTGTGTCTTTGCTACGAGGTTCTGATGCATAAGTTGGAACGGTGAACGATGACGATATTGTAGTACTACGTACCATTTAAGTAGAGAAGAATATCCAGTCGGTATAAGCTTCGTCAGCATCTTTTTCCTTTTTCTTTTTTATTTACCTTCTCGTTTTATCTCATACATTTTTATATTTTTCTCCATTCTATGTGACGAGGCACTTTTATATTCCCCCTTTCGTTTTGCTTTATCAATCGTTCTCTCTTTACCTCCCTCCCCCCTCGTAAACAAACTACAGGGCTTAGAAATTCCCTTGCTCAATTCTCTTACGCTTCTGTTTCACATCGACTACCTTGTCGTACTTCTACACAGCATCTATACCTACATTTTATATTAGTCTACCTACTAAAAACGAATACATTACCTTAAAAAAAGAAATAAATACTAAAGAAATAATATACTAACTGAGGAAAACAAGAAAAAATGCATCTCTAAAACTATCATCAAATCATTTTTTTTTACTTCATTATCAACTTCGATTACGAAACGCCCAAAATTTCCGCAAGGTAAATGTAGAGTACCAAGTTAGTAGCCTACGTAACATGTGGATAAACTGTCATAAATGTCATCGTTCATCATAGATTAGGGTGTAATTGAGCCTGTTCCAACGTCCATTTCTTTCTCGGTCTCCCCACTCCTCTTGTACTCCTCGGTTCACTAAGTCATGCATTCAAAGGTAATCAATCGGTTCTGTGAAATTCTAAATAAATAATCTGTCCGTTATCCTTTATATAGGCTATATTTCGTGACGATCTCATTTAATGATTGAGTTCCATATCCCTCTCTTATCACCTCAATCCTGATGAGGTCTTGTTTCGTACATCCTTTAACATGTCTAAAGAACCTCATTTCTGCTGTAAGGATCTTTGACGTTTGTTTCTTGTTAAGCACCCAAAATGGCGGAATAAGAAAATAATATCGAAAATGAACAATAAATAATCTTGTGGATTAAACCACTTTTATAGGCTGATTGAAGAAAACTGCTGTTGATAGACCTACCTCGGCAATTTTTCAAAAACGCTTATGCCTCACTTTTGTTTCGTTGCTATCAGTGCATAGCTATTGATGGACGTCAGTTCTAATAAAGGTTAATGAACCAAATTGTGTTCATTAATAATTTATTACTTTCATATTTCTTTCATTTTATTACTTAAGTAACATTGTAACAAATCACCAATTTTAAATGGTTATGCAAATAAAATTACTTTCCCCCATTTTGTTTTGATTAATCATATATAAGCAAATGAAACTCGAAGGTACTTTCTTCACATATCTATTAATTATAACTGTAAAGTTTCCAGTCTGTTGAGTGTGCGATACGTCCGGCATAATAATTCAAAAAATATCAACCCCCTTCGTGGGACACCCGATATATTTATATCAGTATAATACGTATTTTTAATACAATTATGCACAGAAACATAGAGCTCCATCAGCATGTAAACATCGATTCTATACACTTCTCGAGTACTCAGATATGGTGCGCTGGCTCAAAATAGAAACCCTTTGAGTCAGTGTATAGTTATAGTGAAAAATAGTGTAGTTTATACTGTAGGGAGTAGTCTACTTATTGGGAACAGAACAATAGTTGACATTATAAACTGTTGGTTTTAAAAAATTTTGTTTTAGTAAATTAGGTTAGAAAAATATTACTTATTTGTCTCAGACTAGATGGTTTTAGTTAAAAAAAGACTATTCGAAAGCTAAGAGCTTTCTGAATAACATAGTTTTTAATATGTCATTACACCACAACTGGTGATTTGTTTATAGACCCATTTTTAATTTATGATAAAATTCTGAAACATCTAGAAATATTTGTGTAGCTACTTGTAGGTGTGAAATTTTTGCCTTTTTTCTTAAGTCACCTAAAAAACTCTGGTTGTTTTTTTAGACAGTCAAAATACAAGCTGTACTTAAAACTAGAAAATTTAGTAGATTAGTTATTCTGCTATTCTCTCTTTAATGAAGTTTGGCAGCCCCCTGCGGAAATACTTCTTTTTTTAATAATTTTATTATGTAAAAATTGTTCATTATTGTTAATTTTATAATAATTAACGATGTGTTAAATTTTATGTGTTAATTTTAAGTATAGGCAGTCATCTGGCGCGTCGAGGCTTCGAATGAATCAGCTTACTTATACTACGTACACCCGTCCCTCACCTAGTTTTACAGACTGTTAACAAATTTAATGTAGGCCTATATATTTTTCTAAATTTCATAGTAAAAGACGTTTATTATAAATACATTACAAAGCCAATGGGGAGTAATGTAATGTATTATAATTAATAATCAGTTATTAGTCTACTGTTATTATACAGTACGCCTAATAGGCTTATTAATAGGCACAGTTTATTTACAAATAATACTGGTTTTGACAGCAAATACTGTCAAGTGCTTACGCCTAACCAACGAATGAAACACACAGTAAAAATTGTCAACTAGTGTTCAATCTACTGTCTTCAGTGCGATCATTACGGTTAAAAAGTGTCGAGGTTTTTTTGACGTATGCGTACCGAATTTATAAAATACCAAATGTAGTGTTTGTTATTTTATTGTTTACTATTTTACGGTACCTACTAGTAATAATGGTACTAGTTGTACTAGAAAAAGAATCCTTTTTCTAATGTACTACTAAAAACTTTTAGCTATAATTATTTTTAGAAAACAAACAGTAAAAAATCTCGATGACATTCATAACAGTGCGTAACAGCGTTCTAGAAATATTGGCGAATATTAATAATTAATTAAAAATTAAAGCAGCGCTGTTTCAAAATTGTTACCGAAATTTTGTTAAGGTTATAAAGAGATTTATAAATTATAATTGGGTCTATATGAATATTATTGTATAAATGTACGCTTTATAGAAAACTGTATCGTGCATTTTGTTTTAGAGTCGGTAATTTTTTATTCACCTTGTAGGCTTATTATTACAGGCTAAACTCTCTGCGCGCCAAGTGAGACGCCCAATATCATAAGTGTAGTGTGATGAACGTTTGTTTAATAAAAGTCGTGTGTGTGGCTGTTAGACTTTATTCGTCTTGTTGTTTAGTAAATTTACGGCGAGGTAGTTGGAGTGTGATTCTAATTTTCTCTGTCATCGAGTACCGTATCTGGAAATTTCTTCTTTAGCTGTTGCAATAGTTTGGTTTCTATGACGTGTTCTGTTTGGTATGTACCAAGGTGAACCTTTGATTGAACGTGATACCTTTTTTTGAAACCGTTGCAGTCAATCGATATTGGAATCTTTGGTGGCCACTACAACTGTACTCCATAAGCCCGTACTGGTTTAAGCTTCATAGACAAGAAACTTGTTGTTCAGTGATAATTTTGAATTTCGTTCAATTAACCAGTAGTGTCATTTAAATGGTGCGTCTAGGTTAGTTTCTTTTAGACTGTTCCGATTGTTGGCGATTTAATTTTTAAGCTACACTCGTAGGCCTATGTAAACTTTATTTATATTTTTCAGAATTAAAATCCCATCCTAATACCTTTGGTTCTACGGACCATAACATGGACAACTATGACGTAATATAGTTTATAAATTTCTGTAGTACTATTATATATTTTTTGAACGTATGAATACATTGCATTACAATACTTTTATAATATCATTAAAAAACGTTTTTATTTACTGGTCGACCTACAAAACACAAAAACAGCTCAGGCCACTCGTAATGTCACTTATTACAAAATGTAGTAGGTATAATATAGGCTATATTCGAATTACAAAACTTTAATTACTTAATTACAAATAATTAAGACTGCAAAACAATTTATTCAGTCACAGTGACTGATGCTGAAAATAACTGCTGCAATTTTTATGCAATTATTTATGTTACAAATAGTTTATTTTTATTTTGTGGTAAATAAATGAGAGAATTTATTTTTATTAATATTAATAGAAATACAATAGAATAGACTTAAATTATTTTATTTACTATTTGTATTGTTGTAGGGTACTTATATTTTATTTATCAGATCTAGTTAAGTTATATTTTTAAGTGCTGTAGCAAAGTAATTTATAAAAAATCGACTGTACGGAGGTCCATACAGTCCTTTCTTCTTAACAAGTTCCTTCCAGCTTAACTTTCTAGCTAGAGTTGTCCTTAGACAAAAATACTTGACTATTTGTAGGTGAAAGGTGCTGCATTACCATTTTCTGATGTAAAAACAAATGTTTTAGTGTGTTTAATGTTTAGTGTGTTATCTCACGAGTATTTTTCGAAACATTTCAACCTTATGTTGTATTTTT
The DNA here is from genome assembly GCA_035578175.1 of Catonia carolina. Classification (NCBI taxonomy): domain Eukaryota; kingdom Metazoa; phylum Arthropoda; class Insecta; order Hemiptera; family Achilidae; genus Catonia; species Catonia carolina. Next base: position 21,053,905 of record JAQMRL010000003.1, on the reverse strand, counting down.
TAAACCTAAATGTAGGCAAATATAAAACGTAAGAGGCGAATAAAAAATATTTTATTCGTGATTTAATACAAAATAAATACATAATTTAATAATACAGTTATAAAAATTTATAAAAAGAGACAAACACAAATTGATAAATCTCCTAAATTTGGGAAGTCTGTTAAAAATTTCTAAAAATTTAAGTCGTATTTTGAATGTTTGTGAGATATATAGCCTAAATAAAAAATATTTTAGGGTAGTCTAAAACACCCTACATTCTTTAAACAATGAAATCTACTTAGGTTCTTCTGCTGATCCTCGCGTTTACGCTCGTTTTAATAATCTTCTGTTTTTAGACTTCGCCAGAGTTCCCCTTAAAAGCAATATAAGCATATAAACATTTTATTTGATGTACGTTTACTTAAGCTACAAAAGATTCTATTGAATCATGTCTCAGCATAAGATATCGGCCTTTATTAAACGTACTACATCTCGAAGGGTGTAAAAAGACAACACATGTATGTTCCAAACATGCATTAAGTCTATAATCAACAAAACGCATATTTAGGCCATAATTTTTTTTAAACAATCACAACATTGCCTATAAGTATAGGCCTACCGGGTCTCCCACGAAGATGTTGCTATTACTTTCTCTTGCCTATATGAATATGTAGGAAGGAAAGTAGTAAGTTATTATTTTTATGTCGATTTTTCAAAATCGAGTTTTCACCGGATCAAAACGTTTTCAGACTCCCTGAACCCAAAAAACATGTTTTTAGGGATTGGTCTGTGTAGGCCTATGTGCTTGTGTGTGAGTTTGTGTACAGAATACTATCTTAAGAACGGACATCGTACGAACTTGAAACTTAAAACTTAAGTTACATGCCACTACCGGACCCGACACGAACCTTGTCATCAAAATCGGTCAGAAGGAAGTAGTAAATAGTTTATTCGTGTCATTTTTCATTTTTTGCGATTTTCTCAAAAACTGGTCCTACGATGTTTTTAAAACTCGCCTGGTTTGCTAAATGTTTTGGCTCTACAAGATAGGGTAGGCGCCATGTTTGCTGAAATTCTTGGTAAAGCTGTTTTCACGTAAAAAAATTGTCTTTTTTTAAGATTTCGGCTTTAATAGGCTATGCATTTTAGCGCAAAAATTTATATAATTTACTATAAGAAAACTTGTAGAAAATTTAAAATCCTACAACTTTTATTTCAAACATTTTTTTGTATAACGCTTAGTTTAGCGGTTTATAACTAGCGATTCTCTGTTTTTTCTCACGGAAACTTGTGAAAAATCGATTTTTTTAAGATTTCGGCCTTAGTATGCATTTTACGACAAAAGTGTAGTCTATAATAATTAAATTTATAGGAAATTAAAAGATCTACAACGTTTATTTAAAGCATTTTTCTCTACAGAGACTAGTTTAGCGTGAAAGAGTGATTTTCCGTATTTTTAAGCCAAACAGGTAGATTTTCATTTTGCGTCTTTCACTCATGATTAAAATAAGGTTGTTTTTTGAGGTTAGTTCTTTGTTTATTTCTAATGTTTTATTACTAATGTTAGGTTATATTGGTCATTATTTGCATGGGCAAGAGAAAGTTGTGTGAGTGTTTTACACCAGATTTTCTCGAACTAATATACCGGACGTATCGCATACTCTACAGACTGGAAACTTTACAGTTCTAATAAATAGATATATAAAAAAGTAGGCCTACCCCCTCGAGTTTCATTTGCTTATGATTAGGCCTAATAAAACAAAATGGCTGAATAAGAAAATAATATATAGCCTATCAAAAATGATACTGTTGATACCTCGGCAATTTTTTAAAAACGCTTATGACTTATTTTTGTTTAGTTGCTATCAGTGCATAGCTATTGATGGACGTCAGTTCGAATAAAGGTTAATGAATCAAATTGTGTTCATTAATAATTTATTACTTAAGTAACATTGTAACAAATCACCAATTTGAAATGGTTGTGCAAATAAAATTACTTTCCGCCATTTTTTTTTTTTTTTTTTTTTTATTAATCAAAAGAAAATAAAACTCGAAGGTTCTTTTTCTATTTATTCTATCTATTTATTATAACTATAAAGTTTTCAGTCTGTAGAGTGGGTGATACGTCCGGCACACTAATTCAAAAATAGCAACCTCTTCATGTGACACCCGGTATAGGCTATTATGAATAATAATATAAAAACGTTGCTAGATTCAAAACTACAATAAGGTTTTCACGTTAATATAACGCGACGTATTAAGTGATCAACATTAACACTAGCTTATACGTTAAGCATTAAAAATATTTTTTGAGACCCAGGAACAAATCCTTTTTCTTAACATTCTAAATTTTCGAACATTGTTTTGATTATTTGGAAGCTTTTAATAGGCCTGCTAGCCAACATTTCTGTAAAATCTTCTAAGGGCGGTTGATGATAAAAGCGATTTACCAGAGTAGTAACTAATCTTCATTGATGGAGTTGGCACTCTTAAGAAAATGGTCACATTAAGGGGGGAGTCTACCCAGTTTTATCATTAAAAATTAAAAAATCTGGTGTGAAACACTCACACAACTTTCTCTTGCCAATGCAAATAATTAATAATAAACCTAACATTATTAATAAAATATTAGAAATAAACAAAAACTAACCTCAAAAACATAACCTTATATAATCCTACATTAAACAAACCTTATTATAATCATGAGTGAATGACGCAAAATGACAATCAAACTCAGTTTGGCTTAAAAATACGGAAAATCACGCTTTCACGCTAAACTAGGCTCTGTAGAGAAAAATGCTCTAAACAAAAGTTGTAGGTCTTTTAATTTTCTATAAATTTAATTATATACACTTTTGTCGTAAAATGCATACTAAGACCGAAATGTTAAAAAATTCGATTTTTCTCACGTTTTCGTGAGAAAAAAAACAGAAAATCGCAAATTACCGCTAAACTAAGCGTTATACAAAAAAATGTTTGAAATAAAAGTTGTAGAATTTTACATTCTCTACAACTTTTATTATATAACGTTTTGCGCTAAAATGCATATTAAAGCCGCAATCTTAAAAAGAAAATGTTTTTACGTAAAAACAGCCTCAAGCAGAATTTCAGCAAACATGGCGCCTACCCTATATTGTAGAGCATAAAAAATGTAGTAAACCAGTTGATTTTTAAAAAAATCGTAGGACTAGTTTTTGAGAAAATCGCAAAAAAGTGAAAAATTATACGAATAAACTACTACTTCCGGTTGACCGATTTTGATGAAAATGTTCGTGTCGGGTCCGGTAGTGATATGTAACTTAAGTTTCAAGTTTCAAGTTCGTACGATGTTCCGTTCTTGAGATATTCTGTTCACACATAGACACACACACAGACCAATCGCTAAAAACATGTTTTTTGGGTTCAGGGGGTCTGAAAACGTATAGATCCGGTGAAAACTCGATTTCGAAAAATCGACATGAAAACAATACTTTCCTTCCTATATAGGCCTATTCATATAGGCAAGAGAAAGTAAAAATAATCAAAAACTTTTTTTGGTTGATTATAAAACTTCAGAATTTTCTTAATCCATCTACAGTATATATTTTGTTTTTATGTACGATAACTAGAAATTTGTAAAACATTTTTTTACATAATCGGTGTTAAGTGTAAGTGTCATAAGTGAAACTTTACATTCAATTTTCTCGGCGTTGAAACTTATTATAGGAGTTTTTAAAAAATAAAAAAATAATGACCTTATCTGTATTTTTTTGGGGAAAATATTTTAAAAAATTATTTTTTCTTCATTGTAAAGTTCAATGTAAAAATGGAACCTTCAAAAAATTAGCATAATTTTCTGATTATTTTGACATAAAAACCAGGTCTGTACCTCTAAAATTAACTAAGTTATAAGCAAATAACGAAGATATGATTTCCCCCCTTCCACCCCTTAGGCCTACCTATATTTTGGGTTGTAGTGAACAAAATTAACATTTTTTTAAATGAAAAAATTTAAAATGTGAATGTTTATTCACTTGCAAAACAAACAGATTACTTATCTAAAGAGAATAAAAAAAACTTTTTTTGAGTAGACTCCTCCCTTAATTATTTTTTAAAATTTTGTGTTATGTTTTCAAAATTTTATTTATGTACTTGTAGGAGCTTCTGTCATCGCTGCAGTCCTGCTATAGTACATAAAATGAAAGATGAAGCCTGTGTTTAGAACCGCGTATCTCACAAAGTAAACAACATAAAAATTTCAGTTACGGATCGTTTTAAAGCGTTTTTTTATTTTATTCGTATAAAATACGAAACATGGGAATGTATTAGGCATTTTCTGATGATTTGGAAACAAAATAGAGACCCGTTTTTAGCACATTTTTCACTTAGTCCATGTTTCAGAACATGTATAGCCTACTTGGTTCACCGTAAGAAAGATATCTCAAGTAAACAAATAATGCCGCCCGCATTGGCGTAGTTGGTAACGTGCTCGCCTCTCATCATGCGGTCTTGGGTTCGAATCCCATTCAGGCATGGCATATTTTCATACGTTACAAAAAATCATTTCATCCTTCACCGTCTGCATTAGCAGTAATTGCAGAAGAGTCGGACGTTAAAAAAAATAATAATAATGACGTCACTGAGCATGCGCATTATTTAAATATGAGTACACGCTGATTAAAAAGTAACAACAAAATACACTCAAAAGTATTTAAGTGTAAAATACTTTTAAAAGTATTTTTAGTAGCCTATAAATGAACCTATGGCCTACGTCATATATCATGACTGATGTTTTAAGTATTGATCAATAAATGTATAAAAACGTTAGGCCTGTACTTTATTTCCATTATTTTTCAAAAATAAATGTGGTTACAAATTATACGTGTTACCTCTGATCTATATGACGAACAAGAGAACTTTAAAAGTACATTTTTATTTTAATGATTTGTCATCTAATATTAGTTTAGTCACTCGTTATTTCACAATTGAATTTGACGATGACTTATCCAAACCCATAAATCTCTCTCCACATTTTTGAGCAAGAACATGTCGTTATATTATAGGCCTACTACCAGTTCGCTTTTGACATCGTATTGTCTCGCATCGTTCTTATGTGCATTATAATTTATTATCAATTAGGAATTTAGTGTTGTAGTATTTTTTGTTTTTACTTTCTCTTGCCTATATGAATATATAGGAAGGAAAGTATTGTTTTCATGTCGATTTTTAGAAATCGAGTTTTCACCGGATCTATACGTTTTCAGACCCCCTGAATCCAAAAAACATGTTTTTAGCGATTGGTCTGTGTGTGTGTCTGTGTGTCTGTGTGTGTGTGTGTCTGTGTGTGTGTGTGTGTGTCTGTGTGTGTGTGTGTGTGTGTGTGAACAGAATATCTCAAGAACGGAACATCGTACGAACTTGAAACTTGAAACTTAAGTTACATACCACTACCGGACGCGACACGAACATTTTCATCAAAATCGGTCAACCGGAATAAATAAATAAATAGTTTATTCGTATAATTTTTCAGTTTTTTGCGATTTTCTCAAAAACTGGTCCTACGATTTTTTTTAAAATCGCCTATTTTACTCAATTTTTTATTCTCTACAAGATAGGGTAGGCGCCATGTCTGCTGAAATTCTCGGTGAGGCTGTTTTCACGTAAAAACGTTGTTTTTTTAAGATTACGGCTTTAATATAAATTTTAGCGCAAAAACGTATATAATAAAAGTTGTAGAGAATTTAAAAACCTACAACTTCTGTTTCAAACATTTTTTTGTATAACGCTTAGTTTAGCGGTAATTTGTGATTTTCTTTTTTTTTCTCACGAAAACGTGAGAAAAATCGATTTTTTTAACATTTCGGTCTTAGTATGCATTTTACGACAAAAGTGTATATAATAAAAGTTATAGAAAATTAAAAGATCTACAACTTTTGTTTAAAGAATTTTTCTCTACAGAGCCTAGTATAGCGTGAAAGTGTGATTTTCCGTTTTTTTTAAGCCAAATTGAGTTCGATTTTCATTTTGCGTCTTCCACTCATGATTAAAATAAGGTTATGTTTTTGAGGTTAGTTGTTATTTATTTTTAATATTTTATTAATAATGTTAGGTTTATTATTAATTATTTGCATTGGCAAGAGAAAGTTGTGTGAGTGTTTCACACCAGATTTTTTCATTTCTATTTATCGTTTAATTCTGCATATGGTTAAAAGCACGTATCAGTTATCATTGTGATGATATCATTAAAAGTGTTACATTTTTCTGACTCACCGCTTTATCATTATCTTTCTTACGATATCTTTCTTACGATATCTTTCTTACGATGAACCGAGTATAGCGCGAACAATTTTAAAAGGAAAAATGTGACGTTTTAAAGGAGTGTTCTAATTAATAGACTATCAACTGAAATTCAGCCTTTTATTACAAAGGATAAAAGAATTGAAACTGTTTTAAAAAAAATTGTTATTTTTGTTCCCGATGGACTAAAAATATGGCTGAAAAATCTGGTGTGAAACACTCACACGACTTTCTCTTGCCAATGCAAATAATTAAATAAGCTATAAACCTAACAATAGTAATAAAACATTAGAAATAAACAAAAACTAACCTCAAAAACATAGGCCTAACCTTATTTTAATCATGAGTGAAACACGCAAAATGAAAATAAACCTTAGTTTGGCTTTAAAATACGGAAGATCACTCTTTCACGCTAAACTAGGCACTGTAGAGAAAAATGCTATAAATAAAAGTTGTAGATCTTTTAATTTCCTATAAATGTAATTACATACACTTTTGTCATAAAATGCATACTAAGGCCGAAATCTTAAAAAAATTGATTTTTCACACGTTATCGTGAGAAAAAACAGAAAATTGCTAATTACCGCTAAACTAAGCGTTATACAAAAAAAATGTTTGAAATAAAGGTTGTAGAATTTTAAATTCTCTGCATTTTTTATTATATAAATTTTTGCGCTATAATACATAGGCCTATTAAAGCCGTAATCTTAAAAAAACACTTTTTTTACGTAAAAACAGCCTCACCGAGAATTTCAGCAAACATGGCGCCTACCCTATCTTGTAGAGAATAAAAAATTGACTAAACCAGGCGATTTTTAAAAAAATCGTAGGACCAGTTTTTGAGAAAATCGCAAAAAGTGAAAAATTACACGAATAAACTACTACTTCCATTACCACAAACCATTACCTAATAAATTACTACTTCCGGTTGACCGATTTTGATGAAAATGTTCGTGTCGGGTCCGGTAGTGGTATGTAACTTAAGTTTCAAGTTTGTACGATCAATGTTCCGTTCTTGAGATACTTTGTACACACACACACACACACACACACACACACACACACACACACACACACACGCGCACACACACACACACACACACACCAATCACTAAAAACATGTTTTTTGGGTTCAGGGGGTCTGAAAACGTGTAGATCCGGTGAAAACTTGATTTCGAAAAATGGACATGAAAACAATACTTTCCTTCCTATAGGCCTATATTCATATAGGCAAGAGAAAGTAAAAACGGGTAGGCCTACATATTTTGTTTCCACATCAATAGAAAACGCTTAATACACTCCCGTGTTTTTAATTTTATACGAATAAAATAACAAAAGAACCACGCTTTAAAACGATCAGCAACTGAAATTTTTATGTTTTTTATTTGGGGAGATCGTGGTTCCAAATACAGGCTTCATCTTTCATTTTAAGTAGCTACTATGTGACCCTCTCCAGGAAAATCCTATGGCCAGATTCGTTTCAAAAGTTTTTGTTGATTACGCGGTATAGTTCTAGTAAGGATATTTGTGTTGGTGTGTTCAATTTGATGATCATCGTCGTGTAAAGTTGTTTTGTAACATCACTTACATACGGTATTTGTAAATCATTGAGTAGAGTTATATATTGATGCAAAAGAAGCATTCCGTTATTGGATTTCAAATTTCGTACAGCTAGGCTATATTATCACTTCAGCATAGCACCCCATTTAAATAGGTACTTTTCATAAATCATCTTTACGCCCATAACAGACAGGTGGAGTGTCAAATTATTTACATTCAATCTGTTCGTTGCAGGGCTAAAATAAATAGTTCTGTTTCTTATTACATGGTCAGCCAATTAAATGACTGAATCATTTAAGAACAGAAGAGGTAGAGGTGTAAAAGACACTAATCAGAGATATCTTCTCTGAAAGTAATGAATTTCTTTATACAGCAAGATCCTGTGGTGAATGAAGTGAAAGTGTCATTTGCTGAGTGAAAAATATGTGCTTCTCAGAGGGTACGGCATGCTGATAAGCGTAGGCCTACATTTCCACTCAGTGAGGAAGGTAATGGTAAACCACCTCACTCCTCGTTTTACTTAGTACCTCTAGGCCTACAGGTTCAAGCCAGGCTTTCGGCTCATGACCTAAACAATAACAATAAATCAACTTTAAAGCTTTTGTAAATCCTCAAAGCTGAACTTAGTATGCCGTAATAGATCTTACAATTATCTTCTGAAGTGTTAATTTATGCGACATGTTTAATTTTAAATGCCCATCGAGTAAGCGTTTCAGCAGGAACAAAACTTAAAATTTTTATTTTTATTTGAAAAATATCTCCTGTTATTAATTTAAAACGATGAACTTCAGTTTTTCCTTGGTTTCTAGACAATAAAGTTGTAGAGAATTTAAAATCCTACATCTTTTATTTCAAACATTTTTTTGCATAACTCTTAGTTTAGCGGTGATTAGCGATTTTCTGTTTTTTCACGAAAATGTGTAAAAAATCGAGTTTTTAAGATTTTAGCCTTAGTAGGCTATGCATTTTACGACAAAACTGTAGTAGGCCTATATACCTAATCAAATTATAGGAAATTAAAAGATCTACAACTTTTGGTTAAGCATTTTTCTCTACAGAGCTTAGTTTAGCGTGAAAGAGTGATTTTCCGTATTTTTAAGCCAAAGTAAGGTTGATTTCTTTTTGCATCATTCACTCTTGATTAATAAAAGGTTATGTTTTTTGAGATGTTTTTTTGTTTGCTTCTAATGTTTTATTATACTAATATTTGATTATATTGTTCATTATTTATACTGGCAAGAGAAGTTTGTGTGAGTGTTTCACACCAGATTTTTTTAAACAACAATTGTTTTTTGTCGATAAATGGATAGTCTATGCAAGTATTTCCTACCCCGAATACAGACACAGTACTCTGTAAAAATGAATTCAATTTTGTATATTTTATTTAAAAACAAGCTACTGGCATTGAATACGCTCGTCCAATCTGGGTTAATCCTACCGAAACGAGAAAACACACAGTAGGTCTACTATAAACATAGAGAGAGAGAGAAGGAAAGGCAGCTGGGCTGGCCAATTTGTGAAAGTTGGTTGTGGAGGGGAAATAACAAGGGGGCTCTGAACCAATCAGTTATCACTAGGCTTTTACTAACACCTCACTTCTTTCTCAACCTTTCTTTTTCTAATCGTTCTCCCTTTCTCTTTATTTTACTTACTATCGTTGTTAGGTTAGCTTTATGCAATTACGTTCCCTAATCCCTTCTAGCCTTCGCCACATTCTAAAACGAACCCTCCAATAAAAATTCAGTGCGTTATTCGATTGAGAAAGCAATACGATAGGGAATAAGGAAGGAATTTATTGTTTTATTAGGTAGGGAAAGGTAACTAAAGCTAGAGATAGGCCTATGGTGGGAGTTTTAAACGCCAGCTGACTACTTTAATAATACAGTAGAACTCCGATAATTCGTCACCTTCGGGGCCGTGAGGGTGACGAATTAACGAAAAAGACGAATTATCGAATAGCCGCTGATAGCCTATAGTCAGGTCACGTAAAAATTAATGCTGTTTTTGTGTAACCATTATCTCCTCCATTACTAAATGTGTCATAAAAGGATTGCAAATTGTTCATTTCATTTATTACCTAGAAACATATATCAAATCACTTTTTATAGACCTGAATATTTTCTTGAACTAAAACAACCACCGGCAATTTTTTTTTTTTTTTGGCAACGGGAGTCCATCTTGTTGTCATGCCCCACCTATACGCGAGTACACCGAACGAGCGGTACCAATGCCCTAGACATATTTTTACTTACTACAGTAGACTCTCAAAAATCCGGATCGCGCTAGTCCGGCCTCCGGATAATCCGGACGATGATTTTTTTTTTACTCTATTTTCTGAAAATTTACAACTTTTAAATCAACAACCAGTAAAAAGTTTTCATGGGATTGGCCCGATGAACGATCATGCGATTAGCACTATAATTTGTGTGTATGTACTTTTTAATAATAATTGCGTAGTCTATAGCCTATAAAATGTATGTAAATGACATTTTTTATCATTTAGGGCCCACAGTAGTTTCGTACTTTACTAAGCACAGTACCGTACTACAGTAGGTAGATTTAGATTTTATTTAGTTGATCGTGTAATTACTCTAGACATTCATTGTTACATGTTTGAAGTCCGTAACTTGCAAATCTTACAAAGAGTGCAATCGAATCTTATTACGGTACAATAGCGTTAAGTTTGTGCTTCGTATATTGAATAATTACAGTACCAGTAGCCTGCTGTAATTTATTAGGCCTACAGTATTTTAAAGTTTTTTTCAGAAGCTCACTTTTATATTAGCAGATAAACGTTAATGCTTATTGTCATAATTATTTGCCATAAAAACGGAATTGCCATCCTCCGGGAAATCCGGATTTTTCGAAATCCGGACCGGCCGTCCGCCACATTAGTCCGAATTTTGAGAGTCTACTGTTTTCCCAAAAACTTGCTTTCAAAAATTATAATTATAAATTATAAATACCTAAAATTTATCGCCTAGAAGCATATGATATAGACCTATCAAAACACTATTTATAGGCCTGTAGCTATAGGCCTATTATTTAAGATTTAAACAACCACCGGGAGTTATTTTGGTGACCGGGAGTCCATCTTGTTGTCATGCCCCACCAATACGCGAGTAGGCCTACACCGAAGGGGCGGTACCAGCGTACCAGACATATTGTTTCTTACTTACTATTCTCAAATACGAATTTTTTTTTAAATTTATCACCTAGAAACATATTAAGTAGGCCCTACCAATGTCGTTTTCTAAAAAAATTTACAAATTTCCAGAGGGGTGACGAATTATCGGATGTGAAGAATTAACGGGTGACGAATTAATGGAGTTCTACTGTACTATGTATTTGCTAGCTTTTCAATAACTGCAATCATGTTGACACACTGCATGCAGTTCTGAATTTCGTAGTAAATTATTTTTATTATCAATAAAGTATTTTAGTAGGCTACAATATCTCCTGGTAGGTAAAGAAAATTTGACTTAAAATTTGTTTGTGAAGTTCAGCGGATAGGTAGGCTACATCTTAAGAAATTCTCAGAGTCGGTTCTCGGTGTTCTAGGGTTTACACAGATCTATACTGTCTCTATGTCACAGTCTGCCCATACAGGCAGGTGGAGTGTTAAGTTATTTGCGCTCGATTTGTTAGTTCCAGGGCTACAAAAAATAGTTATGTTCTTATCACATAGTCAGCCAGTTATATGATTGAACTATTTAAGAACAGAAGAGGTAGAGGTGTAAAAGACACAAGTCACAGTTTTCTCCTCTGAGAGTCATGAATTTTATTACACAGCCATAACCTGTGGTTAATGAAGTGAAGGTGTCATTTGCATGGTGGAAAGTAGGTGCTTTTCGGAGGGCCTGGTATGCTAACAAGCATACTTTACCACTCAGTGAGGAAGGCAATGTTAAACCACCTAACTCCTCGTTTTACTTAGTAAAGCCTGTAGATGTTCAAACCAGCTTTCCGGCTGATGACGTAAACAACATAGGTCTACACAGCCTCTCTAAACTAAATTTTAATTTTGTCACCGCCACCCCTTCTAATTAATCATTTAGGTCTACTGTGTTGCCGGCTTCAATAGTTCTCCCGGCCTTTGACGGCATAGCGACAAACCTTTCGGCTGCGCACCGCAAAGGCCTTTGTCATCAAGGCCAAGCCAGTAGCCGCTCTCTACCACAGCGCTCCTGGCAGCTATATAAAGAGCGCTGCACTGTGCAGCGATTCAATACCAATCAAGACACCGAGGGATTCACTTCCAACAGACAGCAGACGAGACGTCCATCACGGCACACAACTGCCGGACTCCAGCGAAGACTAATCGACGACCCCGCAAGAGAGAAGATAATGCTTCCGCTCGCCGACCCGTCACCGTAAGCCGTCGACCGGACCGTCATCGCCCGCTGACGCGAGCGATGCCCACAGCGGCCCCTCGACCGAGCCTTACGTCCACCGAACCCGACGAAGCAGCCATCGACGCACTACCGCGAGGGAAGAAGATGACGTCTCCGCTGGAAGACGACACGTCGTGTCGCCCAGCTTCTCGTCGCAGCCACGCGCTGCCTACGCCGGTCTCCTTCGAGACCAGCACAACGGTCCTTCTCAGGACCAATTTAATAAGGTTTACACCAGCCCTTTTCAGGGCCATCAAACACCTCTGCCCGCCGCGGCGGACACACACCTAAACGGCCCTTTTCAGGGCCACCAAAATGATAAGGTTAGCCACTTAATGTCGCCATCCGGTGACAATTTCTTGATTTTATTAACAATTTACATTTTTCATTTCGTTGGCAATAGCCTAACAATTCCGCGAGGGAAATGTGAAGATATAACTTAGTATAGCTTATGTAGTCTAAATATTTTTTGTTCCTTAATTTGTGTTTAGTTCAGCCGTCCTTACTTTGTTCCTTCTGTCAACAAACCAAAGCCAGCTACTGCAGGGTGTACTTACGCTATGGTCCACGACTTTATGGGTGCAGCCTATTCCTATTAAGTTTAGTACTATATTTTTCTGCCCATAACAGATAGGTGGAGTGTCAAATTATTTACACTCGATCTGTTCGTTGCAGGGCTAAAATAAATAGTTCTGTTTCTTGTCACATGGTCAGCCAATTAAATGACTGAATCATTTAAGAACAGAAGAGGTAGAGGTGTAAAAGACACTAATCAGAGTTATCTCCTCTGAAAGTAATGAATTTCATTATACAGCCAGACCCTGTGGTGAATGAAGTGAAGGTGTCATTTGCAGAGTGGAAAATATGTGCTTTTCAGAGGGCCCGGCGTGCTGATAAGTGTACTTTTCCATTCAGTGAGGAAGGCAAGGTAAACCACCTCACTCCTCGTTTTACTTAGTAAAACCTCTACAGGTTCAAACCAGCCTTTCGGCTGATGACCTAAACAACAACACTTTATTTTTAATTGGATTAATTTTATAGACCTAAATTTTAAAAATGTAATGTATAAAATGTAGTTTTTTTATTAAACTACAAAGAGCTATTTACATTTTTTAACATTCTTTAAAACTCTTTGAAAAGTTCTTCTTATTTACTAATTTACTAAAATTTACTAATTTTGATAATGTGGGAGGCTCATTACTTCGAAAAAAATTGTGTACTTTTAGCTTAATGGCCGTTTTTACGAATTCATCATACTAATTTTTTACTAGTTGATCCTTCCAGCCCGTTGGCGTAGTGGTTAGCGCTACTGGCTTTTATGCCGGAGTCCCGGGTTCAGAGGTCAGAGGTAATACGTAACTTAACTTGTAACCACATTTATTTATGAAAAAGATTGGAAATAAAGTAGGCCTACCGTAGCCTATACAGTTTTTATAAATTTATTGTTCAGTACTTCAACATCAGTCATGATATACGAGTAATATTATAACAGTTTTATTTATAAAAATACTAAAAACCTTTTAAAAGTATTATGTAGCCTATTTAAATACTTTTAAAATTATTTTGTAGTTACTTTTATCAGCGTGTAGGCCTACACATTTGTAAATATTGCGAATGCTCAGTGACGTCATTATTTGTTGACAGTAGGAGCAAATAAGGACGGCTGGACTTTACTTCGTTGTAATCTGTTTGAGTTAAAAATAATAAGCTACCCTATGACTCGAGCAGATGAGGACCACATGTACAAAAAGTAAATGAATTGTAAGTCTTGTACAGACTACATGTAACTGACTACGCCATGTTTCTACCCGTTAAAATATTTCTTTTTTTACTTTCTCTTGCCTATATGAATATATAGGAAGGAAAGTAGGCCTATTGTTTTCATGTCGATTTTTCGAAATCGAGTTTTCACCGGATCTATACGTTTTCAGACCCCCTGAACCCAAAAAACATGTTTTTAGCGATTGGTCTGTGTGTGTGTCTGTGTGTCTGTGTGTGTGTGTGTGTGTGTGTGTGTGTCTGTGTGTGAACAGAATATCTCAAGAACGGAACATCGTACGAACTTGAAACTTGAAACTTAAGTTAGTACATATCACTACCGGACTCGACACGAACATTTTCATCAAAATCGGTCAACCGGAAGTAGTAGTTTATTCGTATAATTTTTCACTTTTTTGCAATTTTCTCAAAAACTAGTCCTACGATTTTTTTAAAAATCAACTGGTTTACTACATTTTTTATGCTCTACAATATAGGGTAGGCGCCATGTTTGCTGAAATTCTGCTTGAGGCTGTTTTTACGTAAAAACATTTTCTTTTTAAGATTGCGGCTTTAATATGCATTTTAGCGCAAAATGTTATATAATAAAAGTTGTAGAGAATGTAAAATTCTACAACTTTTACTTCAAACATTTTTTTGTATACCGCTTAGTTTAGCGGTAATTTGCGATTTTCTGTTTTTTTTTCTCACGAAAACGTGAGAAAAATCGATTTTTTTAACATTTCGGTCTTAGTATGCATTTTACGACAAAAGTGTATATAGTTAAATTTATAGAAAATTAAAAGATCTACAACTTTTGTTTAGAGCATTTTTCTCTACAGAGCCTAGTTTAGCGTGAAAGCGTGATTTTCCGTATTTTTAAGCCAAACCGAGTTCGATTGTCATTTTGCGTCATTCACTCATGATTAAAATAAGGTTATGTTTTTGAGGTTAGTTTTTGTTCATTTCTAATGTTTTAATACTAATGTTAGGTTTAATGTTAGGCCTAATTATTTGCATTGGCAAGAGAAAGTTGTGTGAGTGTTTCACACCAGATTTTTTTAAATCAGGTTGCTGTAGCTTTACCTTTGTGACATTTACTTGCTTGACCTTTAGGCCTGACGAAATTAGGGGGAAATGAAGTAGTGCTTACTGAAGTAACCGCATTCCATGGAGAGCCCGGTTTAAAATAAACTAAAATTTCTAGGTGAAGTTTAAATTGAAAATATAAAGGGTTAAGACTAGATTTCCTAAAAGTTTTCACATTGAAAAACTTAGTAAAGTTAGGCTCAGGGAAATCATTGTTCACTTCAACCTGAGTTTTCTTTCCGCAGCTCACGATACTTTATTACGCAATGCGTTAGTAAAATAATATTGTTAACTAAGCATATTGTAAGCGTAGTTTTTGAAAAAAAATTGTAGACTACGTAATTAATTGCAAATGTTTTTTTTTTTTGTTATAGTATCAAGGCTTATGGGAAGTTCAGCGACAGCGTCTATGAATATGGGTAATATGTCGGCGCTGTCGACGTGTAGCGTAGCAGATTCAAAACCTATGCAATTCCCTTTGACACAAAGAAGAAAACGAAGGGTTTTATTTACACAAGCTCAGGTCAGTTAATTTTTTAATAATTTCATTTGTCTAATAAAATTCCCATGAATCTTTGACAACCTAATTTTTAAACGGGCTGGAATCAAAGTTCGAAGTCGGGTTTTCGTTAGTCTATTCCAAATTTCTTATAATATCGTAGGCTAAGTCTACTTGATTTTTTTTTTGTTTATTTATGATTCTATCCCGAAAAGTTAGTAGCTATTTGTTTTTTGGCATCTTATAGTTTTCGCTTGTAGTTTGCTCTTATAGTTTTCTCTTGTAGTTTTTGACATAGACTATGGGTGTGAAAAACGAACAAAAGAAAAAAATACCCTAATTTCCCCCTAATAATACCCTAATACTTTGTAATTTTAAAAATTTCCACCAAATAATGACTAAAATTTTTTTAAATTTACTTTAAAGTGGAAATTACTATAAAAATTATCCTAAAACGATATGTCATTGTTATCAATAATAGGCTAAGAGTTTCTGATATTCTTCCATTAGGCCTCTATGTACGTGGCCCCTCTGATTTCTTCCACTAATAAAACTAATGCCCGGTACACACTTTCGTTAAAAGTTAATTTAAAGATGTCTTTTGTGGGCTTTGAAGAAAAAATTCAAACTGATAAGGAGTTTCTTGGAAAAGTAGGCTACAACCATCAAAAAAATTTCTCACCCTTTCAACTCTAGGGTATCAAAAATAACCTGATAGTAGGCTACAAATGTAATCGCAAGACCCAATTCTAAGTAAATGTTTGGATGTTTTTGAATCTACTTTTAGTTAACATTATTAGTCTAAAATTAATAATTTAGAAAATAATTACTTGGAAATTAATTGTCAACCAATATATTTCAGTAGAAAAACTAATTCTTAAATAAACAAAATATATTTTGTATGTTATTTACTAAAAAACAGTCCCTTTCAAAAAAAAAATGTCCGGAATTGGAGTTCAGAAATGATGGTAAGCCTAATTATAAGTCAAGCGTAGCTATTAAAGATCAATCAGCTCTAACAAAAAGTCTAGACTACGATATGAAAATGAACCAAAGGATCAAAAGATTATATGAATGACTGACTACATGAATGAATATTCTCTGATGTCAGTTTATCAAGTTTTTTTATTTTTCATCCACCGTCTTTTTTCTAATCGTTTTCTCTCGACTCATCATTTAATTTATCAAAATTAGCACCCCTTTATTAATCCACCCACCATTACACTAATGCTTATTGTTGGTTGTGAGCCTACGTGCAGTAGGTCTACTTGTAAGCTAAGCTTTCACTCTCTCAGTGGTCTTTATACCGACTGAATCTTATTAGCAACTCTTGAAGAAACCTGGCGCCGACTTCATGTAGTCGCGCCGCTCTGGACATCTATTAAATTTATAACTTGCTTACAACGAATTATTATTTTCATATCTTCTTTTATTTTTAACCATAATACAATGCCTTTTATTTCATTCATTGAAACATTTACTTTTTTTTAAATTCTGGCTGGTAACAGAACCTATTTATCCTAGAAAGATTTAACTTACGATAAATTAAAAAAAATTCTAATTAAATTTAACAAAATTATTTATAATTTAAATAATTATTATGATTTTTCATTTATGTGTCAGTTAAAGTTTTTATGGGTTTGTTTAGAATGCTCTTGGTCCGTGCAGGAGAATACCGAATTCGTCCCTTTTTTGTTTACCGTGAATTCTTCTGTTGTCTTTACTCAGCAACACTTGATTTACTTACAAAAATTAACTTATATAGTACCCTGTGATTGTAAATGATGATTTATTTGTTGGTGGCAGTTTTTAAAATTGTCATCTAGGCCAATAATTTTCCTATGTCCTATGTCACACCCAGATGTCAAGAGGTAGCAACAAACGGTTTTCGGATTCATAATCTACACAAAATTTTAGTGGGCCTGGATTTGGTTCGAAGTTCGTTATTGATTGGAAGTGGCTCTAAACCGAAGTCAAGAAATCAAAGTCGGAATTTGGAAACAAGAATAGTGTCATTCGATTACTCTTAAAGAGTAGATACAGATATTACTAATGGTTTTCAGTATATGTCAGAGGTAAGCCTTTTTCTTTCGTACGAAAGCTTAGTGGGCTTGATCTCTTAAAATTTCTTTAGAAAAAAATTGCCACCAAACATGAGACGCGTCATCTCATGAAAGGAATTTTTTATTTTCATTTTCCAGTAGGCCTAAGGTTAGTAGGGTACAGTCCTACATAATAAATAGCCTAAAGGAAAATTTTCTATAAGAGGAAAATAAATAAGTGAATTAGTAGTCTTGTTAGAAGTCTAAAGATTGGGCGACGTTAAAATATACTACCATGATTAAACCGGTAGCGTATTAGGTATAGGCTATTAGGGTGTATGGAACTACAAATGAAAGAATAACAAAAACAGGAATGAAAGAAATATTTGCTTCACAAAGAAAGTATGTAAGGAAATTTTTAGGAACAAATACTAATGAAAAAGGAGATTGAAGAATAAAGTAAAAGATATTTATAAAAGACTATCATAAAAAAGGATTTTTTCTTTGTTTTACGTCTGACTGTTTTGCATTTTCTGCTAATAAAGTTGGTGGAGAATAATGATAACTTATATGAAAAGGAGCGATGAAAAAATGACAGATCTGACCGAGAATCGAACCCGGGACCCCGGCGTAGAAGCCAGTTACGCTAACCACTACAAAGAAGATGCTAAATGATGCTAAAAGAAGAGCATCATTTTTTAACATACACAGAGATTAAAAAACATAGAATAAACAAACAAATTGTCTTCTACATTTCCAAGAAGTAATAAAACACAAGAATTTTCAATCACACTCAAAACTTACAAAATGGAAAAATCAGGAGTTTCTTTTACAGTATATATACTACTCAAAATAATATTTACAATCTGTCCGCGCCAGGACCATAAGCAAATTAAAATAATTTATCAGAAGAGTATACAGTAAAAGGCCGACCTTATTTACAAAATTATAAATGTAAACATTTATTTAACATAATAAGAAATTAAAAGTTCTGATTAAAAATATTGAAACAAATATAAATATGCCCTATCTACTCGTAGGCCTATGTAGGTAGGCTAGCCTATAAAAAAACTAAAAAATCTGTATATAAAACACCTGTAAAATCTGTATATAAAAATCTGTGCATAAAAAACTAAAAAATCTGTATCTGGGGTTTTTTCTAAAAAGGTTGGTTTAAAGATTAAATTGGAATTCAAAAATTCCGATAGTATAGGCCTAAGGGGAAAATCCGCTAAAATATTTGAAGCAGCGTAAAAGGTTTGGGGAAAAATTAAAACTAGCCAACTAAATTGCAAAACAGGATTTTGTAAAAAGAAATCGAAATAACATTCATACTGGTTTTTAAGTTTTATGCCTAATAATGTGATTGAAATCTTGTAAAAAAACCTCACTCGGGAAATATAGTATAAGTTTTCTCTGCAAACTTTCGTATTTCTCGATAAACCGACATCCGTTCATGACGGATAATCGTGGTTTTACTGTAGCTATTATTTTAAAATAAGTATTTTTAAATTATTGTCAAACAGATCATTATTGTAAAACATGTAGGGTATCAGATAATTGGTTAATTAAAACATAATTAATAGGTTATGTTATAAATTATGAATAACAAAGAGAAAGCTTATAAATGAGCTTTAGGGTAAAATGATAGACAGGCGGTTGTTAGGGGTCGTTGAAATTTGTT
The DNA here is from genome assembly GCA_035578175.1 of Catonia carolina. NCBI lineage: Eukaryota > Metazoa > Arthropoda > Insecta > Hemiptera > Achilidae > Catonia > Catonia carolina. The sequence continues at coordinate 21,034,624 of JAQMRL010000003.1, read as the reverse complement.
TGTTGAAGAGCTAGCAAGTCCCGCGTTGAGATATCAGACAACGGGTAGTAGGCCTATGTTATATTACAGGGAAGCTCAACGGGAGGTAGGTCTACAATAGTGGGTGACCGAACAGGGGATGAAAAGGCAAAGAGGGGGTTGGTTTTCAGAAAGTAAAGTGAATGAATAAATAATTTCCCCCGCCTCCTACCCTTTCATCACTTCTAACTGTCAACAACGAGCGATCAACCAATCAGGACAGGGTTTCTATTTATCTAATCACGCATTATATTGCTACCAGCATACGAAGGGGGTGAAACGAGGGTTTCGTTTCTATATAATATAATTATTACATTGGCACAGAAGCAGCTCTTTACAATGTAGTAATGCTACGTAATGGTAGGGATAAACGTATAGCGTATTCAACATTGCTGTTGCAACCATTCTGATTATAAAATAATAAAAAAATTGAATTTAATAAACATGGAAAATGGAAGTACGGTTGTAGGCTTAATATTAGCTCAATTCATTCTTTATATTTATACGCATCAATGCATAAATAAAATAATGTCAACCTATTCACATATTGAATAGATATTGAAATTATAGGCCTATATATGAAGTAATAATATGCACAAATCTACCTACCTATATAATAGTCTACAGTAATATTCGGTAGACTAGATTTTTATTATCTAGGTTTTCTGTACATAATGATTTAACGGTGATACCAATCTATGAAAGCCTAAAAAATAAATACGAGGTGTGGCTATTAAATAACGAGACTGACGTTGGAAAAATTTTTATACATAATCACATATTGTCACCTTCAATATACACTCCTTCTCTATCCCTACAACGCTCCGTGCGAATTTCCTATTGTTGCAAACAGGGCTGGAAGTCATCTTCTATCAGCTCCCTCAGGACACGTGCCGCTTTCTCTTTTACAGCTTCCACAGACTGAAATCTTGTCCCTTTTAAGGGAGATTTCACCTTAGGGAATAGGTAGAAGTCACATGGTGCAAGATCTGGTGAATAAGGTGGATGTTCTAACACTGAGATGCTGTACTTTGCTAGGAACCTCTTGACAGATAACGCGGAATGAGCTGGCGCATTGTCTTGGTGGAGAACTAATGACTTGTCCTTCCACATTTCGGGGCGTTTTTTCCTTACTCTTTGACGTAGTTTAGAAAGTACCTCAAGGTAGTAATATTGATTAATTGTTTGACCTTCAGGAACACTGTGAAGGTACACAATCCCATGGATATCAAAAAAACAATCATCATTGCTTTAAATTTTGACTTGCTCATTCGAGCTTTTTTGGCTCTTGGTGAAGTTCGGTTCTTCCAGTGCATGGATTGGCGCTTCGTCTCCAGATCATAAGTAAAATACCACGTTTCATCACATGTTATTATCGTTTCCAAAAAATTAGGGTCATTTTCAACCGCGTACAAAGTGTCAGTACAAACCTTTTGCGAGCATCGTATCAAACATTTTTGAGCGGCAGGTATCCTGAAGGAGCTGACAGAAGATAACTTCCAGCACTGTTTCCAACAATGGAAAATTCGCATGGAGCGTTGGAGGAATAGAGAAGGAGTTTATATTGAAGATGACAATAAGTGATTATGTATAAAATAAAAAAACAATTTTTGCAACGTCAGTCTCGTTATTTAATAGCCACATCTCTTATTATTTATAACAATTTGTTAAAAACCAGATACCATGCACTCACTGACTCACTGACTCACTGATAAATCACTGTATTTTGAAAACAGCAAGAAAAGTAAGAAGGTGAAATTTTATACGACGATAGTAGAATCCCGGTTATCTAAAATAGTCTAATTGGAGCGGCTCATTTCGGATAAATCGGGTTTAACGTAGGATAATATGAACGTAGCCAAGGAATGAAAGATTTAGGGTCTTTTCTGTTATTCCCCTCCATCCAGCATAATTTGTCATATGTTGTGGATATTTCGTATGCAATCTTACAGTATTTTTAACGATAAAAACGGGAAATTTAAGAAGAAACTCGTGAACCACCATAACCCATTGGTCTCAATTCTGGCTACGCAGACTCTCCCAAACAATCCAATAAGACGACTAAAATGTCGATGGAGCCGAGATCTCATCAATTAACGTAGTACTGTAATTGACTATCCATTACAGAGTTCCAAATGCTGCACTTAATGCTACACTTATCTATTCACGTCGGAATTCTGTCAATGGACTGTGTCTCCACACACATTTATTTATCATGTTATTTTTTTCCCAAATTTTGTGTTATCACATTCACTGATTGTTTCCAACAGATTGTGAATTTCCTAAATAAAGAGAAAAAAAGAAGTTAGAGTTAAACAATTTATTGAAAGTTATTAAATAATTTAATAATAGTAAATTTGTTTTAATGATGTTACATTAATTTAATTATTAGGCTAATTTATTTAATCATTAAATAAATCATTACTTTGTAACAGTAAGGTAACATTTGTTACATTATTTTGTATTAAATATTTTTTAAATTTTTATTGAACATTACTGTGTACTGAACATTAGTGTAAAACTCGAATGAAGATAATGAGGTTAACTCAATGAATTTATATTTCATTATTACATGCAGTAACAATATGTATCGAGAAAAAGCAATGTATGCTATTTACCCTACCTGTATTAACCTTAACTTAAAGAACATTGATGTAGGACTTTTTAAATATTTTCCCGTTTTATCGTTAAAAATATATTATAAGATTGGGTACATACGAAACATCCACAAAATGTGACAAATTATGCTGTGGGGGGGGGATAACAGGAAAAAACCCAAAATTTATATATTACCCATAAGTAGTCTTGGATCGAAGTAGGATTTGTCTGTTAGTAGTTTACAACTTGGTACGAGTACTGAACGGTATTGATATTAAGTTTCTTTTAGCTATTATACTGAGCTATTAGCTTTAGCTTTAGCTTTAGCTTTAGCTATTGTACTGAGTAGGCTATGTCAGCCTACTCAGTACAAATTTTACGAAAACACCAATTGAGCAGAGAGTTGTTATTACCGTCGCTGAACTCTGTTTTATCCTTTCAGTCGGAACTAGGAACGTGGCGAATCATAGGAGACTGATACTTTACATCTAATAACGGGTGTTTCAAAAAGGACGCCTTCGAAGTTTGAGAACGCTAATTTATTACATTAAGTAATTACAAATTATACGGTATGAAATTATTACCTTTATAACATTCAGATTACCTTTAAAACTTCACAATAAATGTTCAAGATGACTTCCTCCGCTTGTAATGCAAGTTCGGACACGTTTCATAACATTTGCAGCCACTTTTCGTAGTGTTTGCTCATTTTTTGTAATCTCACTTTCAATATTAGCCTTCAATTCTTCAATTGTATGAGGATTTTTTTAAAAACCTTACTCTTTAAATTCCCTCAAAGAAAAAATCCGCAGGAGTAAGATCTGGGGATCTTGGTGGCCACAATCCTTTTGATATGACCGTTGTCATTAACAAGAGAACGTATCCAACGACAGTACTGTATACGTTTCCTATGGTCAACTTCTTTCAGTTCATGAACGACACCGATGCGGTAAGGATGCAGATTTAATTTTTTTGTAGACCTTAAAGCGGAAGATAGTGATAATCCAGCCTGAGAAGATTCTAAGTGATTTGCTGGGTGAGATAGTCAAACGTTGTTTCACATCGTTCAATACTGGTTCTGTTAACACTGATGGTCGACCTGTGCTTTTCCGATCCTGTACACTGCCAGTCTCACGAAATTTATTAATCAGACGCGGTTGTGGTGTTATTAGGTACTTCAGAATTGGGAAATTTTAACTGAAACTCGTCTTTCACTCGTTCGTAAGATTTATATGCGCAATACCTTTCAATAATAAAAACACGTTCATCCTTTGAAAAAACCATGTTTGAACTTATACAGACACTACAGACACAAATGAATACTGGGATAATGAACACTAGTACATGTCAGTAATACACAATGGGTCAACAATGAGTACGGTAGTGCCAACTGTTATTTGGGGGAAAAATATTCCCTATGCAGAAAATATTAACCCTTAAACTTCGAAGTGCTTCCTTTTTGAAACACCTGTTACAATATTAGGAAGAGAACCGCTACATTAGTTCCTACTACGGTCTTTGGCCTACTCTCATACCCAATCGATTTCACTTTTCATCCTCACCCAGCGTATAGTAGGCTTAAGCGTAATAACAATAATTGCTAAATTTTTGTCATGTTTTCAAAATGATATTTACTAGGTACTTGTAGCTGACCGTCAACACACCAGTCCTATTGTTTGATTTTCCAAGATCCCTCATAATTTATTTTATTTTTTATTGTTTTAAACCTAGTTTAATGAATCGCTGATTAAATTAAAGTAATTTAATGAGCCAACATATCAGTAAAATAAAAGATTAATATTGTTCATGATCAGATAAATTTATAACTTTAATAAATGTGTGTACAGAAGCTGAGGATGCACTTAAGTGATGGAAAAGCGCTTCAAAAACACACAAACCGTAAGTGATTTTCTATTTTACTGATTTGGTGGATTATTAAATTAATTTAATTTATTACTAAGATTATGTGCAGAGTAATGGCAATTATAGTGCTCAAACTCCTCAGATAATTAGCCCAGAATATGTAGGTTTAATTTGTTAAATTTATTTATCCGATCAGGTTCATACACTTAGAACTTTTTTTTCAGAAAATCTGAAAAACTTTTCCAAAGGTTTCGTAGGTTATTTTATTAAATTCTCTGAAATGTTTATTTCACGGAAATTTAATAAAAATGTAGGCTACTACTAATAAAAATTAGGAAATAATGGGGTTAACTTGTTTAGGAATAGGCTAATAGTTATAAATCCGTTCAAACATTTTAAAGTTAGATATTACAATATTGAACCGATAATTTTTGTCTTTTTATTTTTATTTTTTTATTGAACTGATAATTTTATATGGAATAGAAACAATCCTTCCAACCAAATATTAGTCAAAAAAATTTAATAGACTATAAAAAATATCAAGAGAAGAATTCTAAGAAAAATCTACGGATCCATTATCACAAAATTTGGCGAAAAAGAAACAAAGCCAACGAAGAAATAGAAACGATGAAATAAACCCTCGGTTCAAGAAGAGGACAGCTCCAATTTTTATGATTTGAGGTTTCCATACATAGTCTAAATATGAGAAAAAAATTAAATTTCTTTTAGTTCAAGAACGGAACAGCTCCATGTAGGCCTAATAGTCCATAAGATATTAAAGTGAAGGAGGTGTAGTCTACCAATATTATTTTGTACTTTAAGGGGAGACTGTACTTTGTATCCCACCAATGTTAAATTTGCTATTTTTAGGTACATTTTTCATAGGATCGGTGAAAGATACGATAATAAAACTTTACACACATATACTTGTAGGGTGGTTTTAACTACTGTTCTACGTTTTTTTGGATATTACTAATTTTTTGAGCACCCGAGGAAGTAAAAACAATGTCGGTGTTAGGTGTTGTTGTTTAGATCACCAGCAGGAAGGGTGGTTTGAACCTCTGAAGGGTTTACTAAAAACCCTAAAACGAGGAGTAAGGTGGTTTACCATGCCTTCCTCATTGAGTGGAAAAGTATGCTTATCAGCATACCAGCGCTCTGAAAATCATCAACTTTCCACCCTCCAAATAACATCTTCACGTCATTCACCACAGGGTCAGGTTGTACAATGACATTCATTACTCTCAAAGGAGATAACTCTGACTAGTGTCTTTTATACCTCTACCTCTTCTGTTCTTAAATGGTTCAGTCATATAATTGACTGACCATGTGGTAAAAAACCAGAACTAATTTTTGTAGCCCTTTTTTAACCATTTAACCCTTTGTACCAAAATGTTTATTTATAATACATTTGGAAGTATATCAATAATTTAACCGATTTTTTGCTGAATAGGATCTTTAATGTGTTAGGTAGGCCTATAATATTATTTATACTAGGTAATATTTATTTATTTATCTGTATAACGTTTACACATATTAATTTTTTTAAATAATATTAATTAGCTTACATTTTTTAATGTTTAAAGAATCGCAAACTCAGTTCTCACAATGTTTCCTCACTGCTTTTAGTAACTATGATGTTTAGACCTACTTTTAATTATAAATAAAAAGACCTTTGGGCCAGCCCAGTCAGTCAGCTGGTAGAAAGTCGCTATTATTAGTTAAGTAACACCGGTTGGGCAAGCGACTTTCTATGGTGACCAGTTGACAGCCATCCATGAACAAACTCTACTGGGGGTCCCTGTTCAAACTCAAGTCTAATCTACATAAAAAAAATACAGCAAAAAGCAGCGATCAAATTGGGTAGTTGTCAACAATATACAGTTCCCAATAACAAATAAAAGCTAAAAAAAAAACAAAATTTTATAAATAAAAAATATTCATTAAAATATAATTGCAATTAAATATATATAGCTACGGTAACTTAGATAACTAAACTATTAAATAAATAAAAAAAAGGACTCATACTTGCGCACAGACCTCCTTTGCAGGTATTTTTCCAATATAGTCTATACTTACCTACTGTATTTATAATTTAATTTGTTTTTGTTTTTAAAGTAACTTTTAAGAATTGAAAAGGTAATGTTTTGTTGGTTTTGTATATTTTGTAGTATATTTTTGTGGAAATATATCTGTGCCCAAAACGGGCAGGTGGAGTGTTATTTTAATTTGCACTCTATCTGTTTGGTCCAGGGCTAAAAAAAATAGTTCTGTTTCTTATCACATAGTCAGCCACACTTATATGGCTGAACTATTTAAGAACAGAAGAGGTAGAGGTGTAAAAGACACTAGTCAGAGTTATCTCCTCTGAGAGTAATGAATTTCACTATGCAGCCAGACCCTGTGGTGAATGAAGTGAAGGTGTCATTTGCAGGGTGGAAAGTGAGTGCTTTTCGGAGGGCCTGGCATTCTGATAAACATACTCTTTCAACTCAGTGAGGAAGGCAATGGTAAACCACCTTACTCCTCCTTTTTACTTAGTAAAACCTCTAGAGGTTCAAACCAGCCTTTCGGCTGTTGACCTAAACAACATATCTGTGCCGTAGAGGTAAAGGGTATTAAGTCCAATTTTGGCAAAATTAAGTTTGAAAATTAGCAAGAAATGCTCTATCTAATGGTTTACATAACTCGTTTATGTTTTAACTCGTTAATAACTCGTATCTGAGAATTGCTTCTTTTTTTTTAAAAGTTGTAGTAGGCTAAGCACATTACTCCACTTTTGTATATGGCGCGGAAGATTTTTAAAATCACTACTATTTTTAACTCTAATTGAATGTATACCCTACTCGTTATTGACAATATATAATTTTATTTTGAATTATTTTGTTTTTATTATCTTACTAATTGACCTCAGAATTCGTTTAAATTCTGTATTAATTTTTTTCAAATATTATTATGAATAAACTGCTCTTTCTTTATCAGAATAGACTTACCACAATATTAGTTTGGTCTTAGTTTTGTTTTCGTTTGATTAACTCAAGTTCTGTGGGTGGTCAGAGAGGTGTAGAAGTTAATAAAATTGTTCAGTCATTTAAATCTCTGTATCAGAGGCTATATTTGGTACAAATTTTAAATAATTCCAACAACTTCAGACATTTTAAAAAAAATAAAAAACTTTGTGTTTTCGGTTCTGCTGAAAAATTACAAAAATGGAGTTTACTTCCTTTACTTCTTAGATACAGATATTTTATTTTATTGCATTTAAACGGGATAATAGTGTGTAATCTAACATTACGCCATCGGGGTTAACCAAGAATGCAACTTCTTAACAATTTGTAAAGTTTTAATAAATCAGTGCATAAAAACTTAATGTATAATCGTTTAATTTATATTATAATACTGTAGTTATTTTTGTAATACTTTATCTTCTTTTTGTTTTCATTTTTTAAACAGGTTTATGAACTAGAGCGAAGGTTTAAGCAACAAAAGTACCTGTCAGCCCCTGAAAGGGAACACTTAGCAAGTCTAATACATTTAACACCTACACAGGTTAGTGCAATACAATACAGTATTATTTATTTCCCTTTATCCTCAGTTTATTGATTACATTTTAATGAAGTGATAGTACATGATTGTTGCATCATAAATACATAAATACATTTTGTAATTTATAATTTATTTCATTGTATGTATTATTTATTGATTTACATACATGATTTGTTGAGTGAATGATAAATCTATATTGGTATAGCATAAATAATTCTTTAGATAAGTTTTTATCTAGTATACAATGAGACATTGATGAAGTATATTCAATAATGTATTACATGGTTTTTAATGATTGACATCGGGATCTTTCATATAAGATGAATAATATTACATAATATCCATTTTGTATTTCATTCATAATTCAACCTTTGCCCATAACAGACAGGTGGAGTGTCAACTTATTTACACTCAATCTGTTTGTTGCAGGGCTAAAATAAATAGTTCTGTTTCTTATCACATGGTCAGCCAATTAAATGACTGAATCATTTAAGAACAGAAGAGGTAGAGGTGTAAAAGACACTAATCAGAGTTATCTTCTCTGTAAGTAATGAATTTCATTGTACAGCCAGACCCTGTGGTGAATGAAGTGAAGGTGTCATTTACAGAGTGGAAAATATGTGCTTTTCAGAGGGCCCGGCATGCTGATAAGCGTACTTTTCCACTCAGTGAGGAAGGCAATGGTAAACCACCTCACTCCTCGTTTTACTTAGTAAACCCTCTAGAGGTTCAAACCAGCCTTTCGGCTGTTGACCTAAACACAATTCAACCTATGATTTTCTGGGGAGGGGCTTATTTTACAGCAATGGAAATGGTGTTTAAGGCTCAAAAACTAATAATTACAGCCCTTTTTTGAAAAATGTTTAAACATTCATTTCAACCGTTTATCAAGATGCAATGCCTGGGTGTTCTTAATGTAGCAAATTATATATCCTACTAAAAAAATATGTCAAAAATTCATCTAATTAAATTTGTATAAATTTGCCTTTACCTCTGGAGAAAATTACAAGCAGATAAGAAGCTGAATTAATTTGTGAAACAAAATAAAATCATTAGGTCAACATCATCTTTAAGTTTTAGCATCCCGATTTTTTTAGTCATCTTCCAAAAACACTAAGGAAAAATTAAAAAGAATTTCAAGTGTAAGTTTCAATTAGTTATAACGGAGAAATCAGAACGTTTAAAAAATTGTTTTTCTGTACGCCGCTGACTCTTTGGCTCATCTCTTAATGGGTGGTAGAAAAAAGTCTGTACAATATTGAAAAAGTGTATTTTCTCATTTTATTTCCACAAAAGGAAAGATGAATATTTACTATCATAATTTTTCTTAAGGATTCAGACTAAAAATCTTTGAATTTTGTTCATTACTGAGGGATTTGCATTACCATGTATTTCATTGTACAATTAATTTAATAGTAAAAGGTTTTAAAAATTTGTAACACCGTTTCCCGCTAAATTAGTTCTGAATATTATTTTTGTATCTAGTTTTTTCTCATTGATCGTTTATAACTTAGAATGTTTTGTCTTTTTATTCTTTATTGTTGCATGATTTTTTTTACCTAAAAAAAAGTATTCAGAAGTTAGTTTTTTCTTGAACTGAAGTTTTATTGTAAAGTTAATTTATATTACCCATTTTTAATGCGTGATTATACTACTTGATAAAAACCTAAATGCGTGAAGAACTTTTAAACTTTCATAGTGAATGTAAAAATAATATATTTTACCAACATTTGTCAACATTTAATAGGTAGGCCTACTATTACTACTAAAAATTAATTACTCCAAGAAAGTAAAATATGTAAAATTAATTTCTTTTAATATTGTAATTTGTTTTTACTTGTGAAATTCAGTTCTATTCTGTGTTCTCCATGTATTAAAAATATTATTAATTTATATTGAACAGATTGAATCGTCTACTTATTTGTCTATTTAACCAGCATAAAGTAAGATTTTCTAGCCATTACAATCCACCTAGAAAAAGAACTTTGAGGCTGTTTCAAAAAGCACCTTAATTACGGACGTTTTACGTGCCTAAAGAAAAGAAAATGCCGTAATATATTTAGGCCTATGATTTTTTTTTTAACTAAATATTTAATATTTTCATGAGAAATTCGCAATAAAAATCCCATTAATTGGCAGAAAGAACAATATATTTTTTTAATGATTAAACAGTTCATAACAATATACAATTAATAAACGAAGAAGCATTTAAATAAATTACAAAAAAAATCTCTTTAAATATTTTTTAAACTATCACAAATAATTATTAAAGTTCATTCTAAATAAAAATGAAATGAAATTAATAAAATGTCACATAAATAACTTGGATAAATCGATACATAAATTATCACCAACTGTGTACTATTACACGTATTAAATAAAAAGATATTCCAAAAATGTGACCACTGTAATGAAATCATTACAGTCAATTGTGAGAAACAATAGAGATGATATTTGATGTAGGCCTATAGTAAGACTCATAGTTTGCTCTATTTGTTGAAGACTGTATCAGATTTCAAGTGTTTTCCCATTTCCTTTCGTTCGTTTTCTCTGTACTCCTTAACTTAAAACATCACTTCACATCACAATATCATTGCTAAATCCTTTATTCACGTTCTACGTTCCCTTGTTAAGGCTTAATGGAATTGATACCATTACCTTTCAAAATTTAACAATGCATTTCTGAATTCTCACATTTTAGGATTACATTAAAATTAATGTAAATGTACCGTCCTTTATGTATATTGTCTACAGTTAAATACTGGTTTAAATTAGTCTACAAATTTCCTAAATAATATATTAATGAAATAATTCAAACGAAATGTTAATTTTGCCAATTATTACCATGACTGATGTTCGATTCGTTATCAAATTAATTATTTTTTAAGTTAATTAATAAAAACGGGTTGAACACAACTGGAGGGGTCAAATTATAACAATGAATGGATTACCAATGATCGACCCTTGAGATTTACAATTCCGTTACATTTATAAACCTGCTTACTTGGCTCCCGCTACATGGTTTAAAGAACATTCTCCATGCTGTAGGTCAGTATATTTTCCATGGTCCATTAGAAGTAAAAAGATGACGCACAATTATTATAAAGAATGCACCAAATCCATACAATTAGCGGCTCAAGGAGTCTTGTCACAATATTTTTTTCTCAAATTTAAATGTACAAATTTTTATAAAAATGATATGCATAAATTTTTATACCTTACCTTTCGACTGAATTGATTGTTTGTTTCCACACACAATGCCAGATGCGTTCAACCGATAAAAACTAATCAGTTTTCCAGTGTAATATTGTTGGGTACATGTTCACTAGAATTACGAGCCTCGAAAAGCAAAGTGCAAAGTCGCGTTAAAACTGGTTTTGCAAACATCACTAGTATTTTATAAAGTTATCAATCTCAAATACAGAAAACAAAGAGAAGATAACCAAAAAATATTAAGCGCAAGAACATATAAAGTCTAATGTGTGGGGGTTATTAGGGTAGACCCCCGTCATTCCCATAAGTGGTTTGGTAGCGATGTTGTGTGTGTGTGTGTGTGTGTGTGTGTGTGTGTGTGTGTGTGTGTGTGTGTGTGTGTGTGTGTGTGTGTGTGTGTGTGTGTGTGTGTGTGTGTGTGTGTGTTTGTGTGTGTGTGTGTGTGTGTGTGTGTGTGTGTGTGTGTGTGTGTGTGTGTGTGTGTGCGTGAGTGTGTGTGTGCGCGTGTGTGTGTGTGTGTGTGTGTATGTGTGTGTGTGTGTGTGTGTGTGTGTGTGTGTGTGTGTGTGTGTGTGTGTGTGTGTGTGTGTGTGTGTGTGTGTGTGTGTGTGTGTGTGTGTGTGTGTGTGTGTGTGTACGAGTAAATTTAGTGCAAATGAATGTGAAAGTTTGGTTGTGATGTGGTTTTAGGCAGGAGAGAAGAATTTCACGGTTGAATAAAACAATTCGCGGTACGCATTGTTCCCTTAAGCTCCTTCTAAATCTTATTTCGCGGCTTTTGTTTCAAAAAGGGGGAAACCTTGGGGAGTAACAAAAGCATAAACTGAAGTGGCACTGTAGTATGGCATAGGGAAATCAGGCGTCATTTGTTTCCAATATTAGCGGGCATTGTCGCCTACACGATCGAAGCATGCTCTTGAGTTTATCGGAAGGGGCTTCTCACCGCCCCTCCTGCCTCCTTCACATTCATTCACCCCCTACAATCATCTGGCGTTTTATAACCAACTGCAGTTACGTTAACCCCCCCCCACACCCTATTTAATACGTTGTAGACCACCAAGTTACTGATGACGATCGCTAATACTAGCTACTCATGGTGGTTTATTTTTGTCTTTGCGATTTTTCCTTTTATAAATAGAACAATTCCTATTCAACTGTCTGTTTTACGTTTCTCGGAGATTTAAAAAAAAATTATCTTGCTTCGACGAAGTACGTTACCTTTTTAAATAAATAAGAAAGTGTCATCTTAGTCAACTACATAGCGTTCGCGGATGACCTAGTACTGCTGGCTAATGTCGAGAAAGAAGGAGCCCTAAAATTGGAAGTACTCCAGAAAGAAGCAGCCAAAGTCGGACTAGCCATATATTTCGAGAAAACCCAGTTCATGAATCGAAGAACTGAGCAGGTTGCAGACATCCTCCCAACACAGATCGGCCGAGTAAACCGAGTTAAGAGCTTCAGGCATTTATATATGTTTTAATGTTCTTATCACTTTTTACATACTCGAATATAACATTCTTGTTACGACGAAGTTTAAAATTAATGAAGTTTTACGTGCATTGTTAAAATTTTCGATGTATTTAGAAATTCTTCGTTTTCAAGTGTAAGTTGTATAATATAATTGAGTATACACAGGGTGATTATAAATGAAATAGACACTTTCGACAGCTTCTTAAACATCAAACTGGTGTATTTGAATATAGTAAATGATTTAGGTTTGTAGGGAATTTTTTAAAGTTTATGTTGGTACAACTGTTGCTAGCATTTTGTTATTGGCTGCTGTTATAACGACCAGTCTAGCAAAATGGCCACTGTTCAATTGGAGAAAGCTTATTGTGTTCTTGAATTAGCCAAAACGAACTCGGTTACGGTTGTGCAACGTCATTTCAGAACAAGATACGGTAAACCATCACCAACAAGGCAATCAATCTATGACTGGTATAAACATTTTGAAAACAGTGGATGTCTGTGTAAAAGGAAGAGTACTGGAAGACCTTCTCTTACAGAAGAACAAATTGATAGTGTTCGTGATGTTTATGTACCAAGTCCAGGAAAATCAACTAGATCAGCAGGTTTAAAATTGCAAATTCCTCAACCGACTGTGTGGAAAATTCTGCGGAAACGTTTGAAAATAACACCTTATAAATTACAGTTAGTACAAAGTTTAAATACCAGTGATAAAGTCGTACGTAAAAATTTTTGTCTGGAGATGCAACATTGTGTTGAAAATGACGACGCATTCTTTAATCACCTAATTTTCAGTGATGAATGTAATTTTTACATTAGTGGAAAAGTTAATATACATAATGCTAGAATATGGGGTACAGAAAACCCAAAAATAACTTTACAGCATACACGCGATTCCCCTAAAGTAAACGTCTTTTGCGCATTATCTCGTGAAAAGTTTTACGGGCCGTTCTTCTTTCACGAAGTGTCAGTAACCGGAGTAATTTATCTGGACATGTTAAACGAATGGTTAATGCCTCAACTCCAGGAAGATAGTGATAACTTCATTTTTGTACAAGATGGAGCTCCGCCTCACTGGTACTTACAGGTCAGAAATTAGCTTGATGAACGTCTTCCTAGACGATGGATCGGCCGTGCAAGTGAGGAAAACATTGTGTTTACGCCGTGGCCACCTCGTAGTCCAGACTTAACGCCCTGCGACTTTTTCGTAAGGGGTTATGTAAAAGACAAAGTTTTTGTACCACCGCTTCCTGTAGATATCGATGATCTGAAACAACGTATCGCAAATGCTCTTGCCACAGTTGACCGTCATATGCTTAATCGTCTGTTGGAAGAATTCGACTACTGTGTTGATATCTGTCGTATTACAAATGGTGCACACATTGAACATCTGTAAATATTTTCAATAAAAACTTAATGAATTCTTCTATATAATCATGTAAGTAATTACCTTAACTTTTCAAAAAAAAATTTCTATAAGCTATCGAAACTGTCTATTTCAGTTATAATCACCCTGTATAGTATATTGATTCATAAATCTTAAGTTATTATGTCATTTCGTCAGAGTTTTTAACAAAGTGTCATTCTTTTGCAATCAGTTTTTTTTAAATTTAATTATAAACTTTAAGCAAAGATGACGAAAGTCTAATAACGTTCTAGGGATGAAAATATAAAATACGCTCAGTAGTATATTTCCAGAAAAAATAAGACAAAACTCTGGACAAAAAATAAAACCAAACTGTACTCTGAACTGTGCATTAATATATTGAAACATGAAGTAGTTGATGCTGCACCATGATGAAAATGATAATGATGCCGATTATGAGAAGAAGATGATTAGTAAAAGGAGTAGAAAAAAACAGTTGAATCAGTTAAATTATTAACAAAATCGTAAAGTTAAGTTCAATGTTTTAAAACGTTTTAGTCAGTGAGTATCTTCGCTGTTACCCAGGAGGTTGTTGCGAAAGGATTTTGATGTTCTTATATAATATTTTAAATGTTTCTCGCAACGTTGTTTAATTTCTTCTTTTTGAATGACAGATTTATATCGTTATGCATTTTTTTATTAGTTAGTCTACGTACTATGGGGCTGCAGTGATTAGTCTCAGGCCATTTGATTGAAAGCACTGCAGTTATTTCTCTATATTTGATGAACTAGCTGTATCCCATAGCTCTAATCCCTTATACAGGGTGATTCATGAAGTTCTCCCCCCACTTCTACAGCACATTGTACTAGTAAAAATAATGAAAAAAGTTTATATAAACATGGGTCCGGAAATGCTTCGTTTCCGAGTTACGGCTAGCGAAAGTTTCGCCTGGATTTCAGTTCACCAGGTGAAATGAGGTCTTCCTGGAATTCTGGTAAGGTAGATTAAGGGGCGAATTCAATCATTTCTTATGGTTTTTGATCTGATAAATTGAATAAAACAGGTCCCAGAACTGTAAGTTAAATAGTTTTTGAGAAAACCAGTGTCAAATGCAAAAAATGGAGTGAAAATCACATTTTTTCATCTTTGGGCAAGAATAACTTTGTTATTTCACCAAGAAACAGTTAAAAATTTTCAATAAAAAATGTAGAAAATTTTATTCTGAACAAACCGGTGTAAATAAAGTACACAGAAAGCGAATAGTTTTTGAGAAAACCAGTGTCAAATGCAAAAAAATGGAGTGAAAAAAACACATTTTTTCATTTTAGTTTTTCCGGTTAATTTTACTTTGTACTCTTATGAATAAAAACTCATTTAATCAAACATCTATTCGCTTTCTGTGTACTTAATTTACACCGGTTTGTTCAGAATAAAATTTTCTACATGTTTTATTGAAAAATTTTAACTGTTTCTTGGTGAAATAACACAGTTATCCTTGCCCAAAGATGAAAAAATAAGTTTTTCACTCCATTTTTTGCATTTGACACTGGTTTTCTTAAAAACTATTTAACTTACAGATCTGGGACCTGTTTTATTTAATTTATCAGATCAAAAACCATAAGAAATGATTGAATTTGCCCCTTAATCTACCTTACCACAATTCCAGGAAGACCTCATTTCACCTGGTGAACTGAAATCCAGGCGAAACTTTCGCTAGCTGTAACTCGCTAACGAAGCGTTTTCGGACCTATGTTTATATAACATTTTTTCATTATTTTTACATGTACAATGTGCTGTAGAAGTGGGGGGAGAACTTCATGAATCACCCTGTATACCTACTCCAAAACGGTTTGAGTATTATTTTGTATACGAGAAATATTTAAAAAATTTTAAAATATGAAAAACTGCGTTACTTTTTAACATCAATACTCGTACGATTGATCTATTTTGCATACTTGATGGCCTTAACCATTCCAATGACAGATGTGTAGGCCTACTTTCTAAAAAATTAAAACCTTATTAAAAATTGAAAGTAACCTTGTACTAAAAAACAAATTGAAATCGAAACATATCTGAAATGTTTTGACCTTCCAGTTAAATAGGGTATGTTTTCTTTAATAAGTTTAGGATTTCCATAAGAATAAAAACTTCCTAATTAGGGAGGACAGAATTTATTGGGCGTTTAATAGTCCTAATATTTACTTTTTTATTTTAACAAAATTACCATTTATCAATACTTTAAAAAGTTAAACCGTAATAACGGTAGATATATTCCTGTATCTAAATTGAGTGAAGAAATAAAAATTTTCAATTAACTGTCGTCTTTTAAGAATCTTCTCTTCTTATAAAATCTTCAATTTAAATTTTACTGAAGCTAAGCGACGGAATTTTAAAGGTATTTTTGAATGTTTTAATTAATTTTTTTTAAAACCTCTGTAGAATTTTCCGTTCAAATTATGTAAGAATGTTTTGAAACAAGTTTTTTGTACAACTTCGTCATCGACTAAACGCTTTCCCCTAAAACGTTCCTTCAACTTCCAAAACAAATGAAAATAGGGTAGAGGAAGATCAGAACTGTTTGGAGGATGGATCATAATCTCCCATAGGTAGGCCTACTACGATTTCAAAAGCTAAAGTGTTGTTTTTCGTTGGATGCTTATTTTTGTGTGCACGAAGAAGTTTATCGAACGCCATTTTGTAACTATCAGGGTTGATATTATAACAGAACAACATAGTAAAAAATATCCTGTATGCATAAGCCAACTAAAGTTTGGGGAAGAGCTCCTCCTCTTACTGCCTCCTTTTGATTGTTGGAGCAGCGTCAGCTATGATTAACAGCTGGATCGACAGTAGGGAATAATTTAGGTAGGGTAGCCTATAAGTAATAATATAATAATATAAGTAGGAATAATAATATAAGTATAATATAAGTAGGGGATAAGGGAATAGTATCGATGGACAGGAGAGGGAAGGCAAAAACAGTAAAAGTAGCAAACCACGTCTTCCAAGTTATTAAAAATTGTAAAAAATAACTCCCTTCTTTAATAATATCAATAAGAATAAGCCTCCCTTGATCCCAGAAAACAGAAGCCATTTCTTTCGAGTTGATGGCTTCATCAGTGTTGTGATTTATGTTTGACGATTAATTGAAGGAACCCAGATTGCTGAATTTTTTTAAAAGTGCTATTCATCGTGGATAATCTAAACGCACTTCGACAGAGATGTGAAAAATTTCTGTAATACTACGAATTCGGAACGAAGATTCTCACGAACAAGGTCATTGACACGCGAAACAATAATACTTGTTGACTTCAACGGCCTTATCGAGCAAACAAGTCACACTTACGATGCATATTTCTAATATCAATTACATTTGGACCAAACACTTCAATTAGTTTTGTGAATATTAGGTAATGTCATTTTTTGGGCCAGGAGAAACGAATAACTAAACCAATATTTTCTTGACATAGATTGACAGAGGAACAGTTTTAAATAAACAAAATCTTTGAATGCACAAAAAAATAGGTTTTCCCCCACTTTTTGATGAATAACATTGGAATAGTAGCCTAATAATTGCGATTTGAGAAAACGGACGTTAATTTTTAAACTACCCTATTAGTTCAAGTGTAGCCAATATTATTAATGAATGCGCGAAAGAATGTATTAAAGCAGAAGTGTTTTTCTTTTAAGGAGTTCTTTTTAGGTGTTTTTCTTTTTGTGTTGACATGTAAATAGAAAAAATAAGTTTACATTTAAAAAGCAATTAACTCCAAAAACTTTAGTTGTATGTTATTGTTACACTCGTATTTAGGATAGGCTTACATCACCAACTAAAAAGGTGAAAACTAACAAATATTAAAAGGCTATAATATAATACCATATTATAAAGCATCATATAACACATTATAGGCTACCAAGCATCAATCATTCCTTCCGCTTTCCTTTAAGCGGGGAACCTACAGCTGCTGCCGCATCCCGCACCTCAATCTCCAACTCGGTCTGTTCCACCAGTCCTCCTCCTCCAGCTCTCTCTGCTACATAACTTCTCTCATCCCTTCTTCCCAAGTTCCGCAGGATCTACCTCTCTTCCTCCGAGCTGCTGGATAGTAATTAAAGGTCCTTTTTGGCCACCTTTTCTCTTCCATTCGACGTAATATGTTCATACCAAATTAATTGTCTTTTCTCTATCCTTTCCACAATTGTATCGCGCAGCTCCGCTCAAACCCTTACTTCTTAATTTCTCACATGTTCTAGCCGAGAGAGAGCAGCATCAATGAATGACTTTATTAAAGGATATGTCAACAAAACAACGTAAACACACACACGCGCGCGCGCACACACACACACACACACACACACACAAATAATCACAAAATATAAATTTGCAATATCAATTTCCAGAAAACGTGAAATCGGATCATCGTATGACAAATAGTGGGCACTTGAAAAACTCTTACAGAGAGTAGAAACTACACCTAATAAGTCGTTCCTTTAATTGGGCTTTGAAACATTTTTAATCGAGGTCTCTCACAACCTACGGCAGCTTGTTAAAAATCCTAAAGTCCACCACCTGATTAATACTAGTTTAATTTTGTCAAGCCTACATCTTGATTTGCCCAGATTATTCCTGTTCCTAACTCTGTAACTACAGCATTGCTCAAGAGTTCTTAGATTGAGCTCGGGTGATATCTTTACCAGAAGAAGGGAACTAAAAATAAATTGACCATAAATTACCAATACACCAAGACGTGTGAACAAAGGTTTGCAATACTCACTACGTGATATCCGCTCGAAGTAATAGTTCTCATACGGTTATCCCATTAGCCACGTAACAATGAAAGCGTGAAAAATATTTCAGGAGTAAACTAAACCAATGGTCAAAACCTCTGAATAATTATAAGCCCATACAATTACGAAATTAGGCTGATTTTTTAAAACTATAAATGAAATTCACAACTGTTACAAAGATGAGTGACGTGCATGGAGACCAATGTCCATTGACAGGTCTCCGACGTGTTATTATTTCTTACTAATTCATCGATTAATTTATTTATTTATAATGACATATAACCGATTCTAAAACAGGAGATCCCTGCTCCGCTTAATCTTCTTTGAACGTTGATTGGTAGACAACGGGAGGAATGTTTACGTATCAGTTCGTATGGATGAGTGAAAAGTCTGTTGTGCAAGTATCGATAAAAAGTTGACTGAAAACGACTGTTAGAGGGATATTAAGGTCGTTATGTAAGCGTTGACTGATTAATAACCGAAAGGTCTTTGATTGAAAACTCTGAATCCGAGCTGAGTATGAATTCCTAGGAGAGTATGGTTAATTCAACCCCAGCCATGAAAAGATGCCGGTAACCACCGTCTAGTATTCAAATCCGTAGAACTAGGATTTGAACCAGGAACCTTCGTCTCCGAAAATCAGCTGTTAAACAGCTGATTCGCGGCAACGATTTTACCACTAGACCAACCCGGTGGGTTAGGCTGATTAAAGTAACTTATTAGTCAAAGATTAGATATTATCTCAAGTTAAAAAACAAATTTTCCGGCAATTACATCCTGAGCGTTTGCCTTTTCATGTTCCGTTTACAATGCAACTTAACTCCGAACATGAAATCGGTATTTACCATTAACGATTGGAACATATAGCCTATTATAATAGAAGAGTAACAATAGTAAAGGATTAAGTGTGAGTAAATAGAAATGCATTAGATGGTATTAAAAGTAAGGCACACACTGTTTAGCTGCAATGTAATTTTAGGTTAGTAACATAGTACAATACGTAGCAAAGTGTTGCTGGACTAAATGGAATAGAGATGTAATTGGTACACGTCCAGTCTAGTTTAACCCCACATCAACGACCTCGTAATGTAAATATTAGCTACAGCTTTACTAACCGTCTGTCTGTCTTTACGTCCGGTGTGAAACGGTACCCTAAATTATACCTACCATAGCGTACAAGGTTACACTACTGTAAATATATCACGGTTACTCTGTTGTGTTAGTGTTAGTGTTAGTACTAGGCCCTGTTTAGGATCCATCATCCAAATTATGGTGTACCAAGACAAATGACAAATAATAGTTGTGCCCCCAATGTTTATTCGTGATCCGGCAGGAAGGACCAGTCAAATAATAAGGATGGTTACTCCTCTGATTTTATTATATAACCACTGTCTTTAAATTGTCGTATATAGTCGGTTCCTTTAATTTTCTTATTAAACTTATTTTTGTTGCATCCGTTGTCACAAATTTTAAAATGGCAGTTCGTATATTTCATCTTTAAACTAAATTTCAAGTTACATCAATAAATAAATAGAATAAAATTTTATAATACAATAGCTATCCCAACATTACTTTATGGAAGTGAGAACTGGATCCATACAAAGAAAATTGATAGTAATGTTCAAGCAGCAGAGATGAGGTTTCTCCGTAGTGTGTATGGATGCTCCAGAGCAGATAGAATTAGAAATGAAGAAATCAGAAGAGCGTTGGGTGTCACACGCCTGCGTGAAAAAATTATCCACAATCGAAGAAACTGGTGCAGTCATTTAAATAGAATGGAACCAGGAAGACTACCGCTTGAAATTATGAATTACAAGCCAATAGGAAAACGGGATATAGGGAGACCGAGGAAAAGATGGGTATCGGAACAGGTTTAATCCAGCCTAATCCTTGAACTGAAGATGATGATGATGACTAAATTTCAATTTTATTTCTTATGTCTTTTAGTCTTAAGTTTTAAAGTCTACAACAGCGGTCTCCAACCTTTTTTACCCAAGGGCCATATTAAAAACTTTAGAAGAGCTAGCGGGCCAACAACATTCCGGGAGAGGGGTACAAAATGTTGCTGGCTAGAACAGAAAATTAAAATTAATTGCTCAATGGTGTATTTTTAGGCAATACCAATCACTGGTATTCCCTTTTTATTTCAAACACAGTAAGGTATAAAATCATAGCATTGTATTTAACCAAATGTATTTTCTAAATATTAATGAAATACAAACAGTATTCTTTGTATTGAGTTAAAAATACCTATGTTTAATATACAAACTGATAATCCAAAAATCGCAATGTCATATTAGTGTGAAGACTTCATTTGTTTGTTACCAGCAAACAATTTTCCCGCTGACCGTAGGTTGGAGACCACTCTACAAGGCAATGCTCCAACCGATTTTGATGTATGGTACCAAATTTATGATGCAGAAAAGCCGTCAGTCATTTCACGATATAATATTTCCTAAGTTAATTCTTGCGACTCATTACTAATTTCCCGAGTTTTGTGTCCAATAAAACATTAGGCGATTACTTACAAATCCCTACGTCGACGGCATATTTCTAAAATAGTACCGTGCGTTCAGATACTTAAAAAGAATCTTAAAACCGGAGGTTCGGAGATTCTAACATCATAATATTCCCTTAATACGCAACGTAGCTAGAGTATTAAAGAAAAGGTTGTAATGTTACTCGTTATACGTATTTTAGAATAAAATTATTGATTCGACTCAAATAATTTTAAAATGTTCGTTTTTAATGCCGTAACACGTAACACAACTTAAAATTTAAACAAAAAATATTTAATTTAAATTTAAATTATTAAGCCTGTTCTTTGACATCAGCCTAAAAGCTGATTTGAACCTCCAGATGCTTTACTAAGAACAAGGAGTGAGGTGGTTTACCATTGCCTTACTCATTGAGGGGAAAAGTATCCTTATCAGAATGCCCCTCTGAAAAGTGCTGAACACCATCCAAATGAAACCTTTACTTCATTCACCACAGAGTCTGACTTTATAATAAAATTCATTACTCTCAGTGGAGATAACTTTGACTAGTGTCTTTTACACCTCTGCCTCTTCTGTGCTTAAATGCTTAGTCATATAATTGGCTGACCATGTGATAAGAAACAGAACTATTTTTTTGTAGCCCTGGAACTAGCAGATCGAGTGCATATTATATTTAACACTCCACCTGCCTGTTATGCACAGATTGCCTAATTAGACATAATATTAAGCCTTGTCGTGTAAAATTATATAGCCCTACATTTTTATGACAAGTCAAATACATTGGAATAGGAAAAGGGAACTTTATAGTACGAGGTGTGGCTATTAAATAACGAGACTGACGTAAAAAATTTAATTTTAATTTTATACATAATCACTTATTGTCACTTTAAATATACACTCCTATATCTCTACAACGCTCCATGCGAATTTTCCATTGTTGGAAGCGGTACTGGAGTCATCTTCTGTCAGCTCCTTCAGGACACGTGCCGCTTTCTCTTTTACAGCTTCCACAGACTCAGAGCTTGTCCCTTTTAATGCATATTTCACCTTAAGGAACAGGTGGAAGATAATAACATGTGATGAAACGTGGTTTTTTACTTATGATCCGGAAACGAAGCGCCAATCCATGCACTGGAAGAACCGAACTTCAACGAGCGGCAAAATAAGCTCGAATGAGCAAGTCAAAATTTAAAGTAATGATGATTGTTTTTTTATATCCATAAGATTTTGTACCTTCACTGGGTTCATGAAGGTCAAACAATTAATCAATATTACTACCTTGAGGAACTTTCTAAATAGGCAAAGAGTAACGAAAAAACGCCCCCGAAATGTGGAAGGACAAATCATGGGTTCTCCACCAAGACAATGCGCCAGCTCATTCCGCGTTATCTGTCAAGAGGTTCCTAGCCAAGTACAGCATCTCAATGTTAGAACATCCACCTTATTCACCAGATCTTGCATCATGTGACTTCTACCTGTTCCCTAAGGTGAAATCTGCCTTAAAAGGGACAAGATTTGAGTCTGTGGAAGCTGTAAAAGAGAAAGCGGCACGTGTCCTGAAGGAGCTGACAGAAAATGACTTCCAGCACTGTTTCCAACAATAGAAAATTCGCACGGAGCGTTGTAGGGATAGAGAAGGAGTGTATATTGAAAGTGACAATAAGTGATTATGTATAAAATAAAAATTAAATTTTTTACAACGTCAGTCTCGTTATTTAATAACCACACCTCGTATACTGCACAGAACTCAAATAGAAGACTGGCCAGGCATTTTATCGGAGTGACAAATGAAAACTGTGCGGAAAGAGTGCACTTTCATTAATAAAACTAAAAAAATAAAATTAAAATCGAGATAATTGTATTACTGAATAATACAAAGTAGGCTATTTATTTAAAAACAATTCAATGAACTTCGTGGCCCAACGGTTACCGCATTACGCTGGAATGCAGAAGTCCCGGGCTCGATTCATGGCTAGGGAAAATTATTACACATTCAAACCCACCGATCATTAACCCAAAGTAGTTGCTAAGGACCAAGATGCTAAAGCTACTTTAGTAATCTAAAAAATTTGATATACAGATTGTTGAACATAAATTTGAATAACTTTGGACAAATTGACCTTTGATGTTAAATTTAAATTAAAAAATAACATTAAGAAAGATAATGACTAACTTTTTATAAAAAAATTAAAAGGTGATATTCTATTTCGTTAGAAGCAAAATATTTCATTACCACAAACTTACTCCATGGATATGTAGACTCTAACAAGATAGTTGTATTCAGTTTTCCACAAACTTATTTCCGCAAACGTGCAAAGCAACTTTTAAAAATATTTTTTAATAGACTAAATTGGAAGACTTTTTACGTCTACATATTGGTCATTAGCGATTACTTAGGGCTGAGGAACGGTAGGTTTAAGCTTGTATCTAATCATTTTCCAGACCCTGACCGGGAATCGAACCCGGGACGAAGACAT
Organism: Catonia carolina; assembly: GCA_035578175.1. Classification (NCBI taxonomy): domain Eukaryota; kingdom Metazoa; phylum Arthropoda; class Insecta; order Hemiptera; family Achilidae; genus Catonia; species Catonia carolina. Next base: position 21,010,789 of record JAQMRL010000003.1, on the reverse strand, counting down.
TTTTTTAAAGTTCATTTACCGTATATCCCGGCGTACAAGTCGACCCGGCGTATAAGTCGATCCTAATTTTGAAGAGTGTTTTTGTTGATTTAAGCAAGACCCGTTGTATAAGTCGAATCCGAAAAGTAAGGTACCGGTAATTCATACGAAGTTTATTTTGATAACCCACTGGTACGTCAGATTATTTAAAAACGACTCTTTAATTAGCCATCTGTTCTACACAATGAATGAAAATACCTAGCTACTAGGTTTTGATAGATAGGTATAAGATTATACATTTCAGTTTACATTACTATATTTATTTTGGGACAGAAATGGGGAAGTATTATATTGTTGACGAATTCCACCTGTCAATCAAAAGGTTTTATGGCTACCTACCTAATGTTACATTTTGGGAATACCCAATATGTCGTGTGAATGACTTTCACAGGCTACTAGTACAGTACAGTCTATAGGTTATTATTATGTCTTCATTGCCGTGACTACAATCATCGAGTAAGGTTATCCACCTGCTTTCGGTTATTTATTTAGTGCATTTTGTATAGGCCTATTCGTGCGTGCAATACTACGTGTAGCAATGAGTGCGGTTAAACGAATGAAATACGACTCTTCATTCAAATTAAAAGTTATCGGTTTGGCAAAAACTACAAACAACAGTGAAGCGGGTCGTAAGTTCGGTGTTAACGAAAAATTTGTGCGTGATTGGCGGAAAAGTGAAGAAAAGATTAGAGGAATGCCTCGCTCTAAATGCGCTATGCGAACAGGACTGTACTTTGGCCGGAATTAGAGAAACATGTAGTGGAATGGGTGCTTCAAAACCGATTGAGCGGCAATATTATCACACGTTGCGCAATTCGATTGCATTCAATAAACTGGGCAAAAGATAATCCTGAACACTCGGTAAGTTTCCTGGCAACTAGAAGTTGGTGTAGCCGTTTTATGGATCGACATAACCTAGTTCTGCGACAAAAAACTAAAATCGCACAAAAACTACCAAAAGATTTAGATAACAAGATTATTAATTTTCATAGATTTGTTATAAACCTTCGAAAAAAACATGACTATGAGCTGGCTAACATTGGAAATATGGACGAAACGCCGCTGAATTTTGACATGCCTGGTAATCGCACAGTGAACGTAAAAGGTGAACATTCGGTAATTGTTAAAACAACTGGACACGAAAAAACTCGTTTTACTGTGGTTCTTTCATGTATGGCAGACGGAACAAAACTTAAGCCTTTGGTTATTTTTAAGCGAAAAATTAGGCCAAAAATTAAATTTCCATCAGGCATAATAGTACATTTCCAAGAAAAGGGGTGGATGGATGAGGCCGGTATTGACATTTGGGTAAAAAATATTTGGAATAGGCGACCTGGTGGTTTAAGAAAGAAAAAAAGCTTATTGGTGTGGGACATGTTTCGTGCGCATCTAACGGAAAAAACAAAAAAAAATTTAAAGGACGAAAATACGGATACATGTGTAATCCCGGGTGGACTTACGTCAGTGCTACAACCATTGGATGTTAGTTTAAACAAGCCATTTAAAAGTGCAGTTTATCGGGAGTGGAATAAATGGATGGCTATTGGAGAGAAAAGTTTTACTCCGGGCGGAAATATGCGTCCTGCGTCTTTAGACATTATTTGCCAGTGGGTAATTACAGCTTGGGATGAAGTGAAAATACAAACTGTGGTAAAATCATTTAAAAAATGCGGGATATCTAACGCTTTAGATTCATCAGAAGACGACGTACTGTGGGACGTAGGTGACGACGATGACGATACTGACAAGGATAGTGATGAAGCAAGGGAAGACTTGTGGGATCCATATGACGCTGCAGGAATAGACAATGGAGAGTCAGAAATTTCTGACACGGATCTATAACTGTATGTATTTTATGATACCTACCTAGGTAATTTTTTATTCTATTACTTTTTCTTTTAAAAAGAATATAGTTACGTATTTCTAACGAATATAGTGTTATGTAGTTACTTATTTCAGTTAAGTACCTCAGTGTATTTTGTTTCTCAGTCAACTACCCTGAACTTTAAAAAATTAAATTTCGTAGACCCGGTGTATAAGTCGACCTCTGTTTTTTAAACATATATTTTGCTTCTGAAACCTCGACTTATACGCCGGGATATACGGTAAATTTGTATCTACATTTTGATCATTAGCTACTACTTTGGGTTAAGGAACGGTAGGTTTGAATGTGTAATCATTTTCCAGACCATGGTCGGGAATCAAACCCGGGATCTCCGCTTTGCAGCGTAGCAGGCTAAACACTTAAAGGCTGAGCCATTAAGGCGGCCACAACATTTTCAATTCAATGCAAACTTGTCAAGACGAGAGGAGAGATTAGGTATTTTCCATTAGGCCTACAATTCTGTTTTTTTACGTAAACTGAAATGTTATTAACATATTATTAGGGAACGTAACCAAGTTAAATTATTAATACATTGAATATATAGTATTTGTTTACGTAGAGCCAATAAAAATATTGTAACAACAAAAAGATTTACCGATTAGATATAAAAAGTAAAATACCTTGTAAAAAATTGTTTTCAGCAGCTGGTCTTTTATTAATCGTTTTAGAATATATTTTGTTTTGTTATTGAAACCGATTGAAAGGAAGAATATTTCTAAGAAATGAACTACAAATGTGTTGGGTTATAAAAAAAGAAAACAGAGAGAGAGAGAGAACGCTAAAATTCAATGAAGCTTTTTCCGTATGATTGAGAACTCAAGTACGGTAGTCGATGCTACGACGGACAATCTTTACAGTTCTATTGAAGAGTTGCCGGTAGAATTAGGGATTGTTAGCTGCGGGGTAACAGAATTTTTAGGGGTATATAAAATAAAACAGAAGCGTAGGCCTGAGGGCTGACATAACAAGTAGGAAGGGGAATAGTTATCACAACAATGTACATCTGCCACATTGTCTGATAATGCATAAATCCCTTCCGCACAATCGCCCTTTCTTCTCTAAATTCAAATAATCAAAATAGGACTATCCCCTCCATAATATTAGGCCATACATGTCTATGAATATATAATTACATGTACTGAACTGGCAAATGAAAGTGAAGAGCGATTTCTAATCTAACCAACGATCATTGGCTTATCTACGGAGGGGGTGTCTGAATTATTCCCCCAACCAAAACACGGAAAACTAATAGGCCTACATCATCATCATCATAAACGATACGAATTTGTTCTCCTAGTTAGCCTATTCCGAATTCAAACTTAGTAGGCTAATCTGTTACCATTTCTTAAAGACGTCAGGCTGCCAAACTCTTCCGAGGTCGTCCGATATCACATTGCCCGATTAGCTTGTAATGTAAGTAAACACCTTTTTGGATGTTTGATTATCTGGCATCCCCAATAAATTTCAATAATAAAACAATTAACTAATAATTCGTGAAATTGCTTCTTCATACGTATGATTTTTGCTCATTAGCAAGGTTATCGGCTAAATCTGCTTATTGATTGCCGTGATATGACTTTGCCTTCAAAGTAAGTATTCGGCGGAAAATTCACAAAATCTATTTCAGAAACTCTCCGATATCTATTCTGTGTGTTACGCTAATGAAAGTAACAATGTCGCGGTTTTCATACTTGTTATCATGACATTTATGACTAAACAGAGAAATATTTTAAGTTAAATAATAATCCTGAAAGGTTTATAAAATGATTTTCTGGAAGTAATTCCTACTTTTATGACTAAATATGGCATTTATGACTAAAGAGAGAAATATTTAAGTTTAATATAAGCTAATCCTGTGGGATATAAAATGATTTCCTGGAAGTAATTCCTACATTTATTACTAAATGACTATTTATCCTCCCATTACTAAATCCATTATCCATTACTAAATGACTATTTATTTGGATCTGGTATCGAGTTAGGAGAAGGTTTCTACTTTAATACGTTGTTGTACGCGGATGACCAATTAATCCTCCAAGAAAGTGAAGATGAACTGCAAAGGTCTATTCATATGCTCGACAAGATATGTAAAGAGTATAATATGTCGGTATCTGCTAGTAAGACCAAAATAATGGCTTTTATTGGGAAGGACCCCATAAGGTCAAAAATTGTATTAAATGATAGAGTGTTGGAGCAGGTAGCACACTTCACTTATTTAGGAGTTGATATAACGTATGACGTTGATAGAGAGATAAGCACTAGAATAAGCAAGTTTCAGCATGTCTGTGGTTATATCAATAGGACTTTTAAGAATCGAGCCAGGAAAGATACACAGTTGAGGCTTTACGATGTAATGGCGGTGCCGATTTTACTGTATGGAAGTGAGACCTGGGCACCAAAGAAGAGAGATTTAAGTCGATTGGAGGCAGCTGAAATGAGATTTTTGAGATCTGTGAAGGGGTGTAGCCGGAGAGAACACATTAGAAGTAGCGTGATTCGAGAAGAACTGAAGAGAGGCGAAACAATCATTGATAAAATGTGGAGGTACAGAAATAGGTGGCAGGAACATGTACTTAGGATGTCACCTGATAAAGCTAGTCTTCAGGCGCTGAAGTATCGCCCTCGAGGAAGGAGATGTTTGGGGCGTCCAAGAAAGAGATGGTGTGATGTTGGAACAGGCGATTGGCCTAATCCGTAAAGGAGATGATGATGATGATGATGATGACTATTTATGACTAAATAGAGAAATACTTAAGTTAACTATCAGTGAATCTTGTGGGATACAAAATGAATTCCTGGAAGTAATTCCTACATTTATGACTAGAGAGAAATATTTAAGTTAGGTCTAAATATAATCCTGTAAGATATAAAATAATTTCCTGGAAGTAATCCTACAAAACCTCTTTGCTTTTCATAAATTTTAACTTAATTTACTTAACTCAATAGGAATACAAAGGGGAGTTTATCGAATTATAATCCCCCGTTATTTATTCATGAATTTCAAACTACTTTATTTCCTTTTTTTGGTGGCTGGTTTGAGGGATGTTACTTTATTTCTCTTGTAAATTATAACAGGACTATAAGAAATAGTCCCGAGTATTGTTAAAAATTCATCCTTGATTAAAGTTTCTAGTAGGCTTTTTACAAAGCGTATGTAACGTTTACATTTTTCCCTCAACGCTTAGTTTAGCGTCAATTAGTGATTTTCTGTATTTTGCTCATCAAAATCGGTAAGAAAGTGGTATTTTTAATACTGCGGCTTTAGTAGCTATTAAGCATTTTACGACAAAAGTGTGTATAATAAAAGTTATAGGAAAGAAAAAACCTACGACTATTATTTCAAGCAATTTTTTCTACAGAGCTTAGTTTAGCGTCAATTTGTGATTTCCCGAATTTTAAAGTCGAACAGAGGTTGATTTTCATTTTGCGCCATTCATTTATGATTAAAATTTGGTTATATTTTTCATTTTACTTTGTTTACTAATTATGAAACATAGATTATAAATTTCTTTATATTGGCAAGAGAAAGTGGAGTAATGTTTCACACCAGATTTTTATTTTTATCAATTACAAAATATATTATAATGATTTTCTTTTTTGTTCTAGGTGAAGATATGGTTTCAAAATCACCGGTACAAATGCAAAAGACAAGCTAAGGAAAAAGCCATGGCTGAACAAAACGCCCAAAATCAGGTAAATATTGGCCTACTTTCAGATAACTGTTTGAATTATTGAACCATGTTACGTTGAATATACAGCTATACTAAATAAATATTTCTGAATTTAATAAAACAAAATTTCAATCGAAATAGATATTTCTTAATTGGGTTTGGGTATAGGCCTATGCCTATTAGCTTACAAAATGAAAATTGAAAAAAATTCTGAAAACTCAGTCTAAGGCAAGATGTGGTTAAAATCTTTTTGTTGAGCCCAGGCGCCCTAGAAACATTTTTTTATTATCTATTGAGTGATAACGCCTATAATACTCCTTAGCTTGTATGTTGGTAATGATATGAAGCGATAAAAGATGAAAAAACGCCAGACCTGACCGAGAATCGAACCCGGAACCCTTAGTATAGAAACCAGTTGTGCTAACCTCTACACTCGATTGGACCCCTATCCTTTCAGGGTATTCAATACCCCGAAAGCCCAACAAGAAATTAGCGCCCAACAAAAAAATAATTAGCGCTAGGTGTCCCGGGTTTCCCTCGTAATGATCTGGCAACCTTATCTCACATTGTTCAATGATCCGAAGCTTGGATTGACGAGATGAAGAACGAACGTTCCATAGGTACAAGCGGGAGAGATTCTTACGATCAGTATAAGGGGTCGCACTAGGATGAACAGATTAAAGAATGAAGAAATCTGAAATGAATTAAAAATATTTTCTCTGAACTCAATACTCAAAACAAAATTAAACGAAAACGTTAACAGAATATCTGTAACAGTGCGAGACTATCTATAGTGACTTGAGTCACGAGTTTACCCTTGTTTGCAACGAGGGGTCAGGGGGGAAAGCATCAGTGCGCATGCGCGACTGCTTTAATTTCAGTACGACAAACATAACAGCTCATACTATACCCTGAGCATATACAGCATATCACAGAACCTTTTGTACGTTAACTGTACGAAGATAACTGTTTGTTATCGTTAACAGAAATGTCGGTTTCTTAAAAACGTGGTCGAACTATTCACAGTGCTGAACGAAATCAAATATGAAATGTAATAAAATATTGTGAAGTTGAAGCTAAATAAAAATGCCTATCCGTGCCTCTTAACAAAAGCCGCGAGCTAACGTCTAGCTACTGTGATGTTTCTCTTTCCACAATTCTAAAAATAAAGAAGGAAATTAAGGACGTGAAGAAGCTATTCTTTAACGGTTTTGTTGACACCTGGTAATAAAAAGAAAACGGATAGGTAGATATTAAAGAGACTGGTAATGAAAACGTCGGTGAAAGCAATAGTAAAGAAAGCGATTCATTCGTAATTAGAGTAAATCAAACATTTCTGATGTATATAATTAAGCTTTAGGCAATATAACAGGTCACGTTTATTTCTTATAAGGTTTATGAAGAAAACATTTTCTCGGAATAAATTACAGCTTACAAAATGTATGTAGAAATTGCACGGTAGTGAAATGTACGAGGAGTGTCTCACTGTTGAAGTTGGCAGCACTGCAAATATTTCACTCCCCTTCTCACAGCCCATACATACGCAAAAGGCAATCTCGTGACTTCAGTATCAATACCTGCTGGATGCACAGATGATTTCCGGAAGAGGTAGTTTTACACTCCATGAGATAGATAAGGAAGATCAATAATTTTACTGTTAACTGACTTGATCAAGGTTTTTTTATGAAGTATTGTAGTTCTTGAATTATCCCTTATTCTATCTAACTAGTTCCAATAAATTAATATAATTTTTTTTTTAAATTTCAGGCCCAAAGTTCGCCGCGTCGAGTAGCAGTACCAGTATTAGTAAAAGATGGAAAACCATGCGGTGGTGGAGGAGACGGAAGCGGAGGTCGACAACCAGGAGGCGGAAGCCATTGTGCAGCACATAGTCCGCATAACCCTCAGCAGCACCAACAAGCCAGTATATTGAGCAATATGGCGGCAGCTGCTTACCCGAGACAAAATCTTCAACATCCCCATCAACAGTGCTCTTCGTATATACCGTTACAAGGGAGGGCGTGGTAGTCGGATTGGTACCCCTAATAAAGAGGGGGGACTCAAAAACTTAATTACTAAAATTTGTTACACCAATCGATGGCTACCTACGGGAAAAACATTGTAATTATACAAACAAAAGTTATAAAGTGATTATTTTCGTTACGAACTAATTAAGTTAAAGAAAATTATCAACGATTAAACCATTATAAAATCCGCAAAAACATTAATAAGTGTTGCCCATTTTTGTTGAACACAAAATATTTAAAATCTTAATTAAGTACCGATATCATTTTTAATCTCTATTTAATATAATATATTAACTAAACACTCAATTCAAGACTTGTTGAAATAATAAACGAATAGGCCTACAACTTAAACAGGACTGTCGACATTATTTGACTTAAACTTAAGACCGTCGACAATTCAATTTTTACGTTGTTCTCCTCTTAAGCTCCCAATTACTCTTCTTCTTCTGTTGGTGCCTATCCTCTGTGGATGTTGGCAATCATATTAGTCCACATGACTTTATTTACAGCTGCTCTGAATAATTGTACGCTCGTCATTCCTGTCCATTGCCTGATGTTCTTCAGCCACGACGTCCGCCGACGGCCTTGAGATCGTCCACCTTCAATCTTGCCTTGCAATATAAGTTGAATTAGCTGATATTTTCTGTTTCTCAACACATGCCCTAAATAAGCCATCTTCCTGGCTTTTATATTTGGCAGGATTTCCATGGCTTTTTGCATACGTTGCAAGACGGTGTTGTTTGTGACATGGTAGGTGTACGATATCCTGAGCATTCGGCGGTAGCACCACAGTTCGAAGGCCTCGAGTCGTCTAGATGTTGCATCGGTTAGGGTCCAAGCTTCCACTCCGTACAGAAGAGTCGAAAACACATAGCATCTCAGAAATCGTGATCTTATACCAATGTTAAGGTGAATATTACACAAAATTTTCCGGAGACGATTGAATACTGCTCTTGCCTTCTCTACGCGATTCCCAATTACTAGTCAACACATTTACACCACTTTAAATATTTTCGAAATCACTTTTCGTAGGGGTTAATCTAACTGCTTGATTTATTCTAACGAACTTATTGCTGAATTAACAGGCAAAGAAAATAATAACGGACAGATAATGCCTGAGGTCATAGTCCACATGTCCTCTCAATGAGGATCCCCCTCAATGTTTTGCAATACAGACCGGAGGGGAGGAGAAATGTTAGGAGGCTACGCAAAAGATGACAATAATTCCATAGTTTTTCGCTAATTTGAGTCGGAACAGGCGGGAACATAATCCTTGATTGTGAGGAGAAGAAGAAGAAATAATAATAACAATAAAAAGGAATCAAAATTACTTCAGTACATTTTGTATATTCTATCGGAATAAAAAATATTAATGAATTTACCGATAAGTAAATCCACTCCCTATCATAGGCATAATAAAATCACAGGCATATCTCAATCCCTAAACTTTTCAAACACTATCATTTCCTTCGTCCTGATCTGAACCTATCCTTAATTTTTGCCTGGAGGATAAATTTGTAAACTCACACTTATCAACCCTGTAAATGTGAATAAGATAGGCAATTGTTCTCTTTTTTATAGTAGTAAGAATATTATATAGACAGCCGTATGTTCCGAAATTTCAACGTCTGTAACATGGTCGTCTTCGAAATTCAAGAAATACAGAATGAGGTAAAAAGGAAAACAGGTGAATTTCCCCCTCAACGGGAAGCCAATTCGTAGTGTTCTCTTTTACATGGTACAATTTTCTGCATACGGAAATGTACAATTAATCAAATAAAATTCCTAGGTAATGGTTCAAGTATTTATTACCCTTAAAGATGGATTAAATTATAACAGCGGTGGCCATTCAGGTGAAGAAGGTGAAGAGCATCTTCACCTATGCACTGAATAGTAAGCCTAACGAGATTTATTTATCTCACAAAATGAAAATAATTTTTTTTTTTTTGACAATAAATGAAGAAGTGTCGTGTAAAAAAATACATGAAATTATTAGTCTACCTATTTTTGCTTAGTCCGCTTTCTATTGTTTTAAATAACCCTTGTATTGTCTTATAAGGTACGTAATAAATGCCCAAGTAAAGAGTTGATCGGGTGGCCGCCGCTTCTCTTTCTAAATGAGCAGGTTGCCATGGCAACGGAAACGTCAGCGGTAGGCTAAATATGCACGCTTAGCTCTCCCCTCACCCGTCCCCGAATAGTGAAGAGATGGCGGCGGGTCGACCAACCTACTGCACCTCCATGTTCTAAGTACGTGTACGTAGTTGTTTAGTATTTGCGGTATTACAGTTATTTTGTATATGTGTATTTTACATTTGTTTACTCTCCGGAGTCTCGCGGATACTTATTAGTATATATAGGCCTATAGCCATACTTGTTTTTCTCGGGGTTTTGCAAATCTTCACCAATTTTTGAAGGTACACGCCGTCACTGGCTTATAGCCTAGAAATAATAGATATAAAACATTTATTAGTCTTTTTTATATTATAACCTGAAATTTTTCAATAAGCTATTGTAGAAATTGATTACAACGTTACCCACCGAATCAGTGCAAATCTGAAATTATGCCCTTCTTACGGAAGAAATAAAATTCATTTGTAGCTATCAATCCCTTAAACTGAACGACCTTTTTTAACTTTTCTTTCTTTTCCAAAATATTGTTATAATAAAGTGGCGAAAATACAATCAGCTGGTCAAATAAAATCAGCTTCTCATAAACAGCTGACTGGTTAAATATAAAAACGAAGGTTCCCATTGTTGGGACGCGGCCGCGGTTTGAATGGCTGACGTGTTAGTGGTCTAAATTGTACGGGATACTTCGTTACGGTGAAGTTTGTTATTTTGTCAGCAGACATTGTTATTTAATGTTTAATTTGGTAAGGGATATTGTCTATTTTATTTTATCGTTTATTAATTGTGTGAACTGTATTATTTTCAATGTTTAATAACTTATTTTCATAAACTCATGTTCATTGTTGTCGTTTGTAAAGGTTAGTTTTTAGTTCTTGTCAAATAATTGTGTTAAATAACTATATGTGAATTAATTAAATAAAAGTTTACAATTTTACTTTACTATAACGAGTTGTAACAATATCTTAAAAACCTTAACTATCGTAGCAAATATTTTTCCGTCAATGTATATATTAAAGCAATATTTCAAAGAATAGTTCTTGTAGTCTTTATGTGGAAATCTTATTTTCTTCTTAATAATAGGCCTATCACTATTAGCCTTCTTCAAATGTTGCCATATAGCATTTTTATAAAACAATTTTTGAATGTTTACAGGTTAGTTTTCTAGGCTAGTGAAGTAGTAGTAAAATGAAATAAATTTATGTTAAAGACAAATTTTTCTTATCGAAAATTACTATGTAAATTCGACGTTCATAAATTTATAAAACGTTTTTTATTAAGTCAGATTTGTTTTATTTTCATTTGGCAATAATAAATTTAATTTTAATTGTTTTTTTAGCTCAAGATCATATAATTTAGATATCGAAGGTTTACTTTTTAAAAAAGTCTTTCTAAATTAAGATAGTATATTTTTGTAACATCAAAAGTTGATGAAACACTAAAATGGGCTGCATTTATATTTCACTGAAATCGGAGATTATAATGGTTAAAATGCAATAAAAATTTGCCTGTACTTAATAATAAAGAAATATTGTAACTTATATAGATAAAATGAAAGAAAAAACTATGCAAATTTAAAACTAGATATATTAAAAATATACATATGTATATAAGTGTAATTAAATTTAAGTTATTTTTAAGTTAGATCATAAAATAAGTTATTTATATTATTATTAGCATTATTATTATTACATAAACATTATGATATTAGCATTATAAGTTAATTAAATTATAAGTAATAAATTAAATTATTACAAAAAGAAAAGACTTTCACGATAAGCGAATTATTATTATTATTATTATTATTATTATTATTATTATTATAATTACCCTTTTATGCAATAATGAACCTTAAAATGAATATAAATAAAATGTAAAATTGTATAACGAAAATGTAAGTTCAAAGTAAGTTATTTGACCAATGCGTAATAAATTGTATTGTAAATTATACCTAATTATTACAGAATAAAATATTTATATAGTTTTTATTAATTAATTGAAAGTTCAATAAATAGTTATATGTTGATTTTGTTATTATAATAGTTGTGTATTGTTTTGTGAGTGTTGATAAGAAAATGAGTAAACAATAGAAAATCATTAATTGAATAAATCAGAATCAAAACTTATTAAGTCCACTTTGGCATATTTTGGTAAACGACACAAAAAAATGTTGAAAAAGTAAATGTAGGCCTACTTATGATTGTTTTGTTTTTATTTGTCTGTTGTACGATCTAAATTTATTTTGATTTTAGTTTTAGTTGTATCATCTTTGATAAAACCATGAAATTTTGGGAAAAATTGAATTTAGAGAGTTGTAACATCCTACCCCTTCATCAACTTAAGTAGTTTTTGTACAGTTTTGTTCTTGAAGATTTGGACTTGGAGGATAGTGAATCAATGAAACTTTTTTTTTTTAATAAATTTTTTTTTTCAAAATAACATTATTTGCAATCAGTTTTTTAAAAATAAACTATAATCAAATCTTTTGAATGTACAAATCACAAGTTGAGGCCTCATTACCCTGAGTACCTCTCATTACATCAATTATTCATGTGTTCAAAGAGAAAATTACTATGTACAAAGATATTTACATTTTACAATATAGAATACTTTTCACTAAAATTTTATATACATTTGAACTCTTTCAGACAAGTCCAAAACATGGTAACGTTTCAGGCGCCTAACTTCTTCTGCATTATTTAGAAGATTTATGGCTAATTCATTTTCGTGGCTTTCAAGTCTTGCCTGATATTTTCTATTAAAACGCCTGACCTCGTCCATTACATCAGGAAGGTTGCAATAATGTCGTATTTCTGCATTCCTTGCAAACCATGGTGCCCTTGTTATAGCCCGAAGAACCTTATTTTGAAACCTTTGAATTATCTCTATGTTACTTCTGCTGGTAGTTCCCCAAAGTTGAACGTCGTACAACCAGACTGGTTTTAGTAACATTTTGTAAAGCAGCAACTTATTCTCAAGAGAGAGTGAAGAGTTCCCACCAATCAGTCAGTACATCATTTTGTATTTCAGATTTAATTCGTTCCTCTTCATTCTCACATGGGTTTTCCAAGTTAACCGCCTGTCAAGATGCATACCCAGGTACTTTACAACTTCACTTTGTGGTAAATCAACACCTCCAAGTTTTACTGGTGGACAAGTATTCCTCCGCATTGTAAATGTAACATGCTGCGATTTTGCAGTATTGATCTTTACTCTCCATTTTTGAAGCCATGGTTGGATTTGGTCTAAACATTTCTGAAGTTTGTTTGAAGCAACTATAGGATCTCCACTTTTAGCAAGCAAGGCCTTATCGTCAGCAAATGTAGCTTGAACTACCCCTTCAGTTGTTGGCAAGTCTGCCTCATACAATGAATACAAATACGGGCCTAGAACTGAACCCTGAGGTACTCCAGAGGTAATGTACCTAGAAGATGACAGCTCGTCCTGGTATTTCACTTGAAAAAACCGATTTTCCAGATAATATCGTAAAATCAAAAAGAAAGGTTGGCTTAACGTTCTTTTAACTTTGTATAATAAGCCGACATGCCAAATTTTGTCAAAAGCCTGTTCAGCATCTAAAAAACCAGCAGAACAATACATTCCTTCCTCCAAACTGTCTGTAACCACTTTTACTACTCTATGTATTTGTTCAATCGTTGAATGGCCCTTCCGAAACCCAAACTGATGGTCTGGTATCAATTTACATTCAGTCAAAACTGGTTGCAGCCTTTTTAAAAAAAGCTTTTCAAAAACTTTAGATAATACCGGCAATAAACTAATCGGTCTGTATGATGAAGCTAAATCTGGTGGTTTATTAGGTTTCAAAATCATTATTATGGTGGAAAACTTCCACTGTGATGGATAATGGGTAATCCTAAGTACACTGTTAAACAAGAAAGTTATAAATACTATTCCTTTTCTTGGGAGATTTTTTAAGAGTTTGGGTGTTATCATGTCATAACCGGATGCCTTTCTTAATTTTAAACTCTTAATAATTGTCATAACTTCTCTCACCCTAAATGGTTTAATTGGCATGCTCATTGGAAGTGGACTGTCTAAAAATTCATTGATTTCAGTTTCATCTACATTAGGATCAGCCTGATATGGTTTAAAAACACCTGAGAGATGTTCGGCAAAAACTTCTGCTTTTTCTTTACTGTTTTTTGCCCAGTCACCATTTCGGTTTCTGATAGGTGGAATAGACTGAATCGGGCGTTTAAAATTTTTAGTTATTTTCCATGGAGAGTATTCATCAGTATTAGTAGCAGTCAAACTTTGCAATTGCTCCTGAAAGGTGTCATTTTTAATTTGACGTAAAAGTGCTTTAAGTTCTTGTGTGGCCCTGTTAAAAATTCTTTTGTCGTTCGGATTTCTTGTATTATGCCAAACTCTCCTGAGTCGTCTTTTCTCCAAAATTTTTTCTCTGACTTCCCTTGGGTAATTTGTGCTATATTGTTCTGTTGATTTATTTTCAATCGTGGATAGTCGTGCAGCCTTATGCAAAATTTTTGTAAAATATTCAGTGGCTTCATCTATATCATCTGATGTTTCTAACTGCAAATTTAAATTTATATTTTCTTCAATCCATAACTGAAAAGCATTCCAATCAGTACGATTGTTATGTAATGATGGGTTTGATTGCTTTAACACTACATCAGTAATGACTGTAGCAATAATGGGACTGTGGTCTGAAGAACCGTCAAAAGAACTCTCACAATTTACATAAAATTTTGATATGCCTTTAGTAATGAAGAAATCCAACAGATCTGGTATTTTAGTTCTATCTGTTGGCCAGTATGTCGGTTGTCCCGTGGACATTGTGCCAAAATTCTGGGTATCGGTACACAGTTTTAATTCTCGTCCACGAGGATTTATCAGACGAGAACCCCAATGAACATGCTTCGAGTTCCAGTCACCACCTGCTATAAATCTCTGTCCTAAAGTTTCAAAAAAATCTAATAATAAATAATATGATTGCTTTTATTTACTAAATAATTTGTAACACTGGAAAATTATTCTTTCTTATAGAAATAATCGGGTTGGCACCTCTGGCGGGGTTTTTTTTATAGAAAGAATCTGCCCGTAACAGACAGGTGGAGTGTCAAATTATTTACACTCAATCTGTTCGTTGCAGGGCTAAAATAAATAGTTCTGTTTCTTATCACATGGTCAGTCAATTAAATGACTGAATCATTTAAGAACAGAAGATGCAGAGCTGTAAAAGACACTAATCAGAGTTATCTCCTCTGAAAGTAATGAATTTCATTATACAGCCAGACCCTGTGGTGAATGAAGTGAAGGTGTCATTTTCAAAGTAGAAAATACGTGTTTTTCAGAGGGCCCGGCATGCGTACTTTTCCACTTAAGCATATAATAAGCGTACTTTTCCACTCAGTGAGGAAGGCAATTGTAAACCACCTGACTCCGCGTTTTACTTAGTAAAACCTCCACAGCTTCAAACCAGCCTTTCGGCTGGTGACCTTAACAACAACATAGAAAGAATTAATTATTCTCGAAAAAATAGAAAAACACATCTTTTAAATTAACTGTTAAGTAGGCCTACAAAAAATAGTGTAGGTATTATAAAAAAACTTAAATGTTATTAAAACAGTAACAGTATTGCATTGACAGTCACTATTTATGGATGTTAGTAAAGCGTGTGAGAAAGTGTAGCATGTTTATCTTCTGCATAAATTTAAAAAGTGGTCAAATATTTTGAGGTATGAGTCAAATATTATGTGGTGAATTGGTTTCACCTTAATACGCCAACGGGTAAGCCATTCCTGTATTAATAAAAGATGTCGCTGCGCTAACCTGGAAGCCTCATCCGCGCTCTTTTCCCGTACAAGAATTGCTGTGTCGTCAGTAGCCTATACGTCACAGTTACCGATGTGTCCAAAATAGCCATATCCGATACAAATACGCTATATAAAAATGGGGATAGTATTGCCCCTTGGGGTACTCCGGCGTTAATTTTGTGCAGCTCAGAGTAAGCAGTACCTTGCTGGACTTTAAAAAAATGTATGCTCTAAAAATGATTTTATAACCAAATCTTCGGAAAGAATTTTGTTAATTTTTGTTAAAATCCTTTGATAGTCTAATATTTAAAACAGAACTTAATCAATTTGTTACTCTAAAGTTTTGTAAATGCGTTTTTAACCTAAATAGATTGGAGTGGGTTTGAAGATAAAATTTTCTAAGAGCATAATGTGCCTTGAGCTACAGAATGAAACTGAACAGTAAACTAATCTAATTTTCAGTTTTTATTTATTTTTTTGATTTAGTGAGTTTTGATTCTGACGTGGCCTATTCAATCGTAAGATGTTTTATCGACAAAAATTAGCCTATTTTGTTTTAAATGTGAAAGTTATGAAATAATTATGTACAAAAATAAATTTAATTAGTAGCCTACAATTTTTAATTTATTTAGGCTATTTTATGGAAAATTTATGTAACTTAGTTTAACATTTCAAATTTTCAAAATGAAATTTCGAATAATTAGGCTGTTTGATGAAGGCCTAAGTAAACACAAGTAGGCTACCAGAGCTAAATAGGCTAGTCTATAACAGTTTGGCTTCTCTCTGGTAGCCTAATACTACTTTGGTTTAACTGTAGTTCAGAAATATGTATACCGATCACCAGTAATTTTCTTACAATATTTTGTCAAAATTTTCCTAACAAAATAAATGATTGCATGGTGTAGCGATTAGCGCGCTAGCCGAAAAAGTGGAGGTCCCGGGTTCATTCACAGCTAAGGTATGAAAATTATCACAATTTAGAATCCACGGTTCCAGTTTCGTAACCCACCGTAGTCACTAATGACCAAACTGTTGATGAGATTAAAAAATAAAAACAAGCCCATTTATGTGTAATTGTGTTCATACAGTTCACATTGTACTGTCTAGATTGTAATACATTGTACAACCTGTAGGCTACATTGTCTACATCAGTAGGCCTATCCATAACAACATTTTTATCTTTGACTCAGAATCCCACAAGTAACAAAGTCAACATCCTTAAGATAAAATATTTTTGTAGTTTTGATTAATTAATTATTTTTAATTTTCGTTTTTTGTGGCGATAGAAACTGACATCAGTTTATCTACTACAGTAGCGTGCAAATGAATCCGAACATAACTCATATCCAGTAATCAGTTAAACATCCCCAGAAAAATGTTTTGGGGTTGTTTCACATTTGAAGGCCCTTGTTTATTAGTTTCAGTAGACGGAGTGTTTCGCCCATAACAGGCAGGTGGAGTGTTAAATTATTTGCACTCGATCTGCTAGTTCCAGGGCTACAAAAATAGTTCTGTTTCTTATCACGAGGTCAGACAATTATATGACTGAACTATTTAAGACCAGAAGAGATAGAGGTGTAAAAGACACTAGTCAGAGTTATATCCTCTGAAAGTGAATTTCATTATACAGACACACCCTGTGATGAATGAAGTGAAGGTGTCATTTACAGGGTGCAAAGTAGATGCCTTTCGGAGGGCCTGGCATGCTGATAAGCATAGGCTACTTTATACTCAGTTAGGAAGGCAATGGTAAACCACCTCACTCCTCGTTTTACTTAGTAAAACCTCTATAGGTTCAAACCAGCCTTTCGGCTGTTGACCTAAACAACAACATAAACAGATGCATATTATCAAAATTCTTAAGTCAAAGGTTGTACCACAACTTCAAAAGAAATTCCCATATGCCAATGGAATGTTCCGAAAGATTTAGCGCCGTATCATTTTGCTAAAAAGTAAAGACATTTTTCGAACAAGAAAATATTAAAGTGTTATCATGGTTAGGTAATTCCCCAGATTTTGCCCAATTGAAAATTTTTGAGCAATAGTGAAAAACCGACTCTCAAAAATGGTTTGTACTACGAAAATAACCTCATTGTAGCAATAATATCAGTATGGTTTCATGACGAACAAATTTAAAAAATGTGCAGTACACTAATTCAATCTATGCCAAATCGTGTATGTAAAGTGATAAAATAAATTAAAATAAATAAAATAAATTTCGTGTATTTTTTCAATCTATTAACTACAATGGATAGCCATGAAAATTTTCTAGGTTAATTTACTAATGTGATCACTAATCCGCCCTGATTCGGCTCATCGAAAAGGCTAATTAGGCCGCAAAATAAAAATAATAGCCATGAATTGAACTAAGGTAAATTTAATAATTTTGGACATTTTTATCATAATCTTACACTGATACAATATTTGAATAAAACCACTTGGTTACCTTATCTTGGTGAAAATGGTCACAAAGTAAATTGGCTTAGGTTCACAAAACCCTTATCGGACTATGAAAGAGGTTTTATTGGTAGACCTATAGTAAAAGTTTCTAAAATAGGTCTATCTTGTAAAATAATGATATTTTTTTAAAAAGCAAGCTCACCAAAATTTTTAATGTAGGTTACGTTAAAAAATGTTAACTAGCCTAAATCTGTAGTTAAAATGTTTGGCCTATAAATTAAAAATTATAAACCTTCATGAAATATGTAGGCCTACTAATTAAGTAATTCCTTTTTTTTATGGAATGATGTAACAAAAAATTGAGAAAATAATACCTATATTTAATTATATAAACCCATATTGCACTTCAAAATTGTAATTAAATTCTGGTGAAAAAATAAAATAAGTGAATGAAAATTATGCAATTAATATTATGTAATAAATTATAATTTAATATTTGTTGTACATACACTATTATCTACAATACAAAAAATATTATAAAGAAAATTTATAAAAATTGTTTTCTTCGTTTGTAATTTTTTTATTGTATTGCTACCTAATTCACTGAAATAGCCTATTTTCTGAAGCCTAAGTAGACCCTACTATAGGCCTACCAAAAGGAAAGATAGCTGAGGGCCAAAGGTAAAGCTCGTAT
The DNA here is from genome assembly GCA_035578175.1 of Catonia carolina. NCBI lineage: Eukaryota > Metazoa > Arthropoda > Insecta > Hemiptera > Achilidae > Catonia > Catonia carolina. The sequence goes on along the minus strand of JAQMRL010000003.1, from coordinate 20,992,145 downwards.
GTCAAGGAATATTGTAGGTTCTAGTAGGCTAAGGATGTAATATGTCAAGATAACAAGGTTTAACAATTTTGTAGATTGCTAATCTTAAGATTCCAATTTTAATCATAATCAGTTCGTAAACAGAATCTGGTAAAAGATCTATTATTCTTACTAGATGCAATAAAAGTCTTCAAGACTAAAAACTCTTTTTGCGGCTCACATTCTCAGCATTGTAGGCTTTTCTCCTTTCTTCTGTTCACCCAATGTTCTGTTTTTGCTCTTTATGGAACCCTTTAAAGTCGTCTGCAAAATCTTTGCAGGAAAAGATGCTAGGTCGTTTGCAAAAGTTAGACAGTTTAGGTCTTCCTTTGTACCGTTCTTTGATCCTCCAATGAGTAGTACTTGGTTCAGCAATGTGGTTGATATTTTAAATAATGTTTTATTTGTGTGTGAATGTGTTGAGCTGCGAGTATATGTGGATGTTAGTGGGTGTTGGCTACTACCTTGTGCGTAGCTAGTTCCAGTCAGTCGACCAGTGCTAAAGCTAGTGAGTGCATGCTTTGCACTCACTAGAGTGTTTTTGCAAATCAATTAAACAAATTCACAATCAATAAATCGACTCAATTTCATTTGTGCATTTATTCAAACCATACATTCATTCATCCACAATTCTTCATTGATAAGTTCCATTTCCTATTCCTGAATAACTTTCTCCAGTAATACACAGTTACAAAGAACCGGTGATAGTCCATCATCCTGTCTAACGCCTGTTTTAATTTCAAACGCTTCGGAGATTTCTCCTAGAAATTTTACTTTTGATCGTGTCTGTGTCAACGTTCCTTACTGATTGCCGTTGTTTTGATGTCCACTTAAAATTCTTCTGATTTATTCAGTAGCATTTCTTAGTCCATTGAATCATAAGCTTTTTTATGGGGATATGAGATGATATAAACATGAAAAATCCCAGACATGACCGGGAATCGAACCTTTCCTAAATTCCTAATTTTTCTAAATACAATAAATTAGAGATTTCATGAAAATTAATTCATCTAGTCCAGTTATTTTTAAAAACAATGAACAACAAATGTCAACTATTGATCTGAATTTTTGATTTTTATTAAGGGCCGGCCGATTTTTTGTTACACCTATATTAAAATTGTGATTGAACTTAACGCGATTGATTCGAGTAAAAAAAAATTCTTTGCTTATCAGATGAAACTTTCTGTATACTAATTGAAACATGTAGCTAAATACAAAATACGACAGTAGGCCTACCAGTAGAAAGAATTCGTAGAGTAAGCCTTAGGTTATACTATAAAACATCCAGTCTGTCGCCGGTTATTTTGACTGAAGGCGTTGGTAGAATGAAACATGATTACGCATCTCTTTTACTAACTTTCAACCCGTAGTCTGTTTAGGCCTATAGGCCTATCTGCTGCACGGTTCTGGGGAATATACTACAGTTATGCACTTTCCAAAAATTTATTAGTTTTGAGATATTTAGGATACTATCAGATAGTTACACGTTGTTCAAGAAAAATATAGGTTAGCCTACATATCGGGTGGTTTATACCATGTCGCTTTTCCTATAGCCTTGGTATAATACTCCGTTGTTTTGCTATATCAGTAGCTACTGCTTTGTTAGTATTAGTCTGCTGTTAATCTCCGTGTAGTAGTGTTTTGCAGTGTCTTAAATAAATTTTTCACGGAAGATTAACGAGTTTCCATTTTTGTAGTGATAGACTATAAGCGCCATCCTGTACCTACATCTTATTACTAGATCTAATTTAGGTCTACTACAAAACCTCGGAAGTAATTTAATTAAAAGTTGATTTTCAATTATGAATAGGCCTACGGATCGTATTAAGCCTTACACAGAACAAGTTGAATGGTAGGACACCTACGCTATGTTTTAACTATTATAGGCAACCTGAAGAACGAAAATAGATTATAATTCTGGTCTCAGAACAGAATTTACCGTAAACGTAAGAACTTCTCACATAGTAGCCTACAGGTAGTCCTAAATTATGAAATTTTAGTTCAAACAGCTTCATCGTAAACTAGGCTGTAGCTATAGAAGGGCTATAATTTCTCAGGTAAGTAAATTATTCTTAAATTAGTCTACCTTTATTTTAAAATCGATTTCAGCGGGAGAAAAAAAAATGAAAAAATATAGATACTACCTATTAATAAAATTCGCTGTAAACATATAACCTAGGCCTACACACAATTATTGTTTTCAGAAAAGTTTGTACTTTATAGTAAATCAAGACAGGAAAGTTGGTTTATCTAACATAACACTTTAGGGAATAATATTTTAAATGGAACGAATTTACAAATAAATATCAGACGATTTTTAATAATTACATTCAATTTGCGGTAGTTTTAAGCAAATAAATTATTAGAAAAGAAATTTATTTAAATTCAACCGTTAGGTTTTAGGCTTATAGGCCAACCTCAGCGTTCTCTCAATTAGAGTCAAAATAAAAAAGAAATTGTAGTCCCTAGATCTCAATTGTTAAAAGATAATAACTCTATCAAAGATGCATTAGAAACTTTCAGTAAACAATAATAGCCTAGATAATAGTCTAGGCCTATATGTATACCTACCCTACATGGTGAAAACCCCTAACTGAATTTTGTTAAGTCTTGAAAAAACAGCCAAAATAGAAACTATTTGCCTACATTTCTTGTAGGAAAATTGCAACTAGCCTATTTTATTTCCAAATTTTTTCGTTGTATAAATCAAAAATTCATTCTTGAAAACTTAGGCATACAAAATATTTAAGACAGTTTTCAATTAAAATAGAAAAATAGCTTGGTAATAACACATTTTTAAATAATCAAATTGACATTAAAATAGGCATTTTAAAGGCAGTCTTAACAAATGATTTTTTTTAGCATAGTGTATGTCCTAGTCTAGGCTATAATAATACCAAATAATTTTCTTTATTTTATTAATTAATGTAATTAACTTTTCTTCACCTTACACTACAGGACAATAATGTATGTTTTATCGGTTAAAGAGAAAGTTATTTTCGTTGATTAATACAAACAAAATTAAATAACTTTTGAATGAATTCACGTATTTCAATGGTAGACTACTACTAAAAAAAATGTTAAATGATTATTTTAAAAATCGTTTTATGTGAAAATTTAGACAACATAAGGTCCGATTAAATTTGTTGTAAAGATTTTATAATGTTCACCGATGTCCGTATCTAACATTCTGAAAGAAATTCAACGTTGCAATCTTTGTGTGCTGTTACACATGCGTGAAAGAAGGAAAAACTTTACTAGGTAGTGGGAGAATAGAAATGGCGTCGTAAGGCGGGGCCAAATATCGATATTGCCGACTACTGTAGATTTGATGGAAAAGCCAGTTGGGCATCCCTCCTTCTGATGTTTGTCACACTGAACTTGGTTCTCTCTTTAACCGCACGGTTATTTCTCTCCCTTTCCAACTTATTTAACTGTAGTATATTTTTATCCCTTTTTATTTACAATTCGTTGATATTTCGATTTGTTATGCGTAGACTAGTATAATCGACCTAGTCCTAGTTACATGTTTGTTTTGGCTACATCCACCTCAAATATGGAAACTTTTTATTATTTTACAAACAGAATAAACACGAACGTTAATTAGGCATTTGTATACAACCCACGTAGGCTTATATTTTTAACATTGACTTATCAAAATCAAAGTAGAGCACTGATTTGTTGTTGTTTAGGTCATCAGCCGAAAGGCTGGTTTGAACCTGTAGAGATTTTACTAAATAAAACGAGGAGTGAGGTGGTTTACAGTTGCCTTCCTACCTGAGTGGAAAAGTACCCTTATCAGCATGCTGTGCCCTCTGAAAAGCACATATTTTCCACTCTGCAAATGACACCTTCACTTCATTCACCACAGGGTCTGGCTGTATAATGAAATTCATTACTTTCAGAGGAGATATCTCTGATTAGTGTCTTTTACACCTCTACCTCTTCTATTCTTAAATGATTCAGTCATTTATTAATTGGCTGACCATGTGATAAGAAACAGAAATATTTATTTTAGTCCTGCAACGAACAGATTGAATGTAAATAATTTGACACTCCACCTGTCTCTTATGGGCGAAGCACTGAATTAACATGTTTAATTTAATTTCAACTGACTGATTAATCGAAGTCTATAGACTACACAATTTTTAATGTAACCCTACCAAATCGATAAAAGCTGAATAAAGATAGGCCTATTTGTTAACCAAATAGGCCTAATATCTGCCAAGTTGTATCTACATGTGTAACTTGAAGGTACTACAGAAGATAGTAGTACCTTCTTAAAGTTCCTCTCCTATCGGAGGTCGGAATTATCATCCTTATGCGAATCTTATTCGCTGCTGCACGGAGCAGTTCCGTATGACTGCTGGAGAGACCAAACCAGTCTCTCTCGTTCTTCAACCAGGATGTCCGTCTGCCAACGTTCCGCCCTTTGTCTTCCCCTGCATGATTAATTGTAAGATACTATAATATTTAGGACTTCTAATCACATGTCCGAGATATTGAAGTTTTCTCCTATTCACTCTCTCAACCAACTCACATTCTTTGACCATTTTCTCAAGCATACCTCTATTTTTGTTATTTTGTCTGTCTACGTAATGCACCACATCCTGCGGTAGCACCACATCTGAAAGGCCTGTATATTCTCTAAATGGATCTTTTAGAGTGTCCAAGCCTCCATTTCGCACAACAGATGAAAGAAGACATAACATCGCAGCATTCTCATTCTATTTTTTAAGGTGATTTTATCCGACATTAATTTTTGTGTTGGTAGCTGCTTTTATGACGAAACATAAGCTGACCTCGAATCGGTTGTGGCACTTTTTTTCTCGCGTAGGCTCAATTTTAGACCAAGATGAGGTGAATTTAGACCAAGATGAGGTGAATTTGGACGACTTTGGAAGCTCTTTTTCAGCCCAAATTCTTAGAATTTTCTCACTGTAGGCTTTCAAACCTTTCTTCTGTCCACCCAGTGTTCTCTTTCTAGCTACTCTCATGAAAGCTCTTAAAGTTCATAATTAGTTGTCTGAATTTGATTCAGTTAAGTAATTTTTTTGTTTTTTATTTTATTTTTACCGAGTGATTATGCCAACGTAAGCCTCGGCTTGTGCGTAGGTAATGTGACATGAGGTGATATAAGTTAGGCATCCAGACGAAGAAATTCCAAACCTGGCTGTGAATCGAACCCGGTAGCTCGGCATAGAAGTCAGTCACGCTGACCCTTACACAATAGGCCGGCCAAAAATTTAGTTTAGTTCAATATTTTTTTTTTAAATAATAAATTAAAAATTTCAAAGCAGTTCAAATTTCAAAAAAGTTTAACAAAAGTTCAAAATACGTTCAGTTCAAAAGTTTAGTTTAGTTTTCTTTAGTTCCAAATAGGTCATTTTTAAAAATTCTTATTAGTTTTAGACTATTGGTTTACAAAGGCCTAAGTTACTAAACCTGTGTTACATAGCTTAGGACTATTAGGCCTACGTTATTGTAATCTGTTAAAATAGCTAGTAGACTAATAGAAGTAGACATTTCTAAAAAATTTAAATATGCCATATTTTAAGGCATTTTTTAAAATTTTGTGAGCTGTTTTGATACGTAGGTACAAGAAAGAGTTGTTTTTTATGTGTTTTAAAATCGATCAAACCGCTGTTACGTTGCACATTATAAGTAGGCCTAGGCCAAGTACGTATCCGAGAGGGCTTGGGGACTTGAGCCTCTCCCCCCCCCCGAACGAAAATTCAAATTTCATACCAGACTCCGTAATATTTCGATCGATTCTCCAAACTCAGGCCCCCAACAAAAATCCCGACTACGTGCCTAAAGTAGCCCTACAACATTTATAAAAGTGATCTTTGAAGAACTCACATATTTGAACTCAATGACCTTCAAAATTTGTAGTATTTAATAGATATAATAGTATAAAAAGTAGCATAAAGATTACCGTCTTAGTTTTATTTTTGTTGTTTAGGTCAGCAGACAAGATTTTAGTTTAACCCACTAGAAACTTTACCAACCCACCGGGTTGGTCTAGAGGTAAAGTCGTCACCAAAATCAACTGTTTAACAGCTGATTTTTGGAGACGAAGGTTCCTGGTTCAAATTCTAGTAAAAGTAGTTACTTTTATAAGGAATTGAATGCTAGACAGTGGTTACCGGTGTACTTTGATAGTTGGGGTTCAATTAACCATACTCTCTCAGGAATGGTCGGCCTGAGTCTGTACAAGACTATACCTCATTACACGTCATACATATCATCCTCATCTCATTGGGTCATGGGGTTGCTTATTGTTCTAAATTGAACAGATTGCAACGGACACACATTAGGGATTAAAAAAACTTTACTCGGTAAAATAAGAAGTAAGGTGATTTAACATTATTCATTGGAATAAGGTGACTTCCTCATTGAATCGGAAAGTTTGGCACCACTATACCCTGCCTCCTGAAGAACACTTATTGTCCGTTTTGCGAATGATAATTATCTTCATGTCATTCACCTCAGGGCTTGGCTGTAAAATTGAATGCTTTACTTTCAAAGAAGATAACTAAGATTAGTATTACTACAACTATCCATCTTCTATTATTCTATAATCCAGTTATAGGCATATGGTTCATTGATCGTGTGTGAAGAAATAGAACTATGAAAAAACAAAACAAAACAAAACTATGATGTGAGAAAGAAAATATTGTAAACCTGCTTTACTTTAGGTATATCTTCCTACAATTACTATAATTAGGAGTACATTTATTTAACACCTCATTGAAACAGACGAAATTTTTCAGTTTACTATTTAGTCTGAATGTTAGACCTAAATACTAAACTAATAGTGTAAGCATGGAAAAACATGTACTCCCGTAAATTTGTAGCCGATTTGCAGCTGTTTGCGCGGTAAATCCCATTGACATAGGCTAGTTACGTTTGCTGTTTTGCATATTTATGCTTACACAGATGACGAAGGGTGATAGGAGAAAATGAGTACCTAATGAAAAATGTCAGTCTTGACTAGGACTCCAGACACAGAAGCCTGTTGCGCTTACCACTACACTAACGAACCGACTCCATCTTATTCAAAAACTTTTTACCATAACCAAAATTTAAAAAAAAATTATTTCTATTATTTTATTGGTCACCTGCGATGACAAATTAAACATTCAGTACGAAATCGTTCAAAGAAAAGTCGACTTCATTGGACGAGCAATTTGGTTAGACTAGATGGTAGGCTTAAAACCAACGACCGGTTTAATTGAAGACCATAGCGGATGAAGGTGCTATACAAAATTATAGTTTTGAGGAAAATGCAATCAAAAATCTAAGGCTCCGAAATTTTTGTGAGTTTGCTAACAAACTGATTGATTTTATTTTGTACCTACTTATTGTCCCTTCAGGAAAAATATTATAGGCTACATAAATTTAAAAATTTTTCAAATTTTGCTTTTCAACATTATTCTTCTACAAGAGTTTTTTTTATAACTTTCCTTTGCATATAACTCCTTTATACTTAAAAATTCTGTTTCCTTTGAAAATATCGTAGATGACCAGTAAGCTATTTCAATAATACAAGACTCAGTTTTTCATTATAAAACCTTTTAAAGAAATTCTTATAGCTTTTATTGATGACATTTAATGTTTATTACTAAAGTTAACTCTCACTCTAAAATGATAATGTCTTCCATCTAGATGAACAAAGTGATCTTTACCCCTTTATTCAATACAAAACACAAAATTATATGGTATATGCCCCCTTGATCCTCTAGTATTTCCTTAAACTCTTGAAATAAAGCATTCTATGCCACCTAAGTAACTAAATATGCATGTAATATTCATCAATCATGAAAACTACAATTTTAAAAAAATATCACATAGCACTTTCATCCATTCAGCTCTTCAATTCTTATTTTTCATGTACTTAGGCGACCTCGTTCTTCCCGAATGTTGGTAACCATCATAGCAATTTGTACCTTATTGGCAGCAGTCTAAAAATAGCACTTCTTTTTGCACTTTACCAATCCAGTATTTTTTTAACGACAATGTTTTTCTTCAACCAGGACGTTTACCTGCTAATTTTGCCTTGCATGATATTTTGCAATATCTATATTTTGACCTCTGATCAAGTGTCCAAAGTATTATAATTTCTTTTTTATTGCGCATTTCAGTGCCCTTATCTATAGACGCTGGAGTATTTTGGAGTTGCAGACTTTTTCCATTCACGAAACACATGGTAGCGAAGTAAGTGAACTTGTAAGAAAATGTTAAGGTCACTACTGCACGAAACTTTGTGCAGTACTGTACAACCTGATGTTCTGTTCATGATATTGACCACTGTTCGACTATCTCCATCATTACTCAAGTTATTTATAGTTGGACAAATACGATGGCATTAAAACCAGTCATTCTGAATAGCAAACGAACCATGTTGAATGCTAACAAAAGTATTTTATTTTCTAGTGAATACACTATTGTAGCAGGCATAAATTAGTGTTCCTAGTTATGTAGCAGAAAAAGTAATATGTGTCATACAATAAACGAAAAAAGTAACCGTTAAAGGAGAAATATCTAGAACAATTCTCTATCATTATCTAATAATTGTTAAAATGTAGGCCTATAAGTATTGTAAGTTTACAATGATATAAAGAAAACCGTTGTAAAAATAACCATGTACCGACGTAAAAATATAAAGTTTTATGAGTTTATTGTTAGGAAACTTGACGGAAAGCAGTGTGCGCGCAAGACAGCCGACAATTAAAAATAACGTAAACCCCACTATTTCTAACGAATTTGACGTGAGTACTCCATTGAACATTTGAGTTTACTTCAAATGTAATGATGACTCTTGATTGGTCTAAACTTATTTAAGGTGGGACTGACAATTAAATCTACATAAATAGGAAAAATGTAACGGATAGAATTTTAATTTTGAGTTTTTAGTTGAGGTGTAGTTTGTAAAATTTACACCCCCGGTTGAGATGAAGTAGTTTCAAGTTGAGTTTAATTAAGTTCAAATAATAATCAGCCTCATAAATTTCAGTGCGGCATTTTAAATATTCAAAAATATATAATTCTGGTCATCATATTCTTAACAGGTTTTTTGACACTTTCAATTGAAATTTATATCTGTTATTACATTAATACAACAATTTCTAAAAGTGAAGCTAATGTTCCAAAACTTGATTTACTTGAAGGAGCGTGCAGTCATCACCACAGTCCTACTCTGGTCAAGAAGATCTCTTGGCCAGAGGCGCTTCAAACGTCTGCGCTGAGTACCCGGTATCACCCTAGTGTACATGTTTTGTATGAGAGGGTTGTCATGTAGCCTAATTCAAATTTGTCATGCATCGTCTTGTATAATTCTTTCGCGACATCAATTACGTATGGGATTTGTAAGTCTTTGTGCAACATTGATTTGTGATGTAAAATGGGCATTGCGTTATCGTTCGTAGAATCTTGTTCTGAATCGCTGGTACTATACGTTTCGTGTGTGAGGGTATAACAGATCCCCAAAGTTGAACTCCATATGTCCAGATTGGTCTTAAGACTGTCTTGTAGATTGTTAATTTGTGTGAGATGTTTAATTTAGAACGTCTATCAAGTAAGCGTTTCAGTTGATAGAAGCGTGTTTTGAGTTTGTAGCGTGTGTGTGTAACATGTGCGTTCCATGTACGAGTTTTCTGTCCAAGTTTAAGCCTAAATAGCGTGTTTGAGTAGTGTGAGGCAGCGGAATATTATTAGTAAACGTCATTTGTTGCGATTTGTTTTCATTAATTTTAATTTTTAAAAGTTTAAGCCATGACTCTATCAGGTGTAAATGGTTTTGTGTCTTTCGAGTTGCAATTACAGGATCGGCATCCTCTAACAGGTTTTTTTTTTTTTTTTTAATTGAGTGATTATGCCTACATAAGCCTTGGGCTTGTGCGTAGGTAATGATATGCGGTGATTTACAGATGAAAAAAATGCCAGACCTGACCGGGAATCGAACCCGGGACCCCGGAATAGTAGCTAGTTGCGCTGACCACTACACTACGGGCTGGCCCATTTTATCTTTACCATTTTATCTTCCGGATCCAGCTTTGGATTAATTTAGAAATTAGGGCCTAATAGTAGGCTATAAAATTTAATAAGTTAATTTAAAATATTTCAATTTTAATCGTTTCATTTTTTTTTTTTTTTTTTTTGGTTTTTTAAAGCTACACTGTGAATGATATCGATTTATATTCAATACCGGAATTCGTTGCTTTAGATTTTTCAAGAATTCACAAGTAGCCTGTATAGATTAGGCCTGTATCTAAAAATAAAAATAGGCTAATTAGCCTATTAATCAAATTAATCATTATTTTAGAGGAGAAAAAGCTCAGATAATAAATACAATTTGATAATAGGCCTACAGTAAAATCTCTCTACAGCGGAATTGAAGGGACCATGAGGTACCGCCGCTATAAAGAGAGTTCCGTTATAGAGAGAGCGAGTAATTAACGGTGGGAAAGAAGTTGGAGTACTAATTTATCTGTACAAAATAACTTATATACGTATGTACTCGTATATGGTGCATGGAATAAGTTTTTGAAAAACTACTGAATAGATAACTTTATGACGAATGTTTAATACAGTAGATTACTTCAATACAGTGAGATATTTAAATTAATTACATAAAGTGTAGGTTATTAACTTAACAAGAAATTTGGATACAAACTGGTTTTATTAGATGTTGTGTTACTAATATTTAACAATACAATTTCACTTTTCGTATTAAACTTTTTTCAATAATCATTTATACAGTACATACCGTAATAGATAGCCTAAAATTAATTAGCACTGAAACTCGTTTTTCACTGAACAGTAATAAACATAGGATACATACAATTAAAATATCCTAAAACATAGGCTACGCAAACACAAAAAGATACACAGTACAGTATATATTTTTTCGTTATTAAGGAAACAATGATTGTGAAGTAGGCTACATTTAATTTCGTAAAATAAGTTGTAAATTTTGTTTCGTTTTCAATTCATGAAACATCTCTTCAATCTCATTTTCAATGTTTAAAACTTGTAAATTTTCATTTACATATTGGCAATGACAGTACGTGGAAACAACAATAATAGCGTGTAGTGCCTTTTTACTTGAAGGGGCACCATTTCTGTTTCCATTTCATCGTCATCTTCACTTTCTTCCTCGTTGTTTTGGCCTAAGACATTTTCGATTACTGCAAAGTGAAGTAGCTAAGTGATGAAGTGACTAATTCATTGTCTGCCCCTACATAGGCATCTAAATCCATATCCTGAAGATATTGTATAGCCGCTATAGAGAGATTTTTGTGCCGCTATAACGAGAGCTAAATACATTACCGTAGTATACGAAATGGTCGGGGTCGGCAAATAATGCCGCTAAAGAGAGATTTCCGCTATAGAGAGTTCCGCAATAGAGAGATTTTACTGTATATTAAATCAGTGTGGTGGTTAAAAAAATACGGTTTTTATGAACGTATTTCATGGTTAGTTTACTATTGATATAGACGACCTAAAATAAACAAGGCATTACAAAGCTCTTATAACATTCAATAAAAAAAATGTTTAAGCCTATTACATAAACAGATTTATATTAACACAGGCTTACGATTTATTTTTACATTCTATATTTTACTTTTAATAACTGCAAAGAGTATAAATGGGCCTAGGTACTGAATATGAAAAGGTCTAAAAAGCAAAGAGGTACTCATCATGAGTACTCTCGTTAACCTCTGAAAAAACCTTCATCAAATTGAAATATAAAAATTTCATTTTGTTGTTTTTTTATTTAGATTTTTTTGAATACCCTAGGATAATATTCCTTTAATTAAGCTACAATATTAGCATATACTGTTACCGAACTGACAAACATTGATTATGAATGAAAAATAATTTTTATTTCTTTTCATTCATGTTTATTCTTCTTAAAGTTATTTTGTATCAGAATTTTTATTACATTCTAAATTAAATTTATTAGTTTTATCTGTATTAAAGGTTTAGTACTATATAAAACAACTAAGAACCTAAAGGTTTCAAGGACAATGACATATTAAAAAAATTCCAAAGATTTAGTTGAATTTGTGGTACAATACTTTTTGAAATATGAATTTGAAAGGAAAGCCCTGAACTTATACGTTGACGAAATTTCATAAGCCAGTGGCTATCCCAACATCAAATATATAGCCTATATAGATCTATAGACTATCAGTGAGGCTGGGTGTGGAAGAAGATGTATCAAAGATTTTCTCTTGCCAATGTAAATAATAAAACATAACCTATGTTTAATTATTAGTAAACAATTGAAAATGAAAACCGAACCCTAATTTTAATCATGAGTGAATGACGCAAATAAAATTAACCTCTGTAACTCTTAAAATCAGTAAATGCCGCTAAACTAGGCTTTAGCTATAGAAACAAATTTTTGAAACAAAAGCTGTAGATTTTTAATTTTCTATAACTTTAATTACTTGTACGCGTAAACATTTTTGTTGGAAAATGCATAGGTCTACGAAGGTCACAATCTTAATATATTCCTTTTTTACCGATTTTTATGAACAAATTACCGGAAATCACTAATTGACGCTAAACTAAACGTTGTAGAAAAAAAATTGTAGGTTTTTAATTTTGTACAACTTTAATTAGTATGTAGCTATAATAATCTTTTGCACTAACATGCGTATTGAGGCCGCAATTTTTTTAAAAACTATTTTTTTTTACCTCGATAGCTCAGTCTCCCCAAAGGATTTCAGCAGACATGGCGCTTATCCTATCATGTTGAGAATAAAGAAACGTAGTAAATGAGGCAATTTTGAAAAAATCGTAAGAGCCGATTTTGAAAAAATTGCAAAAAAGTGAAAAATCGTACGAATAAACTATAGACTACTACTTCCGGTTGACCGCTTTGATGAAAATGTTCGTGTCAGGTTCCCTACCTATCTTACTTTCCAAGTTTCAACTTGGTACAAAATTCCGTTCTTCAGATATTTTAAAAAAATGTCACACACCGAGACCAATCGTTATGAACGTGTTTTCGGGTTCAGGGGGCCTGAAAACGTGTATTTCCGGTAAAAACTCGATTTCGAAAAATAGCCATGAAAACAATACTTTCCTTCCCTTAATATTCGTAGGGCAAAAGAAAGTAAAAATGGTAATGATTATTTCAACAAAATAATGTGGTAAAATTTACTTTACCTTTACAGAACTCGATTGTTCTGTCAAAATAAAATCAGGGTAATTATGTTGTCTTAAAAATGTGATAGTAATGAAAATTTAGGTAAAATAAATGAAAATTTTGAAATTAATAAGTTCCCTGTGCAATTTTTTGTAAAGAATAATTTGAATACCATTGCCAACTCCGTAGTAGAATTTTACGTTAATTTGAGAGCTCTTAAGATATACAGATTTTGATCAAATGTTCAAAATTACTTCAAGGGTTCAAAATTGGTAATCACTTATGTTAAATATTTGTTGGTAATATACAGTGGACTTAGGCGGGATACTCAGGAACTATTCTAGGCTAGGCCTATCTAGCAGGAATCCCCTCGATAAAGGCAACAGTCGCGTCTGTATGTGCTCTTACGATCAATAGACTAAACACTTGAACATAGCCTGTTGTTGGCCTCTCCGCTTCTATTCTCCAACGTCTACCCAACAACCAACTCTTACCTTATAAAGACAAACAGGCACACGAAGCCTAATTTAATTAATATAGGCCATAATAACAAATCAGTTGTAACGGCTACATTAAGAAATCCAATTATTTCAAAAAACCAATGTAATGTTATCAATCTAAATGATATTTAAATAGGCCTATATTATGTTCATGACAAAATTTAATTACAATAAAAGCCATCCCTTATGTGCTGTCATCTACCCGTACAGGATGAAACAAAAATAAATCAACTTTTTGTGGTCAACGAGAATTTAACATACCTAAGAGACTATTTATCCAGAAATATATACTTTTAGTCTAAATTACCCAGTATAAAATGAATAACCAAAAATAATTATGTATCATTAAGTTTCAATACTATTAACGTAATGACTTGTCCAATGATAAATAAATTAATTGATTTACAAATTAATTAAATAATCCACACAAACAAATAATAACTACAGACTATACACAACACAAAAACGGAATACTGGGATGTTGGCGGTACTTGCCAATCCTACTGAGACCCCTAGAAAAAATACAAAAGTTCAATTTTAGTAAGTAGCAAAAATCCACCCACTGTATCATTCTGAGCAGTTGTTCAAGGATTTCCAAGGACAGCACATTCTTGTTAAAGAAAGATTCAAAATAAAATAAAAATTTTTCTACTAGATTTGATTTCGTACAGCTACTGTTCAAAATATCTCGTTCATCGCAGTTACTAGGCCTACCCTTGTTCAACACACTCCACTACATAGACTACTACACTATTCTGACAAAAAAAAACAATCTATTCGGTCAACCATATTCAGAATAATGTTACATTATTATTGTTTCAGGTAGGCTATTTCTTCTGGAATTTGAAGTCTATTATTGGTGACAATTTTTAAAATAGTCATCTATCTTTTTGTTTTGTCCGTCCGTCCGTCACAGCTAGAAACTACAAGAGATATCATCAAACGGGTTTCGGATTCATCATCTACACAAAAAGTTAGTGGGCCTTAATTGGGTTTGAAGTTCCGGTTTCAACCGGAAGTGGCTCAAAAATCGGAAGTCAAAAATCAAAGTCAGGAACTACTAGAGATAGCAACAACCGGTTTTAGGATTTGTATCTTCACAAAAAGTTAGTCGCCCTGGATTGGGTTTGAAGTTCCGGCTTTGACCGGAAGTCAAAAAAATAAAATTCGGAATTGGGAAACAAAAATAGGGTCATTCAATTCCTCTTAAAGATTAGATACAGAAATCACTAATGGTTTTTGCCATAAGTCAAAGGTAAGCCTTTTTAAAAATTACCACCAGCCATTGTGAGAATTTTTTAAAATAAATTGTAGAATTTTTACTTAGAATAAATGAGCAGTGATTTTTGTAACTCCCGTTAATGGTAAAGCAACGTATAGAAACGCTGTAATAATGTAAAATGTTCGAATGTCAATGCAATGCGCGTTCGAAAATCAGAATATAGGCCCCTTTATTTGTATAAGTTGTGTAAATATCACAGAGAGAGGCTTTTATATTAATTAAATAATATAATATATTTGATTCAAATTCTGTTGAATTGTGCCCTAAATTTTCACTGCGTCATTTCGTAGTAGGGTAAAGCGTAGGCAGTTGTGAGAGTGGGTGGGGTGGCCTATATGCATTTTCTTATCGATAATTTGAAATACGATTTACATGAATATATTTTTTACATCTGGCCTTCAAATATGAAACAGTATTTTAAAATGTTTTATTTATATGTATCTACCTGAAATTGTTAGTTTTTATGTAGGTGTTTATAATATATATATAAGTTAAGTAAAGTCTGATAAAAAATATGTTCTTTCCAGAAAATAAACTTCGGTATTATTTGAGTCACCAGTGTATCGTATCATAATACGTCATAAAATTAAAATATTTTAATACTTAAGCCAAGGTTCTTTCGGGATCTTGGTACTATAATAATTTAGTCTAATAAACAGATCTCCTTTAAAATTATAACAATTTTTTTATTTAAAAGATTATAAATTACAATTGATTTATTATGCTTAGACTACTTTGCCCATAACAGACAGGTGGAGTGTTAAATTATTTTCACTCGATGTGCTAGTTCTAGAGCTACAAAAAATAGCTCTGTTTCTTGTCAGATGGTCAGCCAATTATATTATTGAAGTATTTAAGAACAAACGAGGTACAGGTGTGAAAGACGCTAGTCAGTTATCTCCTCTGAGAGTAATGAATTTCTTTATACTGCCAGACCGTGAAGTGAATGAACTGAAGGTATCTATCATTTGCAGGGTGGAAAGTAGAAGGTTTTCAGAGAACCTGGAATGCTGAAAGCATGCCATTTTTCCACTCAGTGAGAAAGGCATGGTCAACCACCTCACTCCTCGTTTTACTAAGTAAACCCTCTGGAGGTTCAAACCAGCCTTTCGGCTGACGAAAGAATGATAGATGAAGATGAGTAATGAAAAAATGCCAGAACTTACCGGGAATAGAATCCGAGATCCCGGAGAAGAAGCCGGTTGCGCTAATTACTAAATTAATTTAATAACAAAAATGTTAAACTTAAATTAACCAATAATAAAGATTATTTTACACTTAATAAAAAAAACCTCTTACCTACAACCAATTACAATAGCCTACATGTTTACAGTAAGAGGAACTTTTCTTAACGTATATATAGGCCTACTAGTTAAAATGTGGTATACAAACTGGTTAATACTTTTAATGTTAGGTAGCCTACTCATTCATTCATTACCATGTGGCAACCTGGACTGAAATGAACTATCTAACAAAAGGAGGAAACTTTTTACACCCTTTTGGACTTCGAGAAAGGAATAGAAAAGACGAGGCAGTAAACACTTAATAGAAGTACAAAGTCTTTCTTCCGAATTCTGGAAGCAATAATAGACTAATTATTATTGATAGCCGTTTTACTGATACTGTATAGACGAGTAGCAGTCGGTATGCATTTAATAGTGTAATGATAACCATGTAGATGCTGGCGTTTCATTCAAAAATATTGTTATCTCTACGTATTGAATAACATGCGATTTTCAAGTTAGTATTGGTCATCGCACCGCACCGCAATGTAATAGTCAGCGTCCAAACTGTCACGGACAGACGTCTGTAAAGGACACAATACCAAACCTCACCCTCCGAATACAACCCCGCACAAATTTATTAACTAACAGCTAACTCACACACAACATAAACACCCTCCCCGTCACCATAATTTGCCACCCTTACGCCTTCTGGCATTATAACATGCTTTTATATTGTAAAACTCATTTCACGCCCATCGGACCATCGTCTGTATCGTATCAGACACCAAGAATCAACCGCACTCTAACCTATCACTCTTTCTCACTTTCTCCTTTTCGTTATCCATCGGTCTATCCTTCTCCATTCGTTTGTTGATGTACCATGATAATTCCCGGTGTGTAATTCAATACTTTTCGGTGGTTGTCGGCTGCCTTCATTTCAACCTCTACCATCCCCTCCCAACTACACCACTGATGGGAGGCTCACATCTAACCCCGCTTCCCACAACAAATATCAAATAGATCACCTCAATAACCTCGTTCTCTATCATAACATTTTACAGTGTTCTCCTGTTTCTTTTACTAATTCAATACCTCACTTTCTATTTCTTCTCTATTATTGTCCGTAGTATACATTACTAATAGGTCCTTCCTTGTTCACGAAACCTTACGAAACTTTATCTGTTTACACTATTTCACACTTACATCAACGGCGGCTATTCATATGAAGTAGGTGAAGAGCCTCTTCACCTAATTTCTGGATAGTATCGGGATTTATTTCTCTCACAAAATAAGTATAATTTCTGTTATAATTATTTTTTGTTTTACAGAATATGAAGGAATGTCGTTTAAAAAAGTACTATATAAAATTATTGTATATCTGCTTAGAGCGCTTTCTAATATTTTAAACTTCCCTAGTAATGGCTTTAATATACGTAATAAATGTCAGAGTGAAGAGGTAGACGGGTGGCCGACGCTTCTCTTCCTAAACGAGCGGGTTGATATGACAACGGAGACGCAGCGGTAAGTAAGCACGCCTAGCTCTCCCCACCCGTGCCCGAATAGTGAAGAGATGGCGGCGGGTAGAACAGCCTACTGCACCTCCATGTTCTATGTACGTGTACGTAGTTGTTTTGTATTTGCAGTGTCACACAGTTGTTTTTTATGTGTGTATTTACATTTTTTACTCTCGAGAGTCTCGCAGATACTTAGAGTAGACTATACTAGTTTTTCTCGGTTTTTGCAACTAAAACTATTCTGGATAACTATTCTGGATAGTAACAAGACTTATTTCTCTCACAGAATAAGTATAATTTCTGGTTTAATTATTTTTTGTTTTACAAAATATGAAGAAGTGTCGTGTAAAAAAAGTCTTCTTCTTCTTCTTCTTCTTCTTCTTCTTCTTCTTCTTCTTCTCCTCCTCCTCCTCCTCCTTTTCCTCCTTCTCCTGCTCCTGCTCCTTCTCCTTCTTTTGCTTTTCTCCTTCTCCTCTTCCTCCTTCTCCTCTTCCTCCTTCTCCTTCTCCTCCTCCTCCTCCTCTTCCTCCTTATCTTCATCCTTCTCCTTCTCCTCCTCCTCCTCCTTTTCCTTCTTCTTCTTCTTCTTTTTCTTCTTCTTCTTCGTCTTCTTCTTCTTCTTCTTCGTCTTCTTCTTCTTCTTCTTCTTCTTCCTCCTCCTCCTCCTCCTCCTCCTCCTCCTCCTCCTCCTCCTCCTCCTCCTTCTTCTTCTTCTTCTTTTTCTTTTCACAATTAAGGGTTAGGCTTTCGCTTATTCCGACTCACAACAGCAACAAACTACTGAATTATTACCATTCTTTTGTGGCCTCCCAACATCTCTCCTCCCCAACGTGTCTGTATTGCAAAACAACTGAGAGGGATTCTTCCCTCAGGCATTTTCTTTACGTGCTCCCTCCATCGATTACAATATTCTGCATTCTTTCCATTCAGGTTGTAAACTTAAATATAAACAATGTATAGTGCCGTACACAAATATTGTACACGCAAATATGTTAATGTACGCTACAATTTCTACAGTATACCCGGGAAACCAACCTGTGACCATCTGCATTGATGTCTAGTACTACTACGCCGTAGAGGCGGCCAAGTCTACAGAACTTTTCCATAATATCTGTCTGTACGGAGGTAGGCCTATAGTTACAACCTGTAGGCCTACAACGTGAGGAATCTGTAGGCTATCAAATTAGAATAGGCACTTAAGTGTTTTATTTTTAACTCAGATTTTCAACAATGTTTCAATAAAAAAACACAGAAAATTACTTCAGAAACTATGAAAAGGATTAAAAAATGGCTGTAACTACGAGTATGGCTGTATTTTTGAAGTAAATTTATACAGTTGAGCCGTTCTTAGTTTGCTCCTGCTGTCAACAAACCAAAGCCAGCTACTACAGGGTGCACGCTAGGGTCCGCGACTTTATGGATGTCGTATTCCTATTAAGTTAACTATATTTTAAATTATAAGTACTTAAAGTACTTCAAACATCAGTCATGATATGAAGTAGGCCTAACAATTTCATTTATAAAAATACTTTTAAAAGTATTTTGTATTTAAATAGTACTTTTGAAACTATTTTGTTGTTACTTTTTAATCAGCGTGTACTCATTTTTATATAATGCGCATGCTCAGTGACGTCATTATTTGTTTACATTAGGAGCAAACTAAGAAAGGCTGAATTGTAGGTAGGTTAGACCTATGACGTAACCCAGAAGTTACGTGCATGTCTCAATCAGTAAACTGCTTGAGTGGTAACCTGAAAGCACCCCGCTAAAAAAGTAAAAGAATAAGTATCAAAAGCTCATACTTTTCACGCCTGTATCTGTGACCAATATGGTAGCTACTAGTTTTGTAAATATAGTAAAAAGATTAATGTTATTACGTAAATTAATCTACATTAGTAACTTATGCCAATAAACAAGTAAAGGTTTTACAAGTAGGCTACATAGTAATATTCTGTCTCATTATTTAATTTTACTTATTTTATTGCATGAATTAAAGGATAGCTATTATCTCATTATTCAGATGATTACCATAATTTTATAATTGCGTGTATTAAAAAGACAAGACAAATTAAAAAATTAGGTATTAACCCTTTCAATTCCAAATTTTTTAACTATGCACAAACAAATATGTGTACATTGTTTCATATACTTTACTGACATTTAAGTTAAATAAAATCACTTTTAGACCTACAGCCTTTTTAATGGTATGACAAAAAAGTGTGACACATAATAATGTCACATTGGGCTAGATGATATCAAAGTTCCCAACAATATGAATAAGTAAAAATCATGTACAGGCTTCCTAAACAATTTTCTCTTGCTTAGATTTGTAGCAAAACATTATTTAAGACTTAAAAAATGTTACAATTCAAAAATATTGGTAAATTGGACAAATCACTAATTTAAAGTCTAAAAAATATACTTGTATGTACATTCAACGTACTCGAAGAAATGCTACTTTATTTTAGTAAATGAACCCGAATATTTAAGACTGAAACCAACTTTAAAAAAATCTGGTGTGAAACACTCACACAACTTTCTCTTGCCAGTGCAAATAATTAACAATAAACCTAACATTAGTAATAAAACATAAGAAATAAAAAAAAAACTAACCTCAATAAACATAACCTAATTTTAATCATGAGTGAAAGACGCAAAATGAAAATCAACCTCAGTTTGGCTTAGAAATACGGAAAATCACTCTTTCTCTCTAAACTAGGCTCTGTAGGCTAGAGAAAAATTCTCTAAACAAAAGTTGTAGATCTTTTAATTTTCTATAAATGTAATTATATACACTTTTGTCGTAAAATGCATACTAAGGCCGAAATGTTAAAAAAATCGATTTTTCTCACGTTTTCGCGAGAAAAAAACAGAAAATCGCAAATTACCGCTAAACTAAGCGTTATACAAAAAAATGTTTGAAATAAAAGTTGTAGAAATTACATTCTCTACAACTTTTATTATATAAATTTTTGCGCTAAAATGCATATTAAAGCCGTAATCTTAAAAGAACTTTGTTTTTACGTGAAAACAGCCTCACCTAGAATTTCAGCAAACATGACGCCTACCCTATCTTGTAGAGAATAAAAAATTGAGTAAACCAGGCGATTTTTAAAAAAATCGTAGGACCAGTTTTTGAGAAAATCACAAAAAAGTGAAAAATGACACGAATAAACTACTACTTCCGGTTGACCGATTTTGATGAAAATGTTCGTGTCGGGTTCGGTAGTGGTATGTAACTTAAGTTTTAAGTTTCAAGCTCGTACGACGTTCCGTTCTTGAGATATTTTGTACACACACACACACACACACACACACACACACACACACACACACACACACACACACACACACACACAGACCAATCGCTAAAAACATGTTTTTTGGGTTCAGGGGGTCTGAAAACGTATAGATCCGGTGAAAACTCGATTTCGAAAAATCGACATGAAAACAATAGGCTACTACTTTCCTTCCTATTATATTCATATAGGCAAGAGAAAGTAAAAATTAGGTAGGCCTATTAATAGGCCTATCAACTCCGATCGCTGAATATTGTAAATTCACGTATTTTTGTGGTGTAAAATGAATCCATTCTCGATTTACACCGATTGTAGTCGATAAATAAATTTAAAAATGAAGAAATCTCGTTTAAGTTTTAACTGAAAGTTAAATCCAAATTTGTTGAAGCGTTTTGAACGCTTAACAATGAAACTGTAAAAAGCTTAGAGCCAATTTTATGCATTTTAGACTACAGTAGGTACTTTAAGGCTTTTTAAGCTATTATAAAATAAAAACTATAAAAAGCGCCATCTAAATAGCGTAAGTGTTTGTTTTATAAAGTGTTATTATATATAGGTCCGTAATAGAAAAATATATAAAGAAAGCGTGCTTTTGAAACTTTTACAAGCATACAATGATGTTAACCTATAGTACTTTAAAGCCTATACGTCTGATACTTAAGTTTGGATGATACTAAAGTATATAAGTGAAAAAAGGGAAAAAGTGAGGGAAAAAAGTGAGCGAAATCGTAAGGTGGAAGGTAGTATGCAAAGGTTTTTCTTTCTTATTTTATTTCTTTTTGATCTTCAAAGAGAGGGATTGTGAATGGACTTGAAGAAGGAAAGGAATAAAGTCGTAGATAAGAGGGAGAAAGATGAGTTTATGGAACAGAGAAAGAAAGAGACGGGGTAAGAAAAGAGAAAAAACGACGAGGCATAAAAATCGGTTCTCTAGTGAGCAAAGAGCCCTCAAGTAAGCAGACCTCTCTTACAAGACCATCAGCTACAAGGAGTCTTGACTTGAGACGTCGTCGCGTTGCTCCTAGTCTCTCGTAGTACTTACAACTGCCGACAGAGCGAGTATTAGAAGAGAGAACCGCTGTATAACAGAGTACTGTACGATTGAGTGCTACACAAAGTCCTTAGATAGTTATAACCAAACACTTTAACTGGAATACTCTTCTGCATACACTCAAATATACCAATAAGACAAATAAATTGCCCCTTTAAACCCTCCCCTCGTCTCTTTCAAACTATACACTATAATCACCAACGGTTACCGAACACAATTCTATCTTACTTAACTATAATATTCAATTGACACTTGTAAGGTGATCCAGACACCTGTTAATGATCTCCTGCTTACCATCTCCGGTTCTGTTAAGTACTGTCAGCCTTAATTGTTATTACAAATGTTTTCCTAACATTTAAGTGCAATTTAAGTAAACATATTAATGTACACTAAACCATTTAGTTCAAATATATCGATTAACTAATATAACAGTAAGTACTGGGTGATTCAAAGAAACGGAAAATTTTGAAAATTTAATAGTTTTATGAAAACATTTTATTAAATATATTTATCTTTGTCATTAAATAGTAAAAATAATGTCATTTAAAAATTCGTACAGTACAAAATATTTCTTGAAGATGACATCTTGGAGGTGAGCACCATTTTTATGCAAACATTACTGCAGTTTCTTCGTTACATTGTGCATGGTTTGACATGACATCTTAACAGAATGTTCGTCGCGTCACATGATCGTTGGGTTTCAGTTCCTGGATTTGCAACTTGTATAGATGACAATGCAAGTCCTGTACCAATATTCTTCAAACACTTGAACTATGCAACTGCTGACACACTGACTGGCCGCATTGAACTTCTTATGACAGTATCTCGAACAGCTTGGATATTGTCTGGTGTACGAGCGGTTCGCATATCCAGATCGGCCTGGAGCAGTGGCGGCCCCAGAAATTTTTTTCTGGGTGGGCCCACTTATATATTTATATGTTAATTTTTTAAGTTAAAATGTAGCTGTTTATATGTAATGTACATTATTTTTACCTATGTAAAGCATATATATAGGCCTAGTATATATTATATATAAGCTTATATATATATATATATATATATATATATATATTATTTTATTAAACATTATTTTCCTTTGTTTGCACCACTACATATATGATTATGAACAGCCAAAACAAAATAAAATAAAATATAAAACTCACCTCAGAGTATTATATCATATCAAGATCTTTCGTCTCCTTCGGAGACATCATCAGGACTTTAAAAAACATAAACACAATAAAACATAAAACACAAACACAATAGTGGTCGTAGACCACGTCAATTGTTCAAAACAATAGCTATCCTAAAGCACCATTCCGCGCGCGGTTTGTTCGGCCGAATAAACCGCGCGCGGAATGGTGCTTTAGGATAGCTATTGTTTTGAACAATTGACGTGGTCTACGACCACTATTGTGTTTGTGTTTTATGTTTTATTGTGTTTATGTTTTTTAAAGTCCTGATGATGTCTCCGAGGGAGACGAAAGATCTTGATATGATATAATACTCTGAGGTGAGTTTTATATTTTATTTTATTTTGTTTTGGCTGTTCATAATCATATATATATATATATATATATATATATATATATATATATATATATATATATATGATTTTATAAATTGAATACATGTAGATAACTGATTGAGTACATTCTATCTTTATTTCAGGATTAGTATTGCATAAACTAACACAACCTTGTAATTTTTATAAGAAATTTACTAAATTAAACACTTTAAATACAGTACATGAGTTACAAAAACAGTTTGAAAATATAAAAATCAAGTCCAAATCCATTATGTTAGTCAAAATTATGAAGAAATAATAACACAAACTAGTCAACTCTCGATTATTGTACTTTAAAGTTTAAAACAAACTGAACTGTAGCCGTCTTCCTTTTTGAGCTGCAAACTCGTCCACAACTGGATCTGGATCCGACATTAAAGGAAAACTTAACTCTCTTTCGATGACAATCGCCAGGTTACTAAGTCTTTGCCCTGCCATAGATGCCCGTAGATAAGGTTTAATTCGTCTCATTTGCGATACGTAAATATCGTAACTATTATTGTTTTCCATCTTGTTGTGAATCAAAATCCTCGTTGTTTTATTGTTTCAGTCAAGTTATATTAAAAATGGGTGGGCCCGGGCCCACCCGCTAGGACCGCCACTGGCCTGGAGGTTTCTTTTTCATTGCCAAACCAGATTCCTCGAAGTTACGCATCCACATATTTATCGCATGTGCTGATGGAACAATCGTGGCGTTCAAAATTAAAATGATGGTGGAGATCTCTACGTACCGCCTCCACACTGTCATTGTTCTTGTAAAAAGCTTTAATCGCAAATGCAAGTTGCGCACCACTCCAAATATCCATGATGACTAAATGACAAGGTATCGTGGAAAGGCTGGCGTAAGTTATTCATTGCTAACAATCGCCCATGGCTACCAACTCAAATGTCAAAATTTCCCGTTTCTTTAAAACGGTACTTTTAAAATCTTTTGAAAAAAAATGTTTTTTTGTAATAGGAATATAACTACAAGGATTATTCTCCAACAAGAATTTTATACGAGGCGTATTATTAGTCTATTATTGCACCTACGCATAAGTAGGCTATTCTTTTAATGGTGTTTTACACAAATGATTAAATATTGCCTGTGTAATAATTTACCTATTATATGTTGTTTAAGTCATTAGCTGAAAGGCTGACTTGAACATCTAGAGCAGTGGTGAACAACCCGCAGCCCCGCCTTTTTTTTACGGCCCGCACCCGTTCAAAAATGTTGCACTTAAATTTAGTGAAACAAAATAATGTTTCATAGTAGAGCGGAAGCCAAATAAGGTTGCCGGTGTAGCTGCGCGAACAGTTCGGATTCAGTCGGTACATTTTGTTTCTTAGTATCGAACTGCCTATTTAATCACAGGCGTTGAAAGATGTAAATTATCATCTATTAGCGACGTTAAAAACATTCAATTGTAAACATTGTATAGTCTACAACAATTAACGCTTATCACATACAACACACTACAGCCTAATGTTTTCAAGTCAGCTGATATAATATCGTTGCGAGAGCGACGTGACTCTGACTACAGCTATAGTTCAGCCGTTCTTAGTTTGCTCCTACTGTCAACAAACAAAAGCCACCTACTACAGGGTGCACGCTAGAGTCTGCGACTTCACGGATGTCGTATTCCTATTAAGTTAACTATTTTTTAAATTATAAGCTCTTAAAGTACTAAAAACATCAGTCATGATATGATGTATGCCTAACAATTTCATTTATAAAAACACTTTTAAAAGTATTTTGTATTTAAATACTTTTGAAAGTATTTTGTTGTTACTTTTTAATCAGCGTGTACACTTTTTGATATAATGCGCATGCTCAGTGACGTCATTATTTGTTTACATTAGGAGCAAACTAAGAGAGGCTGGACTGTAGTACAGCACCGACCCCCACCACTCCCTAAGGCAATTGAGCGCGCCATTACCAAAATAGACCTTCTGCGCACTTCAGAAAACCGGTAAGCTTATTTGTCGTCCACTCTAAAAAGACATAAGCCAGTACAATATTGCTGTACCAAACAACAATATGATGTACGGAATTTGACGATTATGGGAATATTTTATTTACCTTTGTGTACAAGTATAATGTGACAATATCTAAAGGAAAAGTGTTGTTCCAGAATTCCCTAATAAGGCTGAGTGTATATATATTTAGATAATTAGCCCTTTTATTTGGGGTGTGATATTTTAATGTGACATTTATTCAATTTACCATTTGCAAAGACTTCCAGAATCCGATAAATTTTGTAGTTTTATTGTACAGAAAAATCTCTATCAATATAGAATCCCGATGAGTTAGTACTTTAAGGGGATCATGATCCCCTTTTCAGTTTAGTTTTGTCTGTCATTCAGTAAGTGAGTTTATACTGAGAACAGATACGTCTGTTGAAAAAGGTCAAGCGTATACTGTAGACGTCGTATAATCGTTTGTGAGTAGGATTTGTTTGAGTGCAAAAATAATCTTGTAATTAGTTAAGTTTATTTAATGTTTTAATTTATTGTAATTAGTGTGCTATTTATTCTAAGTAATTCAATTGTAGCAATTATAGTTTAGGTAACATTATTAATTGTAATTTATAATCTGTAATAAATAGTAATTTTAACCGATAGTTTTTTAATTATTTATTTTACTCAGATCCCGAAACGGACCTTAGCAGTAAGTGTCACAATATAAGAGAAGATTATTTTGCAAGGCAGGAAATGGACTCGTACCTACTTGTTTACGTTAACCGAACAAAATTTCTTCCTACCTAATAGGTCAGAGTTTTAAAAGCAGTTGTAGATGAAAAACCAAGCTTAAAATGTCCCTTTAACGAGGTTCTATTTAATTGTATGTTGCTTGACTAAAAATTTGAATATTAAAATTTTTTTTTATTAAACACTCTTCTTGCAGTACAATATTATATAGGTAGTAAATTAGTCGATTTTAAGAAAATCGTAGGAACCGTTTTTGAGAAAATCGAAAAAAGTGAAAATAACACTAATAAACTAGTACTTCCGGTTGACCGATTTTGATGTAAATGTTTGTGCCGAGCCCCCATTGGTACCTAACTTAAGTTCCAAGTTTGAACTTCATAAAATATTTCGTTCTTAAGATATTTTGTTCACACGCGCGCGCGCGCGCGCGCACACACACACACACACACACACACACACACACAGGCCAATCGCTAAAAACATGTTTTTTTTTTTTTGTTCAGGGAGTCTGGAAACGTAGTCTATATCTGTTGAAAACTTTATTTCGAAAAATCGAGATGAAAACAATAACTTACTTTCCTGCCTATGTATTTATACAGGGCAAGAGAAAGTAAACATCATAATTTTTCAAAACTTTTGATTCGTGACCCCTTCTTAAAATGATATCTATATATTAAAAACGCAAATTTCTTCCAATGTATTTTAAATGGGAATTCTTTAAACTCTTAAATACAGAGTTCTACCGAACGGATTTTTATAATTTTTACATGGTTTCAAAGAGTATTCTTTCCTGATTCGGTAAAAAGTTCTAAACTTGAAATTCATGCTAAATTCGAGCTTCATTTTACGAAATGAAAAAGATTAATATTGTGCGAATTTATTCGCACGGGTCAACTAGTTGCGATTGAATTCTTTATAAAATATAAACAGAACCATATGTGTTTACATACTACTCAATTTAATTTTGGAGATCATATGATTCGAAACTTTTGTACTAGAAAAGTGTCAAATTCAAAATTATTTAACCTATAAAAAATAAAAACTTCTGAATATAAATTTAGCGACCCCAATGTGGTTCTTATGGTTAAAAAGGTTAATAAATTTCAAAAAAAGTGCAATTGGTGTAAATAGGCCTAATACAGTTAGTGAAGTGAGTTGTAAGAAAATGGCCTCTGGTGGAAAAGGACAGATTTATGATAAAGCAGAAGTAGCTAAACATAACTCTGAAGGTAATTTATGGATAGTGATAAACAACTCGGTGCATGATGTGTCAAAATTCTATAACGAGCATCCTGGAGGTAAAGAACCACTACAGAATTTCGCTGGTAAAGATGCTACTGAAGCTTTCGAAAGTGTTGGACATTCTTCAAATGCGAAGGAGAAACTAAAAACATTAAAAATTGGAGATTTAAAACAGTAGCATTTATGGCTATCTTGTTATCTCAAAGTTACCTGATAAAAAAGCAAATAAAACAAAATTGATCTGTTTAATTTTTTACTTTCTCCTCCCCTATATGAATATATAAGAAGGAAAGTATTGTTTTCATGTCGATTTTTCGAAATCCAGTTTTCAACGGATATAGGCCTACACGTTTTCAGACCCCTCGAACCCAAAAAAACATGTTTTTAGCGCTTGGTCTGTGTTTGTGTTTCGGGAGAGCGGTTGTTGGCGTTTGTGTGGGCACGCGCGCGCGTGTGGGTGAACAAAATATTTCAAGACGGAATATTGTACGAAATCGAAACTTGGAATTTAAGTTAGGTACCACTGGAGGACCCGCCACGAACCTTTTTATCAAAATCGGTCCACCGGAATTAGTAGTTTATTCGTGTAATTTTTAATTTTTTTGCAATTTTTAAAAAACGGCTCCTGCAATTTTTTAAAAATTGTCTCATTTACATTTTTTATACTCTACAGAATAGTTCTCAACATCACTTTTCTACATGTAGACTAATACCGTCATCCACTAAAAATTTATTTTGTAAACTTTGTCTGCTGATAATGATGTTTCAATAATGTAAGACAAGTTTAATAAAATTAATTAACAAGTTAATAAAATTAACAAGTTTAATAAAAAGTTTAATAAAATTTGTTTAAGAAAAGCTTAACTCCTTTACTAATGGAGATAAATTTTTAATACCACGAATAAATGTTATTTTAAAAAGAAAATGTTTCAAATTCCGGTAAAAGAAGGTGTCAAGTAATTTTAATTCCTTTATCCACTAAAAAAAACATAACATTAAACAATACGTAGTCTGAAAAAGTGTACCAAATTACTAAAAAAGAGTACAAAATTATTAGCCTAATCATAGCCCATCATCCACTAGTATTCTCTTAAAATGTAGATATAGGATTCTACAGAATTCTGTGTCATCTACCTAACTAAATATCCACTCATCTTTTCAGTAACAATATCATTCTAACAAAATCGCCGCTATTCTCGAACATAAAAGAAGGAATTAAAATAAAACTAACTTTTCTTCTATTCGATTTCTTATAACTACAATTCAAAAATATCTCAATAATCGTAGCTTACTATCATCTGGGTCTGGGTCAGCATAGCACACTAACCATTGGGCCACGGAGGCGGCAGTCTCTTTGGCCCAAAATTAGTCTTTATATATCAAAAATTACTCTTTGAATACAGAATTAGTCCTCGAGGTTCTTACTTGAAACTGTCAACTTTTCCAATCTTTCCGTACCGTGTCTTCAAGGACGCGGAGCTGTTTTGAAATTACTAATAAATATAATTTTAAAATTAGGTCAATAAATTTTCCTTTTTAAGGTTAACCAATAATATCTAACATGTATTAACCTCAAAAATTTATAATATACATTTTTATAGCCTATGTTGTTTATGCACATTGCTACCTGTGCCAGTTTCCTCAGACGATTAATAAAACTCATCAAATTCTATAAATATGAGGGGAAAGTAAAATAATCCACCAAGTAAGATTTTTTCCTTCAGTATTGTTCAGGAATCAAGGGGCTAGATTCAGCAGTGTTTGTTGAAGCCACATTCGAGACGTGACATATAGACCTCTGTAACCGGGACCCTCATCCTGTAGAGTCCTTCTGCCTGGGCTAGAAGCTTAGGGCTATTGTGTCTACACACTTCTCACGGAACACCAACACAAACATAATTTCCACTCCTCACTACTCACATTCTATCACTCCCCTTACATAGTCTCTCTCTTTCTCTCTCCCTCCTTCTCTACCATTATGTGATAGTGAATATTGTGACACTTATCTCTAAGGTTCGTTTCGGGATCTGGGTAAATTAAATAATTTAACACACTAAAGTTTAAAATTACAAGTATTTATTACAACTGTTGTTTAGGTCATCAGCCGAAAGGCTGGTTTGAACCTCAAGAAGCTTTACTAAGTAAAACAAGGAGTGAGGTGGTTTACCATTGCTTTCCTCACTGAGTGAAAAATTACGCTTTTCAGCATGCCAGGCCCTCTGAAAGCACAGATTTTCCACTCTGCAAATGACACCTTCACTTCATTCACCACAGGGTCTGGCTGTATAATGAAATTCATTACTTTCAGAGGAGACAACTCTGATTAGTGTCTTTTGCACCTCTACCTCTTCTGTTCTTAAATGATACAGTCATTTCATTGGCTGACCATGTGATAAGAAACAGAACTATTTATTTTAGCCCTGCAACTGGACAGATTGAGTGTAAATAAATTGACACTCCACCTGTCTGTTAAGGGCAATTATTACAACTAAGAATGACAATTAAGTTGACTCAAAAATTTTACGAGAGCTTCCTCGAAGAGGTGTGGTTTTTTAACGTCACTTTTCAATGATATTCTTCGCACAACCGAATTCCCCATACAATAGAAAATTTCCCAAATTATAATGATCGCTAAGCCTGGAAAACCGCTTGAACAGGTTACATCTTATAGGCCCATTTCTTTATTACCATTATGCTCTAAATTATTTGAGAAACTTCCCCTGAACAGATTAGTAGTTATACTCCAAGACAACAAAGTACTCCCAGACCATCAGTTTGGTTTCCGCACATCTCACTCAACCAACCATCAACTGCATAAGGTAGTCGATTTTATCGCTTGTGCCTTTGAGGGTAAAAATGTTATCACTTCTGCCTTTCTAGACTTAGCACAAGCATTTGACCGTGTTTGGCATGATGGCTTGCTTGCAAAATTAAAATTCTTATCTGCTTCGTATTTTCTAATTATTAGGTCATTTTTGAAAAACAGGTTTTTCTTTGTTGTCCAAGGTTCAGCTAAATCTGATTATTTCCCGATTCTTGGAGGCGTCCCTCAAGGATCAATTTTAAGTCCAATTTTTTATAACATATACACCCATGACTTCCCCACCTCACCTGACACTATCACTTGCACATATGCAGACGACACTGCTATTTTATCTGAATCGCACGACCCTATTAGAGCGTCAGAACTGGTACAAACACATTTAGATGGTATCAAAGAATGGCTCCTCATGTGGAATATTAAACTGAACGTTTCCAAATCACAACAGGTAACTTTCACACTTCGGCCTGTTGGTTGCCCAAATTCTCTTCTTCTGGTAAAATGCTTCCATACTTGTATACTTCTTTTTTCATTCACTCGCCTAAGAACCTCTAATTACTTATTTTTTACACCCACCTAATCTTTAACATTTTCCTATAACACCACAATTCAAAAGCTTCTAACCTCGTCCTTTCTACAGCCCCCATCACCCACGTTTCACTCCCGTATAATGCTACACTCCAAACATAGTATTTCAAGAAATTTTTCCTAAACTGTAGACTAAGTCAATGTTTGTAGTCAGTAAGCTGTTTTTCATTTTAAAGGCTTTTCTAGCTTTGACAAAGGCTTTTCTAAACAAACTATGGACCCGATATTTCTTTACACGCTTTCTCCTGCGTTGCTCTCTTTCAAGATTAAGTAAAGGCTACAAATAATGACAACGTCTTCGTTTCGGTTCATCTGTGAGAATGAGCACGAAGATTGTACAAAGCTTATACGCGTAATGAAAACCGTGGCAACACGGTACGTCACTTGCTTTGTACGTGCCCTGTACGCGCCTTGTACTTGTAGTGAAAACCGAGCTTAACTGTGGTTTTTAACGTGTTAAAATTTCCAGACCCTATCCGGGAATCGAACCCGAGACCTTTCGCTTTGTAAGCTAGCTCGCTAGTCTCTACGCCACGGAGGCGGTCAATTCGTCTAATTATTTTATTAAATAAATTTTATAGCTTAGATAAGCAAAACTAGTGATTAATACAATTGCAGTTCTGGATTGGACCCAACAACTACAGAACGAAGGGAATAAAGCTCATGTGTTAGGTTATAATGTGGAACAAAAAGAGGTGACTAGTTTAATCTTACCCATCAACAGTTCAGTTCATTCATTCATTGTATGTAGTTATCATTCAAGTTCATTCACATACGTGTGCGTGGCTGTGTTTTGTATGCTGTGTTGCTGGGGGAGAGATGGGTCTCAGTGTTGAGACAAGGGGTTTCCGTTTTACGACAACGTAATCATTACCATCATTACATCTATATTGTCTCATTACTATTGTACTCTTTCGTTAATTCCTAATTAATTCAGGCAAATTAATTAAATCACAATTAAGCCTATAGCCTACTGTACACGAGCGGTTCTCAAACTTTTTATTTCGAGCCCTTTTATCTGGTTTAACTGGCAGCCACTCTCCCGTGTTTTGGCAAAAGGATGTATGTGAAAAAATCGGTTTTTTTTATTTACGATTCTAAGGTAATTTTTTGCGCTTTTTTCAAAAATCATATTGCCAAGTCTGTACGAGTTATAGTTTTTAAGATGCAATGATGGAAAAAAGCTGTATGTACGTCTATTTTGAGAAATTTTAGAGGCAAAATGGTGTATGTGTTAATAAATTGGAAATTAAAGATCGGTACAAAGATGTATGAATTCTTTTCACCATTTTTCCTTTCTGAAAACACTGAAAATCCCATTGCTATAAAACGGGAATATGATGTATGTGCGATTAATACTTTTTACTTTAGTAAACTGTGTTGTTAAAATAGTTTTAGTCAATGGTAAAAGGGGTTAAATGGCTTATGCTTCTTTTTGGTATGTTTTATAATCATTTGCATTTAGAGAAATGCACACGGCAGAAGGATGTACCTATGCGCAAATAATACCTTTTGCCTATGAAATGCTGAAAATTAACTATCCAAAAAAACATAGGAAAAGGTGTATACCATATTTTACATTATGTTTACTGCTGCTCCTGAACAGTCATTCCATAAGGCAAAAAGGTGTATGAACTTAATACACCGTTTTGCCGCTCATACACAATGAGATTTTGTTTAGGTGTTAGTTTCAGATTATGTCCAACCTTAGGCTGTATATTCATACAGCCTAAGGTTGGACATAATCTATTCATGCTATTCTATTCTTCTATTCATGCTTAGGCAAAAAGGGGTAGCCTAAATGGACTTTACAGCTTTTTGCCAATATAGACTGCGTTTGATGCGATTAATGAAATGGCTGTAAACAGTGGGTACACCTTTCTGCCGTAGTTTCACTTATTTTTTTTGGAATTTTTCCCATTAAGGCAAAATGGTTTAACTGAGTTTTTAGGGTTTTAACAAGTTTTTTACAAATTTTTGACTATGTAGTTATAAACAGAACATTAAAAACTATAACCATATATACAGTAGGCTACTCAATTAGAAAGTCATTTACAACAAAAACGACCGCAATTTAAACTTTGAATGCAATTTCTGAAGAGTTGTGTTTTTGGGATACACCTTTTTGCCTTTTTAGGGGAGCACTCCCCCCCCCTTTATGAGTGTATATTTTTGTAATAACACTTTTACTACTAATTTTTGTTTAAGTTACATGTTAAAAGCCTATTACTATTGGAACAATGGGTTCAGTGTTGAAATAATTAAAAACATAATTACAAATAGATCAGGAGATTAATTTTTAATACAAGTACATAATGCTGTACACCATTGGTTCTCAAATTGGAGGTTGCGACCCCCACGAAAGGCGTGATGAAGGGTTGGGAGCGGGGGCAAAGTTTATTTTAAAAAATAAATGAAGTTTTGTGTAGACTATAATAAATGAAGTGAAATATTCTTATTTAGAAAATTCAGTGAAATTTCCTTTAGGTAAAGAAAACCTCATTGATCTTCAAATTGACACTGCCTTGGCAATAAAATTTAAGTAATAATCGCTCAAGCCCTTCTGGATCAGTGTCCAAAAATAATACCCTTTTGAGTAAAAATGCCTTAAAAGTACTCATTCCATTTGCTACTACATATTTTTTGTGAAACTGGATTTTCCACTGTTGCTGCCATGAAGAGCAAATATCGTTCAAGATTAGATGTGACAACTGACAAGAGTACTTAAGAGTTGCACAGTCGGAACTGAATCCACATTTTAGAAAGATTTTTTAAAACTGTAGTATACTACTCGTTTGTTCAGTAACTCTTAACCTACTGCAGTGGTCATCAACTAAATTAGATCAAGGTCCGTTTAAAAGTTTGATGAGACTGCCACGGAACGGCCAACTTTTTACTAAGGCTTACCTTTTTCTCCCGACTTTAAAAATTGAGATAGGTATAGAAATCATGCTAAATCTTAGTACTAATAGTTGATTTTGAATAAGTTTGAGCAATAAAATGCAACAACAGTTTCAAACTACTGTAGGACCATGTACAAAAGTTGTGGTAACGTGGCGTTATTACGAGTTGCTTTCAGCCTGATCGCGGCTGTAAACTTGTCCAGTGAGCATCAACTCTCTTCAGAGAAATTTCAGTATATGTTGTGTTAATAAAACCAGTTGCTCTTACCATGCAAACAAGCTAAACTTAAAAAAATTTCACATCACACACGAAAATAAGATCTGCATACAAAAATATCATTCTCTCGAGCTGGCGGTCCGCCCGTTGGTCACCACTGACCTACAAAATCACAAGTCGAGGTGGGACCTATTATGCATGCATAGACTCTTAGTGAAAGTACAAAAATTGACTATCAAAGTAAGTAACACAAAACAAACCTCCGAGTTATTAAACTGATTAACTTTTTGCTGATCTGTCATTGATTGATATAAGACAACTTTATGTCAAAGTAATTTTAATTAAGGGAACAAAAAATTAGATTGTTATGAGCATAGACCAT
This sequence comes from Catonia carolina, assembly GCA_035578175.1. Lineage (NCBI taxonomy): Eukaryota > Metazoa > Arthropoda > Insecta > Hemiptera > Achilidae > Catonia > Catonia carolina. Next base: position 20,957,679 of record JAQMRL010000003.1, on the reverse strand, counting down.
CTACAACAGTATAATAGACACTTAACACCTAGGCCTACATAGTAAAAAAGTTTCTTTAGCAGCGTCACCACAGATATTTAACACCCAAAATACAAAACTTACTTCCTTTACACATGAAAAACTTAAACGACAAACAGTTCAAAAGTAAGTGTACAGGGATTTGTTTTGTTTTTTTACGTAGTGTACTGTACATGGAAACATCTTACCAGAAGAAGGGATAGGCTAGTGGGGAACATCTTAAGACATACAGGTATTGGTCTATCAATAATGGAGAGTAGGCCTAATATTGAGGGAGTGAATTTCAGGGAAAGGCAAAGGTTAGAATATATAAAGGATATTATAAAAGATGTAGGTGTTACAGGTATGTAGTATAAAATGACTTGTACAAGATAGAACAGCTTGGAGAACTGCATCAAACCAGTTGAGAGACAGATGACAAAAAAACCGAAATGGACAACAAACTTAGGAAGAGAAAACACAAAAATGATGCTTAAAAAATAAATAAATATTCGCTCATTTGTTTAAAATACCCACTGAATCGGTCTTAAATTTATCCCCTCAAGTCAGCTGTTTAATAGCTGATTTTCGAGACGAAGGTTCCATGGTTCAAATTCTGGTAAATACTCTCCCAGTAATGGTCAGCCTGAGTCTGTACAAGACTAAACCACATTTACACGTCATAATCTTCATCTCATTGGGTCATGGGGTTACTTGTTCTCAATTGAACAAATTGTAACGTACATACTCTAGGAATTAAAAAAACAATATTTATATGCAGATTATTAGATTTATATACTCGTACTTTCAGAGTTATTTAGTTTTTATACTTTCAAAGTTCCATGGGTTTAAATAGTATCATTGACATAGTCTCCTGTATGTCTTTTGTATTGCATCTCAATAGCACCGCACTATCAGGTAAAATAAAGAACACCCTACCAAGGCATGGTATTTAGCCACAATTGGGTGGGTCAATTTCCTCCACCTCTTTTTAATGTGAATTATGTTAAATGTCTCGTACTTTCTTCATAAAAGTTCTTAAATTCGATTGTAATAGATAAGGAAATAGCTTTTCTTTAATCATTATTAATATTATTTGTATTCTTCTTCTTCCAAACAAGGATTCGACCGTAGCCTGTAGGCCTACCGAACTCACTCATTATATCATCTACCTCCATCTTTTCCTAGGTCTACCGACATCCCTTTTACCTTCTGGAGCATACCAGTGAGCCTGCTTAAGTATCTTGTCATCTGACTTCCATTTCATATGGTGCCTCCAACTTTGGCGATAATCCTTTTCTTTTCGTTCAAGTTGTAAATACTCAATAATTTTGAACTTATTCCCTCATTCCTTATTCTCTCCAAGCGTGTATACCCCTTAGTCCTTTCCATAAACCTTATCTCTAACGTCTGAATTCTCCGCCCTAGGGTTTTTTTGTTATCCATGCCTTATTTCCGTGCAGAATAAATGGAGCTGCCATACCTTTGTTATTATTAGTAATTTATAAGATAAATAAAAACCGGCCTTATATGGATAGCCCTTTTAAATAAACTTATATTTAAAAAATCCGGTAATACTATTTCAAGTCGTTAAACCAACAAGGCATTACTATATTTAAAAAGTACGTTTTTTGTACTGTTCGTGACAATTAGTCTTTGATCTTATGTCAAGTTGAACTCGCATAATAAATACAAAAGGAAAAGACAGTTGAGGTGAAAAATAAATAAATGAAAGGATTTCTTGTCGTTTCATAATTATCGTGGCAATGTTCACGGATGTTGTTGGCGTTTGATGAGGTTGCTGCCCAGAAGGCATTGTTAGAAAAGTTGAGGTTAGAGGTTAGAGATCGATCGGGAGTATGGGGGAATAATGAACATTCGCACAACTTATACGTGTGTGTATTTGTGTGAATATGAATATGTATGTATATAAAACAAAATAAGACTGGAAGTTGGAAGCGACCCAATTATGAAGCGAATCTTTAGTTTTTTTTTTTTTTTTAATTGACGTCCTGGTAGTTTGAAGGGGGTCCTAATTGAAGGATCGCAGGAAACGTGCCGTGTCGTTTTCCGGAAGAGGGCCCGGATCCAGCCGGGAACGTGACTCCACAAAGCGTTTCCCGCCCCTTTTGTCCGGGAATTTACATCGACACTCCCTCCCATAGCCTATTGTCTCGGCTTTTGCCAACCCTTATTTCTTCCTCTATTCTAAAACACTTTTTCTCTCATCACCGCAGTCCTGTGTTCCTTCTCTCTCCTATTCTCCTCTTAAATGAATTTCCATCTTTTTCTAAATTAACTCTCCCTATGATATTCACAACTGGATTTCATGATCTAACATAACAAACATATCGCTTTCTCTTTCCAATGACATGTTCCGTATGATAAGGATCTCTTCTTTTTTACTTTGTAAACACGCATGACTGTTCCGTTATTATTTTTATTATTATAGACTTCTAAACAGTCGAGTATTTATACAAATCATAGTTCTGTATACTAACGTACTTGAATGTGTGTTCGGTCTTATTAATAATTGAAGTTCTCTCATGCTAACCAGCTGACATGCTTTCTTTAATTATTAGGTTTTCTATTATCTTTTAGGCCTAATTTATTTGCACAGAACAACTGCATCTAGGCTACCAGTCTAAAGTCTTTCTAAAAGAGTCAAACTACACTTTCCCTCTTCTCTATAATTCTTCTCATTTCACACAAGAACTAATTCTGAAACACAATTCCATCAAAATGGACCACAAGGCCAAAATTTTAATGGTCTTAACAAAAGATATATATAAAAAAATTATCCAGGAACGCTCTCAGACCGAAATTACGGACACCCGGTCTGACCATTTCGTTTTCCTCACATCTTAATTTATTTACCGTTCTAAGCTGCTAAACAAGTAAACTAGTATAGTACTCTTAGGCTACGTTGGAAGGTTTTATTATTTAATAAAAATGTTATGCCTAAAAATGTACTTATGTTATTATTAAATGATAGATGCATAAAAATGTTTGTATTATACTATATGATTTTTTTACATTCCGGTCAAAGTTTATAAAGATTTGTACTGTTCAATTTGTTGAGGTGGTACCGTTTTCAATAAATTCTTTACTTACTATATAATTTATTTAATTACGTGAATTATTATCGAGTAACCTTATTTTTTTCTCCCCATAAGAGGCAAGTGGCGTGTTAAATTATTTACACTCGATCTGCTAGTACCAAGGCTAAAAAATAGTTCTGTCTTATCACATGGTCGGCCAATTATATTACTGAATCATTTAAGAAAAGAAGAGGTGTAAAAGACACAAGTCAGAATTATGTCCTCTGAGAGTAATGAATTTCATTATTTTACAGCCAGACCCTGTGGTGAATGAAATGAAGGTGTAATTTGCAGGGTGGAAATAGATGCTTTTCAGAGGACCTGGCATGTTAAACAAGTACAAGTTAAACACCTCACTCCTCGTTTTACTTAGTAAAGTCTCTAGAGGTTCAAACCACCTTTTTTTGGCTGGCGACCTTAACAACAACCTTATTTTGTAGTTTAAGTATAGAAAAGTTGACATTGGTTTTTTGCAGTCAGCATTTCTAATTAAATTTTTTTCTGATTTGATGTTATGTACTACTTAGTATTAAAAGTTTAATATATAAAATACATTTTTTTCACAATAACCTTATGTTGCCTTGAGCATTCAAAAAGTTTGTAACACATGATTAATTGTTTTTTACTTTTTTCAAGTCGCATCAACATCTTGCTTATTGGCGACTACTTTAGGTTCAGGAACAGTGAGTTTGTACTTGTAAACATTTTCCAAACCCTGTTCAGGAATTGAACCCGGGACCTCCGCTTTCCACTTTAAAGGCTAACCATTGGGCCACGAAGGCGGCTTGATTAATATTTAGTAGCCTACCTAATTTTTCTACATTGTAATTGATAGTATATACAGGCTACTTAAAACAATTCTACTGTCACCGCAAAATAAGAACTTTAAACTCTTCAATATTAGGTCTACAATTTTTTTTTTTTTTTTGAGCTACTGGCATAGTGGTGCCGGTGCATCACAGACACCTCCCGTACGCATGCAAATAGTAGACCAAGAGAAAAATTTGTAAATTTTATTATAGCTATAATTTGATACCCGAACAATACAAAACTTGATCTACGAAGAGCTATGTATTACACTAAATCATTTGGGTAAAATCCTTATTTAAGAATGAAATTAACGATAAATCTAAGATTAGTTAAGTAAACCCTTAAAATCAGTCTACTTAAAGGTTTTTTTTAACTAGAAAGTAACTTTTTTTAAGTCAAATCAACTATTTGGTCATTAACGACTACAGGTTATGATGAATTACCTGAGGCTTAAAACATGGAATACCTAATTTTAAAGACCTTCTATTAAGGGATTGAACCCAGGATCTTCCGCTTTCTAGCCTAGCAACGGAAGCGGCTTATAAATTACTTTTTTAACGTAGATAATTTTATGAACAATAAAATTATGTTATAGATGAATAAATAATATTTAAAGAAAATATGCCTAATGGTGAAAACAGGAAGTGAAATTTAAAAATGGTTAATACAGATAGCAATATTTTTGTAACTTGCTTGACTAAGAATGCGTACATTTAACGTACCTTGAAATGAAAAAAAATAATTTAGAATAACACCTGTCAACAATGTATTGACATTTTGATTTTTTTTCATGACAGCCAGTAATATCAAAATAGAACAAAAATGAAAAGATTGGTTAAAACCCGTGTGACAAGACATGAAAAGTGTGTTTATATAGTGGTGAAAAGGATGGTAAAGTTGATTTTTGGGACGGGGTGGGTGGAGGTTACAAAGGCGACCGGATTTTATAAAGGTTCGTTTCCACCAAACCATGAAACAACAGTATTACCCAAACGGACGGTCTACAGCTCAAAAAACAACTTTCTTCGCGTTACTAAACTTTTCTCGAATTTATGAAATTGGGTCACGTTATAATTTAAAAAGATTCAATTTTTTCACGTAACCATGAGAAAAAAAACAGAAAATTGCTAATTACCGCTAAAAGTAATTTCATGCTAATTACCGCATGAAATAAAAGTTGTAGGATTTTAAATTCTCTACATTTTTTATTAAGCCTATACATTTTTGCGCTAAAATGCATAATTAATAATTCGCAATCTTAAAAAAAAACAATTTTTTTACGAGGAAACAACCTCTCCAAAAATTTCAACAGACATGGCACCTACCCTATCGTGTAGAGCATAAAAAATTTAGTAAATGAGGCGATTTTTAAAATTACGTAGGAGCCGTTTTTGAGAAAATCGCAAAAAAGTGAAAAATGACACGAATAAACTACTACTTCCGGTTGACCGATTTTGATTTAAATGTTGTTTTATCGGGTCCTCTAGTGGTAACTAACTTAAGTTTCAAGTTTCAAGTTCGTACGATGTTCCGTTCTTGAGCTATTCTGTTCACACACACAGACCAATTACTAAAAAACATGTTTTTTGGGTTCAGGGGGTCTGAAAACGCGTAGATTCGGTGAATTTTCGATTTCGAAAAATCGATATGAAAACAATACTTTCCTTCCTAAATACTCATATAGGCAAGAGAATGTAAAAATACTGTGGTCTTTATCATAGGGCCTACACATCTAGCACCGACAGAAAGAAACACGTCCCTCTTGGTTTGAAAAATTTTGGGCCACAATTAAATTACAGGTAGGGTACTACAACCAGTTTACACTAGGCCATTTGAATGAAAGTTGGGAATATTGTAAAAATTACTTAATCAAAAGAAATAGATGGCAATTGCCATTTTCAGGATTTTAAACCAGAAGATGTTCGTGGACTTATGGTAGAAGTAATTAGGTAATTTTTTCTCCGAATTGACCAACATGGACGTGTTATAATCTACTTCTCATGGTTTTTCTTAATTCTAGTTAGACAAGATTTTTTGACTGTCTATGTTATCTGAAATTTCTTTATTTCTACAATTTTACTTCTAAAAATGTATTTCTACCCTGAGTTTACTTTCCCACATTGTTTTCTCTGTCAAGACATTTTGTGTGTTTTCAACCATGAATTTTGGGTTTTCTTGTTCTACAAAAAATTAAAGACCCTTTTTTTTAGTCTTCTGTCATTTACCAAATGTGTTTATAAAACAAAACTCTTCTTTTTACTACACAGTAGTTAGGAGAGACTACTGATATGTGCATAGTACATTTCAATCTCTTTTCTCCTAACTCACTCTTAATAGTTACCATGATATAATTATAATACTCAAATACAACCATTTTTTACATTACAGGATTTTTTAAGGTTCTCAAATTATATAGGGGAGAGGAACCAAATATGGAATACCATTTTCATTTTTTCATTTTTCTGGGTTTCTATGACTTTTTTGAAATTACTGGTATTTTATACCAATACCTAGTAGAAATAGTTTATTTTACAACTAGAAACTACAAAATCTTAAATTTACAAATATGATTTTTTTTTAAATTTTCTTTAGCGACATGACTTTTACAATTCACAAAATAGGATCTTAATATGGAATACATTGGGTTATACTTGGAATAGATACATAATTTGCCTACATAGGTTTTAAAGCACCAAAGTATTAGTCCAATCAGTTTATTTACACTAATCGCAGACAAAATACAACCTTTCAGCACTAGTGCATTGTTCATGATATCAATTATTACACCTCGAGTATTGAATGCACTTTTCACCTTATTTATTTTTATTATAATCACCTTGACAAAACACGCTGTATTTGGTCTGTTTGAATCCGGTAGTTGTTTCTGTCGATATAACCAATTGTGCAAGAAGATCAGGATTTCCAACGTTCTGTCTGGAAAAACACTAGTATATAGGCTAATCCATAATAAGACCCTATTCCATATATGGCTCCCTTCCCCTAATCATTTCTTTTCTGACAAAGTTAGTTTTCATTTTTCAGAGAGAAAGAGAAAAGACCAATGGGAGAAAGAAGGGGGAGATCTTAAAACTGGAAACTGGGGAGTCCTTTCTAGTAGGGTTTGTCTATTAAAGTAGCTCAAAAGTAATGTGTACGGTTAATTTTGTATCAAAGATAGTTACAGGAAGAACATATTTATTTACTATAACAGTGTGCATTAAGCGTTTTGAAAAACTTTAAAGTTGTTCAAAACTTTACTAATTAAGTCTGATAGGGTAATACTCTATGATTTACTGAAGAAGTAATCCGGTACTGTTATTAAGTAAGTTTAATAACTAATAACAACAGAAGTAGTAAAGAATAAGCAAAGAAAGAATATATTATTTTTAACCAAACAAGAATATAACAGTAAATACTAACTGATACTGATTATCATACTGTTACTTAAACTCGAAATAAAGAAAAGATTTGTAAAAACATTTATCTGGAGTGTTAATACATGGAAATGAATGCAGAGAATCAAGTGAGCTCAGAAAAGAAATATAATGAAGCATTAATTACTGGGAATAAGGTCCTAAAAATAATTTATTGCAAACTGGAACAAAAGGAAGGTGAATGTACAGGAAACATAAACATAATGATTTGATTTTGATTATTTTCAATGGTAAAATTCTGGGTAAAAGGAAAAGCCGAGGAACTAGAACTTAGAAGAGTTAATTAATGATATAAAATTCAAAATTCAATATATGAATAGAAATGAAAAGAAAGTTTATTGAAAACTGTAGCGACAAGACAAATAATTAGACTATTAGTAATAGGCCTATAGGTAACCTATAATAGGTAGGCCTATACTGTTGTTTAGGTCATCAGCCGAAAGGCTGGTTTGAACCTCAAGAAGCTTTACTAAGTAAAACGAGGAGTGAGGTGGTTTACCATTATCTTCTTCACTGAGCAGAAAAGTATGCTTATCACCATGCCAGGCCCTCCAAAAAGCCTTCCACCCTGCAAATGACACCTTCACTTCACCACAGGGTCTGGATTGTATAGTGAAATTCATGACTCTCAGAGGAGGTAACTCTAACTAGTGTTTTATTCCTCTGCCTCTATTCTGTTCTTAAATGTTTCAGTCATATAATTGGTTGACCTCGTGATAAGAAACAGGACTATTTTTTGTAGCCCTGGAACTAGCGGATCGAGTGCAAATAATTTAACACTCCACCTGCCTGATGTAGGCATAGGGCCTATAAGTATACTCTAGGTATATTTTTATTATTATTATAATGATTATAGTACCGGGTGTCCCACGAAGAGGTTGTTATTTTTGAATTAATATGCCGGACATACCGCACATTCTACGGACTGGAACCTTTACAGTTAGTTACAATGAATAGATATGTAAAAAAGTACCCTCGAGTTTCATTTGCTTAGCCTATGATTAATCAAAACAAAATAGCGGAATAAGAAAATAATATCAAAAATGAATAATAATCTTGTGGATAAAACCACTTATATTTACAATACGATTCAGATAGAAAAAAACAGCTGTTTTTGCCATTCCAAATCGATCAGCATAGCTATTGATGGACATCAGTTCGAAAATAAATTAATGAAACAAATTGTGTTCATCAATAATTTATCACTTTCATTTCTTTAATTTCGTTAATTTTATTACTAAAGTTACATTGTAACAAACCACCACCAATTGAAATGGTTATGCAAATAAAATTACTTTCCCCCATTTTGTTTTGATTAATCATAGGCCTAAGCAAATAAAACTCGAGGGTACTTTTTTACATAACTACCTAAGTATTTATTATAACTGTAAAGTTTCCAGTCTGTAGAGTGTGCGATACGTCCGGCATGTTGTTTAGGTCATCAGCCGAAAGGCTGGTTTGAACCTGTAGAGGTTTTACTAAGTAAAACGAGGAGCTAGGTGGTTACAATTGCCTTCCTCACTGAGTGGAAAAGTACGCTTATCAGCATGCCGGACCCTCTAAAAAGCACATATTTTCCACTCTGCAAATGACACCTTCACTTCATTCACCACAGGGTCTGGCTGTATAATGAAATTCATTACTTTCAGAGTAGATAACCCTGATTAGTGCCTTTTACACCTCTATCTTTTCTGTTCTTAAATCGTTCAGTCAAGTCATTTAACTGGCAGGTCATGTGATAAGAAACAGAACTATTTATTTTAGCCCTGCAACGAACAGATTGAGTGTAAATAATTTGACACTCCACCTGTCTGTTATGGGCAGACGTCCGGCATATTAATTAAAAAATAGTAACCTCTTCGTGGGACACCCAGTATGTTACAATTATAGGGCATTTAGAACATTAATTAATGATTATTGCATGCCCAACACATTCGCTGTGACTAATCAATTTATGGTTGACATGGTAACCTTATAAATACCCAATACGAAAATGTGGTTATACGTTTATCAAGTGGAAACCAGCCTTTTAGAAAAAAAGCAAGGTAAGAGGCGATGAGGGAAGTCCAATGGTTGGGCCCACCCACGCGTGACGGCCGGACAATGCAACGATTAGCGGCTGTCAAATCGGCTGACTTGCATATCGCCTAGTCATTTCTGACTACCATATTACAGTGAACAGTATAGACCCATGGTTACCGAAGGCCCAATATTGGCTCTCATCTCGTCTAGTGAGTCTATTGAATAATATGCCAACAGTTATTCTAATACTTTTCCTTACCGCAGTATAAAAGTTAACTTGGCCGCACACGATGTACCATAATAAACAATAAGCATATTTTCTCTTTCTTAAAACTTTATAATTATTCTTTTAGATTCACTACTTCATTATTATTTCTAAATTATACTTCAATGAAAATTTAATTGTCAGACGGACTAGACAGATTCATCAGACAGTCTGCCTCCAAAACCAAAAATAGGCTTAAAGCTACTTAAGGTGAGACTGTATGATAATTTTAACTGAAAATTTCGATTTTCGGTTTTTTATGTTTTTTAATTGTTTAGACCTAGTTCAACCACAAAAACTTTAAATTACGTGAAAAAAATAGTACTTTAATGATAAAAAATTAAGTTTTTAGAAAGTTTACCCAAAAAATTATCGTGTAAACAAGAACAAATATTTTTCATAATTTTTTTTTTTTAATTTATTTAACGTCGCATCAACATCAAGGTCATTAGCGACGACGTTGGGGTGTAACTGTGTGTAATGAGGATGAAATGAATTTTTTTGTAACGTATGAAAATATGCCGTGCCTGAGTGGGATTTTTCATAATTTTATACAGATCGTTTTAGAGCAAAGGGAATTTTAGTACTTTAAAAATATCTGCATTACTATTTTTAATTATTTTCAGCCATTGGCTCATCTTTCTAACCAACTTTTGATGGAAAATTTACTTGTTTGTGTTGTACAATTTGTTTTTGATTTGTGCCTTATTGTTTTTTCGCCTGTTCCCGTAAATTTAGATTTTTAACATTTAGATACATTTTTCACGGAAACCATTACACCTACCAGGCTGAAAATTTTACCAGTTAGGCCTATTTATCTTGTAGGCTATATGCACATATTATGGCATTTTTATGACTTCCTCAAATTCTGCAAAAATTATTAATTACTATGTAAAATGCGTTGAAAAACATTTGTAAATATTTTATATTATTCGTTATTCTGTTTTTAACTTTATAATTCAACAGATTAATTTGCAAAAAGTCAATAGCTAGAGAAACCCGACATCTACAAGTAAGTAAAGTTTCATTTCCCTATCGTTTACCAATCCTGTGAAAAATGTACCTAAAAATAGCAAATTTAACATTGGTGGGGTACAAAGTACAGACTTCCCTTAAATTTTTGTTAGAAGCCATAATAAATATAACGTTTCCTAAATAGGATTACGCTAAAGAAAAGTAGCCATAATTATTGTACACAAACACTATACTACTTAATTTATTACTGTAGGCTACCTATAAATAAGTCTAAACACAAAATTATTGTTTATAACTTAAGTAAACTGATGTCTCATATATGAAGATGACTATGATGTGAAAAATAAACTATATAAATTTAATCTGGTATGTGGAACGATTCATAGGACACTGAGGCAAAGAGACAAGAGCAGAAACAAAGTTAAAGTTACGAGCAACAAAGTAACAAAGTTAAAGCAACAAGGTTAAAATTTTATAAGGCGGTGGCAGTTCCAGCCTTGACATACGGCAGTGAAGCATGGGTGTTGAAGAAAAGAGAAGAAAGAAACATCCAAAATGCCAAAATGAAATTCTTAAAGTCTATCAAGGGTTGCACAAGACTAGACAGGATCAGAAATGAAGATATAAGGCAAGAATTGGCAATTTTTTCACTCAACGAAAAAATTAAATTTTATCGTGCCCAATGGGTCGATCATTTAAATAGAATGCCAGAAAACCGCTTGCCAAGTGTAGCGAGAAAATACAAACCAATGGGAAGTAGAGATATTGGCAGGCTGAAGAAAAAATGGGTGCCGGAACAGGCAGAAATGCCTAACCCGTGAAGGGAAGAAGAAGAAGAAGAAGAAGAAGAAGAAGAAGAAGAAGAAGAAGAAGAAGAAGGAGGAGAAGGAGAAGGAGGAGGAGGAGAAGGAGGAGAAGAAGAAGAACTAAACGGCCAAAGAGTGGTTTGAACCAATAAAAATTGTTCTAACTATAACGAAGGGTAGACCTATCTGGTTTATCTTCCTCAATTGGTTGAAAGTTGCGACAGATGTTACGACAGGTGTCCTGAAGAGCGTTTTGTTTTCCATTCTAAAACTGATTCAAATATCATCAATTCATTGGTGCCGTATACAGGAGCTGCTATAGGAATTTTATTTTGGCTAAACAATACTTTGCTTTTGTAAATTCTAAGTTGTTGTGTAGTGGGCAAGTTTAAATGTCCTTACCTCATAAATTCTCATAGAATATGTTGAAATGTTACAAAAATACTTACTTGTTTTTTCTTTTAAACACATTAATAACAATAAGTTCATTAATTTTTTTTGTAAGGCAGGTCTTGAGAAAGTTACGTACGAGTAAACAGAATTCATAAGTAGTTACAGCACGAAAAACCTAGCCTACTTCGTCCAGACAAACGAGAAACGCGTTGTATAAGTAACACTTCTCTCAATTTGCACACTAATTTTATAATCGGCTACTAAAAATATAAACGAATACAATTTAATTTAAGAATCAAATGCGAAATGGGTAATTAATTTCGGAAATGGGTTCATCGATGTGGTGGTAATTAAAACGAAAGTTTTCAGACCTTTGCTTGGAATCAAACCCAGGGTCTTCGCTTTGTAGTACAGCACGCTAACCACTGGGCCGCGGAAGCGTTCAAAGAGAAGTATTGTTCATAAAATCAAATTCGCATCAACAGCTTGGTTATTAGTGACTACGGTGGGTAACGTAACTGCAACAGTGGGTTTTGACTCATGAAAATGTCCAGAACCTAGCCGGGAATCGATCCCGGGACCTCTGCGTTATAGGCTAGCACACTACCACTACGCTACGGAGGCAACCATATGATTATTAAAGTATATCAACAACGGAACATAAAACAAAAGAAATTAAATAAGTGAATAACCTAACAATAACAACATATAAAAATACAAACATTACACAGAAAAATGTTATTAAATTTGACCAAAAGTTTTGCTCACTAAGATTTAAATGGATTTTATATAGAAATGCAGTTTTATAAGTGAGGAAAGAGGTACAAAGATTCAAGCTTACAATGACATGAATTAAAAATACACATCACACAACATCGAAATTTCACACAATTACATTTCATACACTTACTTCATTAGATTACATAAACATAATTAAAGATAATGGCTCAATGTAGTGCAGCAGCTTCACAAGGACTACCTGAATACACCATGGAAGAAATAGCAAAACATAATAGTGAATGCAGTGCTTGGATAGTAATCTGTAACAACGTGTACGATGTAACAAAGTTTATTAGTGAGCATCCAGGCGGCAGAGAGCCTCTCCTTAACTTTGCAGGCAAAGATGGTACAGCTGCATTTCAGGCAGTAGGCCATTCTAAAAAAGCGTGTAAATTATTATGTACTTTTAAGATCGGTACTTTACGTAAATGTTAACATTCAGATTGTTCAAAATACAATGTTTTAGAAGCGAAATTTAATAGACTATCGAAGACATTTTGATAATGGTGAAAAAGTTTGTTAAAACAAGACACATGAACATTACACATTAACTTTTAACTTACACAGAATTAAAACTAAATAAAATACTATATTCAAAAATTGTTTACGTAGTTTCCAGTTATCAGAGGTAGCTTGTAAATGGTGAGCAGGTTATCGGTTATTATACGCAGTTTCATACGCAGTTAAATAGTTCTGTTTCTTATCACATGGTCAGCCAATTAAATGACTGAATCATTTAAGAACAGAAGAGGTAGAGGTGTGAAAGACACTAATCAGAGTTATCTCCTCTGAAAGTAATGAATTTCATTGTACAGCCAGACCCTGTGGTAAATGAATTAAAGGTGTCATTTACAGAGTGGAAAATATGTGCTTTTCAGAGGGCCCGGCATGCTGATAAGCGTACTTTTCCACTCAGTGAGGAAGGCAATGGTAAACCACCTCACTCCTCGTTTTACTTAGTAAAACCTCTAGAGGTTCAAACCAGCTTTTCGGCTGTTGACCTAAACAACAACAATACGCAGTTATAAATGCACATAACAACCGATAACCTACCCGTAATGAGGTTATTGGTTACTATAGGCCTATGCAGTTTTAAATTAAAGGTTATAGGCCTACACATGGTCATTGTCCACTGTAAATTAAACTTGAATAGTTTGTAAATGGTGAGTAGGTTATCGGTTAGGCTATTATACGCAATTATAAATACCCAAGACATCCGATAACCTACTCATAATACAATTACCATGATGAAAAAAGGATGTTATTTAATTTTTGTAGTCAAGTATGTAGTATCAATTATTACGCGAGTATGTTTTATTTTTTTGTGAAAGTTCTATGGATTTCTCCGGTTTCGTAGTTCCAACAGCCCATCGTCTTCAGTCTTCCCAGTCGCACTTTTCTGAAATTCCTTGCTACCATAGCCTCTTGGATTCTTGTATCCATGTTTCCCGAGGGCAACATTTTCTGGATGGAAAAGGAACACTCTTTGGAACTATGAATTCGCTGCCATTCTTCGGTCATGTCAATATCATACCAACAGTCTGGTTTCTATTCTGTCCATTAGGTATGGCATCCTGAGAACCGGTCCGTTATCTTTTGTCTTTATTCTTCATTCCTTTTGTCTTCTCATGTCCTTCATTCTGTACATCCTCCACGATCTAAGTAACCAGTCCATCTTTAAGGACACCGCCCTTCGTTTATTCTCTTTTGAGCTTATCTGCCTAAATTCAGCGTCATTGGTTATGTAGTTTTTCTTTTAGTTTGCGTAGGGGTCGCATCAACAGCTTGGTTCTTAGCGACTACAAAGAGATATGGAACTGGAACGGTAATAATTGTAATAATTACAAAACCGTAGCCGGGAATCAAAAGTTACCTTTAAACCACGGAGGTAGTCAATATAATTATTTATTTTTTGCATAATAAAAAAAATAACTAAAGTTCAGTTCTTAACTTTTTAATCATTTTATTAGTCTCGTTCTTATAAACGGACAGTCAAAATATGTTTCATAAGATTTGACACCGACCTAATTCATTTAAACCGTATTAAAAATTAAAGTTCGAAATACAAAAATGGATGGCTCGAGGAGAAATAAACTTAACGATCTGGTTTCGTGTGGAATTATATTTTAACAACCGTTTTTCTCTGTGCGCAACGTTGAAAGTACATTTCTATAATCCACTCTTGTTTCAGATGACTTAATCCTTAAGTGTTTAAAATTTACATAGAGAATTTTCTCACAAGATTTTACAAGAGAAACAGGGATAACATTTCAAATTCATCGAACAAGAAAAATGAAGTAGACCTAATGAGAAAATGGTGTAAAGATTTTTTTCCGGGTTAAGTAAATAAGTAGACCTAAGTAAATGGGAACTAAACTCCGGGGAGGTTGGACCTCCCTTATGAGAAACGCAGTGGTAGGTGTAAATATCAATGTACAATTTTCTGGTAGGTTAAATTACTTAAGAAAATTTTCAAAGAATATTACAAGTGGCCAATTGTATTATGATTTAAAATAATAGATTTTTGAGATAAATTGAAAAGGGTGTCCTTTGACGTGGAAATTTTGACGAGGTTTCGTGGGTGTCCGTAGGGGTACGTAGCTCTCCCACGGTACACATATATGGTGGTCTTATAAAGTAGTCAATGCACTCACACAAACATAAAATAAGTACTTAATATAATAGAAATGTTTTAGTGTTAGTAGAATTTATGCGACATTCCTTCAATCTCGTTCTTTCTCTTTTACGCAACGTATATGAATTCCCCTTCTCTTTTTAATTGCGCACTAATTATTTTCGACCATTCGTGTGGAAATTGTTCTAATACTTAACACAAACCACCATCGTAATGCCGTCGGCTTTTACATATAACCCTATTCACGCTTTAATATTCTTATAAAAGAAACACTGTGCAATAAAATCATAGTTAGTCGGGAGGGTTGATTTTATTCATATTGTATTATATAAATCTAACCTTTCTTTACCGTATAAAAAACCACCCTTAAATATTTCACCCTCAACTGTTCTGTTAAGATTTCTATCCTGTATCAAGACATATAAATTTCATTACGTTTTCTTCCTTTGTTCACAGTTATTTTTCTGTATTTTTCAACGAATATCTAATTAGAGTACATGAAATTATTCTGTTAGAATTTGTTCTGTTCCAATCTTCTTACAAAAATTAACTTAGTTTTAATACTATATATGGGAGACCGGGGCTAGAAGGCGCAGGGGCAAGTAGGCGCACTCGTGATAAATCTGTTGTTTAGACGTTTTCAAACCTGAAACTTGATTACTGTTTCCGGCAGTCACTGCGAGTATTTCGTTGTGTTTTGAGCCGTTTATGAAAGCGTAACAACGTTTCAGATTAATTATTTGTTTTTTACCACAGGTAAGTAAAATTTCGGTTTCTATGTTATTAATTTTTCATACAAAAGTTTGTTTAAATAAACCCATTAATATTTGTAACATTAAATTCATCAGTTCTTTAGGATTTTTACTGTGTCAAGTTTAAGTAAACTGATTGCTAAGTTTTTTAACTACGCCATCGTTTTTCCAAAACGGTGAGTCGGGGCTAGTTGGCGCAACACTACCAGGACAAGTTGGTACTTACGGAAACTTGCCCCACGTCGAATTAAGTTCAAAAATTGTATTATTTGGTAATAAAAACAATGAAAATTCAATATTTTAAAGTTTAACTTTAAATTAAGATGTAATAGGCCTAATTATCTTCGTTTATCATGTAGTCTAACAACAAAACATATTACTCGTGTTAAGGACGTGAATTTTGTGGAATTAAGCCTTAAATATTCATACATTTTTACACAAAATGCGAAACTACAAAAGTTAAAAACTTAAAGGGGAAGAACTCCGCCTGATATGTTACGAGCTGCCAGGAAAGTAAAGCTGAATAATAAATCGATAAGAAGTGTATGTAGCTAAAGAATTTAACGTCCCTGATAGAACCCTAACAAGGTTCTGCCAGAATGTATCTCAAGAGGCGATCGAAAGGCTAAACGCCGTACCCGTGACGTCAACAGGATAGGTGAATGTTCTTTACAAGCTGGAAAATGCAACAAGGGAAAAATTTCTAGGAAGTCTCCGGCCAAAGATAAGAAACGTGTTCAAATTACAGAGAGAAAAGGAAAAGAACATCGTATCCAGTCAGACGAGGACGGCACACTAAGTTTGTATTGTCTTCCATCTTACAAAAAAAAAGTAAACCAGGAGGTTTGAAATGAAATAATAGATTAATTAACATTCTTGTTAAATACATTACATTACACAATACATAATATAAATACAGAAAATTGTGTAGTACACATATTTCTCATTAGCGGACAAATTTTTTGGTCCCGCGAGTGTCCGTTTTTCAGAAGTTTGACTGTAATTCATTTCTTCTTACGCAGCAGCTACTGTGCCGCCTTCCGGAGTTCTCTTGAAATATTTTTAAATTTTATTTCCCACTACTACGAAAGGTGATGCAATCGTGAAAAAAATCTACACCCGATGCCGACTTAACCGATACAGTCGACATCTAGTATCGAATTTTACTTTCTCTTGCCCTATGTGAATATACTGTATAAGGCATGAAAAGTAGGCCTAAGTAGTTTTCAAGTCAATTTTTCAAAATCGAGTTTTCACCGGATACACACTTTTCAGGCTCCCTAAACTCAAAAAAAAAATGTTTTCAGCGATGGACTATACGTGTGTGTGTGTGTGTTTGAAAAACTATCTCAAGAACGAAATAGCATATGAAGTTAAAACTTGAAACTGAAGTTAGGTACCACTACGGGAAGTAGTAGTTTATTCGTACAATTTTCTCAAAAACCGCTCCTACAATTTTTTAAAAATCGCCTCATTTACTACACTAGTTTTTCTACAATGTAGGATAAGTTCCATGTCTGCTGAAATTTTTGGGGAAGCGGTGCTCGGGTAGAAAAAAATGTTTTTTTTAAGATTGCAACCTTAACATTTATTTTGCAACAAAAATGTATAAAAATCAAAGTTATAGGAAATAAAATATCTACAACTTTTATTTCTAAACATTTTCTTCTATCAAGCTTTGTTCAAGAGTCAAATTGGTGGTTTCCCGTATTTTAAAGACGAACAGAAGTTGATTTTCTTTTTGCGTCATTCTCTCGTGATTGACTAAATAACATAGGTTACATGTTTTATTATTTACATTTTTGACATTATTTGGCAAGAGAAAGTCATGTGTGTTTCACACCAGATTTTTAATATTTATTTTCGATGATGCCATTAACAGGTGGCAAAAAGTTTTAAATCTGGAGTGTTGTTAAATCATATTATAGTCTACTTACCATTACTGCATACGCCGATGACTGTGCTGTAATTGAAGAGTCTGAGGAAGGGTTACAAAGATGGTTGTTTACGTTAAACAACATAACGCAGATTACAATTTAACAATATCTTCTCAAGTAATGGCATTCTAGGAAAACTCCTGGTGAGGTGCAAAATAGAAATTAATGGGAATCTTTTAGAGCAGGAATTAAATTTTAAATATTTGGGATGTGACGTATCTTTCGCAAACAAGCAGGACGTGATGAATAAACTAAATAAGTACAGTTCAGCTGCCCTTACTTTGCTCCTACTGTCGACAAACCAAAGCCAGCCACTACATGGTGTACGCCAGGGTCCACGACTTTAACTTTGTTCTTCTTTTTTAAAATGATTTATACAATTAGTAACTTGCACAAATAGAATACTAAATAAAAATGAAGAATCAAATACTATAAAACTGAATTCTCAATTGAAAATAAATAATAATAAACGTAAGAACGATGTGAGACAATACGATGTCATAAATGACTGGTCTGCCCATAACAGACAGGCGGAGAGTCAAATTATTTACTCTCAATCTGTTCATTGCAGGGCTAAAATAAATAGTTCTGTTTCTTGTCACACGGTCAGCCAATTAAATGACTGAATCATTTAAGAACAGAAGAGGTAGAGGTGTAATAGACACTAATCAGAGCTACCTCCTCTGAAAGTAATGAATTTCATTATACAGCCAGGCCCTTTGGTGAATGAAGTGAAGGTGTCATTTGCAGAGTGGAAAGTATGTGCTTTTTAGAGGGCCCGGTATGCTGATAAGCGTACTTTTCCACTCAGTGAGGAAGGCGATGGTAAACCACCTGACTCCTCGTTTTACTTAGTAAAACCTCTAGAGGTTCAAACCAGCCTTTCGGCTGATGACCTAAACAACAAGTGACTGGTAGCATATTAAAATGATGGCATATTCTTTGTCAAAAATATGGAGATTTAAAATTTTGGATTGGTCATTATCAAATTCAATTGTGAAATAACGAGTGACTACTAATACTAGATAACATATCATTAAAATTAAAATCTTTCTTTTAAAGTTCTCTTGTTTTGTCATAAAGATCAGAGGTAATATGTACATATAGCTTGTAACCACTTAAATTTATGAAAAAGAATGGAAATAAAGTACATAGTTTTCATAAATTTATTGTTCAGCACTTAATACATCAGTCAAGATATGATTAACAGTTGACATGAGTGAACAGTTTTATTTATAAAAATACTAAAATACTTTTAAAAGTATTTTTTAGTTACATTTTAATCAGCATGTACACATTTTTAAGTTATACGCATGCTCAATGACATCATTATTTTTTGACTGTAGGAGCAAACTAAGGAAGGCAGGACTTAATAAAAATATTTGCGGGATAATACACAAAACATTGAAGCAAAGGACTAGAAAAGAAACATGTTTAAAGTTACATAAAACGATGGCGATACCAGTGGTACTAAATGGAAGTGAGGTACGGCACTTTTGAAGCGGTAATGAAATAGGTTGCAGGGGATGAAAGTTAGGTTTCTGAGAGTGGTGAAGAGCTGTACCTTAGAGGATAGGCTAAAGAATGTAAATATACTTGATGAGATGGGCATTTTTAGTTAGATGAGAAAATGAAAATTTATAATAGTTGTTGGTGCAGCCACTTGGAACAGATGAGAGGACCACTTGCCCCGTTTAGCCCAAAAGTACAAACCCAGCGGTAAAAGGAGTGTTGGATACCCTAAAAGAATATGATTTCTGAAAAAGGCAATTTTTTTTTTTTTGGTTTAACGTCCGACTGTTCTGTAGTTACTGCTAATGCAGACGGTGAAGGATGAAATGATTTTTTTGTTATGTATGAAAATATGTCGTGCCTGAATGGGATTCGAACCCACGACCGCATGATGAGAGGCAAGCACGTTACCAACTACGCCAATGCGACCAGCTGGAAAAGGCCAAGCTGCCTAACTCACAAAGTGAAAAAGAAGTTTTCCGGGAGTAAATAACAACAACAATGTTAGTCACATAATAAAAACTATATTCATTATTTCTTTAATTACTGCAATATTTTGACTATACTAAAAAATTAAAACAACCAATATCATCTTTGAATCTACTTTTATATTATATTCAATATACAAATAATATAAATACACATCATACAATATGTATAAACCAAGATATTATTATACACATTTGTATTCATCTTTCATCAGTATTCTCTGGAGTAAAATTTATTTATATTTTTTTATTATTATATAAAATAAGTCAATTGATTTTTTTTTCTTTTGTAGCATTTTTGCTGTTCTTATTTAACGGCGATAACCAGCCCAACCACCTCCTTGGTTTTGACCTCCTCTTCCAGACTGTAAAAAAACAAACAAATTTCATTACTATTCACAAAACTAGAAACTGTACAGATGGTTAGTCACGAAATGAACTTTGTTTGAGACGAAGTGTAAGAGGGGAACAACTAATGCGCATGCCCAGTTTCTCTATTACAATCCTAAAAACATACAGACACTCGTAGTTCATTGGAATACACAGTCCTTATTTTATTACACGAGTGGTACAGGAAATATTGTTTTGATTTGGCTATTCTGGTTTTACGTTTTAGGCTACATTTATACAAAAAAAGTATTTGAATGCGTTAAAACTCATTCCGCTTCTTTTTATTTTAATTCTTCACATTTTATTCATTATTCTGTAGTGTTGTTATAAATTAGTTATCTATCTGTGTATTATAAGTTTATCATGTCGACCGTTTGAAAGCAGAGTAAAACAATTGGAAGTACGGAATGGAATGTTATTAAGTGTTGTAAAGAAGAAGCAAAAAATAAACTATATATACTACACAGTTGCATATTTTTAGAAATGTATGTACTACGCTAGCAGCCGTGCATTGCCCACACTGAGTCCCCCGGGTTCATCTCATCATTACATATCAGTACCAATACTGACCACAGACCTGTAGCTCGTTTCAGAGGGGTGCATTAAAAAAACTGGTTTAATGCACTTCCTGGTTTCAATATTCTTTAACACTTATTCAGCTCATTAGGTTATTTGGAAGTCAGAGAACTATACTATTTTTCAGGGCTGATGAGCTCTGAACAGACGCATTGCCCCCTACCCACTTCATAGCTAGCCAATGACTTGCCAATACTTGCTCTCGTAGCTCTGTTATTTATTTCGTCAGCCATTTTTTTTAGTCTTTCAATAACAATTTGTACATTCTGACAACCCTGGTAAACGTTCTGTTCGGTCTAAACACATCCAACAACAGAGCTCATCAAACGTGAAGAGCATTATAGTGATAGTGACCCATTGATGTATTCCACATTTATTACTAATTTTTTTTTTGTTTATTTAAAGTCGCATCAACAGCTCGGTCATTAGCGACTACGTTCAGTAAAAGAAACTGTAACGATACGTTTTGGCACATAATAATTTCCAGACATTAGCCGGGAATCGAATCTGGGACCTCCACTTAATACGCTAGTGCGTTAACCACATGGAGGCGGCCATTATTAACTTTTGATAAGGTCACTGTGGACCAAGTTAAGTGTCATCAAGTACTAGTTCTTCCTTTTCCACCTCAGAAAAATATGACAGTTCTCCATCATTAGGAGCACTGCCCTTCTAAGATGGATCCAATCTTCCTTCTTTTGGTTTGCTCCTGGAATCCCTTAATAATGTACATGAATTTTCTTTAACTCTTGTCCGCTGTGTACCGTTTCTCGGATGTTTTCTTTTTTTAGTCCCCCTTGACTTTCTTCAACAAGATTATTCGTGTCTTCCTTTCCTCCATAGATTCCAGAATCCTTCTGGGTCTTCTTTCCAACATTCTCTTGACATCTGTAAAAACACAGTCTGCTCTTTCTGAATGAGCCCGTAAGTTTCTTAGTCTTTTATATATAACTTCCACACCTATATATAAATAAGAATAAAAACATGCACTGACCACTCCATACCATAGTGGTCATCGTGCTGGACTACAAAGTAGAAGGTCCTGGGTTCAATTCCAGGCTAGGGTCTTGAAATTATTAAGTGAAAGCTCACCATTCCATAAACCAAAGTAGTCACAAATAACCAAGACATTGATGTAACTTAAAAATTGTTACATTCTGAATATAAATAATTCAAGTAAAAATACGACAATTCTTCAAAATTTCAGTTTTACTGGCATAATATTAATTACTTAAGAGCAGCAAATATCATTCAAAACCTGTCAAACCCGTTGTTTATTAAATCTTAATGTTGCAACTAATTTAATTTTACTAATAAATTTAAGAAATTAATACAAGAACAATAATACATAACTACAAACCTGTTTTATTTTAAATGTTTCATTATTATATAAATGTTAGAAGTTTGTGAAATCAGAATTTTGTCTACCGCCTTTTAACTTATATTGAAAGGTTGTCATTGACGACTACTAACAGTTCTAGCACGTTAAGTTTTTCAGATCCTAGCCAGGAATCAAACCTAAGACTTTTTGCTTCATAGTTGGGAACCTATCACTAATCCATGGATGCATCCCTTTTATACCCAGATTATCCAATTTTCGATTTTCCGGATTGCCTTTGGTACAAATTATTCTGGATAAACGAGTTTGTATTGTACTAAACAAAGGTTTCAGAAAAATGATGTAAATATCTCCATCGCTAATTTTTATGAAACCAGTAAATTTTAACACTTAATTTACACAACAAAAATTAGACACTTGCAAGATTTTGTCAAAAATCTTGGAGTAAAAATCTTGGAGCAAGTGTCAAATTTTAAATACTTGGGATGTGACATAACGCATGATTATGACCAGGATACTCAACAAAAAATATCGAAGTTCAACATGATATGTGGGGCAAGGCAATAAACTGATCCCTCAGGAGTAGAGCTAGAAAGAATACCCTGCTCAAATTTTATAAAGTAATGGCGATCCCAGCATTGGCTTATGGAAGCGAGACATGGGTCCTTACAAAGAAACAAGAATCAAAAATTCAGGCAGCAGAAATGCGATTCCTGAGGCAGGTGAAAGGTTGTACAAGAGAGGATAGAATCCGAAATGAGGAGATAAGGAGAGAGTGTGATGCCCAGCCACTCTTGAGCATATTGAGAACCTACAGGAAAAATTGGTCAAATCATGTTGTAAGAATGTCACAAGACCGCCTCCCTCGATCTGCGCTGCTCTATAAACCAATCGGAAAGAGAAATATTGGTCGGCCGAGGAAAAGATGGACGCCGGAACAGGCTTGAATAGCCTAATCCATGAAGACGACGACGAAAATTAGACAATACAGGAAAACTTTGTTCTTACCTGGTGTGAAGTATATCGATTCTGATTATTAGCATTACGGTCTCTGTTGTTACCCCTGTTATCATTCCTCTGACTCGTATTATCGCTAACTACGTTACGATAGTCAGACCAATTGTTAATATTTCGATCACTTCCAATCGTGTATCCTTCCCAACGACTACTTCCACCTCCTCCACGATTACCTCCGCCTCGATTTATATTATTATTGTTATTATTGTTATTATTTCTTGAATCGTTACCACTGTAACAAAAAAAAAAATACAAAATTAATGAACAAGAAATCAAATATTTATATAAAAAATTGTAATGCATTATTCGGGCAAAACACAAACTAATCACATATTGCAAGGGTAGAATGAGAGTAGACGAGGACTCGTTAAGTTAAGAACATCCAACTGCTTTACTGAGGCACAGTAAGAGGATGATGGGTATCATATTCCATACTTTTGTTTAAGTACTTGGTCTGAGCAGGCAGGAAACAGCTAAAGACATATGTGGGGTTGTCAACCTTAGAAAACATTTACATAACATGGGACCATTAGTGGTAACCCAGAATGTAGACTGTGTAGTCAGGTGGAATAATCTGCTGCCCATATTATCTTCGAATGCAAACCATTACATTTAGGTTACTGTATCTACCAACACTGCAATATGGTGTAGCAACAGTCTGTGAATGATTAACAAGCCAGTTGAAAAACAGAAGATAAAAGTTCTTAAAAAGATTGATAGAGAAAACAAGAAGGGACAGAATAAGAAACAATAACCTAGAGAAGAGTTAGGATTTATTTTGGCAGTGATTGTGAATAAACACATTTTAGCACATGTCATGGATCAGAACAATTTCAGAAGTCAGCAAGCCTCTTATTTTGAAAGGCTCTCAGCAAACTTTATAAGGTTTCACAATAAAAAGCTGCAATCATCATGATCCTCGGCAGCAAGAACTTCACAAGAAACACAACAATGAGCTTCAAGACTCACTTAAATTCATTGGTGACAACATTTTATGAAGAGGATATTGGAAAGCTTGTCCACAAGTACAACAACGGTGGAATGCTTCCATCGTCAAGGTGATTATGTCCAAAAGTAGCCATACATGTATGTAACTTTTAGTAATAATATTTTTGGTAACAATTTTCAAAACTGTAATCTATCATTTTCCTTTGTCCATCTGTCTATTACACACAGATGTCAGAAACTACAAGAGATAGCCACAAATGGTTTTTGGATTCATAATCTACTCAAAAAGTTAGTGGACTTAAATTGCGTTTGAAGTTCCAATTATGGCTGGAAGTGGCCCAAAACCGGAAGTCAAGAAATCAAAGTTGGAATTTGGAAATAAAAATTGTGTCATTCGATATATCTTAAAGAGTAGATACAGAAATCATTGGATTTGAAGTTCCGGTTTCAACCGGAAGTGGCCCAAAACTTAAAGTTAAGAAAATAAATGTCAAAATTTGGGAAAAAATAGTGACATTCGGTTCCTCTTAAAAAGTAGATACAGAAATCATTAATGTTTGTTACCACAAGTCAAAGGTAACGCTTTTTAAAAATCACCACCAGCCAAAAGATGCGTCATCTCATGAAAGGGATTTTTCTTTATTCACTTTTTTTATTTATAACCTATCAGAGGTTGAGAAAAACCGGCCCTCATTTTACAGTGAATGAAAATCATTACCCAACAATCAGATTTTTAATTCATTCCTTCATCCTGATGTTCATCATCTCAGTATATAAATACTTCCTTTATTTATTTATTTTATCAAACAGCCTATGTAGGATTATAAACAGCCGTATTATTTAAAATTGAAATATATATTTTTAACCACCAGAATACGGTAACAGAAAACACTTACCAATATTTATAGCGTTTTCGTGTATCGTGTACACATCTTCAGTAAAGTAAAATTTTTTAAAACTTTTCTTCACATCAAAATTTAAAACTTCCTACTCCTACCATGGTATTTAAGGAATCTATAATATCTAAATTGATTATTACCATGTTATTGATTATCTACCATGGTAGATACGGAATCAATTTAGATATTATAGATTCCTTATCTACCATGGTAGGAGTAGGAAGTTTTAAATTTTGATGTAAAAAAAGTTTTAAAAAGTTTTAATTTACTGAAGATTTGTACAAGATACACAAAAGCGCTATAAACATTGGTAAGTGTTTTCTGTTACCGTATTCTGGTGGTTAGAAATATATATTTTAATTTCAAATACTTGCTTATGTATAAGATTAACAAAATTGAGGGATCGAATCCACAATCATTTAATAAACATTTTCAAGATCCACTTGTGACGATAAAAAAAACAAAGCTGAATTAAAGAATCACCACTGAAAGAATGATCCATAATAACTAAAGTGATAAAAAGGGGGATAGTGGGGGGGGGTCAGTTAAGGCCATGGCCTTCAACACTCAATTACACGTACACAGACACACCCACACAAACAAATTGTGGTTTTATTGAAGACGACCCCACATACGAGAGCAGCGAGTCCCTCCTACAACTTTAACACTCCTAACTAGTCAGATTATTGATGCTGGCAAATTGAATCAGAAAGGCTGGGGGTTTTTGGCAATGTAACCACCAATCTCCTTCCTATCATTCACTATCTTTCTCCCTCTTTTATAATACACTATGTACATCTATCCTTCTCTCAAAGACCTCCATCCCTTATTATTATTATTATTATTATTATTATTATTACTTTATTAATTAATCTTCCTTAATGGTCAACACGGGGAGCCAACCCCTATTCATTTCTTTTCTTTAGCCATCTATCATATACACTCTACCAATGGAATGGACAACAAAATATACGGCCTTTCTTATATAATGAAGTGAGGGTATTACTTACACCATCAAGCCCGATCACAATTCGTTTATTTTACTTAAAATAATTTAGTAAAACCAGAAATAAATATATTTTGTGAATTACTCTCATGTGACTTTCTCCAGCCAATGTAAATGATGAAAAACCATAACCTAATTTTAATCACGGTGGATACCTCTATTGGGCTTGAATTTTGATGAGCAAAACTTGGAAAATCACTAAATTACTCTACACTAAAAAAATATTAGTCTTTAAGTTCGTACACCACAGGCTGACAGCTAGGTGAACAGAGGTTTTACATACAACTTTCACCCAAAATATGTAATTTACACTACTCTACACTTAAAAAATATTAGTCTAAGTTTGTACACAACAGGCTGACAGCTAGCTGAACAGAGGTTTTACATAGAACTTTCACCCAAAATATGTAATTTACACTAGTAAGTAATCGGAATGCTTTATTTTACACTGCACAATTGTACGAGATATAATGTATAATCACAAAGTTTAAATATTCACTTTGTGCAGAGTGAATAATTTTATAAAAATATGAAGTCCATTTTGTGATAAAGAATCATATATTAAGGCGTGCTATCACATGTTAAAATTATAATAATTGTATAAATAATGTTTTAGAAAAAAGAAATTTTTTATTTATACCTGCGCCACTCACGATACTGACGCAGACCAAAAATGAATAACTGAATAATAGCTATTCCATGCACCTCTTTAACCAGTAAAAATGTGTAAGTGCAATTTTTAACTACTTACAAAACTCCTCTTTATTCTTTTATGTAATAAATATATGTATAATTGCGAATGGAGTACATCCTCCAGGGTTTTTAGCACCCTAACCTCCATTCAACCCTGTCCTGCCAGTCATCCTCCCACAAATCTTTAAACCTCATCGCTCGACAACTTCGATCTCCCTCCCACATCTCATCTTTAGAATCCACCTCCACATCACCTGACGCCATCTATCGTCAGGCATCCTCCACATATGCCCATACCAGTTTAATCTGTTAAAACTCCACTATGTCCATAATGCCGACATCAATGCTAGCTTTAGCTCTGACCAACACTTAAGTCTGTCCAATTTTGTGATTCCACAACTCCTATGCCAATAGTCCATCTCCATTTTTTCCAGGCATTTGGAATTTCTATGTGACATCAACCACACCTCTGCTCCATAGGTGGTGATACTTTTAATTATTGTTGTATACAACACTTTTTATACCCATATCAGGCAGGTGGGTTGTTAAATTATTTGCACTCGATCTGCTAGTTCCAGGGCTACAAAAATAGTTTTGTTCCTTATCACATGGTCAGAGGTAGAGGTGTACGAGACACTAGTCAAGATTTATCTCCTCTGAGAGTAATGAATTTCATTACACAGCCAGACCCTGTGATGAATGAAGTGAAGGTGTCATTGCAGGGTGGAATGTAGATGCTCTTTAGAGGGCCTGACATGCTGATAATCATAGGCTACTTGTCCACTCGGTGAGGAAGGCAAAGGTAAACCACCTCACTCCTCGTTTTACGTAGTAAAGCCTCTAAAGGTTCAAATCAAAATTTGGCTGTTGACCTGAACAACAACACAACACTTTTAAACTTCCATGTTTGTATTCTAGCTCCAAATTACAAGATGCAGTGATTTTATGGGAGATCTTCATTTTGTAATCCTAACTCCATGTCTTTGCACTCAACCCTGTCACAGACCCTAATGTCAATAATCTGCTTAAATTATGATTCTCATTACTGATTATACAGCTTTACCAAATACTATTACAACTCCTCATTATTGATTGGTGATTTATCTTTTTATTTACGTGAAAAAAAAGATTTTTTGCACATAACACCTCAGTGTACTATCAAATATGTCACAAATCGGTAACGTATACTTACCCGCTCTCGTAATGGATGTTCCTGACCCACGGTTGGTTACTACCAGAAGTATGTGACTGGGGAGGTGGGTAATTACTAGATCTTCCACCTTGACCACCTCTGTTATAACCACCTGAATTGTAACTGGAACCATACCCTCCTCCACCTCCTCCTCTTCCTCCACCACGATTCTGATCGTGCCTCTGGTACCTGTCGGGTGATCTATCTCTTCCACCTTGCCATCCACCTCTTCCTCCACCACCTCGATTACCTACAACAAAAATAGATAATTTCTTAAAAACTATATAGACTTTATTTTGAACATCAATATTATATTATGTTATCTTTATCGTCTATGTAGTAATTGCGTCATTACGACGAGACTGAGGTATAAATAAACTTCTAAATAACAGTCGGCTGGCCCTTGGTGTAGTCGTCAGCACAGCTGGCTTCTACACCAAGGTCCTAAATGTTATTCCCGATCAGTCTGACAGTTTTTATCACTCAACTTTTATCTATTACCCTTCTCATCATCTGCAATAGCAGTAATTGCAAAACAGTCAGACAAACCAAAAAATAAAATCAAATAAATAAATTCCTAAAAATGAGACTGGCAGTCTCACACAATTTTAGTCCAGTCTGGATTCCAGCATTCGATAACCTGGACTGCAGTAAAATGTTTAAAACTTTAAAAAGGCTAGTAATTAAATACAAAGAAAGGAAATTTATCTACTGTCTGTATAAGAATCAAACATCTGCTTTGAGAATCGAGGGGTACGAAAAAGAAGCTGCTGTAAGAAAAGGTGTACGACAAGGATGTAAATTGTCACCACTACTTTTTAACTTGTATGTATAAGAGGCTATAAATGAATTGAAGGAAATTTGATGCAGGAATAAAAATTCAAGAAGAAACAATAAAAATGCTGAGATTCGCTGATGATATTGTAGTATTAGCTGAAACAAAGAAAGAACTAGGGGATATTTTAAATGGAATGGATGAGATCATAAGAAATTCATGAAAATTAATAAGAACAAAACGAAAGTAATGAGCAGTAGCAAGAGTGGGTTAGAAGAAATGGGAAATTTAAAAGTCAGGAACAAAAACATACAGGAAGTTGGGGAATTCTGCTATCTAGGGGGTAAAATAACAAGGAAAGGTACAAGCAGAAGTTATATCAAAATCAGGATTTCCCAAGCTAGATGGCCCTTTAAAATGAAAAACAGCTTACCGACTACAAACATTGATTTACAGATTAAAAAATTTTCTTAAAATACTGTTTGGAGTGTAGTGTAATACACGGGAGTGAAACGTGGGTGATAGGGGTCATATAAAGGAAGAGGATAGAAGTTTTTAAAATGTGGCGTAATAGGAAAATCTTAAAGATTAGAAAGGTGGACAGTAATAGTAATTTAGAGGTTCTTAGACGAGTGGATGAAAGAAGAAGTACATGGAAACATCTTACCAAAAGAAGGGATAAGCTAGGGTGGTATATCTTAAGACATCCAGGTATTGCTGTATTAATAATAGAGGGTAATATTGAGGGAGTAAATTGTAGAGGGAGGCAAAGATTAGAATATATAAAGCAAATTACAAAAGATGTCGGGTGTTGCAGGTATGTAAATACGAAACGACTTGCACAAGATTGAACAGCTTGGAGAACTGCATCAAACCAGTTGAGACCGATTTCAAAAAACACGCAACTCATTTTCAGACTACTCTTATTAGTCAAACTGTTTGTAGAAATACAATGTATTGTTATACAAACAAGTCGTATAGGCCTACCTACTTAGCTGGTTCATCCGGTCTTGGGTTCGAATCCCATTCAGGCACGGCATATTTTCAAACGTTACAAAAATCATTTCATCCTTCACCGTCTCCATTAGCAGTAATTGCAGAACAGTCGGACGTTAAACCAAACAAAATTACTTAGCTAGTGATATTGTCAGTCTGCTCAAGGTTAGGTGAAATTTCTTCAAAGAAAAATTTTAAAACTAAATTCCGGGACTATAGAGCGTCCCGAAACAGTTGTGCATGGATGAAAACCCAGACAATCCCGAATTTCCGAGACATTGGTCGCTCTGCACAAGAACCTTACAGAGATTAATACTTAAGCGGAGAAGATTCAAAACGTATGCCCTGTCTAGTATTGATTCACCAAAGACACAAAAATGGATTGGTCAGAGAGTGGAAACCCGGAGAACTTGTATAAGTTATTTCCAATAAATAGGGCAAACGAAAACAATAAAAAATTAATTAATTTTCAGATATTTTGAGAAACCGATATATTGACGACTACTACTACAGGACGATCACAAAATATAATGCGCATTTATTATACCGAGCTGCGAATTCGCAGCAAAACAAGATAAAGTACAAAGTTATTCTGAACAAGAATAATGCAATAATGCAATAAAAATAATATAGGGTTATAAATTTGGCGGGGGGTTAGGTTTTGGAATACGGGAGGGTACGTCGAGGGGCGCAAAGGATAGATGAAACGGTGAGGAGGTCGGTTGCTAAGCAACGGGTGGGCTACTGGTTTGGCGCGAGCGTTGGTGGAACGAGAGAATGTCGGGTAAAAAAAACTATGTAGAGATAGATATACGAAGGGATAAAGAGAGAGATACAGGTTGCTGACGGCGTCGCCTAGGCAACCGGGGGTTGGTGGCTGTGGACAAATCGTGGGGCAAGCCACTCGAACGGGTCAAGAGCCCTTATCAGCGCGGGTCCGACCCTACGTCCCTTCATCTCTCGCTTTACCCCTCACTACTTTCTCATCTGGATATTCTTTTCAGAAAATGAACACTGGGGGTAACAACGGGACGGCACCCCCGCGCGCAAACCAGACCGCGCCGTACTCTTAGCATCTCTGTTATAACGTAACACACTATGCTGTACTGAAGTCGGTCGAAGAGAAGAATTTGGACGTAATGTGTACCATGGACAACGACCCACCCTATTTATTCTAACATAAAGAAAATTGTATTTACTTTCATTACTTAAAGACCTCAACCGAAAATAAATTGGCAAACCAACTTAGCCATCAAACGTGTTAAGAAACATGAAAAATTTGGACAATGATAAAACAATACAACCCACCTTTTAATCCATACAACAATGCTTATTTAAAAATACCATTTAAAACCAGATAAAAACAAATAATACCACGACAACAATACTATTCGTCGATGTTTTCTTTTTAATAAGATACCCAACTGAAATAAAATGGTAAGTTTACAATCGCTGTCCAACACGGGAATGAATGTTACATTGTAGTACGCGCAACTTGTAACACAAGATAAGATGTAAAAATTTATTATCAAGTGGTTTTATAAAATTATCAACACAGTAATGTAATAATAATACAAAATTTATTAATATCTATTTAAAAAGAAAACTATAAAATATATATAGTAAAACTCTGCTTAACCGAACCCCACTGAACCGACACGTATCCATTTTTTTTTTAACTTTGTTATTACTGTAATGTATTTCAATAATGCATATAATACGTAGTTCTGAATTTAAATTTGAATACGAACCGTCGTTAAGGTACAGGGACAGTGGCCAATAAAACAAATTACAATAATATAAAATCTCAATATTTTAAAATTCGTTTCAGGAGGCCTCACGTTTTATTAAACAGTGTGCGTAATCTTCACCATCAGACGTAGTTCTAATAAAACGATAGCGAGGTATTGCCGCGAAAAATCGTTTCATCAAATATCTTAAGAAAAAAGATCAGACTTAAAAAAATTGTAAATACTAGACTATATTGTAATCAAAACAAGATTTTTTTTTCTCTTAAAATCGTTGTATTTTGTTTATACATACTAATAGTAAAAATACGATATATTCACTTTTACTGTTTTTAAACTAAAAAAAAATACGTCATAGCGAGTTATCCAAAATAGGGTCCACCTCTTATACTTCGGTTAAGGGAGGTTTTACTGAGTAACATTACCCGTCCATTTTTCTAATGGTTAGTTTATTGGTGACAATTTTTAAAATTGTCATCTTTTCAATTGTCCGTCCGTCACACCCATATGTCGAAACCTACTAGAGATAGCAACAATTCCTATGTGTTTTTGGATTGGTAATTTTCGCAAAAGTAAGTGGCCCAAACCGGATTTATCAAGAAATCTTGACAAAAAATTTATCAAGAAATCGGAATCTGGAAACAAAAATAGTAACATTCGATTCCTCTTAAAGAATAGGTATACAAATCACTAATGGTTTTTGCCATAAGTCAAAGGTATTATAGGGTAATAAAGGTATCGTGCGGTTCCAAGCTCCGTGTAGTTGCGTGGTGAAGGGTACGGGTGAGGTATAATGAATGAGTGACGCACGCTGGGAGAATGATTGTTGTATTACTCTGATACAAAATATTAGTTTTCAAACTTTCCGTATTTAACATATTTGTTTGCATTTATTAATTTACATATTTTTATCTGCCCATAACAGACAGATGGAGTGTCAAATTATTTACACTCAATCTGTTCGTTGCAGGGCTAAAATAAATAGTTCTGTTTCTTATCACATGGTCAGCCAATTAAATGACTGACTCATTTAAGAACAGAAGAGGTAGAGGTGTAAAAGACACTAATCAGAGTTACCTACTCTGAAAGTAATGAATTTCATTATACAGCCAGACCCTGTGGTGAATGAATTAAAGGTGTCATTTGCAGAGTGGAAAATACATGCTTTTCAGAGGGCCCGGCATGCTGATAAGCGTACTTTTCCACTCAGTGAGGAAGGCAATGGTAAACCACCTTACTCCTCGTTTTACTTAATAAAACCTCTAGAGGTTCAAACCAGCCTTTTGGCTGATGACCTAAACAACAACATATTTTGATATAGGCTAAATTGGTAAGTTAAACATTATGAATCCGACTAAGTTAATAACCCGGTGGGTTGGCCTATTTGTTAAATTAATGCGCCGGATGATACGAATATTTTTTTAGTCTAGTTAGTACACGCTACCACTACAAATGCATCAGCTGTAAAACACTACTAATTCATTCATTCTCCCACTACTATAACAACGCACTGCATTCCTTCCACTGCACGGACCTGGGACTCAAGCAATAGGTAGGGTTTGAAGTTTCGGTTTCGACCGGAAATGGCTCAAAACCGGATCTGTCAAGAAATCAAAGTCGGAATTTGGAAACAAAAAATAATATTAGATTTCTTTTAAAAAGTAAATATATAAGTCACTAATGGTTTTTGCCATAAATCAAAGTAGGCTCTAAGCCTTTTTAAAAATTGTCATGAGACGTCGTCTCATGAAAGGGACTTTTTGTTCTTAATAAGTTTAATTCTTTTTTACACCTCATGTTTCGTGTATAAAAAATTGATTTAAAACGCATAAGATTATTTTCCGTAAAACAAAAAAAAAATCTTATGAGTTTTAAACCAAATTTTTTAAAACACGAAAAATTATGAGGCGTAAAAAAAGAATTGAAAATATTAAGAACAATAAACTAACCATATTCGTGGGGCAATCGAACAGGCGTAACGACCGAAGAATAGAAATGATTAAAAAGAATTTGACAAAGACGAATAAAAGTTAATAATAGTAGGTACTTAACTAGTACTCTGGAACACTTTTATTAACGTATTTTTATTTTTATCTTTCCCTACTTACTAATACTTTTTTCATTTTCTTTTCCATCTCTTTTGTTAAGTACTGTTGAGAAGTAAACTTCAAAGGACTTTGTAACAGTGTGAACTATTTATGAAAGTATTTCTTTTGAAAGACTGATTCTTTCTTTCCTTTTCTTTAAAAAAAAATAAAAGAAACTAGTTAATTCACTGACTTATTTTTGCCGTACATATTACGGGCATTATTGGAACGTTACAATATCACGGTACTACAGTCAATGAATAGTGGTGGTATTTCGATTCGTCAAAAACTTTCATTTTCGCAGTCAGAATTTCAAGTGTCTTTATAAAAATATAGTGTTAAAATAGTAATGACGATTTCAACTGTAAAAAAAATAATGTCAAGAGAAACCGTACTAACAACGTTAATACATTTTTTATTACTTAACATCCATGTCTTTCATTCATTCATTTAGACAATCAAATTACAGGATAATTTTTGTGTGAGCTCTGCCCTGTTTGACACCCGGTAACTTCGGACTCCCTACTGCTGTTCAACACACCGGGTTGGTCTAGAGGTAAAGTCATCGCCAAAATCAGCTGTATAACAGCTGATTTTCAGAGACGAAGGTTCCTGGTTCAAATCCTCGTAAAGGTAGTTACTTTTATACGGATTTGAATACTAGACAGTGGTTACCGGTGTACTTTGATGGTTGGGGTTTAATTAACCATACTCTCTCAGGAATGGTCGGCCTGGGTATGTACAAGACTAAATCTCATTTACACGTCATACACATCATCCTCATCTCATTGGGTCATGGGGTTGCTTATTGTTCTAAATTGAACAGATTGCAACGTACACGAATTAGGAATAAAAAAAACTGCTGTTCAACTTTTGAATTATCCACTGGGATGTATTCTATAAAAAAAAATCTTTTCTGTTTATTTTTCACGTCATTTATTTATTCTAAATTTTGTTAAGCTTTTGGATGGTTGTACTGTATTGTATAGTTTTTAAATAAAGAATCTAAGTTAAAAAAAATTCATTTAGACAATAAAGGCTTCGCCTTGTTGTAACCATGAGTTCTTTACAGTAACCATTATTTTCCTGTCTACGTACTAATTGAATTTCGTATTTTTTATTAAACCTTTTGAGTTCTTGTTCGTCGGCCATCCCTCCGTCACTTCAAATCTTGTTTTACCTTGTTTTTCCAAAAAAGTCATGTTTTAATACTACGAATTAAGAAACGTGGGTTCTAACAAATCAAGTTTTTTTAAACCCTAGCCGACAATCAGACCGGGATATTTTCTCTTTCTAGTTTACCACTAAGCCATGGAGACGACCAAACATCCGTTTTATTGTTGGCATAAAACGGTGGTAGCGACTTTCTACCAGCTGACTGACTGGGCTGGCCCGGAGGCCTATAAAAAATTGACAAAATATTTTATCACGAAATTAAAGAAAAATGCAGAAGAATAAATCGTAAAAACGGCGAGTTCAGAAGACTTGAAACGCTTCAGGAAAAAATTAATGTTTAAAACTTTTAATCTACGTAGTTTCACAATATTAACACCATTTTAAAGAGGAACTTTCAAATTTTATATTACCACTAAATCTTAAAAATTGAAATTTTAATAATTAAAAAATTATTTTTTAAATATTTGCCTGCAACAGTGCCCTTAAATTGCTTAGTCTATATGTTAACAAGATTTTTTGTACATTTTCTTTTTTATTAAGTAATTTTTTACTTTCGCTTGCCTATATGAATATATAGGAAGGAAGTATCGTTTTCATGTCGATTTGTAGAAATCGAGTTTTCACCGGATCTACACGTTTTCAGACCCCCTGAAACGAAAAAACATGATTTTAGCGATTGGTCTGTGTGTGTGTGTGTGTGTGTGTGTTTGTGTGTGAACAGAATATCTCAACAACGGAACATCGTACAAACTTGAAACTTACGTTACATACCACTACCGGACCCGACAAGAACATTTTCATCAAAATCGGTCAACTGGAAGTAGTAGTTTATTCGTGTAATTTTTCACTTTTTTGCGATTTTCTCAAAAACTGGTCCTACGATTTTTTTTAAAATCGGCTGGTTTATTCAATTTTATATTCTCTACAAGATAAGGTAGGCGCCATTGTTTGCTGAAATTCTTGGTAAGGCTGTTTTCACGTAAAGAAATTGTTTTTTTTTAAGATTACGGCTTTAATATAAATTTTAGCTCAAAAATTTATATAATAAAAGTTGTAGAGAATTTAAAAACCTACAACTTTTATTTCAAACATTTTTTTGTATAGGGCTTAACGCTTAGTTTAGCGGTAATTAGGGATTTTCTGTTTTTTCTCACGAAAACGTGTGAAAAATTGATTTTTTTAAGATTTCGGCCTTAGTATGCATTTAACGACAAAAGTGTATAAAATTAATTTTATAGGAAATAAAAAGATCTACAACTTTTATAAAAAGCATTTTTCTCTAGAGAGCCTAGTTTAGTATGAAAGAGTGATTTTCCGTATTTTTAAGCCGAACTGAGTTCGATTTTAATTTTGCGTCTTTCAGTCATGATTAAAATAATGTTATATTTTTAGAGGTTAGTTTTTTTTTATTTCTAATGTCTTATTACTAAAATGTTAGTTTATAATGTTAATTATTTGCATTGGCAGGAGAAAGTTGTGTGTTTCACACCAGATTTTTAAAAAAAAATGAAAGATTCTTTTTGGGTTACCCTATAAAGAGTAATCTGTATTCGCCGGTTACAACCACCAACCATCCACCGTACCACAGGAGGCAAGGCGACAACGGAAGGGGGGTGTTAGTTCAGTTAGTAGTCTTGCAATTAGTGAAGTGAAGAACGGGGAACATACAAACTCCAACCTTCATGCTACTGGTGCATCATTACGCAGCCAACCACTAATTAAAACTCTGCCGGGTTCTGATGACTAAGACGGTGACGACATCATCATCATCACACCACCACCACAATGATACAACATCTGACGGCAGGGACACAAAACTTCAAGACTTAAATCAAGTTAAGTTTAATAATAATAAAGTATAATACAGCGGTTGGCCTATATTACCCCGAGTATATCATGCAAAGACATGGATATTATTAGATTATGGTTGATGATAATTTTAACAAGAAATTCAAAAAACACTCTTTGCTTTCTTTATTCTGAATTAGAATGTGAATTAATTGGGTTTCTTTTTATCCCCTAACCAAAAACATGTAATATCCAAAGTTTCCTAGATTCCATTTAAACCCCTAAAACTTATAAACAGAAACAAAACTTTTGAATTAATTAAAACCCTTAAAATAAACGTAAAATAACGTACGTGTGTAAACTAATACACGTACGCTACTCCAACACAACGGACATAATTAATCTAGTACACACTTTTGTCGTAAATAATTTACACTAAGGTCGCAATCTTTAAAAAATCCCAAACCTTTACCGATTTTCATTAGCAAAACATAGAAAATCACTAATTTACGTTAAACTAAGCGTTGTAGAAAAAAACGCTTGAAATATAAGTCATACTATATTTATTCCCTACAACTTTAATTATAGCCTACTTTTGCCCTAAAATACATATATATTTTTTTTAATTCCTAATATGTGTACGTTGCAATCTGTTCAATTCAGAACATTAAGCAACCCCATGACCCAATGAGATGAGGATGATATGTATGACGTGTAAATGGGGTGTAGTCTTGTACAGACCCAGGTCGACCACTCCTGAGAGAGTATGGTTAATTAAACTCCAACCATCAAAGTACACCGGTAACCACTGTCTAGTATTCAAATCCGTATAAAAGTATAAAACCTTTACTAGGATTTGAACCAGGAACCTTCGTCTCCGAAAATCAGCTGTTAAACAGCTGATTTTGGCGACGACTTTACCTCTAGACCAACCCGGTGGTTAAAAATAAAATACATATTAAGGTCGCAATCTTAAAAAACATTTTTTTACCACAAGAGCACGTTTCCACAAGAATTTCGCTAGACATGGTGCTTACCCTATCTTGTAGAGAATTAAAAACGTAGTGAATGAGAAGATTTGTTAAAGAATCGACGGAGCCGTTTTTGAGAAAATCGCACGAATAAACTACTTATTACTTCCAGTTGACAGATATTGATGAACATATTCGTTGTCTTGTAGTGGTACCTAACTTAAGTTTTAAGTTTCAACTTCGTACGATATTCCGTCCTTGAGATTCGAACTGCCAGAGCAGTACTGTATTAACTCAAAAATTAAGTTTTGAAGAAAAAAGTTTCTAAGAGTAAAAATATCAGAGGCTTGCAAAAGCCGTTCAATATAGTAACATTAATATTGTTACAATGTTTGTAAGTGATTGCTACTAATACATTATTAAAAATTTCTACTACAAAACTCAAGGCTGCAATTTAGGAAATACAAAATATAAAAATATTTTGAATTAATACATTGCTGCTCTGACAGTACGATATATTGTTCACGCGACACACACACACAAATAGAGAAAGGGAGAAATGTTAAAATCATGTTTTTCGAGTTCAGGCCTCGAAAACTCGTGTCGAAAAATCGACAAGAAACAATACTTTCCTTCTTCCGTGAACTGAATCTGATTATATGTTTTATATTTAATATTTAAATTTTTCTTATCCGTATGAAATATAGCCTACTACAGCGAGTTTGATAGCAAACGAGATAAAATCTCGGGAGTTCTCACGTGTGTACATTTCGCTTCATTAAAATTTGCAGTAAATGAGCAATCGATATTAAACTTTATGATTTTTTTTTATGTAAAGAAATCTTGTCAGAAAACTTGTAATAATAAAAAATATAATTTTGTTATTCCTTGCACAAAAAAAGTACTACGGCAACTCTTGAACAGAAGGTAGGTTTTATTAGAAGAAAAAATACTATTTTTAAGACTTTATAGTTTTTTACGTTTGATTGATGGTGGAAAAAAAATTTGTGGTTGATTTATTAACCACAAATCCCTTTTTATTCCTTAAAGGATTTTCTTGAAGGTGCATTTACATTTGTTTACATTCTTTCCTCTTCTTTATATTTCTTTTTTTTAACAACAAGAAGAATTTTAGATGAGCATTTAAGTGGTATGGAATATTGTAAGATGAAAACGGGGGTTGAATGATCGAGGGCGGGGTGCAGAAAGGTACATCATCGTTTGGTTTTGTTATGAATGAAATTGGTGATGGCGGGAGGGGTGAAGGAACAAGGAACGAGACAAATAATATTTCAGTGGTCTCGTCTTTTGTATCGTTTACAATAAGAACCCTCCAAATTTCGAGTTTCTCTCATCCTCTATTTTTTTTCTAATTCTGTTTTGGTTCTTTAGTTATTTTTTTAAATCTTATTACTACGTAGGTAGCTAACAAGAGTTAAAAATTAAACGTATGATTTCCAGGTATTTTACTACCTTCTTATTTTTATAATCCGATAAATTTGTAAAAATATCTTGAAGGTCTAGTAAGCTTATTTTCACCTCCGCCCTCATTTTGCTCGCCGAAATACACACGGAAACACATTAGCCCCATCTATTCACTCATACAATCTTTATGAATGTACGCAGGCCCTCATTTATGTACGTTAGGTTTTTTCTGCCGTTATCTTTTTACTTTCTCTTGCCTATATGAATGGCAATAGGAAGGAAAGTACGAGAGTTTTCATGTCGATTTTTCGAAATCGAATTTTCACTGGATGTACACGTTTTCAGGCCCCATGAACCCAAAAAACACGTTTTTAGCGTTTGGTCTGTGTGTGTATGTGTGAACAGAATATCTCAAGAACGGAACATCGTACGAATTTGAAACTTGAAATTTACGTTACATATCACTACCGGACCCGACAGAACATTTTCATCAAAAACGGTTAACCGGAAGCAGTAGTTTTATTCGTATAATTTTTCACTTTTTTGCAATTTTCTCAAAAACGACGTTTTTTTAAAAAATCGCCTGGTTTACTAAACGTTTTATGCTTTACAAGATAGGGTAGGCGTCATGTCTGCTGAAATTCTTGGTGAGGCTGTTTTCACGTGAAAAGATTATTTTTTTAAGATTACAGCTTTAATATGCATTTTAGCGCTAAAATTTATATAAAAAAATGTAGAGAATTTAAAATCCTACAACTTTTATTTGAAACATTTTTTTGTATAGCCTAACGCTTAGCTTAGCGGTAATTAGCGATTTTCTGTTTTTTTCTCACGAAAACGTGTGAGAAATCGATATTTTTAAGATTTCGGCCTTAGTATGCATTTTACGACAATGGTGTATAGTCTATAATCAAATTTATAGGAAATTAAAAGATCTACAACTTTTTTGTCACGCATTTTTCTCTACAGAGCCTAGTTTAGCGTGAAAGAGTGATTTTCTGTATTTTGAAGCCAAACTGAGGTTGATTTTCATTTTACGTCTTTCACTCATGATTAAAATAAGGTTATGTTTTTTGAGGTTAGTTTTTTGTTTATTTCTAATGTTTTATTACTAATGTTAGGTTTATTGTTTATTATTTGAATTGGCAAGAGAAAGTTGTGTTTCACACCAGATTTTTTTTATGTATTTTTTTTACTTTCTCTTGCCCTTATAATGAATATACAGTAGAGGAGACCGGGGCAAATTTACTGTAGGGGCATGTTTTCCAACGAGTAATAATTCGCTAATGAGCTGGTAAAGTGCTGCACTTGTTACAGAGACCGATGCGGTAACACTCCAAGTAGTTGTCACGCCAGTTTCAGTTTGACATCTCCATGCGTCTTGATAAGAGGATAATTGTTGTCATTTTTTTTATCGGCGAATAAACTTTCACATTATTACTTTATCAATGATAAAACTTGCATGTATTAAGTTGGATATTTTGTTTATACATACGTTGTCAGTACAGTGGAGAACAGATATTGGAGAAGATGTTGCAGATTGACGTTACGAGATAGGGTAACGAATATAAGAGTAAGAGAGATAATGGGCATTGAAGACTCAATAATAGACCGTATTGAGAGAAAACAACTGCACTGGTATGGTCACATGCGAAGAATGAGCAACGTACGAATCCCACTGAAGGCGTGGAACTGGAGACCGCAGCGAAATAGAAAAAGAGGAAGACCGAGAGGGAGATGGATGGAAGGTATTGACAGAGCCATGGGGAGAAGAAACATGGAGGAGGAGTCATGGCAAGACAGGCAAAAATGGCGTTTTGACTGCGACAAACGACCCATAGTGTTGTAAATAGTCGCCACTATATATATACATACGTTGAAAAAGAAACTATTTCTGTACTTAGTTATAGTGTGGACAATTCGAACTGGCACAACTCTTGCTCTACGTGTACACACAGTTCCGCATAAAGTATATCCATAACCTATTCTTTCAACAAGGTCTACAAATTTTAATGTACGCAAATGCTTACAACCTTATTGCAATGGACAAACTTACAAATAATTATTTCCATTTTAAAATATGTATTTAATTTGTCCCAGTAAAAATTTAAATTATAAATCACAAGAACTGAGCTGCAAAAACTCACTAAAAACTATACTCTACAGACGCACGCAACTAAATTAAAGAAATTGGTCTGAATATATTATAATGAACAGAAAATCATGTATGAAAACAAAATATTAGACACATCATTATTAACACGCGGTCTTGGGTTCGAATCCCACTCGGGCATGGCATTTTTTCATACGTTACAAAAAATCATTTCATCCTTCACCGTCTGCATTAGCAGGAATTTTCAAAACAGTCAGACGTTAAACCAAAAAAAAAAACATCATTATTAATAACAACAGCGAAAACAAAGCGTAGCGATTGTGCGTGAGTCGCACATTACAGTAGCGATTGTATACTTTTGTGACTGTACCGTCGTTGCATGGCGAGGGGCGAAGAGTGAAGTAGATAAACACCAAAGCGGGTTGTGCCAATTCGAATTGTATATGTATATATAAATAAATATATGATTCATTTTGTAAATAAATGCATTTTTCAATATTTAACGTTAAATTAAATTCAAATATAGCGCAGGGGGCAT
This sequence comes from Catonia carolina, assembly GCA_035578175.1. Lineage (NCBI taxonomy): Eukaryota > Metazoa > Arthropoda > Insecta > Hemiptera > Achilidae > Catonia > Catonia carolina. The sequence continues at coordinate 20,916,095 of JAQMRL010000003.1, read as the reverse complement.
GTTTTCCAATAACACACGGGGCAAATTTTCTCATCTAGAAAATTAGGCAAACGAAACGTGGGTTCAGTGTACAGATATATAAAAAACGGGCACACACGCATGTACAAAAGGAGAAGCTTTGTTTTTTATTTGTGTTTATTGTCATAGCGATATTGATGAAGATTATTCTTCAGTAAAGTAGGCCTACGAAAACATCCAGAAACATTAGAAACTGTGTTTTTTCAGTAAAGTTTAGTTTTAAATATTACTTTGATACATGTAGTCCTCTAAACAAAAAACGTAGTATATTAATACCTATTATATTTCTGAATTAAAACTTATAGTCTATTTATTCTCTGTTTTGACCCTTCAGAATACTTGGGAAACCCCCCCCCCGTATGCCCCGCATACGAATCAAGTATGCCGAAGCGACATTACTAGAGTCACTGCGATTTTTTATGCAATCTGTAATACTGCAATGTAATTCTGCAAATTAGTAATACTACGTGTACCAGAGTGTAGTTCAAGTTATAAGAAGAGCAGTGATACCAAAAACTTAATCAGAAATGCATCTCAAAAAATTACAAAAATAAAATTTAAAAAAGTGGGGAAACATGTCCCAGTCTCGCCTACCATAACACGCTGAGAATGTGAGCTGCAATAAGATCCTCCAAAAACGTCTAGCCACCTCACGTGGTCTAAAATTGGCCTTATACGAGGATAAAAAAATGTAATCAATTTTGAACTGGTTATCCTTCCTTCAAATTAAACTCATATTTTACGCTAATAATTTATTAGGCATATCCAATTTTCTTTTAAAAGAACAGGAAATAGATATTTAAAATGCAAAATTGAACTACAACAAACATGAATAAAAATATGAAAAGATGAAACGAACGGAGTGGTGTATGATAAAAAAAAAAAACAAGAAGAAAAGAAAAGATTGATAGAACGAATAAGCAAAAATTAGAAGAAGCTGGATAAACAAATTGTACACAGCGAGAGAGAGAGAGAGAGAGAGAGAAGAAATATACAGGGTAGATATGATGTAATAATAAGAGAGCAAAACGAAAGAGGAACACGAGGGAGGAATAATATTTAATAGAAATCGTAATTCACTATTAATTCATAACTGCGCCCCGTTGAGCGACACCCTTCTCTTTATTCTTCCTTTCGATTCCCGGCAAAAAGAGGAGAGGGAGGGAGGGAGGGGGAGGGAGAGAGAGAGAGATGGATCGGCAGGGAACGTTAGAGAACCAGAGGGAAATTTTGAATCAGCCACCGTGCGGGTTAAGCGATCGGTTAAACGAGATATCTATGTCATTCACTAACAATTCTTTGTACACCTGCAAATTACGTTATTGTTTCCACAGCAGACAAGAAAACTTTAAAAAAAAAATGTTTTCCTTTTTCAAAGAAATTAGCCAGATACAGTTTGAAATTTCTTTTAACCCTAGCAATCCCGAAGGGGAGGGGAAGTTCCAATTACCAGCTACTTTTATTTTTCTTAGTATTTTTTGAAGTAATTTTTTGCACTCTCTTCATTGAAAATAATTGTCAGTTACAAGAATATTATTATTTTTTTATTATTATTTTATATTTATATTACATTATATATATTATATTATTATATTTATATTATATTATACATTATATTTATTTTATATTTATTTATTATTTATATTTTGGAATTCATACTAAAACAAATTGCAATTACATACATTATTTACACGTAAGGACGTAAACGTTACAGTCGGGCACCTGAAGCCCCGCCCCCTTCGGAATTGATAAGACTCCTGTTCGCATTCTTAGTGGTAAACAATTTAAAAAAAAAAAACAATAATGATAAGTTCAAAACTATTTTTTTCATGCATTATTTTAAAAGTAACATTATAATAATCATAGTACAATAAATTTTTGTTAGGCAGTTTATTAGTCTTTGTTACGCAGACAATGTAGTCAAATAATTTCAGTATTGTCATGCTTGAAATACACATGTATACAAGAAGCATTCAAAGGTTATTTTACAGAGTAATACGAGGTAAGGCAATTAAGTTCTGGTAATAAAACACAAGCAAATTAAGTTACAAGCAAAATTTTATTTTAGACCTTCACAATAATCTCCCTCTACTCGACACAACGATTCAAACGATTGGAAGCACCCTTAGTTATCCTCCGAAGTTACTCCATTCAGCAACGCGGTTACAGCTTCTTTAACCTCCTGTACGCCACCATGATGAGTTCCCTACAGGTGCGAATTCATTTTGGGGAATAAGAAGTCGCATGAGGCGATATCGGGTCTATAGGGTAGGTGCGGCAACGTTGAATGCCTTTTTTTCACCGAAAACTCTAGCACAATGAACGACGAATGGGCCGGCTCGTTGTCGTGGTGCAAGATCCGGCCGTCCTCCTCGCCGAGTTCGGACCGCACACCTAAAATACGTGCTCGCAGCCGCTCCAGGACCCCAACATAGAACTGTCTGGCCGTCAGAAACATATTAATGATGAACGATCGTGAATATGTCGAGCGGATACAAAAACAAAACCATAAACATTGCCTTCAGTCGCAACTTGAACATTCTCGCTTACGTTGGCCGCTCCCCAACCTTTTCCACCGACTGCTGACTTGGTTTACGGGTCTCGAGGTCATACTCAAATATCCAGATCTTATCTGCAGTTACTACCCGACTCATCCAGTCTCTACCGTCGCTCTGAATGCGGGACAACAAATCCTAGCTAACCTCGCTTGAAATGCGAGCCTTTTAATTTCACGACGCCAATAAAAAGTTACTATCGAAAAACACGCATAATACCAAACATGCCATCGACTTCAAACTTCGACTGCAACAAAAGGAAGGTCCTCTATTTCCGTTTATATGTTTACGAACGACGCAGTGTTCCCAATTCCCGAGCTATAACTAAATTCCCTGAACTTTACTGCCACACTTCGTATATGTCTTCCTTCAGATGACTCAAAATAAATTTGTAGGCCTATAATTTTTATAGTTAGTTTCATTGAGTATTTTTTTTAGTTCAAGTATTTTATGTTTCTTTCATTCATTAATTTTCTCTAATTTCATTAAGTATTTCGCAGGTTATCATGTAAAAATACAGAACTAGGCTTACATGTTTTTATTTAGTATATAATTAATTATAGAATATTTCAAACTAAATGGTTTGAATAATTGTAAGTTGCAGGCTACTTCTTTTCTGCGGGCTCGTGGGAACTGTCGTAACAAAAAACCAGGGGAATTCTAGGGTTAAACGTTAAATTTACACAAATAAAGAAAATAAAACACGTTATACCGCTTTATTTCTAGGGAAATTGACGCTGCCCAGACAAAATAAATCCGTACAGGATATAAAGTGGCACTTAATCTATGGAATGTGCGGACACTCGTACTAAGAGGAAGTAAATGGAAACGGAGTGAAGCGAAGGCGACTGCCTGTCTGTTGCTAATACGCCTAATTCACAAGAACTATTCACATTAAACAATACAGTTTCGTAAATTTAACAACTAAATTTTAATTAACAAGTAAAAACTACATTAATGACAAAAACTAAAAATCGAAAAACCAGCCCAAAAATTTACAATATTCATACATAACTATTAGAAATTTATAACTATTATTAACATCTAGAAACTACTGACTAATGTTTTAAAAAATTACGATAGAACACGATGTTTCCACGTGTCACGATGAGACACGATGTGTCTCTACGATTTCCGACATCAAACTGATTACTGTCTAATCCCCACCACTCCTGTAGTTACAGCATTAAATATAACAAAAATCACGTTAAATTTTTAAAACCCACCGGGTTGGTCTAAAGGTAAAGTTGTCGCCAAAATCAGCTGTTTAACAGGTGATTTTCGGAGACAAAGGTTCCTGGTTCAAATCCTAGTAAAGGTAGTTACTTTTATACGGATTTGAATACTAGATAGTGGTTGCCGGTGTACTTTGATGGTTGGGGTTCAATTAACCATACTCTCTCAGGAATGGTCGACCTGGGTCTGTACAAGACTACACCTCATTTACACGTCATACACATCATCCTCATCTCATTGGGTCATGGGGTTGCTTATTGTTCTGAATTGAACAGATTGCAACGTACACATATTAGAAATTAAAATTAAAATTTTTAAAATGGTTTTTATTTGATAGAATGTAATTTCATCACAAACAGCATTAGTATATAACTGAAACAAAATTATTCAAATGCATTTCATAAATTTATTGCAGATAGTCAATTATTTACGGTATAAAAGAAGCAAAAAACAATTAATAAATTTAAAATTAATGTAGTAATAAGAACGGACGTTAAATCCAAATACTAATCCATTTAAATCTGATAATAATTCGCTTGGAATTGAGACCGGCGAGGAGTTGGAGAAGGGGGAAGGGAACGGATTGTTATTTTGCATTTATTGCGTTTGTTTGTTTATCGGCAATGATGTTGATAATGATGGTAACGATGGCTTTGGATAATACGAACGGCGTCGAGACGAGGGCGAGGGCACGGAAGGTAGATAGGGGTGGAAAGTTAAAACAAGAGACGGGGTGGAGTGGAGGGTCGGTTTGAAATTCGGTGCGTAATGACTGGGAGCAACAATCAAATAACAATAATAGGGTATAAAGTATAGGGGTTGAACTAAAGTGAATTCTATATATGTATATATAAATTAGGGATGGGCAGGGGTGGGAGTGGTATGGCTTGCACGTGACCGGGGTTAGATCCGGTGAAGGTACAAATCATATACTATTCACTATGCGTACGCCCACGTACTAAATACGCACGTACTATAGGGTGTCGCGTAAAACGTTACGTTTTATTAAATAAGAATTGTTCCAACCTTTCGCTTTAGTTATGCAGATCATTATTTAAGGAGCTTCAACTGCTTACAGTTCTGTCACTGTATGCTACGTTTTTAAGTGATAATGTATCTAATTTCCCATAACAGGCAGGTGGAGTGTTAGGGTAAGCGCACAGCGAACGCAGGTCGCTGGCCGCTTACATGCTGAAGCCTGCTAGTAGGAATAGGCCATTATATTTTAATCAGATGTCTCAGTAAACGCTGGTGGAGAAAGCTGCGCACTGGTCAAGAGTTATCTCCTCTCAGAGTAATGAATTTCATGACACAGCCAGACCCTGTGGTAAATGAAGTGAAGGTATCATTCGCAGAGTGTTAAGTACGAGGGTAGGCTGATAAGTAATGCACACATGCTTGTAGAAGACGAACAAAAAGAAATAGCAAGATGGGGTAAATAACAAATTAAAGTACAAATCTTAACCTACCAAATTATCTATTTATTTTTCAATATAGTCACCGTTAAGCATTACACATTTCTCCCAACGTTTAACAAGTTTTTTCATTCCGTCACTGAAAAATTCTTCCGACTTTCCTCGAACCCAGGACGCAATAGCTGCCTTCACCTCATTGTCCGAGCTGTAATGATTACCCTTAAGGTCTCTCTTCAGTAGAGGAAAAAAATAAAAATCGCAAGGCGCAAGGTCGGGAGAATACGGAGGGTGTAAAATTGGTTGAAACTTCAGGTTTCTCAGAGCCTCTTCAGTTGCACGCGAAGTGTGTGGACGAGCACTGTCATGTTGCAAGATTATTGGCGCCAGGCTGTCTCTAACAAGATAAACTCGACGTCGGAGGTGTTTTAGAGTCTGTATGTACTGAGTAGAATTTACCGTTCCTCCTCGTTCCAGGTAATCAGTCACCTAAACTCGACGAGCATCCCAAAACAGTCAAAAGAATTGTTTTTGCGGATGGTTGTGTTCTGAACTTTTTAACATTGGGAGAATGTGGATGACGATATTCAGCGCTCTGCCTTTTCTCTTTGGGGTCGTAATGATGAACCAATGACTCGTCTCCCGTCACAATAGTCAAAAAAGTCGTCTCCTTCGTCGCGATAAATTCAATAACAGCACGTTTTTTTACTCGCGTTGACACAGCACCAGAACACGACACCATACTTTCACTACTTAAAACAAACTGGATGAACGCAACGTTTTCAAACTGTGCAAGCGTATAGAGAAGAAATAGTACTTTCAAATGCCACCAGGCGCCCTTCTAAAGTTCACTTTGTTTGCGTTCTACAAGCATGTGTGCATAAGTTATCAGCCTACCCTCGTAGATACTTTTCAGATGGCCTGCATGCTGAAAAGCATATATTTTTAAATAGTGAGGAAAGTAATTGTAAACCATCTCACTCCTCGTTTTACTAAAAAAGCCTCTATAGGTTCAAACCAGCCTTTCAGCTGATGACCTAAACAACAATGTACCTAAATAGAGCACAATACTTTTTTTTACAAATTTTAAAAGTCTAAAATCACATCACAAGAAACAGAATTTATTAATACGCTGCTAATCACAAGACTAAATTTTTTGAAAAAACAATGTAGTCATGCAGGTATAGAATACATCAATTAGAGAGGAAGCCAAATAAGCTTGCCAGTATTTTGAAGTGCGCAGAAGGTTAATTTTGATAATGACATGCTCGGTTGCCTCAGCGAGTGGTGGGGGTCAGTGCTGTACTAGCTGCGATCAGTCATGTTGCTCTCGCAACGTTATAATATCAGCTAACCTGAAAACATCAGTCTGTAATGTGTTGTATGTATAGCAGGGGATAATTTACATCGTTCAGCACCTGTGATTTATAGGCAGTTCTGTACTAAGACACGAAATCCACCGACTGGATCTGAACTGTTCGCGCAGCTACACCGGCAAGCTTATTTGGCGTCTGCTCTACCATAAGCGTTGAAAAGTTGTGATAATCGCATTTATTAAGAACGTTAAAAATATACTAGATTGAAGAAAAATTTACAGTACAGAACTTTCTAAAAAAATATTTGTTTTAAAAATAAATTTTAAGTATAAGTTAGGATAAATTGGGTAAAGTTTATTACATGGCACATTTATTGAGGTAAGTAGTACAAAGGATGCCAGAGGCACGTATCCCCAGACAGTACTTGGACATGGAGGTATCTGGAAAGAGACCCGTTGGACGTCCCAGAAGAAGATGGACTGACCAAACAAGGGATGATCTCCTAACAAAAGGAATGACACTACAGGATATCAGAATACAAAAGGTATATCAAGATAGAGATAGATGGAGGCATATCGCCCACTCAAATCCTACCCGGCCTGCTGGAAGGATACCCAGATGGTGATGATGATGAAGTAGTGATAATAAAAAGGTAATACATGAATACATTACATAGTGTTAATATTTAGGCTTATCAGTCATTATCCTGCCTCCATACTCCCTTATTGGGGTCCCCTGGTGCAGTTGGAAAAAACCCATGATTAATTATATCAAGTGCCTAGTATACTACAATACCTGATAGTCACTTACTCCACAGTAAACTTACATATATATATATATATATATATATATATATATATATATAACTTTATTTCATAGTTAAGAGGCAAACAAGTAAATGTGTTTGAAAATGGCTGTAGTAAAGATTTCTACGTTTTTGAACAAGTTTACAATGTTAGTACAGCGCACAATAAGAGATAAATAATTAAAAACAAGAAAAGATTACAAAGTAATATGTAGGCATAAAAAAGTATGTATTTTAGGAACTAGTTAGCCGATGTGAATAAATTTCCACGAGTAACATCATTATACATAGAACAGATGGTGATTCTGTAGAATACATGATATATTTTAATCTTCTTCTTCTTCTTCTGCCTTTCACGGGTTAGGCGTTGCTGCCTGTTCCGAACCTCCACCATCTCTTCCTTGGTCGTCCTCGATCCCTTTTACCCCTTGGCTTGTACCATAGTGCCTGCTTGGGTACTCTTTCATCCTTCATTCTACCTAAGTGATCTATCCACTTCTTCCTGCCCTCCATTACTTTATCATTTATGGAGAAGATATTAAGATGTTGTCGTATCTCCGTGTTTCTGTAACGGTCCTCTCTACTACAGCCATAAGTTTGCCGGAGAAATCTCATTTCTGCTGCTTGTAATCGGCTCTCTTCCCGTCTTGACAGAACCCACGTTTCACTTCCGTAAAGTACTGTTGGAGCAGCTATCGTTTTATAAAATCTCATTCTAGTGTCTTTACTTGTGATGTTTTTCAAGTTCCTGTGGATAGTACCACATATGTGTTGAAATCGGTGGATCCTATCATACACCTCCTTACCCTGTTGATAAGTTACCTCGCAACCTAGATAGTTAAAATGGGATATCTGTTCTATAATCTTATTATATATGACAATTTTACTTCTGACAGGATCCTTCCCCCTGAATGCCATTACCCTTGTCTTTTTGGTTGAAATTGTCAATTTATATTCCTGGCATATTCTACTCATCTCATACACTGCTCTCTGCAGGTCATCCTCCTTCTCTTGTAATATTATCAGGTCATCAGCAAATAAAAGGCAGTTTAACTTCAAACTTTCAGTCATGTAGATACCTGAATGTACTAACGGTTTCCAACTCTTGATCACGTCATTTATAAAAATATTAAATAGCGTGGGAGATAGTCCACATCCTTGTCTTAGTCCTTTATTAATTATTATTTCATCAGAGTAGGAATTTCCCGTATCTACTTTGATTTTCGTATCTTTATATAAGCTTTTAGCTGCCCTTATGAGATGAGGCGGATATCCTGTCTTCTGCAACACATCCCATAGTTTTTCCCTGTCTACTGTATCAAAAGCTTTTTGAAAATCGATAAAAGCCAAATGCGTCTCGAGATTATATTCCCTTCTTTTTCCCACAATTTGCTTGATTGTAAAAATGTTGTCAATGCATGATCTCCCTTTCCTGAAACCACACTGTTCTTCGAGCAGTAGACTCTCCGAAATAGTTTGAATTCTATTTTTTAATATCATGCTATATATTTTGTATGCCGTATTCAACAAACTGATTCCCCTGTAGTTATCACAGGAACTTCTGTCTCCACTTTTAAACAAGAATTTAACTGAGGCAATTTTCCAATCTTGCGGTATCTTTAGCTGTTTCCAGCACATATTTATTAAATGCAAGAAACGGAGCCTGAGAAACAGTCCCCCGCATTTCAATAGTTCCATGTTCAAACCGTCTAGTCCAGTTGCTTTTCGACTTTTTGCTTTGTTGAGGGCTTCTTCCAGCTCCTGCAAAGTTATTTCATCCACCCCTATACTGTTATCCAAATGATCCCATCCATTTCCCTCCGAAGGAGACATCTGTCTGTTCTGCTCATACCAGAGATTCTTATAATGTTGCACCCATTCGTCCTTCAACACTACATTCAGCTGGGTTGTGTCTCTTTCTGACTTATTCAGGTGTTTCATTACCTTATATGCTACCTGCTGCCTTCCATATAGATCCTCCTCCACCGTTCTTATAAATCTCTCCCAGAATTCTTTATGTGCTTTTCGTGTGATTGCTTTAGCAATATTTCTCATATTTTTATATCTCTGTTTCGACTCCTCTGAATGATGCGGTAAATAAGTTTTGTACGCCCTTTTCTTGTCTTCTATTGCCTTTGCAATCTCTTCATTCCACACCTTCAAACTTCGCCGATTTCTTACTTTCCTCTTTTTTCCCAGAGCTTCACTTGCTGCTTTCTTCAAGCAATACTTTAGCACACTCCACTCCTCATCTATATCTGTGGAGGTTGACCATTCCGAGAGATATTGTTGCAATCTCATCTGGTACAGCCCTAGCACACTTTGCTCCCTCAAGAGATGAATTTTGATGGTTTTGATGAATTTTTATATTTTAATAGCTCTCTAAATAGTGAGAAAGTTTTATTACCCGAAAAGACTTATAAAGTTACTGAAATCTTTCTAAATCATAACAGCAATGAAGTCCCTGATATGTTGACTAACTTTCTTAACATCTACATCCCCACACACAATGTCTATTAGACCTTGAACTACACGGCCACCTCTGACGGGGTGGGTAGTTTGCAAGTTAGATCATAATGAATAACAAATCAGAACGCCCTGTTTTCAAAACCACTCAATATCTGATATTTCACTGTACTACTAAATGAGGAAGGCTAAAGTAATCACCACACCTCATTTATTTAATTAAACATCTAAGAAGGATTCAAACCAGGCTTTTAGTTTTCAAAGTTAAACAAAATATTTCTTATTCTGTTCAACATGAGGACAATCAATTATACAAAATAAATTAATTAGTATGGAGTTTCACACATTACTGTACTTCAACGAGTGAGGCTTGCTGCAGAACGGGAGTATATGGAGTAATATGGGAGCACAAAGGGCCATAAACAACCTTGACAAATCTTGCTCGCGGAAGAAATCCATTGGTTTACTTTGACAAAACACATTCGCAATGCTTTTTAAACAGAATACTGGGTTATTATGTAGTTCTATAATGTTACCACTAGATAGCAGGCTCATTTTAAATGCATACAAACACTTAATTTTTTCGTTTTTTGGGAATGAATATCTTTTAAAAGTTGTGTCATTTCTGTAGTGATATGCGATGTAAATAGACGCATTAGATATTATTTTATTAGAATAAAATAATCTATGAATATTTTATAATATTCTATATCTATAATCTATGTTTTTATAATGAACTAAATTATAATACTATAATATTTGGTAATCTCTCTATGGCACCAAAAGTTGCATGATAAGTTGTTTCCCGCGTTCTTATCGTAGGGCGTTCATGGTCTGTTGTGGTTATTTTATTCATGTTTTATGGTTTACAAATTCATATTTATGTCTGTATATACATGTAAATATGCCAAGTATAGAATTTTTATAGTGCAGTGTTAGAATACAATTTTTATTTTATAGTATAGTATCACTGAACAATATAAATTGTGCCAGAAAGAAATAATGTCACAAGAATATCTTCTTAAAACAAGTACTAGGTAGAATTATTTAAATATTTTTCTCATAAATAATATAGTCCTAATTTTTATTTTATTTAAAAAAAGATGTATGGCCATTTTTTTAAATTTTTTGTTTAATTAGTAAGGGAAAGGGTTAATATTGTTTATAAAAATTATGGGTCACCCTATAGATTTATATTTTGGCAAAGTTTTACGAGAGATAGAATGCAGTAAAAAAGTACATAGTGAATGAGACAGAAGTTAGAGAACGAGATAGAGAATGTACTATGTGATGTTAGGGTTTTTGCTTCCGCTTGCTCCACTCTAATGAGAGATGCTGGGGCCGGGCGACTTCGGCAATTAAATTCACTACCCGGCCCAGCCCTGATTACTGGTCCTACTTCTGAGCCTTTCGCCTTTTCAAAGGAAAACAAACAGATATTCAAACAGCCAAAAAACGAGACCCAAGAGAACGCGAACCCTATAAGCATTCCACACGAAATCGAATCGTAATTTTGAAAATTATGAGTCATTATGATTATTGCTTTCATTAATTTAATGACTATGAAATATCTGATCATTTATTTTTATTGATTATTTAACGGCAATCATTACAACCTTATTACAAATTTATATTTACATTACAATTTTAAAACTTATTTACTCACTCACTGATTCAAAAGTTGCACCCATTTCCACTACTAGTTAGTAAAAAAAACTAGCAGACTCCCGAAAACACTACCACTTAAAAAGTTACTTAATTATATAAATAGTTTTTTTAGCTAATACAACTTTCCAAATGAAATAAAAACTCCTGATATACTTTCATTTATATACACTCTTTGATAAACTACAAAAATTAACCCTATTGATCTGGGATATTTCAACTAGGGTCAGAAACTCTCCCGCCTCTTTTTTATAATGAATGCATGCAGTTTTGCCAAACACTGTATATTTCAACCTATTAGCAATTTTTTAATGACTATTTTTAAGAATTTCGTTCATACTTTTACAAAGGTCTGTCCAATACACAAACTGAGGCCATAAAAACTTAAATTTTACAAAATTGTGGCTATATCAATTCTGTCCTCTTCAAAAAACTCTCCATTCGTTGCTACAAACTTCTTGCATCTTCTTTTCCATTGCTCAATGCACCTCTGGAAGTCCTCGGCAGTTAGGCATTTTAGTTTCCTCATCATTTCTTGTTTTATTGTTTCCACATCTTCCCAGTGCTGTCCCCTCATCACCATTTCACATTTTGGATAAAGAAAAACCTCGCTAGAGGCAAGATCTGGCAAATAAAGAGAATGATCAAAGATGATGATGGAATTTTTGCCAGAAACTCACGAACAATCAATGCTGAATGTGCAGGTGTCATGGTGAATGATCCATCCATCGCCTTGTGTCAAATTTGGTTGCACACGACGCGTGCGATCTCTCAAGTGCTTGAGAACCATGACATAAAAGGTAACACAGTTTTTCGGCAATCGATAAGGACAAAGGACCACACACGATCAACGTTTTCATCAACACAGGAGGTTTACGGTCATCCTGGCCTTCCATAATCCTTGGCATCTTTGAAACGCTTAATCCACTTAAAAACGGATGTTTTCGTAAGAGCTTTATCACCATAAACACCTCTCAACATATCGGTAATTTCTTGAGAGCTTTTCCCGAGCTTCACCAAAAACTTGATGTTGAGTCATTGCTCAGCGATTTTGTCAATTTCCATTTTGACAAACAGTAAAAACAAGCACACCAGAAAGAAACACAACTGGCACAGTATGCACAGTTCAACATTCAAGTGAGTACTGATGACTCGTTGGCTCTCAGGCTACATGCGAGCTAGTGAACAGGACTATACATCACTTCATAGCCGCCATATTGGATCATTCAATACAACTGATATAAAATAAGTGCGAATATGATGTATACATTGTAAATTTTGTCTTATTTGACATCCAATGGATCAGACTTTGGGACGCAAGCATAAACTATTGACAAGAGTTAATCTCGAAACAGAAAAAAGTATCCTCTGCTATTAGACAGCCTTAAGAATTTCTTCGCTGAGCTTTATTTTGTTTTATCTATTCTAAGTCAATTAACAGCTTGATTTTCAGATAACCAGATTGTAATGTATTAAAATCTCTTCCACACTTTAACCTCAAATTGAACCCTGAAACTTTGGCATTAAAGATAGGTACGCTAGATCTTTTACACCAAAGGCAACCCACACAGAATGTAGTTTGTGCACACTCACATGACTATCTCTTGCCAATGTAAATAATGAAATATGTATATAACCTATATTAATCATGAGTAAACAATGTAAAATGAAAAACCTAACCTAATTCTAATCACGAGTGAATGGTGATGAATAAAAATCAACACCAGTAGAAGTTAAAAAAAAAAAGAAACAGAAAATTACTAATTGATGTTAAACTAGGTTCTGTAGAAAGAAAATGCTTGAAATAAAAGTTTTATGTTTTTTAATTTGCTACAACTTTAATTATATACGCTTTTATCCTTAACACATATTATTTTACAACCTGATGCATATTAAGGCTGCAATCTTCAAAAAAATATTTTTTACCTTGAGAGCACAGCCCTCTCCCCCACAAGAATTTCAGCAGACATGTCACTACCCTATCTTGTACAGCATAAAAAATGTATTAAATGAGGTGATTTCAAGACTTACCAGTCTTATCATTTTTTTCACGACTATGCGCTACAGAATAAAGTAAATTCTAGTATCTTGCACTGTAGACTGTTGGTTTTTCAACTTTTCAAAAAATCAGTGTGCAGTCACTTCAGTTCTTATCAACAAGGGTATTATATGAAAATAAAGTTTGAAATTTGCTCTTTTTAACCATATATTTAGTTTAAGTCAATTATTAAGTTATTTATAAAATAATACTCTTTACAATTACTCTAATTTACACATTTCCAAAAAATTTTATATGAAACTTATATCAATATCGCTTTCATTCTCCGCAGGGTTGTACGATTCATCAATGTCTGTGTCATCTAATTCTGACCCAGAATCTTCTACAAAACAATCTAATGCATCTCTAGACATTGTTTCATGAAATGTATAATAGCACAATAACAGTAAAACACATACACTGCAAATAACGTGGCCTTGTAACCGCTATGTCGGAACTCGGTAGTAGACGCTACGGTTCGATCTAGCGCATTAAGTAGCGGTCGATAGTTTCGTCGATATATCAGAAAATACTAATCGATTCAGTCAACTATCCCTGTAGGTAAACGGAGAACAAAGTGAACTAAATATCAGTGAAAACGGGAAACGGATAGCGTACGGGTAGCCACATTTATAACAATGTGAAAGTCGCAAACGTGTTAGATGCGTTTGCCGTCTAGGGATATACAGAGTGATTCGAAACTACACGGCAATCTCTTGGGATCTCATTCTATAGCTAAAAATAAGAAAAAAAGTTCATATAAACATATGCCTGAAAACGCTTAGTTAGCGAGTTACGGCTAGCGAAAAATTTCACCTAGAACTCTGTACCCTCGATGAAGTAAGGCCTTATAAAAATGTTAAATGTAGTTACAAAGATACAAATACGATTGTTTCTTATGTATTTTAATCTGAAAAATTGAATAAAATTGGTTCCAGAGCTGTAAATGAAATACTTTCAGAGATATCTTACATAAAACACAAGAATTGGTGCAAAGAAATAACACATTTTTATGTTTAACGTAAGATTACTTCCATAAATGGTAAATAAAGGTGTATTTTTTTCTTAAATAAATTTGTAGAAAATTTAATTCTGAAAATATTCATGTGAATTACTCAGGAAAAAATGAATAATAGATATTGAAATTTCGCTTTATTTAAAATCAAAACAGACACACATAAAACGCACATTCTTAACTGCATAACATGTTAGGTTGGGGGTAACAGCTGATCATTATCAGCTGTTACTCCCATATTGACAAAATTACATATTGATTACAAACATATTGAAAAATATGCATCTGTTTTGATTTTAAATAAAGCGAAATTTCAATATCTACTATTCATTTTTTTTTCTGAGTAATTCACATGGATATTTTCAGAATTAAATTTTCTACAAATTTATTTAAGAAAAAATACACCTTTACTTACCATTTATGGAAGTAATCTTACGTTAAACACAAGAATGTGTTATTTCTTTGCACCAATTCTTGTGTTTTATGTAAGATATCTCTGAAAGTATTGCATTTACAGCTCTGAAACCAATTTTATTCAATTTTTCAGATTAAAAAACCTAAGAAACAATCGTATTTGTATCTTTGTAACTACCTTTAACATTTTTATACGGCCTTACTTCACCAAGGGAACAGAGTTCTAGGTGAATTTTTTCACTAGCCGTAACTCGCTAACTAAGCATTTTCAGGCATATGTTTATATGAACTTTTTTTCTTATTTTTAGCTATAGAATGAGATCCCAAGAGATTGCGGTATAGTTTTGAATCACCCTGTATATTGCCGTGCCCATACAAGCATGTATATGCGTGACATATGTTTGCCGTCACTCGGTGTATATCATCACAGCCGTACGTACGGTTGTAGTCTCGAAAGTGTTAAACAAAATCATAGGAGTCATTTTTGAGAAAATCACAAAGAGTGAAAGATTGCATGAATAAACTACTTCCGGTTGAGATATTTTGATGAAAATTTCCTTGTCAGGTCCCCATATGGCACCCTAACGTACGTTCCAAGATTAAACTTAGAGCACTATTCCATTCTTGGCATACTTAGTTCACACACATACAAATACACACAATCACAGACCAATAACTAAAAACATGGGTTTTTTGGTTTATGGGGCCTGAAAACATAATTTTCCGATGAAAACTCAACATGAAAACAATATTTTCTTTCCCTATACATTCGTATAGGGCACGAAATTGTAAAAATATCCCTTTATCTGGATGCGCATTTAAATGTTAAACATAAAAATTTAAATTATTTTGAATGTAAAATGTAAAACAGAAGCACTAACCTCGCTGAAGAGAAGCCGGTGCTGGTACAGAACTGTAGATTCCAGGTGATTTATTTCGATTTGGTATGTGGTGGCTGTAATATAAATAAAACTACAGTTAGAAATCTGGTGTGAAACACTCACACAACTTTCTCTTGCCAATGCTAATAATTAACAATATAACCTAACATTAGTAATAAAACATTAGAAATAAACAAAAAACTAACCTCTAAAAATATAACCTTATTTTAATCATGACTGAAAAACGCAAAATGAAAATCGATCTCAGTTTGGCTTAAAAATGCGGAAAATCACTCTTTCACACTAAACTAGGCTCTGTAGAGAAAAACGCTTTAAATAAAAGTTGTTTATCTTTTTATTTCCAATAAAATTTATTATATACACTTTTGTCGTAAAATGCATTTTAAGGCCGAAATCTTTAAAAAAATCGATTTTTCACACGTTTTCATGAGAAAAAATCAGAAAATTGCTAATTACTGCTAAACTAAGCGTTGTACGAAAAAAATGTTCGAAATTAAAGTTGTAGAATTTTAAATTCTCTACAACTTTTATTATATAAATTTTTGCGCTAAATTGCATATTAAAGCCGTAATCTTAAAAAAACAATTGTTTTACATGAAAACAGCCTCACCCAGAATTTCAGCAAACATGACGCCTACCCTATCTTGTAGAGAATAAACAATTGAGTAAACCAGGCGATTTTTAAAAAAATCGTAGGACCAGTTTTTGAGATAATCGCAAAAAAGTGAAAAATTATACGAATAAACTACTACTTCCGGTTGACCGATTTTGATGAAAATGTTCGTGTCGGGTCTGGTAGTGGCATGTAACTTAAGTTTCAAGTTTCAAGTTCGTACGATGTTTCGTTCTTGAGATATTTTGTATACACACACATAGACACACAGACCAATAGCTAAAAACATGTTTTTTGGGTTCAGGGGGGGTCTGAAAACGTATAGATCCGGTGAAAACTCGATTTCAAAAAATCGACATGAAAACAATACTTTCCTTCCTATATATTCATATAGGCAAGAGAAAGTAAAAAAAACACTTTTGGGATTCTAAAAAAAATTTGGTAAAAAATTTAACATTTTTTCAAAGTAAACAAACAAAATAATTTAAATGATGGTGTTACTATTGTAGTGGAGACGTTGCAAAGTTCAGCTTGTTCTGAAGCGTCGTTACAGAGACAGGAATCGTTTATTTGGCTGCTTATATTTTTCATAAATAACACTGACACAAAACAATGTGAAATAAGACTGTTCATCGTAAGAAAGACATGTTGAGCAAACAAACAGCGATTATAGAATCAGCTGCTACAGCGAGTGACTCAGAAAAATATGCAACACTTTTAATGAAAATATCACAAAGGTAACTGATACACGCTTTAAACATATACAGAATTATATGTCAGATGTTTTAATATTAAGTTTTAATAGGCGTTTGTATTTTTTCCATTTCTTTTCTTCTCAGTTCTCATTTTATTTATACTACTCCTCACAGATACCCCACTTAATTCAGAACTAAGTTTTTGTCACATACGGTACGATAAGAGTTGAATTTTTTTCTAACTTAATGAATGCATTTAACACGATTGCCTTTCCGTCACTTCTTAAAAATACTTTACTTCTCGGTGCCTGGTAACAGAAGATTCTAATATATCGGTCATTACAATTTCACAAAAAAAAAATTTATGAGAGTAATATAGAAGCACGCACGCACTCCACAAAAAATTCACAGTAGATTACCAGATACGGAACAAACTAAGATCAACGTTCGGAAAATGTTAACGAACAACTGAAAATAAACAGATATCGTCCATCCAATGGTAAACTCGCGAATGTGGAAATTCTCAGTTTTACAGGAGAGCAAAAACCAAATTCAATGCTTCCTTCTTTAACACACTTCGTGTATTTTTGTAACTTTACAAAGGTTGTATCTTCCAAACCGAACAAGATACATATTCTCGAGTTTACTACAACAATCGTTGGGTTGTATATATCAGCCTGCACTAACAAACTCATATTCAGAAAATTTGCACATTCGTAAGTTTACCATTGGAGGGACGATATGATCGTGTTGTTATTACAGAAGATAAACAAATGAGTCGTCTGGCACATCTGATTTCCAACCTTCCGTTAGTTGGGGATGACCTAACTCTATCATTAGTGTGTTGTATCTACACACACACTACTACAGATGTAGTGAGTTTACTCAACATATCTTTCTTACGATGTATAGAGTAAAGTGATAATGTACAATTGTAAAAAAAAATTGGTAATCAAGAATAAATCAAGTCATATCATAATTTTTGTGCGAAATAAAAGACACATTTCGTGGCTGGTGGCAATTTTCAAAAAGGCTTACATTTTTGACCTATGGCGAAAACCATTAGTGACCAGTATCCACTCTTTAAGAGGAATTGAATGACACCACTGCTTTTGTTTCCAAATTCAGATTTCGATTTCTTGACTTCCAGTTTTGGGCCACTTCCGGTCAAAACCAGAACTTCCAACCCACTAATTTCTGTATCCACTCTTTAACACTTTGAAGCCTGAGCTATAAGAACATGGTATGTCACGGTATCCTGGGGGTTTTAGAGTAAACTTAAAAAAATTCTAAAATATTTAATTTCTATCATATCTTAATGATTTTTGCATCAAATTGATTAAAAAAGTCAGTAAGTTTATTACTATTAATTTACATTGAAATTATTAAACTTACTAAATTTATGAGAGTTATCTAAATATACACCAAAAAATTATGAAAAAAGAAATTGTTACGTGCTACACACTACCTAGTTTTTGAGTTTAACAATCCTAAACACTAATAAGAAACAGTTTGTATAAATTCTACAGAAAGGCAATGAAATAAACTACACACTAATAATGTTTGAGTACTAAATGTAAAATATTTTACACATAATTACCCTTTGTATGAAACACACAGGTAACCACAATGCAACATTACAATCAGGGCAGTACCAGGTTGTTTCTTTCCTTCCAGCCTTTCCAGTAGCAGCTTTGATATTTTAAGAGCAAACTTTACAGCAAAACACGGAAAACATAAAATGAAAAAGAAATTATAAATATTACTGTCAAATAACAGCACAAACAAAGCGATCTGGAAGTCAAAACATTACGATGTATACAACTGAACGAAAATTATTACCGACAAAACGAAAGGAAAACAATTATTAAAAAGTAGAAATAACTGTATTATTTTTTTTACAAATATCAAATACAGAATAACCACAAACCTCATATAACTACGAAAAAATCACAACAAAGTACACATCTGCATCAACAAAACAAACTCGAACACGGCTCAATGTTTTCTTACACAGTTCACAAAATAATCGGTAGACTTCGCTGTCAGCACAGAAAATTAAACTAAATGAAATATAGAATGAATCTGTTCAACCGAAGCCCGATATAACCTCGTCTGAATCTTACTACAGAATTTGATGTGGCGGGCCGAGTTATACTCGGGCTTCGGACAACCGCGATTTACGCTCACCCCGTGCTATACTCGGGCTTAGGCTTCAAGGCGTTAAGAGAAATTGAATGACACTATTTTTGTCAAACTTCAAACTTTTTTGTCGCAACTTCAAACTTAATCCAGGCCCAGTAACATTTTGTGTAGATTACGAATCTGAAACCATTTTTAGCTTTCTTTTAGTTTGTGACATCTGGGTGTGAAGGATGGATGGGCATAGGAAAATGATAGAAGACAATTTTATAAATTGCCACTAACAAATCAAAGTATCATATTACCTTAGCATCTGATGTCCAGCTCCACCCAGATTTGCTCTTTGTGTACCCCGTGCCATACCAATTTGAGGACGCCAGTTTCTTGAATCAGATTCATTTAAGTCTCCTGGTTTCAGAACACGTGGTGGTTCCCTACAAACAAATGAAACAATATGAATGTACAATTTTGATTTACAACATAACAAAAATTTAATCAAATAAAACAAAATTTTGACTTACTTGCAGCACATTATTAAAAGAAATTTCAATATACGAGGCATGTTCAGAAAGTAAGTACCGTTTTTAAAAAAAACAAGTAAAACAATTTTTTTTCAACACAATTTTATTTCTACATGAAAGCCCAAATCTTAAACTATTTTCCGACATAGTTTCACCGATGTTCAAACACTTGTCGTAGCGGGCGATCAATTTGTCTGTACCCTCTTCGTAGAAGGTTCCCGCCAACAAATGTAGCCACGACTCCATGGCAGTTTTCACTTCATTGTCGGTTTCAAAGCGTTGGCCGCCTAGTTCGCGCTTCATGTGCTGGAAAAAGTGGTAGTCAGACGGTGCCAAGTCCGGGCTGTAGGGCAGGTGATCGAACTGCTCCCAACGAAATTGTCGAACCAATGTTTTGAGTGTCACCAGCGGTATGGGGCCGAGCATTGTCATGGAGCAACACAATTCCGTTACTGAGCATTCCTCTCCGTTTGTTTAGAATTGCCCGCCTTAGTTTTCTTAAGGTTTCGCAATACTTTGCCACATTAATGGTTTCACCTCTTGGGAGAAAATCAATCAGCAAAACACCTTTCAGATTCTAAAAGACAGTGCACATGATTTTTTGTGCAGACATTGTCGTCTTGAATTTCTGTTTCTTCGGGGATTGTGTGTGTCGCCACTCCATTGATTACTGTTTAGATTCCAATGTGACATGACAAACCCAAGTTTCATCACCTGTCACAATTTTGTTTAAAAAATCCTCACCATCATCAATGTACCATGTGAGAAAAGTCAAAGCACTTCAGAGTCTCTTGGTTTTGTGCACGTCAGTGGCGTGAACCTTCTACAAAGAGGGTATAGACAAATTGATCACCCGCTACGACAAGTGTTTGAACATCGGTGGAAACTATGTTGAAAAATATTTTAAGGTTTGGGCTTTCATGTAGAAATAAAATTGTGTTGAAAAAAAATTGTTTTACTTGTTTTTTTTAAAAACAGCACTTACTTTCTGAACGCGCCTCATATTATTTATTTATAAAATATTTAAAAAAACACCAAATACACAATAGATGACTCTCACCTCATTAAAAAAAATTAATAGGTCCTTTCGGATATCATGTATCCATCTTCAGTTGCAAAATAAATACTTCACAAGTATACCCAAGTGGACCTATTGCCTTTTCTAATCAGGTGAGTCATCTATTGTATATTTGGTGGCTATTTTTATATTATATCATTCTAAACAATATACACGAAAATGTTTAACAAAATTATTTTATTTATTTGAAATAAAATCCATTCGCTCGTTCTTTATAAATTCACCAGAAGCAAATAATGAGAAACTTAAAATTTTGTATACATGTTCAATTTGGGTCAAAGGGGTACATCAAGAAACAATTTTTAAAAATTCTACTTCTAAAGGAAAGACATGGAAAAAATGTTAAAATGGTTTTTCCAAAATCTTTTTTTTTAAGTTTTGAGGTGCATTTTATGCCAAATGTACATAACACAAATTAAAAGAAATTTTAAATGCTACAATTTTTGTATTGATGTTTTCTCAGCCAACACTTAGCTTAGCTGTACTGTACAATATTCTGCAAACAACTGTTAAATCAATTTTTCAAAAAATTAAACAGCTCTGAAATGCATTTGATGTATATGATGCAGACAACCAAAAGTAAAGAAAATAACATTTGTATAATTTTTCTATAACATATTCCAACAAAATAAAATATTTATGAATGTGAATCAAAAATGAATAAAATGTAATAAACAAAAATCAACTTACTTTGCGCCTTTTAGCTTGACAGCTCGGAAAACAAATGAAGCTTCGTATTTAGGATCTCTAAACCTTACACTGAAACAAAATTAAAAAACCAATTTTACCTATAGATTATGAACACCATTTCAGTTAAGTCTCTTTTAAATATTTTAATTTAACTCAACTTAAAAATGTTTTTAATAAATACTATTAATAAATTAATTTTTATACTTTTTTAAATTAAATTTTTAATTAATTTATTTGAATTCAATTTAATTTAATTATTTTACGATTTCTTTCCAGGACAGTGAACTTTTCAAATTAGTAGACCTTGCAGCAGGCATAATTAATGATCCTAATTATGTACCTAAAAATTAATATTTAAATAAACAAAGAAAATAATGTATTTGAAACCAAACTGTTAAAAATAAACTGTAATAGTGTTAGTAATAAAATTTTATGTATGTTAGCGGTGAATTTAAGTCAAAGAGTAAATATACACAAACCGTTTGTTAATTGTTAAAAAAGGTCATCAACTGAAAATTAATGTTTCCTAGATCACAGCAAAATTGCTAGCTAACAACATCTGGAATTTGTAACATAGTTTTACACATGCCGCACAAAAAATGGTAACAAGGGCCTCTAATGGTCTTCATAAGGGAACGTACCCATTATTTTAAATACAGAACAGTTTGACTGAAGAGCTTCAACATGTGGCAGATCAATTTCAAGTGGCAGGTTCATTTGGTGGAGTTCAGATTAAGGATCAATTGTGACAGTTCAGTACATATTTTGAGATCATATTTTTTATAACATATGTTTTTCAGAAAGGACAGCATCTATTTTAATTGGGTTTTTAGGAAAAACTTATATAAATTTAAAAATCATTTTTATATTTTTTTTATGTAAAATTATATTTTGTTGTAACCAAATATCATTAAAATATTATATCGAATATCAACAATATTTTATTTATTTCATTTCTACATAAGATGAAACTTTTCCATCACTTCTCATTATTCTCTTGAATCCATGACTTGGAGTAATTATATTTAATATTTTTTTTTATCCCATTGTGGGATGTTCAATATTTGTGTTACAAATATTTTGTGTATGTCTTGACTCTCCTAAATCCACAATGAAATTGCAGAAAATTAAGGGCTTTGATCTGTTCTGCAGCCTTTCTTTCACTAATTAGGTCCGTCACGCATCCGTTTGTATTTTATTGCTTCTCGGAGGCTAGGAATGGCTAAAACGGGTGATGTGGAGGCCACCATAAAAAAATATGGCAATCCCTTATAGAGAAATCAGTCCAGTGGCTTTTTTTAATGCAACTACCTAAATCAAGACTAGGTCTGACAAGTGGTTTAAATAGTCCAGTTGAATCTCGAAAAAGGAAGGAATATAAATGAGAAAGTAACACACATAGGACTGAAATAAGTACAGAATACTACTGATAACAAAATGCAAAAGCTTCATTAAAGAGAAAACTAATCAATCAGTACCATACAATAATACTTTTCATGATTTTATTACAATTCCTGTTGAATATCAAAATTTTTAAAAAATTAAACTTTTTATAACATAAAACTTACACAGAAACAGTATTGTATCTGACAACAGGTAGACCATGGACTGGAGATGGTAAAGACCTGTAAATAACACAAAATGTAATATTAATAAAATAAAATCTTAGTTGTACATTAAAATTGAAAAAATCAAGAAAATAGAAGATAAGTAAATTATCTTTCCCCAAACGAAATTTACATAATGCAGACATTTATATTGACAATTTTATAACTGGCTTCCGAATTTATGAATAATGAAGGCTTCCAAATAATGAAGTTCTGAATTTAAGAAGGTATTACTGTTATTTAGAAGTTTTTACAAATATTGCAAAACGACACAATTAAAAATACTTCTTTACGAAATAATTTTCTTCACTATTACTCCATTAAACAATTTTCTAGTTTAGATACCTTATAACTAATACATGATTAATAATTTTTTAACCAACTTTAGTTTGAAGTAATTAAAAAAAAAATAATTCAACCCAAAGCCTCAAAAAATTCACAGGATTCAACCAACATCAAGTCTACAAGGGTGGACCCAAGAAAACTCAATTTTTCTTCTAAAAAAATGAATTTATGAAGTTTTAACAAAATTCTTTACATCTTCTTCAAACTAGGCCTACTCTCCATTAAATGCAATATACTTTTCCAATCTTCTTTCCCACAGTATGAAGCACTTTGGAACTCTTCAACTTTGATATCGTCCAGTGCACCCTATGAAGCTGTTTTTAATCCTCCACATCATCACAATGCTTTCTTTTCAGTTTTTCATTCTTCGGAACATAAAAAAAGTTGCACAGGACTAGGTCTGGTGTATGCGGATGGGGAATGATAGTCCACTCCTGACAGGTCAAATAACAAGTTCACAAGTTCACGCCCAAATTGCGAGGGCATTGTCATGGTGAAGGAACCATTCAACTGATCGTAAATCCTCAATCAGAACTACTGGCAAGAGTTCAACCCATTCCTGTTCTTAAACTTTGTTGATCATGAAAAGACAAGTCCTCATTGATTTTTATCAATGTTTTTGTCGTTTCAAGACGATGAAGTGCACCTTGAATGAACATGATATTCAACACTCATCTCACACAATTCAAGCATTCAAAACACCTGAAAACTCATGTGCTGCTCATAGTATTCGTCTTAAAATCCTGTTAACACATTTGGAAAGCTTCCATTGCTGAAGCAAGAAGAAAAATTTCAAACAAACTCTTTGTTCCTTTAAATCTGTCATAATGATTTCGCATGTGACAAATGAGAACAGCTGGGGAAATACCACTACACTAAATGGAACCTCCTCCACAGACGCCACTTGGGCAACTACTAACAGGTGTTTTATTAAGGACGCAACCCTGATAAGAAGATAGAAGTAATACATCGGTAAATTTTCTGTCCCCAAATCGGTATGTTGGCAACAGTGTACTAAAGGCCAACTACCTAAGACAGTTAAAATATTCCGGTCAAGCATTAGTGTGGTGACAGCAGTCGTTTCGTTATACTGCATCAGCAATGGTTTATTCCAAGGAAGTACGCGTGTCTATTGTAGAGACTTACATAACGAGTAAATCTTACAAATGTGTGCAAGATAAGTTTCAGTTGAAATTTCCCCATTCTGCCGTTCCGAATAATCATCAATATTGCGTTTGATAAATAAATTCCATAGAACTGGAAGTGTACTCGATGAGAAACCACCTTGCCAGCCAACAAAGTTAACCGTGGAAGTTCTCGAAGATTTGAAAATTCATTTGACTTAATCACCTAAAAAATCGCTTTGAAGATTATCATTGCAAGCTGGGCTAATATTAACTACTGTTTTCAGAGCAACAAAAAAGTTACATTTGCATCCTTATCGCATAAGCATTTCATTTGTACGATTTACTCACTATGTAAGTCTCTACAATAAACGTGTTCTTCCTTGGAAAGAACCATTGCTGACACAATATAACAAAACAACTGCTGTCACCACACTAATGCTTGACTGGAACATTTTAACTGTCTTAAGTAGTTGGCTTTGAGTACGCTGTTACCAACATACCGATTGGGGGACAGAAAATTTATCGATGTATTACTTCTATCTTCTTATAATCAGGGTTGCGTCCTTAATAAAACACCCGTTAGAATGCCAAGTGTTAGCACACTTCAATTCACATACAGACAAAAACAGATAAAAATTACACACACCCGCCAACATTGACACAGTCTTCGGCTAAAAGAACGGTTCCACGCATCCCATTAGCAGCCAATGGTACCTCAACTGTGCGGTTCCTTTGATTTGTATACAACGCACAAATGAAAGTGTAAGAATCATGTTCCTGTCCAATATACAAACGGTCATCTCCTCGAACATTCCTTCTTACTGTAAATTAAAAATGTTCTACATTTTAATATTTGTTCTCTATTTTAGAACAATGTTATTGCCATAGTAAAACAAAATGAAGTAAAATGATTTTGTCACATTTAGTCAGAAATTTTTTCTACATGCTGTGTATGTGAAAAGTATGAATAACTTATAAAATTTTCTGTGGTAGCTATCACAGCCATAATATCACAAACGAGAAAAAATCTGTTACTTCCAGAATTTTCTCATAGCATACAGTTCTTTTTTTTAAAGATTAATCAATTAATTGACTGAAATAGAGTAAAATAAAAGAGGTACATGTGTATGTGACACTAATATAGTGTAAAAATAATGAATTTCATAGTACAGCCACCCACAGCATGAGGTATCTTTTACATAGGGTACACAGTAAGTGCTTTTCAGAAGCCATTTTTCTTGTTTTTTTTATTATTTTTATATAAAGTGATAATTCCTACACAATCCTTGACTTGTGGTAAAGAAGTGATATATAGATGAAAAATGCCACACCAGACTGGAAATTAAACCTGGTACCCCGATATAGAAGCCAGTTGTGCTGACCACTACCCCATGGGCCAGATTATCAAGGCTTGACAAAAATAACCATATCAGCTTCTTCAAAAGAGTTTTACCAATGTATCTGTCTTATGGGCTGTATAAATTGACCAGCATATTGCAATAGTTCATGTCAGTTCCATGGCTATTCAGAAGGTGTTTATAACATTAACGCTAATCAGCTACAGAGAAACAGATTTTAGATGATTATTCTGTTTTATTATGATGTGTATAGGATTCCTTGCATCAGTTTAATTGTGTATATTAGTATTTTTCTGCCACTTATGTTACAGAAACAACCCGGTAAAGCAATGTAATTTTTCATAAAAAAACTAACTACTACTGTTATCATATTACTAATATGATACCATAATAAATTACTAATATGATACACAATAAATATTACAAATATGAGATCAACAATGACTTTTAACACTCAAGACCAGGCTGAAATGAGAAACAGCTCAGTATCACAACCTGTTACCTTGCACCAGTTGCCCGCCCCATTAGCATAGTTGGTAACATGCTCGCCTCTTATCATACGGTTTTGGGTTTGAATCCCATTCAGGCACAGCATATTTTCAAACGTTAAAAAAAATCATTTCATCCTTCACCGTCTGCATTAGCAGTAACTGCAGAACAGTCGGACGTTAAACAAAAAAAAAACAAAATTGCACCAGTTACTACAAACTGATGCATGACAGCAACTGATTCTTTAACATCACAACCCTTTATCACACAACCCTACTTGGCGTACTAATAAACAGTCATATTTTTCAACCCAGTGAAGAAGGCATAATAAACCACCTTACTCCTCATTTTAGTATAAAAACTTTCAACTTTACATTGGTTTTTTGGTTATTCGCTTAAATAAAACATAATTATTTTCTTGACTTAAAAAGCCAAGAAGCTCTTAAGTTCTTAATGCCTCTAATAATAATAATAATCATTATAAATTGGCTGGTCCATTATCGTATCGGTCAGCGCACCAGTGGTTCTGGGTTCGATTCCCTGTCAGATTCAGAATTTTTCATCATTATCATATAGTACTATTACCCAGGGGGTTCGCCCCAGACCACACAAAGCATGGCCATAAAACTGCGGCTCAGCTACCCTAAACTCGCCTGCTTTCGAGGTAAACGGGCGCTGACCATAGTACTTCCATGTGTGGTAGAGCCACGTGCAAAGTACTTTAGCAGCATAACGAGCTCGACGGCGACTCGTCCAACATTTACATGAGTACTGAGGGAAGTGGGGCGCCCTGCGGTTCACATCCGCACCCACTTGTTTGGGTTTGGCCTCTCAGGGGTTGTGGTTTCACCTGCTAGGTAGCTTTTTGCGGCTACTAAACTGATTAAAATACATTTGGACTGGGTGTAGTCGCCCAAGGATTGAAAGATAAATACACATGTACTATTACCCACTCACAAGCCAAGGCTTAAACAGGCATCATCACCTGACAAACAATCCGTCTCTTAATGTATTTATTTATTTTAATGAGAAATTATGTCTACTTAATGCGTCTGGTAATGATATGAGATGATATACAGATGAAAAAATGATAGACCTGACTGGGAATCGAAGCCAGAACCCTGACATAGAAGCCAGTTACCACTACACCTAAAAATTAAAATACTTAAGAATGGTCAACAACATTACAAATTAGAGGAACATAAATTAATGCAAATCAAAATTTAAATGAAATTTGGTCTAGACTGGAGAATTTTAAAATAAACTTCAACGAAGGAGAAATAAATTTCTAATCTTTTAATATAAAAAAGATGATAAATAGGATATCGGCAGAGAAAAGAACATTCACAGTTGTGCAGGTTTCCATGTCAGCAGAGGGACAAGTATTACTGATTTTATGGCATGGACAAAACGTAACTGATACTTAAATTATAGAAAAACATTGCCATCTCACGACTAATCAATCTGTACAACCAAAACAAGAACATTCAACTAACTACACTTAAAACTATATAATATTTTTCAGTACTTACTTTCTTGTTCAGTAAGTAATGGATAATACGGCTTCAACGCCTGCCTTAACCTTGTTTCATCAACAAATGGAAGTAGAGCAACACCTTGCCACGCAAATTTTTTACCATTCAAGTCTATCTTAAAATCTTCTGGATAAAAGTCTATAATAGGTGAATCCTGGTGAAAAAATACAAAAAAGATGAATAACAAAACAAAAATAATTTAGTGAAAAATTACATCTAATATAATAATTATTGTTAGAATATATATTCTTCAAAATCATAAAAGTTAATAGATTAAATAGATTACAGTGAATTAATCATTAATTAACTTCAGATTAATGACCCTCTCAATTATCCAATTAGTCCATACATTCTCATATATTAACTTACATAATCCATAATAAATAACATCACATGGAATCATTTTTTTACACCAAATCAAGTAAAAAATATACTTTATGAATTGACACACAACAAAGAACAAGTCCAAGATTGCTAAATACAATGAATACTTGACATATAATGTAATTCCAAAAGTACACAAAATTTTATATGTTGTGTTAAGGACATCAGCGTCATTCGAATGTGAACAGCAATATACGTTAATTACATCAATGAACAAAAGCAAATATGCACTGTATTAAAATGTAAGGCTATTTTTAAAAAATCTGGAGTGAAACAATCACAAGACTTTTTCTTAACAATGTCAATAATGAAATACATATATATAACCTATGTTTAATCATTAGTAAACAATTTAAACTGAAAAACTTAATCTAATTATAATCGTAAGTGAATGACACAAAATGAAAATCAACTTTTGTAAGACTTGACACTAAACTAGGCTCTGTAGAAAAAAGCACTTAAATTTAAAAAAAATGTTGATTTTTTATTTCCTATAAATTTGATTAAATACAATTTTGTCTAAAAATCCATACAAAGGGCACAATTTTTTAAAAATTGATTTTTACCGATTTGGATGAAAAAAATTCAAAAAATCATTAATTGACCCTAAACTAAGCATTGCATAAATGCATGTTTGAAATGAAAGTTTTAGGTTTTTTAATTTCCTACAACTTTAATGCATACACTTTAGCCCTAAATTGCATATTAAGGCCACAATCTTGAAAAAAAACCATTTTTTACCATTAGAGCATTTTTATAGAACACACATGTTTAAACTGATTGGTTTAATTGACATACAGTAAGTTATAAGATTAATAAAAAATTTTAATTAATTAGAATAAAACTTACAGGATCACTCATTAATTTAGCCCAAGGTTCAGGTACATGTGAACTACTGGCAGCCGGAAACACACCCATCAACTGCTCCAACGGTTTGAACTGTAATAAAAAAATCACGCATAACTAACTAATGCTAACACAGGATATTTAATAACATAGTCCATGAAGTGCTTCAAAAAAAATTCTTAATTTTAACAGATAAATTCTTTTTGAAGACAGTACTCTAAAAGAAATATCTTGTATTGATAAGTCAATCAAACGACCCAGAGTTTCTTTGTAATTATTCCAAAAATAATTCTTTTAAGAATTATTAACCTTAGTACACACAAAATTTTTGTAATCATAAATTTTTTATCAAAATGTTAAAACGGTTTATTTTAAACAATAAAGAAACAATGGAAAAGTAATAATTATACATTGGTTCTAGATCAATTGATATCGACTGAAAAGAAAACGAAATGCTGAGAAGTGACACATTAATTGGTGAGCTCAGTTTTACACAGAAATTACAATACTTTCATGAGTTTAAAACACAAAGTATGTGTATTAAACACATACTTTGTGTTTGATTAATGATTATTACATGATTATATGTTTGATTGTATGATTATTGTATATTTTCAGTATTTACCGCGGTCTGGAAACCAAAGCCTTGACAAAGAAAGTAACAGACAAACTAAGGCTTGTACAAAGATCAATAGAAAAAGCTGTGCTAGGGATTTCGTCAGGTGATAGAATCAGCAGTTAGACACAAAATATAGGTAACTGATGTCATGGAATGTATCAAGGGCATCAGGTGGAGATGAGTCGGATAAGTGGCGAGGTAGAGCAGATGGGCAACCATCTGCTCTACCTTGCTTATTTGCACATGAGGTAAAAGATGGGCACCCAGAGTAACTCAATGTTGACCTCATGAAACCAGGAGCGTTATTGGAAAACTGCAGATGATGTCATAGGCTAGGGCAAGGTGGATGAGAACAGCTCGTGACAGAAAAACAGAAAAAATTAGAAGAGGCAGATTCACAGCAATGGATGGAGAAGGGCTACAGAAGAAAAATATAAATTATAATTTTAGCTAAAATAATTTACACAGGGAAATGTGTAAAAAAAATGTGAAAAAAGTGTGAAAGAACCCACCAAGAAATTACTAGTTCTTTCACAACTGGGGAAAAATGATAGAAACAATGTAAAAAAAAGTCAATGTTATGACAATCTGATGAAGTGTGCATGAACTGCCGTTTTATAATTGCAACTGAAGATGGATACATGATATCTGAAAGGACCTATTGCCTTTTCTAATCAGAGGAGAGCCATCTATTGTGTATTTGGTGGTGTTTTTTTAAGTTATATAATGTGAAAAGTGTCCATAACAAGCAGGTGGAGTGTTAAATTACTTACACTCGATCTGCTAGTTCCATATCTACAAAAGATAGTTTTGTTTCTTAACACATATTCAGCTAATTATATGACTGAAGCATTTCAGAACAGAAGAGATAGAGGTGTAAAAGACACTAGTCAGAGTTATCTCCTCTGAGTAATGAATTCATTATACAGCCAGATCCTGTGGTGAATTAAGTAAAGGTGTCACTTGCAAGGTGAAAGTAGGTGTTTTTCAGAGGGTCTGGAATGCTTGCTACTTTTCCACCCAGCAAGGTAGGTACTGGTAAACCACCTCACCCTTTGTGTTACTAAGTAAAGCCTGTAGAGGCTCAAACCAGCCTTTTGGCTTATGACCTAACCAACAAAATACAAAGAATACCAAAGCTGAAATTTCCCCAGTTCAAAAATAATTTTTATCCACCAATCTTCATAACAAATAAAAATACTACAGAATCCACAAAAAATTAATAAATTTTTCAGCATGTTAATCAAATATCAGTAAATTGAAATACAATTAAGATCAATTTAAATTTTTAATAAATACATACACATACCGAATAAAAATTATACAAACCAAAATAATACAACTTACTGGCTCAGTATCTTTTTCAAATTCAGTAGATAATACACTAATGTTGACAAAATCAGATGCAAAAGGAGCGTAATGATACGGGAAATACCACTTCCATGATGCGCATCCCTGAAATCAAAAATAAAATTATATAGTACCACAATTTATCATTATTTTGCACTGTATAAATTTGATGGGTTTGTATCATATGATTTATCTCAAACTGTTAACAAAATTTTGCTGAGCCTAGAAATTTTAAACTTGAAATATTCCATCGTTGCCATAAAGATGAAATGCCATCAGCACCAAGGTCGTTGGTCAGATAAAAGGGTTAAAAATACATGGGCCTCAAAAGAAATAAAATGGTTCTTCAAAAAATTTATTATAAATAAATAGAAGAGATTGTTAAGTTTGACAATAATTAGATTAGCTGCAGACTGCTTTGAAGGAATGAGGAACAAGTTGTGTGGCAAACCAAACTTTACAATGTTACCACCAGAGTAGCAGCATGAAATCTAGAACTTAATTATTTATACACAACTTTTAAAGATTGGAAAGTGATTTTTTAAGTCTTTAAATGATCCGAACCCTTATTTATTCTAAAAAAAACTAGCCACTTTTAAATCAATCTAGAAGTTTAATTTTTTAAATAAAACACCAAAAAATAAGATTGCATCTCAAACTCGGTGAAAAGCTTGATGTAGAAAAGTCCAATCGTATTCATTCATGAATTCGCTCAAAACTTTAGATTTCTCGACTGAGTTCCATCCACAACTTGAAATCAATGTTCTGCCCACGTGATATTTACACAATTTCGCTACATTCTTTTATTTAATGACATTATTTAGTTAATATTTAGATTATCACAGCTAAAAAAAAACCAACCACAAATGTCAAAAACCACCAGTGGCAAGAAATTACTTACTTAGTACTTACACCTAATAGCAGAGGTTTATTGCTTGCCAATGATACTTCAGTAATCAATAAAAGTTTATTGGTAGATGCTCTTGAAGTACTAAATGTATTTATTCATAGTAATAATCTAGAAAATGTAGAAACAGTGAAGTTGCTAGGAGTATCATTCGACAGATATATTTTGTCTTGGGATTTCTACACTAATCAAGTTTGTAGTAAAATATAATCTGGGGAAATTGCATAAAAAATCAATTGCCAAATTAAATGATAAATACCAATGGCAGTTTGTTGTTTAGGTCATCAGCCGAAAAGCTGGTTTGAACCTGTAGAGGTTTTAATAAGTAAAACGAGGAGTTAGGTGGTTTACCAGTGCCTTCCTCACTGAGTGGAAAAGTACACTTATCAGCATGCCGGGCCCTCTGAAAAGCACATATTTTCCACTCTGCAAATGACACCTTCACTTCATTCACCACAGGGTCTGGCTGTATAGTGAAATTCATTACTTTCAGAGGAGATAACTCTGACTAGTGTCTTTTACACCTCTACCTCTTCTGTTCTTAAATGATTCAGTCATTTAATTGGCTGTCCATGTGATAAGAAACAGAACTATTTATTTTAGCCCTGCAACTAACAGATTGAGTATAAATAATTTGACACTCCACCTGTCTGTTATGGGCAGAATGGCGGTTTATCACGGTCTAATTCTGTCTCGTATCCATTATGGTACTTTAGTATGGGGTAATTCTAGTATGGGTAACATGGATAGGGTTTTTAAAATTCAAAAGAAATTTAATGGGTGTATGGTGGGAGTTAACAATCTCACGTCATGGAGGCCATATTTAAGGAGCTTAAATTGCTTACAGTTCCCTCACTCT
The DNA here is from genome assembly GCA_035578175.1 of Catonia carolina. Taxonomy (NCBI): domain Eukaryota; kingdom Metazoa; phylum Arthropoda; class Insecta; order Hemiptera; family Achilidae; genus Catonia; species Catonia carolina. The sequence goes on along the minus strand of JAQMRL010000003.1, from coordinate 20,883,088 downwards.
GCATTTTCGAGGTGATAATGTATGTTATTTGTCCATAACAGGCAGGTGGAGTGTTAAATTAAATGCACTCAATTTGCTAGTTCCAGGGCTACAAAAATATTTCTGTTTTTTTATCACATGGTCAGCCAATTATATGACTTAAGCATTTAAGAACAGAAGAGGTAGAGGAGTAAAAGACACTAGTCAGAGTTACCTCCTCTGAGAGTAATGAATTTCATTATACAGCCAGACACTGTAATGAATGAAGTGAAGGTGTCATTTGTAGGGTGGAAAGTTTATGCTTTTCGGGGGGCCGAGCATGCTGATAACCATACTTTTCCACTCAGTGAGGAAGGCACAGGGTAAACCACCTCACTCCTCGTTTTCCTTAGTAAAGCCTCTTAACAACAAACAATGTATGTTACGCAAAATACTGATGCATAATTTTAACATCCACTATCGTAACACAAGAAACAGGAATGATTATTATGTGGCTAACCACATTAAATTGTTTGAACAAAAAACCCAATCATGCAACAAGAAAGTACATCAATAAATTGTCCCAATTTTTAAAAAGTTGAGATAATTTGGATTCCTTTTAGAAAAAAGGTCTGAAAAATTACTTGATTGATGAAATTTTTTAGTGTACAAGAATTTCTTTCTAAATAACATTAAATAAGCGAATCTAAGAACTATTGTGTAAATATTAGAAGATGACACACTTATTGTAGTAAGCTTGTAAAAGAAGATAAATGTGCGATTGATATAATATGAATTTATTGAGGTGTTTTGTACATGTTCTACATTTCCTCAGAAGTCTCCTGGACGCAATTAACAAAAAAAACAAACAAACTTGAAAACGTTAGTTGGGATATATCATATCAACAGTTTCAAGAACAAAAAATTATGAATTCAGAAGTTCATACATGCTGAGTAAATCATTTTTCGCTGAGATTCTTTCTGCCTCAAATGTGAGAAAGAATATACCAACACATGAATAAAGAAATCTGAGTAAATAAATCAAAGTTACAATTCTTATGGAAATCCTGGAAAACAATAGTTATTAAATAAATACAAAAAAAAACATCAATAATCTCTTTGGATAACTATCAGAAAAAAAATGTAACAATTACATGAAATTTAGAAATTAAACAATTTCTAATTAATTAAGTACTTCACCTGATAATAATATTGGAGTACCCAGCAAAGTCCTCTAACATACTGATGTGCGACCAAATGTCTGAAAGGTACATTACTTGAATCAACATCAAATTTAGACTCATAATAACGGTCTTTAAATCCTTCTTCCCACAGTCGTACTTCATCAGGAGGTTCCACTTCTTCATCGCTGTCATTCATTTCATCAAATTTCCTTTTCCGTCCTTGATCTTGATTACCACCTTGTTGTTGTTGTTGACCCTGCAACACAAAATAAAAACAATATGACCTTCGAGGTGAACCTTTTTTTTTAAATTTACCAAGTACAGAAAAGAATTACTAATAAACATTACGGTTAATGTTTAGAATTGTAGGTGAAAGCACAGCAAGTTGTATTCTTTTCAGTAATACCAACAACGTTGCGCTACGTAAATTTGTTGAATGTGCTTAAATCACCGTCTTGCCAATAACAGACAACTGGAGAGTCAAATTATTTACACCCAATCTATTCGTTGCACGGCTAAAATAAATAGTTCTGTTTCTTATCACATGGTCAGCCAATTAGATGACTGAATCATTTAAGAACACAAGAGGTAGAGGTGTAAAAGACACTAATCAGTTATCTTCTCTGAAAGTAATGAATTTCGTTATACAGCCAGACCCTCTGGTGAATGAAGTAAAAGTGTCATTTGCAGAGTGAAAAATATGTGCTTTTCAGAGGGCCCGGCATGCTGATAAGCATACTTTTCCACTCAGTGAGGAAGGCAATGGTAAACCACCTCACTCCTCGTTTTACTTAGTAAAACCACAACAGGTTCAAACCAGCCTTTCGGCTGATGACCTAAACAACAACAACAACAAATCACTGTCAGATTACCATTTCTTTTCTCCAATCACAATGCTAAATTATAAACAAATTCACAGGATTTAAAATTATGAATATTTTATAATACAAAAACCCTGTAAGAAATATACATTTCTTCCGATTTCTTCGATTAGAAGAAAAATAACTTTATACCTCTTTCCTTCAAATTAAAAGCAAGAAGCCACTAAAAATAAGGTCATCTCCGTAATGCAGAGGTAGCACACTAGACTAACTCTGTTAGTCCTGGATTAATTCCTGGCTGGCATCTGGATATTTCCATCTAAACTATTAAAACCTGTCGCCACCGGCTTGTAGTAGCGCAGTCTGCAGAGCTCATAGGACCAGCCGGGCATCCGGCGGCGTAGTTAAAAAATGAAACATCAAAGGGGGGGGGGGTCGTCTTTACCGCAACCTAAATGATTAGGAGCAGCCGCCGATGCAGCGAACACCTTTCACCGCTGCCTCCGAAGAGGAGCAGTCACTGGTGAAGTGAAGCGGGGTCGTCTGTACCGCTGCCTAATCAAATAGGAGCGAGTCGCCGACGCAGCGAGCACCTTTTACCGCTGCCTCCGAAGGGGAGCAGTCGCCGGTGAAGCGAGGGGTAGGGAATGGAGGTGCAGATGACGGAAAGAACTGACTCAATGTTGAGCTGTCAAATCCCCGTATCGATCCTCGATCACACAGAACTCGATACTGTCACCTTCTCGACTATCGCATCGCCAGTGCGTAGATACTATGTGTTGCCACTTGGTACATGCACTGTGAGAGGTGTGACCGCTGCGCTATCTATTGGCGGCAGCAACCCCTTCACAGCACCAACAGTGGGCAAAATATGAACTACGGACCGGCGTAAAAGTAGTACAGCATCAAACCCATAATTATTTGTTTTTCATAAACTACTGTAATCCAATCTGTTAACATAATTAAAAAGATGGCTACTTACTTGTTGAGTAAAACGAGACATGTAAGCAGTCGCATGCTGCATTCCTTGTACTCTCATGTTATATGCTTCTTGTCTTGCATTTTGAATAGGGGCCATTCCTGTATTGACAGGCTACAAAACAAAAGATATTTATAAAATTAGTACAATATTACTGTTTATCAGACCACAAATGGATTTTAGTGAAAAAATATTAACTAAAACTATCATCATGAAGTTCTCTGCTCCGAGGCAGATTTCTTCACATCCTGATTGTCTCAAACTTATTCTGTTTTCGACCAGCGTCTTAATCTCTTGAAGACACATGAAGAAATAGAAGATTAATTGATGAGAAGAATAACTCTCTCTTGGACGATCTACGAAACTTACAGAAGTCTTTAAAAGTGACTTTCAGGTCTGTCCAAAAAGGGAACTTTTTAACCAGTGTGTGCAGCAGGTAGTGACCTACATTGCTAAAAAATTTGACAAAGACCATCATATCTGTTCAGAAATTTAGAATAATGCAAAAAAATGGAACGATCACTGTTAGTTGTATCATTACAGGACCGTACAACAAACAAAGATCTACATCACAGAATAGGTGTAACTGATGTTATGTAGATCGCAATGCTGAAATGGAGTTAAGACACAAATGTGGTAGAATGAAAGGTTGAAGATGGACACAAAAACCAAGAGCAAACAAGTGGCACAAAAGATCTCCCATATGTTAGACTGATAATATTAAGACAGGAAACTGTTTTAATATTAAACCAGAAAAGAGTAGCTAACAATAAGGGAGGCCAAGTACAACAGAGGATGAAAAGGGCTGGTTGATGATGATCTACAACACCTCAAGAAGTTTAACTGAAGATCTCATAAAATCTAACAGAAAAAGTACAGTTTTTTTAAACACTTTTTTACCTTAAAAACTCTTTTTCCAGTAATGTGTTCAGACAGAAAATCAGATTCAGAGTTCTTATGAAAAACAATTTGCTTCATAGTTTTGAATGCCTTGTGCATTGAACAAGAAATCTTAATTAACAATGAGCATGAACCAATCAATACTTCTTGGTGCTGCAATTTACAATTTTCTATTTAATTAGTGGTTTTATTATCGAAATTAAACATTAAAAATATAATAGTGTGAAAAATATTTTGATGTTACAAAAACTAAGATGTTGTTTAACACTTTGAAGCCTAAGCCCAAGTAAAGCTCGGGGTGAGCGTAAATCGCGGTTGTCCGAAGCCCAAGTATACCTCGGGCCGCCACATTAAATTCTGTAGTAAGATTCAGATGAGGTTATATCGGGCTTCGGTTGCACAGATTCATTCTATATTTTATTTAGTTTAATTTTCTATGCTTGCAGCGAAATCTACCAAATATTTTGTGAACTATGTAGAAAAACATTGAGTCAAGTTTGAGGTTATGTTTTTGTTGATGTACATGCGTACTTTGTCGTGACTTTTTCACAGTTATATGAGATTTGTAGTTTTTCGGAATTTGATAATATATTTATTTCCATATATTTGTAAATAATTTAATTATTTCTACTTTGTAATAATTGTTTTCCTTTCATATTTTATCGGTAATCGTTTTTGTTTGGTTGTATATGTCGTACTGTTTTGTATTCCAGATCACTTTGTTGTGCGGTTATTTGACAGTAATATATAATAATTTCTTTTTCATTTTATGTTTTCTGTGTTTTGCTGTAAAGTTTGCTCTGAAAATAGCAAAGCTGCAACTGGAAAGACTGGAAGGAAAGAAACCACCTGGTACTGCCCTGACTGCAATGTTGCATTGTGCTTACCAGTGTGTTACAAAGTGTTTCGTACAAAAGCTAATTATGTGTAAAATATTTTAAATGTGTAGTTTATTTCATTGCCTTACTGTAGAATTTATACAAACTGTTTTTACTTTCTCTTGCCCATATGAATATATAGGAAGGAAAGTATTGTTTTCATGTCGATTTTTCGAAATCGAGTTTTCACCGGATCTATACGTTTTCAGACCCCCTGAACCCAAGAAACATGTTTTTAGCGAATGGTCTGTGTGTGTGTGTGTGTGTGTCTGTGTGTGAACAGAATATCTCAAGAACGGAACATCGTACGAACTTGAAACTTAAGTTACATACCACTACCGGACCCGACACGAACATTTTCATTAAAATCGGTCAACCGGAAGTAGTAGTTTATTCGTGTAATTTTTCACTTTTTTGCGATTTTCTCAAAAACCGGTCCTACAATTTTTTTTTAAATCGCCTGGTTTACTCAATTTTTTATTCTCTACAAGATAGGGTAGGCGTCATGTTTGCCGAAATTCTGGGTGAGGCTGTTTTTACGTAAAAACATAATTTTTTTTAAGATTACGGCTTTAATATGCAATTTAGAGCAAAAATTTATATAATAAAAGTTATAGAGAATTTAAAATTCTACAACTTTTATTTCGAACATTTTTTTGTATAACGCTTAGTTTAGCAGTAATTAGCGATTTTCTGTTTGTTTCTTACGAAAACGTGTGCAAAATCGATTTTTTTAACATTTTGGCCTTAGTATGCATTTTATGACAAAAGTGTATATAATAAATTTTATAGGAAATTAAAAGATCTACAACTTTTATTTTGAGCATTTCTCACTACAGAGCCTAGTTTAGCGTGAAAGAGTGATTTTCCGTATTTTTAAGGCAAACTGAGATAGATTTTAATTTAGCGTCTTTCAGTCATGATTAAAATAAGGTTATGTTTTTGAGGTTAGTTTTTTGTTTATTTCTAATATTTTATTAATAATGTTAGGTTTATTGTTAATTATTTGCATTGGCAAGAGAAAGTTGTTTGAGTGTTTCACACCAGATTTTTTAGTAGAGTTTAGGATTGTAAAACTCAAAAACTAGGTAGTGTGTAGCACGTAACAATTTCTTTTTTCATAATTTTTTTGTGTATAATTAGATAACTCTAATAAATTTAGTAAGTATAATAATTTCAATGTAAATAAATAGTAATAAACTTTCTTATTTTTAATCAATTTGATGCAAAAATCATTAAGATATGATAGAAATTAAATCTTTTCAAGTTTTTTTAAGTTTACTCTAAAACCCCTAGGATACCGTGACATACCATGTTCTTATAGCTCAGGCTTCAAAGTGTTAAGTGGAGAAACATCTTTCTCCAATCAGTGTTTAAGTGTCTTATATTTCAGTGTTTAAGTGTCTTCTGTGTTCACAAAGATGGATTTATTCATGCCTATGAAGATATTTAATAAAACTAAGCCAACTGCTTTATTCCATGACTGAACAAAGTATATTTTTCTAGTATCCAAGATTTAATACGTATTGTGTAGTCATCATTTATGATAACTAGCCCATAAGCATCAAAATTTCAGTAAGAAACTTAATCCATTAATAAGTTTTAAATAGAAGACTAAAAATGGTGAACGATGAATGATCCAAAAATTTCAAAATTCATTTTTGTTCATAAATAACATGAATGTGCCATGCTTTGTAACATGGTATAGTTGCAAGTGGCAGAAAAATATAGTTTAGTTATAAAACTTAACTACAGATTTCGCTAGCGGTGTAACAACCAACCTAGTGACTTAAAGAATGACGAAAGTGCCACTATTGTGTCTAATACCATGACAGTTTTGTTTTAGTTATTGGCTTGCAGTTGCTTACGTGAGTGTTTTATTAATACAATAAGTATAAAAATAATATTACATCGTAGGATATGTAGAATATTACATACAGTATACATTCATTAAATGAGTTTTAAAAAACTTTTAATATTCACCTTTTTTCGCTGCTTTCCTCTTCTTTTTTCTTTAACTTACGAGCACTTCAGTGATGCGCAGCGTTTTGTCAGGTTATATCATACAAAGCTTTTAGAAATATTGTGAAGAATGCATCTTCCTTTGTCAAAGTTTTACTATTTTGTGTTATGAAGATCCATTCTTCACAATATTTCTAGACGCTTTGTATGATCTTACCTGATAAAGCGGTGCGCACCGCGAAAGTGCTCATAAGTTAAAGAAAAAAGAAGAGGAAAGTAGTGATGAAAGATGAATATTAAAAGTTTTTAAAAAACTCATTATATTAATATGGATTCTGCTGCTATGATGCTAACTAATCATTTAAATAATTATAATATAAGTGCGTATTCTTGTTTGAGTAAATGATGAACCAGGTGGAGTGTTATTTTAATTGCACTCTATATGTTTGGTCCAGGGCTAAAAAAAATAGTTCTGTTTCTTAACACATAGTCAGCCACTTTTATGACTGAACTATTTAAGAACAGAAGAGGTTGAGGTGTAAAAGACACTAGTCAGAGTTATCTCCTCTGAGAGTAATGAATTTCACTATTCAGCCAGACCCTGTGGTGAATGAAGTAAAGGTGTCATTTGCAAAGTGGAAAATATGTGTTTACACCCAATCTGTTCGTTGCACGGCTAAAATAAATAGTTCTGTTTCTTATCACATGGTCAGCCAATTAGATGACTGAATCATTTAAGAACACAAGAGGTAGAGGTGTAAAAGACAATAATCAGTTATCTTCTCTGAAAGTAATGAATTTCGTTATACAGCCAGACCCTCTGGTGAATGAAGTGAAGGTGTCATTTGCAGGGTGGAAAGTGAGTGCTTTTCAGAAGGCCTGGCATGCTGATAAGCATACTCTTTCAACTCAGTGAGGAAGGCAATGGTAAACCACTTTACTACTCGTTTTTACTTAGTAAAACCTCTAGAGGTTCAAACCAGCCTTTCGGCTGTTGACCTAAACAACAACAAATGATGAACGTGTCACAAAACATCATGTAACTGGAGAATGATGAAAGTGCCCGAATTCTTGTTTAATTGTTTTTCTTAATTACCCACAAACTCTGTTTCTGGCACATTCATCATTTACCATTTTCAGTCCTCAAATTCACCTATCTTACAATATATAACCATATTGGATTAATTACATACAAGATTACAAAGCATATAGAGCTTGACAATTTAGCTAACATGATACTGTACGGTACATCAACAATGCTAATATTCATCAGAACTTAAGGATGGAAACAGTCACAAAAGAGATAGGAAGATTTGGAAAAAAAACAAGAAAAATAGATTCCACCGGCATGGTAACATAAAGGGTTTGTATAAAAAGTAACCGGACTGAACTTAGAAAACATATTTATTGGCAAAGTTTCTACACTTTTTTTCTAGAAATCTTTGAAGTAGTCCCCATTGAAGTCGATAACCCTTTAGTATCAGACTTTCCAGTCCCTGAAGGCCCCATGGAAGTCGGCAACCCGTAAAGCTTCTAGAGCCCTCGTCGTAGCGAGTTGAACAGCTTCTAGAGTCCCGAACTGCGTCCCCTTTAGTACTCTCTTGATCTTGGGGAATAGGAAAAAGTCCGGTGGTGCCGTATCCGGACTGTAGGGAGGCTGTGGCAACGTCGCCCTCGAGTGTTTGGCCAATTCCTTGGTAACAAGCAGACAGGTGTGCAACGGCGCATTGTCGTGGTGGAGGATCCAGGAATCGGCAATCTCCGGACGGACTCGGCGAACCCGGGCGGTCAGTCTTATCGACCCCGACCTCTTCTGCAATTGCTCGGATGCTCAGACGACGGTCAGTGTTCAACACATCACGCACTTTTTGCACATTTGGGTCCGTGTGACTGGTTGATGGACGTCCGGCACGCTGTTCGTCAAGGACGTCATCGCGGCCCTCTCGGAAATTCTTGTGCCACTGGAAGACTTGAGTTCTGGATATAGCCTCCTCACTGTAAACCTCATTGATCATTTTAAGAGTTTCCGTAGGCGTTTTTTTGAGTTTGACACAAAATTTGTAGTTAACATGTTGCTCGATGGTACGCTCCATTTTCACTTCGACGAGATCACTGAACACGCACTGCGCTCTCGCACGATGCTAACCCTCCAAGCGTCTAGAGGCAACTGACTCGGGCCCGCTCCCCTTCCCTCGATCCCCCACCACCACTAGAGCACCAACAACCGGTTTACAAACATTTTACCTGGGCGTCACAAGCTCAGTCCGGTTACTTTTTATACAAACCCTGTAGAGGCAATCCAGCTGTTAGGCATCTGACAGCTGGATTCCTGAGCCCTGATGCGTGAAAAGAATTCTAAATTACCCCTACTTCTTTATACTGCATATTAGTTTCTCTCACACTTCACTGTTGTGTAGAATCTAGCCACACATTTTCAGCCTCACCCAGAAGTTTCAGTTCACTGTGCATCTTTCAGCAAAGGTACAAAAAAAGAGTGACCACGGTATACATGTCCATGGGCTGTACACGCAACTTGAGCATATGAAGCTGCCGCAAGAACTATTTCAGGTATAAAAATAGTGAACATGCAAAAGTGTTAAATTGGATCTTGTGAATGTGTTAAATTATTAGAAAAGTTATTACTTAAGAGTGATAGTTTTTAAATTCAAAAAAATTAAAAATTTGTTAATACAACAATCTCTGGCTGGATGTTTTATAAATATAAAAACACAAATTAAAAAATGTAAAAATTGACAAATATTAAAGATTATTTTTATTTTATTTTTTTTTTTTTGTTTAACGTCCGACTGTTCTGCAATTACTGCTAATGCAGACGGTGAAGGATGAAATTATTTTTTGTAACGTATGAAAATATGCCGTGCCTGAATGGGATTCGAACCCAAGACCAAATGATGAGAGGCGAGCACGTTACTAACTATGCCAATGCGGCCGGCACTATTATTAAAGATTAAGCCAATAATACGTAACACCACTTGATTTGAATAAATTTAGGAAATTGAGTTGGATTAAAGTAACTTATTCAAAAACTAGGTATTTTTTATAGTGAAAAAATACTGTAATCTCTTGATGATTCATTAGACAATAAAAAAATTTCAGCCATAGAAACTATCAAAAATGCCAACAAAATCTTAAACCAATAATCTAGAACATAAAATTTCAAATTTGTTCACCCACCACCCACAATGACAATTAAAAATTTTCTAGTGCTCTCCAAAATTTTTAAACGTAACATCTGCTAAAAATAATAATTATGTAAAAGACCATAAATTGGTTTTATCTTTCATCTTGTACAACTGCTACATTATATTCGGCATTTAATTTCAGAATGAAATAGCAGGAAAATATAATTTTTGACAATTTTCTTAATCAGCCATGGCATTCCTAACCACCTTAACGCCCCCAATTTTCGCCAGGCCTGACCCTCCAGTGCCTGCAAGGAGGCATTACCATCCACTTCGAAAAAGGGTTAAAGCATAACTTACCATAGGAGCAAACTGTCCCTGTGGTGTCCAAGCAGGCCTATCATTACGTTTCATCATTTTTTCACGCCTCTTTTTGGCTCTGTTACGCTCTTTAAACATGATTTCAGTTTGTTGACGCTTTTTAAATATTTCATCTTCCATATCACCCAGATCTGACATTATTAGCTGCACTCTATTCAAGTTTACGTGGCCACTTTCAGTAATATAACCCTAAAACAAGACAAAAACAATACAGATTTTAGTTGAAAGAATTATCAACTGCTCATGTTTTCGAACAATTTACAAAGTAGATTGTCAGCTGCTGCTAAAAGAAGAAAGAACAGATTTTAAATGACAACATATTAGTTATTAACACAACACATATTCAAAAATATAACCTCTTTTAACAGTTCAAAGACATTTAAACACTGAAATTTACGCAAAACCATAATCAAAAATGATAATTTGCATCACTGCACGTACAACGCACCAACTTGGTCAGGTAGTCAACTGCTCGCTCCTTCTATTTATAGCCTCCAGTTTTTAATGTACAGTGGATGACCACTACGGAATTCAGGAATTACGACTAGCATATCCACATGCAGTTTAAGACTTTTTAAGTCTTTATTCAGTAGTTTGTAGCTATGCAATACATAACTAGACAGAACTAGTGTAGAGCGTTCACTGTTTCAACCAGTCACTATGATCACGGTGACAGTGATTTTGCGTTTACCGTTACTTTTAATAGTTACTAGTGATTTAGCAATAACTGTGTATTTTCTTAGTATATTTTTCAGTTGTTATCATGAAATAATAATAATGTTTTCAGTTGTTATTTCATGATAACTGAAGTTTTAATAAATTTAAAAAATGGGCTACACACATATAACTAAAATAAAAATTTAGCCTAAAACTGATCAACACAAGGTATCCTAAATTAGTAATAAAAATAACATTTTGTATAAAAAAGAGAAAGTACAACAAACAATATTTACAACTGAAAAAATAATGCAAATTATAAATAAAATAGCTAGGTAGAACATGGCGTGCAATAAAAATAATACTGTAATGTAATTGTGTTACCGCGATCAAAGATGTAAAGGAACTACCCTCATTTTGTTTAGTCTAGTAGATGAAAAACATAACAAGGGGAAGAGACTGAGAGAGGGAGAGAGAAAGAGAGAGAGAAGAGTGGGTAAAAATTGAAGTAAAAGAGAATGGACGTGCCGGTTATCAAATGAGAGGCGACAAGGAGAGCACTAAGCCCAGTGAACAGACCAACAAATCTTACGTACCTATCATAGGGGCCTTGAAGAAGAGTAAGCATATTCTGTCATATTGTCTATTAACTGTGAACAGTGAATGAAATTGTTCACTAGTTTCTAAGGTAAAGAATTCGTTCGTCTTAAAAGTGACAGTGAACAGTGAATGAGTAAGTAACTGATTTTTGTAAAAGTGATTGAAGGAACGAGAGGTCTGTTACTCTCTATTTGTAGAATTACAGTCGCCGTGTTGTCCTGCCTTAAACAGTGAACAGAGAATAAGTAAGCGATCTTTGTAACAGTGACTGGGGAACGAGAGGTCTGTACTATATGTAGAAGTGCGGTGAACATTCGCCGTGTCGTCCTGTCTTCCAGTGACAGAAGAATAAGCGATCTATGTAACAGTGACTGGGGAACGGTTACTCACCTATCTGAATAACTGTGGTCACCGTGAATTATATGTAACAGTGACTCGTTCACAGTGACAGTTCTTTTGTCTGTTCTCTAGACAGTCCATCAATAACATGGAAATCCTCAGTCCCTATTAGTCCAGATAAATTACTTTTCTTTTTTTTACTTCCGCCTGTTACAGACATCAAGACTGATGCAGGCAGTGAAGGGTGATAGATGGAAAAATGCCAGGCCTGATTTGAAATCAAACCCAGAAGCCCTAACATGTAAGCCAGTTGTGGTGAACACCACACCAATTGGCTGGTTAGTCCGGATTAAGTTGGTACAACAGTATAAAATAAGGTTACGCACAGGCCTTCTTTTTGTACCTGGACACAGGCCCAGATACTTTTTCAAAAGTTTACTTTACTTTAGTAATTACTGTTAAAGCATTAAAAAAAATTAAATGTTAAAGTTGTACGTTTATGTATTTAAAAGGAAAAAAATTTAATTCATATCATTTCATTTCAAAAAATAGATATTTATAAGACCTCATAACAAATCAAGCATCAAAGCCAAATATTGCTGAAATGCCAAACCAATACTATAAAAGCGCAGCAACATTGTCAAGATCACAAAATGTCACACACAGCTGGCCCACTTCTGTAGCAGTCAGAAAAACTGGCTTCTATACCAAGAGTTCCAAGTTTAATTCCTGTCAGGTCAAATATTTCTTCCTCTGCCACTCTTCATCATCAGCATTAGAGTGATGTGAAACACAGTTAAACTGAAATTTTTCAAGCCTTTTTCACAACATTTACGGAGTTATAATTACACAACAAGAAAAATGTATCTATTCTTGTAATTGAACACTAAGTAAATTAGAATCAACAGTGAAACCAAGGACTACAAAACAGATATACTTTTAAACTTTAGTTATACTATTTAATGTGGTATAAATTTTACTCAAATTATATAATTATAGAACATGTGGTTAATATCTAATTAATGTTTTATTTGAGCGTGAATGTGTCGAGTTGTGAAAATGTGTGGGTGAATGGACGCTGGCTACTGCCACGTGCGTAGCTAGTTCGAGTGTGTGGACCAGTGCACAGGTGAGTGAGCGTGTGCTGAACAGTGATACAGTCCACTTGATTTCGTGTGTGTTTAATTAAACAGTAACAAATTTCGTACATTGACTTAATTATTTGTGAAACTATACAACTATTCATTTAATTAATTATTTTTTGGTTACTCCGACCGGATCCAATGTATTTTGGTAAGAAATTTGTTAATTTTGTGCAAACAACAACAACATTTCGTACATTGTGTATCAGCTGATTTTTACAACATCAACACGTCATTTCATTATTAATAACATGCACATCAAAAAACCAAATGAATATTATTGCATGGTACAAATTACTCACTCCTGTTTTATAAACAGCTTTTTTATAAAGTCCAATAAGACGATCGATGGCGCCCTCTCTAATTTCAAGCGAAGGTAGATGAGGTAAAAAATCATTGCCGACAAAGAAACACATAAAAACCCAATCATCAAGTGCTCTTTCAAATTCATATTTAAACGGTAATCCTGGCATTTCCAATTCACGTTCTAAATATTCTCGGAGAACATTCAATCTGACGAATATGAATTCCTGTTCGGAACCAAAAGCTGGCATTGTATCTGGATTACCGGAGCCAACTTCTGGTGCTAATCCAACGCATTCTTTCATCTCATGGCCTGGAAAAAATTAATACTAAATAAATACCTTTGTTGATACAAAATTAAATCAATGTTATTGGTTTACACTACTACAGTTGCCTGAACAACAACAAAATTAGAATTTTCGATTACTGATAAAAAAACTAGATTCCCATTCAGAACAAAAAATTATACAATTACAGAAATCAATTATTTACTTCTCTACGCCAATACCCTGCAAAAACTTATACTGCAGTTGGTTTTCAAATAGCGAATCACTGCAACAGTTTAATCCTTTTGACGCCCAAGGTTATTTTAACTAGCGTATATCAAACCCCTACCGCCCCTTTTTCAAGATGTACACATACTGTTTTTTAATACATGGTATTTTCGTACCAATTAAGAATACTTCGATGACCTTTTTTTTATTTGTTATAATTATCTTTGTTCATTTATGCAGTATATACTTTCTTTATTGTACACATTAATCATTTACATGATTGATTTACATCTAAAACGAAATAACTAAATTTTGAATAAAATTAAATATAAGTAATAGTAGAACAAAATTATTTCAGGAAAACTATCTACTTTAAAAAAAAGAAGATTTAACACTGAAGATAATATGAGGGTGTATCAAATGAAAACCTTAAAAGTGGAATAACATTTCAAACAGTTGTATGATTGATTTGTTGTGTAACAGTAGCGTTCCTAAAACGAAGAGGAGAGTACCAGCGTCAGTATCAAGATGGCTACTCCACTATCAACATGCACCGCATTAGAACAGCTATCTACGATTCGATTTCTGAACAGTGAAAGTGTCAAGCCAGTTGAAATTCATCATAACACACAGTTCAATAAGTCAATTTCCTATCACCAGCCACAAACAAAGAAGTCACGTAAGGAATGGGGTTACAGCTCATCGCTAAAACCAAAAAAAAATTCACATTGAACCATCAGCAGGAAAACTCATGTTCACTCTCATCTGGGATGCAAAGGGAGGAATAATTATTTTAGAACATTAATTTACAATAGTAATTTTTTAATTTTGGGGAGTGACAGTAACCAGTGTTCTTCTTATTTAGAAATGATTAAAAATAAACTTCACCCTGCAATCAGGAATAAACGACAAGGACTTTTTTAATTTTGGGTGTATTGTTACAGCATGACAATAACCACCCACATACAGTCCATTTGACAGCTCAAACTATTCATGAACCAAATTTGCGCATGCCCCTTATGACTTTCATGTGTTTAATCCATTTCATAACATTTCAGAAGTGATGAAGAGGTGAAATCTGTAGTGCACGTGTGGCTAGTGATGACTAAAAGAATTCTTTAAATGTGGTATCCATCCACTTCCAAAGTAATGGACAACTTGCATTGAACAGTATGGAGACTAAACCAACAAATAGTACATATGATTTCTCCTTAATTGTTACAATACAAAACTCGCAGCACTTTTCAGGTTTTCATCTAGTACACATTCGTATTTTAAAATTAAAAGTAAAACAATATTTTTTTATGTTAATGATTTTTCTGTTATGGTTAGCATATTTGAGCTCGAATTTAAGTATTTAATGCTATGGTATGAAGGTATATACATTGTTTCAAACATAAGCTGGCACTTGGGTTTGGAGAGAGTAGGCGAGAGTATAGCAAGTGGAGGTGCTCATTGTCACGGCTATCGAAATACATTGACTACAGCTTGTGGCTATCGAAATGCATTGACTACAGCTTGTGGCTATCGAAATACATTGACTACAGCTTTTCTGGATTACTAACCGGGGTTATGTAATTTACTATTATAGTTCACGTAGTTGGAAGCAATCGTTGACAGTAATTGATGTTTTCAGGACGAATGCAGGTTTTCTACCTGGCAGCTTACATTAGATGGAGCGTACTTGTTTTCTGTTGCCCACTGAATACAAGGGTCTTAAGGGTAGTTAAGGGTCTTAACACCTACATGCTTTATTCTTCATCTGCTACTAATGCCACACAGTAATTATTATTGCCATTATCACCTTCCTCTAACTCTTGTATTATAATACATTGTAATAAAGTTTGTAGTAAAATATACAGGAGCGGAGAAGTGTGAACATTACAGAACCATCAGCCTAACATGCCATGCATCTAAGATACTGACAAGAATTATATACAGGAGAATAGAACACCGAGTTGAAGAAGTATTGGACGATGACCAATTTGGATTTAGAAGGAGAATGGGAACTCGAGATGCAATATTGGCTCTGAGACTGATTATTGAGAAAAGGATACAGAAAAATAAAACTACTTTTATGGCATTTGTAGATTTAGAGAAAGCATTTGACAATCTGGACTGGAGTAAAATGTTTAAAACTTTGAAAAGGCTAGGAATTAAATACAAAGAAAGGAAAGTTATCTACAGTCTGTATAAGAATCAAACGGCTGTTTTGAGAATCGAGGGGTACGAAAAAGAGGCTGCTGTAAGAAAAGGTGTACGACAAGGTTGTTCTTTGTCACCACTACTTTTTAACTTGTATATAGAAGAGGCTATAAATGAAGTGAAGGAGAAATTTGACGTAGGAATAAAAATTCAAGGAGAAACAATAAAAATGTTGAGATTCGCCGATGATATAGTAGTATTAGCCGAGGCAAAGAATGAACTAGAGGATGCCTTAAATGGAATGGATGAGATCTTGAGGAACGATTACTTCATGAAAATTAATAAGAACAAAACGAAAGTGTTGTGCAGCAGCAAGAGTGGTTTAGAAGAGATGGGAAATTTAAAAGTAGGCAACGAAAACATACAGGAAGTTGGGGAATTCTGCTATCTAGGGAGTAAAATAACAAAGGATGGTAGAAGCACGAGTGATATCAAGAGTAGAATTGCTCAAGCTAGAAAAGCCTTTGAAATGAAAAACAGCTTACTGACTACAAACATTGATTTACAGATTAGGAAAAATTTCTTAAAACATTATGTTTGGAGTGTAGCATTATACGGAAGTGAAACGTGGGTGATAGGGGCTGTAGAACGGAAGAGGATAGAAGCTTTTGAAATGTGGTGTTATAGGAAAATGTTAAAGATTAGGTGGGTGGACAAAATAAGTAATTTAGAGGTTCTTAGGCGAGTGGATGAAAAAAGAAGTATATGGAAGCATCTTACCAAAAGAAGGGATAGGCTAGTGGGGCATATCCTAAGACATCCAGGTATTGGGCTATCAATAATGGAGGGTAACATTGAGGGAGTAAATTGTAGAGGGAGGCAAAGATTAGAATATATAAAGCAAATTACAAAAGATGTAGGGTGTTACAGGTATGTAGATATGAAACGACTTGCGCAAGATAGAACAGGTTGGAGAACTGCATCAAACCAGTCGAGAGACTGATGACAAAAAAAAAAAGAAGTAAAATATCATCTGGGGTATTTGCATTAAAACAAATTGCCAAATTAAAAGATAAAAAATTACTAATGGCAGCTTACTACAGTCTAATTTGTGATATTTGTACGAGGGTCATTCGTAAAATAAGGTTCCCATGATTTATATAAATAGACAGCTATATTTTTTATCTTAGTGTTATACATCAATTTAAAGCTTAAAACTTACGCTATTTTTCTATATAATCGCCGTTTCTGTCCAAACACTTTTGCAGACGATGCTCAAACTTTTCTATCCCCATGTTGTAGAATTCTGCCGCCAATCTTTTGAGGAATCGAGTAACCTCTTCCTTGACTTCATCATCGGTACTGAAGCGTAGGCCACCCAAGAGTTCCTTTAATTTTGGGAATAAGTGATAATCATTTGGGGCTAGGTCCGAGCTGTAGGGGGGAGGGGCACAACAGTCCAGCCAAAATCTGTCAGCAGTTCTTGAGTTTGATGTGAGACACGAGCATTCGTGGTACCCACCGCGCACACACTTTGTGATAGCCTAATTTTTCTGTAAATCTTATGGATTGTGGTGTTGGAAGTCTCAGGAATACACAAAGCAAGTTAGTTAATGGTGATTCTCCGATCTTCAAGCAATATTGTCTCACCTTTTTCGACAATTCCATCTGAAACTGAAGGCCTTTCACTTCTGTTCTCATTGTGAATTTCTGTGCGGCCTTCACTAAATTCTCTACACCATTTCCGAACATGTTGAACAGATATACAGTTTTCGCCATAAACTTCGATTAACTGACGATGAATGTCAATAGGTGAAATCCGTTTTGCATTTAAAAAACGTATCACAGCGCGAATTTCACATCTGGCGGTAACAGCGATAAAGAACTCCATCTTCGAAGGCTGCTAGGCCGGCACTGATCGACGTAGCAAGGCGGGAGTGGTGTGGAAAAAGAGAGGGAGAGCTGATGAGTAAAACAGTGTTGCCAGATTTCTTCCAGCACATCGCATTCTGTCTCGGCAGCTTAGGGAACCTTATTTTACGAATGACCCTCGTATAATATGTCTCATATCTGTTATGGTATTTTAGTATGGGGTAATTCTAGTAAGAGAAATATGAATAGGGTTTTTAAAATTCAAAAGAAAGGTATTAGGTGTATGGTGGGAGCTAACCTACTCACCTCATACAGACCACTATTTGAGGAGCTTAAATTACTTACAGTTCCCTCACTCTACATTTTTTAGGTGATAATGTATGTAATACCTTTACATTAATGTATTTGTAATCATTAATGTATGTATTAGTTATGTATTGTAATGTTATGTATTAGTGTATGTAATCATTAATGTATGTATTACCTACCTTTACATTAATGTAGGTAATACCTTTATGGAAAATTTCAATGTCCACTATCATAACACAAGAAACAGAAACGATTATTATGTGGCTAAACACCACAAATTTGTTTGAACAAAAACCTACTTATGCACGGAGAAACTATATCAATAAATTACCCCAATTTTTAAAATGTGATAATTTGCATTCCTTTAAAAAAATCTGAAAAATTATGTGATTACTTTTTTTAGCATGCAAGAATTTCTTTCTAAATTAGTAGTAGAACAATGTGTGATTATAATATGTATTTCAGGTGTTATAACTCTTGACATGTCTTATACTCCCCTGGGAGTCTCCTGGACGAATTAATAAAAAAAAAAATTTAAGTAATTGAATCTTCAGGATTGAAATAACAACAGAAGTAGGTTATTGGGCAATAAACGAGTCATAAAAACATGGAAACTAAAGCAATCTGATAAATAGAACTACTGCACTACCTACAGCAAATTAGATAATTACAATTACAATATATAAACGTATTATAATTCTTTTCTCATTTTTAGCTCAGATTGTCCAGTATTTCAGTTAATTTAGGTTGTTCTGCAGTTGATTGTATTCAAACATACAAAGCTTGACTGAAGTAAATGTATGGACCATTTAGTTATGGGACTTACTGCAAAATGACTGTTACAAAAATGTTAAAACTTAAAAAAATTTTATATGCACAACTTTTACGCTAAAATGGTACCGAAGACTAAAATTTTTTAAGCTATTCAGAATAGCAGGGAGATTCTATCATTTTTCCAGGTTTATTTCATAACAATTTAATTACTCTTATAGATACCTACATACCTACTTGACCACAAATGTCACACGGCCTTGGTTTATTCGGTTTAAATTCTTCTCTGATAATCGTAAAATTAGGTTCATGCGTAGCCAAACCGAGCATAATGAGATCAGCATCAGCTCCACATAGACAATGTTGCGTGTTTGGATCATGATCTGGTTGAGCTGTAAAATAATGAATTAGAAATTTTATATTTTCTCCCAGAAATATTGTGCTTTGCTTTAGAACGTTAAAAATTATTTAAAACTAACAACCTTAAGAAAATCAAAAACCATTTCACAAAAAATTTCCTGGCAAAAATTTTAACAAGGATGAACATCAATGGACTCTATTTAATCTGCATGAAATTAAGCAAAAATTAAACAAAATATACGTTTTTGGTTAGCAGTTAACAAAGTATCACTAATGAAACTGTTCTGATAGTTTTCAAGGTTTTCAAAATTAATTGTTAGTATTCAATACATAATTTTTCAGAGTATGAATTCATCGATTCTAAACAAAGTTGTGAATATGGAATCAGTAAGACTAAATTTACGGTGATTATGCAAAAATAGCATACATTATTCTATCTCCTAGTAAATCACAAATAGTTGAACGAGAGCAGATACACATACCCTGGCATCACAAATAATAATTAATGGATCATTAGAGGAGATTACAGTCACAATATAAAGTGTCCAGAACTGTTTTTAATGGAATTAGAGAAGTTTGAAACATCAACTGAACACAAGTCATCACCTGAGAATGAATAAAAAGTTCAGAATTTTCCGCTGCTAAGTATTCTCTGGGTTATTTTATGATTTAAAATTGGGGATACTGACCGAAGTAGCAAGTAGAAGGTTCAAAACATTCAAAATGTGACGCTCTATCAGGATGCTGAGAGAGTTGTGGACGTGCTTATTACAAAATTCTTGAACAGATGAAGAAAAAGAAAGAAATACATACTATCGAAAAATCTGAAAACTCCAATACTTAAGACACATTACACGAAATGAAAGCAGATGGCAAATACTATGAATAATATTACAAGGAAACGCGCTTATGAAAATGGGTGCGGGTAGAAGAATCTCAATGGCAGCCGCATTGGCGTAGTTGGTAACGTGCTCGCCTCTCATCATGCGGTCTTGGGTTCAAATCCCATTCAGGGACGACATATTTTCATACGTTACAAAATATCATTTCATCCTTCACCGTCTGCATTAGTAGTACTTGCAAAACAACAGTCGGACGTTAAACAAAAAAAGAAAAAACAGAAGAATCTCGAGATTAAAAAATCTTAAAAACTGGTACAAAAGCACTATGACATTCATGGCGACCAGTTAACAAAATAATGATAGCTAAATATAGTTACTAACATCCAAAACTACAAGAAGAATTCCAAACAAATTTCAATATCTTAATTGTCTTGTCTTCTTCAAAGATATAATTAACATAATGTGAATAATATAAATAAAAATCTGGTGTGAAACACTCACACAACTTTCTCTTGCCAATGCAAATAATTAACAATATGACCTAACATTAGTAATAAAATATTAGAAATAAACAAAAAACTAACCTCAAAAATATAACCTTATTTAATCATGAGTGAAAGGCAAAATGAAACCTCAGTTTGGCTTTAAAATACGGAAAATCGCTCTTTCACGCTAAACTAGGCACTTTACAAAAAAATGCTTTAAATAAAAGTTGTAAATAATTTAATTTCCTAAAGATTCTATTATAATACACTTTTGTCGTAAAATGCATACTAAGACCGAAATCTTAAAGAACTAGATTTTTTACACGTTTTCGTGAGAAAAAACAAAAAATCGCTAATTACTGCTAAACTAAGCGTTATACAAAAAAATGTTTGAAATAAAAGTTGTAGGATTTTAAATTCTCTACATTTTTTATTATATAAATTTTTGCGCTATAATACACATTAAAGCCGTAATCTTAAAAAAACACTTTTTTACATGAAAACAGCCTCACCAAGAATTTCAGCAAACATGGCGCCTACCCTATCTTGTAGAGAATAAAAAATTGAGTAAACCAGGCGATTTTAAAAAAAATCGTAGGACCAGTTTTTGAGAAAATCGCAGAAAAGTGAAAAATTATACGAATAAACTACTACTTCCGGTTGACGGATTTTGATGAAAATGTTCGTGTCGGGTCCGGTAAGGGTATGTAACTTAAGTTTCAAGTTCGTACGATGTTCTGTTCTTGAGATATTTTGTATACACACACACACACACACACAGACCAATCGCTAAAAACATGTTTTTTGGGTTCAGGGGGTCTGAAAACGTATAGATCCGGTGAAAACTCGATTTCAAAAAATCGACATGAAAACAATACTTTTCTTCCTGTATATTCATATAGGCAAGAGAAAGTAAAAATCAGAAGAATCTCGAGATTAAAAAATCTTAAAAACTGGTACACAAACACTATTGACATTCATGGTGGCCAGTTAACAAAATAATGATAGCTAATATGGTTACTAACATCCAAAACTACAAGAAGAATTCCAAACAAATTTCAATATCCCAATTTTCATGTCTTCTTCAAAGAGATAATGAACACAATGTGAATAATATAAATAAAAATTTGTAATAAAACAAACCTCTTTGTTTTCGAATGTAATCCATTATTTTATGTTCTCCTTCACCCGGAACGTTAGCATCAGATAAGATCACTTTGACTTTTTTCCAGCCAGGATCACTATTCAGACGTTCATGAATGTAGTAGTGTAAACATTCCGACAAACGTGCCATGAATGGTGTACCCTGAAATCACAAATGCATTTCACAGTTAACTCATCAAATAACGATACAACCCAAATATAATTACCATCTATATATTAATTTATTTATTTTTTTATTTTACTATATATTAGTTTCTTTTCACATGTTCAGCCAATTAAATGACTGAATCATTTAAGAACAGAAGAGGTAGAGGTGTAAAAGACACTAATCAGAGTTACCTCCTCTGAAAGTAATGAATTTCATTATACAGCCAGACCCTGTGATGAATGAAATGAAGGTGTCATTTACAGAGCGGAAAATATGTGCTTTTCAGAGGGCCCGGCATGCTGATAAGCATACTTTTCCACTCAGTGAGGAAGGCAATGGTAAACCACCTCACTCCTCGTTTTACTTAGTAAAACCTCTACAGGTTCAAACCAGCCTTCCGGCTGATGACCTAAACAACAACATATATTAATAGCGAGCAGCTTTTTTTCCAACACGATTTTAACCACCTGAACCCTTCACCGATTTTCCCCGAAGTGGGCTCAAATGAATCGTCTGTTCGAGTACATTTGCAGAAAACTATCCAAAATCAAATATTTCAATTTATGACCGTAAAATAGGAGGTAAAGGGAAGGTAAATAGGGGGCAAGTTCAACGAACTGAAGTATAGGCCTCTCTCTTTCTCTATCTATCCCTCCCACATCTCGCACAGCTATTTCAGTTTGGAGAGGGGGCAAATTCAAGGAACTAAATTATAGGCCTACCAACGCATTGGCAGTGTCATGGTCAGATCGCTTTGGCATTTCCAACGTAGTTGTTGTAAATTTGTATACAGTTCGATCTGCTATATTTTGGTTTTGTTTTTATGTGGAATTAAATAATGAGATTTTAGAAAAAATTGGAGCAGTTATGACTGCTGTAAATCCGTATGCTCAAAGCTATAAGAAACTGGGTGACATGGTAAAATATGAAGAGGCAATTGCACGAACTGAAAATCGCCTGCCACTATACAATTTTTTTATGAAGTTCCATCATGAGCCGAATGAGGACTGAAGAAGATTCAATGAACCAGTAGTACAATAAAAGAAAAAAAGTTGTTTACAGAGAAGTTCTATAAAAACAAATTACACTTTTGTGCGGGTTTTCCCGCACAGGTTCACCTAGTTATTATTATTATTATTATTATTATTATTATTGGCGAATTCACCTTGGATAGAAGACGTTAAGCACCATGACTCAATTTCGTCATTTGTTTTTCTTATTGGTCTAGTAGGCCTTCATTGTTTCCGAGAAAGCTTTTTTGCGGTTTTCAGACCACTTTGGTCTAAACTGCTTCTCTCTTGAGGGCTCTGAAACTTTCCACTTGTCTACCTTGTGACGGAATAAGTTTTTATTAAAAATTTCAGTTTGATGTATATTTGCGCTTTTTAGGTCCTTACGAATTTCGTACAGCCAAGGTGTTGAAATTTTAAGTTTTGTAATATATTCAATTATTCTTTTTGTTAGCCTATCCTCCTGCAATCTGTTAAGATGTCCAAAGAACTTCAACCGCCTTTTACGCATGTCAATTTCAATGTTTGAATAGCTCTCTGTTGTTTTGTTGGATTGCAGCCTATACCCATCTTCTGTAAGTCGAGCCCCTAGAATTTTTCTAATAATTTTTCTTTCCTCCTTTTTGATTTCTTCGATTTCGTGTTTTCTGCTAAGTACTAGTGTTTCGCTTGCGTAGAGGACCATTGGTTTAATAACTGTGTTGTAGTGCCGAATTTTAGTTTGTCTTGACATGGATTATTATTATTATTATTATTATTATTATAAAAATGTTTTTATCATGAAAATAGTTTTGTGTCGGATGGGCTGATCCAGTTGGGACAGCCATATGACAAGTTGGTAGGTGAACTGAGTAGCCTACCAGCAATATTAAGTCATATAGGACTCCTGTATTGATAATTGTTTTCCTTTTACTTGTCTGTTAGCTTGGTTGTTTTTCTTGTTGGCAGTTTTTAATATTTCTCCTCATTATCTTTCCACGCTGTACGTGTGGTATCATTGCCTATCCCTGCACGGATTAATTTATAAATTTGCTTATAGGCTTATAGACATATGTAGTTAAAAGTTTTTCTTTTGATGTCCCCTGGATTTACGTCCCGATAGGTAAGTGCAGCGTTTTCAAGGATTTCTATCTGTTGCTGCACTTCTTCAACTCAAGCAGGTCATCCTTGCTTTCCTGTTAGTTCCTTTCATGGAGGTTGGGATGGCTGTAAGGGGTGAGTGGAGGCCATCAATAAAAAAAAAATTATTATAATTATTATTGCTGAACGAGAAAAAATTAAAAGCTTGTTATCCTGAAACTATACACTATATCACAAAAGAATTAATTGAATTTTTATAAAACACTCCTTAAGACTCTCTCATTCTGCACCATAATTTTAATACAAACTATGATGCACTGAGATGACCACCAACTAATTTCTCTAATGATTCATCTTAACACTTCTTGAAGACACTTAATGAAGATTCACTGACAATACAACCAGGAATTATACAGAAACTTATATGTAACTTATGAACCTTATTATGTGTGTTATGTACAGTAACTTATAATAACACAACATAAATAATGCTGTTACTATATAATTTACAGTAATAAATATGTTAACCATTGTAGCATATATCCACTGTTTAATGAATTTCTTATTTAATTTTTCATTTAACAATTGAGAAGTACTTTCATGGCTTTACACACCTTTGTGTAATTTTAAGTGTTGCTGAAGAATGTGTTAAATTGAATGTTGCTGTAGATGTGGTAAAGCTATGAAAGTATTTTTCAATTGTTAAGTGTTCTTACTCATTCTTAGACTGTTTTTTGGTGGTTTTTAATAACTAATTTTAATTATAATAAAATAAAATAAGAAATTAAGGGTAAAAATAACCGTTGTAAATCCTTACAAATAACCGCTTAACAGATATGATGGATGACCCCAGTTACCAACAAAAAAGTACAATTGGCTTGCTTGATCAAACGACAAACGTGATTACCGACCAATTTAAAACCAATATAGTGGTACCAAGGTGATAAAAAAACTTGCAAGTGAAATAATATTACCATGAAGGCAATAGCCATGGCCGATATTGTACCGACCCAAGTACAAGACAGGGCAATTAGTAACATTGGGACTCTCCAGTCAATCTTTCCTACTGAATTTCTTTACTTTTTAATTTTCTAACATGATATTTATTTAGTAAATTAAAAACTTCAAATACACTTATCACGCAATCAATACAACCAGATATCGGGATAACACTGTTGTTGTATTGGAAAAACTGTTCTAATTCAAAAATAAATGTTTAAATTATAAAAACTCAAAAATTATTATACTTACAGGAGTAATGCAATTACTGTCAAAATGGCTGCCACTTTCTTTAGCAGGTGGTACCGGACAACCTTTTTCAACTAACTCACGCCGGATTCTTGAGACTTCTTGTACTTTTTCAACAGTTTCCTTTGACGCTCTAAATCTTCTTGATCGTTGCTGATTCATCTTAGCTCTAGGAGCCTAAATAAAAAAAAAAAAATCTGGTGTGAAACACTCACACAACTTTCTCTTGCCAATGCAAATAATTAACAATATAATCTAACATTAGTAATAAAAACATTAGAAATAAACAAAAAAACTAACTTCCTTAACCTTCCAACTACCCTCCCTCAAGTCCCTTAGCCTCATTGCCTGGTAAACACTCTCTCAATCGGACAACCCAGTCTCCCTCTCCAATGCCTTGTTTCCGGCATCCATCCCCAAACGGCCTGAGGTAATCTACTTTCTAGGCATCCTACTCATAGGTCCATATCATTTCAACCTTTTTAATTCTACTGTTTCCACAATGCTGAAATCAACTCCCGCTCTACACCTGATAACATTATTTCTAAGTTTGTCTAATCTCACGATTCCACAACTCTCGACACCAATAGTCTACCACCATTGCTTCCAGGCATTTTTCATTTATACCAAATCAGTACATGTACAATTAAAAATGATTTATAAATTTATAATATTCTTTTCATGTAGCCAGGTGATAAAAGTTATAATGGTTAACACATCATAAAATGGTAGATATGCAACATTAACAGTCGTTAATGTTCTAGGCTTTAAGTAATCAATTGAACAAATAAAAAATTTTGTTTAAAAAATTACCGAAATTCCTGCTACTGTACCGAAACTACTGTAAAAATATTAATTTATTCATCGATTTGTTATATCTGCTATATTACTTGGATTTCACCCTTTTATTAACTAATTCTACTTCTTATTGACATGTTTCGGTGGACCCACAATCAAAGTACATAAATTTAAAAAATTTAATCTAAAGTTACTAAAATCTTTAGATGTTGTATCTTTAGCCATCCGTGTAAAAAGGTAAAAATAATATTGAGAGGCTGGTTTGAACCTCTAGAGGCTTCACTACATAAAAACGAGGAGTAAGGTGGTTGACCTTGCCTTCCTCACGAGTGGAAAAGTAAGCTTATAAGCATGCCAGGCCCTCTAAAATGCACATTCTTTCCACCCTGCAAATGACACCTCCACTTCATTCATCACAGCATATGGCTGTATAATGAAATTCATAACTCTCAGAGGAGATAACTGTGACTAACGTCTTTTACACCTCTACTTCTTCTGTACTTAAATGCTTGTCAATTGGCTGACTATGTGATAAGAAAAAGAACCTCTTTTTGTAGCACTGGAACAGGCAGATCGAGTGCAAATAATTTAACACTCCACCTGTTATGAGCAATATAATAAAAAAGGTAAAAACTAAGTAATTTAGCAGCTATAACAGGTCATTGAAAAAATTTAATATTTTTACAATAGGTTTGAAAATAGGCTCCAGGATGCATTATAAAGATTTTGTTCTATAAATTTTGTAACCATTTTCTTTTTTAGTACGAGGTGTATTTTTAAAGTAAGTACCGTTTTGAAATACCGCCGCTGCAGCGACACAGTTGGTATTTGCTGCATGCATGGTGTGTACCGCTATCTATTCGCAAGCTACAGACACCATTACAGAATCATTCGTTAGTGTTTACGTTCGCTGTGAGTATTTAAAATGTCTCCTCCAATTGATTTTTTTTTTTATTAACGTCCGACTATTCTGCAATTAGTGCTAATGCAGACGGTGATGGATGAAATGATGTTTTGTAACGTATGAAAATATGCTGTACCTGAATGGGATTCGAACCCAAGACCGCATGATGAAAGGTGAGCACGTTACCAACTGCGCCAATGAGGCCGGTCCCTCCGATTGAGAATCCCGCCGACTATGAATTATGCGCTGCAATTCGTTATCTTGGTGCTAAATGCATTAAATCGACTGAAATCCATCGTCATATCAGAAAAGTTTATGGAGAAAACATGATGAGCGATGGGATGGTACAAAAATAAGTAAGAGCTTTAACACTTGAGTGCTAGGGACAAAAAACGTGGACGTTTATAGAATGCTGGCCATTTTTGTCTATAGTTGAAGTATTGTAAACATAACATTATAAGGAGTATTAAGATGGTACTAACATGGCGGCTGAAAACATCAAATCTTCTAGTTTTGAATAATGTATTATAAGTTGTTAAATTTTTTTAATAAAATAATAAAACTATCACTTTTTCATAGCACATTTTTTTAGAAAAAAAAAACAAGAATTTTCTACTGCATTTCGCATGTTTAAACAATTTATACAGACTGCCCATAACAGACAGGTGGAGTGTCATATTATTTACACTTTATCTGTTCGTTGCAGGGCTAAAATAAATAGTTCTGTTTCTTATCACATGGTCAGCTAATTAAATGACTGAACCATTTAAGAACAGAAGAGGTAGAGGTGTAAAATACACTAATCAGAGTTATCTTTTCTGAAAGTAATGAATTTCATTATACAGCCAGACCCTGTGGTGAATGAAGTGAAAGTGTCATTTGCAGAGTGGAAAATATGTGCTTTTCAGAGGGCCCGGCATGCTGATACGCGCTCTTTTCCACTCAGTGAGGAAGGCAATGGTAAACCACCTCGCTCCTCGTTTTACCTAGTAAAACCTCTACAGGTTCAAACCAGGCTTTCGGCTGATGACCTTAACAACAAACAATTTATTTGAACTATTAAACAATTTTTTTATACAAAAAAACTATTATACACTTTTATAATCCTTTATTAACAAAACTGTGTGTTATTGAATTTAAAAAAAACAAACTAAACACAAAAATTGTGAAAAACAACTCATGTGTATAACCTCACTGTTTACTGTTCCAACAGCTGTTTCGTTAAAAGTGAATAAAACATAACATACTAGCACTTTAACGGTGTACTTTTGTACTAAAATGTAAGTGAATTCAGAATAAATGATCAAATTCCGTATAAGAACGTGCTATTACATAGTATAACCGCATAAATACGAATTCCGTAAAATTACATGATCCGCAAGCTGTAAACGTATCCCTGTTCCGTAAAATTACATGCTTAGCACGTTAAGTGTTAAAAGATAACATGAATGTCCATGATGAGGAATGAAGTTGGTGACCTTCAATCATTACAGACGACTTGGTGCAGAAAGTTGATGAAAAAGTGAGAGAGAACAGACGCTTTACGATTTTGTCGTAATCTAATGAGTTTCATGTATTGTAAAAATGTGTGCTTTATGAAATTTTAACAGAATGTTTAAATTATCGAACGTTATGCTCTATTGGGTTGCAGTGGTTGTCTAATCAGGCGGCAGAATTCTACGAGGATAGTATTCAAAAGCTGGTTGTACGATACGAGAAGTGCCTTAATATTGGTGGGAATCATGTAGAAAAGTAGATTAAAATACAGGCTTTCATGTAAAAATAAAATTATTAAGAAAAGTCAGCTTGTTTTCTTATTATTTCAAAACGGTACTTACTTTAAAAACACGCCTCTTATTTACATAAATTGACTTCTGATTAATTGAATCTGATTAAATTACAATAATATTTATGAGATATCACTTACAACTCCGTCAATTGCCATGTACAACAATTTCCTTGGTCTAACAATACGGAATAGACGATCGATGCATTCAAAGATAGCAATCATCATTTCATCTTCATTTTGTGGAGCAGGTCTGAAAATAATAATTAATTAATTAATTAAAACAGCATAATTATTGTAATCCGGTTCTCACAGTCATCTGAGATCACTCCTTCAATACAAAATACACAAAGTATTATAATTTAATATATTATAGTTTTCCTCGTATATGGCCAATTTTAGATCACGTGAGGTGACTTTAAAGCTCTTTTTGGTGCACATTCTCAGCATTCGATCACTGTAGGCTTTTCTCCTTTCTTCTGTCCACCTGGTGTTCTGTGTTTGCTCTTCATGAAAGCCCTTAAAGTCCATAATTAGTTGTTTGGTTCGGTTCATTAAGTTTTCTCAGTTTATCCAATTTTCTTTCAATATCCTTTCTGATTTCTTTGAACCATTTATTGGACACCTTAGGTCTATTGCTTAGTGTCTTAAAAATTTGTTTTGTCATCAGTAATACATTCTATACAAGTTTTCGTAAAATTTTAGTCGTCTTTTTCTAATCGTTTCCATTAATCATTCATTTTCTTTGTACAGTTCTTCTCAACGTTGTAACTTATATGGTCTGTCTTTTATCTTCGAACTCATCATCTTGCAGAGGATCTTTCTCTCAAATTTCTCTCCTTTTCTTAGACCAGCCTTCCTGGTTATTCTAAGGCACTCACTCGCATACAGAAAAAAGGTTTTATCACAGAATTATAATGCCTTCTTATAGGACAAGAGAAAGTAAAAATGTTTATAAATACTTCCCAGTACAAATGAATCTGCAAAAAAATATTCAAGATAACTAACATGCTGTACATTAAAAAATGTTAATGTAAAGTTATAAGTAATTCAACTTAATAACATGTTTACTCACTTATCTTCTGGATGTGTGCAAGGGTGTATAATGCCGTTCATGTCAAGATATAAATTATCAAATTCAACTCCATTCGGATTTGGTTCAGATGAATCAACCGGTACTTGAGTGCCATCAATGTCTTTTGGCTGTATTAACAAAACAAATGAAAATAATACAAACTCATTATAATTTTCTACATTTAAAAAAAAAATTGTGCATTATTTTGGGTGAAAATTACACTCTTTAAGAGAAAATATAATTTCAAAATACATCCATCAGAAAAAAAAATATTACACCTGTATTTTTTTACAATCTATGAAACTAAACATTACTTCATTTCCTACCTTTATACGTTAATATATTCTCTCATTTTTAAACTGTTTTTAACCCTAGAATGGTAAATGTGAGTAAAGTTTACACATATGACGGAAGGATGTGATTGCAATCATTGGTTGGGTGAAGAGGACTACCCTAGCCTACATCCGGTCTGTGAGATAAGCTGTAGGAGTGAAATCTGAATGTTGACTACATTATAATATCAGCTATTCTTAAAGTCGACAGCGTAAATTTAACGTAGTTACTAATAGTAAGGTAAATTTTACGAATCATTACCAATGACTACCTATATTAACCTTTTGTGGACTATTGACGAATACATCTGCCAAAAAAATCTTTCCCACAGGATGTTTTATCGAAATATTGCATACAGTTTTGAAAGGTTATGGTCGTATAGCTGATATATCAACACATTTACAAATTAAATCAAGAAAGATTTTCACTAAGATTTTTCTAAGATGTGTAAGTCATCAAAATTGCCAAAATATCTAAATACTCAACGAAATTAGCACCGGCAGAAGCTGGGTTGACAGCACTGCATGCATGAGTTTCCTGACAGCCACGAGTTCGGTGTTCCATATCAGTTGTGCTTCTTCTGTTCATGACTAATAACATCTTTTAAATCATAATACTTCTTTATATAATCTCTGTACTTATAAATTTGTTTTCTCCTATTCAATGTAGCAATTCAACATAAATATTATTTGTTTTTAGTCAGTTCTATTTACAGGTATATTCGGCACAAGTCACGTCACTCAAAACTAAAGACAGATACGAGGGTCATTCGTAAAGTAAGGTCTGAATCGCGGTAACTAGCCACACGGCGAGCGAACATCGCAATGCGCATGCCTTGCGTACGAAACGACACCATTTGCAGTAGTATCTAAATTGTTGTTTGCTGTTTACTGTGCATCTTTAAGATGTTTAAGACAATTGATCATTCCGCCGACTGCGAAATACGGTCAGTGATTCGTTTTTGACAGCAAGGAACGTTTGTGCAGTAGATATTCATCGACAAATAAGTGAAGTGTATGACCCTAATGCAATGAGTGACAGTAAAGTGCACAAGTGGGTGAGAGCTTTCAAGGAGGGAAGGGACAATGTCCATGATGAACCGCGATCTGGCCAACCATCAGTGATCACGGAAGATTTGGTCAAAGCCATTGAAGAAAAGATTCGTGAAAATCGGCAATTCACAATTTCGTCATTAGCATTGGAATTCTCGAATGCGAGTAGAACAGTAGAAGTTTCTCAGCGGTAAGCGCTTCAACTCTGATGACAATGTGAAAGAAGCTGTTCATGACCGGTTATATTCGCAGGCGGCAGAGTTCTACGACACTGGTATTCAAAAGCTTGTAGAACGTTATGATAAATGTTTAAAAAAAAAATGGAAACTATGTAGAAAAATAGATTAAGACGTCAGGAATTAAATAAAACAAGGTTTTTGATCTAATCTGTTGTGGTTAATTTTTTAAACAAAAATGGACCTTACTTTACGAATGACCCTCGTATATCCGCACCCATTATATTATAAATATAGTAAAAGCTATCAGAAAAATGTGATAAAATCTGCGTGGGTTCTCGAGCTTTATAACAGTTTCTATCCAAGAAATTGTTTTTTACATAAACCCATAATTAAATGTGTATGTGACATGAAACTAATACTGTCCACAAAGGGTAATAGTGTGTGTAATATATTGACCTAGTGAATATCAGAGCATTTTTTTATTATTATAAGTGATAGCGTACTTAAATATTTATCTTAGGAGGCTTTGGTAATGTCTTTTCGCTACAAAGCATACAGGCTCATTTGTACACATAAACATAAATGTTTCACGTAATCACAGCTATTATTGTTCTCGGAAACAATAGAACAAAAATGTTCACGATAGCACTAAAAATATACTTAGTATTTTAGAAAACATTTCAATAGACATTGGAGAGCTACAGTTCAGCTGTTCTTAGTTTGCTCCTACTGTCAACAAACAAAAGCCAGCTACTACAGGGTGCACGCTAGAGTCTTCGACTTTACGAATGTTGTATTCCTATTAAGTTAACTATTTTTTAAATTATAAGTACTTAAAGTACTAAAAACATCAGTCATTATATGATGTAGGCCTAACAATTTCATTTTAAAAAAATACTTTTAAAAGTATTTTGTATTAAATACTTTTGAAAGTATTTTGCTGTTACTTTTTAACCGGTGTGTACACATTTTGATACAATGCGCAAGCTCAGTGACGTCATTATTTGTTTACATTAGGAGCAAACTAAGAGAGGCTGGACTATAGATGAAGATCATGTAGAACATAACATATTCAAACTGACTTTGAAGATGATATTGATCCTGATTACACAATTCATTCGATTTTGATAATGCCTCAGGTAAAGAAACTGGGAAACTGGAACAAACGAGCAACCTAATATGCTTTTCATGGTTGATGAGCTCTGCTGTTTCACACATTTAGACCAATCAGCCAGCATTGTCAGCACCAATTGCCAGCGTTGTCAGATTGTACCTGACAAACAATATGCGTGCATGCATATAGTTCACTCTCGTCTTGCATCTCTTACTGAACTCATCGATTTTAGAGCGCGTTAACATGCAATACTTTATAATATAATCAGCTGATTGTATATTTGTAACTTACAATTATTATTGAAAGACCAAAAAAATTGCCGACGAAATATTTAACAGAGCGACGAGAGCAAGTATTGGCAACATTGCTGGCAAGTCATTGGCTAGCTATAAAGTAGATAAGGGGAGAGGGGCAATGCAAACATTCAGAGCTCATCAGCCTTGAAAAATAGTATAGGCAAGTAAAACATAGTGGAAACTTTCCTCAAGAGAATAACCAAAAGATAGATATTGAACGTATAAAGAGACTTCATCCAACGAAAATATTATATCTACCAAAATCAAGACAGAAATTTTTGGAAAATAGAGTTCAGGCTACCTGGCAGTTAAAAAGCGCAGCATCTGTGGGAAAGATGCAAAAAAGAAACACTGTCCATTATGACTCCTTGGAACTGTAAATAAAGCCCCTCATGATCCATTAGATTACTTTTAACTTATTTTCTGATAAATAATTGAAAATATACTTTTTCACAATAATTAAATGATCGATCAAACTTTAAGGAACATAAAAGTGCAAATTTTTCTGATGATATCTTGCTCGAATTGCACACACTATCTGAAGTGAATATATTAGTGCAGCATTAACACTTTGAAGCCTAAGCCCGAGTATAGCTCGGGGTGAGCGTAAATCGCGGTTGGCCGAAGCCCGAGTATACCTCGGGCCACTACATTAAATTCAGTAGTAAGATTCAGACGAGGTTAAACCGGGCTTCGGTTGCACAGATTCATTCTATATATTATTTAGTTTAATTTTCTATGCTTGCAGCGAAATCTACCAAATATTTTGTGAACTATGTAGATAAACATTGAGCCGTGTTTGATGTTATGTTTTTGTTGATGTACGTGTGTACTTTGTCGTGATTTTTTCATAGTTATATGAGGTTTGTAGTTATTCTGTATTTGATATTTGTAAATAATATAGTTATTTCTACTTTGTAATAACTGTTTTCTTTCGTATTTTGACTGTAATCGTTTTCGCTCGGTAAATTGTTCAGTTGTATACGTTGTACTGTTTTGTCTTCTAGATCGCTTTGTTTGTGCGGCTATTTGACAGTAATATTTATAATTTCTTTTTCATTTTGTGTTTTTTGTGTGTTGCTGAAAAGTTTGCTCAGAAAAGAGCAAAACTGCAACTGAAAAGGCTGGATTGAAAGAAACTACCTGGTACTGCCCTGACTGTAATGTTGCATTGTGTTTAACTGTGTGTTTCCGAGTGTTTCATGCAATGACTAATTATCTGTAAAATATTTTAAATTTTAGTACTCAAACATGTTTAGTGTGTAGTTTATTTCATTGCCTTTCTGTAGAATTTATATAAACTGTTTTTTTAATAGTGTTTAGGATTGTAAAACTCTAAAATTAGGTAGTATGTAGCACGTAACAATTTCGTTCTTCATAATTTTTTGTTGTATATTTAAATAACTCTCATAAATTTAGTAAGTATAATAATAATTTCAATGTAAATTAATAGTAATAAACTTTCTGATTTTTAAACAATTTGATGTAAAAATCATTAAGATATGATGGAAATTAAATCTTTTAGAATTTTTTGAAGTTTACTCTAAAACCCCCAGGATACCGTGACATACTATGTTCTTAGAGCTCAGGCTTCAAAGTGTTAAAGAATAATCACCTGTCAACAAAGACATTGTTTGACAGCTGTTTCTATTGTGGAAATCGATTTAGAGCCACTGTGTAAGAAAAAGATTAATTTTGTTTAAAAAAAAACTTTGTGTAACCCAATATGCCTATTATTTTTTACATGATGTAAAAACCAGCATAAAAAGTCACAAGTAGGTTAGGTTTTGTAGAAAAATTATATATTTTGTTGGTAAAAGCTATTAAAGCACAATAGGCCTATACAGTTAAAATACATTATTTCTGTGACTATGACTTACGGGTTTTTAAGAGTAGTTTTGATTCTTAAATTACTCTCTTAACTGAACTTACATCTAGCAAAATACAAAACAATAATTACCTTATCCTCAAGGCAATGCACTATAACCGATGGATACTTTCTACTGAGCCATCTGAAGAATGCTGGTACTCCCATCTTAGCGGCTTACTTCCTTCTTCAAATAAAAAAAATACAAATTAAACCGTAGGTACACTTCATGCAGTTTTAAATTCCTCTTTTACTAATTATAAAAGTATTTAAATATAGTATTAGTTATATCAACATGATGTTGTTGTCAAACAAATACACGCCGATAACCTATGTGGGTAACTGAATAACATTTTAACCCAATAAGTTAAGTTATACGCCAAATTTTATGACCACATGCATTAGATATTCACCTTAACAAGATTGTTTATCGTATTTAATATTAAAATAATCACAGTAAACAACCTATTAGCTCATAAAATACTGTAACGTGTTTAACCTCAACCCAAACATCTACCTTCGGGTAAGCCATTGCCATTTGCAAATAGCTCATGCCAGTAAACTAGCGAAGTTCAGTTAAAAACAATTGAAAGCATTGTTGGTAAGATACTTAATATTTAACACTTTAAAAATTATACTATAACAAATAATTATAAAACGAATATATTTTTAAATACACAGTTTACAAATAACGTTCAATTTATTTTCTTATTTGTCAGTTGGTTGCACTGCAATGGAAAGGCGGTGGTTTTTTAAACTGCAAAATTAAATGAAAGCGCGGCAAACATTTAAAAACAAACTAAAGTTAAAAGATTTTTTTAATAATAATAAAGCATACACTAAACTTGAAGTTAGTATTTAACTTACGGTATTGCTTGTATTAGCTAGATAGACCATTTTAATAGTTGGGTCTCATAAATGTACAACTCTTTAAGAGTGATGATTAATAAAATGTTTACACTATTAAGTTCCGCTATTAAAGGTGGTATCACTGTTACAGCTTATATTTTTGTAATAATGCAAAAATAAATTTTATTTTTAGTTCATTAAAGTCACACTGACCGCTTGGCCATTAGCAACTACTGTGAGTTTTGGTTTAACGGTGGATTTTAACATGTTAAAATTTCCAGATCCAAGCCGGGAATCAAACCCGGGACCTTCTACTTTTTGAGCTAGCTCATTAGTCACTATTCCATGGAGGTGGCCAACAAAAAATTTATTTTATATCATATTATGTCAGAAATCCGGTAGATCAGATTTCTTTGAAACAGTGGTAGGAATCGCAAAGCTCTCTATTGGGTTTTATTGAAACTATCTCAATATACCTGTGTTAAAAAATAAAGTGAAAAATGATTAATAAAACGGAAAATCAGTACCGAAATTTCCTCTAAACTAGGCTCTTTAGAGAAAATGATTAATAAATAATATTACTTACGAATTACAAACATAAATAAATTTCAGAGTATTTCCAGACTGATAAAGCATAGGATAAACCATAGGGTTTTCGGAGACAACGGTTCTGGGGTTCAAATCCTAGCACTAATTATTTTTAAATGGATTCGAATAATAGATGGTAGTGACTAGTGTACTTTGATGGTTGGGGTTCAATTAACCAACCATATGCTCTCAGGAATGGTCAGATTGTGTCTGTACAAGACTACACCTCATTTACACGTCATATATATCATCACCTCATTGGGTCCTACGGGTTGCTCATTGTTCTAAATTGAACGGATTGCAATGTACACACATTGGGGATTAAAAAAAAACAAAATTGGAAAATAAATGGCTGAAAATGTTAACCTTTAACCACATAAATATTCAACTGAAGAGAAAGGTACCACTGTCATAGCTTGGTTCTTAAATATTTAATTCTCAATAACATCACTAGGAGTTCTTATGTAGCAAATACGAGGCGTGTTCAGAAAGTAGGTACCATTTTTAAAAAACACAAGTAAAACAATTTTTTTCAACACAATTTTATTTCTACATGAAAGCCCAAACCTTAAACTATTTTTCGACATAGTTTCCACCGATGTTCAAACACTTGTCGTAGCGGGTGATCAATTTGTCTATATCCTCTTTGTAGAAGGTTCCCGCCAACGAATGTAGCCACGACTCCATGGCAGTTTTCACTTTATTGTCTGTTTCAAAGCGTTGGCGCCTAGCTCGCGCTTCATGTGCTGGAAAAAGTGGTAGTCAGACGGTGCCAAGTCCGGGCTGTAGGGCGGGTGATCGAACTGCTCGCAACGAAATTGTCGAACCAATGTTTGAGTGTCACCAGCGGTATGGGGCCGAGCATTGTCATGTAGCAACACAATTCCGTTACTGAGCATTCCTCTCCGTTTGTTTTGAATTGCCCGCCTTAGTTTTCTTACGGTTTTGCAATACCTTGCTGCATTAATGGTTTCACCTCTTGGGAGAAAATCAATCAGCAAAACACCTTTCCGATCCCAAAAGACAGTGCACATGATTTTTTTGTGCAGACATTGTCGTCTTGAATTTTTGTTTCTTCGGGGATTGTATGTGTCACAACTCCTGACTGCTGTTTAGATTCCGATATGACATGATGGACCCAAGTTTCATCACCTGTCACAATTTTGTTTAAAAAATCCTCACCATCATCACTATATCGTGTGAGAAAAGTCAAAGCACTTCCGAGTCTCTTGGTTTCGTGCACGTCAGTGGCGGGAACCTTCTACGAAGAGGGTATAGACAAATCGATCACCCGCTACGACTAGTGTTTGAATGTCGGTGGAAACTATGTTGAAAAATAGTTAAAGGTTTGGGCTTTCATGTAAAAATAAAATTGTGTTGAAAAAAAATTGTTTTACTTGTTTTTTAAAAACGGTGCTTACTTTCTGAACACGCCTCGTAATATGATAAACATTTTATTGATTTCTATGTATAAATTTAAATGGTGATTATTACTATTATGAATTCTTTTGAATAACGTGATCTGCGTAAAAAATAAAATTGCCCTGTTTATAGATTAAAGTTAGATCCATTATTGAGTTTAAAATGAGTTCTGATGTAGAACTCTTTGACTAAGTTGATGAAATCTTTGGGAAGTTAGTTTGTGTACCTAGAAGTTTGTTAGTTTGTTTGAGTTATATATATTTGAATTATTTTTATGTTTTTATTGATCAAATTTCTTCACATATAATTCTACTAGAACTTACGGTTACTGAAATGTGATCATTCTGTCACTGAATAGTGACAATTTTGGTGGCTTTATGAAACATTAATAAAATTATGAGCACATTGAGATTTAACTTATGCTTAAAAACAATATTCCAAAAGCAGATGCATAGACTTTAACAAATTTTTATTTTAACTTTTTGGTATTACTCATTTAAATTCAAAAGTTTAAAAACTTTTTGGTTTTTTTAGTTTATTTAAAGTTGCATCAACAGCTTGATTATTAGCAACTACAGTGGGTTTTGACTTGTGAAAATTTCCAGACTTTGGCCAGGGATTGGACCTCCACGTGATAGGCTAGCATGCCGGTCACTACACAACAGAGGCAGCCTCTGATCCAAAACTTTTAATTCTCAGAATTTGTGAAAAAATTTGCACTCTAATTTTCGTTGCTTTGTCAATATAATACACCCCATTGTTGTTTAGGTCATCAGCCGAAAGGCTGGTTTGAACCTGTAGAGGTTTTACTTAGTAAATCGAAGAGTGAGGTGGTTTACCATTGCCTTCCTCACTGAGTGGAAAAGTGCGCTTATCAGCATGCCGGGCCCTCTGATAAGGACATATTTTCCACTCTGCAAATGACACCTTCACTTCATTCACCACAGGGTCTGGCTGTATAATGAAATCCATTACTTTCAGAGGAGATAACTCTGATTAGTGTCTTTTACACCTCTACCTCTTCTGTTCTTAAATGATTCAGTCATATAATTGGCTGACCATGTGATAAGAAACAGAACTATTTATTTTAGCCCTGGAACAAACAGATTGAGTGTAAATAATCTGACACTCCACCTGTCCGTTATGGGCGGTACAATACACCCCACTTTCTTTGAAAACTGAATATAAATACACGGTATTCATTCGTCGTTTAGTGTTAATTACTTGCGTTTCAATTAAACAGCAAAGTTAGAGTTAAGTCATAAATTTCCTACTGCTATATAAACAGTACATACATGAGATTACAGTTGATCACAATTTGTAGGCGCTTCATAAAAAATAATTTAAAATTCCAGTATTTCTTTTAAAGGTGACAGAAATTAAAATAACACTAATTTATTATCAGCTAGCTACAAGTTAAATAAACTGTCATAACCCAGTTTTATAAGGAAATTTTTAACTTCTTAGTCCTATACTTCTGCCCATAACAGACAGGTGGAGTGTCAAATTATTTACACTCAATCTGTTAGTTGCAGGGCTAAAATAAATAGTTCTGTTTCTTGTCACATGGTCAGCCAATTAAATGACTGAATCATTTAAGAACAGAAGAGGTAGAGGTGTAAAAGACACCAATCAGAGTTATCTCCTCTGAAAGTAATGAATTTCATTATACAGCCAGACCCTGTGGTGAATGAAGTGAAGGTGTCATTTGCAGAGTGGAAAATATGTGCTTTTCAGAGGGCCCGGCATGCTGATAAGTGTACTTTTCCATTCAGTGAGGAAGGCAATTGTAAACCACCTCACCTCATTTTACTTAATGAAACCTCTACAGGTTCAAACCAGCCTTTCGGCTGATGACCTAAACAACAACAAGTCCTATACTACAAGTAGCTTAATTTTTGGACTCCCATTAGTTCAAAAAAATCTTTTATTAACCTTGTAGACGTTAAATTTCACCTAAGTATTTGGAAATTGCAGATGTTTATTTTGTTATTATTATTGATACTTAAATTTATTTGTATACATAAAATGTATTTGTTTACATAAAACCCACATTAAGATTAAGACTTTCGGGAATTTCCATTCTGCTGAGTCCAAGACTAGAATCTGGACAGAGGAGGAGAGACAGGTGGTGAGTAGGAGGATGAGGGAGTACCACGCAAGGAGGCGACAGCTCCCAAAACAGCTTAAGGGAAAATGAATTTAATTACATAACTAGTGCGCTCTTAAAAGGGCTATACAAAAAAAAAACCCACATATTACACATTGTAAAAAAGGTATGCAATAAT
This sequence comes from Catonia carolina, assembly GCA_035578175.1. Classification (NCBI taxonomy): domain Eukaryota; kingdom Metazoa; phylum Arthropoda; class Insecta; order Hemiptera; family Achilidae; genus Catonia; species Catonia carolina. Next base: position 20,843,362 of record JAQMRL010000003.1, on the reverse strand, counting down.
TACAAATGAAAATCTGTGGCAGTTCACAACTTTCAAATCTGAATAAATTAAAGCACTAGACATTTTATTATTAAATGATAAACTCTTTTATTTGTGTAGTATTTATAAAAATTTAAACACTAAGACTTTTTGGTAAGTAAAATAATAGTATAATAGTACTGTCAGCAGTAATTTGTTAAGGGAATATGAACTGTAATACAAATAATTTCAATATAATTATTGTTAGAGATCATAACGCAGCTGTAAATTCTATCAATTTGTTATTCAAAACTAATCCACCGTTGTAGGGGCAGTCTACTAAATACCATAACCCCAATTTTATTGTAAATAACTCAATCACGTTCACAGTTTGTGATGTGTACAGTTGTGAATAAATTAACTAAGTTAAAAAAATTTTTATTTTTTTCTGAATTTTTTTTCTTCATTCCAAAATACTTCTGGAAGGAGAACATAATAATGAAACCAACGTTAAGAATTTGATTGTAAACAATTATTTAGTTCAGTGAACCATTGTTGTCAGAACTAAACAGATCAAATTTAATTTATAATAAAAAAAAATACCACTGACCAGGTTGTTAATCCATCTCTGTGGTATACCCAGGCCATGTCGACCCAAGTAATTAGGTCTTCACACGCGTCTTCTTCCTTCTGCTTCTGTGTGTATCTACACAACTTCTATTCACAGTTGTACTTATTCTTCTTCTTCAGGTGCCTTCTCCATTACGAAGGTTGGCTACCATCATGGTCAGTCGTACCTTGTCCACTGCTGCTCTGAAAAGGTCTGTACTTATTAAGACTTGGGAAATAAGATCTAGATCTAGTAAGCATTGTTGATTTTATTTAACCAACATAATTATGTCTATCACATGTGAATGAAATATATATTTTTAGTACAACTAAAGAAGACTTCTAATTTTCAACTAACTTATTAAAGATAACCCGTGTAAAATTTCTCTTTATTGTTGAATTACGTTTAACATTTTTCTTTCCTCAGTACTAATGAAGATTTGAAGATTGACACCTAGATTTCTGAAGATCGGCATGAGGACAATGCTTTTCTTCCTTACATATACATAATTTTAAAAGCTTTAATTAAAAAAAGTAGTTCTATTTCTTATCTCATGTTCAGCCAATATTATATGACTGAAGCATTTAAGAACAGATGTAGAGATGTAAAAGACACTAGTCAGAGTTATCTCCTCTGATACTAACGAATTCTCCTCTGATACTAACGAATTTCATTATTCAGGCAGGCCCTGTGGTGGTGAATGAAGTGAAGTTATCATTTGAAGGGTGGAAAGTAGATGCTTTTCAGAGAGCCTGGGACGCTGACAAGGATAATTTTCCAGTCAGTGAGAAAGGCATGGTAAAACAATTCACTCCTAGTTTTACTTAGTCTTACTTACCTCTAGAGGTTCAAACCAACCTTTCGCCCGATGAACTAAACAACATGGTATTAATGTACAATGTAATGTGTATTAATATAAACATTAGATCTTGAAAACTTCTGAATCTTAATAAAACTCAGTGGTGGATTATGTTCTCAAATATGTACGTCATATGCAACTATAACACGGTTTTTGTCTTTGATATTTTTGTCACCCCCATAACAGGCAGGTGGGGTGTCAAATTATTTGCACTCGATCTGCTAATTCCAGGGCTACAAAAATAATTCTGTTTCTTATCACATGGTCAGCCAATTATATGACTGAAGTATTTAAGAAAAAAAGATGTAGAGGTGCAAAAGACACTAGTCAAGCATTATCTCTTCTGAGAGTAATTAATTTAATCACTACAAAGCCACACCCAGTAGCGAATGTAATGAAGATGTCATTTTAAGAGTGGAAAGTAGATGCTTTCAGTGGGCCTTGTATGTTGATCATACTTTTCCACTCAGTGAGGAAGGCAGGGCAAACCACTTCACTCCTCGTTTTACTTAATAAAACCTCTAGAGGTTCAAACCAGCCTTTTGGCTGATGACCTGAACAACAACAACAACAGCAATACAATGTTTTTCATTTTGAAGAAGCTGTAAGAGGTGTAAGTCGTAGGAAAGCTAGTGGGAGTGATGGATTTAAATCTGAAAAGTTCAAATATCTATTGCAAGTTCTCAAGGAAAGGGGTTTTGAATTTCCTGAAACTGCTGGAAATGGAAGAAAAACAATCAGGTGGTGGTTATCTGTCCTATTTAAAAAAAAAGTAGATTTCAACGTTCAAACCACAGAGGAATAAACATATTGAGCGTAGCATTTAAGATAGTAACATATCAGTTGAGGCAATCATACTTGAAGGACAATCAGGTAAGTTCCTCAGATAATGTTTTTACCATAAAAATAGATCATTTAGAAAAACAGAGAATGAAGATAATGTCACATTTACTATTTCTGGATCACAATATTATAGGCTTTACATATTATGCATACGAAGATTGTGTTTGACATTTTATTAAAAAATAGGTATCCCAATCATTTTCTGTTAAATGTATAAGTTAGGAAGTATATGTGATGCAGGAAGGTGGAAGGTATATTAGAGGTTTTAAACAGTGATTTAAACTTTTTGCTGACAGCTAAGTTGTCAGCAAAAAGTAAAGTGAATACAAGTTTGAGATGGCCAATGAAACGCTGGAAAGATAAATTCCAAGGAAGGACGATGTAATAGGCTGCAGCCTTATATTTTTGAGGAAGAAAAATTATTATAAATAACCACTATAGACAATTTTGTTCTAGTTTTTCAAGTTCAATTTTGTCTAGTTACAAAACTAGATTCATCCAAAACTTTCAAATTTTATATTTTTACATTTTCTAACAGCTTACAACCTTTTACATGCACTGTAAAATGTGCATGTTTCAAAACCATCTACATCCTTAATACAAACATGCATAAAGTTGCTGGTTAGTTTCAAAACCAGATACATCCATTCTCTAGTATTGACCTCTAAAAACATAATGTTTGTCACATAGCTTGAACATTATAGTTTGAGGTTATGTTGTAATATGAGCAGGTAGTTGCAAGCTGTATTTTAGTGGACATTTTTTCTTTATTTGTATAATTAGTGTTGTCATTTTTCTTAAAAATTATTGTAGTGATTTATTTTAATAATATTACGAAATGGAGTGTTATCCTGAAAAAGTTAGTAGTAAAAATCACAGAAAATGTACTATGAAAATTTTTTTCATAATTTTTTATTACTATTGTACCTAATTTTTGTAAATTTTATTCTTAAAACACCAAAATTTGTGATTATGTTACAAATATATAGGCCTACTATTATAGGCCTATATACTATACTATACTATATATAGGCCTACTATTTAGGTTTTTAGTTTATTTCAAAACCAGATACATCCACGTAAAAGTATGTGAAATGTCTCTTAAACTACAGTCATTAGAAAATTAAAAGTCAGTATGTAAAATCTTAAGGCATCCTTATAGAGGATGGAATGGATGAGATCTTGAGAAAGGATTACTTCATGAAAATTAATAAGAACAAAACGAAGGTGTTGTGCAGCAGCAAGTGTGGTTTAGAAGAGATGGGAAATTTAAAAGTAGGCAACGAAAACATACAGGAAGTTGGGGAATTCTGCTATCTAAGGAGTAAAATAACAAAGGATGGTAGAAGCATAAGTGATATAAAGAGTAGAGTTGCTCAAGCTAGAAAAGCCTTTAAAATGAAAAACAGCTTACGGACTACAAACATTGATTTACAGATTAGGAAAAATTTCTTAAAACATTATGTTTGGAGTGTAGCATTATACGGAAGCGAAACGTGGGTGATAGGGGCTGTAGAAAAGAAGAGGATAGAAGCTTTTGAAATGTGGTGTTATAGGAAAATGTTAAAGATTAGGTGGGTGGACAAAATAAGTAATTTACAGGTTCTTAGGCGAGTGGATGAAAAAAAGAAGTATATGGAAGCATCTTACCAAAAGAAGGGATAGGCTAGTGGGGCATATCCTAAGACATCCAGGTATTGGGCTATTAATAATGGAGGGTAATATTGAGGGAGTAAATTGTAGAGGGAGGCAAAGATTAGAATATATAAAGCAAATTACAAAAGATGTAGGGTGTTACAGGTATGTAGATATGAAACGACTTGCGCAAGGTAGAACAGGTTGGAGAACTGCATCAAACCAGTCAAGAGACTGATAACAAAAAAAATGTAAAATCTTCTACCCTAATGGTATTTCTCGAGTAAGACACAATGTTGTATCATTTCATGTTTTCAAGAGAAACGTTGTTCAGGTCTCCTGAAAAATTTACATTTTTGGATCTATTTGCTTTTGTAACTATACAATTCATATAACACAACACTAATTAAAATAAAATTACTATAATTAAACACAATAAAAAAAACTAACACATGACACAAATTTATGTTTATGCACTTCATTAATTAATACGTTGTTATCCATAACTTAACTACACAACAGGAAAACCATTATTTCAGAAGTGAACTATTCACCTACAGGAGTGGGTGGATTGAATTGTTTTGTTTCACTTGCTCCTTGCACAAAGTTTGTTTGTACAAGCGCTTGTGATAAAGTGTGATTTATAACTACCATTGTTACTGTTAATGTATTTAAAAAAACCTCTCATAAATGTGCACACACTACTCTCTCCTACAAACTTTATTTGTAACTGCAGCCTAAGGGTTAAGATTCGATACTTCACACTGTTTGATAATGTTTCAGAGAGAGAACAATCAAATACAATCCAGAGATTAAATAATTAATAGAAATCAAACCAATAAATTATATAACAAAACATTTATTTCCTTACACCTAAATATTAACATTTATTTTATTGTACAATATTTAAAAATATTTTTTTAAATACATCTGACTCAAGATACAAAGTAAAATACAATAAGATTACAAGTAAATACTATTTAAAAGCTTTTATTATCTTACAATAAGTCTCACGCGTCATAAAAACAAATAAAAAAGTTAGTTAATATACACATGACAGTGTTTCTCAACCACTAACTGGTTTACATTCAAACCTCTGCATAGCACAGAGAAATTGTTATCAAAAATACCTTACACCTTATCTTTATTTTATACATGAGTAGAAAACAAACTAGTTTTATTCCAGCCAAAATACTAAAAATGATTTATTTCTTTACAACTTTTTAAGGAATCCAACAAGGTGTCATAACCCATAGGTTGAGAACCACTGTATTGTGGTAACCATAACCAGAATGAAATTTAGTATACAACTCTTTTTTTACATATTTATAAGTATATTTAAGTACCGATTAGGCTTGTTTAAAAGATAAATATTAACTAAAGCAGCACTTTGGAAGTGATTTTATGTAATTAAATAATTTTATGTACTTTTACCTATTTAACCCCTTACCGGTTTCCGATGTATTATTACATTGCTCTGAAAATAACCAGAAATAATATTGAAAGGAGCTTTATTTTGCTTTGGCTTATAACACTGTTAACTATTTAGTTTTTCTATCTTCCATTCATAATTTCATACATTAGTAATAATTGTCAAAGTAGTCTACAAATACTATCACGGGAGTGAAATTGACGTACGTGTTTGGTTGTTTCTCATAATATTTTTGTATACAATACATAAGCTTAACCGAAATATAGAGGGCGGACCCGATTTAAAATACACAAAATTCTGTATAACTTCCAGTCATACTTTTAAGGTATAAAAAAAAATAGTGAAAATGATTAAGACAGTAATTGTTACGATTGTTTATTAGCGTATAAATGAAAATTCAGAAATTTCAATAAAAAAAACTGTAATATTATAAAGTAATTAATATTTACTGTATCTTTTATAAATTATTTAGTATTTTTACAAAAGTGTGAAATTTTTGACAAAATTGGTTTTTTGAGGCAACATCATGCCATTATTTTATTAGAAATCTTGGACATGATAACGAGTAAATGAATACCCAAAATAGTGAAACTTTATATTAATATTTTGATTTTTATACATACATAACAAAAACAAAACATTAATAAGGATTCTGCTGTTACGATGCTAACTAGTAACTGAAATAATTATAAACTTTATATTCGTAATTTAATTCTTTGGACATTATGCCTTACTTTAATCATGCTAAATATTCAAATGTTGTACTGTGCGTATATAATGTTGAAATCAATTTATCACCAAATTAAAAAACAAGTTTTCCAGGTCGGTTTCGGTTAAGACAAGTTACGGTTAAGTGGGTTTTGGATAATCGGGGTTTTACGTATTTGACACATGTATATACTATATATGTATATAATGTTTGGTAAATCATATTACTAATTTAATAATAAATAACACCAATGAATTGACGATTTGAAGAATTGAAGATTCATTAGATATTGGAGTTTTAGGTTTAAAGTTTCTTAAATGTAATACAATTTTTTAAAATTCTTAATAACTTTTTACCACTACTAATTGATCTATATTCAATCATAACAAATTATATAAGTAAGTATAGTGTTTGGTAAAAAGAGTCAAAAAAATCAAAATTTGAAGGAGACATTATCGATTTAAACAGTATTTTAATTCAACTTTATAATTATTAAAAAGATAAAACTTTTTCATAAAAATTAGAATAAAGTAAAAAGTAAAACTGTTGTTTGAAAAAAAAACCGAATCAATTAACCGTGTCAACTTTAATTTTTTTACTTTAATTATCTTTTTACCAAAATACTGAAAGTCAAAAATACTGGATTATAAGGACATCAAATTTTGTAAAAACATGAAACCGATAAGGGGTTAAATTCTAAAAAAAATATATATATAAATTCAAATTAATTTTTCTCTTTTTTGATCACGTTTTAAGTTGTTCAGTACTAAACACAAAACAAAAAATTAACAATAGAGAAACGTAATTGCTCTACATTCATAAAACTGCAACAATTCATTGGTTTTTTACAAAAGTAACTTACGGAGCCAAAACATTAACAAATTTTATGAATTTGAAAAATATAAAGATGAAACTTTTGGGCTATACAGTATATGCCTTTTTTGAAAACCAACTCAAGTGAAACTGAGTGAAAACACTCAAAATTTACAAATTTATTAAATTGAAAAAAATCATAACTCCAGGTAAAATTAAAACCCCCTATTAAGGTATTAGAAATTATGATTTCCATTATGCAAAGAGATTTTAAATAAACTTAACTTGAAATTTGACAACTCATTTACGATTCTTCAAATGAAACCGTAATTTTTTCGGAAAACTGACGCAACCCAGGACATATCAATGTAGATAAACATTCTAGTGCCAGTTCCTGCAGAAGATCTCAGTTTTGAAGCTTATGGTTTAATCATAAGAAACACAAATGAGTTTTTAAATTTCAAATGAAGTTTTATAATGTAATGATACTGAACATTCATTTAACATATTGTAAAAGGAACTATTGTTTATAACTCAAAATTTATTAGGCTCTAATCCTGTAGTTTTGTTTGAAGCAAAGAAATTTAAAGGATAACAAAAAAACAAAATACCAAATAAAAAATAATTAAAACTGAATGGAGTGTAGTAAAATAGAAACTCAGAAGTCCCTGAACTAAACATCTGAAATCAGAGAAAACTGCATGAAAATTTATTTTTTCATTTAATATACTTTCTAGGGATATGTCGATTGTCGATACTTAAAAAAATAATCGGTATCTGAGAATCGATGGCAACAAGTTGATTCTTCGATACCAATTCTCTAGTTTTCAAATTGCGACAAAAATGGCTTCAGATAAAAGACATTAAATACAAATACAGTTGGGTAATTTCGGCTACAGGGAGTAAAAAAAAAACTTTTCCATTTGACAAAATATATATATATATATAGGCCTATATATACATATTGTAATACGAGGGCAGTCCAGAAAGTCTGTCACGTTTTGATATAAAAAAAAAACTAAGTACAAGAAAAAAATTTTATATACATTTGAAAGTGCAACTAAAATCCTATTTTTCTACATAATCACCAAAAAAATTAAGACACTTATCATAGCGGTGAACTAATTTTGAAATACCGGTGTCATAAAAGTCTACCGCCTGTGATTTTAACCAGATAGTTACACCCTCCTGCAGCTCTGCATCGTCGTCAAAGCGCTGCGTCGCAAGCCATGTCTTCATTGTCGGGAACAAGTGATAATCGCTGGGCGCAAGGTCCGGACTGTATGGCGGATGTGGGAAAACCTCCCATTTGAAAGCATCCAGGACTTCTCGTGTTCGATTTGCCGTGTGTGGTCGGGCGTTGTCATGCAAAAAGAGAATTTTTCCAGTCAACTTTCCTCTGCGCTTATTTTGGATCGCTCTTCTTAACTTTTCAAGTGTTTCACAATACCTCGCAGAGGTTATTGTTGTGCCGCGTTCCAAGAAATCGATAAGAAAAACTCCTTTCCTGTACCGACCGTACTTCACAACTGGCAGGATTTTGAATTGCGGCACACATTTTAAATTGTTGTTGAAAAACAACTAAGAGCGACACAGACCTCTCGCTAGCATGGCTGGATAGCCACTGAACGGAGAAACGCCGCGGCACCAAAATGGTCGCGATAGCTCCGCCCCTAGCGGCTACAACGCAAAACGTGACAGACTTTCTGGACTGCTTTCGTATATACATATTGTTGTCATATTAAATAACTAATTCGACACATCTTAATCATATTCTGGAGTCCAAACGCTCGTTTTGATATAGAAAAATAAATATATAATAGATATATCTGAAAAAGGAACGAGAATAAATTAATCACTAATCAAACTACGGAAAAAGTCGATCATGATTTGATACAACCAGTTCATGAAATTGGGAGTAAATTGTATTACATACTGCTTGTGTGGGTTTTCATCATTTTTTTCAATTTTCTTTTTGTAACATAAAACTATGAACTAAGAGTGAATGTGTCGAAGCGTAATCAATTTTAGAGCAGTTTCGATTGATCGATCAGCGTTGTTGTATCGTAGTTAAAGTAGAACTTCGAATAGGGTTACAAGAACGAGGTTATTGAAGAGGTAAACTCGTCTTTCATTGTGGATCCATGATGTTTCATTGCATGTATCGTGAAAGGTACAGTATAAAAACATAAATTTTTTTTATATTTTATTTTTATACTTGTGATTTTTTGTATCGGAATCGATAAATATTGGTATTGATACATTATTAACACTTTCAAATATAAATATTTATGGATAAAATATTGAAGAACAAATAGAAGTGCAGGTAATACGATTCTACATCAAACAAGTCATAATACCGTGTAAGTAACATACAGTTTTTTAAGAAGTATTGTATTATGATCATAGCTACACATTCAAGTACAATTAATGAACTTGATTAAGTGTCAAGTATCTGTGCTTCACTAAGCAATGTCACATGAACATCGATTTTATGTTTGTAAAAATTATTCACCCTCACCTACGTCATTAATAATTCAATTGCACGAAGAAATACGTAAGAGTTTAAAAATTCCAATAATACTACTATCTTTATAATTAATATCATATAAATATTATTGACACTCTCTTGAGTGTTCAACATAATTCAGTTTCATTGTTTTAGACATCCTTTGCATCCTTTACAGGTTGTATCGACCATCCAAGAATTAATCTATCAAAACCACATGAGAAGAAATTGCATGGCATCACAGCGTTGTTATCATCTGCCCAAGCAACTGAACAAACCATTCTTTGATGTCCCTGAAAAAACAATATCAATAATATAGTATACTGTTCGCCAATTACGGTGGCATGTAGGGAGGGTAGCAAAACAGAGAGAGAATGTGTTGCGTCCGCTGTTCCCCTCAACTCATTTCAATCAGTGCACGGTGTTCATGCATAACAGTGACAATACGCGGTACGGTAGGGCACTCTGCCGGCCAGTTCGTTCACTACACTCTAAAAAGCTCATTTTTCATCGAAATATTCTGAAATATTACTTTCGCTTCCTAATGAATCTTATTTTTTACAATATAAATGTTATTATTATACTCTGATATTTAGATAAGATACGCTCGTACAAAGTTAGACGTTTGAATCTCATCGCATTTTTTGCGTACATGTAGGCTAATATAACTTCTTTTCCAGGACGACATATGAGTTTAATTATTTCGTGAAAATATAAAATTTTATCTTTAATTTGATATATGTTGGGCAGAAACAGAAATAATAAACTAGCTTGCAAAAATCACTTTTTGAAGGGAAGTTAAAGATAGATCATCGTGTCTGGTGTCTCCTTCCTGTTAGAATTCCAAGAAGCTGAATCATATTTTATAGTTGTGAACTTTATACCAAACATACGTCAATTTTTTAGAAATCAACTACACATGCGCAATATCAGTTGTATGAAATTTTAACAAAAAGAACAGCACAGTAAATATAAAAGAAAGAAGGTATTGACGTCCCTCTCTTTTGGGCCTGTCAAAACGATCATAGGTACATAATTTAGAAAATAATTTATTGCCTATTACCCCAAATTGAATCGTAGACATTTTTCCTCATATTTTGTGCGCGCACAACTAATTTCGATGGTGTGCGGCTTTTGACAGCAACACAGATGTCAAAACGATAACCGCACGAACAGAACCCAACAAGTCGTGAGTACTACTTTAGAGGCAGCCTGTATCAGGCTACGATGATGTGGTGGGGGAGCTACTTACTGCGCATGTGCGGCCCACACGCCACCGTAGTTGGTTATAGTTATACCAATTCTTTTTTTTAAATTAGGAAAAAATCATGTATTAAAAATAATCCAAAAGTTTTGTGCAGTAACAAGAGTGGTATAGAAGAGATGGGAAATTTAAAAGTAGGCAACGAAAACAAAAAGGAAATTCACAGTTCAGGAATTCTGCTATCTAGGGAGTACAATGACAAAGGATGATAAAAGCAGGATTGCTCAAGCTAGAAGGGACTTTGAAATGAAAAACATCTTACTGACTACAAACATTGATTTACAGATAGGGAACATTTCTTAAAACACTATGTTAGGAGTGTAGCATTACACGAGAGTGAAACATGGGTGATAGGGGCTGTAGAAAGGAAGAGGATAAAAACTTCTGAAATGTGATGTTATAGGAAAATGTTAAAGATAAGGTGGGTGGACAAAATAAGTAATTTAGAGTTTCTTAGACGAGTGGATGAAAGAAGTATATGGAAACATCTTACTAGAAGAAGTAACAGGGCTAGGGGCATATCTTAAGACATCCACAGGTATCTATCAATAATGGAGGGTAATATTGAGGGAGTGAATTGCAGGGGCCGAGGTAAAGGTTAGAAATTAAAAAAGATGTAGGGTGTTACAGGTATGTAAATATGAAATTACTTGTGCAAGACAGAACAGCTTGGAGAACTGTATCAAACCAATAGACTGATGACAAAAAAAATTTCCAAAGAAATTTACACTTTTCTATCTTTAGGAATGATTTGTGAATCTGTAAATATCAATAAATAAAAATATGAAATTCATAGATCCAAAATATTGAACTTAAAACAATTCTGTTGTCCGAATGATTCCTAGTTTTACAATTAAATATGAGGGTGGTTCGGGAAAAAACCTCAGTTTGGCTGTAAATAAAAGCAACTTCATAGAAAAAATATTACATTATATACCTCTTAAAATTACAGCTTTTAACTATTTTCCAACTTAAGTCACTATTAAAATTTAAACAAATGTCATAGCGTCTCACTGATTTAAAATTCCTTCTTCATAAAATTCAGCTGCCTGGGCAGCCAATCTTTCCCAAAATTTTGAAATTGTCATCATCTAAGTGCTGCGACGCACACCTATTCTTTTTTTGTGATTCATCATCATTCGTGTTCTGCTTCACAGCAGGTCTCTACACTCAGTCCTCCATCTCTCCCTATCTCGCACCAACCTCTTCATCTCCTCGTACCTTCTTCCTTGTTCCACATCATCAAGCGTCTTATAACTTTTGCGCCCTCTTGCCTTCCTTCCATTAACTGGTCCTTCCAGCACAACAGCAATCAGACACTCTTTTCTCAACCAGTGACCCAGCCACCTGTGTTCCTCTATCTCACTGCCTCCAGCAGCTCTGACTTCTTCTCCATTCTCCAAAGCACCTCCTCATTACTAACTCTTTTCATCCAGGTAATCTTCTCCATCCTTCTCCAAATCCACATTTCCAGGGCCTTCAACCCCCTCTCATTGTCCCTCCTAGAGGTCCACGTCTCCGTTCTGAACGTGGCCACACTCCAAACTGTAACGTCTTGTTTTAGTACGTTACCTGTCTTGAATTTCTCGTTTCATATTCTGGCGCCGTATTTCTGATTGTACAAATTATTTCGGTCTATTCACCGTAAGCTGACGCTATCTGTCGTTTTTCCATTGTACTATTCTAGCCTGGGTCAAATTTCTTTCTGTAATTAAATTATGTATTTCTTTTCCTGGTTACACTTGTAATCTTGTTCGTTTACTGAATGGAACAGTAGTATTCTAAAACATTGAAATGTTATTGCCGATTTTAAAATTTCATTCTTTTGGTTAAAGAATGTCTTCTTTCGTTTTATTGTTGCGGGATTTTTATTGCTTATTTATAAATATGATCCGTTTAATAGTATCTGCTGTTTTTTTTTTAATTTCATTATGTATGCGTAATTATTTAACAGTCTTTTCCGGGTTGTGTTTTGCAAATTGTTCATGGAAATTTTTCTTTATTTCGTCGCCCAAAATATAATTTTGGTTTCTACTCTGGGACATGTTCTATTCTAGGACATTACCGACTACGGTTTCTATTTCTGGGATATTTCCAATTCTGAAACTTTGGATGGTAGAAGATTTGGATTTTAGTGCTATTCACCTTACTTTGCTACGCCTTGGTTCCCGAGTTTGGCTCTCCTTAGTTCGATTCCCGGGTCCGGAATGTTGTCAGCTAGCCATGCTGTTCGTTCCTGCTGATGCTGCTGGATTTATTTACTGATTTATTTCTGCCGTTAACCATCGACAAAGTTCAGGAAGGTTTGGTCTCTACAAACCGGTATGTTTTGTTAATTATTTTAATTTTCATTTTGGGAAAATCAACTATTACTGTTTGACCGTGTCTGCGCTTGTCAGGAATTTATTCCAGTACTAAGCTTGTCCGGATCGGAAAATACTGACGAACGAACTTGCTTATAATTTAACTTGAAATATTTAAAATCTTAAATACTTTTATAATGTTTCCTCCTTTTATCATAAATTTCGCTCAACTATAATCTTGGTGTTTAAAATTTCAAAAATTTAAAAAAAAAAATATTGTTTTTCCTATTTTTCTTTAAATTTTGTAAAAAGCTGCCATGGTACGCGATAATTATAAATAAAATTTAAAATACTATGCTATTTACAGTTAATGATCTGATCTTACTGAAAGTTGAATCTTCAATTTAAATTTTTCAGGATGGTTTATTTTTTTAATAAAATAACAAAATTATTTTGTAATTTTGGTTAAGTTACCTATTGTAAAGGAAACTTAGAATGATAATACTTTGAATCTTTAATAATTTACCGAATATTGTAATTTAAATTTGTTTTTGGTACATTCTTTAATTTTTACTGAAACTATTCATTCATGTAATTTATTTTACCTTTTAAAGAATGTGCGTACTGTTATTTTCTGGATTTATTTTCTAAATTTTGATATATTACTGTTTAATTATTTTTTTTCTAATTTTGTGTTTTTGGGCAATTATAATCATATGCAACAACTATTTGTTTTTTTTTAATGGCTTCCTTTTTGTTAACCCCGGGCCAACCTATCAGTGTGGATAGAGGGGAAGGGACAAAACATAACAATTCGCCAATCTCTTCTGCAATTCCAAATCAAGCCCACTGCACAAAAACTTGGCGCCAAATTGGGACTATTAGGAGGATGATCAAAACTGTTCCATTTGAATTGCTTCAAAAGCTCTTGAATTTTCGGGCACTGTGATGCAATAACACAATACTGGATGTTAGTACTGTATACCACGATTTACGTAAGGCGGCTTTACATAAGCCACCCAAGTTTCGTCACCAGTCACAATTCTCTTCAAGAAACCTTCTCCTTCTTCCGAAATCCTTCCTACCAAATTATTTTTCCAAATACTTTCTTCATTAAATTCGGCAGCTGAATTTACTGAAGAGTTTTGAAGAAGAATGGTTCAAGTTCAGTGTTCAGAAAAAATTTCAATTCCCAAACTCTAATAATTTCTCCCTAGTCCAATCAAGTAGAATGATTTTTTCTAAAACAGTCATAACACCGAGATATAGCCTGAAGAAAGACAAACCTTGTGAAGACAAATACAACACAGGGAATGTTTTTATTTTAATCAAAGCCGAAATGACGTAAAACATGTTGATGTCACAACAGACTAGATGACCTATGCCATGACAACAAGAAAAAAGCTTGCAGTATATTAAAAACAAAAAAAAAACAGCAAATGAGTTATTATTTTTTAATCACATCAACTTGTGTGATAAATACTGACATCATTTTAAAAAATCTAAAAATGTAACTTTCTTCAAAAAAAATATATTATATTTTTACATAACAAAACTTTACACTTGAATTACTTCATACTAAGCATATAACAAAAAGGAAACAATCATTTTACCTGTCGACTTGTACGAGGCAGTCGAGCAATTCTTTGTCCACTTAGATTAAGATCAAATAACCGAACTTGCCTATTATCATGAGGAATTGCTATAATGCCCGACATAGAAACAGCAAGTCTATTTACACCCGAGTCACCTCGAATGGTTGCCAAAGGTGATCTCATATTTTTCAGATCCCATACCTGTTAACAATAAAAAACAAAAATAAATAAAATTTCCTTTCAGGTTACAACAAATTAACATAATATAAGAAATTATTTTATTAAACATCCTATTTAGGATTATCAATAGCCATATTATTTAAAATTGAAATATATATTTCTAACCACCAGAATAACATAACAGAGTAAACACTTACCAATGTTTAGAGTGTTTTCATGTATTTTGTACAAGTTTTCAGTAAATTATAATTTAAAATTTTTTTCACATCAAAATTTAAAACTTCCTACTCCTACCATGGCAGCTAAGGAATACTTGCTTATTATATCTAAAACAGTCTTGCCAACTTAATCAGTTGGTTGTCATATTCAACTTGTGTGTTCATTAATTTTTACCTATTACCATACTTATATATACTTACTGAATTCGTTGATCGACCAACTAAGGATCACGTTAAGCACTATGCATCTTGGTTTCTTCTTCTCAGGATGTCATTCCTCTTAACTGCCCAAAAAGCCTTCATTCGTTCGGAATGCTCCTTTCTTCTCTCATCCGTCCACCTCCCACCAGTACCCTCTCCTCTTGCAGATTGCACAGTCAGACTTATCCTTTTGTCATTTGTCTTCTGCCTAAATTTGTCTCTATCGTAAATGTCCTCTTCTTCAACTCGAAGTTTTTTTAGATCCTCTTTAGTATTGATAAACCACTTCAAAGTAGTCTTAGTATTATCAAAGTTATTCAAAATTTTCTTTGTCAGTCTGTCATTGCTCATCCTCTTTAAGTGCCCGTAAAATCGTGTTCTCCTTCTTCTGAAAGTCTCTGACATCCTAAACACAACAAATGTAATAGAACATAAAACTGTAGCTGGCCTGCTGAAGTAGTGGACAGGGCAAATAATTTCTATGCCAGTGGTCCTGAGTTTGATTCCTGGTCAGATCTGGCATTTTTTCCTCACTTATTTCCATTTATCATCCTTCACAATCTATATGCATTTGCATTAATATACAAAAAAATAAAATAAGTAAAACCGATGCATACCTTTACAGTTCTGTCATCAGAACCTGAAACTACCTTATCTTCTCTTTTTGTGAAAACTGCACATGTTACTGTTCTGTAAGTAAACAAAAATATTTTAATCAGTCATTCAGTACGTTAGTTTATGAAAATTAAAAACAAGTTGCTCTGTGTTAGAGAATTTTTAATTTTTCAGTTATTTAAAGCATGGTCATATTTTTATCTCTCTGTATAAAACTTTGCTTACTATGCAACCCAAAAGGTAATCTATGCCAAGTGAATTCTAACATGCCACTTCAGTTTCGTTTTCATTTTTTAAGAAAGAAAGTGCCGGCCGCATTGGCGTAGTTGGTAATGTGCTCGCCTCTCATCATGCAGTCTTGGGTTCGAATCCCATTCAGGCACGGCATATTTTCATATGTTACAAAAAATCATTTCATCCTTCACCATCTGCATTAGCAGTAATTGCAGAACAGTCAGATGTTAAACAAAAAAAAAAAGAATTAATTCAAGAAAATAAATTGAAAACTTAATAAAATAAGTATTAACAATGTCAAACTTTATCGCGTATATTTCAATATAGATAGAAGGAAAGAGACCTTCTGGCCGAAGAAGACTTTCTTAGCTTGATAATTCGAGAAAAATTTGGTATGGGAAGAGCTCCGCAGAGTTGTTCTGTATAGCGCCATTACAGTTAGATTAGCCATGATGATTGCCAACATCCGGAATAGATAGGCACGCTAAGAAGATCTTTTAAAAGGGATACAATAATGTACAATACAAGTTCAATAACTCTTGTAACACATTTTTTTACATAAAATAATACATTTATGATATGAAAAAAAAATACTGACTCTGTATGGCCTTGAAAGACAGACACTGATTGAATTGGTTCTCTGAAATCCCATAAACGAAACGTGGTATCACGTGAAGAAGTAACTACAAGTCGTTGTGATGGATGAGCTGATGTGTGCGTTAACTCTTGATCATGTCCTAGAAATATAAAGCATGTAATACATAACACGTACATTGAAAACAGCCTATGCTGAACTCAAGGCCAGCAACTGAAAAGTTTGTTCTTAAGATTTATTTGTTGTCAAGACAAAACATCCAACATGTGACCACAAATTAAAGGCGTTTAAACTGGAAAGAGCTAAATTTTTTAGTTTTTCTTAATGCTAAGAAATTCTACTTTCAAAATTTAATATGTATTACTCCTCTTTTGTAAGATAATAATTTAAAAGAAAACCAAGCTACTTTTTTGCTGATTCTGTGAATAATTTATAGTGTAGTGCATTATACACATTTCTTGTGATGTAACTACATTCTACATTTTATAAGAGTATAACAGCTGATTTATAATTTTGTAAATAAGTACCTAGCAAATGTATTTTAATAATTATATTGTACACTAGCGGTACCCAGCGCATGTTGCTACACCCAAGAACAGAAAACATGTTTTTATGGAAAATATGAAATTTATTTTATCTAAGGCTAGTTAACATAGTGGTTAGCGCAAGTGGTTTCTACGCCAGAGTACTGGGTTCGATTCCCGATCAGGTCTCACATTTTTTCATCACTCATTTTCATTACCATCATTATCACCTGGCGGGAATAACTGATCGAGTGACAACTGATCAGTTATCGACCGCTGAGAGTAGAAAATTATTAAATTACTAACATTGCTATAAAAAAATAGAGGTTGGTGGTAGAAGGGTGAAAATTTAGGAGTGTATGTATTTTTTAATGCCACATAAAAAAATAAATAAAAATTTTGTCCAAAAAATAAAAAATTTTTTTTTGGGGTGGACCACCCTCATCACTTAGGGGTATTAAAAATAGATAAAAACCTATTCTCAAAGCTCCCAAGTATGCATATAAAATTTCATCAAAATCGGTTCAGCCGTTTCGGAGGAGTATGGCAACTAACACTGCTACAAGAATTTTATACATTAGATATTTTACTTTTCAAAATTTTCAATTCTTCTAAAAAAAATTATCCAAATTAAATTTATTAAGTTATTTATAGATTTTTAACAGCTGATTTTCGGAGACGAAGGTTCCTGGTTCAAATCCTAGTAAAGGTAGTTACTTTTATACGGATTTGAATGCTAGACAGTGGTTACCGGTGTACTTTGATGGTTGGGGTTCAATTAACCATACTCTCTCAGGAATGGTCGGCCTGAGTCTGTACAAGACTACACCTCATTTACACGTCATACATATCATCCTCATCTCATTGGGTCATGGGGTTGCTTATTGTTCTGAATTGAACAGATTGCAACGTACACAATATATTAGGAATTTAAAAAAAAAAATTTATAGTTTTGTAACTTCGACTAAATTTAAACAAATAGATATTCATGTACATAATATTTAAAATCAACAAAACTAATAATAATATTTTAACAATGCCTGACATATTGGGTCCATGTCGTACCAGCAAACAGAAAAGTTCATCTACAACCATGTATTAGCACAATAAATAACTTTTGACTAAACTTTGTTCTGAAATTTTTATGTATCATCCATCTAGAAACAAATGTTGCAATGGGTGCTACAATTCCAGTTTGCTCGGAATTAAAAGATTTTGGGATATGAACATACGCAAAAATATGAGGGCAAGTTGCAAAGCTTTATGAGAATAATGTATGTAGCTTAGTTTTTTACTACAGAGCAATGAAATTGTTGTTTTGATGCATTTAAAGGGGAAATTTAAGTAAAAAAAACACTCCCACAACGGTTTACCAGAGAACTCTTAATGGTGACTGATTACAAAACTTTTTACCAACTCTCAGAGTATAGCTTAGTTTAGATGACGCCAGTTGGGAGGCAAGTCAAGTGAGCAAGTCACTTGCTCCAAGTTACTTGCTCAGTGTGAACATTTACTTGTATGATTTTCGTTGGCCCGTCAAGTTGCCGTGCAACTTGTCAGGCAAGGCAAGTGAATTAGCCGGTGTTCTATTTTCGGGGCAGCTTGCCTTCCCCCACCACAACAAGCAAGTGACTTGCCTTTATACGTGCTCTGTCTAAACACCCACTTGGTCAGTGTATTGCGTAATCTAGTGCAAGTAGCTGGTGTTGTCAGTATTTCCTCGTGATATTTACTGTGTTTCTGTTGTATTTGGTTGTTTTCATCAAATACGTCAGGCGGCATTCTCAATAAAGCCTGTACTCTCCTGGATCTTCCAATCAAAGTTCTCTTAAAAGCATGGCCGATCCCCCATGGGTACTTCTTCTACCTATCCATTTTCGTACCCATGGATTTTTCTTAGTAATCCTTTCTAGATAATCTTCAATTTCCTCCGAAAGATGAATAAATAACATCCTCGAAATATGTTTTATAACTTTCTTACAATATGTTTTTTCCCCATCGCACACACTACTTGGCGCTTCACTTGCAAGTAAAACGACAACGTAGTATGAACACTACTTGGTTTGGTACTTGCCAGTCTCTACTTGGTGAATGTAACTTGCTCACTTGACTTGCCTCCCAACTGGCGTCGTCTAAACTAAGCTTATGGGTGAGATGGGTAGGAAAAGCACATAAAGAAAGTAAGGGGAACTAACCTGGACACACTTTGATGGCACTTGTATGCAACACTATACACTGTACACTGGTGGAATAGTGATTGAAAATAGTTTACTTCTACAAAATATAAAAATGGAAATACTTCCCTTATTACACATGAAAATGTCAAATAGAAATACTTATCTGCTTTTAAATGTTTCATAACTTGCAGTTACACTGTATTTTTTGATATAATGACTAATAATGGAGATATTCTAGTTTTTTTACCCTTCTCTGTACACATTACGAGTATATGAAAAAAGGTCTCCTTACTGTAAACCTTTGTAAACATCAATTTCAGATACGAGGCTATTATTAATAGTAAAGTAATCTTTATTATTAGAGTTAGTTTAAGCTTTAGATTTGATAAATAATTTAACATAGTAATTTAATTGTTTGCCCATAACAGGTAGGCGGAGTGTCAAATTAATTTACACTAAATCTGTTAGTTGCCGGGCTAAAATATATAGTTCTGTTTCTTATCACATGGTCAGCCAATTTAATGACTGAATCATTTTTAGAACAGAAGAGGTAGAGGTGTAAAAGACACTAATCAGAGTTATCTCCTCTGAAAGTAATGAATTTCATTATACAGCCAGACCCTGTGGTGAATGAAGTGAAGGTGTCATTTGCTGAGTGGAAAAAGTCCTTATCAGAGGACCCGGCATGTTGATAAGCATACTTTTCCATTCAGTGAGGAAGGCAATAGTAAACCACCTCACTCCTCGTTTTACTTAGTAAAACCTCTACAGGTTCAAACCAGCCTTTCGGCTGATGACCTAAACAACAATGTAATTGTAATTTGTCAGTAGTCTAAGAATTATAAGTTATTAATTATAAGGATAATGTTATTAATATAAGTTACATGTGATGGGGAAACTATTAATAAAGTCCAAGATTATGTTTATTTGGGATAAAATACACACCTTGAACGGGGAGGTGTTAAAGAAGAGGCAAAGCGAAGAGTGAAATTGGGATGGGCAGCTTTTGCAAAATTGAGAGGAGTACTGAATAGTAAAATAAGCAGAGAAAACAAAGCTAGGATCTTCAATCAGTGTATCACTCCAGTAATGATATATGGTTCAGAAACGTGGCCGCTAACAAAAGAGATTGTATACCAAATGCAAAAAACGCAGAGAGCTATGGAAAGATCTATTCTGGGAGTCAGGCTGAGAGATAGAAAGAGGAATGAATGGATAAGATCCCAGACTGGCCTGGAGGATGTTGGCAGGGCAATGGCTAGAGGCAAATGGAGATGGGCGGGACGCGTGGCGAGAATGGAACCAGAGAGATGGGCAAGGAGGATCCTTGATTGGCGACCATATGATGGAAGAAGATCAAGGGGAAGGCCGGAGAGAAGATGGAAGGACGACATAAAGAGAACCGCTGGTGAGAGCTGGCGGAGGACGGCGCAGGACAGAGAAGAGTGGAGGAGTCATGAAGAGGCCTACATAGCTAATATTTTAGCTTTGTAAAAAGGGCTAAGAAAAAAAAATTATAATTTATAATTTTGTAACTAAATAATTATTACAACTTTAAAAGTTTGTTTATTCATTATTGTACCCATATCTTGAAAAAAACTAAGCTTGTATGTCACCATATAAATGTAGATGAATAAATTTTGATAACAAACAACACGACTACAAAAAAAGGACACAATGGAAAAACATACCTGAAAGTGAATGTAATAATTCACCCGTTTCGACATCATACAGACTTGCAGTGCGATCCCAAGAAGCAGTGACAGCTTGTTCACCACCCGGTAACCAATCAGCAGCAATTACAACACCTGTATGTCCAGTTAATTCACAAAGTGGTGTGCGCAATGTCGGAGCTCTATCTTGATCATCTCCTTCACCTTCTATACCCTCTACTTCCTCCTCCGAAGAGCTACCTTTCTAAAAAGTTAAAGAAACATAGAGATGTACAGTCAATTGGTAAAGTAGTACAAAAAAAAAACATTGTTCATAATGATATGCCATAATAATCATGAGGATCTTAAGGACGAGATTTGGGAAGACAGGATGATGGAGAATGTTGATCTATGGCCCAATTCAGAATTTACTTGACATTAGAAAACATCTGCTCCAAGTATTTCAAACGAGCTGCCCATCCCGGCTTCACCCAGGTACAATTTTGTTTTATTTCAATAATTTTTACATTAGTGTTATAAAGAAACCAAAAATACGATTATCTGATTTGGGAAAATCATATATATACACATCTCACCATCGTTGTGACGTCTTTTCGGATTCCCAACTCTGTGGTGTCCACCTGAAGCAGCTATATATATTAAATTATGAAAACAGATATAGGAGTGCAGCCTGGCTTCCATTTCAAATTTTGCCAAGTATTCACGTATAACATGAATTATAAGAATGAGAAAAATTAGTTTTATTTTACCAGCATTATAAACTCCGTCCAAACTGAGTGGTTGCTGCGTCCGGCGTATATTTTGTACAAATGAACATCACTGTTGCGTCAAATTTGTATATTTGTTGAATCAAAGACGTACTACAGTCTGACAGTGTTGCCAATACCGCTGGCTTATTGTGCCTTTTCAACTTCAGTATGGCTAATTACTATAAGTACTATTTATGTTATAAAGTGAGTATTAGCACTAGTTATAAATCAACATTATATTCTTTGTCCGGTCATTATTTATTGTTAAATGTACTAAAATACTGAATATTTTCTTTAAAATAATGTCTTCTGGTATAGAGTTTCACTGTGTTCACCAGAATTAGTTTACTTTATGTTTTAAACTATTCTAAGAAAAGATCAACGAACATAATTGTGTTTAAGTAAGGCTGCTATGCAACGCAGTAACAGCGTTGGTTATGAGCCATGTACAACTATTGAGAATAACTAAACTAACTTGAATGTGAATAACATCACCAATAACAGAAATAATTCAGATAAATACGGTTCCAATAACACGAAATGGAGACAAATATTACACAAACCTAAAACTAACGATTTTCTCTTAGTAAATGCTAAAAAAGTACACCCAAACGATTCAAAGCTAAAAAATTCAATTTTGTATGAAAACAAAATTCCTGTTAGCAATATACAGAGTGATTCAGAGCTATACGGCAATCTCTCCATAGCTCATTCTATAGTTAAAAATAAAGAAATAAGTTCATACAAACATAGGCCTGAAAACGCTTCATTAGCAAGTTATACAGGGTCAAAGATTTTGCCGAGAATTCAGTACCCTCGGTGAAATGAGACCATACAGATATTTTTAAGGCTGTAATAGAGACAAATTAATAGTTTCTTACGTATTTTCACCTGATAAATTGAATAAATTAGGTCCCAGTACCTTCAGCAGTTTTAAAGATATCTCACATAAAATACCAGAATTGGGACTAAAAACACATTTTTGTCTTTAACGTGAAACTACTTTTGTGATTGGTAAATTAAGATGTACTTTTTTATTAATTAGATTTGTAGAAAATATAATTCTGAAAAGATTCATGTAAATTACTTAAGAAAAAATTAAATACTAGATATTAAAATTTAAGTTTATTTGAAAACAAAACAAACTTAATTGTGAAAAACATTTTTCACTGCATGAAATACTAATTTTGTCCGTAGGTTGGAAATAACAGCTGATTGTTATTTAATACTACAGATTTACATAAAATTATGAATTTTAGTTTAAAAACAACGTAAAAACTAGTAATTAGTTCCCTGGAAAAGATTCTCACAGTGGCGCATGTTTTGTTCAATACTTAATTTTCTCTCGACGACATTCTTTTCTAGCGCGTCTCTTAACGATAGGAGTATTAATACTTTCAGCCGCTTATATTATGAGATTCCTTTACCCTTCTTGTGTGATATTTTGTTTTGAATAAACAATTGACTTCATCCAATCCCATAAAAAGAAGTCTGATGGCGTAAGGTTGGGAGACTGTGGTGGCCATTTTAAGCCAAAATTGTGTATTGATCAAAACAGGGGCCACTTTGAGCACCTTTTATGGGTAACTAATAACTAGTTGATGAAAATGAACAAATCAGCTCTTATTTGCAAACTATGGACAAAATTAGTTAGTATTTCATGCAGTTAAATTTTTTCACAATTAGGTTTGTTTTGTTTTTAAATAAAGTTAGATTTAAATATCTAACATTCAACTTTTTCTTAAGTAATTTACATGAATCTTTTCAGAATTAATTTTTCTACAAATCTAATTAAGAAAAAATACACCTTAATTTACTAAGGTAACTAACTATGGACTTTACGGGCTTCCAGGAACAACAAAAACAGAACACCAGGTGGACAGAAGAAAGCAGAAAACCCTACAGTGAGTGAATGCTGAGAATATGGGTTGCAAAAAGAGCTTCCAGAAACGTATAGTCACCTAACGTTCTAAAATTTAACGTTTAAAGTCTAAAATTTAGACCTGTACTAGAGAAAAAAAACACTTGCAGTTCTTTTAAAAGTGTAAATTTTAATTAAATATAAATAACAATAAGGTTTAAAAATAATTAATGTAGTTTCTAAGGTAACTAAAATTATTTCATTTAAATTTTGTATCTTGATAGGTGAAGAACATAAAATGTTATTGCAATATTTTGTAATTTTATGAAATTTTGCAATAATATTTCACAATTTATTAACAAAATTTGTCTGACATTTAATTCTTAAACATAATCTTGTTTTGAGGGTGATATCATTCTCTAGCCTGGTTTTAGGGTTCAACGCTGTACATATAGAAGTAGGTTGGAGGGTTATCTATATGTATAGGGATTGGATTGGTTAAACCTAGTCCAGCAATAGATTTTCATCCGGCCATCAACCATCAACCTGCCATCCAATGCCAAGAAAATTTAGAACAAGAAGATGGACTACAAAAATTGCAAGCATCAATTCAACACTGCAATATTTCCAGGAGGACAAAATTAGACAGAAGAACTGAACGACAAGCAAAAAGAAAGAAGAGGAATTAAAATATGGAGTTGGAAATGGCATTGGTGAGAAAAGTGCGAGGTCATGAGAGAAGAGGGATGGAAATATGGTACTAGGGTTGACAATTCGATCCAGTGGTCTTATTCCAGGAGGGGAATGATGTTACCTTCTAGCAAGATTCTAACAAAAACAATTAGCGTTTTTTTTATAAATTAGATAAGAAATTGAAACAAAGGAAAAATACTTACTTACTCTTACTTAC
Organism: Catonia carolina; assembly: GCA_035578175.1. Classification (NCBI taxonomy): domain Eukaryota; kingdom Metazoa; phylum Arthropoda; class Insecta; order Hemiptera; family Achilidae; genus Catonia; species Catonia carolina. The sequence continues at coordinate 20,818,895 of JAQMRL010000003.1, read as the reverse complement.
TCCCATGGCCATCTACATCGGAGTTGATATTTAGCCGCACCAACAAAAAGCCTCCATGTCGCTCGATCTTCAGCATCTCTCTCCGTAGCTCCAAGTCTCTCCATGTCGGTCTTAACCTGCCTCCACCATCTTTGTCTAGGTCTTCCCCGGGGGCGCCTTCCTGTGGAGTTGGGATCTAATATTTTCTTCAGGTTGGACTCTTCTCCTCTTCTTAGCACGTGCCCAGCCCATCGCATTCTCCTACATTTTATTTCGCTTACAATGTCTGGGTTACTGTAGAGGTCCCTAATTTCCTTGTTGTGTTTTCTTCTCCATTCTCCTTGTTCATATGTGGGCCCATATACCTTGCGCAGGACTTTATTTTCAAACACTATCAGCTTTTTTTCTTCCTTCCTGGTCATTCTCCACGTTTCAGAGCCATATAATAGATCTGGACATATGATTGTTTTATATAGTCTAATCTTTGTTTTGTGGGACAGGGACTTTGAAGATAGTAATTTGTTGCAGGCATACATACATTTGTTTGCTGAGTTTACCCTGTTTTGTATCTCCACAATATCAGAATTTTTATTTGAGATGGTTACTCCAAGGTATTTGAATTCATGGACTTGTTCAAATTCATGCTCATTTATTTTTAGACTGCCCAGCCTTCCCCCTTGGTTCCTTGTAAAGTGTATAAATTTGGTTTTGGAATCATTTGTAACTAAACCAATTTTCTCTGTTTCTTCCATTAACAGTTTGGTAAGGGTTTTCATGTCCGCCAAGGTTTCTGCAATAATTGCCACATCATCTGCAAAAGCCAGCACATTAATCTTTGGTCCGACCTCTACACCTACATCTTGATGAGCTACTTTTTGGAGCGCCTCTTCTATGGCCATATTGAATAAAATTGGAGAGAGTCCATCTCCCTGTCTGACTCCTGATTTGACCAAGAAGGGTTCACAGTAGTGACCATCTATTTTAACAGAGCATCTTGACCCTGTCACACTCATTTTTGACAAGTTAATGAGTTTTTTGGGATACCAAATTTCTCTAGTTGTGTCCATAGTCTATCTCTATTAATACTATCATACGCCTTTCGGAAGTCTATTAAGACTGCATAAAATTCTTTGTTGTATTCCCAATATTCAGCTATTATTTCTTTCAGGATGAACACATGGTTTGTTGTTGACCTGCCTTTTACAAAACCAGCTTGGTGTTCTTCAATTATCTCACCAGCATAACATTCTAAGCGGTTAAGGATAATTCTGGAGATGACTTTGTAGGGCACACTAAGAAGCGAGATACCTCTGTAATTACCACATTCTTCTTTTTCGCCTTTTTTAAGTAAGGGCACTATAACAGCTTCTTGCCATTCAGATGGTATTTCATCTTTCTCCCAAATTTCCAGTATCAGTTCCCACAGTTTTTCTATAACAACTTCTCCCCCCTTCTTCAGCAGAGCCGCCGTTATCTCATCTCTTCCAGGTGCCTTGTTGTTTCTCAGTGATTTAACAGCTTGTTCTACTTCCTCCCTGGTTGGGGGTTCTACATGTGGCTGAACGTTGTAGTGAAATGATTCATTTTCTTGTCTTGCCCCATTCTGGTCCTCTACATTTAATAATTCGTGAAAGTATTCTCTCCATCTTTCTAGTACTTTTTGGCTTTCAATTAGTAAGGCTCCTTCTTTATTCTTCACACCATAGGGGTGTGGGGTGAAACCTTTTTTGAGGAACCTCACTTTTCTGTAAAAGTCTCTTGCGTTGTTTGCTGTGTTTTCCTCTTCAGCTTTGTCCAGTAGGCCAGTAATATGGAGTCGTTTTTTCTTTCTTAGTAGCTTATTAGTTTCTGTATTGGACTTCCTGTACAGTTCCCGGTCTTCTATACTGTTGCTATTTATCCAGACTTTTTTTAAACTACTCCTTTCTTCTACCATTTGCTGGCATTCTTGGTCAAACCATGGCTTTTTGTTTCTCTTTTTCCTTTTCCCACATACTTCCTCTGCGGTGTCTAGGATAGAATCTCTAAGTTTATTCCACTTGTTGTCAATGCTCTCCCTTTCTTCACTTTCCTCCAGGATAGTGAACCTATTTTCAAGCTTCAGAGCAAATTCCTCTGCTATTTGGTTGACCTCAAGTCTTTCAATGTCTATTCGTCTTTCTGGTCGTTCTGACTTCCTTTTCTGTACTGCTATTCTTTGGTTTACTTTGACTAGTATCATTGTGTGGTCGCTTCCGCATTCGGCCCCTCTGATGCTTCTCACAGCTGTTACACTGCTCTTATGTCGTTGGTCTGTGAGTACGTGATCAATCTGGTTTTTAGTAGCACCATCCGGTGATGTCCATGTATATTTGTGAATATCTTTCCTTGGAAACATTGTGCTTGAAATTTTCAATTCATTTGAAAGTGCAAAACTTGCTAGGCGAGATCCATTATCATTTGAATGGCTGTGTAGGCTTTCTTTTCCAATAGCTGGCATCCACCTTTGTTCTTTCCCTACCTTTGCATTTGCATCTCCCAGTAAGATTTTTAAGTCGAAACTTGGTAACCTGTGCACCATTTCTTCAAGGAGTTCATAGAATTGGTCCTTCTCTTCATCATCTGACTCTTCTGTAGGTGCATAGAAACTGACTAGTGATATATTGCCGAATCTCCCTCTTAGCCTAATATTGCACAATCTCTCACCAAATGCTTCGAACTGGATCACAGCTTCTGCTATTGCTTTATTAACTGCAAAGCCCACACCACCATAAAAACGATTATCATCACAACCACTGTAGTAGATCCTGTATCTTTCTGTCTCAACCCTGCCTGCAAGAGGCCAATACGTTTCTTGGAGTGCCACAACGTCCATATTATACTTTTCAAGTTCCTTTGCTAATATATCACAAGTTCCGGGAGTTACTAAAGTCCTGACATTCCATGTTCCTAATCTTAGTTGTTTAGAGCGTATCCGTTTTGTTATCCTTATGTCCTGTCCGATTTCCGAGGCTGTTTGTTGGTGATTCGTAACTTGTGTTTTTTCCAAGGTGGGTTGTTGGCCCAACGCTAAACCCCCAACCTGGAGGACCAGGTAATTTTTCCGGGTACTCTTCCCTAGCCTTTGGTAACCCAATACCTCCCTGCAAGGCAGCAGTAAATTTTTCTGTAGGGGTTTTGTTCCCTTAGCCTTTGAAGTCCATCTGCAAGGCAGCAGTTTGGTGCTGGTTTTGGTCCACCCCGGGTATTCGATTTCCCCGGTACCACCTATATCTAGGAGGCATCCCCTTATCCGCCACCTGGGGAGGCGCCCGATAGGAGACCAGCAACTCCCACGGGAAAGGAAAAATAAGCATATTTAAATATATATAACATCAACGTATTTTACAATCATTGTCTATTTGTACATCTTTTCAGAATTATATTTTCTACAAATCTAATTAATAAAAAATATACCTTAATTTACCATTTACAAAAGAAATTTCACATTAGGGAAAAATGTGTTATTTTAGCCCCAATTCTAGTACTTTACAAGAGATCTTTAAAACTGAAGAAGGTACATTACTGCAACCAAATTTATTCAATTTATCAGGTGAAAATACATAAGAGACCATCAGATTTGTCTCTTTTATTACAGCCTTAAAAAAGTCTGTATGGTCTCATTTCACCGAAGGTACTGAATTCTCGTAAAAATCTTTGACCATGTATGACTTGCTAACGAAGCGTTTTCGGGCCTATGTTTGTATGAAAATTTTTCTTATTTTTAGCTATTGAATAAGCTACCTAGAGATTTCCGTGTAGTTCTGAATCACCCAGTATATTTCGTACTTTCTAATAATATTATTCTAACAGCAACTCAGACAGCGATAAAAGTTAGTTGAACAATCAACAGCCCAGCCGATTTTCTTAAAGTCAAAAGTAAATTACCGCTTTGCAATATTTTAAAACAGTTAGTCAAAGACAATTTTAAGTGTTCTTCGATAACTCAAGGTGTCACTATTCACTTTTTTAAATTCTATTAGTGACAATTACAGAAAATATGTTAAATATTTACGGGCAAATAATACTGACTTTCATGCTACCAGATTTCTGAAGATAAACTATTCCGCATAGTCATTGGTAGGTTGCATTAGTCGATGGATCACAGCCTGATAATTTCAGAACTGAAGAAGAGAGCAGTGGCGTAAGAAAAATTTTTGTTCGGGTGGTTATTGGTTTTGACATAGTGTACAAATATACCTCTACTTTCTCGAAGTGCTTAAAAAATTAAGAGCTTTTGTTTTTACAAAGGAAATTTCAACTTAAAATTTCCCCCTAGTGTAGGAGAAAATTTAAGACAACGTGAGGTCACCTCAGACGTATCAGGCAGCTCTTTTTGCAGCCCATGTTCTCAGCATTTGCTCACTGTAGGGTTTTCTCCTTTCTTCTGTCCACCCGGTGTTTTTTCTCTTCATCGAAGTCCTAAAAATCCATATTTAGTTGTCTTTTGTTCGCTTAATTAAGTTTCTCTGTTTATTACAATTTTCTCAATATCCTTTCTGACTTCTTTAAACCATTCATACGACACCTTAAGTCTATTGTTTAGTGTCTTAAAAATTTATTTTACAAACCGGTTGTTATCTATTCTATACAGGTAGAAATTGTCCAAAATATTGTACCCTTCTTTTTTTAATCGGTTCCATAATTTGTTCATTTTCCTTGTACAGTTCTTCTCGACCTCATAACCTATATTGTTCGTCTACGATCTGCGAGCCTATATCTTGCGGAGGATCTTTCTCTCGAATTTCTCTGTATCTCTTAGACCAGCATTCCTGATCATTCTAAGGCAACCCCTCGCGTACAAACACTGGTTTTATCACAGTACTATAAGTCTAATCTTGGCGTGTCTTGAGAGTGTTTTTTACTTATACTAGTGGTGAGTTCCTGGAAGTGCACCGGTCATCTTTCATCGTGTTTTTGAACGCTTCATTTTCACTGGTCTTTGGTTCTAGTGACACTTTTTCGTACGTAAATTGATATTTCTAAAAGAAAATATTTTTTTAATTTTCAATTTTTATTCTGGTCTTAAATGAAAACGGAAAAATTTGGTTCAAACGTGGTTCCAATAACAAATTATTTATAAATAAATGGTAATTTTTTGAAATTTTTAGGAATAAAACTGAATGAAATAAAATAGTTTTTATTAGGCGTAAAATGACAGTCCGCGTGATCATTAAAATCACAGTTCTCGTCGGGTTAATTCCTAACTTACCTGTAATTCTAGATTTACAGCAGCTTGCCATATATGTGCCCGCTGGTCACCACTAGCAGTTAAAACTAGATCTCGAGATGGATGAAAGCGTATTGAATTAACAGATCCTACATGTCCTAAGTACCGTAGTAAGCATCTCCCACTTTCCGCACTCCAGATACAAGCAGTATGATCTGAAAATAAACATTCATTAAACATTCATTAACCCACTGATTACGTTGATGTTACGTAACAGAATTACTATGGTAAATTAATAACAACAATTTTTAATTTGAATAAATGGAAATAATAATGAATAATTGAATAATGGAATAATTTTTGGCCTTTTATCCAAAAACCCAGAACTGTGTCATACTCTATACTTCACGCTGAAGTGACAATGAAACGTAATTCTCAGAACACAAGCACCCCCACACCGCAATAGGCGATGTCAATAGCCGATAATTATGTTTAGTAGAATGACTACAGAAGTACTCAGCAAACCTTTTTTAATTAGTTAATTTAATTTAAGATCACATAGAAATCAATACATATTCATTTTTTGTTTAAATTTATAATTTATAGTTCCAAAATTTCAACACATCCAGTAATCTGGTATTTTCAGTAATCCGGCACCCTCTCGGTCCCGAACAGGCCGGACTACTGAGATTCTACTGTATTTGTCATTTGTGATAAATTATCATTATTTTTGATTTGTGAAAATCAAGTGAAAAATGATCAAATCACAAATTTTTCCCCGAAGTAGATGTAAGTTCAATTTTTTTTCTAAAATTTTTTGCATTACATTTCGTTTTGTATTTAATTTTTTATTTTATTATATTACTTTTATTCTACCAATATATAGTAAATCTGCCCATAACAGACAGGTGGAGTGTCAAATATTTATACTCAATCTGTTTGTTGCAGGGCTAAAACAAATAGTTCTGTTTCTTATCACATGGTCAGCCAATTGAATGACTGAATCATTTAAGAACAGAAGAGGTAGAGGTGTAAAAGACACTAATCAGAGTTATCTCCTCTGAAAGTAATAAATTTCATTATACAGCCAGATCCTGTGGTGAATGAAATGAATGTGTCATTTGCAGAGTGGAAAATATGTGCTTTTCAGAGGGCCCAGCATGCTGATAAGCGTACTTTTCCATTCAGTGAGGAAGGCAATAGTAAACCACCTCACTCCTCGTTTTACTTAGTAAAACCTCTACAGGTTCAAACCAGCCTTTCGGCTGACAACCTAAACAACATGTAATAAATAATCATGAATATGTCATTTTATTTGCTAATAAACAAATAATACTTAATGACTAAAATTCCTTTTTGTAAAACTAGACATTTGAGAAACTCTTCACTCTCTTAGTTCATATTCAGTTTGTGAGACTTTACTGTACCTTGGTAAAAGAAGAAAACATTTTCACTTACCGGTAGCTGCCGTACCAATAAGGGGTTGCCCAGCCCTAGCGACGGCAACTTCCCATATTCCATCTCGATGGCCTGAGAATTCTCTAACAAGAACACAGCTGACAGTTGGTCCCTTAAAACTAGAGACAATTTTACTTGTTTGCGCCTTCAGTTTGTGAGCTGTTTTTAGTTTCTGTGATGAACCTGTTACTGTAACAAACATAATACAATGTTACTACAAGAGTGTATATACAAAATTTAAAAAGAATAATGAACAAACATGAAAATTTGGTATCAACATAACAAAAATTATAATTAAAAAATTCTGGTCCGTTTATACATAAGAATCTTAAATACATCAAAAGTATAATTACATTTTCCTGCAAATGAAACATAAACAGAGTAAACAAAATGAAATACGTACTCTTATTTTGAAATTTTCATCAAAAGATTAATTTTTTAAGTGGGCATTTATTGAAGAATTATACATTTCTTAACTCGTTAACAATGGCTGACTCAATTTTGCCTCAACCTGAACACTTCCAGATGACAAGCTGACGCTCATTTGCATGACATCTATATAGTTTATTATTGCTTGCTTCTTTCTATGTTTAGGTAGCGTGAATAGATTTTCTAATATGGTTCAGTCCTAGAAAAAGGATCAAACTGTGCCAGTATGTGATCAGTTCTTGAACAGAAGTCATGGGTTTTTTTTTGACAGAATTTTAAAAACCAATACATTTACAACTCAGTTTGAAGTTTTTTGTACAATTTTATTTGTAACTTATAAATGATTAGTTTTAAATGAAATATTTTTATATATTTTTGATTATTAGGCCACTTATATTTCATAATTAAGGTAGGTAGGGGTAATAACGCCAAGTTAAGGATTACCAATTTTTTTTGGTCTTAAGTGGGATTTTTGTGCTTAACTAACTACTGAATCTGATGAAGATATTATTTTTGTGAACATTAAAAAAAATTGGCTCTTAGGATCCAAGAATACAGTTATTTTTAACACATTCTGTAACATGATGTAATTTGGCGTTATTACCCAAGCATGTGGGAAATAACACCTACAATAAAACATGTGGGAAAAACTGGTCTGCTTCGTTTCCTTTTCTTGCTAGGTGTCTGCAACTTGCCACTTTATTTCATCTCTTTTCTTATACCGTGAACACTAAATGTAGACAAGCCCGTCAATTCTGATGCCATTTTTTTCTACGTTTTTTAAGGGCATAGTAGGATACTTTACGCATAAAGATAAACACATTGTAAATTATAATTTTTGCCCACTTTTTAGAAGTTGTCCACGTTTATGTTTTATAACTGAAGTTGAAGCGCCGTCATTCATCATTACTTGCTAGTGTAACAAAACAAAAAGATATACTCACAGCAATAACAACGAAGTTGAGGAAAAAGTCACACGGATTTAAACAATATTAATAAAAGAAGGAAGAAAATATTTTAAACTGATAAATTACAAATAGCACCAAGTAAAAATTGCATACACATATAAAGTAGGATGTTCATGTAACAATAACCAAGTTGCGACTGATGGAATGAGTAACACAGTATACGATCATGGTGGAATTGTTTCATTATTTTAACTGAAAACAATAATTTATAAATAAACTATTTTCAATTTTATTTAGGCTACGTGCAGTTATATGAATAGCCATCAAATGTCATTATTATGTATTAGTCATCCTATACCGACTGTGTACTACCACACACGACCCCAACAGCAATACAAGGACACATGTACACTGTTACTCACTACTACAAAGGGAGAGGTTTGTTTACTTCAGGCAAGCTCTAAGAGCGAACGGACTATACTCATTTCCATAGCAGTTGTACTGCTTTTAAATCTTCTATGGTGATTACAAATCTCTGAGCCGTAAATGGAGGAGCTTCAACAAAAGAACAGAAGATTCTCTTCCATGGTGCCACAAGATGTGACTACCACACAAAACAAGATGTAACATTCTGGTAATGGCCCCATCTCTGCCAAATTATTCCAAAATATTGTCATATAAAGTTGGAAACATGCCAAGATATTTATAATCGTGCACTCCCTTGCCAGTCGTTCAATCGTTCAATGACTCCCTTGCCAGTTTGTATAATTTGTCCTGACACTCCAACGACCATGTACTTAAGTTTTCTCAATGTTAATTACCCAGCACTTTTCATACAATTTAATCAATTTATCAGTCAAGTATTCTATATGCTGTTCATCTTTAGCCTATACCATTTGAACATTAGCAAATAATTGTTTGTTTGACAGCCTCAGTGGTGTAGTGACTAGCGTGCTATCCTACAAAGCAACAGGTCCCGGGTTCGATTCCCAACTTGGGTCTGGAAATTTAAACATGTTAAAACCCACAGTAACCGCTAATGACCAAGCTGTCGACGCAACTTTAAATAAAACTAAAAAAAAGTAGTTTGTTTACAGAAATGAAGAAAATGATTTGTCTACTATTAGGTTTCAACGCATTTTCCACACCTATAACCTTTCACTTAGTAACCTAATGACTTTACCATGGAGGCAGTCTTGAATTCATAAATAATTTTCTGCAAAGGATGAAGTTGAAAAAATACTATTTTACTGAAACCACTATTTTTGGAGATTATACTATTTTTACAACATTTGTTCACATTATAATAATAAAAATATTACTTACGCTTATGTTTAGAGAAGCTCTTTGATGAAACAGCATCAAAATCAGTAAAATCCAGTCCTGGTTTATCAGTGACAACACTGTCACGTTCCAGTCTTTCATTCAAACTATCCACTTTTTCTTGTACTAAAAATTAAAGAAAAACCACACAGATTAATAGCATACCTAACTATTTGTTGTCAAATAATTTAAATGTTTAAACAGACATCTAAGAACTCTTAGGGATAACAATTCACTGTAGATAATATATTATCACTGAAATTAAAACAAAATGGTAGAAATCTTATCCATTATGCTAATGATAAAAATTATAATAAAAACAATAACAGAGAGATTACTTCATTGTACTTTGCAAATGTTACATTCATTCACAAATTAAAAAAAAATTCTATACGTGAATGTAAACTTTAGTTTTCTTTCATACAGGCTTTATACAATCTACTTAAACACAAATATATAATTAACTAATTTTATCAAACATCCTATATTACGGCTATATATAATAGCGTATTGTATCTTATTAAAATACATACATAGTTTAAAACCGCCAGTAATATGGTAAACAGTAAACACTTACCAAAATTCAATTAGAACATTGGTTTACTGTTTACCATATTACTAGTGATTTTAAACTATATTACTTTCTCTTTCCTTATATGAATGTATAGAGAAGGAAAGTACAGTTTTCATGTCGATTTTACGAAATCAAGGTGTATACATGTTTTTCACTAGTGGTCTGTGCATGTGTGAACAAAGTATCTCAAGAATGGAATATTATACAAAGATGAAACTTGGAACTTAAGTTACCACTTAACGTGGAACTTAAGATACCACAAGTGGACCTGACACAAAAATTTTCATAAAAATCAGTCAATCTTCCAATTGACCCATTTTTATGAAACTGAAATTATTTAAATGTAATATTATGTATTATTTTAAATGACTGCCAATAACGGACAGGTGGAGTGTCAAATTATTTACACTCACTCTGTTCGTTGCAGGGCTAAAATAAATAGTTCTGTTTCTTATCACATGGTCAGCCAATTAAATGACTGAATCATTTAAGAACAGAAGAGGTAGAGGTGCAAAAGACACTAATCAGAGTTATCTCCTCTGAAATTAATGAATTTCATTATACAGCCAGACCCTGTGGTGAATGAAGTGAAGGTGTCGTTTGCAGAGTGGAAAATATATACTTTTCAGAGGGCCCGGCATGCTGATAACTGTACTTTTCCACTCAGTGAGGAAAGCAATGGTAAACCACCTCACTCCTCGTTTTACTTAGTAAAACCTCTACAGGTTCAAACCAGCCTTTTGGCTGATGACCTAAACAACACATTTTAAATGAAATAGTAGTTTATTTGAGCATTTTTCACTTTTTTGTGATTATCTCAAAAATGGCTCCTACAATTCTTTTCATTCATTTTATGCACTCTATAAGAAATCATCTCATTTTATGCACTCTACAAGATAGGGTTAGTGCCATGTCTGCTGAAATTCTTGGGGGCCTTGTACTCTCATGGTAATTATTTTTTTTTAATACTACAGCCTTAATACGCATTTTAGGACAAGAATGTACATAATTAAAGTTTTAGAAAATTAAAAAACCTACAACTTTTAAATAGTTTTTTCTGCAACGCTTAGTTTAGCATCAGTGATTTTTTTGTATTTTGCTCATCAAAATAAGTAAAAATCAGGATTTTTAAGATTGCAGCCGTCGTATACATTTTTCGACAATATGTATAAAAACATTTCGATAAACACAAGATTACAATCCTAAAATGTAAAAGACAAATAATACAACTTACAACTTAAATTCTCAGCATACAAAGTTTCAAATTCTTTTTCTATTTGGTAGAACAAATCAGAAAGTCGAGACCTGTAAAAAGGAAAAACTTTTTTAAAAATTGGACTATTAAAAACCATTTTAAACAATGCCAATTATTAATAGCTTCTTAATAATTCATCTCTTATTAAAATGGAACATTGACATGGGAATTCACAATTTATTTACAATGACTTTGATATGAGCCATTCTCCAAAATTCTTAAGCCAAGATATTTGGTGCCAGCCTGCAGTCGTCTTCCTTATCATCATCCTCTTTAATCCCTCTTCCAAGTCTCCTTAGGTCGACTACGCCAGCCGCATTGGCGTAGTTGGTAATGTGCTCGCCTCTCATCATGCGGTCTTGGATTCGAATCCCATTCAGGTACTGCATATTTTCATACGTTACAAAAAAATTATTTCATCCTTCACCGTCTGCAATACCAGTAATTGTAAAACAGTCAGATGTTAAACCAAAAATAAAAAAAATCCTTAGGTCGAGCTATTCTAAACTCCTCATCACCTCTGTCAACATTCCTTAATTTTGCTACATAAGTAATGGCACAATATACGTATTATGTACATAATTTTGTTACATTTTATTAAACATCCTATGTAGGATTTTTAAACAGCCGTATTATTTAAAATTGAAATATATATTTTCTAACCACCAGAATACGGTAACATAAAACACTTACCAATGTTTATAGCGCTTTCGTGTATCTTGTACACATCTTCAGTAAATTAACATTTATTACAAGTCAAAATTTAAAACTTCCTGCTCCTACCATGGTAGATAAGGAATAGTCGATTCTTATATTTAAAACAGTCTTGCCAACTTAATCAGTTGATTGTCGTATTCAATTTGTGTTCATTAATTTCTCCCTGCTATTGTATTTATAAATATAATATTTTTCCAGAATTTCAATTTCATTTTGTTTGTTATTTATTTCTAATATTTCTAGATTATTTTTTATATTCGACATATTGTGTTTATTTTTTATCATGTGTTCAGTTACATTGGAGAATTTTCGATTTCCTAGTCGATTTCCAAGCCTAGTTTGGGATATAACATAATATTATTATGGAGGAAACCACTTATTTTCTGCACCCTTTTACTTAACTCATTTTAAAATTTACCATCCGATAAGAATACAGTCCCCAATTTTGGGAATTCCTTAACTTATTCCAGTGGTGCACACAGGAATTTTCTTTGGGGAGGGGTCAGAAGTCCGGGGGGTCTGGAATACTCCCCAGGTAAACTGGGGGCCCCCGAAAAATTTTTGAAAATTAAATACCTGGAAATTACATTTTATATCATTCTCAAAAATTTTGATTAAGTTCAGGCGATTTCTGTAGGAAATCATCTCCAGTTTTTCGAAAAAACACAATCACTATAAAAAATATACACAACATCTGAACAAATGATTGATGAAAACTATAGAACTACCATTTTAGGTTATGATAAATGATAACAATGACCGCATGACAGCAGAAGAGACACTAATAACAACACTATAGCGTGGAGTTGAGCATGGGAGGGAGGGGAGATACTTACAAGCTGCAGCTGCAAACATAACCCTAGACGTGAGCCTCTGCCGCTCATGTTCCACTCGCCCTCACCCACCCCAACACTTTAGACGTAGACTGCTCCCTCACTACCTCTACTATTGTGTTGAGTGTTGCTGAAAATTGACAACAACCATTGTATTTTGTAGGCTGCTGTTCCATTGTTGGTAATATACGCTGTAGTCATGGGACGACACAGTAAAATAGGTGAGCTAGCTCACCCCGCTCCGCACACTTGAGTGAATGGCACAGAGCGTGCGGTACAATTGAACGATGAGACGGGCTGAACTGTGGCAGTGAGCTAGTAGATTCTAGATTCTAATATGACAGCACTGAGTTGAGCTATGTGAATAAACAGAGAGTGAGTCGAGCCGACAGTGACTTTCGCTCACTCCTTCGCACACAGCACGTTGTGTTTGCGCGTGCGTCAACCTGAATGTTCATGCATCCTTTTCCACAAACAAATTTTTGTCATGTGTCTCTCTTTGTTTCATATGCACGTGGCAAAATTGTTACAGTACAGTACAATGGTATTTTACAACCACTTGTCTCAGGGTTGTTGTAGTACAGTATGAAAGAATAATGACCCTCTCTCCGCACCCTCACAAACAGTGGCAGAGTTTGATACGAAATGTATACTTTTCATGCAGCGTTTAGGTATAGGTAGCCCTTGCTATGATGTGACTAGAGAAAAGTGGTTTAGTCGTGGAGGGGATGTACAAGTCAGCTCTGAAGAGCGTGCTGCGTGGGGAGAAACGCTCGGTGTGCTGGTCGTTCAAAATAAAAGAGCTGGTAACTCACCGCTCAGTTAAAAGAGCTAGCTCTTTTGTGCGACTCGCTCATGAGCGTCACATGACTAATACGCTGCACTATTGCAGTACATACAAGACTATACTAAAACAGACACATGTTTTTCCCAGCGCTCTCCTTACGAAAATCAGGCTATACAGTTCTTGAGTTTTAATGGTAACTCTGATCTTGATAACACCGCCATGGGGTGGGTAGCAGTGCGAGGTCATTATTATACATATCTACATAAATCATACACACATTAGTCACAACAAAAATAAATCATTCCATTGAAAAGTTGTTGCTTGATTGCTTATTAAATTGAAATGGTAGTTTTATATGTAGCCTACCTTTCATGAAGTGTTATTTTCAGTTTCGAATTTACATACTGAATGTAAGTTCACCAACACGGACGATGTTTTTAGTTCAGACTAGTAGCAGCTAGGCTCAGCTGGGCGAGAGACACCGTTTAACCTCACGGATTGTAATTATGAGCTTCAGTAAAGATGTAGCCACTTACTTCTTTCTCTTCATCAGAATTTTACAAGTTCAGAGTACAGCATTTAGTCTTTGAAAAGCAGCTCTACTCTGACATTCTGTTCACTTGTTCCATCCGGCAAAAATAATTTATTTTATCTGAGAATGTCATCTGATTAAAAAATTACCCAACTTAAGTGACAGTTATAATTAAAAACGTACCTAAGAGCAGGAGGAAGAGTTGCACCATCTGTTTCTAAGTCAGATCTAAAACTATTATTGTGGAAAAGTTGACTGACTTCACCTTCAGACTGATTACTTGCACGAGGTATACTAATTCTTTTAGTCTTTGAAGGCTTTGTTGCCTGTTGTGTTCTATCATCTTGAGGCATCCTCTGCAACTACCTGCAAAGTAATAATTAGGCCATTAATGTTTTGAATTTCTAACGACACAGTGCTTCATAATTACTAGTGACTAGCAACTGCATTTTATGAACATGATATTAAAATTATACAGAATCAACATTGGAATCAAAAGGTGGTGATAAGTTAGATAAAAATACCACAGACCACAATGAAATGCAGAAAGGAGTAAAGCAAGGTTTTGTATTGCAGTATCATCTTTGGAAGACTTGTGAGGTGCTTCATCTTCACAATTCTTTCTTATGGAATGAAAGCAAGGACTATAAGAAAATGAGATATTGATAGAATTCAGGCTTTTGAACAGAGGGTATATTGCCACATGTTGAGTGTAGTATTATGGACAGAGAAAAAACAAATGAAAAGATCCTGCATCTCATGAATTAAGAAAAGAAACTTAAAAAGTCTATAAAAGAAAAACCTGCAATCTCTTGATCATGTTTCGCGAAGAAAACAATGCAGCCAGCGCCAATTGATTATACTGAATAAAAAATCAAGAAATAGAAATCTGGGATAATGATGGGCCTCATGGCTGAAGAATTTAAAAGAGAGAAAGATCTATAGATCTATTCCGGGCATCAGTATTCAAGGTCGAAATTCCCATTATGATACCCAACTTCAGTTAGGAAAAAGAACTCCAAAAAGAAGACGCAATCATAATTTGCTTCACCTGCCTATGGGTGTACTGTTTAGCGAAACTGCCTTTTAAATCAGAGTTACTGGGTTCAATTCCCAAAAAATTTTATCAATAAATCTTATCAATATTGATCAAGTATACTTGTCAGTGGTTGAGTATAAGGAACAACCTCGTGTTATAAAAAACAAGTTTGCACCATTTACTGGTAAAATATACTATTGTCAAGTTAACACGACAAATATATTTTTGTTACCAGCACGTGCTGCAATCTTTTGGCTCTAAAATAAACTATTTACAGTATTGATAGTTGTACAAACGGTGAAAACAATCAATCAATCAAAGTTTGATGCACACAAACCATCTAACCTAGAAATACAGTGTTGTTATTGTGTTTCAAACAAAGTGAAAATTTAATTTAAACAACAGTAGTACGCACAATTATTCTGCAAAATATAATAGAAAAACAGTGCTAACAAAGAGTGAAATGATTAAAAATCAGGTGGAAAGATTATAACATAAAAACCCCTAAAAAACCCAATTTGTGCCTAATACATTTTGATAAAATAAACCTACAATTGGAAAGGTTAATGTGCAAACAGTCAACATTAAACCAACACAAGAAAAAGTTTGTTTCACATTCATCAATTGATCTTAAAATACTGTACGAGGTGTGGCTATCAAATAACGAGACTGACGTTGTAAAAAATTTAATTTTAATTTTATACATAATCACTTATTGTCACCTTCAATATACCCTCCTTCTCTATCCCTACAACCCTCCATGCAAATTTTCCATTGTTGGACACAGTGCTGGAAGTTATCGTCTGTCAGCTCCTTCAGGACACGAGCCACTTTCTCTTTTACAGCTTCCACAGACTCAAATCTTGTCCCTTTTAATGCAGATTTCAACTTAGGGAACAGGTGGAAGATAATAGCATGTGATGAAACATGGTTTTTTACTTATGATCTGGAAACGAAGCGCCAATCCATGCACTGGAAGAACCGAACTTCACCGAGAGCCAAAAAAGCTTGAATGAGCAAGTCAAAATTTAAAGCAATGATGATTGTTTTTTTTATATATCCATGGGATTGTGTACCTTCACTGGGTTCCTGAAGGTCAAACAATTAATCAATATTACTAACTTGAGGTACTTTCTAAACTACGTCAAAGAATAAGGAAAAAACGCCCCGAAATGTGGAAGGTCAAATCATGGGTTCTCCACCAAGACAATGCGCCAGCTCATTCCGCATTATCTGTCAAGAGGTTCCTAACCAAGTACAGCATCTCAGTGTTAGAACATCCACCTTATCCACCAGATCTTGCACCATGTGACTTCTACCTGTTCCCTAGGTGAAATCTGCATTAAAAGGGGCAAGATTTGAGTCTGTGGAAGCTATAAAAGAGAAAGCAGCACGTATCCTGAAGGAGTTGACAGAAGATGACTTCCAGCACTGTTTCCAACAACGGAAAATTCGCATGGAGCATTGTAGGGATAAAGAAGGAGTGTATATTGAAGGTGACAATAAGTGATTATGTATAAAATAAAAATAAAATTGTTTACAACGTTAGTCTCGTTATTTAATAAGCCACACCTCGTATACTGAAATATTTCGGATAAGTTTACTTTCTTATTAATAAAAAATTTGTTGAATATTAAAAACCGTGTAGTTTGATTTATGGGGAAAATATGCAACCAACTAGAACGGATGTTGAGTCAGTGTTTAGACTACCTAAAAATAAACTTTTTTCGGGAAACTTTTACCATTCTCATATCAAAATTTGTTATTAGGTAGTATATAGTATTGTAATATAGTAGCAGTTCGTGATTAGTTTATAAATGGTACACTGAAACATCTATATAAATAAAATTGTGATTTTGTCTGTAAAATTTTTCAAAATGCCCCAAATTTTGTTTCTATGCCAGATGTGCCACATAAACACCGAAAATAAGTTCCACTGAATTTCTGTTTGTCTGTTTATCTGTTACAGCATCACGCAAGAACCGCTGAACCAAATTAAATGAATTTCGGTATCTAGGTTCTGGAGATAATCGAAATGAAAATAGGCTATAATTTTTTTTAATATGACAAAGGGATGGGGGAGTTCAGAGAGAGGGATAAACAAAATACTACGAATATCTCCGTTAAAAGTCAATGTATCAAAAAATGTTATACTATAATCGAAATTCTGAAACAATTAAAGACGAATAAGATAAATTATGTAAAGTTTTTCATTTTCATGCATAGTAACGGAGATATTACCAATTTAAAAAAGAAATAAACCAATATTTTTAGAATATTAACATACAAAATAAACAGAATAATAAACACAGGCCTACGCACCGGTAAAACCTGTATTCATTCAGTCAGTTACCTACCTACCCATTCCACCAGTACCCTATACACCTTTTCTCGGTCACATTGTCAAAAATGAATCAGTCGTCTTAATAGTGGTCATCATCGTGGTGTTCCTATTGTGATTTACCTTTCATTTATTATGAAAATAATAAAGCGCTGCATACCTTAATTTAAAAACACCAAGATCTCGTTTTTATTTTACGTTCAACTATTTTTTTTTATAAATAATAATGCTGACGTTGAAAGAAGGTAGATAATGAATAGTTAAAGAATATCAGACCTGAGAAGGATCGAACACGGTACCCCAACCAACCATCTACGGCACCAAGGAAACTGTTTGAAGAACAGGCACCCATAAGTGTTCTTATATCATACATAATGGTAATGGTTTGATAACAATTATTCTAGAGTAATTATAAGGTGTTTAAAAGATTAAAACAGCAATAAAAGATCAGTGAAACAAACAGTATTTTCTCATTTGGATAAATTAAATTACTTTTTAATTTTCTAAATAAAAATAAAAAATTAAGGTAATTTATTTTTACAAAATAAGTCAAAAATATGACGAGAAATACAGTACATCAAGAGTTCATTATAGTTATTCTCAATAATATTATAACATTAACGAATTGAGTGAAGCAAAACTAATTTGTGAACTCATGACGTAAAGAGAACTTTTATAAAAATGTTAACTTTTTGTTATAACGACTTTTAACAACTCAATTGAATTCATTCTGTCATAACATAGATACTCACATATAACCCAATAATTTGAGTAAGTATTCCACCTGCAGTACACAAATTTATTTTTACAAAAATAATACTTAAACGAATTAATATAATACATACATAAATATTTTTTTTATATAAAATTTCATTGCACTTTATAAACATTTAAATTTCTGAACATTTAAAAAACATCTTTTTTATCAAAAATTGTACCTAATATCTTAAAGACTATTTCAGTATTGTATTTACAGAAAAAAATGGTAATATTCTGTAAACAAGATAAGTTACAAATGATTTTAAAATTTCAAGATTTCTTCTTAACTTCCTACGTTCTTCATTTAAACCATCTCACATAAATGACAAGGTAAAAAGAAATTCATGTTTCCATAAAAAAAATAAGACTGATTTAGTAAAGAGGTTGTTTAAACGGTTATCAAAACATTTCATATTTAAACAGATTTGAAGACTACACAAAATCGGTTTAGATAAATAAATTAAATTTAAAGCAATCACATTTTAGTTAAAGGAAGAGATAACAATTATTCAATTATATTAGTCCTAATAAATTTAACCAACTAATAATATACACACTTTCAAAAAAATTGGCAATTTTAAGTCATAACCCAGCTAAGAGGGTTACCTTTAAAGTTTTTACAAACATCCAATAGATGATGCTATGGAGATGTGACGTTACTAATTTTTGTAAAATTTAACATTTTACATTGTCAAACAGCTACAGCTGAGAAATCGGCTAAGTAGTTTGCTTACAATGAACGTCTAAAAAAAGTACTTTTGTGAAAAAATAAAAATTATTCATGAGGTTATCTTTGGATGATTTTTTACAATTTTAGTAAATGATTAACTCAACAATGCTTTGAATCACTTCATTCGACTTTTGGTAATGAAGTACCATCAGAGACGACTGTTTACAACTGGTTTGCATAATTTCATTGTGGTCATTGATGAATTTTGTGAAGGTAGACCAAAATTGATTGTTGTTAAAGATCTGTTTGCAGGGCGTTCTACATGATTTGACCAAAGCTAAGAAAAAGACTTTTGTAAATTGGTAAGAAAATGCTTCAAAAATTCAATAGAAGAACTGCAAAATGCATATACAACATCCTAAGAGATGACAAAACTTGGATTTATTTATACAAGCCAGAAACTAAACAATAACCAATTGCTTGTTCCAAAAACAAATTGAATCCAATAAAAGTTCTTCGCTCATGAAGCACTTCCAAGAAAATGATTTCTTTTGTTGTATAAGACATGTCCCAACCATTTCTTTAAAGGATCAAAGAACATTTTAATACTGAATGGTGTACAACAATTTGTTTGCCACAAGTTATTGATGAAATCAGAAAAAATAACCAAAAATGTTGCATGATCCTTCGTCATGACAATGCTCTTAACACAGCACGTCTAACAATTGATTATTCAAAGGAGAAAACATCGAATTAACATTTCATTGCCCATATTCACATTTATTACCTAACGACTTCTTTGTGTTCCTGAATGTCAAACAAAAAATGCATGGACAGTGATTTTTATTACCTAAAGAAAGTTTTGAAGCCTCCAAAAACCATGTTTTAGAGATACCACCTTCAGAAAAGGGAAAAATGTTTCGAGAATTTCTTCAAACACATGCAAAACTGTACAGAACTTAAAGGTGAATATTTTGGAAAACAATAAAAAGATTTGTACCAAAAAATTTTGTCTCATTGATTTCGTAAAACCATTTAAAAGATGGCACTCATATAACTTGTTTAGGTCATCAGCCGAAAGGCTGGTTTGAACCTCTAGAGGCTTTACTAAGTAAAACGAGGAGTGAGGTGGTTTGCAAGTGCCTTCCTCACTAAGTGGAAAAGTTATGTTTATCAGCATGTCATGTCCTCTGAAAATCACCTACTTTCCACTCTGCAAATGACACCTTCAATTCATTCATCACAGGGTACGGCTGTATAATAAAATTCATAACTCTCAGAGGAGACAATACCTGTGACTAATATCGTTTACACCTCTATATCTTCTGTACTTAAATGCTTCAGTTATATAATTGGCTGACCATATGATAAGAAACCAAACTATTTTTTGTAACCCTGGAACTAGCAGATCAAGTGCAAATAATTTAACACTTCACCTGTCTGTTATGGGCAAAATAAAATAAAAGGTAAACCCTACACATGCCAATAGATCTGCTACGAATTTTAGTCTATCTTGATTCATACACTTATCCGAAATTCTGATTATCAGATTATCCAAGTTTGTTTAGGTTAATTTGGACAATCCACAGCCATAAAATGTTTAGTACTATAGCAGCAAAAACCTGTCAGCTATGAAAAACAGTAGTAATTCCCATTTGTTTCATGTTACTCTTGAATTTGTCAACTGCATAATCCTGGCATCTTTTCAGATTACGAACATTGACTTAAGTTGAAACTGGCTGCTGTTCGACAAATTGCAGAACCATTTCTAGCACATATTGTATAAAAATTTACATAACCACCTCAATAGCTCTGTAGGATATAATCTGATTGCAATACTAAAGTCCTGGGTTCCTAAATTACTTTGGCAGTGAATGTGACAATAATAAAACAAAATCAAAAGGAAAGGCCATGGTAATACACAGGTGTAACCTTGATCAGCCAATTAACATTAACAGTTGTCTATGTTTTAATAAATAATACAGAAACAATTATACACAGATTATATCGATTCTAAGTAGATTAAAATTTATACAATGTAAGACTACGGTAACGAAATTGTTTAGTGTACTAAGTTAAAATAAATACATTTGTGCATTTAAAATATCCTGCAATTTTCACTAAACTATCAAGCATTATAATTTTTAGAACAATAAATAAAAATATACAAAGTACAAAATCTATGAAGAATTAATTTTTTAATGGATACTAATTAAGTTTCATCTAAATTCAGGCACAGGTATGAAAAATTAGTTGTAATTCTATTCTATTTCTCTAGCGACAGTTTAATGTTATCACAAAATAATCCTAATCTAAAAATACTGTAAATTTTCAATAACCTTTTATGCGGCTGTAATCTGTCTTTTTTTCTATGATTTTATTTTATTTTATCAAACATCCTATGTAGGATTATCAACAGCCACATTATTTAAAAATGAAATATACTTTCTAAACCACCAGAGTACGGTAACAGTAAACACTTACCAATGTTTGGATGGGGTTAGTGTATCTTGTATACATCTTCAGTAATTTTAAAATTTTTCACAGTTAGAATTTAAAACTTCCTACTCCTACCATGGCAGTTAAGAAATAGTCAACTCTTATCCTTTTTAATTTTTATAACTCACTTGTATAAACTTTTATAAATATAAGTGACTGACGACAATGTAACGTCTTCGGAAAAGACTTCAACAAAATTAGTTTCAATTTATCTTGCCATGTATGAATATATAGGGAAGGAAAGTATTATTTTTATATTGATTTTTCACCCGAAATACATGTTTTTCAGGCCCCGTTAACCCAAAAAACATGTTTTTAGCAGCTGGTCTCTGTGTGTGTGAACAAAATATCTCAGTGAACACAATACCTTACAAAGTTGAAACTAGGAACTTAAGTTAGATACCACTGAAGACCTGACACAAACGATTTTCATCTAAATCAGTCAACTCGAAGTAGCAGTTTATTCGAGTAACTTTTAACTTTTTGTTATTTCTCAAAAATGGCTCCTACGAATCTTTTTAAAATTATATTATTTAGTAAATTTTTATGCTCTACAAAGAGCATCATGTCTGCTGAAATTCATCAGGGAGGTGGCTGTGCTCATGTGGTAAAATATGTTTTCTTTTAAGATTGCGGCCTTAATACAATTTAGAGCAAAAGTGTAAACAATTAAAGCTGTGGAAAATTAAAAAACCTAAATATCTACAACTTTTATTTCAAGCGCTTTTTTCTCCAATGTTAGTCAAATAGTGATTTTCTGTATTCTGCTCATCAAAATCTATAAACAAGGCATTTTTTTAAGATTCCGACATTAGTATGTATTTTTCGACAAAAGTGCATGTAATCAAAGTTATAAGAAATAAAAAATCTACAATTTTTATTTCTACATAAAGTTGATTTTCATTTAGCATCATTCACTAATGATGAAGGAGTACTTACGCATTACGTGGAGGCTGCTATTGTACAGCGATTTTTTCTTACCAGGTTCAAAAAAAGACTACATATTTATAAAAAACAGACTTTATTTGACTCACTGTGAAAATTACATGTCATTATGACTAGCAGGTCTTGATTTCTGCCTCCCAAAATGAAGCGATGTCAGCGAGAATGGAAAACTAATCTAGCGTACGGCACTGACACTGACAAGCGACTGATATGTTCGCGCGTTCCGGTCAACGACCTGACCTTGGCCTACTTGGAGGCGATTTGGCGGCGGAAAGTATGACTCATCGAGTATCGCCCGATTCAAAATGTAACAAGGATAGCAGTAGGAAGATATTTATAATAACCTAACCTAACCTATCCACCACAGGACACTGTACAATAGTGGCCTTCGCATAATACGTACGTACCAATGATTAAATATAGGTTATATTTGTCATTATTTACATTGGTAATTGAGAAAATTGTATTTGACACCAAATTTTATAATTATATAATAACAGTTATAAAAAGGTTAATGAAAATGTATAGTATTTTTACATAATGATTTAAAGACTGCAAGATGTATTATAAAGATTTATTTATCACAAATAAATAATTTAATAGTTCCAATTTTGTTACCCGGAAAGTAAAATTTTAATCATAAAGTTCTAAAGCAAATAAAAAAATCTGATAACAATAAACAATAAAGTTTTTTCAAGGTACGTTTGCTGTTGAAGTACACTCAGAGCTTTAATTCTTAGTTACATTATAGGAAAAACCTACTGTTGATAAGTTACAAACATATTTTTATTTAATCATACGCAATCCTTGTTTTATTAGTATACTCAGCTAAATAACCAAATGTAAAATTTATAAATTACGAGGTCTGTTAGAAAAGTATCCGACCTTTTTTTTTTGCGAAAACCTGATGGATGTGAATCAAGCATGCTTGCATGAGCCGACCTTGAACCTTCATGTGGATGTGTGAATTTTTCCCACTTGTTGATAGCATCAGTCGCTGGCAAGCAGCGCTTGAGTGAGGTACTCTGTAGTGCTCTTATCAGTTTTTTTGTATGGAAAATGATGGAACGACTGGAGCAGTGTTACTGCATCCACAAACGCCATAAACAGTGACCCTGATTTCATGAACACCATAACCACTGGTGTCGAGTCTTGGGTGTACGGGTACGACCCGTAAACCAAATCCCAGTCGTCAGAGTGGAGGCATTCCACCTCACAAAGACCAAAGAAGGCCCACCAAGTGCACAGCTGGCTACTTTCTTTGACTCCCGCATTGTGGTACACCATGAGTATGCTACACAGGGTCAAACAATCACCAAAGAGTATTACAGGGATGTCCTCTGTCGCTTACATAATGCTGGGTAGCGCCAAGAGCCCGAAGTTGTGGTCAACAGGAAATGGGAAAATCAAATTCACATTGCGTATTGTATAAGAGTTTGTTCCAAGGAAACTGATTGATGTCTCCCTATCTAGTACCTAGTTGACAGTTCGAATTACCATGAATTCCAAATAAAAGAAGTTTCACTGTATCTCTTATGTTTAATAATAATCAAGCGATATAGCCAGTATAGATACTGAAGTCATGAGATTGCCTTTTGCGTATGTATGGGCTGTGAGGAAGGGAAGTGAAATATTTGCAGTGCTGCCAACCTCAACAGCGAAACACTACTCGTACATTTCACAACCGTGCAGTTTCTAGATACATTTTGTTAGCTGTGGTTTATTCCGAGAAAATGCTTTCCTCATAAACCTAATAAGAAATAAATATGACCTGTAATATTGCCTATAGCTTAATTACATGACTAGAAATGTTTGATTTACTGTAATTACGAATGAATCGCCTTCTTTACTATTGCTGTCATCGGTGTTTTCATTATCAGTCTCTCTAGTATCTACCTAACCGTTTTCTTTTTTTACCAGGTGTCAACAAAACTGTTAAAGAATAGCTTCTTCACACCCTTAATTTCCTTTTTTATTTTTTTAATTGTAAAAAAGAGAAACATCACAGTAGTTAGTTGCTCGCTCACGACTTTTGTTAAGCGGCACGGATAGGCATTTTTGTTTAGCTTCAACTTCACAACATTTTATTACGTTGTGTTCAGCACTGTGAATAGTTCGACCACGTTTTTGAGAAACCGACATTTGTTTTTATGGTAACAAACAGTTATATTCGTACAGTTAACCTAAAAAGGTTCCGAGATACACTGTATATGCTCTGGGTATAGTGTAAGTTGTTATGTTTGTCGTACTGAAATTAAAGCAGTCATGCATGCGCACTGATGCTTTTCCCCCTTTCCCCCTTTACCCCTTGTTGCAAACAAGAGCAAACTCGTGACTCAAGTGACTATAGAAAAGGACACTATGTGCCACTGGCAAAGTCGTGTACAAAGCATTAAGTTTACATGTAAATATTTATTTTTGAACATTTTGTAGGTATCTTATCCACAAGTAGCACAAAAATGCTGCTCATGAGTTACATTTCAAAAATGATTGGACAATCTTTTTAAGTTTATTTAATAAGGACAGTATAAAACCCTGCGATAAAAATATAATTTTATACTTTCAAATTTATTCATCTATATTACTATGTAAAACTTTTTTATTTACATTTTTGTTGCGTTTGTTTTTAAGGCTGAACACCACAACATGAACTTTGTTATTATTCTATCCTTTAAGAAATTAATGGTACTGTATAAATACATAATTGTAAAGAATTTATGCCTAGCTCTCACAACCTTAATTTTTACATACAAGCAAAATATTTAACAAAATAAAATACAAAGGAAATGTAAATTGCCATCCTCGATTGTTTATTCTTAAATATCATATACCTAATGATAATGTACATTTTAGGAACTCATAAGGTTCTGTATTTAACCTAAATTTAATAAAAAGGTGAAAAGTTAAATCAGTATTTCTAAAAAAATTATCCACAACCAATTTGTTTACCGCAGACCAAGCCTTCACTGTACAATTTCTTGAGCATAGCCAGTTTTTTAACAAATATTTTCTTAAATATCAGATTTATTAATAAATTCAACTGCTTACTTTTAACTTTCTCTTGCCTATATGAATATATAGAAAGGAAAGTACTGTTTTCATGTCAATTTTTCGAAATCAAGTTTTCACCAGATCTATACGTTTTCAGACCCCCTGAACCCAAAAAAAACCTGTTTTTAGCGATTGGTCTGTGTGTGTGTGTGTGTGTATACAAAATATCTCAAGAACGGAACATTGTACGAACTTGAAACTTACGTTACATACCACTACCGGACCCGACACGAACATTTTCATCAAAATCAGTGAACCGGAAGTAGTAGTTTATTCGTTTAATTTTTCACTTTTTTGCAATTTTCTCAAAAACTGGTCCTACGATTTTTTCAAAATCGCCTTATTACTTAATTTTTTATGCTCTACAAGATAGGATAGGCGTCATGTTTGCTGAAATTCTTGGTAAGGCTGTTTTCACGTAAAACATTTTGTTTTTTTACGATTGCGGCTTTAATATGCATTTTAGCGCAAAAATGTATATAACAAAAGTTGTAGAGAATTTAAAATTCTACAACTTTTATTTTAAACATTTTTTTTGTATAACGCTTAGTTTAGCAGTAATTAGCAATTTTCTGTTTTTTCTCACAAAAACGTGAAAAATTGATTTGTTTAAGATTACGGCCTTAGAATCCATTTTACAACAAAAGGTTATAATATCAAATTTATAGGAAATAAAAAGATCTACAACTTTTATTTAAAGCATTTTTCTCTAAAGAGCTTAGTTTAGCGTGAAAGAGTGATTTTCCGTATTTTTAAGCCAAACTGAGGTTGATTTTCATTTTGCGTCTTTCACTCATGATTAAAATTAGGTTATGTTATTAAAGTTAGTTTTTTGTTTATTTCTAATGTTTTATTAATAATGTTAGGTTTATTGTTAATTATTTGCATTGGCAAGAGAAAGTTGTGTGAGTGTTTCACACCAGATTTTTTTTAACAACTAGCCTACTTAGTAATGAAACTACTGTTTAAAAAATTAACAACCAGTGTGTTTAAGTGCATGTGCTTGAAAATAATTACTTCAAAGTAAAATAAATTAACACTAATTTGCAGCATGAAAACAATGAAGAATCGGAACACTACGTGAGAGAGCTTAAAAGGAAGCGTTTGTAGTTAACAACTGTCTGCATCACTTACATTTTCAAGGGGATTGCTGATACTACCAGCCAAAATGTACTGTTGACAGAAAGATCCTGTGAAAAATTATCCATAAAGATGAAAAGGTAAAAAATAATACTTATTCCTCTTTAATAACCATATTGTACTTCCAGTACATATAAACAACAAACACAAATGTGAATAATTTAACTGGAATAAGTTCATTAAAGCCCTTTACATAATCAATATAAAATGCTACATGGAGTTAAAATAACAATATTTGTACTTACATCTGGAACTACTGTGGATTCAACACATTAAACAAGAGTAACAAAAGTATTTCACTGAAAGTATCAAGTAAATTTTAAAAACTAGCTCAAGAGTCCTAATTATTATCAAAGAATTTGTTAGTATTGTAGAATTTTGCAATAAATTGTCACATTGAAAATTAAGAAAATGGAATATTTTCTTTTTCAACAAACAGAAGATTAACATAAACTCAAACAAAAAATTGGTAATTAACGAAACCCTAATAAAAATCTATAAAAAATGTTAACTGTCACCCCAAATGCTTTTTTATTCTTTAAGTCATAATGTTATTAAACCAAACAAAATAAAACGAAAAATGGGATGTGATGAAAATATAAATGACAACCTTCCGATTATTAGAGGTAACAAAATTAATCAATAAATAATTTTATTTTAGATTACAGGTAGTGCCTTTCATTTCAAGATGAACCAAAAATAAGATAACGAAATAGCATGAACTAGACACAATGTCCACAATAAAATATCATTACTACAAAGTTTATATCTGAATTAGATATGCATCTCTCGAAGAAAACATTTTGACTTATTTACGTTAATACCAAATTTTGTTTAATGACAGTTCAGTAGAACAGGTTATGTTTAACTGATAAAGTACATATAATTGTGTAAAATAATATTAAATTACAGAATAAACTATAAATAATTTTAAATGTTATCTTACGTTCTTTATGCTGCCAGAATTTTCATAGCTGGCAATAAATTGTATTCCTAAAATTACAGTTTGTATTTTGATAACATTCATTTATACACGCTCGCTCATCATACACGTCAATGTCATGCACTTAGTGAATCTAATAAAAGCTGAACTTTTTTTTTATTGACGCTTGATGCGAAAAGAACAAAAAATTATTTTGCAAAAATATGACATTAGTAATTTTCTAAATATTTTTCTACTCGACAAATGTGTATTCATTAGCCACATTTTTTAATTAAACACGCATGTATCTGGTTATGAAGTTAAAAATTATAGCATATTCTCGTTAATTCCCATTTTAACTAAAATATATTTAATAACAATAATATCGATCGCAATAAACTAAAATGATGAAAAATTATCTTTTCTCGGTTGTGAAAGTTTAACACATTGTTTTATAATCGACATAATGTCAGCTGTTTACTGTCATATGCTGTAGAAATTGTTACTCGATTTACGAAAGTAATTTAATTGTATTAGTAAGAATTTAGAAGTTAATATTAATATATCCATTTAGAATGAGGGTGATAATTGACGAGTGCCTGTAGTTAATAATTTTGGATGAAATAGGTTTTACCAGGTTAGTAAATTTATCTTTAATATCTGGTGAAAGTTATGGCAATTAGTCTCAAGAAACAGGTACGTTAAATCTCTGTAATGAAGCTTTTAATTGAAGTATTTTATAGGGAATTCTGTACAGATATACTACTTTGAACCCAATTAAAATGCGCTGAATTGTTCGTATGTGTAAAGTACGGGTTACACGACTATATTATTAACAATAAAAGGTATAATAGTATACTTTAATGACTCACAATCACGATTAGAACTTTGGGGGTCACATAAATAAAATATTGTACAGTTGGAGACATTTCATTCTCCTTTGCTTAATAGTAGTGGTTTAGTTCTTGTTGCTTTAAAAACTGATGCTATTGGCTTAATGTTAAAATGTTATTTTAAGATGTCTTGTAGAAACGCAGATTGTAATAATTATATTTTCTATGTTAGGTTAGGTAATTCTGTGTAGATGTATGTAATATATAATATTAGATTATACATGTTTGTGTGTGTAACATGACTACAGCAAACAAAAATTACTTTTTGTAGTTCCTGGGGATTTAAGGTAATTGTATACTCTTAAAGAACCTTTCTCTGTTTTGCTGATTGTGAAGAGTTAAGGATGAACATGAAAAATGGTTTAAACATCATTGTTTTGTTAATATGTGTGCAACATTTGATATTTTTTGCTTGATGTCTTCAATGCCACATTTAATCTTAAATTTAATTCAAAACCATGCTACATTGCTTGACCTACATTTTCAATATAAACCCTGGTGATAACATCATAATTAGATTATATGTTATGGTATAGTGTTTCCCTCTTTAATAATTTAGGTTGATGAAATTCATAATTGTTGAATAAATGAAACCATGTAATGACACAGTGTTATCATGGTTCATTTAAGTAAAGTTTGAATGATTTTGTCGGTTTCATGTCTGTAATATATTGCTTGAGTCCCAGCTCTGTGTAGTTGGAAGGAATGTAGTACATTGCAATAGTAGTGGGAGAATGAATGAGTTAGTAGTGTTTCACACCTGATGCATTAATTTAACAAATCCTACTGGGTTATTAACTTGGTCGGATTTCTATTATTTAACTTACCAATTCATATAAAAATATGTAAATAAATGAATTTAATAAATACAAACAAATACAGTTGAACTCTGTTTTAGCGTCATTGAAGGGACAGATTAAATTTTACCGTTATAGTCGAGTGACGTTATAACAAAGTTAACTCTTGTGTCAAGATAAATCTAACTAAACTAAGAATATTTCGTATACATTACTATTAATTTACGTAATGTGCTAAACATTTTTTATTCGTGATTTTTAAATCGTAATACCCTAATAAAATAGGCTTATAAACACTTTGTGTAAGTAGGTAGACTTTATTATGTATTAAAATACGGAAACCAAAATACGTATTTGTATGTACATAAACTACATAATGTTAAGTTACCTACTTTATTGGAATAAATCAGTGATTTTCTTTTGAACACCTCGTTCTGCGAAATAAATCCTCTCCGTACTGTCTCTCGGTGTCGGTGAAATCTTAACAAAGTTTCAGCAGCTAGCATTGCCTCCTGCAATGTTGGCGTAACGGTGTCCTCTTCATCTTCCTCTTACTCAGTCGCTTCTTCAGTATTAGAGAATTTTCATAAATGTGGGCAGTCTGATGCGAAAGTTAGGTACACATGTCACATAGAGGGTGGAATCCCAAAACTGACCTTGACGTAGATCAATCAGTAGTTATAGACACACATATGAACAGCTTAACAGTATAATTTTAATCCCTTTGCACAAGCAAAAACTATTCGAAAGTAGATTATTGTACTACATTACTGAATACTGTATTTTTCTTTTTAAACAATTTACTGATAAATAACCGCAAATTCGCAATCGTTGTACATGAAGTAAAAAATGATTTTATCGAAAAAATTGTGACGCAGTAACCAAATTAATGACGTTAAAACAGGGGTTTTTTCAGATAGAAGTTTGACGCAACGCCTAAAAAAAATAACCTTAAGTCCGAGTTGACGTAAAGTCCGAGGTCGTGAAAACCGGGTTCAACTGTAGTATGTTAATTACGGAAAGTTTGAAAACGAATGTTTTGTATCAGAGTAATACAACAGTCGTTCTCCCAGCATGCATCACTCATTCATTATACCTCACCCGTACCCTTCACCCTGCAACTACACAGAGCTTGGACCCACACAATACATCAGTATTGAGACGTTATTGTTGTTCATTTCTTCTAATGAAAAACACCCTTGTACAGTTTTAATTTAGAAGTTATGATGTATAATCTGTGTATTTTCCTTGTAGACATAAGAAGATGCCAGAAATTAAATGGAAAGATTTATATCTTGCAACAAATATTGATGAATTACAAAAGCATGCTGCTGCGCCTATGGATGAACGTTTGAATAAGAAAGAATGTTTACCAAGCAGGTATAGTAAATTACATATTTTATTGACTTCTTTATAAAGAAATTAGTAGACATATGTTTGTTTTTTAACATCACCGTGCAGCTTTGCAAAAAAAGTTAAATATTGAAAATTAAAATTTACAAAAAGAATTGAAAAAGTTTAAAAATTGTTCATTTTGGTTGGCTTTCTTTATTAAATACTAATAACAAATTTTTGGGCATCTTGGAAACAGCAGGAGATAACTTTGGGAAAATTCCCTTTAATTTCTATTCTTTTTTTAAAGTCTGTTTATCTTTTTAACTTTGTTATTCCATTTCCTGCATGGATTATATTGTGACACTTATCGCTAAGGTCCGTTTCGGGATGAATAGACAAACTAACTAGGATTAAACATGCTACTAAGAACACATATAATAAAAGATGTCTTTCAATAAATACAAAACTAAGACACTACAAAACAGTCGCCCTACCACAAATATCATACGTAAGTGAAACAATATTTAAAACCACAAATACCATTGTAATAGATAAGGTCCTCAGGATTGAGAGAAGAATAGTCAGAACTTGCTTGAACAAAAACTATCAAGTAGACGGAGTTTGGAGACTAGCTTCCAACGAAATGGTCTACAAAAACATAGAACCTATTACAAGTATAATTAAAAAGAAACGAATATCATTCCTGGGACATCTTTTAAGGACACCTGAAAATAGAACTAGCAGGAAAATAATAGAAAAACTGTGGTATAGTAAAAGTGATATTAAATGGATCACAGAATTAAAAGAAGATATTAGAAGGTTACAAATTACAATAGAAGATTTAAAACACAAGACAAATGCATTGAAGTTATTGAAGGACGAACGCGTTATACTACAGCCGGGAAGGAACAAGCAACAATTGGGAAGAGTGGTTCTAGAGGAGGAAAGAAAATTGCGCTCGGAAAGGATGAAAAAATATTGGGCGGAAAGGAAAAGGAAGAAAGAAGGAAAGACTTTAAATGTAAAATGACTAAAGTGGTCCTTTGTAGGCCATAAAATAATAAAAAAAAAATAAGTATTTATTACAACTAAAAGATTTACAAAATAAATAATAAACTAATTATAATGAAGTAATACAATAAATAACTTAAATAATTTACTTTGTACTACTTACAAACAATTATACAGAATGCACATACACAATAAGACAGAATTACAATAGTTGACCAATGCCTGGAATGTCGACCTTTTCTAACGTACCGATAGCACACGCAATAAACACTCATCAAAGATCAAACGAATACTAACTCTCCGACCGCACTTGAGGCTCTCTTTATATAGGTGGATCAGAGAGATTTCTGGAAAGACAGAGAGATTTGATGCAATAATAAAATACAAAAATCCTTTTTATGGTTCTGGAAAAATCTTAACTAGTGTAAACAAGTCATAATTGCATAAAAGGTGTTACACAAATAGTTGTACAACAAAGACCCTACCTTACTATACACGGCCCTTTTTAAATATTCTTTTATAACTAACTCTATTGTTACTTTGTCACTCTGTTATTTATTATTCAACATTTTATGAATTCCTCGGTCCTAGAAACCTCTCGAACACACATTCCTTTTCAATATCATCACATTGCCTCCTTCTTAAGGCTGCTCGTCCCGAGTAGCCCCTAAGTACGGTGCCAATCGATCGAGATAAACTATTATCTTCTTGGTCGCGGGGCGTCGCTGTACTTTGTAGACCACGTCGTTGATACGATCAAGGACACCATACGGGCCTTCCCATTGATTTTCCAGCTTAGGGCACCTCCCTTTCTTCCTTCTCGGTCTGTAGAGCCATACACAGTCACCAGGTTGAAATCCCGCGGAGTTAGCTATTAAGTCATATCTTGCCTTCATTCGATCACTGACTACTTGCAGATGCTGCCGTGCATAATCGTGGATTTCACGAATACTTTCTACCAATTCTGCGGTGTACTGTTGCGCTGGTTGTTCCTTGTCAGGCGGGGCACCGAACAGCAGGTCACAGGGCAACCATAGTTCAAGGCTGAACATCATCTTGGCAGGTGTCAAGCCGGTGGTTTCATGTATCGCCGCTCTGTAGGCCATCAAGAAAAGAGGAAGCTTCTGGTCCCAGTCTCGTTGATTCTTGGAGACTACCTTGTGCAGATGCTCTTCAACTGTCTTGATGTAACGTTCAACCATTCCATCCGACTGCGGGTGTAACGCTGTCGTCCTTGTCTTATGGATGCCCAAACGGTCCAGTACTTCTTGAAGTAGCTCCGATTCAAAGTTCCGCCCTTGATCACTGTGTAGCTCTCTCGGTACTCCGAATCGGGAGAACAGCTCGTTCACTAAGGTTTCTGCCACAGTAGCTTGGTTCAGGATGGCGTATACTTCCGGCCACTTAGTGAAGTAATCCATGGTCACTAATAGATACTTGTTTCCGCTGTCTGTCACAGGAAATGGACCAGCGATGTCAATGGCGATGCGCTCGAACGGAGCCCCCACATTGTACTGCCACATTTGTCCTCTACTTTGAGTCCGGGGCCCTCGACTAGCCGCACAGGTGTCACACAACCTGCAGAAATTCTCGACATTGTCCCGTAAGTGGAGGCAGTAGTAGCACTGATGAATTTTTCATGATGCCGAGATGTCCGCCTGAAGTGCCACTGTGTAGTTCTGACATAACCTCCTTGGTCTTTGTGCGTAGAATGACTAGTTGCGGAATGCGCTTACTGCCACCCACTGACTGCCACTCCCGATACAGTAAGCTGTCCCTCACAGAGAATGAGCCCTACTGCGCCCAGTAGCTTTTATATTCTGGGCTTCTCAAGCTGATATCTTCTCATGATGGAAAAATCTTAACTGGTGTAAACAAGTCATAATTGCATAAAAGGTGTTACACAAATAGTTGTACAACAAATACCCTATCTTACTATGCATGGCCATTTTTAAATATTCTTTTATAACTAACTCTATTGTTACTTTGTCATTCTATTATTTACTATTCAACATTTTACGAGTTTCTCGGTCCTAGAAACCTCTCGAACACACATTCCTTTTTGATATCGTCACAATACTTTTCACGATTGATGAGCTCTGCTGTTCCACATGTTTAGACCAATCAGAACGTTTGCCAGCGTTGTCAGATTGTACCTGACAAACATTACATGTGCATGTATATAAGAGTCGCACTAGTTTACTCTTGTCTTGCATCTTGTACTGAACACATCGATTATAGAGCGTGTTAACATACAATACTTTATAATATAATCAGCTGATTGTATGTTTATAGGTTATAATTGTTATTGAAAGAAAAAAAAATAGCTGACAAAATATTTAACAGAGCTACAAGAGAAAGTATTGGCAATGTTGCTGGCAAGTCATTGGCTAGCTATAAAGTGGGTAAGGGGAAATGCATACGTTCAGAACTCATCAGCCTTAAAAAATTGTATAGTCATTAATGCACAGAATTATTTTTGTATGACAAGAAAGGAAAGAAAAGTTAATGAAAACTCTTTTATGTGATAAAAGTGTACCTAAGCTTGTGGAATAAATGTACCTATGAGTTTTACAAATAAAAACCCCAAAGATTAAACAGCTAAAGTGATTTGTAGAAATCTGTTGGTGCGAGTTACCTTCAGTAAACTCAGTTTTGTCCTGAGAGATAAGAATATTCTTACGAGTCTAAAACATTAAGTATTGGATAACTGCGTCCACTTCAAAATTAATTTCACGTAAAAACATTGTTTTATAAGGTTGTGGCTTTAATATGCATTTTAGCGCAAAAATATGTATAATAAATTTAAAAAAAATTAATAATCTTACTAATGTTAGATTATTTTGTTCATTATTTGCATTGGCAAGAGAAAGTTGTGTGAGTGTTTCACACCAGTTTTTTTTTTTTTTTTACGCCCCAATTGGAGCACTCAAGTCACTCATGGACATGCATTCCTTGAGGAGTTAGCCATGGCACCACACTGTTGCTTTCTTCGTTCCCACATCAGTTTCATATTCCTTGACCTGGTGGCTCTCAATCTCTCTGCTACAGCTGCATTCGGCTGTCTTCTCTCTCTGAAAGGCAGTTGGGTTATCCTCTTTTCCTTTAGGATGGTCTTCTCTTCTCGTCTCTGGATCATTTCTTCATTTATATTCAAGTTCCTCATGTCTGACATGACTTCCTGTATCCATTTGTTTTGGATCTTATTCTTCATTTGGTAGTCAAGGAGCATATTAGGGCCACAAACATAAAACAAAAACTTTTTTTACCACCACAAATTTCAGCAGACATGGCACTTGCCCTGTCTTGTTGAGCACAAAAATGTAGTAAATGAGGTGATATAAAAACAAAAATATTGAGCTGTTTCTGAGAATATTGCAATTAAGTGAAAAATTGCACGAATAAACTACTATTTCTGGTTGACCAATTTTGATGAAAATATTTGTGTCGGGTTCTCTCATAGAGTACATAATTTAAGTTTCAACTTTTTACACTATTCCATTAACGAGATATTCTGTTCACACACACACACACACACCAAGGTGTTTGGGTTCAGGGGACCTGAAAACGTGCATTTTTGATGAAAACTTGATTTAAAAAAATCCATGATAACAGTACTTCCTTTTCCCTATAAGGCAAGAGAAATTAAAAATGCATTGTATCTCATGATTTCAGTGACTTATATTGATGTTAAATATTTTTCAGTACTGATACACACAGAAATATATGATAATTTTTTGTTCTTTTTTAGATTGTACAGAATTCTTGACAAATGTCTCGAAAAATATAAGGAATTTGAAAAACAAAAAGATCTAGAGTATATGTATGTATATTTATTTAAGTATTTACAACTGGTCAAGTATCTGCAAGATAACACCGATGATCCAAAGTATTTGAAATGTAGAGTTGGTTCAGAACCAAAACATGTTGTGCAAAAGTTAGAAAAATTACATAACTTCTTATGTGATAGGTATGTATGTTTTTTTAAAATTTATTTTAAGTCGCATTTTGATTATTAGTGACTATGTTGGTGGGTTTGAACTTGTAATAATTTTCCTGACCCTGGCCGGGAATTGAACCCGGGGCCTCTGCGTAGCATGGTAACCACTGGGCCACCTCCGTGGCCTATATATGCTTTTATTATCTATAGTTACTTGAGTCACGAGTTTGCCTTTGTTTGCAACGAGGTGTAAAGGGGGGAAAGCATCAATGTGCATGCGTGACTGCTTTAATTTCAGTGCAACGAACACAACAACTTAAACTATACCCAGAGCACATACATAGATAAATCGCGGAAACTTTTGCGAGTTAACTATACAAATATATAACACTGTTATCGTAAACAGAAATGTTGGTTTCTTGAAAACATGGTTGGACTATTCACAGTGCTGGTAACTATAACACCTGGAAATAAAATCAAACGGTTTGGTAGATAGAACCTATATACCATCATCTATCTGTTAGCAGCTAACTACTGTGATTTTTCTATTTCCATAATTTTAAATGTAAAGAAGGAAGTTAAAGACAGTGGAGAAGATAAGGAATATAGATAAGAATGTTTTCTTCATCAATAGTTTTTATATCAAACGGTTTTTATAAATGGTTATATCAATAAGATATATGATGACTTTACCTCTAGACCGACCCGGTGCGTCACATTAAAGATGGCGGACAAAATTTTTAATTCTTCATAAATAGTATTTTGTATTAGAGTGAGGTTCACATTTGCATATTTCTTGTAATTTCGCTTACATTCAAAATTTTAGCTGTTCTCAGACTTATCACCTATCCAGAAACGGTTGCCGTTATATTAATGCTGCAAATATTTGAAAAAAACCCGGTATTGTACTGATTTCAATGACCAAAATTTTGAAAATCGCTGATTGGTGCTAAATTAAGCTCAGCAGAAAAATATCCTTGAAATAAACTTTTAGGGGTTTTGATTTTTATAATTTGGATTATACTGGATGAGGCAGATAAGGGATCCCAAATTGATTATGGAAAAACAGTGACATAGTGATACGGAAAAAATATTTTCTCATAAAGTGACCATTGGCTATTTAATAAAAATATTTTCGTCCACTTAAAATGTACAGGTGTGCCGAAACTGAAGTGCAGTGTTTAAATCTCGTAACTTTCAAATGTAAATATAGATGTTTTCTGGCACAGTTTGAAAGATCTATAAGTTAACATGTAATCTGGTAAAAGAAAATTCCAAAATATCTTCATCCATTTCTAAATGGCGGCCAAAATTCCAAAAAGATACGTTTTCACATTGTGGCCTTTACAGACGCACATTGTAAACTTAATTGTTAATTTTTAAGTTTATTTTATTCAGAATTTAATAAGCTTTCAAATAATGTGCCGCATGACTATACTCGGGAAAATTTTATTGAGTGTCCAGAAACTGGTTTTTGAAAAAAATCAAAGTGGCTGTAACT
The DNA here is from genome assembly GCA_035578175.1 of Catonia carolina. Taxonomy (NCBI): domain Eukaryota; kingdom Metazoa; phylum Arthropoda; class Insecta; order Hemiptera; family Achilidae; genus Catonia; species Catonia carolina. The sequence continues at coordinate 20,782,069 of JAQMRL010000003.1, read as the reverse complement.
CAAAAATTTTAAATGGAAAGGTAGGTTGTGTGGCATTTCATTTTATAGGTATTTTTAAAAGGAACAAATTTTATATTTAACGTTCGTTTCTAGCTATTACTGTTATCTAGGAATAATGAAAAATGTTACCTTTTAGCTCATTTTTCTGGGCAAGATGTTAAATAAATTTAAATCCAATAATGTATAGACAAATTTTTAGTCATTTCATAGAAAACTTTTTTTTTATGAAATAGAAAAGCAATTCCGACATGAGGGGATGGTATATTAACGTAGCTGTTTTTTTAATAAATACTGCATTATTTAAAACTGATAACTTTGTTGTGACCATAGAGAAAATGTACAAAATTATTTTCCTATAATATAGAAGCAAGTTAAATCATATGTTTGTATTTTTAAACATGTGTTTTTAAGCTGATTACAAAATTTTATTCATTTTTTTACATTTCTCAACTATGCAATTCCACTACTGTGATCATGTAATCGTTAATTAAACGTGAGTTGCAAGTAAGCCTATCGATTTTTTTAATTTATCAGTTTGTTTTCATTTGTACTGTTACACTTTATTTTCGTTACGTTACTACTAATTTACTTCATCAAAATGACATATTCAAATGAATCAGTTTTTTTTAAAGGCTGAACTTGTCCCGTAGTCCTTACTTTTTCCCAAAGACGTTGACAATTTTTGTAGCTCAGGTGAAGTCCCTGTGAGTATCTGTTATGATATAATCTTTCAGAAGCTTGACCATTAGCCAAATACCTTCAAAATGTCAAAGGCCTCTTCATTTGAATGTATAATTTTGATGAAATAAATTAGTAGTTACGTAACAAAAATAGAAAAATAGAAAATTGCTAAATTCAGACCGTCGGTTAAGTGTGCGCGTGATCACAGATCGTATTGGCATTGATAAGATGACAGTGCTGACCATTATCATGTAAAATTTGGTGTTGCAAAAGATCTGTGCTTAATTGCATTATGGGAATTGCATCGCAACAATGCACCCAGCTATACCTGCTCCAGTGTAACCAAACCTAGCAAAAAACGATGATCCCAACCCTCTTACAGAGTCTTTGTATCAGCAGACCATTTCCTATTCCCAAAAGTGAAATTCTCTCTCAAAGGAAACTACCATAGGCTAAGTGCCATCAAAGAGGGTTGTACACATACCGTTAAGGACCTTCCAAAATCCGCCTACCAGGGAACCTTCTAGTCATGGCAAAGCCACTGGCAAAAGTGTGTCGATGCTCAAGGTGTGTACTTCGAAGAATTTTGATGTATTGGAGCAATATCTGAAATAAATCTATTTTTCCGAAACTTTTCTCGATACTTTTTATACAGTCCCTGTACATATTCAGTTATTCTCACTTCATATTTCTCCTGCTCCACTTATGATTTATGCTGATGTTTATAATATTCCTGCTTCCAGTACTAATTGGTTTTATTATGCTGTTTTGGTTTTGCTTTCAACTTATAAGTTTTTGTGAGATGTTAAATATTTTAAGTTTAGATTGCTGTGAACCGCAACAGCTGTGGTTTGCTAGTATTTATGTATTTTAATATTCTTGGAATGAGTTATTTGTCTTTGTAATTTTTGAAATGTGTTTGATAAATGATGATTCAATTGCAGATATCAGGAATTGGAAAATAAAAAAGCTTTGAATAATGGAAATCATTTGAAAGTAAATGATGAAGTTAATCCATCGGACGATGCAATTCAAAATTTGAAAAATAAACAAAATGATGATTTTAGTAGTCAAAAAAAATTAAAAAGTAACGATGATGATGATTTTGGTAAGTATGGAACCAATTATTTCTTTCTACGTTATTGTCTAATAAAACTTCTTTTATATCCAGAAGACGCTAGAAGGAACGATAGGACATCTAAATAAATACAAAAGCCTGAATTTAATATTCAGGCTTTTGTATTTATTTAGATCATCATCATATTTATAATGTTAACTGAATTACAAATTATTTTTTTTTTTTTACTTGCTTACTTACTTCAGTTATTTACTCTACTGCAAACAATTTTATTCAGCATTTACTTCAACATTTATTTTTATAACAAAAAAATATTTTAGAAAGGAACTGTTGTACTCTGTCAAATCTTTTGATGTTCAAATAGATACTTATATACACAACTTTTTATAAATCATGGTAATTTATTGATGTGTTTTCTTTCTGCTTAGAAGGATTTTGTTCGTTCAAACAATTTAGTGTTGTGATTAGAAACATTGTAATCATTTGTTATTCTTATCTTGTAGTATTTTGGACATTCGGATTTTATATAAATCTATTGTAACACGTAAGCCTAGGTTTGTTTGGGATTGAGGTATTATAATTAATCAACAAACTTTCTTAAACTTATTGTCACTGCCATCCCTTTAGATAAATCATTTACTGTGTTACTGACCTTCAATACTTCTCCCGACCCTTGTTGGCGTAGCAGACCCTTTGGCGGTGTACCGACAGACTACAGTGGCATACCGACAGAGGCCTTTGTCGCCAAGACCAAGGCCAACAATTGCCTCTACCGCAGCGCTCTCGGTGACTATATAAGCGCACTGCACTGAGCTGCTTGTGATTGCACTCTACAACTCCAACCAGAGAGGATCCACGAGAGAAAGCAGGAAGATGTTTGGGGACTTGCTGCAGCCACGCGCTGCCTTCATCGGTCCTTCTCAGAACCAATTCGCTAAGGTTTTAACTAGCCCTTTTCAGGGCCATCAACCTGAGCCACAGCTATTGCTGCAGCCATGTGCTGTCTACACCATATGTAATATGATCTATTCATAAATTACCTGCTGTAAACCCAGCTCGTTCTTCCCCAATTTTACTTCTTAAATTCTGCTCCAGTTTTTCTCACTATTCTTGCCATGTATTCTTCCCATTGTTGCCAATACACTTATTCCTCATATAATTGTAATAACTCAAAATAATAATGTAATAAATAATATTAATTTGCTTTTCAGGTGTAAATTATAATTCGGATTTCATAGATTGCAAAACATTAAAATCTCTTATCGACATGAACTCCGCTAATATTTTATTAATAATAGATGTCAGAACTGAAAGCGATTATACTTGCAGAATTACTGGTACCTACAGTATAATCAATGTACCACCTGAAATCATTAAGAAAGGGTAAGAGTAATCATTATAGAATTATACATTATGGTTTTTTACTTTCTCATCCCCTGTATGAATATACAAATAAGGAAAGTATTGTTTTCATGTCGATTTTTCAAATGCTTGTAAAAAAATGTTACAAATTTTTAAAATAACTTTATGTCTCTTTCCTTGTCTGCTGTCATTATACTATATTTCACGTTCAGAATGCAGTACAGCTGTTATGAGAACCCGCTGTGTTATCAGGCGTACGGAAAACATCAGCCACAGCCAATACAATAACTCTCCTCCGCCGACACCATCCGAAGGTCACGGGAAAAAATATTTAGAATTTTGCTTAACATGCTCTAACAATCTAATTTTTAATTAAAAAATTCTGAAAAAATTGCTATCGCTTTCTAATGAAGCATTATAAATGTTATTATTATACTCTGATATTAAGATAAGATACGCTCGTACAAAGTTAGATGTTTAAATCTCGATACATTTTCTTGCATTTCACATTAAATATCTCTTTTCCTTCCATATCGACGTAAGTGCTTTATTATTTTGTTATAAAATATAGAATTTTATCTGTAATTTGATGCATGACAAGTCATATGGACAGGAACAGAAATAATAAACTAAATTGAAAAAATTACTTTTTTTCATAACGGCCCATTCAAAAGGAATTATCATTGTGTTATTCCAGAAAAGTAATACCTTATGTAAAAAATAATGTCTTTTTTTCTTTATTTCACCAGCTAATAACTTTGTTTATCCGTTATATAAGCCTATAAAACTATATCACAACAATTACAACATTCTTTTCGTTATAGTCCTATGAAAAGATATTTATTATGTCCCTTACAGAAATACCAACAATTGAAACGAATACATCACTTTTATTTGGAGAACAGTATATTTTTATCCTAATAACTACGAGGGTGGTCCCATAAGTACCCGGCCTGACCTAGAGATGGCGGTAAACCATTTACACCATTTAAAAGTCCTTGATTTCCGTAAAGATATATCACCAAATGCTTGAACTAACATTTCATGGGTCTCGGTAGCTGTATTACCCAGTTAGTATCAAAACTTTGTCGCCACCGGCTTGTAGTAGCGCAGTCGTAGAGCTTATAGGACCGGCCGGGCATCCAGCGGCGTAGTTCAAAATTACCAGATGCTTAGCGAAGGGGGGGAGGTCGTCTTTACCGCTGCCTAAATGATTAGGAGCAGCCGCCGACGTAGCGAACACCTTTCACCGCTGCCTCCGAAGAGGAGCAGTCACCGGTGAAGCGAGGGGTAGGGAATGGAGGTGCAGATGACGGAAAGAACTGACTCAATGTTGAGCTGTCAAATCCCCGTATCGATCCTCGATCACACAGAACTCAATACTGTCACCTTCTCGACTATCGCAGCGCCAGTGCATAGATACTATATGTTGCCACTTGGTACATGCACTGTGAGAGGTGTAACCGCTACAACAAGAGAGGCAGCAGCAACCCCATCACAGTGCCAACAGTGGGCAAAATATGAACTACAGACCGGCGTAAAAGTAGTACAATATCAACTTAATGCAAACTCTCTGCTCTTCAGCCGGAGTCATAAAAAAAATTGTAGAACTGTCAAACACTACTGTAAACAAAAGTTGCCTGCTTGTATATAGTCTTTGCTTGACAATGGTCTGTTGCACACTGATAGCCAACAGATCTCATGATTATTCACCTTGCGGCAGAATTTCGTACTATGACTAGTTCGCACATTTCATTCAAATTCCTGGAACTTTCGGATAGCACCTCGTATTTATTGCTTAATTGTTTCAGTTCTTTTATCTGTATGTTAACAAATCAGAGAATTAAGAAGGAAGAAATAATAAGGTTTTTTTTTTGTTAAATTTAAAATGTGACTGCAAAAATGAAGAATCATTATTAACCCTTTAACTGCTACCTTAGGAATCGTAATGTGTAACCTCCTGTGCTGAATTAGGAATGACTTTTGTGGTGTCATCTTAAATCATTACTTATTTCTTTGAAGTTTAAAATAAAATCAAACTTTTAAGTGTGTAAGCTTACGCATACACACTTCATAAAGAAGAAACACCAAACTCATATGCAACAGCTGTTTCGAAAAAATACTTATTTATTTATTTACTATTTTCATTGTAAAATGCAGTATTTTATTTATTTTTATAATAAAAAAGTGAAGAAAATGATATAACCGAAATATAACTTGAAAATAATCGAATAAATTAGACACCAAAATACCACGTCAACACATCTGACAATATGCGATGTAGCTAATAAATACAGGACACTGTCAAAAAGTTTCACGTAATAACCAGTAGATGGTGTAACATGTCCATTATGTAGTGTTATGATTTCCCAATGATTTAACAATAGAACGTACAAATGCGGAAGTAGCACGTGCGTTTGATTTTCAATAATGTAAAAGTACATTAGTAGTACAGTAAGTGCCGCGAGCTCCGAACGTATATATACGTCAATAGCAGTTAGAGTTAAACAATAGTGTTAAGAAAAACAGAAACAAAGAATTGGTATTGAAAAATCCTGTGTATTAATATATTTCCCAAAAGAAAACAACACCATCCTGAAGAATGAGTGGTGTCTTTTTTCTTAAACTGCCTGCTCAGTATACTCACCATCCATTTTTTCATCCCCACTGTTGTACTATTAGCAGTTACATCACTGAGAGTCGCACTTCTGCTCGTCTATGTGTTTATGCTTTTAAACTTTGATGGATTATTCTGATGTAGCGTTATTCATCAATTTAGGGGATGGGGCTTGTTTTGTTCTGCATCGAAGAACCATCTTAGGCAATAGTAGAATTATTCAGTCCAGAAAGTCATTTTGTCGTAATGACTGCTCCTTTGGCAATTTATGTCCGAGAAGAAATTCGTTCAGTTATTCATTTCCTTAGATCCCAGAAAATTGAAATCACCTGATATTCACTAAATATTAATTATAAAGTTGTTGTTGTTTAGGTCAACAGCCGAAAGGCTAGTTTGAACCTGTAGAGGTTTTACTAAGTAAAACGAGGAGTGAGGTGGTTTACCATTGCCTTCCTCACTGAATGGAAAAGTATGCTTATCAGCATGCCGGGCCCTCTGAAAAGCACATATTTTCTACTCTGTAAATGACACCTTCACTTCATTCACCACAGGGTCTGGGTGTACAATAAAATTCATTACTTTCAGAGGAGATAACTCTGATTAGTGTCTTTTACACCTCTACCTCTTCTGTTCTTAAATGGTTCAGTCATTTAATTGGCTGACCATGTGATAAGAAACAGAACTATTTATTTTAGCCCTGCAACGAACAGATTGAGTGTAAATAATTTGACACTCCACCTGTCTGTTATGAGCATAAGTTATTAATTATAAAGTGTAAGGTTCAAATGTCGTCAATATTGGATATTTGCATTACTAGTGGTGACATGTTTACTGATGGCTGATCAACTGTGTTGATAACACAGTTTGTGCTATTGTTGATGGCACAGTACTTTTTGCTATTTTAATTTTATCTTATTTGTTCTGTAGTGTAAGTGCAAATGAACTTAGGAAAGAATTGCCTGAAAATTCCCAACATTTATGGGATAAACGAGGAAAGTTTGACTGCATAGTTTTGGCTGACTCAGATACAGACCAGCATACTTTTAATTCAGACACACCTGTTCATATATTACGAACAATATTAACTGAAGTAAGTACATTTGTATTATTTACTAGTGTGTGGGGAATCAAAGTCGTATATAATTTGATGTTAACTTTTTGTTACATTTAAATAAAACGTGCTAATGATATGATTTTCTTTTTGTACATTGGTGTTCATTGATTGGAATAAAACCAGGAGTTTGAAAAAAAAATTCTGTGATTGTCTAAAATCCACTGGAAATGCCACTAACTTGTTTTTTCTTTTCAAAAAGTAATGCATACAGTTTAATTTCCCTGTGTAAGGAACTGGAATTCAAAATATTGAACAAACTGAAAATTTTGTAAACAATTTCTTACTTTTCAAAACTGTTCCTAATTCCTCACTGAAACTGAACTAAAGACAAATTGATTCATGACTTTGTTGCCTTTTTGTCTCCCACAACATCCCACTTTTCCCCTAATCAGTTGTGTTAAGGTCTGAAACTTCTTCCTGATAATACTTGTTTAACACTTTAAATGCCAGCAATATTTTCCACTAGTTATGTTAGGAGTGCTGGTCATTATTTTGGATATATTTCAGCCAGTGTCGACTGTTTTTAATATTTTTCAGTTTGCTGACTGTAAAGTAAGAAATAAAATAATAATACAATACTTACATGGACTTGCAGATTGAAGCTTCCCCTTTATTTTTATAAAAAATTTGTTAAAATATTCTAAAATGTGTAAAAATTATTTATGTTTTTATCATTAAAGTTTTCACCCAAAAAAAAATATGGCTGTTTCACTGTGCATCAAAACAATTTGCAGTACACACGACAGTAATATAAATAAACAAAGAAGAAATGAATTACGACTTACCTGATTCAGCCTCAATAAATGTTATATTACAGATGTTAACATGTTATCTAAAAAATTGTCAATCTCATTATCGCGTAAACGACGAACATCATGCCGATCTGCCATTTTACATACAATGGTTACTATGTCAGCTGTTCAGTACCAACTCCTTTAAAATGGTCCTCTAAACTTTACTTGTTTCTTCCAGTATCAATAGCAATGTGTGTTAGTTATGTTAAGAAAACCTGTAGCAAGAAGAAAGTACATTGACCAAACATTTTTTAATTTTTTTTTATTGCATCCTGGAGACTCCGGGAGGAGTATAGGACATGTTATAACACCTGAAATACATATAAGAATCACACAATGTATCACTACTATCAAGAAAGAAATTCTTGTACGCTATAAAAAGTTTCACCGATCAAGTAATTTTTCAGATTTTTTTTAAAGGAATTCTCAAGGAATTTTTTTTAAAGTATCCTCACAACATTTTAAAAATTGGGGTAATTTATTCATGAATTTTCTCCCTGCATAAGTAGGTTTTTGTTCAAACAATTTTGTGGAGTGATTAGCCACATAATAATCATTCCTGTTTCCTGTGTTATAATTGTGAACATTGAAATTCTGCATAAAATTATTTTCCCTAACATACATAATCACCTCAAAAATGTAGAGAGAGGGAACTGTAAGCAATTTAAGCTCCTTAAATAGTGGCGTGCATGAGGTTAGCTGGTTAGCTTCCACCATACACCTAATAGCTTTCTTTTGAATTTTAAAAACCCTATTCATATTACCCATGATAGAATTACCCCATACTAAGATACCATAACGGATATGAGACAGAATGAGGCCATGATAAGCTGCCATTAGCAATTTTTTATCATGTACATTTACATTTAATGGTTGGCAGCAGGAATGAAAGTCACACCTGTAATGTGACGGGGATGGCATTTCTCACTGTCTACAGTCACCAGAAATATTACAGGCATGGCATTGTTTGTAGAATTAGGCTACCCAAAATATTACGGGCATGGCACTCAAAGTGTTAAATAATTACTACTTTCTAAACCATCCTCAATTTGTTCATCCGAGCAACTGTGAAAGGATAAGAGGTTAATGAGATGGAGGGGGCTCTGAGGAAGTTGTCAATGAATGAAAAAGTGAGGAGAAAAGTCATAGTAAATTGTAAAAGCAGTTGAAGCGTTGTGTAAATTTGAATTATGTGATATCTGCAATGGACAGTATATTTATATAGCTTAATGATGAAGCAGTTAAGTATAGAAACCAAATTGAAGAAGGTTGATTTGAAGGTTCTATAGGGTGATTCAAAAAGAGCGCCGGTTTTGATATATCAAATTAAGAGATTTATTTTATTGAAAAACTGAAAATAAATACATCAACAAGTTCATCTTACCTTCCGATTTCATGTATGAAAAATGATGTCATGCATGTGTCCTCCTCTACTGCGCTGGCATGCATCAACTCTGTCCATGAAATTGGATATTACTGCACGACAAGTTTCGACTTCCATTTGCCCGATAACCCGTCGAATTTCCTCCTTCAAGTCATTGATGTTTCAGGGTTTATTGGCATACACCAATGACTTCAGATGACCCCAAAGATGAAAGTCACAAGGCGTCAAGTCACACGACCTTGGTGGCCATTGATGGTCGGAATTACGAGAAATGATGCGATCCTGGAACCGTTCACGGAGCAACAACATTGTTTCTCGTGCAGCAACTGAATTTTATACGGGTGATATTGGAGATCGTACCGAAGAATTCTCCGTACAGAAGAACATCGTAAACCCAATTGTTGAGAACGGTGACGTATTGATTTTGCTGGGCTAACAGCCACACTGTCACGAACCAACGCAACGTTCTGCTCAGTTCGGCCAGAACGACGACGTCCAGAACTTTTAAGGTCGACTGTTGAACCCGTCTCAAAAAACTTTTTCATGAGCCTGCGAACTGTTGATTCATTCGGTGCTTCATTACGTCCTAGAGTACCGCGAAGTCGCCTGACAGTTGCCGCATAACTCTCTCCACTCTGGTAAAATGTTTTGACGATTAACACTCGTTGTGCAATAGTAAACTTCTCGATGGTTAGACACAAACTGCGAGAGTACTACACTGCGAACAAGAGAAACTACAACTGAATCGTCAATCGGAATGTTCTCCGAAATAGAAATGAGGTCTAACAATGTTGCCAACCGATAAACAAAAATTTACCAGCCGTTTAAAAACCGGCGCTCTTTTTGAATCACCCGTTATATCTAAAAACAGGGTGGTTCACGAAGTTTTACTATTGCTTTCTGAGCTCACTTTACAGACCAAAACAGTGTTGGTAGTCAATTACGACTAGCAAAAGATTTCACCCAGAACTCAGTACCTTCTGTGAAATAAAGACTTGCTGAAATTCTGAGAAGTTAAATTAAGGAGCTAATTCAGTTGTTTCTCATAGTTTTTAACCTGATAAATCAAATAAAAGGTACCACAATTTGTATATATCTCTTGGTTTTTGAGATATTCGACATAAAACAGAAAACTATGCCTAAAAACACGGTTTATTTTAGGTTTGAACTAAATAACTTTGTTAAATGATTGATTAATACATTAGAGTTAAATACAAAACTTGTAAAAAATTTAATTCTGAACAAGTAGCTATAAAATCAGCCAAGTAACAACCAAATACAAACGGAAAATATTGTTTTTTTATATCCGGCATTATTTTCTATCTAAAACTATTCTCATTTCGGTCATTTTTCAATACACTTTTTTATATTATGGTTAAAATTTTAAAAAATTTCAAAAACTTGTCATGTTTTTAGTTCCCATTAAGTGAGATTTACTGCACCAAACATTTGCCTAAATTTTTCTATTTTCAAACAGTATGCTAGTCGATTTTTTATCCTGCAAGGTAAAAGTGTGAATTCTCCTTCATTTTATAATATTATTTTTGTGTTAATTTTCAGTGGGATTACCCAAGGGTGGTTAAGAACAAACCACTAATATTACTTGGCGGAATGAGTACATGGTTCGATTTATATTCATTTAATGTGACTATGCCTTCATTGATAAAGTTAATGAAATCTAATTTGAAAGCACCACCAAAAACTCCTGTTATAGAATTAGGTAAGTACTTTTTATTTTACTTTATTTGTAGCAATTGTAATCATGAGGAATTATAAAATAATTTATGAATCTTCACCTGTTTTACACGTGTAAAAACAATGGCCAGCAAACTATTCGAAATTTTTCATAATTCATCTACCAGAATTACATTTTATTCATCTTTGACCAATTTCATGCTACATCCATGAAATATGTGCATTCTCAATAATCTAAACTCGTGTTAAAGGAATCCAGCCATAGTGTCGTTGCTATTTCATTGGGGTCTGATAGCCGTAATACACAATTGAGCGACCGTTGTGGGCATCTCTTTACTGCACTCGATGATGCCAGAAAGAACATCACCTTCTCTTCTCACAAGAGTGATCAGTGTGTCTTCATCGGAGTGTCTCAATGTTAGTTGGAAGTTTGGTGGGCCTGAAATTGATTGTTTGGATGTTATTCTGCTGGGACAATGGTGTATTGAAAAGTAATGCCTTCATCGCTGTAATTTTATTAGTAATTGGTATATTGTTCACATATTAGTGTGAAATGATTAAACTATTCCCTACCCACCAGTATAATCACTTTTCCATGTAATCGTCGTTATTAGCAACACATTTACGCCAACGTACTATGCTTTGGATTAGTCCGTCACGGAAGAAGTCTGAAGTTTTCGTACAGCACCATTTTCTCACCTCAGCTATCACTTCTGCATCCGAAGAGAAACGCATGCCCTTGAGATGTTCCTTAAGCTTTGGAAAGAGGAAAAAGTTGCAGGGCGCAAGATCTGGGCTATATAGTGGATGAGGTAAAACGTCTTGAAATGCAAGCTTCTCTAGTGCTGTACATGTTTTCAGACTTGTGTGAGGACAAGCGTTGTCATGATGCAGAATTGGCTCTTTGTCTGGACAAACCCTACGCAGCTGTCGCTTCAGATTTGATAGGGTAGCAACATATTGTTCGGAGTTGACATTACAGCCACATTCTGATAACTCCATATGAACAATACCATCACAATCCCAAACACTGTAATCATCACTGCTTAGGTTGACTTGTTAACAAATAGTTCCAGAACATGACTAACCTTTTTTGAGACTGTCTGGCCCATCATTATAATGCAGTACTTATAGTGATAGAGGCATTACTTTTCAATGTGCCATCGTAGATGGCAAAAGAGAAGTGAGCTTTTACAGTGGCTATAGCTCCCATGTGGTCTAGGGGATGGTCACCATGGTAGGCTATCTTGTTGTCTGCCAGATGGCAACATCATCTTCTTCCGCTCATGGAGTTTGCTAGTGTGTAGTAGTCACCATGTACTGTTGAGAGACCAGCATTGTTCATAAACATGGACGGTGTCAGGTCAGTTAGTGGAACTATTACATTTCTCACAGATTTATCAAAATGTCTTCGTCAAATCCTGGGAGCTGTGTCTCTCAGTTATTCGATTCCACTTGGCTTTTGCAGCAGTCTGTGGAGGGGGGGATCGTTCTGATTGTTCGCCGCATTATTATAATGGAGCATCTGGCAGTCAGTACAAAAATAGAAAGGGGTGTTGATGACAAAAGTTTATTAATTCAGATAGATAATTCACATAGGCAAGAGAAAATAAAAATACTACCTGTTGTTAATAAAAAAACTATTTTTTTTCTACGAAATCTTGTAAAAAAATCTATTTTTTAAAAGATTTCAGCTTTATTATGCATTTTACGACAAAAAAGTATAATCAAATTTATAGGAAATTAACAGATCTACAACTTTTATTTAAAGCATTTTTCTCTACAGAGCCTTGTTTAGCGTGAAAGAGTGATTTTCCGTATTTTTAAGCCAAACTGAGGTTTATTTTCATTTCGCGTCTTTCACTCATTCTTAAAATTAGGTTATGTTTATTGAGGTTAGTTTTTTGTTTATTTCTAATGGTTTATTACTAATGTTAGGTTTATTGTTAATTATTTGCAATGGCAAGAGAAAGTTGTTTGAGTGTTTCACACCGGATTTTTACATATACGTATACTTATTTTGTACTTGTATTTCTTATTATTTGCAGATGATATAGAATATCCAGATTCAGATGAAGAGTCTAAGAGAAAGGATGTGATCATGAAAGAAACACCAAATGAAAATGCATTAACAATAGTCTCACCTATACCTCATACTGGGCCAAAAACTGTTATCCCTCCTACTCCATCTCCTCTTCCTCCTTTTGCTTCTACCGCTGCTTCTACTATTACTATTAACTCACAGTCATCAACTTCAGTACCTCGTTTTGATCGATCTGTTAAGGTATGTGTTGTCGCTTTTTGATTTTTAAGTTTTACTAATGAAATTTGATGTAGTTGTCTCTTCTATGTACATTCTTCTCCTGTTAAACTTTGGTGATCATAACAGCAATTCTTATTTTTGACTCTATGCTCTAAATCTTCTCCTACATAGGTTTTATCAATTACAATATATGTGTCCCAGATCTTTATTGACGCAAATTTATTTTGCTCTTGTACACTCACGGTTGTCATATGGAATTGCATGTTGGGGTAGTACATACATTACTCACATTAAATCTGTGATTAATCTACAAAAATCTTTTCTATACTCTATTAATGGTTACAAAAAGTGCGATCATATGAGCCTGTTCCAGGAATTTGGAGTTCTTCCTTTAAGGCATTTATTTGTTTTCAAGGTTCTGATACAATTCTTTTGGGCTTGTGGTAACCGTGAAGTAATAATTGATCCCAATAAAACCAATTATGGTACTAGGAACGCTGGAAAAATGAAGACTAGAAAACCAAATAGTACATTTTTTCAGAAGTCATTTCTCTATCTTGAGAGGCGATTCGTTAACGTACTTCCACCCCATGTACACAGTATTATGTCACCACATCTATTAAAACATAAAGTAAAATATAATATCGATCTGTGAGCAAGAACTTGAGAAACTTTTTCAGGTCTTAAAATAACTGTTTTATTAGTTTTTAATTCTCTCTTTGCGACAGTTTAACTGTCTCTTTATGCTCATTTATTGAATTAATTTCGTAAAAAGTTAAAATATTTAAGTTGTGTTAGTTAAAATATATTATTGTAAAGTAGTTATAGTTATAAAATAAAAATTATAATATCGCTATTATAATATAGCTTCCAGTAGTAATTTAACTTAGTAATTTTATAGTAGTTATAAGTATTTAAGTGAATTAATGTTTTTGTTCTGTATACTCCTATGCGGGGACAGAACTCTTTGTGAAGAAGAGTTTTTGCTTATAAGTATATTTAGTTTAAAATATTGTACGTAGCTTAGTATAGTCATGAATTGTAATTTTAATGTAGTTATATTTTACTAAATAAAATAAATAAAAAAAAAAAACATTCTACAGAGGAGCAATGGTACCAGTTTTGCAGGTTATGTAATTGAAATGTTCTTCATTTTCATGTGCTCCTTTCTCCACGCACACCATGGCTGAAATAGTCCAGTTTTTGTCACCATTATTATATTAATCAATTCTAGATCTATATATATCTGATATAAAGAGTCCTCATTTGTCATTTTCTCTGTCCTTTATTTTTTATTCTTGTGTCATCAGTCTCTCGACTGGTTTGGTACAGGTCTCCAAGCTGTTCTATCTCGTGCAAGTCATTCTCACCATTCAAAATTCTTTGACAGACATAGCCATACTGAATTCATGCCGAAACACTTTAAAATTCATGCACAATCATATTGTAATGCCCTGAAGAGATTGAGAAAGGTAATTAAAGGCCAATGGGCTGTAAAATTGACAAAAGGTGTTGTCTGCATGATAATGTAACACCTTTTTCACCACACAAGCAGGGCTTCTTTAAGAAATCCAAATTCAAAGATCAGGGAACTCCTGACCTTGCACCATCATTTTCACTTCTGTTCCATGAAAAACGCCTTGCAGAATAGTGAATCAATGTGATTAAGAAGTTCAAAAGAAAACATAAGAATTTTTCGACAAAGGCACAGAAAAATATGTATCTCATTATTATTAAATTATTTAAATAGTTGCTGATTATGTAGAAAAGTATAATTTTGTATAGTATTTACCAGATGGAAAATTTAAAATGTATGAATACCTGTATGTTTATCTTTTTTTTTTCAAGTGCATCTAATTTTGGTTCTCTCGTACTTCTCGAGCAAGCGTATGAGACGTGATGCTCATCATGCTTATCGTGTTTATTCCTCATTCCAGCTGTTTGGTTCCAAACCCACACAAAACATGAAGGAAGGTTTAATTAATGTAAATTTTATTTTGTTTTCAGCCTAATTTAGAAAGAAAACTGTCATTTGATAAATCTACTCCGAGAAAACCATTTGAAAGTATCACTGATGTTCACAAACGGCATGTTAATAAGCCAAATGACAATACGTTGTCAAAACTTCTTTCTTATAATCAGGTAATTATAATGCATTTTTTTAAATAAATTAAATTGAATTTTTTAGATATTTTAAAATGTATACCTATGCTACTTAATTTTAAACTGTTGAAGGTGTGGGGATGAAAACATTGATATCTGGCTGTATCAAGGGTTTTAACATGGCAAATATTCAAGACACTTGTCAGTAGTTGAACCTAGGAAGTTTTGATGTATAGGTTCAATGAGATCTAGAACTTAAAACCACTGCATGTAGGAGGGACAGTCCACCCTGAATAACATGAAGTCACTGCGAAGGAATTTTGAAAAATTCCATCCTATTTTTTGTTGTAGAAAAAACGATTGAAGTAAAAGGTGTAGGTTTTGAATTTACTACAACTTTAATTATACACTCTTGCCCTAAAGTTCATACTAAGGCTGCAATATTTAAGAAAAATTTTACCACAAGAGCACAGCCCTCCAAGAATTTCAGCAGACTAAGAATTTTGCAGACTTGCAAGAATTTCATCGTAACCTATCTTGTAGAGCACAAACATGTAGTTAATGAGGTGATTTTTCAAAAAAATTGTAATTGTTTTTGAAAAAAATCGCAAAAAAGTGAAAATTTACATGAATAAAATACTACTTTCGGTTGACTGATTTTGATGAAATGTTCATATCAGGTGCACTTGTGGTATCTAACTTCAGTTTTATGTTTCAACTCATACGATATTCCATTCTTGTGGTATTTTGTTCTCGCGTGCGCGCGCGTACACACACACACACACACAGATCAATTGTTAAAACATATTTGTTGGGTTCAGGGGCCTTAAAAAATGTATATTTGATGAAAACTATTTTGAAAAATTTACATGAAAACAATATTTTCTTTCACTGTATAAATATACTCATAGTGGGCGAGAGAAAGTAAAAATTTATAACATCACTGGATTTTCTTGAATTCTCAATATAACTTGTGAAATTCTTTTTTCTGGTACAAGAGTATGTATACCGAAGTTAAGATCGTAGTATTGTGGGTTAATTTTCCGATTCTTTGTTCCAGGATGAAGATGATGATTATAGGCCTTTTTCACCCAATTTAAGTTCAGTATCAACTAACAAGGAAAACCAGAGCAGTATCTTGAATACAACCATTGAAAGGTAAATAGAAAAAATTATTCGTAATTTAATTGCAGAAAGGAAACATACTGATGGAATGTACTTGATGTTTTAATGTTAAACATATATTTATGCGTTTTTTGAAGTCTTACATCTCTAATAAATCAACTGATGGATAATTTTTTCCGTTAAATAGAGCACATCTTTGTATACTGTGGACAAATTGAACTGGCACAACTCTTGCTCTACGTGTACACACAGTTCCGCATAAAGTATATCCATAACCTATTCTTTCAACAAGGTCTACAAATTTTAATGCACGCAAATGCTTACAACCTTATAACAATGGACAAACTTACAAATAATTATTTCATTTTAAAATATGTATTTCATTTATCCCAGTAAAAATTTAGATTATAAATTACAAGAACTAAATTTACAGACACACACAACTAATTAAACAAATTGGTCTGGATATAATATAATGAATAGAAAATCATATATAAAAACAAAATATTAGTCACATCATTTTATCAGACAGATTATTATTAAGAACAACAGTGAAAACAAAGTGTAGTGATTGTGCGTGAGTTGCACATGACAGTAGCGATTGTATACTTTTGTGACTGTACAGTTGTTGCATGGCGAGGGGCAAAGAGTGGAGTAGATAAACACAGAAGCAGGTTGTGACAATTCGAATTGTCCAAGGTATATAGGATCATAATTCACTATTTCTTTTGAAAAGACCAAGAAAACCAATAACAATTGGCCCAGTAAACGTAGGTAATGTTGGAAGTTAAATTAATACTATTAAAACTATTACCCGTGGACTATAACCTGATCAAATCTTGGAATGTATGCACTTTTGGTATCAAGTGAATTATCTGAATTTCTCTTCCCGATAACTGCATTTGATCGTATGCGTTCTTGGAATTTTCAGTTGAATCTAATCCAAAAATGTTTTATATGTAACAGAGAATGCGGTGTTATCTTTCCACTGAGACAGAGACCACTTACATTCTGTAAATTTTAGAAAATTTTTGTATTTTGTGTATTGTACTGTATGCAGGTGACTCTCAACGGAAGTATACAACATATCAAACTTTTATAATCCGACTAGCATGGCCCGCGCAGCTTCGCACGTGAAATGTGTGTAGGACTTTTTTTTTTGCGCCCTGGAGACTCTAGGAGGAGTATAGGACATGTCAGTTATAACATCTGAAATACATATAAATAAGAAACACACAATGTATCACTACTATCAAGAAAGAAATTCTTGTACGCTATAAAAAGTTTCACCGATCAAGTAATTTTTCAGATTTTTTTTAAAGGAATTCAAATCCTCACAACATTTTAAAAATTGGGGTAATTTATTCATGAATTTTCTCCCTGCATAAGTAGGTTTTTGTTCAAACAATTTTGTGGAGTGATTAGCCACATAATAATCATTCTTGTTTCTCGTGTTATGATTGTGAACATTGAAATTCTGCATAAAATTATTTTGCCTAACATACATAATCACCTCAAAAATGTAGAGGGAGGGAATTGTAAGCAATTTAAGCTCCTTAAATAGTGGCGTGCATGAGGTTAGCTGGTTAGCTCCCACCATACACCTAATAGCTTTCTTTTCAATTTTAAAAACCCTATTCATATTACCCATGCTAGAATTACCCCATACTAAAATACCATAAAGGATATGAGACAGAATGAGGTAGGTTAGTTAGGTAGTAAGGTTAGTTTCACTAGGTAGTTTTCACTAGTTAGGTTTTTCCACTACACTAGTTAGGTTTGCTAGGCCTAACTTAGCTAGAGGTTGGAGTATTTCTTAGTCAGGTTCCTACTCTTTGACCTGCCTGGCTTGGGCGACCCTACCAGTAGCTACACTACTGCCGGCTTAGCTCTTCGGCAGGAAGTGAGGAGGATAATCTGGCAATTTGTTTTAGTGCAAATACCCCAGATGATATTTTACTATAAACTTGATTGGTATAGAAGTCCCAAGACAATGATCTATCTAAAGATACGCCCAGGAACTTCACTGTTTCTACATGCTCTAAACTATTATTATGAATAAATACATCCACTTCTCTACTTTCGTTAACGTTATGTTTATTTTTAAACTACAAGTACGGACACTTTTTCCCATTAACTGTTAATAACATTTGATTCAAGAACTGTACTACGGACTCTATGTTAACATATGTATTTACTTCAAGAGCATCCACCAGTAAACTTTATCAACAATAAACATTATCAATCTTTTTAAAATAAATATGTATCAGAAATTGTCTAGCTGCTAGATCGACTGTATATACTCCAATGTACACACACACACACACAAATATTTTGATAAATTCTTTCACGTAGGTCTCTCTATCATCTCTTCTTTCAACTATCTACTTCAAATATAAGTAAGTACACACACACAACGTTTTGATAATTTCCCCCACGTACGTCTCTCGTTGTCATCAAACCCCTTCATCTACTTCAACAGCAATACATACTCTCATGTACACACACATATATTTATGAAAATCTTCATTAGGGCCCTTAGGGTTATTATTTATTAAAATGATGTCAAAATATCATGAAAATGCATTGAGTAGTTTTGGAAATTGTTGTTTAGGTCATCAGCCAAAAGGCTGGTTTGAACCTGTAGAGGTTTTACCTAAGTAAAATGAGGAGTAAGGTGGTTTACCATTGCCTTCCTCACTGAGTGGAGAAGTATGCTTATCACCATCCTGAGCCTTCTGAAAAGCACAAATTTTCCACTCTGCAAAAAAACACCTTCACTTCATGCCGGTCTGGCTGTATAATGAAATTCATTACTTTCAGAGGAGATAAGTCTGATTAGTGTCTTTTGCACCTCTACCTCTTCTGTTCTTAAATGATTCAGTCATTTCATTGGCTGGCCATGTGACAAGAAACAACTATTTATTTGAGCGCTGCAAAGAACAGATTGAGTGTAAATAATTTGACACTCCACCTATCTGTTATGGGCAGTTTGGAAATTAGCCTGCACAAAAAATTACGCTTTGTCTTTTTTTTTCATTTTATGACCACAAAGGATCACTTTAGTCTCTTTGGTTAGTTCTTTTTCTTCGGCAGTTATTTCCTCATTTCTTTCTTGCCAATACTTTTTCATTCTGTTGGATCTTGCTTTTCTCAATTCGTCTGAACAAACCTGTTCTTTTTGTTTAATTTTTCTTACTGATAAAATTTTGATTTTTTCTTTTATTGTTTCTTTGTAAACCGGTGTGCGATCTTTGACATCAGCAATTGTTAGATTTACGCTTTGTCTTTATAATATTAGTATAGATTTTTAAATTCATAGGTGGTTGCCTCCATAGCGTAGTGGTTAGTGCTTTAGCCTAATATGCGGAGGTCCTGGGTTCGATTCCCGACCAGGGTCTGGTCATTTTCACAAGTCAAATCCCATAGTTACAGTCACATAATCCACCGTAGTCGCTAATAACCAAGCAGTTGATGCGACTTTGAATAAATAAATGAAAAGAAAAAAATTCATTGGTGGCAACATTTTATATTAGAGAGCTTGTCCACATGTACGTCAAATGTCTCAATCGTCAAGTTGGTTGTATCAAAAAGTAGCCACAAGTATAGATAACTTTTAGTAATAAAACAAAAACATTTTTCCGATGTTCACTTATTTTTATTTATGACCTATCAGAGGTTGAAAAAAAATGGCCCTCATAGTTAATGTAAAGTAAAATCAATTGTTCCTTATACCCTTTCCTTTGTTAATGAAAAAGGGAAAGGGCTGCTTTCCTTTTATACACAGCATATTGTTACTGAGTTACCTTGTTTAATATTGATAAACTGATACATTGTTGATAATAATATATTTGTCCCTGACAGTAAACCATATTTTGTTGTTATAAACTTTTTAAGTTTCATTGTCAATTTATAACTCCTTTAGTGTACTAGTTTATTTTCAAGTTTGAATGTTTCTTAATTTAATGTATTATCAAAATTTTTTAATCACATTTTTTGATTTGGTTGCGCGATGTTTTCAGTGCTTCAATTTATGAATACTTTAGCATGTAGTTTGTTTTAATATGTGGGAGTGCAGTGATATGCTTTTGTATGTTTTTGAAGATGTTGCTTTGTAGGTTACCTGTGTAAACATTTGTAGTTTTTTTTTTTACAAATCAAACTAATTAATTGTGGTTATAATTTTACAACTAATTTTGTCTTATGATTTTTCTTTCCTTTCTTTAAACATTTTGTTTTTTATTGGTTGCTCACCCTCAAAACATTTGAACTCCCTGTATCTGAAATATTAATTTCTTGAAATTTTTTATTGTTTTTTTTTAAAACAATGATATATTATCTTTTTATTCATGAGATAATTGTATACTTCTGTGTTGATTTATTTTTGTTTGTCTTTTCCGAATAACCTAAGAAACAAACTCTTATTTTTCTAATTGCATTTGAAAATTTTTAAATAACAATATGCGTTCATTACTTTCTGGTTTTTCATTCACCCTCAGTTTTAGTTGTTTGTCGTTAAATTTGTAAATTATTTTGATGATTATGTACTTGTTTATAGATTGTTTTTTTAAGTTATGAAATTTATTATGGGCTTAATTTTTGCTCTCCACTCATCTGGATATTTATAACCAAGGATTATTGCAACTCTGGTTGCTGAATTACTGTACTTATGGTATTTAAATTTTTTTGTTATGTGTACATTTATTTAATTATTTATTAGTAAACCCCATACAGTTGCATAAAATGACTTAAGGCATTTCTGGAAGCCCTTTTTGCAGCCCACCACATTCTTTACATTCTTTAACTACTGGCTTTTCTCTGTTCTTTCATCTAACCGGTATTCTGTTTATGTCTATTATGGAAGCACTTGAAGTTAACAATTTGAACTTACTTTAGACCATCATGTTTTTTTTTCAGTTTATTCCAATTTTCGTAATATTCTTTGTGACTTCTGTAAATCATTCAGCGAACACCTTAGGTCTGTTGTTTAATATTCTGAAACATTTTTTTAACATGCATTGTATACTGGTATTTGAAAAATTTTTGTTATTTTTTAATTCTTTCCATTTGTTTTTACTTGTACAGTTCTCATCTTTCTTGAAATTGTATTGTCTGTCTAATATCTTCAGACTCATCTTGCAGAAGATCTTTTGAATTTCTTGACTTCTCTTTAGCTATGATTTCCAAAGAAAGTGGCGCCATTATGTAGTGGTGGGTTTTGTCTCTGAAACGTTCTCCATGCATATAGATATCGTTCTTTTTCCACAGTGCATTGGTTGTTGCTGGGAACGTCAAGTTTTGGTGCCACCGTTTTAATTATGGTTATCAAAGCAGGCAAAAAGTTGTGGACTGATTTTTTTTTACCTGTAGTGGCAACTATTTAAAATATGTAAGTAGTTTAAACAAGATTTGGACCAATGAAAAATATAAAATTTTGATCGATTTTGTAAAAAATCAAGAAAAGCTGTTGTGGATATTATGCTGTTTAGTAATCACCTCTCCTTGCCTGTGTTGTTCAGTTTCTTTTGCTATATCATCTTCTCAAGATTCTTGGAGCTGTCAACGTTTTCAGTTTTTCTGTATTTTATCTTTTAGCGATGCATGGCTGTCGTGATGTTTGTTCTATATATATATATATATATATATATATATATATATATTTTAGATAATATTAAACCACCAGTAAACACACAAAATTAGCAAGAATGATCTTACCGTTAAAAAGGCCTTTTCAGATCCCTGGATCCATCATCAGTTAACTCACAAACACTATAAAATTTTTTTCACTGGCAATGCATTGCCTTGTCAATTCAAGTCATGAATAGAGTCATGACTTGAATTGACAAGGCAATGCATTGCCAGTGAAAAAAAAATTTTATAGTGTTTGTGAGTTAACTGATGATGGATCCAGGGATCTGAAAAGGCCTTTTTAACGGTAAGATCATTCTTGCTAATTTTGTGTGTTTACTGGTGGTTTAATATTATCTAAAGTAAATTCAGCACACAGTACAACATGTTTAAAAAATTGATATATATATATATATATATGTTGTTTAGGTCATCAGCCAAAAGGCTGGTTTGAACCTGTAGAGGTTTTACTAAGTAAAACGAGGAGTGAGTTGGTTTACCATTGCCTTCCTCACTGAGTGGAAAAGTATATATGCTTATCAGCATGCCGGGCCCTCTGAAAAGCACATATTTTCCACTCTGCAAATGACACCTTCACTTCATTCACCACAGGGTCTGGCTGTATAATAAAATTCATTACTTTCAGAGGAGATAACTCTGATTAGTGTCTTTTACACCTCTACCTCTTCTGTTCTTAAATGATTCAGTCATTTAATTGGCTGACCATATGATAAGAAACAGAACTATTTATTTTAGCCCTGCAACGAACAGATTGAGTATAAATAATTTGACACTCTACCTGTCTGTTATGGGCAGATATATATATATATATATATATATATATATTTTTTTTTTTTTTTTTTTTAAGGAGATCTGTAGTCCCACTTTTTCTGCTTGTTCGCTTAACATATTAATTTATTATCTCATTATTTTCACGTGTCACCATGTATATCGTGTTTAATTATGTATAATGTAATGAATTTTTCTGTTCCAGTTCAAAATCTAATCTGCGGAAGAATGATACAGGTAATTCAATTTATTTTCTATTATAAATTTTTTAATTATCCTAGTTTTGTAATGTAGATTATGCTACGAGAAATTATTTAGAAAAATGAAGTTTATTACTCAGATTTTACAACACATTTTAATTTAATAATATTAAAATATTATATTTTGGTACTGTTTTTTTTTTTAAGTATAAAGAACATAAAAAACAGTATATATGTATGACACTTTACTCAATGGTTTTATAAAACATAAATTATGTTATTACAGGCTAATATTTTATGATTGTGTTGTTTTTTCAGTAGGCTTACATGAATGAGAGATTAAGTGAATAAATCATTATATGATAATATTTTTTGTACCCAGTAATTTTTATATTAGGTTCTTTATATTCATATTGAAAATTAGAGACCTTAAGTGTGGGTTATATTTTTTTGTTGGTTTAAGAGACCATTACTTTTATTTCAGTCATTTAATGATGATCCAGTCATTTAGTGAATGATTTTACGTTAATTCTTTCCACTACAATTGGTATATGTGCTTTAGGTCCTTACTAAACACATCCATGTTCTTGTCGTCATAGCATCCCGCAGTGGAAGGGTTTACAGTTAGGCAAACTTCATTAATTTCTGATGTGCAGGGTCTGACCCGAAAATTCTGGTAATGAATTTCCACACCCAACCATTTATGCTTACATGGTACAACTCTGGTAGAAAAGTGGTGAGGGTCTTAGGTAAAGAATGCCACTGTCTGCAGGCGGTCCTTGTGAAAATCATACTCGGCACAAAGTGTATCGCCATACTCTCATCAAAATATCAATGGCACTAAATTTGCATTACGCTATTAAATGTTGGTTTAAACTGGGTAAAAGTGGCGTGGGTATGCTAAAAAGCTTAGGCAAGCCTTCAGAGAGGACGCAATGTCATAGAACCGGACTTTCAATTGGCACAAGAGGTTTCAGGAGGATCAAAGACCGCCAATGACAACAAGCACTTGCCTAATAAAAACTGTTAAAGCAGTCCAAAAAGTTTGACAACTTTTGGATAGTGACCGATGAATCTCTAGGATGTTAGCGTAAGAAATTGGTGTGTCCAAATTAGTTGTTCACTGCATTCTAACCGAGGGTTTTGACATGAAGAAAGTCTTCATCAAGATGGTGCTGCAAGTTCTCACCGACGACATGAAGGACAGTGTCTGTTGAAGTACCAGAAATTGCTCGAACACTACAAAATCTAGCCTGAAATTCTTTTGTTGTTTCAACTGAGTTTTTTTTATTTCCGAAGATAAAAAGCACTCTGATAGGACACCACCTTGGGAGACCAGACGGTAAAAGAAGCTTTGACTCCCTGTCTACAAGAGGTCTCTGTTGAGGCCTTCCTGAGGGGGGTTGAAGCATTGGAAATGCTTCACTGGTTTTTTAAATAGGAGTTTTATTGTATTTTTTTTTCAGGAACAGAACATGTTCCTTTGAAATTTGATGGCAGCACATCTGGTTCAACCTTAAAAAAATCGCTATCATCGCCTAACATTAATAAGGTAAGTTAAACATTTTCTCAAATTATAATCAAGCAGATAGTAATTACGCAACGTGATATGTTAAACATTTATTCATTCAACCGTAACACATCTGGTTGTTAACACAGAGTTCCCATAAGATGTAAAGAAAGAAAACCACTATTTCAAAATTACTGACAGTTAAAATTTTAACAGTTTTAATAAATTACCGTAACTGATTTAGTTAAGGTTTACAGATATATACAGAAACGACTAAAATGAATTTTGAAGTGAAGTACAATTTCGCTTCTCAGCAATAATCCGGTTATCAGTCTAATCCTAGAATGCTCTTGAAAAATTTACACTTTTTCTATTGTTTTTCTTTCCCTTCATTCCTTACTGCATTGGAGTTCCCAGCCATACAGCTCCTTAACTTTCTTTTTCAGTTAGAGAGGTAATAAGTGATATGTTTTTATTCCCAATGCTCCTCTAATATTCTATTTTCCAATATTCCTCCAATTCCAATTGCTTGTACCAATAATCCTATCCATAATTTCGTGTTTTACTCTGAATTGGTTTAATGATTGACCTAGGTGTGCTAAGAAAACATCAACCATTTTGTCACAAAACAGGATGTCCACAATTTCAATACAAGAGGTAGGCGTAGACTGGACGTTCCCAGAACTCGAACTGTTACAGTCAAATACTTGTTTTTTTTTTTGTTTTTTTTTTGTTTGAGTTAATTTATTCAACAAATTACCACTGTCAGCTAGGGACATCCCAATTGGAATCTTTAAATCCAGGTTGTATGATTGGATCATTTTAAGGTCTTTTTATTCCTCGGCAGAATTCAGGTAGATCGACTGTGATTTGGATTTCTGACTTTTTTTATGTTTTATTGAGTTTTCTTTTCTTATTTTATTACTGTGTTGGGGTAATTTTATACTGAATTTGTCTTTTAATTACTGTTTACTACTGAATTTATAATTGTATCAATTTGAAATTTTAATTGTATGTTCTTTTTTTAAATAAATGGGAAGTTGGTTATAAATTATGGGATAAATTAATGTACTGATGTAATTTTGTAAAACAAATTTAAATTTGATGTGATCCTGTGTTATTTTATATTATTCTTGGATTGGAAATAAAATTTTTCTCTCATTATTAACCCTACATAAAGGCTAATCATGTGGAAGGGTTGCGTTCTCTGAACATCATGATTTACCCATAACTGGACTATCAAGTTGATCCAGCTTCCAACATAAATATGTTTACCAACCTAGTGCGCCGCTGGGATTGAGCTTAGCAGAGACACCTCTTGCAGGCTGAGGTAATTGCTGAAGTTGAAATGAGAGAGGCTATGATGAAATGGGGCTCTTGATTAATTTTTGTATTATAAATATGACACTAATTTAGTAGGTGCCTTATGCTTTATCAATCCCATTCCCTAAAGCCCTTTCTAGGTCAATTTCCTAGGCCCTTATTATTTTGGATTTAAAATTTACTTCAGTATTGTTGGTTACTAAACCTAAATTGTAGCATAGATCGTTTTCCAACCGTGTTATAATCAAAAGAGTTTGGCCTATAAGCAAGAATAAACCTAGAACGTTACAATGCAGCTTCAATGTGTCCATTAGACATGCATGGCTCGCAGGTAAAACAAAGGCACAATGAGGAACATAATAGGACAACAAAGGAAACTATGTACTAAATTTAAAGATATTGGTGTTGAACTTACTTGATTATCCAAATTGATGGTCGAAACACTTGTAGAAGATGTTCGTAGGTAACACTTTCTAGGACAGACGTTGGTTGTATCGCTGTAGCACAACTTATACTGGTTACACAAATGACAGTTTAATGCAAACACAACAGTTAATTCGCTAAAGTACTTACAAGTCCGGTACGAATCGAACAACACTTTAACTTCAAATTAGTACAGATACAGGTAATGGTAGCACAATGGTTAGGAGAATTTGGATATGCAAGCTCGATATACGACACAGTAAGCGTTTTACTAAGACGATGAGCACATTTAATTTGATCGATTTCGTTAATCGAATTCTCGTTCGAATTCGTTCGTTAATTTGACTAGCTCGTTAATAATTAACATTTACACTGAATAATTCACAAATGCGGAAAATGATGATAAAGAACATATTACGACTGAGAACGCATACAAACACGATTGAATAATGTTCATAAATGCAATTTAACTGAATGTCCCAAGACACAACTGATTGTAACAAGCGATGAGATGATACGATACCAG
Source organism: Catonia carolina (assembly GCA_035578175.1). Classification (NCBI taxonomy): domain Eukaryota; kingdom Metazoa; phylum Arthropoda; class Insecta; order Hemiptera; family Achilidae; genus Catonia; species Catonia carolina. The sequence goes on along the minus strand of JAQMRL010000003.1, from coordinate 20,755,454 downwards.
GAACTGAAGCTAGACTCGCGGGTTCAGATAGGATCGTGGTTTACTGGTCGACAAGAAGGCCTAATTGCCATGCGCAGGGAACCATTAATTGAATGTAATAGTGCGATCGATGGCCACGTGATTAGATGCCCCACACCGAGTATGACAGAAATCAAACATGATCGATCCTATAAATTACAAGTTTATTAACCTAATGCGTGAGGCGGGAAAACATTGTTCTGAAAAGATCTACAAGAATTGCGCGGGGCGTGTTAGTTTGAAATAGCGGTGTAGTATTAAACAAGTATCAATATTAGGTTCTTGATATCAAGTTATTGATACATTTAAGGAAGTGGTGTTTTTGTTATCTTTACAGGCAGATGATAATATGGCAGTTCATGTACCAAAAACTCCACCGACCTGTGATCGAACCAAGAAACCAGTTTCTGTACCACCCAGTGATTCACCACAATATGGAATACAGGATAAACAATACAGGACACAGGGTGAACTTGAGGGTGCTGTTGTGGGAGTGAATGTTGTAAGTACATTCTTAGGGAATTTTATTTTTTATTTTTTTGGATAACGCATAAAAACTTAATGTTGAGTCAAGGAAGTATTTGTGTACTGATGTAACTCCTTGTTTTTTTTTTTACTTTTTCTTGCCTATATGAATGTTAGGAAGGAAAGTATCGTTTTCCTGTTGATTTTTCGAAATTGAGTTTTCACCGGATCTACATGTTTTCAGACCCCCTGACCCAAAAAAATATGTTTTTAGCGATTGGTCTGTCTCTGTGTGTGTTTTTTTTGCGTGTGTGAACAGAATATCTCAAGAACGGAACATTGTACAAACTTGAAACTTAAGTTACATACCACTACCGGACCCGACACGAACATTTTCATCAAAATCGGTCAACAGGAAGTAGTAGTTTATTCATGTAATTTTCACTTTTTAGCGATTTTCTAAAAAACTGGTCCTTTGATTTTTTTTAAAAATTGCCTGGTTTACTAAATTTTTTATGCTCTACAAGATAGGGTAGGCGCCATGTTTGATGAAATTTTTGGTGAGGCTGTTATCACGTAAAAAATTGTTTTTTTAAAGATTGCAGCTTTAATATGCATTTTAGTGCAAAAATTTATATAACAAAAAATGTAGAGAATTTAAAATCCTGCAACTTTTATTTCAAACATTTTTGTATAACGTTTAGCGGTAATTAGCGATTTTCTGTTTTTTTCTCACGAAAACGTGTGAAAAATTGATTTTTTAAGATTTCAGCCTTAGTATGCATTTTACTAATAATAATAATAATAATATAATCAATAATATAATATAATAATAATCAAATTTATAGGAAATTAAAAGATCTACAACTTTTATTTAGCATTTTTCTCTACAGAACCTAGTTTAGCGTGAAAGAGTGATTTTCCGTATTTTTAAGCCAAACTGAGGTTGATTTTCATTTTGCGTGTTTCACTCATGATTAAAATTAAGTTATGTTTATTGAGGTTAGTTTTTTGTTTATTTCTAATGTTTTATTACTAATGTTAGGTTTATTGTTAATTATTTGCATTGGCAAGAGAAAGTTGTGTGAGTGTTTCACACCAGATTTTTTTTTAATATATTTAACTTAGAAAATAACTACAACACTTATTCATAAAGACGTGAAAATGTATATTTCGTAATAAAAAAAAAAATGGTTTTTCAATGAGGATCTTAAATATTATGATTTTGATAATATTGTCCTTTTAGAAATTATGTAATATTAACCCTCTTGTGCCGCTCCGCATTTCGCGCTAATGATAAACTGTAAATTGTCAAAATACACTCCTGAATAAATCCATGTAGCTAAGTTCATTACTGATAAATAATTATGAAAAAATGACAGCTGCTTCCTACAATACGGACCGTTTTTGTGAATATAAAAACATGAAATTCAGTTACGCATTATGGTCTCTATGAAATATTTCAAAAGTTACGTTCGCTAAAAAATTGGTAATGGCTAATGAAGGAATCATTTAGATTGGCAATTCCCCCGCCTCCTATAACACTCTGTTATTGAATAAAGGCATGACCTTGCTTCAGGAAATAGTTATACAAATACAAAAATCTGGTGTGAAACACTCACACAACTTTCTCTTGCCAATGCAAATGATTAATAATAAACCTAACATTATTAATAAAATATTAGAAATAAACAAAAACTAACCTCAAAAACATAACCTTATTTTAATCACGAGTGAATGACGCAAAATGACAATCGAACTCAGTTTGGCTTAAAAATACGGAAAATCACGCTTTCACGCTAAACTAGGCTCTGTAGAGAAAAATGCTCTAAACAAAAGTTGTAGATCTTTTAATTTTCTATAACTTTTATTATATACACTTTTGTCGTAAAATGCATACTAAGACCGAAATGTTAAAAAAATCGATTTTTCTCACGTTTTCGTGAGAAAAAAAACAGAAAATCGCAAATTACCGCTAAACTAAGCGTTATACAAAAAAATGTTTGAAACAGAAGTTGTAGGTTTTTAAATTCTCTACAACTTTTATTATATAAATTTTTGCGCTAAATTGCATATTAAAGCTGTAATCTTAAAAAAACTATGTTTTTACGTGAAAACAGCCTCACCGAGAATTTCAGCAAACATGGCGCCTACCCTATCTTGTAGAGAATAAAAAATTGAGTAAAATAGACGATTTTAAAAAAAATCGTAGGACCAGTTTTTGAGAAAATCGCAAAAAACTGAAAAATTATACGAATAAACTACTACTTCCGGTTGACCGATTTTGATGAAAATGTTCGTGTCGCGTCCGGTAGTGGTATGTAACTTAAGTTTCAAGTTTCAAGTTCGTACGATGTTCCGTTCTTGAGATATTCTGTTCACACACACACACACACAGACACACACACAGACCAATCGCTAAAAACATGTTTTTTGGGTTCAGGGGGTCTGAAAACGTATAGATCCGGTGAAAACTCGATTTCGAAAAATCGACATGAAAACAATACTTTCCTTCCTATATATTCATATAGGCAAGAGAAAGTAAAAATTACTTCAGTAAAAGGATGTAGTGTGGAAAGATGGGTAGAAAAGGTTCATGTGTCACAGAAAAGAAAGAAAGAACAAATTTACGCTCTCATAAACATCCGCATAACTTAGCTCAGCGATGGAATAAACGTTTGATCTCTCTTCTGACAATAGCACAAACACCCACTAAAATAGACTTACATTTTTACCAACCCTAAAGATGAATTATTCCCAAAGTTACCCTATCTGAAAGATTGTTAAAGCCAAAATTTAGGTTGGCAAAATTCACCAGCACTATCGTTAATAGATAGTGTTTTATTATACCGTGCGTTCGGAAAGTCTCTGTGCACTGGAATTGTGACTATGGATTTATGAAAATATGTATAAAGAAATGACTAAGCATTTTGGAAAAAAATTTATTCAATACCTTAATTACATTGTTAAACCGTGATTACATTGTTTATAGAAGGTGTTCGAAATGACCTCCATTGGCATCAATACAGCATTGCACTCGTTTAATTTTGTTTGCAAACACCTTTCGCAACTGAAGAACAGTGATTCCTTGAATGTATGCCGTTATTGCGGCTTTAAGTTCGTCAATCGTGTGTGGTCTGTTCCGATACACAGTTTGTTTCGCCGCACCCCATAAAAAGAAATCGGGGGGAGTCAGATCAGGAGATCTTGCAGGCCACAAATTCTTTGAAATTATTCGTTCACCAAACACGTTGCATAACGTTTTATACAGTTGCGAAAGGTGTTTGCAAACAAAATGAAACGAGTGCAATGCTGTATTGATGCCAATGGAGGTCATTTCGAACACCTTCTATAAACAATGTAATCACGGTTTAACAATGTAATTAAGGTATTGAATAAATTTTTTTCCAAAATGCTTAGTCATTTCTTTATACATATTTTCATAAATCCATAGTCACAATTCCAGTGCACAGCGACTTTCCGAACGCACGGTATTTATTTTAAATCAATTGCGTATTATGATATTTTCTTTACAAAATCTTATTATATGAGGTGTGGCTATTGATTAACGAGACTGATGTTGTAAAAAATTTTATTTTTATTTTATGCATAATCTCTTGTCAGCTTCAATATACACTCCTTCTCTATCCCTACAACGTTCCATGCGAATTTTCCATTGTTGGAAACAGTGCTGGAAGTCATCTTCTGTCAGCTCCTTCAGGAAATGTGCCGCTTTCTCTTTTATAGCTTCCACAGACTCAAATCTTGTCCCTTTTAATGCATATTTCACCTTACGGAACAGGTAGAAGATAATAACATGTGATGAAATGTGGTTTTTTATTTATTTGGAAACGAAGCGTCAATCCATGCACTGGAAGAGCCGAACTTCACAGAGAGCCAAAAAAGCTCGCATGAGCAAGTCAAATTTAAAGCAATGATGATTGTTTTTTCGATATCCATGGGATTGTGTACCTTCATTGGGTTCCTGAAGGTCAAACAATTAATCAATATTACTACCTTAAGGTACTTTCTAAACTACATCAAAGGTTAAGGAAAAAACGCCTCGAAATGTAGAAGGACAAATCATGGGATCTCCACCAAGACAATGTGCCAGCTCATTCTGCATTATATGTCAAGAGGTTCCTAGCCAAGTACAGCATCTCAGTGTTAGAACATCCACCTATTCACCAGATCTTGCGCCATGTGACTTCTACTTGTTCCCTAAGGTGAAATCTGCATTAAAAGGGACAAGATTTTAGTCTGTGGAAATTGTTAACGAGAAAGCAGGACGTGACCTGAAGGAGCTGACAGAATATGATTTCCAGCACTGTTTCCAACAATGGAAAATTCAAATGGAGCGTTGTGGGGATAGAGAAGGAGTGTATATTGAAAGTGACAATAAGTGATTATGTATAAAATTAAAATAATTTCTTTTACATCAGTCTCGTTATTTAATAGCCACACCTCGTAGTTTTACCAATTTCGATTTTTGTAGAACTGTATAAGGGCAAACAGAATCGCACAACAATTTGCTTATTTAATACATTTATCTACATGATCGGCATGTATAGGAAATGTATGTATGTTTAAAGAAAATTGAAGGTAATCTTTTTTAAGTTTCAATGAATAAATTCTTTAAACACTAGTGAAAATGTTTACTGATTTAGTTATGTAGGTTTCTTGAAATACTTCAGTGTGCATTGTCCCTTTCTTATTATTTGAATTGCCTCAATAATATTGCCTACTTGATTTTTTCAGACTGCAATTTTTTTGTTGTTGTTTAGGTCAACAGCTGAAAGGCTGGTTTGAACCTCTAGAGGTTTTACTAAGTAAAAACGAGGAGTAAGGTGGTTTACAATTGCCTTCCTCACTGAGTTGAAAGAGTATGCTTATCAGCATGCCAGGCCCTCCGAAAAGCACTCACTTTCCATCTTGCAAATGAAACCTTCACTTCATTCACCACAGGGTCTGGCTGCATAGTGAAATTCATTACTCCCAGAGGAGATAACTCTGACTAGTGTCCTTTACACCTCTACTTCTTCTGTTCGTAAATAGTTCAGTCATATAAGTGGCTGACTGTGTGATAAGAAATAGAACTATTTTTTTTAGCCCTGGATCAAACAGATAGAGTGCAATTAAAATAACACTCCACCTGCCCGTTTTGAGCATGCAATTTTTTTATAGTACTTAAATTGTTTAATGATAAATACTTTACATGAGTTATATAATGTTGTTGTTGTTTAGGTCATCAGCCGAAAAGCTGGTTTTAACCTCTAGAGGTTTTACTAAGTAAAACGAGGAGTGAGGTGGTTTACCCTTGCCTTCCTCACTGATTGGAAAAATACACTTAGTATGCCAGGCCCTCTGAAAAGCACATATTTTCCACTCTGCAAATGACACCTTCACTTCATTCACCACAGTGTCTGGCTGTATAATGAAATCCATTACTTTCAGAGGAGATAACTCTGATTAGTGTCTTTTACACCTCTACCTCTTCTGTTCTTAAATGATTCAGTCATTTAATTGGCTGATCATGTGATAACAAACAGAACTATTTTTTGTAGCCCTGCAACTAACAGATTGGGTGTAAATAATTTGACACTCCTCCTGTCTGTTGTGGGCAGAGTTATATAACATTGTAATAAATAGACATGAGTATTGTTGACGGGTGTATACAAATGTGATATCTTTTTGTGTGTTGAGTTTTTTATCTGTGTTGGTGAATAATGTATGGCTTCAATATTAAATCTAGTGATATAACGAAAAGCGTGTTTAACATGTTCATTGACTTTCACATGTGTATCATGGTAAAGGAAGGGGTAATAGCCATGTGAGTACATTGTATCTGCGTAGATACTTCATTCTTCTAATTGAAATTACTTATTGCTATGTTTTCTAATCTCCACTTTTCTCACTTGTCACATGCTTTTCCATGAGTTCAATAATGTAACAAAGTAGACAATTTCAACTCAATATTTTCTTGAATGTTTTTCATGTAAATTCTATTTAATTTCTTTTTGTTTCTGTTTCCTCACCTATTTTCTTATTTGTTTTTCCTAACATTATTTCCTTCTTATTTTTTCTTTCTTGCTTGTTTTTTTTTATACAGGGAAATTTATTAATCTTATTTCCCAACATGCAAAAACGTGAAAAATTTATCTACCTGAAAAATTTGAATTTAACGTATTTATTAGGTGGCAACTTGTCTGGTCTATTGGTTTAGTATTTTGCACAACTGGGTTTCTATGCCGGGTATCCTGGGTTCAATATCCAACCAGTCTGGAATTTTTTCATCACTCATTTTCATCTGTCACCCTTCATTACTTTCTCTTGCCTGTATGAATATATAGGAAGGAAAGTATTGTTTTCATGTCGATTTTTCGAAATCGAGTTTTCACCGGATCTACACGTTTTCAGACCCCCTGAACCCAAAAAACATGTTCTTAGCGATTGGTCTGTGTGTGTGTGTGTGTGAACAGAATATTTCAAGAACGGAACATTGTACGAACTTCAAACTTAAATCTTAAGTTACATACTACTACCGGACCCGACACGAACATTTTCATCAAAATCGGTCAACCGGAAGTATTAGTTTATTCGTGTAATTTTTCACTTTTTTGAGATTTTCTCAAAAACTGGTCCTACGATTTTTTTTAAAATCGCCTGATTTACTAACTTTTTTATGCTCTACAAGATAGCGTAGGCGCCATGTTGGCTGAAATTCTCGGTGAGGGTGTTTTTACATAAAGAAATTGTTTTTTTTAAGATTACGGCTTTAATATGCAGTTTACCGCAAAAATTTTTATAATAAAAGTTGTAGAGAATTTAAAATCCTACAACTTTTATTTCATACATTATTTTGTATAACGCTTAGTTTAGCGGTAATTAGCAATTTTCTGTTTTTTTTTCACAAAAAGTGTAAAAAACCTATTTTTTTCAGATTTCGGTCTTAGTATGCATTTTACAACAAAAGTGTATATAATAAAATCTATAGGAAATTAAATTATTTACAACTTTTATTTAAAGCATTTTTTTGTACAGTGCCTAGTTTAGCGTGAAAGAGCGATTTTCCGTATTTTTAAGGCAAACTGAGGTTGATTTTCATTTTGCCTTTCACTCATGATTAAAATAAGGTTATGTTTTTTGAGGTTATTTTTTTGTTTATTTCTAATGTTTTATTACTAATGTTAGGTCATATTGTTAATTATTTGCGTTAGCAAGAGAAAGTTGTGTGAGTGTTTCACACCAGATTTTTATACAGGGAAATTTGTTAATCTCATTTCCCAACATGCAAAAACGTGAAAAATTTATCTACCTGAAAAATTTGAATTTAACGTATTCATTAGGTGACAACTTGTCTGGTCAATTGGTTTAGTATTTTGCACAACTGGCTTTCTATGCCAGGTATCCTGGGTTCAATATCCAACCAGTCTGGAATTTTTTCATCACTCATTTTCATCTGTCACCCTTCATTGTTGTATTATTATTTTATTTATTTATTTTATTTTATTGTTTGCAACAGGCCAACACGGCCCAATTACAGAAACAATATTTCATTACAGAGCAAAAGACAATACAAAAGTAAAAAGCAAATAAAAGGAGAGAAAAATACAATCAAAAATAGTCAATAATGCAATCAGAATTAAATATAACTAAAACAGTATTATACGCTAAGATTTTACAAATAATTTACTGATTAACAATCATGATAGAGGTCCAAAACAAAAACAAAAAAAATAAATAAAAAATTTAACTCGCACATAATGTGGAAAGTCTTCTAATGAAAGTCTTTCATCTTGAAAGACTTAAGAATAGCTGACCTATATGATGCTCGGCTCTGGCAAAATGGATCTATTGCCGCAATTCTGTCCATGATATTATAATTGACTATCATGCAGTTAACCGGCAAATAAGCTGCATAATTAGTGGAAGAAGATTTCTTATAAAACATATTTTTTGAACGGTTACAAAAACTTGGAACGCGAAAAGGAATTTTTCTAAGCGTATAAAGATCATTTATTTCACCACACAATAATTGTTTCAAATACATTAGTGAAGCTAATGTATTATTAGCCTTTACGGGCGTAATTAATTAATTAATTTAGTTTGATTGTCAGATGTACAATCAAAGAATGAAATTATACAACTTGTAAATTTTGGGGGTCTGAAAAATTTTGTAATAAGATGTAAATTCACAATATTTTTTTATTGACTTGTGAATCCAGAAAAACTTAACTTTCTGTCATCATAAGTATCAGTGAATTTTTCGAAAGTTCCCTAAATTTTTCTTTTTTTAACTGATCCAGATGATTCAAAAAGGGAGTTTAGGATTTGTCAAGATTAAACTATGTTAAATTATCACTTCCTTGTTTCTGTATGTATAAGATCTGTCCCAAAAGTTCCAGTAATTTTTTATCATATTTTCTTAAATACTTTTAAGGCCTCATTGGACCACTTTAGTTCATAGCCTGGTAAGCCCTCTTTTTTGCTTCTAACTTTTTTCTAACTTTTTTTAATCTTCTTACTGTATTTTTTGACACTCGTTCGTCAATTACTGTCCAAAAATTATCACACATTTTTGAACGTATAGTCAGTTTTTGTCGTTGATGGGAGACCCTTCCTAAAACCTCTTGTGCCACTCGAAAGTTTGTTTCTGTAACTTTGCCTCCTCCCTGAAGGCTTGCCTAAGCATTTTTAGCGTGTCTGCACAATTTTTACCCAGTTTGTTGCAAAATTTAATTGCACAACACTGCTCCAAATTTTGCACCATAATTTTTTGATGAGGGTATGGTAATACTCTATGCTAAACATTATCGTCACTTAAATCAATTTATAAATTACCTTTTGTATTATTAATTATCTGGTTATTCAAAAATTTCTGTATTTGTTTTGATAGCCCTTAAGTTAATTTACTAGTTACTAGTGAACCTGGGATTGTATTAATCATTTCACTAAAGTAGTAATTAAATTGATGTTCCTATTATTTTAATTAATTGAATGCTGTAATCATTGGCAACATTTGAATAAGTATAATAAGGGGATGTATTGGTTTTTAATAACTGTTTCTATTTCTGTTAATACAAAGAATAAATATGGTTTTTTTACATTTTTTTATCTGATTTCTAGTACATTAAATTCCTGAAAAATAAGTTTGCTCAGGTACCATTTAGGTCTGCTGAGTTGCTGTTTTTATAAGAGGGCCGTTTTTTGTGAAGGTCTGTTCGGTCGCGGAATCAAAACCCCCACAAATATCTAATGAACCGTTCCACAGATATGTTGTGCGGCTTCTTTAATATGGCCGCCAATAGAATCACCTGTGTTCAGTTCTAAACACGCCGCGAGCATATAAACGTGGCTACAAAAACACAATCTCCAGCCAAGTGTGAAGTGCATGTGGTAATTCGATTTCTCCAGGCTGAGGGGTCCAATTCGGCCGAAATTCATTGACGAATAAGTAACGTGGATGGTGAAACCTGTATGAGCCATAGCAAAGTGTTACTATGATGCAGGAACTTCAAAGCAAGACATTCAGAAGTTCATCGTGCAGGCGGCCTGGGAAGGAAGCAAGTGTCAACCGATGACTTTGTTCAGCGAGTGGATCAGGCGATTTAAGAAAATCTTCGGTTTACAATTTCTGTTTGAATGATTCTTTTCCTGAAATTTCAAGGTCAGCTCTCTGTACAATAGTCAGTGAAAGACCTCATGTGTGAGAGATGGAGAAATGGAATTACCGCACGCACTTCACACTTTGCGGGAGATGGTATTGTTGCAGCCATGTTTACGTGCTCGCCACACGTTCAGAACTGAACAGACCGAGGTGATGCTATTGGCAGCAATATTGGAGAAGCTGCACAACACATCTGCGCAAAGGTTCATCAGATATTTGTGGGGGTTTTGATTTTGCAACCGATCAGACCTTGAAAAAAAAACTGCCCTCTAAACATATTTTTCCAAAGTATGAGTTAGTAGTTTGTTAGAGTTTATTGTTACAGTCAGTCACCTTGCATTTCCAATCCATAGGGAAACAAAGGGTTGACAATATATCCATAGATTTTTTTTATATCTAGATTGTTTGATTGTATAAAACATGTAAATTAGGTATTTTAATTTATAACATAGGTATTGTAGTGTATATGTATTCCATTAATGTGGTCATCCAACATTGCTTCAAGTTGCTTTAAAGTTTTTTTTCAATACGTACAGTAGGTTCAATTTATTAAGACAGTATTATTTAAATAGGGAAAGTATGAAGTGGTTAAAGAAGGATTTTTTTGATATTATACTTTATTCATTATCGCTCAAGGGATTTTTTTTTTATAATTTTGGTCATTGGGATTTTAGGTCATCAGCCGAAAGGCTGGTTTGAACCTCTAGAAGTTTTACTAAGTAAAAACGAGGAGTGAGGTGGTTTACTATTGCCTTCCTAACTGAGTCGAAAGAGTATGCTTATCAGCATGCCAGGCCCTCCAAAAAGCACCTACTTTTCCACCCTGCAAATGACACCTTCAATTCATTCACCACAGGGTCTGGCTGTGTAGTGAAATTCATGGCTCTCAGATAATTCTGACTAGTGTCTTTTACACCTCTCCCTTTTCTGTTCTTAAATAATTCAATCTTGTAATTGGCTGACTATGTGATAAGAAACAACTATTTTTGTAGCCCTGAAACAAACAGATCGAGTCCAATTACTTTAACCCTCCACCTGCTCACTACGGGTGACTGTTTAAAGTAGTAATCAATTTATTTATATTACATATTACAAGAATTTGTAGTTACCATTGTAAAATATGTTTTAAATTGTGCTGAAAACTTTATTCTTAAATAAATATTACTGATGGAAATTTTTAATTTGAGACAGAGAAATCGTTTTAAAAAAAATCTACAATATCCCTCAGGGGAAAAATCACTTTCTTCATAATTTTAAACAACTGTAAGCATGTGCAATATTAGTTTTGATTTTCCTCAAGGTTATATGTTTGTAACTTTAATTTTTATTCTAATTCTCCCAAATTGTAAAATTCTCATTATAGAACTGAGAGTACCAAAGGCAGCTCCCAACAATTAAATTTGTACATGCCATTTCAGTTGTTCGGTTTTCTTATATATTTACAATATTTGTGTGAACAGTTTTTTCATTCTCTTTTTTTTTTATTTATCACCTGTCATGGTCTGCATTAACAGTTATTTGAAAAACAGTTAGACATAAAACATAAATAAAAACTATTTTCTTTTTAAAAAATTTGGTGAAGAAAACTGTTATCTAAAGAAACATCAATATTTTTTTTGTTTTGTGTCATGACTGACGTAAAACATCAGTAGTCAATGCTTATGAATATCGGCAGAAAAATAAAAATATTATATTTACAGTAATTCCAAATGAAGGTTACTCACTAAATATAAATAAAATTAGAAAAAACAAACCAAGTATTTTAAGAAACTAAAGCTTATGATGTATTTGGTGGAATACATAGAGAGTATTTTCTACGCTTGTATTACTTCGTCTGTGAATATGTGTACAGTTGTTCACATTTGTATGTGTGTATGACAAAGAAAAAAACAGATCTAGAGGGCATTAAAGGTAAGGGAATCTCCATCATCCTGTCCTTTTCTATAATATTGTATAACGTAAGGCTTCCTTTGTGCAGAAAATACGAAGATAATTTCAGTAGAACTTTAAACGTTTTAGTGAAACAATGCTCTTTTTCGTATCATAACGTTCATTAAAAAAATAATATAAAGTAAAAGAATAAATAAGATTTAGTTTATAAAATAATGAGTTAATGTGCCATTCGTAAACATGGTTCTTATCACTAGATTTCGTGTTCACTTTACGCATAATATATATATATTTAAAATAAAAAAGGTTGGTTTATAATGTTGTTTGTAATTAAAATGAAATGATGTTTTTAAATAAAACAAGGTAGTAATATTTTTATATTTAGAATAATTTTTATTTTATTATTATATTACAGTTGGGTCTCTCTAATTCGAACCGCCTTAATTCAAAATACTCCACAATTTGAATGTTTACTTTATTCCTTTGAACAACCCTTCTTAATTCAAAAAATCCTTTCATGAGACGAGACAATTCTCATGGCTGGTGGCAATTTTTAAAAAGGCTTTGATTTGTGGCAAAAACCATTAGTGATTTATGTATCTACTTTTTAAGAGGAATCGGATGACACTATTTTTGTTTCCAAATTATTTATTATTCCAACTTCGAATTCTTGATTTCCAGTTTTGTACCACTTCCGGAACTTCAAACCCAATGATTTCTGTATTTGCTCTTTAAGAGGAATAGAATAACACTACTTTTGTTTCCAAATTCCGACTTAGATTTCTTGACTTCCGGTCAAAACCAGGACTTCAAACCCAATGATTTCTGTATCTACTCTTTAAGAGAAATCAAGTAACACTGTTTCTGTTTCCAAATTCTGACTGATTTCTTGACTTCTGGTTTTGGGCCGCTTTCGCCCAAAACTGGAACTTCAAACCCAACTTAGGCCCACTTACTTTTTGTGTAGATTACAAATCCAAAAACCGTTTGTTGGTATCTCTTGTAGTTTTTGACTTTGATTTTTGGATTTCCAGTTTTGGGACATTTACGATTGAAACTGGAACTTAAAACCAAATCCAGGCCCACTAACTCGAATCCGGAAACTGTTTGTTGCTATCTCTTGTAGTTTCTTACTTTGATTTTTGAACTTCCGGTTTTGGGCCACTTACGGTCAAAACTGGAACTTCAAACCCAATTGAGGTCCACTAACTTTTGTGTAGATTACAAATCTGAAAACCGTTTGTGCTAACTCTTGTAGTTTCTAATATCTAGGTGCAATAGACGGAAATAAAATTATAGAAGACAATTTTAAAAATCGCCATAATAAATTTATTGACCAACTAAAATTTTGGATAAATCAGATGTACAAATTCCTACCAATTTTGTCACAGCAAAAATCTATTCTTCAGTTAATGATAGGACTTTGAGTTCATTGTGTGAATTTTTTGCTAAGACTATTAATTGTTCAGGTCAAATACTGAACACTTTACTATTGTATTACAATTTTAGTTATCCACTAAAGGGACAAATCAAAGAAAGGAAGGCGGCTAAATTTCTTGGCAAGTCAAGTCAATGTTATTTTTAATTCATACCAATATAGTACTTAAAAAATTCCTTTCATGAGACATCGCATCTCCCGGCTGGTGGCAATTTTAAAAAGGCTTTTCTTTGACTTATGGCAAAAATCATTGTTGATTTCTGTATATACTCTTTCAGATGAATCAAATGACACAATTTTTGTTCACATATTCAAACTTTGATTTCTTGACTTCCAGTTTTGGGCCACTTTCGGTCAAAACTGGAACTTCTAAACCAATCCAGGTCTATTAACTTTTTGTGTAGATTACGATTTCAAAAAGCGTTTGTTGCTATCTCTTGTAGTTACTGAATTTGATTTCTGGACTTCTGGTTTTGGGCCACTTCTGGTCGAAACCGGATCTTTAAATCTAATGACACTATTTTTGTTTCCAAAAAGTGTATATAATACAAAATATTAAATGCCCGCTGTTAATAATACAATATATAAAAATATATTATTTTTTTATATTAAATCTCCACCAAGTTGTTTATCCTCTTCTTGAGGGTGTTGTCTAATACCCTCTTTCAGTTTGGAAAACAGATGGAAATCACTTGGGATCAAGTCTAGTATATTGGGCAGATGATCAAAAAGAGCTCCCATCGAAACTGTTGCAGCAAGCTCTTCGTCAATGTAGCAGAATGCGGTAGTGTGTTACCATGCAGAAAACACAACTTCGTTAGACAACAATCCACGCAAATTTAAAATACTATTTTTAAACTGAAGCTTCGTTCAACACATAACCATTAACCCCGTTATTTATCTGTAAATTTCAATAGGTCGTACACCTTTAGCATTCAAAAAGCATATTACATTATGAATTTCACACTTTGCGGGATCATTAATTTTGTCACACATTTTAAAGACTTATAAATAATCAATACACAACTGTATTGGCTCACTGTAAGCACCAGACTGGCCCAAGGTGAGTTGAAGGTCAATGACTTGGCAGTGGAAGTGATGGGAGAACTGCGCGGCTTGTTAGATCAAAACATTCTTTACTTTCTGAATGGCCCTCGTTCATAACTAAATATGCAGACAACAATAAAAACTTAAGTTTCTGCAAAAAATGTTACACAGAACCTTTTTTAAATTTATTTATTGATTAATTAATTAAAAGTAATTTTCTTTTCTTTCAGAGTCGAGGACTGACTGGTTTAAAAAATTTAGGTAACTCGTGTTACATGAATTCAATATTACAATGTATAAGTAATACAACTGAACTTAGACAAGAGCTGTGTAAATTTTGCCCTGGTGCAATAAAGAACAATCAAAAAAGTAAAACTGATGGTATAATCGCTAGAGAAGTAGAGAGAGTAATTCGAACACTTTGGTATGGAAATATTAAATATTTCTCATGTGTTGATTTAAAGGTACGTGTTAGAACAATGTATTAATATTTTACTTTCTTAAACTGATTTGTTAGAAATTTTAAAAGATTTTGAGGATGGTGGAAACTTCGTAGGTTTTTGTTTGTGAAGTCTTACATCATTTTAATTACATACGAGGGGGGACCCAAAAAAAACCGGACTGAGAGTGCGCTGCCATTCGTTGACATAGTAGAGTGTTCTCCTGCTAGATGGAGCTAGTACAGACCTTCAATAAAAAAACTGCCCAGACGGCTCAGTTTGTAGGTTAACGTTTTATCATAGTGTTGTTTCTCTTATTGTTGTCGTATTTTGTCTGGAACAGTAAGAGAAACACAACACTACGATAAAACGTTAACCTACAAACTGACGCCATATGGGCAGTTGTTTTTTGAAGGTCTCTATTAGCTTCATCTACCAGGAGAACTCTGTACTACGTCTATGAAATGGCAGCGCCCTTTCGATCAGGTTTTATTTTGGTCCCCCTCGTATGAGTATCATATACATAGAATACACATTTGACAAATTTTATAATGAAATTTGGATTTACAATGATGTGTGAGTCAGTTAGTCCTGATCTACTGCAAGGGAAGCTTTTGAATGTATAAAGTCTGGTACAGTGAAATGGATTTCTAATGTTACAATGAACATTGCTGTGGACCAGTGGTTACCAATTTGTGGCAGTCCGTGTTCAGTTTGCTGTCTCATTTTTTGTGGACTGCAAGCTGTAGAGAATTTTTTTTGTATGAAGTTATTATTTTCGTGTACATTGTGAAATTTTTTACATTTCTGAGAGCAACTGTTGATGTCAACGACATATGCCCAAGTTTCTCTGAAGAGAGTTGATGTTCACTGGATGAGTTTACGACCGCAGTCAGGCTGAAAGCAACTCATATAACACCGCCCTTCAAAATACAAAAAAAAACTACAATTTTGTACATAGGCCTACAGTCAATGGAAACTATTATTACATTTTATTCCTCAAACGTTTTCAAAATCGACAATGAGTATTAAGATTTTGCGTGATTGTCATATCTAAATTTTAATAGTCGTCAAGGTAGTTCTAAATAAAAAGTCCCATTGAAATTTTAAACAGACTTTGAACAAATTTAGTTGATGTCCACTAATCTAGAGTACGAAACTTTCCACTTCTACAGAAACAATTTTAGATCTGAATGGAAAAGAAAGATCTGAATGGACAAACTGAATGCAAACAAGTCATTCCATCCCATAACACTACAATTCTGAACAGTCTATTGTATTACCCCATTGTCCTGTATTTTCTAGGAAAATGTCCTCTCCTCTGAACATGTTCAAGAGTCTACCTCCCAATTTTTAAGTGGCACATTCTCCTCCTTGCTAAATATATATTAAATTGTTAAAAATTTCAAAAAAAATGTTCTTAGACGCCACTTATAATATATGCAACATAATTGCGAAGTATTCTTTGAGATTTCTGTGTACTTTATAGTTTCGGTTATCTAGATGACAATATATAATGACCTTTTACATATATTTATTCTCATTAATCTGCTATAATTCAGTTTTATGTATATGCATAAATGTTTTTATGTATATTCAGTTTTATTCATTTTTAGAGTATATGCATTATGTAAATTGAAACTAACGATTAGTTTCAATAAATATTTTAATATTGGTGTTTATTTTTTATTTATTTGTTTACAGTCTGTTGTAGGAAGGTTTCGTAGTTCATTTAAGGGATTTGAGCAACAAGATTCTCATGAGTTCTTTACTATTCTCATGGACTGGCTGCACGAAGATCTTAATGAGGTAATTTAATGGAGTTTCGTAGTATATTATTTAGCATAAATTTATTTTGTTAACACTTGTTGTTTTTTAATTCTTATTAACATAACACTTTGAATCCCAGCTTCTGATAAATCAAACGTCAGTTTGATAGCGTGCCATCTCCATTAGTAACGTAGGCTAGGTCGTTATGTATAAGTTTAAATAAAAATTTAAAAATTTTTTGTGAGAAAACATTTATAAATCTACTTTATGATATAAAGAACCACTGGATCAGGAATACAAGAGGAGTTTGAAAAGTTCCAAAAATTGCCTTGTTGCCAAACTAGCAATATGATTGTGTGCACACTCTTGTTTGAACATGTTTGGAGACTGCATATTGGTGTCAGTGCTCCGTGCGATATGGATGTGAGTGGTTGTCAGTCAACACAATATCGCAGTTCCAGTAGAGTGCGAATATCAAGTTCATGTGCTAATTGGGAAAGTCGATTCAGAGATGCTGTTGGCAGCAAGTTTATGGTGATAATACACTAATAAAAATCTACTGTTTATGACTGGTTTGCATGGTTTAAGAAACTACAGATGACATTAGAGGACGACGACCACATTGGGAAATCGTCAACATCCTGAAATGAGAAAATGATTGCAAAAGTGAAACAGCTGATTGTAGATGATCGAAGAATGACAATCACAGAGTTGGCTAACAAAGTTGGTATCTCACAGGGATCAATTCATGCCATTTTACGCGATTATTTGAAGATGAGAAGTGTCTGTGCGAAGTTTGTTCTGAGGCTGCTGAACACGGATCAGATGGAATGTCGCATGACAATTACTTGCGAGCTGTTTGAGACGAGTTCAAATGACCCTACGTTCCTCCAAAAGATCTTCACTGGTGATCCAAATGACTATTTTTGGCTGTTCCCTACTCTGAAAATGGGCCTCAAACAGAAATGTTTTGCAACCTTGGAGGACAGCGAATCAAATGCAATGACTCAGCTTGAACAATAGAAGCCTTCTACCACTGCTTCCAACAGTGGTAGGATGGATAGAGGAAATGTGTGTTTGCACAAGGGTCTTCTTCGAAGGTAATTAGGTGTAAGCATTGCCATAAGTTATAACATTAGCACACTGAACCACCATTTCGGGAACTTTTTGAATTCCCTCGTATTCTTTTTAACTGTTGTCCTTAGCTCGAATCATTTAAGCGAGTAAACGTAAATAAATTTCTCTATAAATTTTTTGTATTATTTTTAGCCTTCACCTAAAGGAGAATTATTAGGAGCAGTTGAAGAAACAGGAGAAAAAGCGTGGGGTGAATTCAAGAAAAATAACAGTTCAATTGTACAGAATCTATTTTACGGTCAACAGAAATCAACAGTGAAGTGTGACCATTGCGGAAAACAGTCTGTCACGTTTGAACCGTTCTCTAATTTATCGCTACTGTTACCAAACAATAAAGATAGTTGCACTCTTTCTGTAAGTATTAATAATATTGTTCTATTAATTTTTCTTGCACGCGTTTCAGATCGCTTTGAAATTTTTAATAGAAACTTTGTATAGTTTACAAAAATATTTCTAGGATTTTAGTACTTAGTCCTAGGCCTATTCTCAGGATGCTAGAACTAGTAGCTAGTTTAGTGACTTAAAACATTCAGCACTAGTTACTTTAAACATGTTTTAATTTTACTAGCACTAGTAGGGGAAAAGGTCACGTGATTGACTAGCACTATTAAACTAACTCGGTGTGAATATTTGGAAACATCTATATATTAATAGCGAGCAGGTTTTTTTTCAACACGATTTTAACCACCTGAACCTTCACCGATTTTCCCCGAAGTGGGCTCAAATGAATCGTCTGTTCAAGTAGATTTGCAGAAAACTATCCAAAATCAAATATTTTGATTTATGACCGTACAATAGGAGTTCTAAAATAGATTGGAGAGGGGCAAGTTCAACTAACTGAAGTATAGGCCTCTCTCTTTCTCTATCAATCCCTCACACACCTCGCACAGCTATTTCAGTTTGGAGAGGGGGCAAGTTCAAAGAAACTAAGGTATAGGCCTACCAACGCATTGGCAGTGTTGGAAATGCCATTTCAATTAAGGGATCTTTTTTCTTATATTTGTGTATTCCATCAACCTACCAATGTGTTATCACTTTGGTATACATACAAGTACCACTTAAGTGAGGACTTTTTAGTCAAAAATAATGAAGTTACTGCTCACAATCTTGCATTAATGCAAGTACTTAATAATTAATTAATTTTTATTTTTTAATTAATACAATGCCTTTATTTAAAACATATTAACAGCATATCACAAAAATAACAATACAAAAGAAAATAATACAAATGAAAATGAATACAAATGAAAATGAAATAAAATGAAATAACCAACAAAACTCAGCATAATCTTGACATGACCTATAGATGGTCGTCTGCCAGGATTAGTAAATTCCGAATAAATCAAATTAAACTGCCTGTTTTCCTTGAGCGTAGCGATAAAATAGACAAATAACTAAACACTTAAACTTCTATTATTTTAACATAAATAAATAATTCTAAAATTTGATAAGAATATTACAAAGAATTCTTTTAAATTGTTCAATAGGAAAAATAGGCCTAGCCAAATCAATAATTATAAAAATAAATATAAATAAAAATAAAATAAATATTTTCGGCAGTACATATACTAAAATTGGAACGATACAGAGAAGATTAGCATGGCCCCTGCGCAAGGATGACACGCAAGTACTTAATAATAACAAATGTAATAAAAACAAATTTACACTTTTGTGCGGGTTTTCTCGCACAGGTTCACCTAGTTGCTAATTACTAGTAAGCTGTACTTGTATAGCAAGGCACAACACAACTCACATGTGTCTTCAGAACACTGGCATTAATTAACTAGCTCCATGGGAACATCCAGCACATAAAATGTGCTAGTAGTAGCAAGTAAACAACCATCGTGGGAAAAGCCCATTAACTAGTTTTATAAGAAAAAATCTGGTGTGAAACACTCACACAACTTTCTCTTGCCAATGCAAATAATTAACAATAAACCTAACATTAGTATTAAAACATTAGAAATGAACAAAAACTAACCTCAAAAACATAACCTTATTTTAATCATGAGTGAATGACGCAAAATGACAATCGAACCGAACTCAGTTTGGCTTAAAAATACGGAAAATCACGCTTTCACGCTAAACTAGGCTCTGTAGAGAAAAATGCTCTAAACAAAAGTTGTAGATCTTTTAATTTTCTATAACTGTTATTATATACACTTTTGTCGTAAAATGCATACTAAGACCGAAATGTTAAAAAAATCGATTTTTCTCACGTTTTCGTGAGAAAAAAAACAGAAAATCGCAAATTACCGCTAAACTAAGCGTTATACAAAAAAATGTTTGAAACAGAAGTTGTAGGTTTTTAAATTCTCTACAACTTTTATTATATAAGTTTTTGCGCTAAAATTTATATTAAAGCCGTAATCTTAAAAAAACAACGTTTTTACGTGAAAACAGCCTCACCGAGAATTTCAGCAAACATGGCGCCTACCCTATCTTGTAGAGAATAAAAAATTGAGTAAAATAGGCGATTTTAAAAAAAATCGTAGGACCAGTTTTTGAGAAAATCGCAAAAAACTGAAAAATTATACGAATAAACTACTACTTCCGGTTGACCGATTTTGATGAAAATGTTCGTGTCGCGTCCGGTAGTGGTATGTAACTTAAGTTTCAAGTTTCAAGTTCGTACGATGTTCCGTTCTTGAGATATTCTGTTCACACACAGACACACACACACACACACAGACCAATCGCTAAAAACATGTTTTTTGGGTTCAGGGGGTCTGAAAACGTATAGATCCGGTGAAAACTCGATTTCGAAAAATCGACATGAAAACAATACTTTCCTTCCTATATATTCATATAGGCAAGAGAAAGTAAAAAATTCATCATGTGTATAAAAAGAACTGGACAATGTAAGCGCTGTTTCTTTTAATTTTTATCAATACATTAATAGTCATGCTTTTGATTTGTTTTTCCTGTTGCAAATATATAGAAAACTTGACCTCGAAAGAAATAAACTGAATTTTGAAAGGAATAAATAAAATTAATACAGGATGTTATCTAAGGTATTCCGGTTCGGGGGTATCTCGGATCATACAGAACCATGAAAAACTTTTGTACTTTTTAGGCTGACCATACAAGTTAATGTTTATAATAATAATAATTATTACTATTAATATAATAATAATAATAATAATATAATAATAATATAATAATATATAATAAATATAATAATATAATAATAATAATTATTAGCATGGGTCATCCGGAAACTGGCTGGAACTAAGAGAAATGCATCCCTAGTAGGATCTAACAAGAAATAATAATAATAATTATTACTATGTTCAGGTTGTTTTTAATAGGAGTAAAATTAAAGTACATGTTGTAGGCTAGTTGTATAATATTAACCCTTTCAGTGCCACCCTCTTTCACCATGGTTGTGCATAAAATGCCAAGCCACTTTTGATGTATAAAGCAAGAATATTTGTTTAATTAGATTAAAGATAAAGTAATAATTCTAGAGACTTGAAATTTTGGTCTTACCTTAAAAATAGATGAAGAATTGTATATACATGATCAAAACTAATGCTTGTCTTTTTTAAAAAAATTTAATTCAGTACAAGCAACCGAAGAAAATTGTTTTTTACACTTTCACACAAAATAACTAATTTATAATTATATTTTTTACACAAGTTGGCACATCTATCATGTAGCCCATTTAATTTTGAACAAAACCATATTAAATTTGTTTATAAATTGTCACTACAAACATACTTATTGAGGATATTAGTTCAGCATGACGCGACAGAAAATTTGAGTATTTATAAAAAATGACAATTGTATAGTTTCTAACATAGGTTCACTTTCAGAGCCCGTACACAAAGCTAACTCGCAAATTTCATCATCGTCAAGACCAAAATATAATTTATCTTCCGACATTATAAAGAAATAAACCAATCACTAACACAAATAGTTGCAAAACTAAACACAAAATACAACAGTAGAGGTTATACACGCTGTTATAAAATGTAAACAACAGACTCGACACAACACGAGAACACCGGCCTGTTAGATCGCTTTTAAAATCGTCACCGTACATCCAAAGAGGCTAAAAATACACGGTCATGTACAGTAACAATTGCTCTTTCGTTTAAGAGTAAAAACAGCACAATCTGTTGAGAACTGAGAGTACTACAGTGGTTTGAAACTGGTGGCCGATTCGATCGATCATGGCAATTTACGCACAAGCAATCGTGGCCGATTGAATCAGCCATGGCACTGAAAGGGTTAAGATTTAATTAACATCACTGATTAGTAGGCCTAATAATGACGAATCAGCTGTTCACCAAGTTTATGTATTTAATGTAGTTAGATACCTATATAAAACGGTGTAAAATCTTAAGTGTGTCTAGACATTTTACGATAGTAAAAGATTTTTCATTGATTAATATGATACCCATTATTGTTCTTTTAGTCAAGCTTTTTGATAAAAATATCATTGACTGTATTTTATCTTACACAGTAACTTATTTTGAATGAATTTTAGTTTAAACAAAGAGCACCTTCATTTGATCTTCAATGAAGATGAGATGTGTTGATAACATTATTAGTTTAAGAAGGGTTTATAAAAGTTATTAAATTTAATTAGTACGCAGACATGAAAAAATTGTTACTGATAGGAGCTTATAGTTGCAGCTTTTAGAATATGGAAAAATGACTAATGTTTATGTGATGTGCTCGTTCTGATAATTCACCTTGGTTAACTCAGAACCTCAGATGATCATACTTTTTTAATTTTTTCTGTATAGGTGTCAAAAATTTAAGTCATAAATGACTTTGATAATATTGTTAGCTTTATTTTTTATCCATGAATACGTATTAAGTTTCTTAAATTTTGACTCAAGATTGATTTAATTTTTGAAATTTATTTTTCAGGAATGCTTATGTCTGTATTTGAGAGAGGAGACAATAAATGGATGGAATTGTCCGGATTGTAAGACTGCGAGGAACGCTACAAAGAAAGTGGATATAACAAGGCTACCGCCTGTTCTTGTTATACACTTAAAAAGGTGTGTACTTGTGTGTTTTCTAAGAAGAAAAGATTTTCTAAAAAAAGATAAGAAAAAGAAACAAACCCCTTTGCTGAAGAACGACAAGCTCCCTTTATATAAAAACTACTTGGTTGTTTCACCACCACGTTTCTGCTGAACTATTAGCAGCGACATCACCTAGGGTTGGAAAACTGTGCATCTATTTATTTACACTTTGTAAACATGGATGATTGTTGCATAATTGTTTATGTACATCCAGTGCCCGTTCCAGCTATTGCCGGGTCTGGGTATTCACCAAGCCTCTCCATTTTCTTCTGTCCATCCACCATTTCTCCTCTATTTGTTCCCAGTTTTATCCCCGTTCCTCCACACTCTTCTTAATTTCATCCTTCCATCTTTTCTTGGTCATCCTCTTGATCTCGTTCCGTCCACCCTTCCTTCTTCCATCCTTCTAGGCAACCTTTCCTCCCCCCCATTCTCTTCACATGGCCATACCATCTTATCCTCATTTTCTCCACCCTATCCCTCATACCTTCCACATTTAGCTCCGCTCTAATCTCAGTATTCTTTATTCTGTCTCTTCTAATCTTCGCATTGGCGAAGTTGGTAACGTGCTCGCCTCTCATCATGCGGTCTTGGGTTCGAATCCCATTCAGGCACGGCACTTTTTCATACGTTACAAAATATCATTTCATCATTCACCGTCTGCATTAGCAGTAATTGCAGAACAGTTGGATGTTAAACCAAAAAAAAAAAAAAAAAATTCTGTCTCTCCTTGTCTTACTCCACCTAGGGAGTATAAGACCTTGATGTGGTGGTGGAGCTTGCATGTTCCAGTAACCCGGAGAGCTAAGCTGGCAGCTGGCATTAGTGTAGCTACTGGTAGGGTCGCCCAAGCCAGACAGGTCAAAGAGTAGGAACCTGACTAAGAAATACTCCAACCTCTAGCTAAGTTAGGCCTAGCAAGCCTAACTAGTGTAGTGGAAAAACCTAACTAGTGAAAACTACCTAGTGAAATTAACCTAACTACCTAGCAACTACCTACTTACCTAACTAACCTACCTATTCTCTACCTAACTAACTACCTAGTGAAACCTATCTAGTGTAAAAAGCCTAACTAGTGTACTGCCCGTCCCCAAGCTTTGTGCAGCTGCGGGATGAAGATGAAAGACGAAGTATCAGACTGCTGTTATGTCATAACACTGTACTAATAATCATCTCATTGCTATTCGCTGGGCAGTAGGCTGCCTAGTGCGGTGACATACGTGGGTGTTGTTTTGACTATTCGCTGTAGACGGCGACACTCAATATATGTAGTTTGGATAGTACCCTTGACTACTACAAACATAATACAAGTAAAATGTTACTACTACTAACGCAATCTCTCACAGTAGTAGTGACGTAATGCATACCTCTCAGCTGCACAAAGCTTTGGGACGGGCAGTAGTGTAGTGTAGTGTAGTATAGTGGGAAAAGAAAGCTGCTTTCAAAAACAAAAGCAAGCCTTGGATAAGGACAGGGAATAAGGTGAATATAT
This sequence comes from Catonia carolina, assembly GCA_035578175.1. Classification (NCBI taxonomy): domain Eukaryota; kingdom Metazoa; phylum Arthropoda; class Insecta; order Hemiptera; family Achilidae; genus Catonia; species Catonia carolina. The sequence continues at coordinate 20,731,045 of JAQMRL010000003.1, read as the reverse complement.
AATTACTAGGAATAAATAATCTGTTTTAAAATTTTATAGAAAATTATTAATTCCTTTTAGCTCAGGTGTTCAATTAAAACCAACAATTTTATTTCCAAATTTAACTACAGGTTTATTCAAGATTTAGAGTTGATAATTTTTGTAAAATTTTCTTGTTTTAACTCTTTATTTAGGGTTAAATAATGAATAGTTACAATTTTTTTAAATTTATTTTTATTATTTTCTTAAATTTCTGATTACTTTTCAGATTTACTAGTAATGGCTGGTGTCGAAAGAAACAGACGTTTGTAGATTTTCCGTTAGAAAGTTTAAATATGAAACAGTATACCGTTCATGGAAGTGAACAACGAAATGAAATGTTCAACTTATATGCGATTTCAAATCATTACGGAACTATGGAAAGTGGCCATTATACAGCGTACTGTTACAACGCTGAATTAAATAGGTTTGTATTATATTTAATTATTATGGTGTCAAAGATGTATTTTAACTAAAATACTTTGTACTGAAGAAAACTGTGATTTCAGTTACACGAAGTGATATCAAAATAAACTAATTAATTTGGTAGTTAAAATCTTAGGAATTTTGAAACTTTTTAGTTTTAGTTTGTTGCGGGTACCAGTAACCACTACCAGCAAAGTAATATAGTGAGTTATCATTGATTATCAAATTTATTAAGTTTTCTTCAATTGTATTGCAAACTGTATTCTACGAAAATTTGTATGTAATTGACAGTACATTCACTATAGGTTGTAAAAAAGTCTTTCGTACAACTGATGTATTTTATATATTCAATGGTCTGCACTTTTTTTAAATATATTTTTTAACCCTTTGTGCACATTGCAATCTGTTAAATTTAGAACAATAAGCACCCAATGAAATGAGGATGATACGTATGATATGTAAATGAGGTGTGCAGACTCAGACTGGCCATTCTTAATAATATTATGGTTTGTTAAGTATACGGTAAAAAGATATAAAAAACTATGTGAAGTACAGGTGTGTTTTAACACGTTACGTTTAATAACAAGTATACATGTTACAAGTATTCATGAAAAACGTAACTGCAGACTAACTAACTAAAGAGAAATACATGCAATGGCTTTTATACTCGTATTTTTTATTTTCTCGTCATGTCGATAATTAAGTAGAAACAATTTTGAATAAGCTCTCCTCCCACTCACTCTTGTAACAAGCACCAATATAATGCATTCTTTCTCTGTGAAGACAAATCAATGACACAACCATCACACTCATATCATTAACAAATGTACAGTTTACTAGAACCTGCTTCCTTAATATGGTTAATTGAACCCCCTTTGATTAAGTACTGTGCTGCCGGCTATCAAAGCTTATGATGTAGCGACAGAAGGAGCCGCCAATAGTTTCGAGAGGGGTGGTAGGCTTGTGGCGGCGTACCGGCAGAGGCCTTTGTCATCAAGGCCTAGCCAATAACCGCACTCTCTCGGCAACTATATGCTACACTGAGCCGTGGGATTCGCCCGCTGACGCGAGGGATGCCCACAGCGGTCCCTTGACAAAGCCTTACGCCCACCAGATCCGACGGAGCAGCCATCAGCGCACTACCGCAAAGGAAGAAGATGATGTCTCCACTGGATGATGACACGCCGTGTCACCCAGCTCCTCGACCACCACGATGACTATGACTGACTCTTCCCGTCAAGACGACCACCGCTTAAACAGCCCTTTTCAGGGCCACCAAACAAATAAGGTTCCAACTCGCCACTTAATGTCGTCATCCGGTGACACTGTTCAAAACAATTTATAAACTCAATAATTGGAATGCCCTTTAAGTCCTTCAGCGATTTTTGTTTCTTTTCTTCCACAGTCCCAAATGTTTCCCTTTCATGGTCTATTTCAGTCTAGGGAACAGAAAGAAAAGTCTGGGAGCCAGGGCGGGTGAACAATCTGAGACATCCCATTCTTGCTCAAAACTGCTTCACAGACAACGCAGTATGAGCAGGTGCAATGTCGAGGTGAAGAACCAGCCCCCTGTGTGTCAAAGATCCGCTGCTTTTCTTCCTGATGCTCTCTCACAACCACTTCAATCCCTCCATGGAGAAATATTAGTTACCTATTTGGCCTGAAGGAACAAACTCGATGTGCACAACACCTCTGACATTAAAAAAAAAAATGTTGGTCCTTGAGGTTGAGGTGCACCCAGAACAAGGTCGGTCTTCAACCAACATTTCCTCCCTTTTGAAACGTGAAAACCACTCATAGGCCTGAGCTTTCAGTACATCTTCCTTGTAAGCTATTTAGAGCTTTGCAAGAGTTTCTACAGCCGTTTTCACTGCATTTCATTTCACGTTTTGAATGAAAGGGGAAAATGTTTCACTAAAAATTCACTACTACTGAATTATGTAGTAGTTAAAAATTCACTCTAGATGAATGGGTGAACTCACATTGATGAGCTTTGTGTACTGACTCTGGAAGAGTTTCTTTACAAGGGCCCACCACCGAGAACTCGTTCCCCCACTATCGCTTCCCTCCACAGCCTGAGTGTCGTTACGTTTAGGTCCACTCTTGTACTGTAAAGTTGAATAAAGTCTTTTATTGTTCAGAGTTTTGATATCTTGTTATTTTATAATAACGAATTATACTACTATGACATTGAAGTAAGGAATCCTGTTATAATTTAACCTTGAAATTTATCGAGTAGAATCAAACATTAAAAAGTGATCAAACATGTTATTATTTTTCAGGTGGTTTAAATTTGATGATCAGGAAGTGACAGATATTTCACCGAGTGATGTTAGGACTTCCGCAGCTTACATTCTATTTTATAGTGCGTTAAAACGATAGTGAAGAAAGTATACTGACATTATTTTGTAAAAATGAAAAAAATCTTGTGATATTATACATATTTATAAACATTCATATTATATAATAGTATTACTTATATATTTGAACGTACAACAGAACAAAAATCAACGGTTAATAACCTAGCAGCTTAGTTTACATTATCAGCATATCAGTGTTCTTTTAATTTGATTTTCTTGTAGATCGTTTTTATTTGATTTATAACATTGTAATTCTGTATTGTCATGATACTCATGGTTGTTTTACATGATGTTAAATAGTGGCAGTTACATGTCTTGTAAAACTGTAGTCTCAAATGTTAAGTTTTAACTATGGCTTGCGTTAGGTAAATTGATGCAAATTCATCATCGTTTAAAGTAACAGTATCTATAAATTGAACATAGGAATTCAATAAAGTAGCAAATCAACATTTTTGCGTACTATCAGTGTATGCAAATACAATTATTATATTACAAAGGCAATTATGTAAATTTAAATTTTTTGTTACTGAAGTTATAAGTTTTGGTTTGGTGTTAAGTTGATATAGTCGCTTGGCAGATTTCAGCCGTGTTGAATTGTGTTTTAAAAATTATAAATTGAAGTTAATAATTTTTTTTTAAGTGAACAGTTCAGTATGGATTTTGTAAATCCAATGTATGTAAAAAGCAATAAGTCAATTGAAACTCAATTCTAACGTAATACTTAACTCTTATTTCTTAAGATGTTTTGATTTAACAATTGTTATCAAAATATACAGTCAATTCAAATATTCAACATAGAGCTCATGAGTTTTAAATGCAACTATAATCTAAGGTTTGACCTATTTTTTATGTATTTATAAATGTTTTTTTCTTAAAAACTCCTTCAATTAGATTTCCAGTTGTAATAATTTTATTTCACATCTTTTACGCAAATTTTTTTCTTAATTAATTAATTTTATTAATATTAATAGTTTGTTCAAAAATAAATCTTTATAATGCATCCTGCAGTTTTAAATATTTCTATTTCATATAATGAATTAATACAATAATTTCACTAACCTTCTTTTTAAACTGCGTCACCTTTATTTCAATTTTCACTTACACGTGTTTCGGTGGATCCACCATCATCAGAGTATATAACATATAATTGAAACTAAAAACATTATTTATTAAAAATCTATAGAAGATGATACATCTTCAGTCACTTGTATAAAACTGATTGGATAAATTAAAATAAATTAATTTTAAATCAGTTTTATACAAGTGACTGAAGATGTATCATCTTCTATAGATTTTTAATAGTTTGTGTTAACATACCATATAATTTATGAAAATAATACTTAACGGTAATTTATACTTAACGGTAATTTAAAAATATAATAAATAAATAATCAAATAATTTAATAATGACTAAAGATATTTAAAAACAACTATGAATAAAAGTATTAAGTCAATAAAATGATTAAAACATTGAATTTAAACTAAAAAATAGTTTAGTTAGTTAAAAATGGCCCTTGTGTGTGTGTGTATACATGCTTTTATATTATTATATTATGTTTAATGTAAAAATAAATAGTTTGTTATAATTTCTTTAATCTGTTAAAAACTGTTTATACAGTTATTTTAATTCGTTTTTTTGTAAAGTTGTTTTTTTTTATAATATTGGGATTTTACTGTTGTAACATTTTATTTTATTGAATTAAGTGTTTGGCTAGTATTCCGAGTAATAAGAAAATTTACTAATTTTTTATGAGCAAGGACATAAGACACGATTACTTCTATCAAATAAAATATGTATATATACTTTTTAACATTCCAATAATATATTTTGTAACAGATATTTGTTCTGTTGTACTCCTTATTAAAAGCCATATTAAGGCCTAATAATTTGTAATATTTAAATAATATAAAATATGTACTTTAGTCTCGTATATTACGTTAAATGGTTGTTGTTGTTGTTTTTCTTTTGTTAAATATTTAGTTTTTAATTTATTTTTCTTTTGAAGTATTTGAATTTTGTTGTATATTGTAAATACTGTAAAATATTGTTATCTTATTTATTTTGAAAATTTTTAACAATTTATTGTTTATAATAAACAAGTATTGCTGTATTAATTACACATATTTTCTGTATATATTTATATATATCTGTATTATTCTATTGTATGAATATATTCAGTTTAATTCATATTATTGTACAATTTCATTTAAATATATAAATCATAAATTATGTAATTAAATTTGTTTCATTTCACCTTATAAAATTTTTAAAGTGTTTGCCCATACCCGATTCACGCATATGTTACTTCTCCTATACGATGGGATAATTTTTTCAGGAATGTACCGGTTTTCTGTAAATGAATATCCCAGTTTCAGTTGTATATGAGAGTTTACTTTTGACTATTTGCAACAAATCATACATTAAATTAAAGAGTATCTCAAACAGTAGAAAAGCGCATGTGTGAGTTCTGCTTTGTTGTTTCCCACTTGCAGCACTACATACATTAAATGGTGACTCTTGACCATACAGCGTTTTAATTTTCTTGATCATAAGGTATTCAGTGATGAGTCAACTTTTCATCAAAGTGGGATGGTAAATACCCATAATGTTCAAATGTAGGGGCAGAATATTCTCATGAAATTGTGCAATATCATAGAGATTCACCCAAATTAAACGTTTACTGTGCTCTGTCCCGATGTCATGTGTATGGATCGGTGTTTGTGCGGAAGCTACTGTAACACGGGTGGCTTATCTGCGTATGTTGCAAGAGTGGCTCTTTGCCCAATGAGAAGGTGAACCCGAAAACTTCATTTGGCAACAAGGTGGAGCACCTCCCCTCTGGCACCTCTTTATACGAGTGGTTGAACGTCCAAGTCCCTAATCGTTGGATCAGTCATCATGGTCAAAACTTCAGAGCTCTTTTCCACTGGCCTCCACGTGCTTGCGCATAGTGAATGCTGGTCGCAGGTTGCTGGTGACAGGTCCCCTACAAGCGGGAACCTGCTAGCAGAATGTGCCATTAAATTTTAATCGGCAATGAGAACATACAGGAAGTTGGGAATTCTGCTATCTAGGGAGTAAAATAACAAAGGATGGTAGAAGCACAAGTGATATCAAAAGTAGGATTGCTCAAGCTAGAGAAGCCATTGAAATGAAAAACACCTTACTGACTACAAACATTGACTTACAGATTAGGAAAAATTTCTTAAATACTATGTTTGGAGTGTAGAATTATACAGGAGTGAAACTTGGGTGATAGGGGCTATAGAAAGGAAGAGGATAGAAGCTTTTGTAATGTGTGGTATTATAGGAAAATGTTAAAGATTAGGTTGGTGGACAAAATAAGTAATTTAGAGGTTCTTAGCCAAGTGGATGAAAAAAGAAGTATATGGAAGCGTCTCACCAGAAGAAGGGATAGGCTAGTAAGGCATATCTTAAGACATCCAGGTATTGGTCTATCAATAAGGAGGGTAATATTGAGGGAGTAAATTGTAGGGGGAGGAAAAGGTAAGAATATATTAAGCAAATTACAAAAGTTGTAGGGTGTTACAGGCATGTAGATATGAAACGACTTGCACAAGATAAAATAGCTGGGAGAACTGCATCAAACCAGCTGAGAGACTGATGACAAAAAAAATATTTTAATCAGACGTCTCACAGTAAACACTGATACGGGAATCTGCGCATATCAGCTCACGAGTTTGTTTTGTGTAATCCTGTATGCTGCTCTGCTGGCAGGTTGCTACATTGTACTTGGCATCGTATAAGACATTCATAAATAATAACTGTTTATTAAAATGACAACTTACGATGTTGTAGATAGAGAATTGTTAATATCTAAATATTAATAAAATATATCTTAAATATTTAAATACTAAATTTTTCCCGAGTCATTCTCATGTATTTAAAAAATCTACCTCTATTTTTAATTGAAGACGAAGATTATACTCATCAAACAATTTTTTGTTCTTAACAGTATTGTCTTTAAAAGATAACAATTTGTATAAACATTTTCCATAAGAAATAATTCATCACTTCTGCTACTAGAACTCTTCTTGGAATACCGACAATTGAATGAAGGTTTAAGCGCATGATTACATGCTCCCACTGTGCGTACTCGCCAGCGTGAATCAGCAGCGCCATCCAGTAACCTGAGAACAGCGACTTGCAACCAGCGTTCACTGTACACTTACCCTTAGTAAGGTTTTGTAGGATCTTAATATCTCTCTTCCTGATATGTTCAGAACAAACACTGAATGGTACTGATACAAAGTACAGTGATATTCTTACTTCTGATACAGAAATAACCAAATGAGCAGACAGTGATGATTACTCTTGCTGACTGATCTATAGGAAGTAGTGATGGAGCAAGTCGAAGGAGCTTTGATACGAGGGTCATTCGTAAAATAAGGTTCCCATGATTTTTAAAAATAGACAGCTATATTTTTTATCTAAGTGTTATACATCAATTTAAAGCTTAAAACTTACGCTATTTTTCTACATAATCGCCTTTTCTGTCTAAAAACTTTTGCAGACGATACTCCAACTTTTCTGTCCCCATGTTGTAGAATTCTGCCGTCAATCCTTTGAGGAATCGAGTAACCTCTTCTTTGACTTCATCATCGGTACTGAAGCGTAGGCCACCCAAGTATTCCTTTAATTTTGGGAATAAGTGATAATTACTTGGGGCTAGGCCCGGGTTGAAGGGGGGGGGGGGCACAACAGTCCAGCCAAAATCCGTCAGCAGTTCTTGAGTTTGATGTGAGACATGAGGAGCGTTGTCATGGAGAAGCCTCACACCACTGGACAATCTTCCTCTCCGGCAGTTCTGGATCGCGCGTCTCAGTTTTCTTAATGTGTCGCAATATCTGTCAGAGTTTACTGTTGTTCCATGATGAATGTCAATAGGTGAAATCCATTTTGCATTTACAAAACGTATCACAGCGCGAATTTCGCATCTGGCGGTAACAGCGATAGGGAACTCCATCTTTGAAGGCTGCTAGGTCGACACTGATCGACATAGCGAGGCGGGAGTGGTGCGGAAAACGAGAGGGAGAGCTGATGAGTAAGGCAGTGTTGCCAGGTTTCTCCCAGCACATCGCATTCTGTCTCAGCAGCTTAGGGAACCTTATTTTACGAATGACCCTCGTACTTTGGACTGGATACAAGTGAGTATTAAGAACACGTGAGTGTCTTAGCAATGGTTTCGATCATAGTCCACCACCTTGGTGCAATGGGGTTGTTTCTGCTTAGTCCATTACTCAAGTGCATGTGTAATTGGTTACTTGTTTCTGACAAAGAATTTACTAGATAATTACACTGTGTAGTTGATCTGCTACCTGGACCACAAAGTATTAGTCTCCTATAAGTTATTCCATCACTAATTTTGTCACAAAAGAAATTTTCAGGCGACAATAGGAAAATACAGTCGAACCCAGGACCCCTGGGTTCAATTCCTGGTCAGGTATGACATTTTTTATCTTTCCCCTACATCATATGCATTAGCAGATTATGAAGTATCAGTATTAGTCTGATACATAAAATAATAAAACTAACCACCTTTAATAGTAACCGATCTATATTTAAAACAATTGGACGAAAAGGTAAATAAAAACACAAATATGATATTGAAACATTTTCCATCTATATTTTGAAATGCTTATTACAGAAAGGACACTTTAATAATAAAAAAATAATAAATAACATTGCACAAGAATTAATAAAGCCGAATAAAAAATAATAATTACTTGAAATTCATTTTGAAACTTCTACCTTCTACACACTAAACGAACTGTCTCCATTCCTAATTATTTAATTATTAATTAATGTAAAGCTGAGGTGACATCATCAGTACAGAACAGTTATTATAAATGGTAACAAAAAACAAACGATTAATTATTTGGTTTTTAAACACACAATAATATCAATCTAATTTAAAAGTATTATTTTGTATTTCTTCTGTTCTACACTATTTGTCACATTACAATAATTAACTTGGTTTATATTTAAAAGATTACCTATTGCTTGTTTTCTTCTTTTTTTATTACGGCAAGGAAATAAACATGTAACACAAAATTACATCATATAGCAACACTTATTAAAATTATTTTTATAATAACAAATAACAGATTCATAACATTTATATGCATCATAAATTCTAAATACATGTTTGTATATTTACTAGTAAAAGTCTCAATTATGGTCTTTAATGACCATTGTCATATCCAATAGAAAACTACGTCCACATAAATTAATTCCTCGATGTACTGATTCGGTTATTCAATATAATCTAATGCTACCGAACTTATAAAAGTTCAAAATTACTTTAATGTGTACTAGCTGGCATGTGAAAAAATTCACACATGAATCCTGAGTGGCATTATCCCTAGAGCTGATAAACTTTTAATGCTGGGCTTGTAACATCTGATTTATCCCAAATTGTTAACTAAATTCTGGTCAGTCTAAGGTTTAAAGGTTGCAAAAAAAATTAAATTTAAATGGCATGGCAGTCATTTTACACAAAAAAGGATGTAGGTTGGGATGGTCACTTAAGAGGGTTAAAAATACATAAGACTCATCCAAAATAAAATTAATTCTTCAAAAAATTGGTTGTAAATAACAGGTGATTGCTGAATAAAGGTGATCGTTAAGAAATATTTAACTGTAATTGGATTAGATTTAGCCTGCTTAGCAGGAGCAAAGAACAGGTTGTGTGGCATTGAACTTTCTAATATTGCTATCAGAGTTGCGGGACCACCAAATCTATAATTAAATTATTTGTTTTTTATTGGTGACAATTTTTAAAATTGTCATCTATAATTTTCGTCCGTTTGTCACTCCGAGATGTCGGAAACTACAAGAGATAGCAACAAATAGTTTTTGGATTCGTAATAGACACAAAAGTTATTGTTGTTTAGGTCATCAGCCGAAAGGCTGGTTTGAACCTCCAGAGGTTTTACTAAGTAAAACGAGGAGTGAGGTGGGTTACCATTGCCTTCCTCACTGAGTGAAAAATTATGCTTATCAGCATGCCAGGCCCTCTGAAAAGCACATATTTTTCACTCTGCAAATGACACCTTCACTTCATTCACCACAGGGTCTGGCTGTATAATGAAACTCATTACTTTCAGAGGAGACAACTTTGATTAGTGTCACAGTACACCTCTACCTCTTCTGTTCTTAAATGATTCAGTCATTTAATTGGCTGACCATGTGATAAGAAACAGAACTATTTATTTTAGCCCTGCAACTAACAGATTTAGTGTAAATAAATTGACACTCCACCTGTCTGTTATGGGCAAACATAAAGTTAATGGGCCTGAATTGGATTTGAAGTTCCATTTTTGACCAGAAGAGGCCCAAAACCGGAATCAAGAAATCAAAGTCGGAATTTGGAAATAAAAATAGTGTCCTTCAATTCCTCTTAAAGAGTAGATACAGGAATCACTTATGGTTTTTGCCATAAGTCGAACGTAAGCTTTTTCTTAAAGATTGCCACCAGCCATGAGACGTGTCTCATGAAAGGGATTTTTATATAAATATTATATTTCAATTGAATTAATTGCTTTTTATTTTATTCTCCAAATTATTTTTTTAATTTAGGAATCTGCCTAAATTTACGGTACTAAAACACTTTTGGCAAATCAGCTTGGTATAAGAGTCCTATCACTGCAAAATTGTAAAACTCACCCTGATAGAACTCCAGAAATAAACCTGTGTTAAAATCACTTGGCAATTTAAACATACAGAGTAGTTTCATTAATAAAATTGTATTAACTTCTTCAAGGGGTTCCTAAGAAAATTGGGTTTGGAAAGAATACAAGATGGATAAAAATTACTGTTAACATTACACTCAGTTTTAAAACTGTATCTCTTTTGAAAGGTAGACAAGTAATATTTAATTCAGTAAGAAAGCTAACAGCCCTCTTTTCACCCTATCAGTGTGAATTGCAAAAAAATGCTTTAGAATGTTTTTAGACCTTAACAAAAAGATTTTACTTTTTATTTTTAACTTGTAGCAAGACTTTATTACCGTTTTGTTTATCAAAAACTCCATATCTGAGACACATTTTTTGGAATTTTTTTGTGAATAGTTTCTCCAGATGATGGGTTGCTGGCCTATCATTCCAAACTCGAACCTGGAGAATCAGGAGAATTTCATACGCGTATAGTTTCCATCTCCATATACCTCTCTTGGAACTAGACCCAAGGGTGAGAAGGAAAGAAGGGTGGTTGGAAAGATATAGAGGGTTAGCATTTGGAAAGCAAAAAAACAACAATAATAGTTGAATAGTCGCAAAAACATACAAGTTTATCCATAAAATTTCGTTTGAAACAAAATATTGTTTTTCAGAAATTCAGAATTGAATTTTTACATCCTGTTTACATATTATTTTATTTAGATCATCCTCTTCATAATACCTACTTTTATCAAATTCTGAATTAAAGAAGAAAATTATTAAGTACTGGAGACTACCACCTATAAATTGATTTTTTTTTAATTAACTAACATAACCTCAAAATATAAATATAAACTGACCAATCGTATTTCAATACAATAATGCATTTATATTAAAATTTTTAGATGCATATAAATTGAATAAGCTATTCAATAATACCATTTAAATAAACAGTTAGAAATTGTATTAAACATACACTTGCACATTCAACAAATATTACTTAACAATAAAAAACACACAATGAAAGTTTTTCTTTCAGAAATATGTTTAGAATATGTTACACATATAAAATTTATTGTTTCGTATTAAAATTTAAGTTACTTTTAAAACATCTCGGACAATAATAAAATTCATTTAATTACTTTTGTTCAAAAAAATAAAGTATGCTATAAACATATAATTAATTACACATTAATACAAATATTATTACATTTTTAAATTATAGTCATTTGAAATACAAAGCACATTGAAAAAATATCAATTATTCTAAACGAATGAGTACATACCAAAACAATTATTACATTACGTTACGGTATTGGTTTACACATACAAAATGTTAAATTCAAGTTTTTGGTGTTTTTATCATTTTTATAACATTAAGGTTATATTGAAAGCACATTTAAGTTTATGAGGTGAGTGAATATAAGGATTTAGTATTTTAGAAGCCAGTTCATCAGGATTTGAAAGAATTTAAATTTGACATTCTATTTGGTAATAACACAGGTCTGTGTTGGTAGAATGGTCTGGAATATATCTAGTGAGTTCAACAGATTTTTTGGTCCTGAAAATGGGGAAATTTTTTAAAAAATTCAATAATGTAAGGTTTTTTACAGTTTGTGGATTTTTGTTCTTACCACACTAAGTTTTGCTTCATTTGTTACATATTTGCAAAGACAAAATGAACAAATTGTGAAGGCATTAGAAAAAGATAGAGAGGGTTCAAACTATCTTTGCAATCAGTTTCCATGTTTATCAGAAGCAAAGATAAAGGAGGTTGTTTTTGTTCAGGTGGACATTAGGAAGCTTATGAAAGATGAACATTTTGAATGTAAAATAAAAGAAGCAGAAAAACAAGTGTGGAAAGCCTTAAATGATATTGTTGTAAAATTTCTTGCCAGCAAAACAGTGAAGTTTATACAAATATTGTACAAAGAACGAAAGAAAAAAATAATAATTCAGGCTGTACGAGAGTTTAAAGGTGCAATTTCTAGAATCATATCTCAACTACTTTCCCAAAAATCTTGGTGCAGTAATTGAGGAGCAAGAGTGAAAATTCCATCAATTTATAAAAGTGATGGAGAGGAGATACTGTGGAAGATAGAACTTGCGGAAACACCACAGAAGTAAAAACACAAAATAGAACATAGAAAAATTGCTTTTACATTAAAAAAATATTAAGTCTTTTTGCAAATAATCCTTACCCAATGGAGGAAAATGGAGTTTGTATTCGGATTCATCACTTAAAAATACTTAAGAATTGACAACCAAATTAAAAACAATTTTTCAAAAGTCAAAACGCAGGCCTGTGTATTTTTTTAAGGAAATTTATTTGTTACCAATAAATTGAATGTTATAAAATTATCAATCAATTTCATTAAAAAATTTTGAGTTAACAAAATTAAATTGCAAAAATAATTCTTAGGAAGACAATGAACTTAAATTTATAATTAAACTCTATCAACTAAAATAACCACTAACTAAATTTTTATTATTTATTAGTAATCTAAAATTTATTTAAATTTAATTAAGTTACCAATTTGAATTTTTTTTTAAATTTAGATATAAAAAGAACTTGTTTTACAATACCTAATATATCCAAATAAACTGGTTTCTATTTTAATAATTTAAACACACAAATAAAAATTGTAATACATGACTGAATATAAATTGTTTTCGGTAGAATTAGAATAATATTACAATATGAAATATCAAAAAATAAAAATAAATTTAAAAATTCTCCAAAAAGATACTCATGAGAAAAACGTACTCCTCTAGATTTTTAACTAATTTATTATTTTGACACTAATATTTTTTAGTAATCTTCATTATGTGTCAAGAAACCCAAAATGTCAATTTCAGTAGTGTTTTTTGTTTTATTATTATTAATAATAGGCTACATACTATTTAAACTGAATGTCGAAAAAAATTACTGTAAAAATCATCTTCGCTTCCATCTCTGTCGCATGGATACAACATTTATCTTGAAACCCTTTTCAACAGATGTCGGGATATTTTATTTCATGCATTCTTAATTCACTGTTTCAATTTGAACAATCAAAGTGTTATTTATTTTGTCAGCTGGGGTAAGAGGATATGCCCTTTCTAAAAGCCAGTCATTGTACACCTTTGCAAATATCCCCTTTTTGGCCTAAAGTTTAATATGAGTGTCAAATATCAACAGCAATTTATAGATAAAAAACCAATCAATATCAATTTAATATTGTATGCGGTACTAAAATTCATGTAATTGTAAACCTACCAAGAAACTATATTCTCTAAACTACATGACCGAGTAAGTGAGACAGACACGATAATAATACATTCATCCATGCGGTATTACCACCAAAGAGAAAAAATTTTACTTAAAAAAATACTTGCAGATATTGCCTCTTAATAATAGGTACTAAAGTTATAGTTTAAAATAATGGAATTTTTTTAGTTTATTTAAATTTGGGTAACTACTTTGTAACCCCATAACAGGCAGGTAGAGTGTTAAATTATTTGCACTCAATCTGCTAGTTCAATGGCTACAAAAAATAGTTCTGTTTCTTATCACATGGTCAGCCAATTATATGACTGAAGCATTTAAGAACAGAAGAGGTAGAGATGTAAAAGACACTAATCAGAGTTATCTCCTCTGAGAGTAAGGAATTTCATTCTACAGCCAGACCCTGTGGTGAATGAAGTGAAGGTGTATTTTGCAGGGTGGAAAGTAGATACTTTTCAGAGGGCCTGCCATGCTGATAAGCATACTTTTCCACTCTCAGTGAGGAAGGCAAGGTAAACCACCTTACTCCTCGTTTTACTTACTAAAGTCTCTAGAGATTCAAACCAGCCTTTTAGCTGATGACCTAAACAACAAAATGCTTTGATTAATAGTGACTACCATGGGTCACAGTTCAGAATTGATGGGTTATTATGTATAATAATTCCAGAACTTAGCTGGGAATCAAACTTCTGCTATGCAGGGTGCAGTGCAATACCACTGGGTCATGGATGTGATCATAATAATTTTAAATACCAACATTTTAGATATCTTGACACATAACGAAACAGAACCTTTCTTTTGATACAATTAAAAATAAAACAAGAAAAACGTATTCAACAATGAGTATAACATCAATATTTTTTTACGTACTAATTTAAAATTAATAAAACAATATTCTACTAATATTATTGTAGCTATAAAAATACACTAACATTTAGCACCTGAATAAATTAAGTCATAACATTAATAATTTTACATTAATTAGGTCATACACTCAATTTAAACATACTAAAAACATTAGGCTATCTTTTTGGATCACACATAAATTTAAGAATGAAGAAAAAATTACATATAACATTTAAAACATCTTTTGTTAATAAATTAACATCCTGTTTAAATTTTTAATAATTTAGGACATATACATAGTAATTAAACTTCTGTTTGTACAAAGTGAATTATAAATAATTGCTGTTTATTTTATAACAGATATTAATATGTAACAAAATTGATAATATTGCACACTATAATTTTATTGCTCGTAAAAATTAGTTCGTTTTTCTTTTAATTACAATTTTATTTGTAATTATTAAGTATTTTTATTACAGAGAACATCGTAAATAAAAAAATATTATTACTGAATTATAAATAAGTTCATTAGACTACTGTAGATAATCTAAGAATAATATTAAAATTAATCAGTAATTTAAATATTGTTAAAGAAGATACTATTGTCACAATTAGGTGGAGTATTAATTTAGTTGAATTTCATTTGTCAATTCCAGGGTCAAAAATATTAGACCTGTTTCATCTCATATGATCAATTAAATATCTGAACTATCAGTAGTAGTAAAGGTGTAAAGAAATTAATCACAGTTATTTCCTCCGAAAGTAACAAAAACAAAATTGTTTTTGTGAATTACATCCAGAAGACTCTATGAAAGGTCCATGAAAGAAATTGTCCTGATAGACCACTCTGCCAAATACGGTAACACTGCATTACTATCTCACAAGATCCAGGCTCGTAATTTCATGGTTTTACTAATACAGGAGAAATTGCCTCTCCACAAAAGCAGCTGATATCCCCACTCAGACTTCAAGTGAAATTTCACATTACCAACTTAATTTTTCACATCAAACGTCTTATTTTTATCCTTAATGCGTGTACGTTGCAATCTGGAGGAGTGCACAAACTACACAGATCTCAGGAGATAAAAATGAAAGGAATAATTAAAGAAGATTTGCAACCCTGTTTAGAGTCTGAAAAAAGATGATAAGATTTTTTTGAAACAAAGCGGATTATTTAGTATTGTATTTGAATTGAATAAGTCTTAGAGTTTATGTTACTTTGTGCGTGAATTATTTATTTATTGTATGATTTTGCACATGCGGCAAGCCCTTTACATCTGGCATATATGTGTTTTACATGACTGAAAAATTCAAATATATTTTATAGCTGTAAATTTTGTAAGCAACAAGTAACCTAGAGAATATCTTGAGGTAAACATACAATTTCTCATATTTTTAATTTCAAATCCCTACAATTTAAAAAATGACTATTTTGCTGTAAGGAGTAATTGAAGCCCTTTTAGTACTATAACATCTCAATAACAATACTTAATTGAAAATTTTATTATTCTTAAAAAAATCAACATACAAAACACTGACAAAAATAAATACATAGAATCTGTTTAATGAACAGCATGCAATACTGTGTCGTACATTAACTGATCAAAGTGATTTTCACACCCATTTTCAAAATTTCTTTAAATGGAAATTTTATTTCTTTCAAAGCTTTATCACAGAAAATATCTGTCAAAACTAAGGTAAAGTATAGTATGGAACCGTTTGTTAAATTTTTTAGAATCCAACCAGAAATCTTATATTTATCAGTGGAGTACCTTACTGACTAGGTAGATACTGACAGGTAGAAAATACATCAATAAACTGCCACAAGGTTTAAAAAGTTGTGACAATTTAAATTATTTAAAAAAATTATTATTTTACAGTATGCACGAATTCCTTTCTAAATAGTTTTTAGTTGAAAAGTATTTAACTTCTAATTAAACAAATATTGTGTACTATTTGATACAAAGGGGTTCATGACAAGCCTACTGAGTTAAGCAGTAGCAGAAACAAATTATTGGTAAGTGATGAATTTATCATTGTGTTTTTTTTTTTAAATTTTGTGTGCTATTTGACACAAATTGGTTCATGACAAGCCTACTGAAGTAAGCAGTAGCAGAAACAAATTTTTGGTGGTAAGTGGTGAATTTATCATTGTGATTAACTTTTTGTTTATCAGTTTTATCTTGACATGTCCTATACTCCCTTTTGGAGTCTCCTGGATGCAAAAAAAACTATTAGAGTGATAAGATTGAAATTTTAATATTATTCTAACATCTATCTATATAATTATATAGAGTGGGTGAAAAGTTTGAGAACAGCTTAATATTTTGAATGTAAGGAAAATTTCAAGATGTTTATGCAAATGTGAACCTCACTCAAATATAAAATACTATTTGATGATGAATCAAAAAATGTTGCCCACCATCTTGAATGTAACTTTATTTTTTTATATGGAAAGGTGGCCATGTGACACATAATTTCAATGTGAAATTTCAAGACAATTTGAATGGTGAAAATAGCACATCGATATCTCATATGGTTTTGAAGATATTTGAAGCATTGGAAAACCTGATTAATTCGAGTACACACTAGATGGAAAAACAAAAAATATTGTATATCTAAAAGCACTTCAATAAACAGAATTAAAGCAGAAACACTTTATTTTATTGAGTGATCTTACAATTCATGTGGGGTACTGGCTAGTATTTATATAAAATACATTATTTTCTCCTGATTTTTAGGTAAGCAAGTTTAGAAAATTGATTAGTTTTGTTCATTGGTTGGATCATTATAAAATTGAATTATGATAATAAAATTTCTCTTTTACTAAAATTAATGTAACTAAGAACTTTCTAAATGAAATTTCCATTTAATGAAACTTCAAAAAATGATGTCTATAAAAATAACTGATAGTTTTAAACAAACTTATAACACTATCCAAAAAGAAAATCTAATTTCAATTAATTATTTTTTATTATAAAATATATTCTTTAATAACAATTATTATTAGGTATTACATAATAATGAGATAAAACCTGATATGTTTCGTTGTGCTAGCAGTCCTGCTTCATACATCATTTTAATTTTAAAGAAACATGTTACACATTTAAAACCAATGCAAAACATTTTTTCTATTAAAAGTAAATATAAGATATTTAATTACAATAATAATTGCTTTATTAGAAATTTATCTTCAATCCTTTTTATATAATATTTAAATTGTAATAAATGTTTGTTAATGAATATAAGGTAAAGTTTATGCATATTAAATTTCATTTACAATATTTTAACCCAGTCGAAGAAGTATCAACAATCTTGAGATGTACTGAAACATCAATCACGTTACATAAAAAACCAGATATCAAACAATATTATTTTGTTTAGAGCTCATACAAACTCACCTACATTATTTACGAAATGATA
This sequence comes from Catonia carolina, assembly GCA_035578175.1. Lineage (NCBI taxonomy): Eukaryota > Metazoa > Arthropoda > Insecta > Hemiptera > Achilidae > Catonia > Catonia carolina. The sequence continues at coordinate 20,713,024 of JAQMRL010000003.1, read as the reverse complement.
ATGGATGTACATGTTACACATATACATTTTCCCCTTATCTATTGTAATGAATATCAAAATAAGTTCTAAGTGCGATACAGGTCAGTGCCACATATTTTGCTGCCCTCGGCAATAGCGAGGCTCCCCCTCTCGAAAACGATCCATAACAATGATATGATGATACAGCTGTCAAAATTTTGCAAAGGATAAAAACTATTTTTGGAAGTTTTATGTCATTTATATTCAGTTACTACAACAGACAACTACCAGAATATCTTTAAAATAAAAAAAAAATATTTTTGTCTTTGGTACAAGTATCTGCTTTCAGCTAATTGGCTGGAACACTAACTAATTAAAAAAACATACAAGTTGATATTGGTAGACAGATATGAGGCATTATATGGAACTGTACAACATAATTTCAAATATATGATTAGAAAGCATTCGGACTTAAAATTTCATATGGTATTGGATGTTCCCATATTGGCTTATCAAAGTGAAGTCTAAGCTATCGGTTTACAAACGAAAAACAGACTGCAGGTAGTAAAAATAAGATTCCTTCGAGCTGTCAAAGGTTGTTGTTTCAGATTAGACAGGCTTTAGAATGAAAATATACAAACAGAGCTGAGAGTCTAAGCACTGAATACTAAAATCAGTGAGTACAGAGCGAAATCATGTTTCCAGGGAGTATTCCCCTCTAAGTGCTAAGGTACAGAGGGAAGTAGGGGAGTGGTAGGCCTTGGAGGAGATATTCAAAATCTGTTTTATAATTGTTATGGACCAGAACAGGCATATTTGCCTATCAATGGTAGAAGATCTTTTAGTTTTGTAGCCTTCCAAAATTCAGAAATTGATAACCATTTTAAAAACAATATTTCAGAAGATTTATCATTGAGGAAAAAGACAATAGACTTTTTAAATTACTAAAACTATTTTCGAGCTCATGGAAAATATAATGCTTGCCCTTTATAATGACAATTAATTAATTTTTACCTAACATTTCAACTTAATTTAACTACCAAACTTTATTAAATTATTTAATTTACTGTACTTTCATTACTATATGTTTTGTAATTGCTGATTAAAGCAGCTGAAAATAATTCCAAAAGTTTCAGATTCACTGTTTAAATTTTACCGAGAAATCTGTTTCTTGAAAACATTTTAAGACGTACATAATATAACTAGACTTAGCAATCAAAGAAATGATATCATATTATGTTATTAACTTATAAACTTTATATAAATTTAGTCATTCAAACAATGAAAAATCACCACAAGGTGAAGCCAAAAAATTTAGAAATATGTTTTTCCCAGCAGGAAATCAATTTGTAGCAGTCAAAAAAAAACTGTGTGTGGTTCAAAACTTTATGGGCAGTTTGAATGATTTTGGTTTCACCCTACAACCATACATAATATATAAAAAAATTATGTACATTACAGTTTAAAATTATACACTTAACCTTCTTAACACCTTTTGATTTACTTCCAACAAATCTTTCGTTTATCATAAATATAAGATCATAAAATTCAATCTTATAGAAAAAATTGCGTTACATTTGTTAATTAATACTTTCATCATCAAACTTGTTTTTTTTGTCATCAGTTGTAAACAAAAAAATTTACATACACATTTTTTCTATAAAAATAAATAAACATAAACAACTGGCAAGTATTTTTCTAGGATGATTTGTGGAAGTTATTGATCAAATGAATCAATTTTAAAAAATTAGCTCTTTATATTATGTACATTAGAAAGGATTATGAAATAGTCCTCCATTAAACAATATTTTCATTAATTTAAATATGCGTAAACTTTTACCCAATATTCATTACGTAAAATATTAAATATTTTTTGGTTATTTATTCAGCACAACCATATTTGATTAATTTGTAGATTATTAAAACTACAAATTTAAACTACATTTTCAGTACAAAACAGTACCTAGTACAATCGTTATATAAATTTACAATAAGTTATTACATAATAACATAAATTTAAAAATAAAAATAAGTACAACAGATATTATAGTTTTTATTTAGTTACATTTCAATTTTTTAACTAAAATAATTTAAAATATTTGTTATACTATTATCACAGCTTTGATTCGTTGCTGAATTTACTTAAATTGTCGTGTAAGGTTAGTGTGATATAAGAGTTTACATCACATCCTAACCATTTGAGGTATTTTAAAAGTATTGTGGTCACTTTTTTAGTAGTTTATGTATTACTTACAAATACAATTTGTTTATTGCTTTCATCAGTGGTCGAATTAAGGTTTATTTTTAAATTTTAGTGTGAAATAGTAAAGAGATAAACATTGTTCCAAGATTCTTACTTGAAGTTCATGTAATATTAGAGGTCATATACTGATAAATAAAAAAAATTAAAAAATTAAAAATTAAATTAAAAAAACAGAACTCTTACCTGATATTAAGTCTTATTATTTAATTACTTGAAAAACATGCTGTTTTGTTAAGTAGCAGTTATAAGATAGAAATATCTGAAGATTATTAAACCAAGTTAATAATTTTAACAATAAAAGTAACTGTTGTTACTATTAAGACAATTATATTAGACTTTGTTTGAACAAAGAGATATACGAAAAAACTGAAAACATAATCCATGTAATGAGACAAAGGAGACTTGTATGTTTCGAAGGAAACAAATTTTCGATAAAATTATAAATCTCTAAACCAATTCAGCATGGTTCACAGTAACACTGACTCACCTTAAAGATGCAAAAATCAACACTGAAGACATACAGAATAGGGAATTTTTTTAGAAAAAAAGCCATGGAGTGATCCTCGGGGGACAGTATGAAGAGACATGAACCCCACAATACTGAACAACCTAAGAAGGAAAGATCTGAATGAATGAAGAGACTTTAGGAGAAAAGGAAATGTAAGCAGAACATGAAGAAGTAATTGAAATACTGATTTGTATAAATAATTCCAATTACTTATCTTTTAATACGAAAGACTAGTAATTAATTTAATAAACTAACAGAACAGCAATTTAATTAATTACATCTATATATGGTTTGGAAGGTAAAGAAATGATATTTATTTATTTTGGTAAAGTAGTTATCCCCTTTTCACCCTTTACATGGTACATAAACAAAATGGTCATAAACAAAATTTTATTTTTCTTAAGTGTCAGGAAATATGCATGCCAATTTCCAGAAAGTGTTGTTGTTTAGGTCATCAGCCGAAAGGCTGGTTTGAACCTGTAGAGGTTTTACTAAGTAAAACGAGGAATGAGGTGGTTTACCATGCCTTCCTCACTGAATGGAAAAATATGCTTATCAGCACACCGAGCCCTCTGAAAAGCACATATTTTCCACTCTGCAAATGACACCTTCACTTCATTCACCACAGGGTCTGGCTGTATAATGAAATTCATTACTTTCAGAGGAGATAACTCTGATTAGTATCTTTTACACCTCAACCTCTTCTGTTCTTAAATGATTCAGTCAATTATTTGGCTGACCATGTGATAAGAAACAGAACTATTTATTTTAGCCCTGCAACGAACAGATTGAGAGTAAATAATCTGACACTCCACCTTTCTGTTATGGGCAGTTTCAGAAAGTAAAGAAATAAAATTTATTACTTTAGGATCGTCATCTCTTAGTTGTCCCTTTGGTACAAATGATTGAGACGTAATTGCTTCAGTTTTTTAGTTTAACCTGTAAGATACTGTACAAAGGTGCTAAATTTCAGATCTCTAAATTTTTTGGGAAGTTAATGAATTAATAATGAGGGAGTGAATGAATCAGTTATTGAGAATGTTTGAATTTATTTAGTACATAAGACTTAGTACTTATTGTTCATTTATAAAATTAAGTTCACCTTCAACACTATTTTAGGCAAAATAGATACGGTTCCTTGCTTATTTATTATGGAGTCCATACTGTATGAAAATAATTAGATACATGGTTTGATCGAAAAGCCTCATGGTTATTTCAAAAGAAATCACCACTCTGATTTTGCAGAATTTCATAGGTTATCTCTCGATGGAAAACGGTCATAAGTTGGAACGAAAAATATGTTTTAATAAGGACAAAAAAATTAAAGGAATTATAACTTACACATAACTTAAAGTATCTGACAGTACCATTCTTAATTTTTTTTAAATGTTCTGGTGTATAAACCTATCACTCTCAATGGCTCCTTAAATATTAAGGGCTTTATTTCCAAGCTGATAACTAGAACAGTTCCACAAACATAATAAGTTTTGTGTGACCGACTTCATGGCGTAGTGGCTAGAATGCTAGCCTACAAGATGGAGATCCTGGGTTGGGTCCCAGCTAGGATTTACAAATTTTTAAAAGTCAAAACCCACCGTATTCATTAATAACTATTTTGATACAACTTCAAAGAAAATACACAAAAAAAATTTTGTGTGTATTTGCTGATATAACTACACAGTAAAAAAATAATTTGAAGTAAAACATTAAAAACACTTAAAAATAATGCCATATTTTAATAATCTCTACTTTGGTTGTTATTTAAAAAAACTAACCATTAGAAAAATTCACCAAATTTTATCATTACATTCCTTCATAATAAATTATGGGTTTATCAATTTCCCTTTGGATTTAGTAAGGGTGACTTCCAATTCATCTAATCTGCACTGATAGATAGGAATATAATATTCACCTAACTTAGTGGAAAATGAATTGTTAAAATTTAGGAACATGCAGAATATTTTGAGTAGTTCTAACTAGACAGTGAAAACACAGATCTCAAGCAACAAACCCATCATTTAATCTGGGTAGAATGTAAAAGAAAATTAGGAATATAATAATAACAAATGGGATGGGTTATTTTGGGAAAAATTTCCATTGTTTTGAATATAAAAAATTAACTGATATAAAAATATTTTTTAAGCTGCCTAAAATTTAGGTATAAAGCAACCAAATGAAACATAAAAGAATATACCACATTGTCGTTTTTGTTAAAACAATAACATTTTGAAATATTTTGAGGGAGAATATCCTAAATCAATAAAAATATTTTATTATACTTACTACAGTACTTTGCATATGGTACGTATACATAAAACGTTTGCCCATAACAGACAGGTGGAGTGTCACATTATTTACACTCATTCTGTTAGTTGCAGGGCTAAAATAAATAGTTCTGTTTCTTATCACATGGTCAGCCAATTAAATGACTGAATCATTTAAGAACAGAAGAGGTAGAGGTGTAAAGGACACTAATCAGAGTTATCTCGTCTGAAAGTAATGGATTTTATTATACAGCCAGACCCTGTGGTGAATGAAGTGAAAGTGTCATTTGCAGAGTGGAAAATATATGCTTTTCAGAGGACCCGGCACGCTGATAAGTGTACTTTTCCACTCAGTGAGGAAGGCAATGGTAAACCACCTCACTCCTCGATTTACTTAGTAAAACCTCTGCAGGTTCAAACTAGCCTTTTGGCTGATGACCTAAACAACAACACATAAAACGTATATGACATATTTCACCAACTTTTTAAAATAAATTAAAAATACAATTTATTTTCAGTTTAATCAGAATTACCTCAAGCAATCTCTTACCAAGTTTCAAAAGATAATTCTGCAATTTCTAGTGTAATTGTAGCCTAAGAATACAAAGTGGGGCCTGGAAATTTTAACACGGTAAAACCACCGTTAAGGTACCAAAACCCACAGTAGTTGCTAATGACCAAGCTGCCGATGCGACTTTAAATTTAAAAATATTTGAATATATTTAGTGTTAGAACAATTTCTTTTATAGGAACTCAATAAAAATTAATTTTTAACCGGAAATTTTATTTTTCTGTAACGTTGAAATTTTGGTCGGCATTGGCAGGCTGTAAGTTTTGAATATAAAAAATCTGGTGTGAAACACTCACACAACTTTCTCTTGCCAATAGAAATAATTAACAATAAACCTAATATTAGTAATAAAACATTAGAAATAAACAAAAAACTAACCTCAATAAACATAACCTAATTTTAATCATGAGTGAAAGACGCAAAATGAAAATCAACCTCAGTTTGGCTTAGAAATACGGAAAATCACTCTTTCTCTCTAAACTAGGCTCTGTAGAGAAAAATGCTTTAAATAAAAGTTGTACGTCTTTTAATTTCCTATAAAATTAATTATATACACTTTTGTCGTAAAATGCATTCTAAGGCCGAAATCTTTAAAAAATCAATTTTTCACACGTTTTCGTGAGAAAAAAACAGAAAATCGCAAATTACCGCTAAACTAAGCGTTATACAAAAAAATGTTTGAAATAAAAGTTGTAGAATTTTAAATTCTCTACAACTTTTATTATATAACGTTTTGCGCTAAAATGCATATTAAAGCCGCAATCTTAAAAAGAAAATGTTTTTACATAAAAACAGCCTCACGCAGAATTTCAGCAAACATGGCGCCTACCCTATCTTGTAGAGAATTAAAAATTTAGTAAACCAGGCGATTTTAAAAAAAATCGTAGGACCAGTTTTTGAGAAAATCGCAAAAAACTGAAAAATTGTACGAATAAACTACTACTTCCGGTTGACCGATTTTGATGAAAATGTTCGTGTCGGGTCCGGTAGTGGTATGTAACTTAAGTTTCAAGTTTCAAGTTCGTACGATGTTCCGTTCTTGAGATATTCTGTTCACACACACACACACACACACACACACACAGACCAATCGCTAAAAACATGTTTTTTGGGTTCAGGGGGTCTGAAAACGTATAGATCCGGTGAAAACTCGATTTCGAAAAATCGACATGAAAACAATACTTTCCTTCCTATATATTCATATAGGCAAGAGAAAGTAAAAATTAACTGATATAAAAATATTATGCCTGCAAGTTTTCTAAATAAGGGCAGGCACTTTTTGTACAACCTTATTTAAATTAAATTGTACTGTCTTAAACACATTCAGTGCTAGAGACTCGCCTAGCGGATCATGGGTAGGCGTTACCGCCAGGTTGCTGGCTCACCTAGCGGGTTCTGTTTTGTTATCATTTTAAGTAATTCTGGAGGGACACCGCCTGTCGGATATCAGATTTTTGCTATTATAAAGCCCTCAGAAAGGTTTTTTTTTTGTAACCGTGTTCGTTTTTGAATTTTCATAACACGATTTTCTACCCTCGTATAATATACTTGTTCAGTATTTTTAACAGGTTTTCCGGGTACTGTTTGAAGTCGTGAATTAAGTGTGTTTGTAGGTATCGATTCAAAATAGCTTACACTTTTAGATTTACTTTAAAAATATATTATTTGTAGAGTAAAATTATAAAAGAAATTTTGCATAACAGTAATTTCAAAAATTCAAACAAGAATACATTTATTATAACAGGCAAAAATAAACATAAAAAAACATTGAATTGTTTTCTTTTATGTTATTAGCAAACATAAATCCATATATAGATCACAAATAAAATAATTCTTTAAAAACGTTAGTAACATAAGTTGTAGGCCCTACATAAAGCAAACGGAGAACACACTGCACGAGTAATCAACCCAACGGGAGAAATACCTCATAACTGCTCAGCATTGAATATGTTAAGATCAAAATTTTAAATATTGTTTTGGCACTGAAAGGGTTAAACCTCTCATTGGAAAACAATGTCAATCGAAAAATTGTTAGTAATTTCTTAAGAAAAATCTGGTGTGAAACACTCACACAACTTTCTCTTGCCAATATAAATAATTAACAATAAACCTAACATTAGTAATAAAACATTAGAAATAAACAAAAAAACTAACCTCAATAAACATAACCTAATTTTAATCATGAGTGAAAGACGCAAAATGAAAATCAACCTCATTTTGGCTTAGAAATACGGAAAATCACCCTTTTTTTCTCTAAACTAGGCTCTGTAGAGAAAAATGCTCTAAACAAAAGTTGTAGATCTTTTAATTTTCTATAAATTTAATTATATACACTTTTGTCGTAAAATGCATACTAAGACCGAAATGTTAAAAAAATCGATTTTTCTCACGTTTTCGTGAGAAAAAATACAGAAAATCGCAAATTACCGCTAAACTAAGCGTTATACAAAAAAATGTTTGAAACAGAAGTTGTAGGTTTTTAAATTCTCTACAACTTTTATTACATAAGTTTTTGCGCTAAAATTTATATTAAAGCCGTAATCTTAAAAAAACAACGTTTTTACGTGAAAACAGCCTCACCGAGAATTTCAGCAAACATGGCGCCTACCCTATCTTGTAGAGAATGAAAAATTGAGTAAAATAGGCGATTTTAAAAAAAATCGTAGGACCAGTTTTTGAGAAAATCGCAAAAAACTGAAAAATTATACGAATAAACTACTACTTCCGGTTGACCGATTTTGATGAAAATGTTCGTGTCGCGTCCGGTAGTGGTATGTAACTTAAGTTTCAAGTTTCAAGTTCGTACGATGTTCCGTTCTTGAGATATTCTGTTCACACACAGACACACACACACAGACACACACACACACACACACACACACACACACACAGACCAATCGCTAAAAACATGTTTTTTGGGTTCAGGGGGTCTGAAAACGTATAGATCCGGTGAAAACTCGATTTCGAAAAATCGACATGAAAACAATACTTTCCTTCCTATATATTCATATAGGCAAGAGAAAGTAAAAAATGTTGCCTTATAGATCACTGTAGTTATACACAAGTTATTATTCAGAGTTAATGTCATGGGTTGCATGTTTTTTAGTAGGCTAATAGCACAAGCAGACACCTAATATTACAACATATTTTCTACATTTCATTCCTTTCACAAACAGAGATGGCAGCACACAGTAGTAGTTTAATAGTACGTTTACTTCTTTTTGGGCCGAGCAAACATATCTAGCACAGAAGCTGTCGTATTGTCATTGCAAAATGACTACACACTCAGTTAGTTCCTAATATTGCCAATTCAATATAATAGAACTTACTCGATTGCAGTTTTGGTTTTATGCGGATTACTGAATTGGCAAATTTATTTCACACTAGCTAAACTACCCGTTCTTTGAACGGTTTTCTTGGTACTGTCGACGGTCTGTTGGTGTACCAAGTTCAATCCCTGTCAGGTTCGATATTCTTTAATCATTCATTGTTATCTACTCATTACCCCTTTCAACGTCAGCACTCCTTAAAAAACTACTCCATGAAAAATAGTTGGACGTAAAACAAAAGCGAAATCTTGCTATTTTTAAATTAACATTTGCAGCGCTTTATTATTTTCATAATAAATGAAAGGCAAATCACAATAGGAGCACCACAATGGTTAACTGGCGAACTATTAAGAATACTGATTCATTTTTGACAAGTTGACCGAGAATGGGTGTATAGGGTACTGGTCAGGTAGAGTGTCAAATTATTTACACTCAATCTGTTAGTTGTAGGGCTAAAATAAATAGTTCTGTTTCTTTTCACATGGTCAGCCAATTAAATGACTGAATCATTTAAGAACAGAAGAGGTAGAGGTGTAAAAGACACTAATCAGAGTTATTTCCTCTGAAAGTAATGAATTTCATTGTACAGCCAGACCCTGTGGTGAATGAAGTGAAGGTGTCATTTACAGAGTGGAAAATATGTGCTTTTCAGAGGGCCCGGCATGCTGATAAGCATACTTTTCCACTCAGTGAGGAAGGCAATGGTAAACCACCTCACTCCTCGTTTTACTTAGTAAAACCTCTAGAGGTTCAAACCAGCCTTTCGGCTGTTGACCTAAACAACAACAGGGTACTGGTAGAATGAGTAGGTAGGTAACTAAATAAATGAATACGGGTTTTACCGGCACGTAGGCTGATGTTTATTATAATGGTTTTTTTGTATGTTAATATTCTAAAAATACTGGTTTATTTTTTTTCTTAACTGGATATATCTCCATTATTATGCATGAAAATGAAAAACTTTACATAATCAAACTTATTTGTCTTTGAACGTTTCATAATTTTGATTATATAACATTTTTTGATACATTGACTTTTAACAGAGATATTTGTAGGTTTTTGTTTACCCCTCCCTCTGATTTCCCCCATCCCTTTGTGATATTAAAAAGTGTACAGACTATTTTCATTTCAATTATGTCCAGAACCTAAATACTGAAATTCATTGAATTTGGTTACGCAGTTCTTGCGTGATGCCATAACATACAAACAGACAAAAATTCAGCTGAACTTATTTTCAGTGTTTACTTGATAGATCTGGTGTGAAAACAAACTTTGGGGCTTTTCGAAAAATTGTATAGACAAAATCATAATTTTATTTATATAGATTTACACAAATTTTTATTTTTGTCATGACACAAAAAAAATTATATTTCACTATACTGTATAGTAATTGGAATAGATTCCTCAACAGAACAATCTAAAAGAATTGGAAACAGTTTTGAACACTTGAATAGAAGAATAGAATAAAACGAAAAGTACCTCTTAATGGCATTGCAGTAAGTACATCAAAAATTTATGTAAACTGATAAAGATGAAACTTGTACATATAAAACTGTGAAGGAATTTTAAGTGAAAAAAGGAAAGTTTGAGAAATTCAAACATCATTTCTCGCTGTATAATATGAAACTAGAAGTTTTTGACTGGAAGTGACCGAAAACCGGAAGTCAAGAAATCATAAGTCAGAATTCGGAAACAGAAATAGTGTCACTCGATTCCATTATAAGAGTAGATGTAGAAGTCATTGGGTTTGAAGTTCGGTTTTGACCGAAAGTGACCCAAAACTGGAAATCAAGTAATGAGAGTCGGAATTTGAAAACAAAAATAGTTATTTGATTCCTCTTAAGAGAGTAGATAGAGAAATAATTGGTTTTTTAGAAGTCAAAGATAAGCCTTTTTTAAAAACTGCCACCAGCCAAGAGACCTGTTTCCTCATGAAAGGGATTTTATTGTTTTTAATACCTACCGTAGTTTCTCATTAATTAAAAGTGAAACCTACATAGGCTACCACCTGTTTTTATAAAATCATACTTCTTTCTCAAGTCTCCTTATTACAACTAGTGTTTCTAATGTTTGGTTTTCATTATTACTGTAATAAAAAGGTGAGAATTATTTTCATTTTTTGAATAATACTTATATTGGTCCTGGAACCCAGTGTATTTTTATTAAGTCTACATGTTTTGTTAATCATGGTTTTACACTGAGGTAATCCCAAGGATTTTTTTTTGTCCAACTGTTTTGCAATTGCCACTAATGCAGAGAATGAGAAGAGTGATGAAAAAATGCCAGACCTGACTGGGAATCAAACTTGGGACCCCAGGTTAATGCAAGGGTTGCATTAACCTCAATCAGGAAGGTTTTGGTGTACTTTGCTCAGTTCAGTTAAGACAGGAACTTAAAAAGTACAAATATTAGTTAGTAATCAACTAATATTGTATATATATAGGATTAAACTTGCCTTTTATTGGACAGATAGTTTAGAAATAAGTCACCGAGACTTGATTGATTGGCTGAAATTTAATATTTGTAAGCAAAGCGAAGAATAGCAAAATTAAACCAACATAAAAAATATACCAAAACAAAAATCCATAAAATCGAACAATATAAATGTTAATAGAAAAATAAAGGAAATTTTAAAATAAAAAGAAAGAAAAATAAATAATTAAATAAATAATTTATTAATTAAAAAATTGAACAAAATAAAAAATAACAGTAAATAACAAGAAATTAAAAAAAGGAAAAGATAATAATAATAGCATATTTCTTCAAACCCCTTTACACAATAAATATTTAAAATTTTAGATATTTGGTATCATTAATATAAGTTACATACGATTAAATTAAAAAGCATTGAAAAAAACCTGTTCGAAAAATCACACTTTGATATAGAATTTTAATAAACTTATAATTTTTTGATATCTATACGTTATTTAAATTGAACACAAATTTTAATTAAGTTATATTTATAAAGAAATGTAACAAACATTTTATACTATAATGTCTGTTTACAAGAAATAAACTTTAACCATCGTTTGATTTTTAACAGAAAAATAAATAAAATCAGGATCAAAGCTACCACGATTAATTAACAATTACATTAAATTTGATTTTTTTGTTTTGTTTTACGAATAAGCTCTTTCTGAATATAGTACAAATATTAATGTTTACGGTACATTCAATATTTATAATTTCTAGACATGACTAATATTACGTTCAATAATAAAATTTTCTAATTTTATTATAAATTCTAAATATATAATATATAAAATAAAAAATCATATAAATAGCTCTGTCAAATACTATTATTATTTCATTTACATTTATAATTTTTATAATAAAAATCACTCAATTTTTTTTAAGTTTTACGTTAAAAATCAAAGTGATATAAATTGGGAACAACACGTAGTAACAATTATAAATATATAAGTTATTTATATACCACCATTTAATAAGTTTTAAGTCAGTTAATTATATATTAATAAAAGCAGTCATGAAAAAACTAATGTAAATAATTCGTTAAAATCTCTTTCTTTTTTATATGAAGTGTTAAGTTTCAAAAAACTTACATGTCCAAAATATAAAAACCAGTTGAAAAAAACCAAAAAAGGTTATTATTTGGTATAGATGTGCACTCCAATTACAGTAATACATTTTTGTCATTTTCATATAAAAAATATATTTTTTCTTAATACAATCAAAACTGATTTCCAAGAGTATAAATTTTCTGTGGTTGGTTTTTTAAAAATGCATTGTCTTAGTAAATTTTGCAACAGCCTCAATAGCTTCGTAAAGAAATTTTTAATATGTTCCAGTTTTTTAACATCAAGTATGATCATTTGTTTTTATGATTTGTTTTTATTCAATTCTTTGATTGGCAAAGTAAATTACATAAAATATCATCTCCTTTGTTCTATTATTTTTTTGTCTTTACTTCTGTTAACGTAATATTATTCCCTGATGTTAGTGAATGTTATTTTTGTTCATTATACCTAAACTAGTCATCAATAAATACATTTTTGAACTTTGAAAAACTTTTTTTTTTGTAATCCCTAATTTGTGTACGTTGCAATCAGTTCAATTCAGAACAATAAGCAACCCCATGACCCAATGAGATGAGGATGATGTGTATGACGTGTAAATGAGGTGTAGTCTTGTACAGACTCAGGTCGACCATTCCTGAGAGAGTATGGTTAATTGAACCCCAACCATCAAAGTACACCAGTAACCACTGTCTAGCATTCAAATCCGTATAAAAGTAACTACCTTTACTAGGATTTGAACCAGGAACCTTCGTCTCCGAACATCAGCTGTTAAACAGCTGATTCTGGCGACGACTTTACCTCTAGACCAACCCGGTGGGTTAAAATTTGAAAAACTAATACATTGCATTGTTCGTGTAATATTAAAAATGTAATAATGCCTCATAGCAGTTAACTTTTTGTAGTAACTTTTGGATACATCATGCCTTGAGAAAAATTGCCCTTAAGAAATCAGGTTTCGACTACTCATTTATAACCAACAAATCTAAATTTTACAAATGACATACGAACCATATAGGAAGTTAAAATAAAGGATGTGAAGGAAAGATTTACGCAGTAGAAATGGAGGATCATGTACCAAGTGATGGGTAATGGAATAAGGGGAAGACGCAGGTACAGTATTCAGATGAACTAAAGTCCTCTAGCTGTGGGAGTGAGAGGATGCATAACGCTCTCACTCGCACAAGCCATACGTGCCATTCCAATAACATTGCATAATTTTTCTTATTGTTGTGAACAAGCGTTTATGCCCACAGTCAACTAACAAGCAAGATAACGACTGTAGTATGTTTTCAGATTTGGATTATAATGGTTAAGACCGTTGGGCGCATGCGTAGTTATGCCACATATCTCCCTCTCATTCGCTCGGCTATGGGACATTAATTCATCTGATATCTGTATTCATATGTTGACCGTATGGAGGAGCTCGGAGAAGTGAGAGGATAGAGTAAGAACAAGATAAAAATGGCTATGTGAAGTGGAAAAGAAAAACTCTCCAATTAATGAACATTTCATTATTTTTCCAAAACTGGTCCGTACACTTGAAGTTAAAGAGGGCAATTTAAAAATTTGTTTATCTTTTTATAAATTTATTTAACAAATAAACTTCATGTTTAACTTCTAATTGGCGGGATGTGCACATGAAAAACATAATTTTTAACTTTAAAATAGGACATGGATATTTTTAAAACTATATACAACATATAAAATACTTCAACTTGGTTTACCATAATAATAGATAAATAAATAAAATATTACATATTTGTTAATATTTTTATTTATTATACATTCGGCGAGTATATCAATAACTACATACGAGAAAAATAATATTTATAAAATCAAACTTAACTTCAGCGTAAAACCATAACGATTAAGATGTAAAAAAACCTATAATTTATCTAACAATATGGTGTTCTCTTTGGATATAATAAACCTATATGTTTAAATACATTTATTAAATTCTTTATTACTCAATATAAACATTACCCTGTGATTATTAACTTATAAATTAATTAAAAAATGTTACTGTATTGCTTTTTAAAAACAAAAATTATGCATTATATTACTGGTATCACGCTCATAGATTAGAACTATAGAATTAACAAAAAATTGCAAAAGAATTTAAAATTACAAGCTTGAGTATTTATTTAATTATTTTTTAATTAATATCTAATGTATAAAATCTGAGGTAAGCTAAATTTTTACAGGAACTATTTATTGCTAAAATTATATTATATTGTTACCTACAATAAAATAAAATAATTAATAGGCCTATGAAAAATATTCCTTGATAATCAATATTATATTTTTATTATAAATGAATACTAGCACAACAGGAAACATATACAGGAATCTGATATAATTTATAATAAATGCAAATGATCTGTGAGGATTAGAATCTAAGACCAATACGATTCACTTCATCCATTCTAGTAATATTTAAAATATTTGTAACATTTTTCACGAATTCTAACCTTAAAGATACAGGATTATAATTTTTATTAGGTCTTGTTAACCAAAAAAGTAGGTTAAGTATTACTTTTTTCTCTTATTGAATAACAAAAGATAATTCGTAAATCTACAAATATATTTTGGGCATAATACATTTTACAATTCATAATATCATAAATGAAAAATATATTTTTCAATAGGAAAAAAGTAAAAAAATTGCCAGAACTGATTTATAAAATTTTTAACGAAAATGTAATTTAACTCATATTTTATCAAGAAATAAAGATAAATAAATTTTTTTCTGCCTCTGTGGTGCAGTGGACAATGCTTGATTATTAAGAGCACTAAGTATATGGTTCTGGGTTTACGTTTAAGGCCCTAATTTAGATTAGGGTCTTAAATATCACATGTTTAAAATCCACTGCAGTCTCTAAAATTTAAAAAGAATATGACAGGACATTTTTTAAATTACTTACTCCCTTAATGGTTTATCAGTTACACATTCAACTGGTGAGCCAAAAATTCCAATTTAAAGGAGGGTTCTGACTACATTTATAACTAAAACTTAAGTTTTCTAGTTCTCAGAGCCTTAAAAGATAAAATTTGCTATTCTTTTTGGAGACCAGTACTTTTTAATTTGCCCAAAATCTACTGGAAGTTATCATAATAATTTTCTCAAAAAGTTGCCTGCGCAGGCTGACAAAGGCAGGTAATGCATGTATTTTAGTTTCCCAATGTAAAGAACAAGAATATAAAATGTTTAATAAGCACTGAAAATTTTATTACATTATTTATTATTAATACAGAGAAATCTGGTATAAATATTTTAAAAAGGTGATTTTCAGAAAATTAGCAAGTATTAAATGGATTTGTTCATAAAAAAGCAGATTATATCTCATTACCGAAAAATAAAAAAATCTATTTGTCATAAAAAAGTGATTTTGGTAATGTAAGAAAATTGTATACGAGTATTAAAATCTGAAAACTGATTTTGTGTAACAATTTTCTAATTCAGGCCTCTTAATATCAGTGTAGAATTTTAAAGATGTCATGGATGATCATGTCACAAACAAACAGATCTTGAAACAGATGAAAAAACACAGTGAATTAACTACTGAACAGCACAAAAACCAAAAACTTTCACACCTGGGCCACATTATGTGAGTGAATGCAAATACAAACTACTAGAAGTAATATTACAAGGAAAGGTGCTTGGAAGGAGGAGTGCAAGAAGAAGAATCTCGTGATTGAGAAATCTCTGAAAGTGGTCCTCCATGAATACCGCACAGTTACTCAGATGGGCGATCAATAAAGTTATGGTAGCCAATATCCAGAATGGATAGGAACCATGAGAAGAATATCCGCTAGGAACTGAACCCCAACCATTGTTATTACAAAATTAGATATTTCAAAAAATATTATATACTAATAAGTACACACTTAGGGAGTAACAAGGGGAACAAAAATTCTAATTATACTGGTGTTTTTTTTTTAAAACATTTAATTAATAATATGAACTATGAATTTTATTTAAACCCAAAAAAGTTACAAAGGATTATTCAGTAAATTTGGTCAGCTAATTATACCACAGCATCCTCAAAGATATAATAAAAAAAATAATTGAAAAATAAGGTTTTTATTTTAAAAGAAAGCAAAGTTTTACTTCATATGACTAAATGGGAAACATTAATTAGCACTACCATACATTTGATTACAATTACTACAATAAAATTTATTTTAAATTGCTGCATTTATTCAGTCATAGAATACCCTTTAACTATTTTTTAGTACAGTGCAAAAACTTAACAAAAAGTTAAGTTCAAAAACACTTTTAAAAAATTCACTTAGAATTTTCAAATAAACAATAAATTTTATATTGGAATCACTACACATATATAACTAACTTAGAAAAAAATTGGAAGCACTAAATACCTAACAAATATTTATTTGCGAATAAAATTCGTTAAAGCTATCTAATAATAGTGTAGTATTTTAATAACATTTTTAAGTACACGAATAAAAATAAATGTAAATAATTAGGTACATAATGTAATAACATTGTATTACAAACAGATCTTAATGTCGGGTTAAAATAATATTAACATCTAATATTTTATTGTTAAAAAGAACATGGTCAGTTTATTAGTCCAGAAAGTACGGTAAAAAAGTGAATTTTTGATCAATAATATTAATTAGTATATGATAATTATTTTTATAAATGTAGAAAATGAAGAATATTAAAAGTAGGTAATACTAATTAAGTAGTAGTATAATTAATTAAGGCACAATTAAATTTAAATTAAATGGTACATTGTGTAAATAATACTAAAAAAACGCTGAAGTTAAATTTTATTCACCTGTAATTTAATTTATTTTTTTTTAAATTCACACAGAATATTGGTGATTTAAATGGAATAAGTTTAATTTTTTGAATATATTTTTAATTTACAACATATTTAATTAAATACAATTTTTTTTATTAACTGACAAATTAATTAAATTTAGGTCAAAATTAAATAAATATTTTCTAAAAAAAATTTAATGTTATTTACTGAGCTACCATGGGTTTGAACAACAACGTTCTTCTTTTGTTTAGAAGACGGGGAACAACCCTTAGATATTTAAAATGTTGATCATGGAGGCAAGAATCGTGGTTGAATCAATACGCCAAAACAGATGGCGTAATCCACGTACACGAAAAATATTTCTAATTAGTTATCTACAAAGTTTAAAACTGAAAAATTTATTCATAATGTAGTTTAGGTCAATAGCCGAAAGGCTGGTTTGAACCTTTAACCTCTCACCTCTAGAGGCTTTACTAAGTAAAATGAGGAGTGAGTTTTTTTACAATTGCTTTCCTCACAAAGCGGAAAAGTATGCTTATCAGCATGCCAGGCCCTCTGAAAAGCACCAACTTTCCACCCTCCAAATGACACCTTCACTTCATTCACTACAGAATCTGGCTGTATAATGAAATTCATTACCCTCAGAGAAGATAATTCTGACAAGTGTCTTTCATACCTCTATTCATAACATCATTTTTACTTGCACAAAGATGGAATCAATACTAACAAAATTCGCTAAAAGAATCCTAGCAAGAGGTAACTTAAGATTGCATTCATTGCTGTGCTTATACAGGTCTTATGTCAGTAGACCATTTGATAACACTGTCAATATGTCATATTTTTTTTCTCTTTAGTTTTCATCTTAATGTGGATAAGAACATGCTGCTGAGTTAGCTAGATGCTCCCTTTTTCACTCTCATTGTAATAACTCTCATTGTTTCCCTTTTTCATGCTCCCTTTTTCACTCTCATTGTAATAACTCTCATTGTTTCCCTTTTTCATGCTCCCTTTTTCACTCGCATTGTAATAACTCTCATTGTTTCCCTTTTTCATGCTCCCTTTTTCACTCTCATTGTAATAACACTCTCATTGTTTCATTCTTCATTGTAATAATGTAGGGGTTTTTTGAAAGGGAGTTGGGTCAATTTATTTTCCTTTAAGACAATTTAAACCATAGTTTAAATAAAAACTGTAGGAAACAAGTGCATACAACGATGTTTTAATATGTCAAATAGTAGCAACTTGATAACTATAATCAACAGTTAAAGTTCCTTTTACGCCAGTAAATGTTTTACCTTAATTTTTCATACTAAAATAGGAAATGTTATGTCTATACACATATATCGATTGCCTATACAGATAAAACTGAAAAAAAATTACTTTCTCTCTAAAAATCACAGTACTTGAACATTATAAAATATTCAATATACTCTAAAAACAAATCACCAAAATTCAGTGAAATAAAATTGTAAAATATATCAATAAATAATAATAGTAGGTAAACCAAGTTAAAGTATTATATTATAAATATTTAAATTAAATAACCAATAAATAAATAACAAGAATGTAACTATAAAACAGACTAACAAATAAATATTAATGCATATAAATTTGATTTTAATAAAATGCACATTACAAATAACACATTTCAGAAAAAAATATTATACAAAAATAAATTATAAACTACTAATAAAAAAACACTGATGATAAAAATCTGGTAAAATTACGAGATTTATTTACTATGTAACATTAGTCTTGTAAAAAAACAATAGAAATAAAATTTAAATAAATTTAATACAAGAAATATGATTGTTCTAAATATATATGTATGAGTTTTAAAAAGACATTACTATTATCAGTAATAATTAATTATTATTAATATTTACCGCAGAGTGCGTGGGCAGGAATAATATGTAATACAATTCGAATACAACAATAATAATAATAATAATATTTATTATTATATATTCTATTTATTTTATTTTTTATAGTATTTTATCAGTGAGCAATACAAGTAAGGATTAATAATTACATAAAATTACATAAATTGTTTCACTCTATAGACATCTGGTCCGAATGGCACTAGGCTAAACATTTTTCTAATAATAATAATAATAATTATAATTATATTAATAATTATAATAATAAGAAATACACATTATATATTTTAAATATATACGATTAATTAAGTTTAAAGGGATTACAATTATATATTTATCACCCACAGTCAAATATTAATATATGTATGTTTTATATTTTTTTAAAAGATCTACCACAGCCCATTTAAGAATAATAATAATAATAATAATAATAATAGTAATAAATAAATAATCATGAATAATAATAATTATCATTTATTTTAATTATTATTAATTCACTTATTTTATTTATTAATTTTTTTTTTTAATATATAATAATTTTTAAACAAGTAAGATTGTGCGAGTGCAAACACAAAACAAGACGGATTTGAGAAATTGTTGCAATATATATTTATATAAAAATAATAATAATAATAACTACAATAATATACCGGGTGTTTGGAAAAGAACTCCCTAGTTTCAATGTGTCGTAAAATCTGTACAAAGCGACATACACTATTGTAGTTTGTGGTGTTTGATTCATCAACTGTCCAAGTTTTGCTCCCATGCAGTTGGCAGGCCTGCTTGACCTTGAGACGCAGCAATGCTTAGTTCAGTTCAGTTTGATGGAAGATCGTGTGATAGGTCCTTTCATTTTTATAGAAGGAACATAAACGGGAACATTTACCACGACCTGTTGACTGAGTATGTCTTTCCCCAAATAGACGATATTGAGGCAGAAAAAGGGCTAGTGTTTTTCCAACAAGATGGCGCCCCACCTCATTACAGTAACCAAGTGCGCGCGGCTCTTGATACTCGCTTTCCGGGAAGGTGGATAGGCAGGTCTGGCCCAATCGCTTGGCCACCACGAAGCCCAGACTTAACCCCACTGGATTTTTTCTTTTGGGGCCACATAAAAAATTTAGTGTATGGTGAAAAGATCCAAAACATCAATCATTTACAGGAAAGTATCGTCGCGGTGGTTGGGACAGTTACACCTGTTATGTTGCTGAATACGTAGAGAGAGGTGGAATATCGTCTCGACGTGTGCAGAGCTACAAATGGATCCCATGTTGAAGTCTACTAACATTAAACAAAACTTGAAGTACACTCTTTAATTGTATGTACACGTTGATATAGTTTTTAATTAATTTCACCCATAAATTTTTACTTAAAACTAGGGAGTTCTTTTCCAAACACCCTGTATAAAAATTATTTTTTTTTATTATTATTATTATATTTATATTATAATTATTATTATTTTAATTGGTTTTTGTGTTTTATTTATTTTTATTTTATTTTTTTTTTTAAAATAGGAATAATAATTATTATGTTTTCGTATATTGATATTATTAGGATAAAAAAGCGACTCTTGACACTTTGCACATTATACTAACTATAGGTTAAACTAACTACTGCATTAATGTTTTCCTTTTCATCTTCGCCCAGGTGCCAAATAACATTTATATTTAAAGTATATTTTATATTTTTAACAAGTATACACCGCAGCTGGGCTACTACATACACATATATGTATATATAATTACACAATAATAATAATAATAATAAATTAAATATATCCAATAAACCCGATTACTTCAATATTACAACCATGGACAAATTTTAATGCTTAAAACATTTTTCATTTTTATTTATTTATTTTTTGTTATTTTATGACAAAATAATTGCACAAATATTTTTAATCTGCATATTATTCACGTCTTACAAAAATTTTAATCTCGCCTCTTATATCTATGGGAAAACATTTACTTATACATAAATATTTTTAAACAATTTTTTTTAATGTGTTAATCGATTTACTTATCGTTATCAAGCAGTATATTAAACGTTTGTGTTAAAAAATTTAAATTTTTTTTAGAATAAAATAATCTCTTAACGATCAACCTAAATGAAATAGAAAACGTTTTAAACATTTGAATAGAAAATTAAAACAAAAAATATATATTTTAGTGTTTTCAAAGAAGTAAAGTAAATGTTATACAAACCCATAGAAGATGAAACGCATACAGATTAAACTGCAACAAAATTTCAAGTATAATTTTGATGGTTTAAGAAATTTAAATTCTAGTCACATAAAATGTTAAACTAGTCAACATCAACAGATAATGAGGCCGGGAAAAATTTTGTCATGAATTATCAAATTTTTGTTTTTTATTTATTTATTAGTATTACTATAAAAAAATTCATCATTACTATAATTTCTTGTTATATTATAATTGCATTATCATAAAAAGTTGCGATTTACTTTTACTTTTTATTTTATATTTTTATTGATCCTGGAATACTTTGTGTATTTTTATCACGCTTAACGTGTTTCACGCACTGGTTTTGTGGTTCATGATATCCCAGAGAGAACATAATCATTTTTAATCGCAGCTGAGTAGGTTTAGGTGTATTCTTTTATGATACCCAGACACATGGTCGCTTTAGATATTGTATTATATGATATTACAATTTTAATAAATTTTTACACAGACCAATTAAATCAAAATTAAAAAACGTTTTAAACATAAATTTATCCAGAGATATTTTACTGTATATAATAATTACATTTAAAACCATATAATATATTAAATATTTTATATTTAATACTTCATAGTAGTAATAGTAGTAGTAATATATTATACTCTATAAGTAACAACTAAAAATTTCTCTAACTAACAAATACTAAAGAGCTAGTAGTTTTTATTATATTTCATTACACAATAAATAGAGATTTATTAAGTTGTATAATAAATCAATTAAAGAGAACATTAGAAAATTCCCGATTCATGAACGATTACATCTACCCAGTGTAAAATGTAAATATATATATTTATATCATATATCAACTGAAAAGAGGCACGAAACTTTGGCAGTAAAAAAAAAGTTAAAAAAGAGATACGAATAGTCATTATAAATCCATAACTACAAGCCATTAGTCAATTAAACATTAATATTTCACAACCTGTCAGTATAGTTAAGTAATTACAATAATAATAATAATAATAAATACTGTTCTAAAATACAATTTTTCTACTGGTAACTAACGAACGAACAAATAAATCAATCAATGGAGTACAATAAAGTCGTTAATTTTAATGAATATAGCTTTTAACAAATAAAATACCTAGATATTTCTCTTGACTACATACTACATACACATTTTCTAATCGACAAAAAATTTTAAAAACAAAAAATACCCATTTAACAATATTAATAATAATAATAAATTATTACACTAATAAAAATAAATAAATAATAAATAAAAATTTGTTAATAATAAATTATTAATACATTAAGTTTGTTTTTTTCGTCATTTTTTTTTAACTACTTATACATATAACAGCATCATCTATTAAATCTTAGACATTTACAAAACACAGTTGTAAAAAACAAGTATTATAAAAACGCCCTAATAATATAATTATTAAATTTTCAGGAAAAAATTAAATGACAATTATTTTTTTTAAAGAGATTTACCTCGTACCCCATTTAATATTTTTGGTTTGGTTTAGTGTCAGGCATGAATAATATTAACTAATCGAGTAATAAATCCACTAATAAAATAAACTAATAAATAAAAAAAATATGAAAATAATAATAATAATTAAGTAATGAATTACATTGTGGTAGTGAATGGAATGGAAGCATCAATATAATTTATATTTTATTTTTGCAACAATAAAAAGGTAATTTCGATACATCTCACGAATGGAAGCAGTTTTCTTTTCGTTGTAAAAAAAAGAAAATTTGGACCTCATAATATTTCATTTTATTGATATAATTTTTATGATTGAGATTTAAATTTTTTGAGTAAGTAGTTTTTTGTTATAGAAGAAAAACAGATTGTTTTGTTACAATATTTTAAAACACTGAAATCTTTATACAATAAAAATGAATTTTCAGCTTAAGAGGACAAATACTAAGAAAATGAACAGACGAATTATTAACCAGTAACACGGGTGTACATTAAGCGCAATATTTTATATTCAGAAGCAAGATTAATTTAAACTTGCTAACAAATGTATGATAATGAATCTAAAGGAAAAGATAATACATGAACTTTACAACCGATCTGAATTAGAAAATGTCAAATTCAAACTGGTTTTTATTTTATAAAAAGAAGTTTTATAATTAATGATAGCAATGTGGTAAACTACTGGGGACCAGTAATATGAGAATTCTGAGATCAATAGTACTTAAAATGAGGTTAATGTGAAGTTATTTAACGTCTCCTAATTGTAGATATTTTTTAAATTCCTCTATAAGGGTCATTTGCTCTACAATGGTTATTTTTGAAGATTTTATTGCACCGAAATTACTTTTAATTGATTTTTAAATAATTTAAATAACCATCATGGATGGTATTTCATTTGAAGGAGTCTTAACAAGTTTCGGTATTCAGGAAAAATCACAGATAAATTAAGGGTCTACAAGCGTGACAATGCAGGATAGAGTACAGTACGAAAATAGGGCATATTATGCTAACTCTAAACTTCTAAGACATGAGCTGGATAAGTCGCAGTACAAAAATGAAAATATATATCAATGACACCTGTGGAGATGACACAAGGATATCCGCCAAAAAAATAACAGGAGAAAATAAGAAAATTTGAAAGGCAAATGGACTGGTTAAGGTGAATCAGAAAAGTTATTAGAACAGGAGAATGTATTAAAATTTTTCAAGTCTCAGCGAATACGATGGTTAGGTCATTCAGAGAAAATGGACTAACAACACACATCGAAGAAGACACAAAAAGCTTAGAGAGCTTGACATCATCATTGAGAACTTTAGGAGTATAGGGGTTAAAGGATACATGGGGGTAGCGAGGAATACAGGACATTGGATGGGATTGGTGTTGGAGGCCAAGGCTCACATAAGGCTACAGAATTGGAGGAAAAAGAAGAAGATTTCATCCTCTAACAATTAATAACTGGTTGTACCAACCAATAACCTACTCACCATGTAACATCATTTGTTCACCCAATCACATTAAGCGCAAAGTGATATAATCACCTCGTTACGTATCCAGCAAGAAATAATCCCTTTTCGCACATTAAAAACTTGGAGAATTAACAATTTGCAAACCAATTACAAATCAATTAAACAAAGAAAAATAAGATTGGAGAGGAGTTGCATAACTTCACAATTACCAATTCTGGATTTTAATAATTATTAAGAGACAAACATCAGAGAAACATGTTGCAAAATAAGTTATGAAAAAATCAAAAGTGAAATGATAATTTTCTTTAAAACATTACAAAAAGGTCTATTGATAAAATGAAAAAAATACGTCATTATTTTTTTAGAAACCAATAAATGATGACAACAGATTACAAAGAATACATTAAGAAAAACTATCAATTATATTACTATTATTATTTTTCATAATTATTATTATTATGAAATACATTAATTAAGCTATACCCATTTATCAAATTCTACTTAAAGTACACGATAAAAATACTAATTAAGTGAACAACCTACACAATTAATTAATTAATTAAGTTATTATTAGTTTAATTATTTTTCATTTCATTGCGATTGTAACACTACAGACATTTATTTATAATCTACAGAATATGTGTATAGATAACACTTACATTAATTAATAAAATTGTGTTCAACTATAAAATTTCATAGATAGTTGAGTTATTTTATAATATTCTTTGGCCAAATCAAAGAAAAACTAAGGCTTTAAATCGTTTTTAAAAATAAAAATATAAATTTTTTACGTATTAAAAATTCTGCACTAATATTACATTAATGTAAAAGCCTTGGTTTAATAGTATATTAATTACTATCTATGTATTTAGGAACAAGCAATTTAGTGTAAAAATCTTATTATTTTATTGGTAATCAATAAAAATTTAATTAAATTTATTTTTACCTTAATTGTAGAGTTAGTCACTTGCTTAACCATACAAAAATTATGAAACCAATAAGAAATTTTAAAAAATTTAACACACTTTATCCATATAAAATTTGAACAAATAATGTTTCCATGCAATTTTTACAGAAATAAATAAAAGTTAAAGAAAAAAAGGTTCTTCATTCATGTCTCAAAGGTTTGGCTCCCTAAAAAAAATTAAAGCAGAATAACAGCTACAGAAATGAGTTTCTGGACAGTAAACTGATTGTTGATTGTATTAGATTGAGTTAGGAATGAAAATGTTTTAAAAGAAGTTCAACACAAAATTTGTATTAATAATATTGAAGACAAATCATTTGGTAGCGCAATCTGTGAAGAGCCATGTAAATAGTTGGTAAAGCTAATCAGAAGTATATAATAGTACACAATAAGAATTGTGATTTTTGGCCTAATAAAATATCTGATTTGACCGGAGTGTGAGGTAATACCAACGTACCAAACCTTTAGAAACCTAAAAAATGAATTTAAGGAGAAAAATATACATTAAACTAACCTACAATAATTTAAAACGAAAAATTTTAACTGAAAATGATAATACTTAACAAAAATAATGTTAAAACAGAATTTACAAACAATTTTTTAGGTTAAGCTCGAATCGAATGACTTAAATTTATCTGAGCAATATCAACTAGTCTTTAGTATAAACATTATTACTTTACTAATAAACTACAGGGCTGCGACCATAAATTTACAAATTTATTATAAAAACTGATTGCTACACAGTTACAGCCCTGTTATTTACTTCATAACATTACTCTAGGCAAACATTTCAGATGCCTCGAAGAACTCTCTGAATTATTTAAATAAATTTAGTTCTAAAATATTACAATTGCACACATTATTATAAAACTTTATTTAAAAATTTTTCATGTGAAATTCAAATTAAGCAAAATTTATAAACAAAAACAACATTATCGTGACTGAGAGCTCTTTCCGTTACAAAGTACAGGCCTTCAAAGTTATGTAAGCGTATGCGCAGTAGACGGATTTGGTTGAGGTACGATGAAGGGAGAAATAATGGTGTGAGTAGAGGGGAAGGGAATTCACAGCCGACTCGCTGGAATGCATAACGTACCGTACCGTAGGTTTATATGGTCTAGGCGTACGGGAGCCTCTTTTTCCTAAAAGAGCGACCTCCAACATGGTGGAAGGGTTGACGTTTCCTGTGGGCTTTGCACAAATGTCCACCGACCCCAGACAATAAGACAAAATAGTCAATCGTTCCAGCTACGATCTGTTCTCTGTGACAGCTTCAGAAGAATCAGACAATTCACGCACGCACATACGCATGCATCGAACGTGTATGTCATCCCTTCTACAGCCGGCAGTATTCTCCCCACTCACTTCTCATCTCTGCGCAAACTACGCTTACAAAACATTGACAGATTGTACATCTCTAGTAATTTTTGATACGATTCAAACAGATCAATAACAACAAAATTAAAAATATTTTAAATTATTCAGTTCACATGCATTATATATTATTAAAAACAAACAAAAACCACTTAGTTAACATTTTAGAACTTAAAATATTCGTTTAAACTTTAAAATAATAGCCAGTCATCATTTGTAAAAAATTGCTATTTTATATTTTGCTAAAAAAATGTTCATGAATTATCTAGTAATGGATGATACCTACACCGTAGGCTAAAAGTTTTATAACTTTAAATTTTGATTTTACAAAAAATTCAAGATTCATTAAAAAAATAGAAAAGCATTTTAAATTACGTAATAAATTTTAAATATCTGTAAGATTATTTACTATAGAGCAACTATTAATTATTTTATTACATTAGTAAACTATTTGCATTTTGCTAAATATTAGCAATTTATCAATTAAAAAAAATTACACTATAAAGTACAAATAGGAAAAAAATCTTTCAGATTGATTTGGCCAAAGAAATATTATTTAAATATGTGAACAAATTACTAAAAAGAGAGCATCATTATGAAATGGTAAAAACAGGAATCTCATCTGAAAAATGCAGACTCCTAATTGCAATTACTATCAGAACAATATTCTCTATGCATGTACTGGCCTTGCATGATCACACAAAATTATCACGAAAAATTGAACGATATTAATACTTTTTTTTTTTAATTTAATCTGACAACTTGAAAAAGTGTGTAATTTAAAAATAATTTATTAAATACGACATTGAAAATACAAGCATTTTAATATTCTTTAATAAAAGCTTCATTAAGCAAAGAAACAGGGGTTAAAAAAAAGCTGAAAGCATTATTTTGCAAATAGAAAATTCAACAAACCAAAAATCCCTCGTTGGTACTTTCTAACAAATATTGGCATTTTATTGCCTTCATATTGTTACTTCACATAATACTATGAGTTACTTCAGGATCAAATATTAATTAATACTTAATAAAAGCCAATTATACATTCTTATACTAGGCACATTGTTTTCAGAGAACATTACATTAAAAAATTAATTAATTAAATATAACCAAATAATTGTATGCATTAGAATATACTACATGGTTTTTATTTTACAAAGGTCAACCCATTCAAAAATATACAAAATGTTTGTACAACCTGCACATTGATTAAACAACCAATCAATTTGATTGGTTATTACAATTCAATAGGCATGAATGTAAACAAGAGTTCGGTGGGGGAACTTTGTTTCCAGAAAACGGGAATTAAGAGCTTTCTGGTGCCTAATCACCTCAAATTCAGTTGGTATAGGTGGCATTCTCTTACACAACTACATTTATATATTTATATATTTATTTATATATCGAAGAATTTTGAGAGTATCTTGGGTGGACAATATCACGAATTATGAGATTCTGGGAAGAATAGGAAAAGAAAAAAAATTCTCAATGCCATAAAAGTAAGGAAACTCCAATACCTGGGACACATTATGAGAAATAACAACAGATATAAAATATTGCAGCTCATAATTCAAGGAAAGATATGTGGCAGAAGAGGTCCTGGAAGAAGGAGAATATCGTGGATCCAGAACCTAAGGACTTGCTTCTCCGTGAATACAGCTCAGTTGTTCAGGGCAGCAGTCAACAGTCATCATAGCCAAAATGTTTGCCAACATCCGGAACGGATAGGAACCACAAGAAGAAGAAGAAATTTTGAAAACCATCCGAAGAATTTAAACTCAAGTAGGACAGGAAAATAGAAAAAACTATTGGAAACAAAATAATTTGATTTTTGGAACATGGAATATGATATAATTGACTAGAAAAAGGTGGAGATAGAGGAAAAAGGCTTGGAGAGTGCTAAGGCTAAGGATGTTGGTGAAGAACAGGAGGAAATTGGGAAGATTTAAATTAGGCCCAAAGCTGGAAGGCAGAAGGGAAAAATAAAGAAAAATACAAACAGGAATAATTCATTGGAGTTTGTTTGTATGTAGCTGTAAGCTGATCACCATTCAAAGTTGCTCACCTGATCAACATTACTTTACTACATGGTTTAATTACACTGACTGATCAGAGGGATTATTTTAGAGCTCAGAGGTGAAATAATTTTAAACCAGTAGATAAAAAAAATTCGACAACAGACAACTTTTTTCACCTAAAAGAAAAAAACAATGTGCCCAATTAGAAGTTATTTAAACTAGCACCAAAATTTACACACTTAATAAAACTGCACACCATCAAAAAATTATCCTGACATGATCCTAAAGGCATACTTATGAACAATTATTAAGCGAAAACAAACCTATCTCAAAAATTTCTAAGATATTCAAAACATTATATATTAAACATATAATAATTAATACAGGTGATAATTACAAAGGCAATCAGTACAATGCTACAATTACAAAATACAAAAATTACAATAATACAATTACAAAGCGGAAAACATCATTAATATAGCGGTTCATTAAACCGCTAAAAACCTATTACTAGGGTTCAAATATGAGTTTTGGTCTCGAATCGTTATTTTTTTATCACATGCAAAATGTATTATAAATATATCATATATTTATATATATGTATGTATATATATTAAAATAGGATTGTCTATGGACATCTAGTTAAATTACTACAATCATTTTAAAATAAAATTAAACGATAAACAAAAACATAAATAGAATTTGTTTTGCAAAAAGAGCTGAGGATATTTATGTATCACAGATGGGTTTAGAACCCTTTAACCATTTACTAAAAAATAAATTAAATTCTACTAAGTAAGTTGAAAGATTAGATTGGCTGTCTAAAAATAATTTTTTGTTTTTACTTATTTTACAGACTTTTTTCAGTGTTCGATGTTCCCTCATAAATTACGTTCTAACTAAATATCCTTGTTCTAGAAATCGTGAGAAAACTATTGAAATTAACTATTAAAACATATAATTTAGTTTAAAAAATGTGTTTAATTGAAGATTTTTTTACTAAAAATATTATTTCTTTTTGAGGTCGGTTAATGGATTGAGGATAACAGTGGCTAGATCTAAAAAAACACAATTATTACATTTTATTTTTAATTTCTGTTACATTTAAAATTATGATCAATTTTGTTTTTATATAAGAAGGAACCCCAAAACAAATATTAAAATAATAAAATTTTTAAAATACCTGAACTTAATAGAGGACAAAATTTTGTGATGATTGAATCAAATGCCCACAAAAGTGATTTAAATACAAAAAAGAACCTTAAAAAAATTAGAATAATTTATGAAAATATACTGAACGACAAGTACAGATTTACACATTACTGACTTTAAAGGGCTTCCACAAAAAGCACACGCAAAAAATGGATGGAAGATATAAAAGCTTATAGTGAAAGAACTCTAGCTTTTAGTAATTTTAAAAAAATGTACGCTTTAAAAAAAAACGATTGTAGGTACCTAATGTGGCCTAAAAATTTGTTTTATTTAAAAAAAACTATGCCATAATTCTAGTTTGTCTAATATTGAGATTATTGGGAAGGCCAGATAAAAAAATGGAAGTATTTGTGAAAAGTGGGGTATGCTTGAGAAAATAGTCGAAGGCTTAAAAGACAAGTAGAAAACTAACTGCAGCTATCAAGTGAAAAAGTAAATTGAAATAAACTTCCGAGTTTTATAATCACATATTTTTTTCAGCAGTCAGACGAAGTGGTCTTCACGTGTAGGTCTGCTACCACTTATTGTTACTATATTTAAATTTCTGATTAAAATTGAAAATTAAAAAACTATTGTTTTTTTTTTGTATCCCGGTTTTTGGAAGATTTACTCTACCAATGCCATGCGTAATCACTTCGTGAAGATTAAGTGGTGTTTTGTGGAAGTTTCTTATGTTTCCGATGAAGTTATACCATTTTGAAAAATCTGGATAAATTAAAAATACAATTGTTCGCTGACTCATTTGAAAAATTTGGGGTTTTATAAATTTTGAGGCATGGAAAACATGTTTTGAGTCCTTATTGTGAAAAGTACGGAAATAAAAACACCTATATTTATTAAGGTGTAAACTCTATCCTTCCAGTGAGCTAATTTTTAGAATTAACACCAAAAACTGGGGCAGCAAAAAGTATCTTTATTTTTTCCATTCTTATGTTTTTTCAAAAGTTATCAATTTTTTTACTATAACATGCTATTTTGTTTCTGTACATTGTTTTTTGGAATCATTATTAGCATTAGATATTCCAGATTATATTTTTTGCTGGAATGGCCCAACCTCCTCTTTAAGTTTTGAGCTATTGACAAGCATTCTTTTTCATTACTTAACATAGATTCATTCTAATTGTGATGATTAGACCTGTTATCGACTTTTATACTTATATACAGCATGCACTTAGCTAGACAGACATAATTAACTTTTGAGATACTTGGAACCCCTGCAACGCTAGCAAGAAGCCTACATGCATTCAATTGCTAGATTAATTTAAATACGAACAATTTTAAAACAAAACCAAATCAATATTGATATTATCTTGAAAAGTTAAGCGTAATTAATTCAAGTTTAATAAATAAAAAAGCTCCAGAGTAATTCAGTCAGAATAAATATAAGTAAAAACAAAAATTACTTTTTTTAAGCAACTGTCCGAATCCAACATCTTTTACTGATGCCAACTGAATAATTTATAAATAAACATGTTAACTGGTACTAATTCAGATTATCAGCATTAGTTTGATTGGGATTGGGTTACGTTTAAAAACAGATTACATGAATGTACAGTTGAGAAAGTGAGATGTGCATGACTGGTGTCTTTACCACAAGGGCAAGCACTAGTAGCGAGTCAAATTGAAAACTAATAACAAATTATGTTCATGTCTGCATCTAATACAGTGCTTTATTCTTCATTGGACAATGTTCTCTTTTGTGGTTAAATACTGTTGCAATTAGAACTGAATCTTGCAGCTCTAGGATGGCTCACGCTGAACATTTTCTGTTACCCCAAATACGCATACAGCTAATAGTAGAGCAGAACATTTGTTTATGACAGTTTCAAAGATAAATGAAATTAGCTGAAAATCATTAGATTTTTGAGATTAAAGAGTGCTAAAATAACGACTTGAAATTTTTTTATATTATTATATTTCATTACAAACCTTTCAGAATAATTTTAATAATATCAAATCAATATAACTACAGAAAATCAAATCAAATACGTGCTGATAATCTAAACGAACACCAAGAAATTCTTATGAGAAGAATGAAAAAAACCATTTTTACAAAACACATTTACAAAAATAAATAAATAAATAAAATATTACGTAATAATCAATTACAATGCAACATTAAACGAAATAATATAAATTATTAAGTAAACATTTTTCTAAAGAACAAATTTTTTTGCACTATTACATTTCCTTAAGTTTATTAATAAAATCGTAATAATTATCATTTACGAAAAACAATAAATCGAAACAGAATACATATATCAGTACGTGAAACATATAATCTAATAACCCTTAAACCGACAACTAAATATTTAAAGCGTTATAAAACAACTAATAAATTCAATTAAAAATACAACTAGTGTATTATTTTAATTAAAAAATTAAAATAAATAGGCCAATTAATTGATTTGTTTATTAAGACTATCTAAAAAGCAGCATTCTAATTAACAACAAAAACAATCGAGTGTTTATTTTCAGTCATAAATTGTAATAATCTTTACTTCAAAGCATTTTATTATAATAAGAATACAACAACTACAATAGGTTAACTGGAACAAAATGTCATCAATTTTTAAAGAAATATTTTAAATTTACGCATTAGGTAGGAAAAAAGTAAACTTAAATAAGTTGAATACTTACGATAAATAATATAACCAAATTAACTTAAAAGTGACATAAAGAAAATTGAATAGCAAACCATCTAAACAAAATATCTATTGGAACAAGTCAACCATTTTTTATTCTCAAAGTAAATGAATACAAAATGAAGAACATGGTTTTTTATCAATAACAATATAAATTGGATACCTTGTAAAGTTTATATACTTTTGGAAAGAAAAGATTTGATGAGGTATACCTTAAAACACCACAAAACCGTAATGGGTGAATCCATAAAGAACAAATTCAATTGGAAAATAAAGCCATATTTTCTTATATATAAAATTATTTTTGGAATATATTAATAAGTAGAAAAACACAGACATGAAAATATACATGAGTTTGATCAGATTTCACCTATGGCTGTGAAATGTAGACTTAGATTACAACATTTTGAGGTGTAAACGTAAAAAAATTGAGGATTTCTGAACCGGTAAGAGCAGGAGGAAATGACTGGAGAATTTTATTAATGCAGCGAGACAAAGCTATACCATAGAAGGAAGGGTTATAATCGCAGGACAAGATGGATGGGTGATGTCATAAGTGATTTCATTTTCATGGATGTCACAGGATGAAGGGTGCAACCAATTAGCAAAGGACTGGAGGAAGCTAAAACCCACGAACGGGCTGTCAAGATACACAATGATGAATATAAAAAATTGTTTCTGAAATTCAAAATGTAGAATTAATAAAAAGTTTTTCTTCCAGAAGGCCTTTATGGCGCAGGTTACAATGTTTACAAACATTTTTAGAGAAAGAAGACATTCTCAGGGAAGGGTAAAATAAAACTGTACAATCGTTAGAAAATAAAAATATCCACATAGTTATTCCTTACCTTAGTTAATATTAATACATTAATATAGGTAGTTTAGGATTGAAAAAAATTTGTAAACGGACAACTAACTAATAAAAATAAAAAAATTTAAGTTAAAAATAATTAGGTCTTTAACACGATTAAATGTAATTTTAACTGTAATCTCTAAATTTGAAAACGTCATTAAAAAATCAGTTGTGAACCAAGTAAACAAACATGGATTAAAAATGGGCATGGAGCTGAAGTTATATTTAAGGTACATTTTATAAGATGAAACAACATGAAAACACAAAATATTTTTAAAAAATCAAAAATTAATAAGTTAAAAGACTGAATAAAAAATTTACAAACAATGTAATTATTTCATAAACCAAAAAATATGAAGTACAATTCTTAACTATGAAAGAAGACCTCTTTCTTATGTTATGAAGCACAGGATATTTTAAAACACCTTTTGACTTTGCGAATATGCCGAGAGAAAATGTAAGTTATATTAAAATTTTTGACGCACTATTTACCGATACTTCAAATTTAAATTACACATATTTGATGACAATTTTGTTCCGTCAATTATACACATACACAAAGTACACATAAAAAATTGTTTACATAATCAAATAAAGAAACAAAAAAATAAAGCTTAAAAAATATTCAATATTAATCACTTCCAATTCCTTATTAAACGACATTAATTATAATTATTAAAAAGTTGTGTTTTACGCATTTCATAATTTATATTTTTTTGAGCATATTTAATTAACCCATCGGTTAATTAAATTTAATTACGGGGCAGACAAGATAATAAAAATATAAACACTATATCATTATTATTATTATTATTTTACAATATATACTAATTACATTTAAGTTATTTAATTAATTAATTAATTAATTTAAAAAATGCCACACAACATTCAACGTACAAACACTATGAGCATTACAACAAACAACATCAACAATTTGAATATAATAATTGTAATTAGCTATTACAATATTAATTAATCAATTAACATTTAATAAAACACTATTTATTTAATTAATTAAGGATATGAAATTCAATTTAGAATAATTTTTGATTCTTAATTATTTAATTTCGTTATGTTTTACATCTAAACATGTATTAGTAATAAAATCACAACGGAATAGAAAATCCAAATAAATAAATTAGCAAAAGATTATTTAAATCGCATTAAAAAATATTAAACATTCAATACATACGTATCGAATTTACAAAAACGAAATCTACTATATTATTGTTTACTCTAAACAATAAACTGGATATTGTACCTCTTTAATCAAATCCGTTTTAACGAATTTAAAAAAAACCCGCAAAGCAAATACTCTACCATATTATTTATATCACATATTAACAGTACCATAAAAACTACATTGCACTTTAATGACTTTTAAATTTAAAGAACATTTTTAAGTTTCTATGTTTTTTGATCAGATAAATGGTGTTAGACGTTGAAAAATTCCATTAAGAAATCATTTTACATATTAAATTACAAAACATTCACTACGATTAGAGTATGTTAAGTTGAATAGCATGAATTTAAATTTTAAATGCAATTAAAAAACAACAGTAACAAAACTTCTCATTCAAACCCAATCTGATCTGCCTTGTGTCTAATATTCATAAAATGGATTATTTGCGTAATAATTTGGAAGCTCATACAGGTACTTTTACTTTGTATAATATTATGAAACAAAATCAGTTTACTCCCAATTATCCAAAACTATAACACTTATTATTTTCATTTAAAAAAATATCGGAAGAAACAGGAAATACTTGTAAAAAAATATTTAAAAAGTTGAAAGAATACAAAAACAAACCAAGATGGTTTAAAGAAACAGAAGAAGCCCTAATAACACTAAAAACATATAAAGATACTTTAGAAGATAGAAATAAATAAATAAAAAAATAATTTAAGAACATAAGGTTATCTAGAAGAAAACGTTAAGAAAAAACACTGGAGTAGAGCAACGAAACAAAAAAATCATTTTTGGAATTAATAAAGAAAAAGTGGTGAGAAAGAAAACTAAAGCTCCAAAATAAGAATTCAAGAAAAAAATTTAGGGAGTATTGTACAACATAAGTGACCAAGTGTAGTTTGGAGATGCATGGAGGACTGTTTTGTTTGATCCGCCTTTCCTGCGTTCAGCAAGAGAGTCATATGTTGTGGAGGGAATGTCCTAGTTCAGTGTGGGTGCGTGTAAGATTTGAGTTATAGAAGTTGTACACATTGTATGCAGTCTTCTCACCACAACACACTTTTCCAAAGTCATTCTAACAAACAGCTTGGCTGTCAGCTTCCTACGCTATCGAATTCCCCGACCAGCGCCTCCTCGCACTAGGTAATATCCGGTTGCTTTTTTTTAAATCGGATAAAATTAAACACTGGGGGACAAATGAATTATAGATTGCTTATTATTTTAAGGTCCAACACGAAAAGCAAAAAGCAAACAGTAGATGGATGGAAAAAAATGAATGCTGAGAATAAGGGCTACAGAAAGAACTTCTAGAAATTTACTTACAAGATCTCAAATAGTCGAGCTGTAAAATATGCGGTTTAAATACATGACAAAAAGTTAGAAGGCGAGTTAATAATAACGATATTTTGTAAAATATAACAGCTAGTATAGTCATCAGTTTTCTACAGTTTCAGAATGGATAAAAAGTACCGAAGAATTTTTATAGTATAAAAAATGCACTAGAAAGAACTGAAACTATCTTAATACTAAAATCCTTCATGACGCTAAATCTTTTTAAACTCATTTTTTATCATTATTAATCATACGAGACACATGAAATTAAATTTACTATTTATTGCTCATTAACCAGGTAATCAAAGATCAGCTTGCTCTGTTATTTTTCGGATAACTGTGAATAAACTGTACCCCAATTTTGACAGCCCAGAAATACGTATTGTTTATTAACAATTAGAAAACAGACTAGTTAAAAATGATTTTAAATGCAGCCAAAATAAAAATAAATTATTAAAAAAATTTATAACACATCTGATCCGTGTTATAATTTAATCAAATTTTTGATGAAATGAGATTCTGTATGAAATTATAGGAAAATTTATTTCTTAAATAAATTATCTTCCATTTTATTCTTCAATATTAATGATAGTAATACTTTTATTATATTACATTAGACAAAGGATTTAAAACCCGAGATCAAAATTTCAAATCGTCCCAAACCGAAATCATAATAATATTCATGCTACTACGAACATACTTTAAAACGGTTGTTACAAAAACGAAAACACTAAATTTTAAAACGTTACGTTTAGATTTACTACGAAATACGTATATATAAAACCATTTACACGATACCACAGAAAATTAATTCTGAATATGTATTATAATATATATTATATTTATGTTAATTAAATTAACCCTAACATGAAAGACGTAAAAAATTAACGAAGAAGAGAAAACAATTAACTAACGTTATTGCATAATAATTTAACAACACATTCATAGTGATTAGTATAATAATAACACATAATGCTTTACAAGGCCTAAACATTTTCGTTTGGTTAATCTTTCTTGTTTTATCTGATTCTTTCTAATTAGGAAACACAAAAACTAATATACACGTTATTACTAATATTAATATATTAATGCACACAACAAATTCAATGTTCACAACTATTAATAATGTAACGAGTTATTCATATGATATTTTATGATCATACACAGTATGTTATACTACAGATATGGTTTCTTTTTATAAACGGTACGTAAATTTACAGGGTTTAAATTTAACTACTGATCAATTTACCCACCATAGAAACAAAACTACTATCAACATTTTCCTAATTAGCCAAAAATATTTATAGATAAAATAAAAATATATATTTATTTAATTAAGAATAGTTACCATACTTCTCTTTTTGTTTTATTTATTAACCTATACCTTCATTTAGATATCATATATCTGAATAAATAAATAAATAAATAAAATATAATATTATAATAATGCTTTAACTTTTAACCTGTATCATCACTGGAATATATATTTTTTTTATAAAGACTACATAAATCATTCTTTTAATTCATGCTTTTATTAGGCCAAGCTCATTTCAAAAAATTATATACATACACTGATTTTCTTTTAACCAAATTTTAGATTTGATTAAATACTTTATAGCAAAATATTAAAAACATTTTTGTGTTTCTGTGCCAGCAGAAAAAGTGGAACTATAGATTTCGTTTGAAAACCAAATACTTAACGGATATAAACAAAACAACCCTAACTAAGTCAGAAGGCAAAATACAGAAAAATTGCAAAATTTAATAGCCTTCAAATATAGTTACTTGAGTCATGAGTTTGCCTTTGGTTTTAACGAGCGGTAAAGGAGGAACGCAGCATTTGAGCATATGCATGACTGCTTTGTTATCAGTTCAGTTAACACAACAACGTACACTAAACCCAGAGCACATACAGCATATTGTGGAATCTTTTGTAGGTTAACATTATGAATATAACTGTTTGTTACCAGGAACAGAAATGTCTGTTGGTTTCTCAAACACGTGGTCGTACTATTCACAGTACCGAATGAAATTTATTATGCAATCGAATAAAATGTTGTAAAGTTAAAGCTACACAAAAATGCATTTCCATGCCACTTAACAAAAGCCATGAGTGAGTGGCTAACTACTGTGATGTTTCTCTTTCCACAATTCAAAATATAAAGAAGGAAATGAAAGAGTAAAGAAGCTATTCCTCTTCCAACAGTTTTCTTGACACGTGGTAAAAAAAGGAAATTGTTCGGTAGATACTAGTGAGACTGATAGTAACGGTGATTGCGATACCAAAGATGGTGGTTTATTCCTAGAAGATTTTGTTCCAATATAATAAGGTAATTACAGTAAATCAAACATTTCTAATCATGTAATTAAGCTAATTACAAGCCAGATTTTTACTTATCAGGTTTATGAAGAAAACATTTTCTCAGCAATAAACCACAGCTTACAAAATGTATATAGTAACTGCATGGTAGTGAAATGCAGTGTCTCACTGTTGAGTTTACCAGCACTGTCAAATTTTCTCTTCCCTTCCTCACAGCCCATCCATACGAGACACTCTTGTGACTCAAGTATCTATACTTCAGAGAGATAATACAGTCAAAGCTCAGCAAAAAAGAATATGAACAAGAAAATGAGAAAAGATAACTACTGCTTTCTCAGGAACTTATGACTTGTTTTGGAAGAAAGCATTCTCAAGACAATCCAATACACTAGAATACTGAGATAAAACATCCATGTCTGTCTGTAGGCGAGTAAAAAATCTTTGAAAAAATCTTTAAAAATTTTTTTCTGAGGGCTTTAGAGAAACATCAATTTAAATTATGCCCAGAATTACCCAGAAAGGCTGGTCTAAGAAACACAGAAATATTTGAGAGTAAAATCCTTTGTGTAATAATGGGTTCAAAGAAAGTAGACAGACAGTACATTTTATAGGGAAAAGAACCGTATAAGTGAAAAGAATGGTCCAAAAACAAGGCTGAAATTTTATGTATAGAATGGATAACCAAAATTTCACAAAAAAATGTGAACGGCACTAAACAATAGACCTAACATGTTGGATAAATGGTTTAAAAAAAAATCAGAAAGGAGACATGAAAAATTGGAAAAACCAAGAACACATAATGGATTGAACAACAGACCACTGAACACTGACTTCAAGGGCTTTCATGAAGAGTAAAAGCACAATACCGGATAGACAGATAAAAGGTAGGATTTTAGTCTACGGTAAAAGAATGCTGAGAATGTGGGCTGTACAACGAAACATACAGACATGTCTAAAAGTACTCAATGTAGCTGGAAATGCTAATAAATTACAATTAAAACATATACAAATGTTTTAAAAAAATTAACCAGAGACAAAAATATATATCACTACAATATTTAAAATCATTTTTTATGGTAAAATAGCAGTTAAACAAAATAATCTCTGATAATTTTATGAAAAATTTCATTCCTAATTTTAAAATTCTGTTAAAAGAAAATCTAAAAGACACCATTTGCAATGGACATTATAAATAAATAAAATACATTAAAAATAAATTCATCATTATACCAAAAACTAAAAAAAATAAAATATTCAATAAAACAGATAACAAAACATTTTAAAAACTTAAGGAGATAACAGAGAAGTATGATGTTAAGAAATAATTATCAAGAACAAAGAACATTTACTGATTACGTGATAAGATTAAACAAAGTTGCGTTGTTAAGTTTAGGCTGGCTACATTTTGTTAACAGTCTACACCGAGAATAAACGATAAATAATTTGTAAATATCAACAAGATGAATAAATAAATAAATAAAATACATAAAAAAATAAATACTAATCAGATTAAACTAAAGTACCAAAGAATATACCATTTAAGGAAAAAAAACAAATAAATAATATAACAATAAATAAATAACCTATTATATCTTGTCAAGATTAATGGAATTTAAAAATACATATCAGTCGAATAACAATATTAGAATACACATATTACATTGATAAATCAATGAACCGATATTACCAAAAATATGTATATATTAATTATGTCGACAAATCAGACAAATAAACATTAATAATTCATTATATTAATAAATAGAAACTCTAATAAAATATCTATAACATTTGTTAATATATTATTAAACAATTAGGACTAAATAAAAACAAAATTAATTTTAGATTATTTGTCATCCAAGTCTAAAAACACTTCTACAATTTACTAATAATAAATAAATAAATATTATATATTTTTTAAACAATATATTAATAAATAAATAAATAAAAATTCAACTAAATAAAAATTGGTACAGATATACTCTATTATATATTTTTTAATTAAAAAAAATATATAATTCAGTTAACAAAAAAAAAAAAAAACTACTAAACATATGAAAACTATTTTCGTTTAACACAAACCATATAACTACACATAAAAATTACATTAGCATTATTAAAAAGAGAAAAAAACACATTAAATAACCACACGTATTTTTTTTAAACACTGGAAAAAATCATCTACCTATGGTACAAACAAATACATTTTACTTTATATTAAAAAAATTATAAATCCGTTACCCTGATTATCATAAACATCATTAAAGACTTCACAATCCAGATAAAAACCCCCGATTAAAATTAAATAAAAGTTAAAGACATTTCAAATTATTTGAAAATATCTTCTTAACATGTCATTATCATCATCATCATCATTATCAACATCATCACCAGCATAATCATCTTACAAGATCTACATTATTACAAAATACAAAAATATACGTTCATTTTGGAAAATGTACATTTACAATAAATAGTACTATCTTTACTTGTGATATTAAATTAATTTTAAAATTTATCTAAATGCTATTAACTTTGTTCTTAAATCAAAGATCATAATCAATATTTAGGGAGAAAAAGCGACAAAAAAGTTACGGTAGAAACTTATATTTTAATTCGTCATGTTATGAAGCGAAGAGTGATTAGTGAATTATTAAAAACGTATGCCTAAATAAGCTAGATTAGAAAAGAATACAAAATATCTTTCGTTATTAAAATTGACAATTTCATTTTCGTACGAAACATTTTTTTTAATATGCACTACAGTACATGAGATACTCTACTAAATTTCTCGATATTGCTAAAAAGCGTGTAACGAACGGAAAATTCACAGTAAAAATTACATGCATTGTTATTCATTAGTTTCATACAAATTCACACACATATAAAAATTTTATGTGTAATACAAAAAAAACTTCTGGATACATGAAATTTTTTTAAACATTACAAATTATTGAGCGACGAATTAATGAGTTTCTACCGTACGTCTTGACTAGTGACAAATCTCTCTATTTAAAAAGAAAGAAAGAAAAAAACTAAAATATCATTAGCATTAATTGAACAACTAAACTCTGGTAAAAACTAATTTGATTAATTTTTTTAACAGCGTAATCAACCAGGCTGCATGAAAACATGAGCTAAAAAAAATATAATATTTAAAAAAAATACAACATAAATTATGAGCATATTGTTTGACAATTAAAAGTAATACAAAAACTTAAAACACATTATTAAAATGTAGAATTATTTATTAATTATCTCTAAAAATTAATAGGTATTGGACGTAGAAATAGTCGTAGCTTTTGTAGTAGTGGCAGTTGAAGTGGCGACGCTAGTGGTTGTTATATTGGTACCACTGGTATTAGATACCGACTGGTTGGAAGCTTCAGTTTTAACGACTGTAGTAGAAGCATTGGCGGTATTAGTAGCGTCGGTTTTATTATCCTTGCTATGAAGTGTTACCATTAAAGCACACCACATACTAGTACGAGCTCTCCTTGTAACAGCACACAACTGTTTAATGCTGTCAGCGAGTGCAAGAATGTCTGAAACAGAATAGTAAAGAAAATTCATGAAAGCTGTCCAGTCACATACATAA
Organism: Catonia carolina; assembly: GCA_035578175.1. Classification (NCBI taxonomy): domain Eukaryota; kingdom Metazoa; phylum Arthropoda; class Insecta; order Hemiptera; family Achilidae; genus Catonia; species Catonia carolina. The sequence continues at coordinate 20,671,268 of JAQMRL010000003.1, read as the reverse complement.
ACACCTCCTTCACTGCCAAAAATCAGATACCAATTTTAGGATTACCGACAAACATCATTCGACTGTACTGGGATGCCAGAAAGGTCATTAAGTGGGAGTCCATAAGAAATGACAGCTGTAACTTTCCTAAATCGCTAAACAATATCAATATTCTACTTTCTTGTATGAATTCATTAAGGGGAGCAGACTGATTTTAATAAAAAAATATTGATTTATCAATTTTACGATTTATTGATCAATCGTTTTCCCCTATTTAAATTGATATACGAGGGTAGGCTGATAAGTAATGCACACATGCTTGTAGAAGACAACTAAATAAACTTCAGTAGCGCGCCTGGTGGCATGTGGAAGTACTATTTCTCCTCTACAAGCCTGCGCAGTTTGAAGGCGTTGCTTTCATTCAGTTTGTTTTGAGTAGTGGAAGTATGGCGTCGTGTTCTGGTGCTATGTCAACGAGAATTAAACAACGCGCTGTTATCGAATTTTTAACTGCTGAGAAAGTGAATCCTAGTGAGATTTATCGTCGTTTAAAGGCTGTTTATTGTGACGATACTGTTGATAGGTCTACTGTGAATCGTTGGGTAATAAAATTTCGTGATTGCCAACCTGGAAAAGCCTTAATTGTTGACAAAACACGCAGTGGACGACCAATCACTGCCTCAGACGATAATCGTCGCAAACTCATCGATGATTTGATTCAAAATGACCGGCGAATCACTCAACAGCGTATCGCAAACCAAATTGGAATATCTAAGGAACGTGTTGGCTTCATTATTGAACAATTGGGATACCGTAAAATCTGTGCACGATGGGTACCACGCCGTCTGACAGACGAGAATAAACAGCGTCGATTGGAATGCTGTGAACAACTTTTGAAGCGCTACCGTGACGAAGGAGACGACTTTCTTTTGAATATTGTGACGGGGGACGAGTCATGGGTTCATCATTACGATCCCGAAGAAAAAAGGCAGAGCGCTGAATATCGTCATCCACATTCTCCTGTTGTGAAAAAGTTCAAAACACAACCGTCCGCAAAAAAAATTCTTTTGACTGTGTTTTGGGATGCTCGCCGAGTTTATGTGACTGATTATCTGGAACGAGGGGCAACGGTAAATTCTGCTCAGTATATACAGACTCTGAAACACCTCCGACGTCGAGTTTGTCGTGTTAGAGGCAACCTGGCGCCAATAATTTTGCAACACGACAATGCTCGTCCACACACTTCGCGTGCAACTGGAGAGGCTCTGAGAAACCTGAAGTTTCAACCAATTTTACACCCTCCGTATTCTCCCGACCTTGCGCCTTGCGATTTTTATTTTTTTCCTCTACTGAAGAGAGACCTTAAGGGTAATCATTACAGCTCGGACAATGAGGTGAAGGCAGCTATTGCGTCCTGGGTTCGAGGAAAGTCGGAAGAATTTTTCAGTGACGGAATGAAAAAACTTGTTAAACGTTGGGAGAAATGTGTAATGCTTAACGGTGACTATATTGAAAAATAAATAGATAATTTGGTAGGTTAAGATTTGTACTTTAATTTGTTATTTACCCCATCTTGCTATTTCTTTTTGTTCGTCTTCTACAAGCATGTGTGCATTACTTATCAGCCTACCCTCGTATAACATGACATTCGTTGCTTTTTCTGTTGAGAAAAATTATGTTTTTACGTTGATGGGGTACGTAGTGTTAATTTCGATATTTTTTCACGTTTTTCATTCTTGTAAATTGAGATTAATATAATCATGTTACTGCTCTAACATTACGGAGATCGCGTTTACATAAAAACGATAATTTCTAGAACGCATAGGAATCAGCCTTAGAGCAAATATTGGTGTGTTTTTGTTTGGAAGTTAATTCCAATTGGCAATAGGTGTTTCTGTTATGGTATTATGCATTTACTATATCCGCATTTTCCGCATATCATATTTTTTGACTTTAGCTATGCTTATTTCAGAAACCATCCCACCTAGGAGTGTGAAATTTCATACACTACATTTTAGTACTAAGGTGTGTATTTACTCCAGAGGTATTTCAAAAATGTTGTGGAATTTTTATTTTTGCGTGTCTTTTTCATAAAAAATAAATGTGGGCTACATTTGAACATTTTTTTAGAATAAAAATCATTTTTAGGTTGGATATAGATAAATGAAAAAGCTCTGGTACAAATTTGTAAAAAGGTACTGTAGATAGAAGTGCCAAAGCTCAGCTTTGTAGCTTTAACGGTTCCTACAAAAAATCTACCTAAGTTAGTATTGCAGGTATATGGATAACGAAAATGGTCTGCTCCCCTTAAGTTACAAAACGACATTATAAGGCACAGTTTTTGCAAGGCCATTCCAGATGCAAATATATTGGGATGAATTGTCTTGGAGCGGGGAGGGGAAGCCCAACGGAAAAACAGTGAAACTTTGTTTAATATACTATTGTCTATACATGTATGATCGATGGTACAGGTGGTGGAATATATAGTATTCACCTTAAGAGAACATTTTTGTTTCTCTGGGGAAATACAACATCGCATTTGTATAGTCACAGAATGATTAATGATGAAAAGTATTCGCACAGCATAAAACAGAAATAGTAGAATTGAGGAAAACACATGGAACGTTTGATTGATGGCATTAAAAATTAATATGTTGTAGAGAATTCTCTGCAGAATGTCCAGTAAAAAAAATTGAAACAAAACATATACTAGCACTGGACAGAATCAAACAAATTATCTACATGGAACAATGCCATTACATGCATGAGACACAACTACAGTAAACCCTCGATTTACCAACCTAATCACAAAAAAAACAAATTTTTATTTTTTTTTACTCGGCCATGATTATAATTATTAAGTACAAATTATCATTTTTGTATTTATCATTTATATAACATTTCTTTCTATTTTAACATTGTGTACAATTAATTTTCAGGTTTAAAAAATTAACCAGTATTATGCGACATACCATACGATGTCTGTTTTTATTCTAGTTGCTAAATAACGAAACTACAGTACTAATCGCCGATTCTACCCCAATTTTTGTACGTACACTACACAAGGTCATCACCAACCTGATAGAGAATAACGGTTTAAGAAGGGGTGTAAGTGCTTTCACTCTTCTGTGTGCGTTCTGATTTTGTCTGTTTTGTTGAAATTATTGAAGCGATTTTAGCACTGAACATGAACGAAAACGCAGAAAGTCATCATAGTTATAAAGAACCAGAACAGAAACTTGCAAAACTTTCAACAGTACAACAATAGATCGATGGACCTGTTAACTACGTTGACAACCCAGACCCCAATTTTCCAAATTTTATTACAATTTTTGTGAATTCAGAAAAACTGTAAAATAAACAAAATACAGTGCAGCAGCTAAAAATCCACTAATTTTTCAAGCCCATTATTAAAGGATCTCCCTCTGATATAGTACCTCACTGCAGCCTTGATGAATAGGCGTTGTGGCTACGTTACAACAAATCTCTTATCCTCGGTTGGTGAATACAAGGAAAATTGTCCACTGGAGATTATATTGTACGTACTGTAAAAAAATATACAGTAAAACCTCATTTATTCGGACTTCACTAATTCGGAATTCGCGATATTTCGGACTACTCCAAGAAGAGCAGCTTTTTTAATTTTTTTAGAAGTTTTTTAGTTAAAAATTAATAAAGTGTTCAAAAAATAATAGCTTTTAACTGTCTAATAAAAATTGTTTCATCCTGTAATACATTATTGGTTACTCAGTGAAGAAAACGTTCCACAATTTAAGCTAGTGAATTGAGAAACCACATAGACGAACTTATTGAATTTGCAGACTTCAATTTGGAATTCAATGACTATTATCTTGTCCTAAGAGAGATGCGCCAACAAGTTATCAGAAAACAGTGTAGCACAGAATCACAGAAAAAAATCACAAGTTTTTTTTCTAAGCAACCTCAAATGATCCCTGAGGATATTTGTCAACCCTCTACTTCAACAAGGGCCAAGTAATCGGTACGTAAGTACAGTGTTTTAATTAAATATCATTTTACACTGGACATTTATTATTTAACAATATTTTTACTGCCGTAAATATTTTTATTTCTATACTTTTAACTTTTCAATATACTGTACTGTAAATTCATTAAACATCGATATTTTAGATAAGTAACGTTTATTTTTTAATTTCAATTGCCTAAATTATTCAATTTTTAGATATTAACAAATATTCGCGATAATTCGGACTTTCAATAATTCGGACTTCACTTCCCCCCAATTAGTCCGAATTAGTGAGGTTTTACTGTATTTAAAACAATTAATCCTGTACTTTTTTTGTCTAATTTAGCCATATTTTTTTATTTATAATTTGTAGGTCTATCGTTTTCTTACATGTTTACGTACCATATATATTTAGTGTAAATAAACAGTTGTAGTTTTTTTTATAAAAACATTTATATAATTTTCAACCACATAATTTAATCATTTAATGTTAAGCTAATTAGGTACACAGCTCGAACATTTGTTAAGTTACCCCTCCTTGGTTTCCAAAACAAATAAAAACCTCAATTTATTCGATTCCCTACAAATCTGACCCGACTTCCGCCCCAATTAGGCCAGATAACCGAGGGTTTACTGTATTTAGAAATAAAAACGGAGCACATAATTAATAGCGATGTGAGAAAAAGAAATTAAATTACCATGATCAGTTGTGTGGTGTGCCTGCGCCAGCATGATCTGAGGAGACGTTTTTGCTTTGTTGATAATCAATTCATTTCGCCGGCAATTCTGTACTAATCTGATAGCTTCCAACCAATTGTGCATTGCTCTATGTATGTCTGGATGAAGTGACTCGCCCAAAAGATTTTCCATTTTAGCAATCAGTGTAATCACCTAAAGAACACAAAAAAACAAACAAATTCTAAAACTCTTGATATCCTAAAATGTTGCCCACAACAGGCAGATGAAGTGTTACATTATTACGGGCATTCGATCTGTTAGTTCCACGGCTACAAAAATTAGAGCTGTTTCTGATCACATGGTCAGTTAATTATATGATGAAGCATTTAAGAACAGAAGAGGTTGAAGTATGAAATACACCAACCAGAGTTATCTCCACTGAGAGTAATGAATTTCATAATACAGCCAGACCCTACGGTGAACGAAATGAAGGGATCATTTGCAAGATGCAAAGTAGATGCTTTTCAGAGGGCCAGACATGCTGACAAGCATACTTATCTATTCAATGAGGAATGGTAAACCACCTTACTTCTCGTTTAACTTAGTAAAAATCCTCTACAGGTTCAAAACAGCCTCTTGGCTGCTGGCCTAAACAACAAAAACATCCTAAAATGATGATTACAGTTTACATAATTTGTAAATGAAATATGAATAATACAACTGAAATAATAAAATTTTATTTTTTATTTTATCCTATTTGTCCAATATATCATAATCATCCAATGTGTAAAGTATTTCAGTCTGGTTTATGTTTCCTAACAGTAAAAAGGTAACTTGCATACCGTAAATGGTAAGGTACTACTAAATATATTGGCTAACACATAGTCTTGTTTTATTTACATAATTATGTTGCCATCAACTACGATCAGATATCATCAAAATTACTTAATTCTTCGTCTCAAGTAAATGATCAATATCTGAATCAATACTCACTCAATTACTCATCATTATAACAAACAACACTTGGATGGACTCGCTCCATATAAAGATTGACACTGAATACAACATGAGTGAACGTATCAATATTGAAATAGAAAAGTCAATCGACAAAATTCACACTGACGATCTTAACAGTCAACTAGTGAAACAACTTTTTATTTGATTATTTTACAGCAGCCAAAATCGGACATTGCACAATGGAAGATAACTAGTCAAAAACAAGGGGTTAAAATTAGCAAGTTTAGGTGCTCCTGGGGGAGAGGGTTATCAATTGATAACAAACGATAATAAATTGATAATAATAGATGAGATCACTTACTCGTGCATGTTCCCGTAGTTCATCAACGATTAATCGATCCACACGAGACGGGTTATGTGGAAGCCTTGGAACTGGTATATTATTAGTCGAGGATACCTTTTTGCCAGGATTATGTCTAGCCAAGTCAGCTTCCGTCTTCTTTCTTTCTTTCTCCAGCTGTTTGAACTGATCATAACAATTCTCTAAACATATATGCAATTCACTGGATGGTCCACTTCGGCTAAAATCATACGAAAATAGAACATCAGGAATTAACGTTTACAAAGACTACAATTTTATACATTGTTTAATATCGTAGACTAACTGTTTCAAACTTTTTCAAAAATCTATAGTGGTAATGTTCTTGCTTAATTACACAGGTATTTTTACAATGAAAAACCAGACATTTCGCCTTTACAACAACATTAATACAATAAACAAAAGTTTTTGCTTTATACATAACCTCTGTTTTCCACATTACAAAACAATATACATCCACTATAAATGTAGAAAAATACAATATTTCAAGGAATTACTAGTATACCTTGGACAATTCGAGTTGGCAAAAGCAGTTTCGGTGTTTTTATACTCCACTCTTCGCCCCTCGCCATGCAACGACGGTACAATCACAAAAGTATACAATTGCTACTGTAATGTGCGACTCACGCACGGTCACTACGCTTTGTTTTCACTGTTGTTATTAATAAATAATCTGTCAGACATAATGATATGACTAATTTGTTTTCATATATGATTTTTTGTTCATTATAATATATTCAGACCAATTTGTTTAGTTAGTTGCGTGCGGCTGTAGAGTATAGTTTAGTGAATTGCAGTTTAGTTCTTGTAATTTATAGGCTAATTAAAATTTTTACTGGGAGAAATTGAATACATATGTATTTTAAAATGAAATAATTATTTGTATGTTTGTACATTGAAATAAGGTTGTAGGCATTTGCGTACATTAAAATTTGCAAACCTTGTTGAAAGAATAGGTTATGGATATACTTTATGCGGAACTGTGTGTACATGTAGGGCAAGAGTTGTGCCAGTTCGAACTGTCCACACTATAAACTACATAAAAAAACCCATAATTTTTTTTCTCATATGTACGTAGTTAATTTTATACTTTTGTATACTGGAATGGGTTCTTTTATCACCATAATTAATAAAACCCAATATTTTTTAATCTCAATAAATGTTTTGCCCTTTCTTGAAAGAATATTTCAAAAACAATTTTTTCACATACAATTTAAGAGTTTCAAGGTATCTTTTGTCAAAACAACAATTAAACTTAACAATAAAAAATTTCTGTAACTAACAGAGTACTTTTAAAATTTAAATGACACATAATTTGTTAATTGCGATAATGAACTTAAATTCTAATTATAAAGAAATAAGACCATCACATATACTGAAGTGTTTTGACTAACTAATCTCCTGGTTCTACAAAAAGTTATTTTCTCTCTCATGCTTAGTCAAATAAATAAAATAAGCACAATGTATTTGAATGTTTTACTAGAATTCCTCCAAATCAAATGGATTTCATTATACAAACAAACCCTACGGTGAACGACTTACAAGTTCTAAAAGAAAATTATTTCCAAAAGCTGGGCCAATTGAAAACCATCATGGATTTTTTAGTTTATAATATCGCATCAACATCTCGGTCATTAGCGACGCCTAAGTTAGAAAATGATGGGGTTGAATGAGTAATAATTTTTAAGACCCTAGCTGAGAATCGAATCCAGGACCTCCACTTTTCAGCATAGCATGCTAACCACTGATCCAAGGAGGTAGCTATCACAGGTTCTTATTTGACAAGAAAGACATGATAAAAATATTTCACCCCTTGTTATTTAGAAAAAATACCTCAAGGGTTTCAAACCGGCCATTTTGGCTGATGTCATGAATAACAACAAAATGATAAAATTTTAAAAAATCTTACCGTAAGTTACGATGCATTGGTGGTGTAAGATTATCATACAAATGGTAAAAAATGTCAGGATGGTTGTTATTACGATAAGGCATGCCTAAATGTGGATCTAACATAGCAGCAGGAGGTAAATTGGGGTGTGGTCCAATCATTGACGAATACGGATGAGGAAAAGGAGGGTTATGGTGTGGAGGATAACGGATCTTTTCGCAGTTGTTAGGCAATAATGGATTGTTGCCGTTGTTTGAGTATGCCAAAGCATCCATGAAATGTCTTGATGAATCTCCATTTACACGATTGCCATTGAATGGAGCCTGTTCAAGTACAAAACACAACAAATATAAAAATAACATAAATCCAACACAAAAAAATTCATTATTATTATAGCCGCTATACTACAGAATAAGACCTGTTACCAAAACCCAAAATGCGATTCATTCCTATTGACATATCTTCATCCCACAGACCAATCTTCACCGTAATTCTCATACAGCCATCCGTCCCACTTTTTTCTGGATTATCCTCACTTTCTCTATCTACCTGGAACCCATAGCCAAATCTTCCGAGGCAACCTGTTCTCCTTCATTCTATGCATGACTATACCAAATGAGTTGTCCTTCCTCAATTTTTTGATAACAATATTCTTTGTGTTCATTTCTTTAAAATTTCTTCCTTCCTAACTGAATCTAACACAGTCAACTGACAACTTTTTGAAACTCATTTCTATAGCTGTTAACACTGCTTTAAATCTTGGGTGGACAGTTCACACCACTGAGCCATAAAAGGAGCTTTCAATTGAAGAGCAAAAATTCTCTTCTGAGTGCCACATGATACATAATCACTTAAGAAACAATATGTAATATTCTGGTATGCTTCTGCCAACCTTTCCAAAATATTTTCATCTGGTGTACAATCTGTCATCAAAAGTGCGTCAAGACATTTATAGTCTAATTCAAGGAACACCAATCCAAATGACCCTGTGGATCCCTGTTGGATTGTATAATTTATCCTGATCCTCTTACTACCATAAAAATTATTCGTTTATTAATAACGAAACCACTTTCTGCCCCGTTCTACATGTGCATTCACAAGATGACAATGTAAATGGCAAGTGACATATAAATAAATATGTTCCTAAAGAGCTGATATTTTTTTATCATAATGACCAATTCCACAAAACAATATTATGTATTACCAAACTTTTTAAAAAAAAAAACCAAGAACTAAATAAGAACTACCAGAGAGAATTAATAAATGTTTTTTAATTACGACTGAATGCTACATTGGACTGACAAAGTAAAAGCTTGGGCGATGACAAAGGTAGCCTGCTAAAACTTGACATAACCTATTGAAAACACACTTTTCTATTTAAAGACTATTTTGTCACCACCAATACTTATCACTTATCAATTCTAACTTATTAATCCTATTAAATATTACTCACATCGCATAAAACCATTCATGGCCACAAAACTTATACCAAAACTCAGACACTACCAAAGATCTGACACAGGTGAGTTGGAGTGCAAGTTGAGATCACAACAAAGCAATCAGGTTGACTACCTGACGCATCATCAGTTACATCAAGGAATTCATTGACCTGAATACTTACTATACTTCCTGTATTATCCAATCAATGAATTTGTAAACGAAAAAACAATTCAAACTTAATAATATGCACATTAACCCTTTCAGTGCCGAAACAATATTTATAAGTTTGATCTTAAGTGCCATTTCATTTGAATAAGGGTGTACGAAAAGTGCTAACCCTATTTCAAAAACTTGTAGGCTTGAGCCTCCCATTGCCAACCAAAATTTCAATGTTACAGAAAAATATAAATTTCCTGTCAAAAATTAATTTTTATTGTGTTCATAAAAAAAAAGAAATCTTCCTCACACTAAAATAATCAATATTTTTTTTAGTTTATTTAAAGTCGCATAGACAGCTGCTTAGTCATTAGCAATTACTGTGGGTTTTGGTACCTTAATGGTGGTTTTAACAAGTTAAAATTTTCAACTGGGGAATACGCGAATCAAACCCAGAACCTTTCGCTTAGTAGGCTAGCGCGCTAGTCACTACACCACAAAGGCGGTTTCAAAATACATTATTCCATTAATTTTTGTTTAAAAGTTTATTTTTGACATGTACGGTTATCCGGACGTTGGCACTTTATCAATAACTTGCGGATGTCCGGTAAACCGGTTTTTATCACTATGTAAAATATATCGACATCCTATTTTCCGGACGTTGGCACTGAAAGGGTTAACCCACTGGGTTGGTCTAGAGGTAAAGTCGTCGCCAAAATCAGCTGTATAACAGCTGATTTTCGGAGATGAAGGTTCCTGGTTCAAATCCCAGTAAATCTCTCAGGAGTGGTCGACCTGGGTCTGTACAAGACTACACCTCATTTACATATCATACATATCATCCTCATCTCATTTGGTCACGGGGTTGCTTATTGTTCTGAATTGAACAGATTTCAACGAACACATATTAGGAATTTTAAAAAAATAATAATAATATGCACACAATCATTCATTTTACAAATAAAAAAGTTCAAACATACCTGAATATGATGATTACTTGACCGCGATGAAAGATTCCGTGGGAAACCGATTGGCGAATACTGCTGTGGATGAGAAATTGGTGTATCAGTTGGTGCTTTTGAAGCGAGCATATCCAGACCACCAAGAGCAGCAGCCATCGTCGGTTGTGGCGGAGGCGGTTGTTGATTTTGTTGTGGTGGCTGCTTATTCACGTTCACGTCCAACAGATCCAATCCAGGAGGCGGTTGAATGGTTTTGTTCGCACAATCGTTAAATCCGTTTGTCATTTCATTAAAACAACTGCCACCAATCTATAACAAAAATTAATACATATTGTGACGATATCGAAAAGAGATGCTTCGCAAAGGTTCCAGAATTTCATTCATGAAATGGTACAAATAGATAAAAATAGTAAGAAAGGAATAATAGAACAAAAGTAACAATAATAGGACATAATGACAATAAAGGTATGTCTCCTATTCATAAAAATTGTAATAACTATCGTGTAGGATACAAGGTCGGGTATTGTAAAACTGTTATGAAAGGGACCCCTAACAACTTTTATTCTATTAAGACCTATTCTATTGACCTACTCTATAGACCTATTCTATTATTGAGATTCTATTGTTGACTTGTTTACAACGGATTTTTCTAGCACTCATTAATAAAGGGTTATTTTTTGTACTCTGCTTTTTCTGGAACGATCTTTGTGAATGAGTATGTAAAGAGACCCCCGAGCGCGGTCCAGTCAGTATCCGTTTGATCTTCGACGAGCGAATTTCCGGGTGCGTATTTACAGGTTACGTATCCGAGCATTGTAGTGATTCACGATTGTTATACTGCCTTTGTTTGTGTGCGTATTGTGTAAAGTCTTTGTGTAAGTGTATTAAGTTCAGTTTTTGTGTATTCAGTTCCATTTTATATGTGTAGTCTTATAAAAGTGATTGTAAGTAGAGCTAAGTAAGTTATTAAGTTATTTATTGTAATAAGTCATTTTAATTAGTTTATTTATTTTGTAAACCTTTAAGTGTAATAAATATTTGTAATTGTAAACTTTAGTGTATTAATTATTTAATAACCTAGATCCCGAAACGGACCTTAGCGATAAGTGTAACAATATTAATACTACTTTTACAAATAAAAATTTCCTGAAAAGCAACACTCACAAGAAACAACGATTTAAAATCAGGTATATTTAATGTAATAGTATAAATCATATGATTGCAGAGCTTGTACGTAACAGCCAATGTTGTCATACTTACAGTAGCAGTGTGCACTAAGATTGGTGTACAAAGCTGAAAGTTGGAACTTAAATCAGGTACCACAAGGGGATCCAAGGGAAGCCTTAATATGCATTTTAGGGCAAAAGCATAATTATATAATCAAAGTTGTAGGAAATAAATAAAAAGACCTACAACTTTCATTTCAAACATTTTTTTCTACACTTAGTTTAGTGTCAATTCCTGATTTTGTTTTTGTCTCATTAAAATTGGTAAAAAATGGGATTTTGAGATTATGACCTTAGTATGCTTTTCACAACAAAAGTGTATAAAACTTAAGTTATAGAAAATTATAAACTTGGAATTTTTATTTCAAGAATCTTTTTCTATACAGCCTAGTTTAGTGATTTTCCTTATTTTTCAGTCCAACAGAGGTTTTATTTTGGGTCATTAATTCATGATTAAAATAGGTTTTTTATAAATTTTACATTGTTTATTCATGATTAAACAACGAGGCGTGTTCAGAAAGTACCGTTTTAAAAAAAAACAAGAAAAACAATTTTTTTTCAACACAATTTTATTTCTACATGAAACCCCAAACCTTAAACTATTTTTCGACATAGTTTCCACCGATGTTCAAACACTTGTCATAGCGGGTGATCAATTTGTCTATACCCTCTTCGTAGAAGGTTCCCACCAATGAATGTAGCCACGACTCCACAACAGTTTTCACTTCATCGTCGGTTTCAAAGCGTTGGCCGCCTAGCTCGTGCTTCATGTGCAGGAACAAGTGGTAGTCAGATGGTGCCAAGTCCGGGCTGTAGGGCAGGTGATCGAACTGCTCCCAACGAAATTGTCAAACCAATGTTTGAGCGTCACCAGCGGTATGGGGCCGAACATTGTCATGGTGCAACACAATTCCGTTACTGAGCATTCCTCTCCGTTTGTTTTGAATTGCCCGCCTTAGTTTTCTTAAGGTTTCGCAATACCTTGCCGCATTAATGGTTTCACGTCTTGGGAGAAAATCAATCAGCAAAACACCTTTCCTGTCCCAAAAGACAGTGCACATGAATTTTTGTGCAGACATTGTCGTCTTGAATTTTTGTTTCTTCGGGGATTGCGTGTGTTGCCACTCCATTGACTGCTGTTTAGATTCCGGTGTGACATGATGGACCCAAGTTTCATCACCTGTCACAATTTTGTTTAAAAAAATCCTCACCATCATCACTGTACCGTGTGAGAAAAGTCAAAGCACTTCCGAATCTCTTGGTTTTGTGCACGTCAGTGGCGGGAACCTTCTACGAAGAGGGTATAGACAAATTGATCACCCGCTACGACAAGTGTTTGAACATCGGTGGAAACTATGTTGAAAAATAGTTTAAGGTTTGGGCTTTCATGTAGAAATAAAATTGTGTTGAAAAAAAATTGTTTTACTTGTTTTTTTTAAAAAAACGGTACTTACTTTCTGAACACGCCTCGTAGGTTATATTTTCCATTATTTACATTGGCAAGGAAAATTCATGAGAGAGTTCACACCAGATTTTTATCTTTAAGTACAAGGGGTTGAAATGTAATGTTTTGGTATAATAAAAAAATTTGTTTACCTTGTTTGGCGATTCATTCGCAGCCGCTAAACTGCTTGACATTAGCAATGTACTTAAACTTAGATTCCCTTTCTTATCTAGTCCCAACCGCTGCAAATAATTATACATCTGCTGTTCATTCGGCAATTCATTGTCATAAACTAATGGGGGTACAGGTACTGAAGAAACTAAAACACACAAAAACAAACATAAAATAGTCTTAAAACAAAGTTACCATGGGTTTAAGTGCATATTTATTTTAAGATTCATCACATCTCTGACAGCTGCGAAATTAAAAAATAGATTTAATTAATTAAATGATGGATTCAACTTTTAATGCAACAGCTTTTCAATCAATTGGATTTATCTCAGTAAATCTGTAAACAAAGTAGTCTGCATAAATTCACAGTTCTGTGAGCATGTGGACAAGCTCTGGTTGTCTCTGATACATCAGCTCTTTATTAAAATTATTTTCAAGAGTGTACACGTATCATTTACCATTAACCCTTCATTTACGGAGTCCACGCAGAGCTACCCATTCCACTATTGTGAACGTTCAAATATCAAAGCACGCTCCCAAATAAATTCATTTATCTAATTTTATTATTGATAAAAAATTACAGCTGTTTTTTATAATAAATATGGATATATTGAACACACAAACATAATAATCGGTTACGCTTTCCATTTGCTAGATGGCACAAAATATTCGCACACACAAAAACGTGTAGTTACTTCATATTTTTTGCTGTAACGTGCTGAACTTGAAATTTACCATAAAATTGTACAAACCACATTTTGTAGAAAACAGTTTCATGAATAAAACGATGTATTACATTATTATTTTGGGTGAACTTCAGCTGAGTTAAAATGTTTGAAAATTATAGCCTTTTACTGCATTGCAAGCCTACCGGACCGCTTATCTGAGAATAATAGCGTTTCCCCTCCACATCCCGATGTCAATGTAGGTTATTACACTAATATAATAGTTAGGATGTACAACAGGCAAAAAAATTAATAGTAGTAAAAGGTCGTAGGGGTTAGAGAAGAAGAAAAGATTCGAATGAAAGGGCAAACAGAGATGAACAAAGTTTCTGTCTCACAAACACATGTGTTATTAGTTTCTACGCTATGGCCTTGCCCAAATAAATAATACACTAAAATATGAGAGGGAACAGTTTTACCAACTCAAAAATTAAATATTTCCAAGTTTGAGAGAGACAAATGCAGATGTTAGGTTGACCAACTTTCCCCGCCTCCCTACTGTTCATACTAATAGCAATTCCATGGTATTTTATATCAAATAAAAGTAAATTTTAAGGCGAGGAATTTAAGATATCATACATGCTGAAAGCTTTATAAATACACCTGCCACAGCTCTCCGAAACTGGCAACATCTGGTGACCTGTATACAGGTCTTCCGTAAATGAAGGGTTAAAATAAAGTAAAGAATAAAAGGATTGTTGATGATTAATCAGCTCAATTATACATGTCTCATGCACTTTAGGAGTAGATACAAAAATACAAATTCAGTAAAACCCTGCTTGATCAAAATATAGGAGGCGGATGCAATTTCAGACATGCAAAATTTTGAATAACAAAGATGTATTTTTGAGTTTAAAAATTAAGTGTATTTTACAATTGATTTTACAGTCGATCAAACTGTCAACATGATTTTGTAAAACCACTTCTTGAATGCCTCAAGTCTATTCATGTCTTCATAGTTCAAAGCCGAAGCCTGAACAGCACACAACATGACTGAAAACACGTAGCAAATTAAACGAACTCATCAGGAAATTTTGGTTTTAATGTATGGTTGCCCATTTCCTGAATACTATATAAGCTTGTTCTACTTTTGATCATATCTCTGTTTGACTGTCACTATCGCAATTATTTAACAGGCAACCAAGATGTCTATCTAAAAGAATTTGTTTCAGTTTTGTGTGCCCCTTCATTGCTCAGCTGTCAGATTCTGCCTAATTACAAGAACCTTGACCTTTTTGATGTTCCCATTCAAACCAGCTGCTGTATGTCAGTCAATAAGCCCGTCGAATATGTTCTGCAAATCGTCATGACTGGATTACTTACAGTGTTTTAATAATATGATCAATATTTATGTAAACTGCAAATAACCTGACTAATTTATTATTAAAGAATTGAAGAATTTGGTCCGCTTTGAAAATTGTACCATAAAACTCGAATTGAAATACTATACTAAAACCATAGAAAAAAGATCTTTTGTTCAGAGATACATACCCGAATCGAGGTCAGCAGATGACGGCGGATTGTGTGAGAAAAATGATGATGATGACGTATTGGAAGATGAACCATTTAGAAAAGAATTTGTTTCTGGCTCCTTTTGAATTAAATCATTATTATGTCTGCTGAATGCCTGAAACATAATTTAAACAACCATTGTTAATCTGATGTAAAAAGGAATGCAACTTTTACTTTTTCCATTTTGCTTTTTGGATTCTGCTCTTTTTTACATAAATTAAGTTATTTATTTGGTAGTATATCTCTTCATAACTTTGAGTAACATAGGTCATGGCTTTGATAGACGTGGGAGATCGATGGAGTGAGAATATGCCGGTAAAGACTAGCCCAGTCCAAGACAGTCACATAGTAATCTTTGTTCTGTTGACAAATTGTTGAACGGTGCATGTTACACTTTGCTAGTATTTTTTAATACTATTAAAAAAAGTACTTTTCAGTACCATTAAAAACTGCATTTTTTCAAATTTCTTACTTGAGATATCCAAAATATGATAACTAAATCAAGGAATTCCTCCACTGAGTCAGACTATGTGCATGATAATGAATTGAAAAGTATCTATTCAAGAATCGTTGAAATCATAAACCAAAAATGGATACAGCGGTGCTAACTGATATACACAATGCATTTTTAATTATAATTGTAAATTAATAAAATAACGGTAATATTAATAGTTTTGAACACAAAATTTAAATTGTTGACCACCTACGTGGCGTAGTGACTACCACGCTAGCTTACGAAGCGAAAAGTCCCGGGTTTGATGCTCGGAAATTTTTAACATTTAAACACCCACCATTACAGTAGTTCGTGTCGTGTGTTTAGTATACATTGTCGAAAAGGATTCGGGTGGAATGCTCATTGTAATTGTTTCAACTGGAGGAATTAGTTTCGGTCTTTGTAAATTTTCGAGGGGTTTAGGTTGTAATTTGTGGGGATATAATGCCGCTTTGGATGGCGATTGAGGCACTGAAGATAGTACTGGGTAGGCTTAGCCTACGTAAATATACCGATGATGCTGAGGCCGATTGTTGCCAAAGCGGAGGGGGACACTTTTGGCCCAGTCTGTGTAGTTTTGCACCAAAGGAACTGAGGGCATTAAGAAGGTCTGCCGATAAAGATCAATGGTCTAAGTACGGCAGGAAATGGTTGGGCTCCGGAAAGTCCAAAGGTGGGTCCTTCACACATCAATTAAAGTACCAAAACCGACAGTAGTCCCTCATGACCAAGCTGTCCATGCAACTCTAAATAAACTAAAAAATTAAAACGTTAATAATGGAGTAATTGAATCAAATAATGCCTTCAGATATAAATAAAAATACATCAAACAGAAAAATATACACACGCTTTCCCAGTCACACGTTATCTCACTCATGCATTTGTTCTCTCTCACTTAACTTCTCACTCAATCCAATATAATCTTATCTTATAACCTGTGCAATAAATACGCAAAGATAGAATTGACAGATAATATACTTTATTGCCTTTCCCAACTATTAAAGATTATAATCGCTTGATTAAAATCTACATTATAATTTTAGGTTTATTTCACTGTACTCTGTGAGAACTGCACCGAGACACGCACAACTGTTGACATGTTCAGTTTATTTGATATGACGGAACTTTATATGTATTATGAACTAATGTAACTATGTCAACAGTTCACCGAAAGCTTCTAATGATAACATTTAAATATAGAGAAATAAACATTCTTCTAATTGTAAATTTTAAATACAAAGGAAGATACAATAATCCCTTGCAATTCATGGTTGCTTTTCCCAAATGTCAAAATTACAAATGTGACAATTAATATTGTTTTCCCACATTTTATTCAACACAATATTTACTGAAGCATATTAACACGTTGATTGCGGGTGACTAAATTTTGCGTCAACCCGAACACTCCCAGGTGACGGGCTGATGCTGTTTTGCGTCACATCTACATGGTTTTATTATTGCTTTTTCCTACAATCAAGTAAGGTGAATAGTTTATCAATTACTGTACAGTCCTGGAAAAAAGTTTGTACGGTGCCGGTACACAATCAGTTTCTTGAACAGATGCCAAAGGGTTTTTTTGAAGAAATTTTAATAAAAACTGATATATTTACAACTCAGTTTGAAGTTTTCCGAGCAATTTTATTTGTTATTTATAAATTATTTGAAATGAAATATTTTTAAATGTTATTAATAAGCTACATATATTTCATAATTTATTTTATTATTTTATCTACATTCTTATATAATAATGTAAAATAACTTAAGCATTTATACAATTTTTCTATGTTTTTTAGTCATAATAATAATATTATAAAAATTTATTTTATGACATTACTTGCATTACAATTACTCAACTATACAAAATTATATGCAGTAAATAATAAGTGTGGCAAAAATAATTAAATATTTGTAAACGGATATAATGGTGTCAGAGCATAATGGTGTCACGGCGAATGACCTAGCATCTACTGGGCCGCATTGAACGTGTTAAGTAACAGTAAGTTGCATTAAACGTGTATGTAACGTTAGTGAAGGAAAGAATTTAATAGCATAATAACCACATGGCCGGAACACTGTATAAAAAGATAAACATAATACTGCTCAAAAATGTGGACACTATGACCGCACCCTTGTTTGAATACAGTTGGGCTTTTCCACATTGAGATCACTGGCATAACTCAATAACTCAATTAAGAGTTCCAGTTATCTTTACAAAATCAAGTTGTGTAGGCTATTTTACAGAGCATTATACATTAGTCAAATGTTTTTATATTGTGTTATTGATTCAGTTAACATGCCTGAAGCTTTAGTTAAGAGCAATTTGTTTCCTTGTTTCAATTTACATACAAAAAAAAATAATTTCATTTTTCAAGTCGCCACTACCTGTTCAAGATGCAAAATGTCCGGATGTACTGAAAATAAAAGGCTAAAAAAACATTATATGCATTTAGTTTAAAAGACTGAACTTTTAGATCGGCTTAAAAGTGGTGAAAGTGTAGCCTCAGTGGCAAGTTGTTTTAGAGAAAATGAGTAGATGATTTGTCACATTAAAAAATAAAAAAGCAATCAGAGCAAATAAAAGAAAACATTTTCCAGTCAGCAAAGGTTATGCCTGTATGTCGCAATTATGACACTGAAAAAAATTGATTTTAATTTTCCTGACAACCACAATCGGCCAATTCTCTTATAAATTTTGTTTACCAGTTTGCAGTAAGTTCATGGAACGTAACACCTGCAAATAGCAAGGAATTAATATACTCTCCAGTTTAACTGGATTAATTCCTAAACTTCATCCTGACTAATCATACACAAAACAAACTTATAAAAGCAGTTTTGTATCACATTTCTTAACAATATCTTCTTTTTTGTTATCATTTTATCAATCCACGCAGATATACTCAGCAAGTAACCCACAAATATGCATAACCAGAAACTAATATATCTATCTTAAATATACTCACTGGTGGAAATGAGGCGCCAGTATGTAAATTCTGGTTATTATTTAACGCTGTATCAATATTCAAGAAATCTAGGTTGTACGAACCACCTAAATCCTAAAAACAAAACAAAATTTTTACAAAAATCAGTAATGGATCGATCAAATGTATAACTAAACCAAGCAAAGTATTTAATCGGTTGAATTAGAAATTAACTATGTGTACTGTCATTACGTACAACAGCACTACTATGACATCTTGTGTGTGAGATATGTAAGTATATATCTAAATAATTTTCGTAAGTGCCGAATGTACACAGCCATAACATTGCCCATCTCTTTTTATCACTCACACATCAAAACAAATCAGTGCTGCTAACAATTAAATCTTGAGCATTGGCGTTCTGTAACATTCCACTGAGAAATGTTCAGTTTATTCAACATGTTTCTAGGTATGTCCAGCATCTGTTGTTAAATATTTAACGTACTTTTTTACAGCTTGGTTACAATATCAATATGTCACATGTTTTTAGTGCTGCTTGCAAGCATGTTTATACCTGTATTGTGTTGTATGGATATGATATTCTAACCCAGTGTTTTTCAACCTGTGAGTCACAACCCCCTGGGAGGACATGTCTGGAGGGGTAGCGAAATACAAGGAAAAAATTAAAAATAATTATATATTTAAAAAGAGAGACACAAAAATTGTACATTACTTTTACAACTTTTTCCAATTCAATTAATGCAAAACTTGGGCTTGTTTGAATTAACCAATTTTTGAATGTTTGGATTTACTTTTGTAACACATAAAACGATGTCATTTTCCACTGCCACATGATTTCTTGATATGGGTTTCAAATTCACCATTATGGAAAATCCTTGTTCAATGTTGTAGGATGTGGCAAATCGTTTCAAAATTGCCGAAAATGGTTTCAACGCTACTCTTGACAGTTCTGGGTATTCCTTTTTAATACTTTATCCAAAATTGTCGGCACAAGCATTGTTGAAAGTTAATTTGATTGCCTGATCACTTGACAGCTCTATCATGATAGTTCATCATAAAGACAAACACTAAGCTCACCATTTTGTACTGCTTGCTCATTAAAAAGATTGACTCCCACAAATATCCACTCATATCTTTAACTAAAGTTACTCACACCCTTAAAAAATCACAACTAATGTAGATTTTTTTAACATTATTCAGAAGGGGTCGGCAAAATACTCAACCTTAAACAGGGGTCACGGTGTCTGAAAGGTTAAAAACTACTGTTCTAACCTATGCCAGTAACAATGTTTTCTCTTCATTCCTACATTTTATATTTTGAGTTATTGTGCATAACGCACAGTTGGTTAACTCTATTAGACCAATAAAAGATTTGTTTGTACACAGGTGCTTTAGTTTTCTATTATATGTACCTTTACAATGGCGTAATTGTCAACAAAACCACAAAATTATCACGTAAAACAATTTGAATTACAAAGATAGTGATATTGAAATACCATGCCATACAAAACTAGAGATAAATAATTTACAATTAAGAGTTAAGAGAAAAACAATTTTAAAAATTAAAAAAAAACTCTTGCTCCCAGGGCTTAATATGAGGGACTAACATTCATCGCTTATCAAAGAGTTAAGAAAAGAACAACAGAATCAACTAAGGAGCCCACAATAATTTTTTTAACTTTCATCAAATCAAGCCATAACTAAAGAGAAATACAGATTTTCAGAAATCTATAATATAATTTATTGTTCATAAAAATCACATACGTAATTAACAAGAAATACTGATTATTATCGGAAAGCAACAAATATAATTTACTGTTCATAAAAATAATCTTTATAGCTGAGTAGAATACTGCAGTAAAACATTTTGTACATGCTAAAGGTTTTGAGTGCAAGTAAATTTATGTCCATATAATATTTCTTTATCAGCGGCCTTAAAAAATTTTAATTAAGTAATTGTTCTACTGCTGTAACTTATATTTTATAATTTTCTACACTTTTACGTTGAACCGAGTACAGTACACTCTTAGATATCCAAAATAATGGAGGCAAACAAATTTTTGATAACCAAAATTCTCAGATAACCCATATAACTAATACTAGGCATAAATTTTGTTTTTTAATAAATTAATTACGAAAACAAATTTTTTGAAAATATAAAATAAGATATCTTAAGAAGTGATGGGGCTTATTTAACATAACAGAATTAATAACATGATTACTGGAATGAGACAGTTATCGTGATAACAGGTCACTAAAAACACCCTGTTAACTGTTACTTTACAACACCCTCATTCAAAGCCTTAAACTGATGTACAAATGACACTTGTCTGACTGCTATAGCAGGATAAGACTGTTAAAACTAAATGAAGTTATCAATAACTGTTTCGAAACCAAAAACTACATTAACCCTTTTAGTGCCAAGCGTCGCTGTGAGCGACGGTCGGTACTTATGCTAAAAGTGCCATCGTCGCTCACAGCGACGGTCCATATTTCGTTGCTTACAACTCTACGGTAGTACTAAAATACGTAATAATTGTAACTAATCGAAAAAGAAAGAGTCAGTTTATCGCATAATACATCGATATATTACACACTGTCGATATATAGTCTTTAGTATACGGCAACATATTACCGTCATGTTTGTTAGTTTGGTTATGTTTACTCTGACTACGGTCCGTTTGTTGTGAAGTATTGTTGTAATAAATGGTGATTTATGTAGTTTATTTGTTTAGTTTGTCTAACAGAAGTCATTTTTATGTTTTTAGTTTTTAATTTGTTTAAGTTAAAACAGTTGTTATTGTGTAAAATGTGTTATTGATTGATAATTATGTTATTATGATAATTATGAAATTGTGTATACTTATTGATAAAATTCTGCACGTATCATGAACGAGTAGTTTTGTAGGTTACTTTTGCTTTGTTCGTTTTTCTTATTTTATGTTATTTTGACTTTTATATATTTTTTGTACTAAAATATTTAAAAAATAAGTAATTACATCATGGGTATAGATTAGCTGTAGATAGCTTGTTACATTTAATACTAGAAACTTCAGAATCATAAAAAAATTGACATAGGACTTGTTTTTGTATATTTAACATAATTTTCTTCAAAATGTACCTATAAAAACAATAAAATATACGTTTTGTTTAGAATTTCCAGACCTTTAATATGGTTTAATTGAAAATTAAATTAAACTATAACCAATGTAACTTTTTTGATTTGAAACTCAAATTTTATTATTGGTTTTTTCAAATTCCCAAATTTTTACAAGACCTGTGTCTGCACGCCTGAGTAAATGGAAATATCATTACTGTTGGTGCAGTTCCCAGTTTATTCTTAAAAAAAACAAAAAAAAATTATCAAAATTGCTCAAACGGTTTGAGTTTTATGATTATTTTTCTGAAACACTACGATTCCTGCAATTTCTGCTTGGCACTTTTCGCGTAGGAAATCAGAATAGGCCTTGGCACTAAAAGGGTTAAGAAAATAATAAAATCTGATAATATATGCCGAGGTAATTTTATGGGACCATTAACACGTTCAGCACCATGGACGCATACGTGGCGCCCAGCAGTACCTCATCTGCTGCGCCGAGAGCACCACGTGTGCGTCCAACATAGTATCATATTTCTGGCGTTCTTACATCATCGGTTTTTCACTTGTGCTCTTTATATTTTAGTGGCTTGTTAATTGAACTACAGTAAACATGTATTGGTTCGTGGTTTCAGTTTTTTGTTTTTATAAGTGTTTATAATGGCTGATGACATTATAAGTGTTTATAATGGTTAAGATGACTATAACCAATCATTATTACATAATCAATGTTATTTTCTATGTAACTTACTCCTTATTTTTGTAAACAGAAAATATTTATAGTGTACTACTACTCATTAAAATCAACATTGTTCTTAATTTTTCTAATAAACACAAAACAAATAAAACATTCTTTGTTTATTAGTCAAACCCCTTCTACCACTACACTAGGGTACAATTTTAATAAAACCAGCGGATTTTGTGAAGTAAAATGTTTACAATTTATGAATCATATCCATTGCTGTTCTGGCTTACTGCTGTCAAAACAATCGTATTTACAGAATATTGTTTCACAAGATGTCGTCGTAAGGTAATAAATCCTCTTTGTCGGTTTTACCAAGATCTTTTGTTATGCAACTTACAGTTTTGTCGAATATTAGAGTAATAATACAAAACATTTTTGATTAATACGTAACCAATAAACAGTAACGAAACTGAAAATTCATGCGCTAGTTGTGTATAAATACAAAACACAAAGCAGATGCAACATATACGTCCAGCGGCCCCTCAGTCGGATAATTCAATCGCAGAGCCACTGGCATCTTTATGTTTTTTGCTGAAAAATTGCACAATATAATCCCTACTAAGGATAAATATCATTTTTATACATTATTTAACCTAAATATTTAAACAAAAGTATGTTGGGCTTACAAAGTCTTCTAGTCATTTCTACGTGGCACTCAACGTGTTAACGGGTTCAGGAAAAATATTTTCATTTAGAGAACGCATAAGCTGAATTTGATAACATTTGCTCTTTGAAAAGGTATAGAAATAATATGAACTGCTTTTGGGTTGTCATTCCTTTGGGTTGATTAATAATCTTGGTTATAAAGGTTAAACGGAGGATTTATCACGAATAATTACAAATCATATACAATATCAAACAATTAATCATAAATCAAATGTGTACTACATCCAATCACCATGCAGCACAAAAAAAACAATACACAAAATCTCACACTGGACTAGTATAAAATGACAATTTATTAAAAACTTCTTCACAACACTCAAAAAAGCCCTTACATTATTTTGAGGTATGTGACCAACAATTATGACCACTAAAATTGAAAATGTTTTACAAATAATATATAAATTTTCATTAAATTATCCTTAAAATTGGTATGAATGTAGATTCCGTTGATGATCCGAGAGAATCACAGCAGTCCACCAAATTATTTATTTGCTGGTGCAGAGTGAATGTGTGTACAAACAAACTACATAATGAACTAATTTAAACAATTTACTTACAAATGGTCTTATAGAGTCAACAAGGGGTGGTGCAGGAGGTTGTTGTTGTTTGTCGAAAAGACTTCCTAAAGCTCCACCTCCGAGCGATGAATAACTATTGAATAAGTCACTATTGCCATTCCCGATTCTGAAAAATAATTTCATATTTAGATATAAAAGACAACAATAGTAAATAAATTGATAAAAAATTAATATAACTGACCAAAAGACCAAATTTTTACTACTGGTGATCTGTATAAATATGAATACTGTTGTGAGGCATCGGAGATCACACCGGCATTCGGCTTGTTGAGTTCAACACCGGCTGCATTTACCGGTGCTGGGCCAGCCTGCATGTGAAAACTAATATGATAACAAGCATCCTTTGCCGATGTATGTGAAAACACCCTAATAGTTTGCCACCTTAATGTCAAAATTGGGCGTTAAAACCAAAAAAAAGTCAAAACCCTGAAGATGACACAATATTTTCTCATACATATGTTGTGCTTCTCTATGTACTACAGTAACATTTACAGGGCTTTAGCTGCTTCTGAATATGAAATAAGCCAACCCATGTTAAACACTTCATCAGTTTTTTTTGCACCTTTGCTAGTCAGGCATGATTATGATGGAACTACAGCAGTTATCGGATACAGTGATATCCAAGGGACCGGCTAATTCTAACCACTGTAAGCGATAAGTCACTATAACCGATGGCCTTTTCTTGTAGCAAAGGTCCAGTTACGGTCAAGTTGTTTGCCCGTTGTGAAGTAACCCACTTTAAAAGAGCATCTTTTATGTCTTATTTTTTTGATGAAGTTGACGTCTCTTCGATTTCTTTTTACCTTCATCATAACTATTCTGAATTTTTTCCGATTTTCCAAATTGAAAATTTCGAGGAGTGTCCAACGTAGAACTCCCTCGCAATGTTCCCGTTTTCCAAACACCAAATAATGTGCGTTTTTTCCATCACTGTAATGTATCTACACGATGACGCCGTATTTACGTTTGAACAAAACACAAAAATAACGGACAGGTTTACACAAAAGATACAAACTAAACTTGAGTAAACAGGACAATAAAACTATAGATCAGTACTGTACTTAAGACACAAAAAGAAAGGATAGGCCTATTAGTAATTAAACTTCCGACACAAACTAGATACTGTAAATCCATGTTGAGACTAACGCTATTACGAAAAAAACACTTTAAAACTAAACAAAACAATGAGTAACATGCTGACTCATACTGTTAAGAGATAGATTAGTTGAAAATTTGTACGGTTGTCACTAAAACCGATAAGTGGTTTTAACTGATGTCACTGTAAAAGTTATTATTTTATATTGCTTGTTATAGTGGATCAATCTTTCCACTAAATATTGGTCACACTAACCGATAGGTCATTGTATCCTATGTCACTTTATGCGATAACTACTGTATTCTTTATCTTCAGCCAACAACCACTCATTCACATACCTACTTCCACCTGAATTTTCACAGCCTGTGTGTTCACTTGTGACTACTACACCACCGGCCTGTGGTTTAGTGGTCAGCGCAACTGGTTTCTATACCAGGGGTCCTAGGCTCAATTCCTAATCAGGTCTGGCATATTTTATCACTCATTTTTATTTATCACCCTGCTCATTGTTTGTATTAGCAGTTATTTGCATAAGTCATGCATAAAAAAAAATTCAGATTAGCGGGGTTGGATTTATAGTTTTTATAAATTAAATTAAAAACTTAGGTATTAAATTAAAAAGAAATGCTATAAATAAAAATAATTACAATACTGAAATAATAAACAGCTGATTAAATTTTGGAATATTTTGATTCACATACAGAATGTTTTTGTGTGTATTTAAGAACAAAAGATTTGAAACAGTTTTTTTAGATTGCTTCTAATTTTTTGTGAGAAAATGGCGACATGTGATAAGAGATTGATCAATGTAATATTGCTTGGATTTGGTTTCATGTTGGTTTTCACAGCATTTCAGACGATGGGAAACATACAAAAAATAGTGTTAGAAAGCATACAATTAGAGAACCAAAACTTTCAAGCTGACGGTTATATCAGTCTCGCGATTATATATTGTGTATTTTCAGTGTTTACATGGTTGGCACCGACAATTATAAGCATACTGGGACCACGTTTATCGATGACTCTTGGGTCACTGACATATCTTTCTTACATAGTAACGTTTCTATATCCAACGACATATTTATTATACACAGCAGCCGGACTTTTAGGTGGTGGAGCAGCTTTGATATGGACGGGACAAGGAAATTATTTAGCTCTAAATTCCGATTCTCAAACCGTGACCCGAAATTCTGGTTTATTCTGGGCTCTATTTCAATGCAGTTTATTTTACGGAAACCTTTTCTTTTACATAAAATTTCGTGGTTCATCACACATCGATAAAAGCTCACGGTTTCAGTTATTTAGTGTGTTGATCGGTATCTGTACTGTTGGTGTCATAATATTATTTGTGCTGAGACCAGCGGTTAATGCGGAGGGTGAGGTGAAACAAGACAAGGTTGAAGGTCCAATAAAAGCGTTTGTAAGTTCAGCGAAATTATTTATTACAAAAACAATGTTGCTTCTTGATGTGACCATTATCTACACAGGTGTTATGTTGACTTTTTGGAGTGGTGTTTATAGTTCAAGTATAGGTTTTACAGAACAACTGGGAGATGAGAGAGTTGCATTAGTCGGAATATCCGGAATATTTATTGGGATAGGTGAAGTTTTAGGAGGATTGATTTTCGGGTTGCTCGGTGCAAAGACAGTGCGATGGGGTCGTACGCCAGTTATACTGCTCGGTTTCGTGGCACACATAATTGCAATCGTATGCATCGGACTAAATTTACCAGATGAAGCACCTTTAGGAAAAACCGACCAAAAGGCTGCTATTCCATCTTCTCAAGAGCTAGCAATATTCTGCAGCTTTCTTCTGGGTTTTGGCGACAGCTGCTACAATTCACAAATGATAGCGATACTGGGTGACATCTACTCAGAAAACAGTGCACCGGCGTACGCCATTTTTAAATTTACGCAATCTATTACAGCTGCTATTGGATTCTTTTATAGTAACCTTGTGGGATTACATTATCAACTACTAATGCTGCTCATAAGTATCGTATTAGGTACAATAACATTCATTTTTGTCGAATTAACAACAAGAAACAAGCGAAAAAGTGAACAATCAGGTGCGTAATAGAAGACAAACTACTAAGGGGGGTGGGTCTACTTTCAGAAAATAATTTTCATTTCAAAAATGTTTTTTTACTATTTTTGTAGAGTAAACTATAATAACAATATTTTATTTCATCACCATAATATACAATACAATATTAATAATTACTACAAACATAACATCTAATTAACATTTTCAAAGCTAAAATAAATCAATATAAAACTCAATAATAATAAAATAAACTTATACTAAAATATTTTTTTCAAAATATAATATATTCTAATACTATAGGAAATTTATAAAAAAAATCTTGAATTTTCTTTTAAAATAAAACTGAACTTTTTTTTTGTAGCAGCAACATCTCTCATTCTTTTTAGTGACCATGCTATAGCAGCACTAAATTCAGACTGTTTTTTGCACCATAGTATTGTAGTTAGGGCAGAAAAGGCCTCTGCATGAGCAAATATATTGTTTTTTACTTTCTCTTGCCTATATGAATATATAGGAATGAAGGTATTGTTTTCATGTCGATTTTTCGAAATCGATTTTTCACAGGATCTATACGTTTTCAGACACTCTGAACCCAAAAAACATGTTTTTAGCGATTGGTCTGTGTGTGTGTGTGTGTGTGTCTGTGAATACAAAATATCTCAAGAATGGAACATCGTACGAACTTGAAACTTAAGTTACATACCACTACCGGACCCAACACGAACATTTTTATCAAAATCGGTCAACCGGAAGTAGTAGTTTATTCGTATAATTTTTCAATTTTTTGCGATTTTCTCAAAAACTGGTCCTACGATTTTTTTAAAAATCGCCTGGTTTACTAAATTTTTTATGCTCTACAAGATAGGGTAGGCGCCATCTTGGCTAAAATTCTTGGTAAGGGTGTTTTCACGTAAAAACTTTTGTTTTTTTTAAGATTACGGCTTTAATATGCATTTTAGCGTAAAAATGTATATAAAAGTTGTAGACAATTTTAAATCCTACAACTTTTATTTCAAACATTTTTTTGTATAACGCTTAGTTTAGTGGTAATTAGCAATTTTCTGTTTTTTCTCACGAAAACGTGTGAAAAATCAATTTTTTTAAGTTTTTGGCCTTAGTATGCATTTTATGACAAAAGTGTATATAATCGAATTTATAAAAAATTAAAAGATCTACAACTTTTATTTAGAGTATTTTTCTCTACAGAGCCTAGTTTAGCGTGAAAGAGTGATTTTCCGTATTTTTAAGGCAAACTGAGATCAATTTTCATTTTGCGTCTTTCATATATGATTAAAATTAGGTTATGTTTACTGAGGTTAGTTTTTTGTTTATTTCTAATGTTAGGTTTATTGTTAATTATTTGCATTGGCAAGAGAAAGTTGTGTGCGTGTTTCACACCAGATTTTTTCCATCATTAGTTTCGGATATTTAACGGTTCAGATAATCAATGCTCCTGCGTATATATCACGGCACGGCATATTTTCATACGTTGCAAAAATCATTTCACCCTTCACCGTCTGCATCAGCAGTAATTGCAGAACAGTCGGACCAAAAAAAAAAAAAAAAAGCTCCTGTGTATACTCAGACCAACATGATTACTATGAAGGGTACAATATTAGTGTATTCCAATAGTAACAAAAATAGTAAAGTAGTAACTATGAAATCACTGCCAATTTGTTAACCCTTTAACCCTTTAGTTCCCGAACCGGGGGGGGGGGGGGGCGTGAGGACATGTCAGGAGGGGCGCGAGACAAGTTGAATATTAAATTAAATTTAGGTAGTCTTTGTAAAATTAAATTAAATTTAGGTAGTCTTTGTTTTAAATTCTAAATTAACCATGATGTTTAGAAAATTAAAACAAACCACTGTAACATCTGACTTTACTAAATAAATTTGAAATCGAAGGCTTGAAAGAATCGAATGTGAGCCGTTCAATGTGGCAACAGCGCGCATTTGGCAACCGAGCGTTTCCAAGCACTGCCTCCCCTTCCATCCCAAAAATAAATGTTTTGTTTTCAATGTAATACTTATTTGTTTTTGTTTTGTTCCTAGGCCCATACAATTTATTGTTAAGGGGGGGCGCAAGAAGCTTTCATTCCAACAAAAGGGGCATGGTACAAAATAGTTTGGGAACCCCTGCTTTAACCTGTTAATATTCTATTAAGTGTTACTCCCTAACTGCATGGGTTTATTTCAACATCATTCAGAGATCTACATTAGGACTTCCTTATCCATTCGTTATTTTGTTATAAAACTGGTCTTGTTTTTTTGAATACAATTAAAAAGTAGATCCGTTAAAAAAATACAGCACATCAAAATAATAATAGTTAACACTGATAACACTGATAGTCAGTGAATAGAATAGTTAACACTGATTAGTCAGCACTAATAACAATAAGAAAAGAACACTGTAAACAAAAGGAAACGTAAACTGTGTTTTATCGTAAATGTAGGCAGTATAAACTAGCTATTAACTCAAGAATACTAAGAAACTAAGGAAATTATAAAAACTCGCTAAAAAATACGTATAAAATCGCTAACAACATGAACTAATTAAATAATCTAACAATTCAGATGAACAAAGGTACAGCTGATGGGCTGAAACACTTGAATGCATAAGGAACATTTCAAAACATCTGTTACAAACTGAACTCAATCACATGATCTTATGAAATATTACGTTTTTTTTTTAAATCCCAAATGTGTGTACGTTGCAATCTGTTCTATTTAGAACAATAAGCAACCCCATGACCCAATGAGATGAGGATGATGTGTAAGACGTGTAAATGAGGTGTAGTCTTGTACAGACTCAGGCCGACCATTTCTGAGAGAGTATGGTTAATTGAACCCCAACCATCAAAGTACACCGGTCACCACAGTCTAGTATTCAAATCCGTATAAAAGTAACTACCTTTACTAGGATTTGAACCAGGAACCTTTGTCTCCGAAAATCAGCTGTTAAACAGCTGACTCACGGCGACGACTTTACCTCTAGACCAACCTGGTGGGTTATATTACATTTATGGGAAAAATAATATAATAAATGATACTGCATTTAGTCAATTCACCTACGTACTAACTGAGACTGTTATAGGGTATTGTATGACAATATGACAGAATCCGTAATATTACGGCAACACACGTTGGGATCCAATTTTTGGTAGTGTAATATTAGGGCAAAACCAATTAAAGGGTTAAAAGAGATATTAGGGTGCCCATATTAGAATGAAAAAAAGAAGTATATGGAAGCATCTTACCAAAAGAAGGGATAGGCTAGTGGGGCATATCCTAAGACATCCAGGTATTGGGCTATCAATAATGGGGGGTAATATTGAGGGAGTAAATTGTAGAGGGAGGCAAAGATTAGAATATATAAAGCAAATTACAAAAGATGTAGGGTGTTACAGGTATGTAGATATGAAACGACTTGCGCAAGATAGAACAGGTTGGAGAACTGCATCAAACCAGTCGAGAGACTGATGACAAAAAAAAAGGGTGCCCTAGTGAAAGCCATTGTATAAATGGCGCCACCACAGGAAGGTACATACCGAAGGCTTAGCACATACGGAACCAGTAATAAAACTGTTAAAAACGAGAATCTTTCATAAAGATATCTGAATTAATGTAATGGACAAAGTACTGCGAGTAATAGCTTAAGAATTTTCGAACAAAAAGTAATCCACTTTGTTTAAAAACATCTATCATTTTCTTTTCAAACCTCTAAATCAAGTTATAAATCCACTATGTTGTTTCCTTTCAAGTTAGATCTCTTGAAACATGTATAGTTTGCGCATTCTTCCCAAATATGTTTAACCGTGAAAGGTTTAGAGGTGAAGCAGTTTAAACAATGGTTAATCAGTACCGGCTAATATAAATTTAGAGTTTAACCTGGTATTTACAACCTGTAATCTTATTAATACAGTCAATGCTCAGTTTAACGGACTAATTGGGAGGGGGATATCGATGTCCGTTGTTCTGAAACTCATACAGTTATAATCCAATCGGTCACGTAGGTTTCTATAATGTGTTAAAAGTAAAAACTGGATTTGCTAATAGCATTATTCTTACCATAACTTTCAAAAAACTGTACCTTTTAGAAAAAAAGTACAGGTTTTCTTCATAAAAATTAACACGCCTCAGATTTTTGTAATTTTCAAACCGTTTTATTTATTTAGGACGTTAGTACATAAAATAGAGCACTGACTGTACACTGTTTCCTTCCTCATTAAATTCGTTTTGTATTTATATTTCAATAGCATTTCGTTTATTTTATCCCACTTAGTTGTAAATGCCATCCATCAAACTCTCCATCCTCTTTTTACAGCAGTCAACACATAAATAAAAATTTGGTGTGAAACACTCACACAACTTTCTCTTCCCAATACAAGTAATTAACAATAATCCTAAAATTAGAAACAAACAAAAAACTAACCTCAATAAACATAACCTAATTTTAATCATGAGTAAAAGATGCAAAATGAAAATCAACCACAGTTTGACTTTGAAATATGGAAAATCACTCTTTCACGCTAAAGTAGGCTCTGTAGAGAAAAATGCTCCCAATAAAAGTTGTACAGCTTTTTATTCCCTATAAAATTAATTATATACACTTTTGTCGTAAAAAGCATTCTAAGGCCGAAATCTTAAAAAAATCGATTTTTCACACGTTTTCGTGAGAAAAAATAGAAAATTGCTAATTACTGCTAAACTAAGCGTTATACAAAAAAATGTTTGAAATAAAAGTTGTTGAGTTTTAAATTCTCTACAACTTTTGTTATATAAATTTTTGCGCTAAAATGCATATTAAAGCCGTAATCTTAAAAAAAAAATTTTATGTGAAAACAGCCTCACCAAGAATTTCAGCAAACATGACGCCTACCCTATCTTGTAGAGAATAAAAAATTGAGTAACCAGGCGATTTTAAAAAAAAAGTGTAGGACCAGTTTTTGAGAAAATCGCAAAAAAGTGAAAAATTATACGAATAAACTACTACTTCCGGTTGACCGATTTTGATGAAAATGTTTGTGTCGTGTCCGGTAGTGGTATGTAACTTAAGTTTCAAGTTTCAACTTCGTACGATGTTCCATTCTTGAGATATTCTGTTTACACACACACTCACAGACCAATCACTAAAAACATGTTTTGTTGGGTTCAGGGGCTCTGAAAACGTGTAGATCTGGTGAAAACTCGATTTCAAAAAATCAACATGAAAACAATACTTTCCTTCCTATAGGTAGGAAGGAAAGTTCCTTCCTATAGGCAAGAGAAAGTAAAAATGTTACATTACACCAATAATTAAAATCTGATGTGTAAAATAACAACAAAGATAAAACTTACCCAACAGTGTCATCCTCTAACAATTTGGCCACAAGATCGTGTACCATATTATTGCTCTGTTGATGTCCAGTCTCTAACAAATCACTGTTGGTCGCGCCATTCTGAATAGACAAATAAAATAACCACATTAATTCATAAAAAAAAAATGCCTGAAATCATGTAAGGTAAAATGAATAAAACATGGAATTGGATTATTCATTAAAAATTCTTCTTTTAAGTACAGCTGATAGAATTTTTCTATCATTAACTACACGCATGAATATTAAAACAAATAAACTTTACATTCACTAACAGTGCAAATTTATTGCAACATTATATATATCACATGACCATTTACTATTACATTCTACTTTACTGAAATGTAAGACATTCTAAGAGTTTGTGTCATTAAGTTTCAATTAAGTTTTAGAACAGGTTTTTATCATTTATTTCAAGTTGTATTATTAGACATGGGTTTAAACAATTAATCATTTTCAGACCCTAGCTAGGAATCGAATCTGGGAACTTCAATTTGTAGCCTAGCACGTTAACCACTTCACCATTTAGGTGGCCAGAAAAGGTTTTGATTGTTTTCTTTTTTGTTTTATGTGCAGCAATACAGCCTTCTTTATCCGGACTAACCGTGACCGAAAGCAATCGGATAATAAAAAAACATGGATAAACCTGAGACAATACGAAATAAAACAGAACTATTTATAAATAAAACAACTTGTGATAAGTTATATCAGGCTTAACTGAACAGCTTTAACAGGAAGAAAACTAGTACCAAACTGTTATTTTACAACTGGACCTAAAGAAGTCTCATCTATGATATTCCTGTTGTTTGTCATATCTTCTAACTTATTGTTGCAGTGGGCACAATAATATTACACAGACAAAAGTTGTGTTGTTTAACTGTTGTAATATTATGAAAATTGACGGATTATATTAACAGAATTTTTGTTTAAATTTGAATAATTGAAATGATAAATATCATTACAATTGTTTTAATTAAAATGTTTTATATGAAGATAGAGTTTTTTTATTAGAAAAGTGAATTTTACATTTTATGAATGGATCAAAGTGCTGACTCAGGAAATTCTCATATGAGCATACAGGCCTTTGACTGCCTGCTTCCTCAAGGTAGACATGTATGTTTTCTTAGTTATGAGTTGCAGTTAAAAAATAAAAATGTAACGTAGGCCAGCATAATAAAAATTACTGTGGGGCATGGCTCCCCGATGCAACACATGAACTTTCGAAATCCAATAAATTTAAATTTGTTTTTGAATAATCGATTGCGTGTATTTTAGTAAAAATTCATGGAGTACGATAAACAAATACGTTTGAATAGTGTTTTAATAAATTAATTAAAGTGAATGATGTGGTCATGTAATAATGTAGTGGGATTGTCGTGGATACACACGGATGTGCCAAAAACTGGATCATATAACAATAGATAAGTAGTAATTTTAATTTGTATAGTTGACAACCCATAGAGTTTAATTATTAATATATTTATACATAATTTATTATTTGATTAACTTAAATTAATTAAATAATATTCCATTATTATTGAAGAAGGAGGGATAGTGTCGTCTCTGTATTTGGATTCAGTTATGGATGAGGAAGTAGTGCGAGTAATCAATAATTTTAAAAATGGAAGCGCCTCTGGACCAGACAACATAAGTGCATTGTTATTCATACAAAATAAAGAGTTTTCATGTAAACTGTTAATGCAGTCTTAAAACACAGAATTGCACAATATCAAAACTTATCAATCTAGCTTATGAAACTGGAATATTCCCAAAGCACCTAAAGGAAGTAGACAAGAAGCTTTGAAGCAACAAGACAAGGTCATCTGATAAAATTTTTTGAGAAGAATAAATCAGTAAAGGTTCGTTGTGGTCTTTGCACGACTGATGCCCTGGCTCAAGTTTTGACAAGGGTAGGGAAAATGTACACTGGTAAAAAATACTAGCAGTTTTCCTCAATCATTGGAAATTTGATTTGTTCAAGTTGGAAGGTTAATTTTTTGAAATAATTTGTGAAATCTTTCATTACTCAGCCAAGGAATATTTTTGTATTTAAGGGACATGTACTATAAGTTAAGGGACATGTAATCAATAGACCAACCCGTAGCGGGCTAATTTTATTAGCCAAGGGATCTTTTTTGTAGTTATCATATGCAAAGGCATGTTTACACGTCTAGATGTCATGTCAAGATGAATTTACATCATGTGTTGCTATGATATTTGCTAGTTACGTTATTTTTGTTTTTAAAAATTGTGTTTCATTTGTTTGTTTTTGGGAATTTTAATATCATACTTTATTTTGTTGACCCTTGAGAGTATTTTTCAGTTGATTCCCCTCATCCCATCCCGCATACGTCAGTTTACACTGAAACTGCAGCATATAGCGTTGTCTGTCAAACTGCACCAAAGTACATTCTATCCTACTAAAAATAACTGCACCCTAAGATAAAATTTCCATTCCACAAAAGTTCATTTTACCATTTAATACAAGAAGTTTGAATCATCTAAAAACAATTGCTGAAACCAAATGTAACAGAATAAATACCTGTAAATAGTCTGGGTTCATGTTTGCTGAACTAAACCTCCAAGGTGAAAATTCCATGTTTTGTTCATTTCTCGTGTTATCTCCCTGAAAAAAGCATAATAGTAAATTAAAGAGGTTTATCATTTAACAGGTTGGCTGCCGCCCATGTAAAGGAAACCCCTTCCCGACAGGCCGCGTAATAAAAACACAGTTTCTTTTTAATTATGCGTTTATTATTCTATTAATATAAAAAAAACCATTAATACAATTAAAAATAATGAATAAAAGTGAGTTCACCGGTTTAAATTAATTAGATAAAAAAACTATTACGATAAAACAACAAATTAAACTAAAAAATGGACAAAATTCACAATAAAACGATGTTTATTCAATCAAACAACGGAAGCGAATGGCGTCAGTTCTCTCGCGTGTTATTAGAGTTCTTATGGCTTCTCAAAGATGTTGCTACCGTACATATACGCAAAAGTATGCCATAGAGGCCGTATTAAAATTACAACACTCTCCAAGCAGGCCGCGAAAAGATATTAACAAAATTGTAGAATAGGAATTGAGTAGCAACCGTATTACTTACGGCATGTGGGTAACAAAAGCCTGAGTAGCGCCGGCGCATCTCACGGCACCTGTTAAAGGACGAAGTAACAAATAAAGAAGTAATAGTAAGGCATTATCTCTCATAATGATGACCTTTTAGAATTATAACAAGACTAAACTATGGCTACACAGAGTAAGGAATACAAGTTCAGCTATTTGATGAGTAATTCTGATAGTCGTTTTTTTTTAAGGACCGTTGTATTAACACTTAACCAGTACTGCAAATTAGTTTGTAACAAAATACAAATCTTTCGTCATTTAGATATATTATTTAAAAGTATTAATTATTAATAATTTTTAATGAACTCAGTAATTTTAGTGAACACACCCTTAACCTAACCTACTTTATTATTTATAATTATTTAAGTGATTAGTTAGAATAATAGCAGCAGAATCCATATTAATATAATGAGTTATAACAAACAACTATTTATATTCACCTTTACACTGCTTCTTTTTCTTTACTCTCAAGTACTTTCGCGGTGCGCACCGATTCATCAGGTAATATCACACAAGCTTCCAAGAAATATTACGAAGAATTCATCTTCCTTTCATTTTGAAGCTTTCGTAATATTACCTGATGAAGTGGTGCGCATCGTACTCGTGAGTAAAGAAAAAAGAAAAAGAAGCAGTGTAAAGGTGAATACAAAAAGTTCTTTATAACTCATATTCTGCCCATAACGGACAGGTGGAGTGTCAAATTATTTACACTCACTCTGTTCGTTGCAGGGCTAAAATAAATAGTTCTGTTTCTTATCACATGGTCAGCCAATTAAATGACTGAATCATTTTAAAACAGAAGAGGTAGAGGTGCAAAAGACACTAATCAGAGTTATCTCCTCTGAAAGTAATGAATTTCATTATACAGCCAGACCCTGTGGTGAATGAAGTGAAAGTGTCGTTTGCAGAGTGGAAAATATGTGCTTTTCAGAGGGCCCGGCATGCTGATAAGCATACTTTTCCACTCAGTGAGGAAGGCAATGGTAAACCACCTCACTCCTCATTTTACTTAGTAAAACCTCTACAGGTTCAAAACAGCCTTTTGGCTGATGACCTAAACAACAAACTCATATTAATTTAATATTTATTTTATTTAAAAACAAGTATAACTCATCTAAGTTTAAAAAGCTTAGCTGATATGGAGGGTAGGGATGAGTTGATAAGAGTTTAACCACAATATGGTCCGATGAACGGGGTTATGACCACAAACACTATGGACATACCCTTGAATGCATGTATACCTTGGACAATTCAAACTGGCACAAGCAGCTTCGGCGTTTATCTACTCCACTCTTCACCCCTCACCATGCAACGATGGTACAGTCACAAAAGTATACAATCGCTACTATAATGTGCAACTCAACAAAACGTGTATCTCCCGCAACACCAAGTTAAGACACTTAAACACGGTGGTCCTCCCACAGGATTTGTACGCGGCTGAGACTCTGACATGTTACAGAAAGGGAGAACTTGCAAAGCTGGACAAGGTACACAGAAGATTTGTCCAGACAATATTGGGAACAGTCTATGACCCGGACACTAACGTACATAAAAAACGATCAAACGAAGTAATAATGAATTTTCTGGGGGGAATCCTTGGCAACAAAGTGTCGGAAAAGACGACTGCAATATTACGGACATCTAATGAGGGTTAGGGATATACGAGGGCCATCCGGAAAGTAGTACCCGTTTCCGCCGCATGAGGCGCTGACAAGGCGAGCAGCCGCCGGTCAAGGTCAGATCGCTTCAGTGGCTTGTCTGCCTTCTCTGTTGTAAGTTCCGCGACGCTAGCATTGCCTGTCTTGTTTCTGTGACCGTTCATAATGTTTAAAAAAATTGAGAACGCCGCCAGTTGTGAAGTGAGGGCTGTAATAAAATTTCTCAATGCAAGAAACGTTCGACCTTGTGATATTCATCGCCAATTAAAGGAAGTGTATGGAGACGATGTGATGGATGAGTCATCTGTTCGGCGCTGGTGTCGTAATTTTAACTTGGGGAGGGGGAACACACACGACGATGAGCGTTCAGGGAGACCATCTGTCATTACAGATCAACTGCTGAGGTCAGTAGACGAATTCGTGAGGCACGATCGGCGCGTTACAATTGATGACATCTGTGAACATTTCCCTAATGTTTCTCGCACAATTCTTCATGAAATTGTCAAAGACCATCTGCATTATTCAAAAATTTGCACAAGGTGGGTCCCTCGCATGCTTACAGATGAGCACAAAACCAAGCGTATGGCTGCTGCATTAACATTTTTGGAACGTTATTCTGATGAAGCAGACGCGTTCTTGAATCGCATAGTTACTGGTGATGAAACGTGGGTTTGTTATGCTTCACCTGAGAGTAAACGACAGTCAATGGAGTGGCATCATCCTCATTCACCAAAAAAACCAAAAAAATTCAAGACTGTTCTGTCCACCAGGAAACTTATGGCAACCATTTTCTGGGATCGACGTGGTATACTGCTTATTGATTTTATGGCCCGTGGAGACACTATTAACGCTAATGCGTATTGTGAAACATTAAAGAAATTACGGCGGGCAATACAAAATCGACGGAGAGGTCTATTGTCTGATGGCGTCATTCTCCTCCATGACAATGCCAGGCCTCATGCAGCGGGGATAACACAACAACTTCTGCAGCAATTCAATTGGGAAATTTTCGACCATCCACCGTATAGCCCGGACTTGGCCCCTTCAGATTTTCATCTCTTTACAAAACTTAGAGTTTTTGGCGGGAAAAAGATTTGACAGCGATGAAGAACTTAAAGAAGGTGTGACTACGTATTTCGATCGGCTGGCGGCAGAGGAATATGATGCTGGAATACAAAAACTCGTCACACGTTATGACAAATGCTTAAATTTGCTTGGAGATTATGTGGAGAAGTAGTTTAAGGTATGCTCTTTTCAAAAAAAATGTTTACATTTGTTAATATTTACTTCTGTGTCTTTATTTCACAAACGGGTACTACTTTCCGGATGGCCCTCGTAGAAAATGAGACCTACAAGTTGATCAGAAGCCAGGAAGGACTTAAAACCAGAGACAGATGGTTGAAGGAAGTGGAGGAAGACCTCATAACGTTGGACATCTCGGGCAACGACATTATGAACAGAGACATTTTTAGGCACAAGATTAAGACTTTCGGGAATTTCCATTCTGCTGAGTCCAAGACTAGAATCTGGACAGAGGAGGAGAGACAGGTGGTGAGTAGGAGGATGAGGGAGTACCACGCAAGGAGGCGACAGCTCCCAAAACAGCTTAAGGGAAAATGAATTTAATTACATAACTAGTGCGCTCTTAAAAGGGCTATACAATTAAAAAAAAAAAAAAAATTTTCGACTCACGCATGGTCACTACAGTTTGTTTTCACTGCTATCAACAATCTGTCAGCCATAATGATGTAACCAATTTGTTTTCATATATGATTTTCTGTTCATTATATATTCATACCAATTTGTTAAGTTAGTTGCGTGCGTCTGCAGAGTATAGTTAAGTGAGTTTTTGCTGTTTAGTTCTTGTAATTAATAATTTATATTTTTACTGGGACAAATTAAATACATATTTTAAAATGAAATAATTATTTGTATGTTTGTACATTGAAATAAGGTTGTAGGCATTTGCGTACATTAAAATTTGTAGACCTTGTTGAAAGAATAGGTTATGGATATACTTTATGCGGAACTGTGTGTACACGTAGAGCAAGAGTTGTGCCAGTTCGAATTGTCCACAGTATACAGTAAACATTTCAGTTTCAATTGATGATGCTATTTTAATATTCTAAAATAAATTTGCTTTGTTCTCGGAATTTTAAAAAAATTACATCATTTTTGTTGTTGTTTAGGTCATTAGCCGAAAGGCTGGTTTGAACCTCTAGAGGTTTTACTAAGTAAAACGAGGAGTGAGGTGGTTTACCATTACCTTCCCCACTGAGTGGGAAAGTACGCTTATCAGCATGCCGGGCCCTCTGAAAAGCATATATTTTCCACTCTGTAAACGACACTTTCACTTCATTCACCACAGGGTCTGACTGTACAATGAAATTCATTACTTTCAGAGGAGATAATTCTGATTAGTGTCTTTTACACCTCTTCTGTTCTTAAATGATTCAGTCATTTAATTGGCTGACCATGTGATAAGAAACATAACTATTTATTTTCGCCCTGCAACGAACAAATTGAGTGTAAATAGTTTGACACTCCACCTGTCTCTTATGGGTTATACATCATTTTTAGTTAAAATTTTCATTTTATATAATACTTTATTGTGTTACTTCTTTTATCTGTATTTTAAAAAAAGAGGAGAATCAATAGAAAGAAACAATAAGTGTTTTTTAAATTTAGCGTGACCAAGAAAATGGTATGATTGTGATGAATATTAAAGATACCGCAAAAATGGTGACTTAGTTTTAACAGATACTGTTACAAAAAGCATAAATGAATTAATTTTGAAAAATTATGTTTATGAACACATTCCCAAAAGAAAACCACTACTCTACGCTGAAGAATCACTGGCTTCCTTTAGCTACTAACTACCTGCTTGATACAACCATCTTTTTATCCCCTCCTTTATACTATATGCAACTACGAGGCGTGTTCAGAAAGTAAGTACCGTTTTTAAAAAAACAAGTAAAACAATTTTTTTTCAACACAATTTTATTTCTACATGAAAGCCCAAACCTTAAACTATTTTTCGACATAGTTTCCACTGATGTTCAAACACTTGTCGTAGCGGGTGATCAATTTGTCTATACCCTCTTCGTAGAAGGTTCCCGCCAACGAATGTAGCCACGACTCCACGGCAGTTTTCACTTCATCGTCGGTTTCAAAGCGTTGGCCGCCTAGCTCGCGCTTCATGTGCAGGAACAAGTGGTAGTCAGACGGTGTCAAGTCCAGGCTGTAGGGTGGGTGATCGAACTGCTCCCAACAAAATTGTCAAACCAATGTTTGAGTGTCACGAGCGGTATGGGGCCGAGCATTGTCATGGAGCAACACAATTCCGTTACTGAGCATTCCTCTGCATTTGTTTTGAATTGCCCGCCTTAGTTTTCTTAAGGTTTCACAACACCTTGCCGCATTAATGGTTTCACCTCTTGGGAGAAAATCAATCAGCAAAACACCTTTACGATCCCAAAAGACAGTGCATATAATTTTTTGTGCAGACATTGTCGTCTTGAATTTTTGTTTCTTCGGGGATTGCGTGTGTCGCCACTCCATTGACTGCTGTTTAGATTCCGGTGTGACATGACGGACCTAAGTTTCATCACCGGTCACAATTTTGTTAAAAAATCCTCACCATCATCACTGTACCATGTAAGAAAAGTCAAAGCACTTCGGAGTCTCTTGGTTTTGTGCACGTCAGTGGCGGGAACCTTCTACGAAGAGGGTAT
The DNA here is from genome assembly GCA_035578175.1 of Catonia carolina. Taxonomy (NCBI): domain Eukaryota; kingdom Metazoa; phylum Arthropoda; class Insecta; order Hemiptera; family Achilidae; genus Catonia; species Catonia carolina. The sequence continues at coordinate 20,630,226 of JAQMRL010000003.1, read as the reverse complement.
AGACAAATCGATCACCCGCAACGACAAGTGTTTGAACATCAGTGGAAACTATGTCGAAAAATAGTTTAAGGTTTGGGCTTTCATGTAGAAATAAACTTGTGTTGAAAAAAATTGTTTTACTTGTTTTTTTTAAAAAAACGGTACTTACTTTCTGAACACGCCTCGTATATAACCAAAAGTTAGATTTCTGTGGATCTACGAGTTAACACTCTCTAAACTTTTGCGACTTATACAGTAACTTTTAATTTAGCAAAGTAAGAGAATTTTATGATTTAATACAAAAAGAAATTTTCCTGTTTTAGATAAATTTTCCCAGTTATTTTAAATTTCACTTCTTGATTAACAACCACTTCACATAGCGTTAGCATGAAATTATTTGTTTTGTGACTTTATTTTAAAATTTTATTTATTTCAATTTTTAAGATCTAAGTTAAAAAGTGTGATTAACCCTAGAACTGATGAACGTCGCAATTGCGACCTTCTCTTCCCTTTCTGAAGTGATAGCGTCGCGCTGTGCGACATTTAGAAAATTCGATAGTACAACACAATGACTTGGTTGATCCCTATCGATATATATATATATATATATATATATCAATCGATAGAGGAGATTTCAAAGATTTTCTATGTTTATTTTTTTGTTCCGGTAGGTTTTTCATTGTGACCGATATCGTTTACTGATTCAACTGAAGTTTGTTATGCACGCAGTTGTGTTCAGCGTCGCCACGTGTTTCGTAGTTTGTTTACATTTTAAGTTGTGCGTGTTTTTGCGATTGTTTTGTTCTTTTTATTATATTTTATTATGAGTAACAAGCCTCCTTATGCGTTGGAAGATATTTCTACATTATTAGAAAGTAGTTTATTATCGGACATGGATGATTTTAGTTATTTTATGTGTGTAACACTACTTATTAAAAATTTAAAAAAAAATTGAGTGTAAATATTTAGCATGTGTTATGTAGTATATTTTAAATCGAAATTAAATTTTCTACATTTTGTATATATTGAAATTTTTCTAAACTTGTTTGTGAATGACTGTGTAATTTGAAAATTTAAAAAAAAAAATTTTTTTTGCCTGAAATATTTTCGAGGGCTCCTTAATATAAAATTAAGGTAAGTTAATTTGAAAACATTTAAGTATGTTATTCAGAATTTTGTTAATAAAATGATATACTACATGATGTACTTATGAATGTTACTAATTTAGTTATAATAATTTACAAATCGGTCTGCAGTATGCTTAAAAATTGCCTTTCACTTAATGGAAAATGACTATCAGTTCTAGGGTTAAAAATCTGTTCAATATTCAACAATACTTCTATTTCATTTATTAAATTGATCAGCTGCTTTTATTTTTTATCTAGAAATGTTTCTTAAATAAATGCATGTTGCTGAGCGCTCCACAAGCAGCAACACTTACATAATAGCTCCAATCAAAAATTGCCGCTACTACTTCCATTTATGCATCTACCATTTAAACAAATCTATCTTGCTATTTCACATTACTCTTATTATTTATTATGTAATCTTATTCAATAAATCACAACATAACTTTACAAAAAGTTACATCAGAGTAGTAACTGGATAACAGGGAAGTATAATATTTAATTTGTAGTTTTATAATAGATAATTATATTTTTTTCATATTTCTGAAAATATATTTTGCAGGTCATCGAGAAAGTGCCTCATAGGTTGATGGAAGATAAAAATTAAGAACTTTAAACAAATAAAATGAATCATTTATATGAATTTCACACCAGCACAGACATACTGAAAAACTGATTTGGTAAATAATCATTATTTTATAAATAAATATATATAAATATATTTTTATAAATCTATAATCATATAAAAGAATATGCTTATAGCTTCTAAAATGAATTTATTTTAAAGTTTCTTGTACATTTTGTAAAAAGAAATATAATTTGAATGCTTATTATGGAATCTATCCTGTGGACTAAGTCAGTAAAACATGATAAAGAGTTTCATAGGTTGTCTCTCTCTATGAAAAAGAACCATCATGTACTGGATCAAAACTGATCTACCATCTTCCACAAAGGTTGTTTTTGATTGAATGTGAGAAAAGATTTAAGAGGGAGTTAAAGTCTTACCTGATTGATAAGACGTATTATACAATCCAGGAATTTATAAATGATAAGAGTCTAAATTTGTGTTTTGAATTGTATAATCGTTATTTAACCTTTTGAGGACTACGAACGTACGGGTACATTTACCGCTCTGTGATTGTAAAGGACTATGCACGTACGGGTACGTTTCATGTTTTTCGGTCCAAAATACTACGAACGTACCAGTACGTTTGCTTCTGTTTTTATACTTGTGCTGACATCTATCATTTTCTCTATGTCCTACGTGTTATAAACGAATAATTAATTTAGTAGGCTTTGTTTTATGCGATTGAAACAGCACGTGTGTTTTGTCTAACCTCACGTACGAGTTCCGAAAAGTTTTTATAGTTGTGTTAGCTTCTTGCTACCGTTTGTTTACTAATACAGAATACTTATTTATAGTTTACTAATAAAGAATTTTTATTTCTTGTGAATATAAGTGAGTTTTATTATAATGTAAGTCGTGTTTCGTGTATATATTTGTTTTATTTTGAACGTTTCATTTTATTGTGTATTCTGTATATACGAGTGGAAATGGCTAGTTTTAGTGGTAGGCGTCTACAGGATGATGATATATTACAATATCTAACTAATCCCGTTTCAGATATTGAAAATTACAATGAGAGTGATAGTGAAAATTCATTTTATGTACGTCACGATAAATGTGCACACGACGTGCGCGCGCATGCACGTATGGGCGCTTGACTGTGCGTGTGAGGGTTACTTACATGTACAATTATTCAAGGGGTGGAAGTTTGTAAAAAAAAATAGCAGAAAGATAATAAATAAGGGAAGCAGAAATAGACGAAAACCCTAAAAAGAACTCAGGCTGTGAGCTGAGTTCTAGGTTGGAAAACATAGTCCTCAAAAGGTTAATGTTATTGTATAGTATTTATTGTTTATTTTTTAACCTCTTGAGGATATATGACTGATGCTGACAATTTGTTTAATATGATTTTTCTTTTTAATGCTTTCAAGAGATGAAACTCTTGAGTTTTGTATGGATTGAAATTTTAAATAAATAAATAAATGTGTAGAACACATTAAAAAACATTTTAATGTATAAAAAAAATTATTTTGAAAGAAATACATATACTTTATACTCTAAAGCTATAGGTACTTTCCTAAAAAAAAATGGTGCTCTTATGTCGTGACGCAAGGAGCATAATTTTCAAATTAAATATTTTTTATTAATTTCAGCGCTGTCATCTGCACTACACTGATGAAAAATTTTAGTGAACTATTTAACACATTGAAAATGATTTTTACAAAATAGTTCCAAAATTTCATTGTTTTCACTCATCCAAATTACATTTACAATCATTACTTATTTTAAACAATCATTGTTATTGTAGACATAAAAAAATAATCCAGGACTGTTTGACACTGCTGTGACGGTCATAATTAAAATCACAGCACCACAACTGACATTCCACGCAACAATCAAAAGTCTGTAGGAAACTAAAAACATCTGATGTATAGTATTCAGCTGAACTAAAGTCCCCTAGCCGTGGGAGTGAGAGAATGCATAACGCTCTCACTCGCACAACCCATACGCGCCATTCCAATAACATTGTATAATTTTACTCATTGTTGTGAGCAAGCGTTTATGCACGCAGTAAACTAACAAGCAAGATAACGACTGTAGTATGTTTTCAGATCTGGATTATAATGGTAAAGACCGTTGGGCGCGCGCATGCATACATAGTTATGCCACATATCTCCCTCTCAATCGCTCGGCTATGAGACATTATTTTTCTGATATCTGTACATTGAAATATTTCAGATAAAACATCCGTTGCAACATTTCCAATGCTAAATAACGGCACTGCTTTCTTAAGAAACCATAGATTTATTTGTTCAATGAATTAGTTATAAACCACCTTTCATCTACGAACGAGGCCGTGTAAAGATAATAAATTAATGTCAGATAGACAATGAATGGGTCAAAATAAATTAAATTAGATGTGTGAATGTTTCCATGTATTTCTGAGTCTTCCAATTATTTATTTCCTAACGAAACATAAACACTACATATATTACACATTAATAAACCAAAAAGATTATCATAAATTCCTTTGGAATAAAAAATATACATAGAGTTTTTAGCACAATCACATGATTATAGTCCACCTACTGTAAGAGTACTCCACACAAGGCAAGCGCCTATATGCTTGTAATTATTGTAGTTTCATAAAGACTCCTTAATTAATTATTTTAACCATTACATTTACAAAACAATTTTTTTCTACTTTTTAATGTTTACCGCTTTTATGTTTCAAAAACTCAACACATTCACTATCATGCATGTTAACAAAACACAGCTTACTTGTAAACTTATCAACTTCAGTCTACGAAAAAAATCGAAACGAACCGATACAATTCCAAAAGATAACTGATGAAACTAAAAATGAGTTAAACACGGGCAAGTGCAAACAGTTGTATTAAACTAGTCACAGACATTAATTATTTTAATGATATGAAATAAACAATCTGAAATGATAAACAATGAATCTTTGGAATTGTTTACTCTCCTGTTATAATTCACGCGCATTAGTCTTACATTACTTGTGACCAAAAATAAAATAAAACTGAGCCTATAATAAAAACCTACTAATCATTAATAATAATGTAATAATAGTAAATAATGTAATGAAAAATAACCATGTAAGAATAACAATAGTAAAATTTTAGTTCTTAATGGTAAACTAATGTTAGATTTATAAAACATTTTCTAACAAATGAATTGAACGTGGTTTTATTATATTACGCTTAGAGCGAATCAATGTTGTATGGAATTTTGTTTTTGATCATGGTGTACGTATTTTTAATTAATACGCATGCTCACTTGTATTGCTGGTTGCCTACGTCGGAGTACTCTTAGCGTAGACAGACTCTACAATTTAACTTTTTTTTAATCTTTACTGTTTAGCAACACAATAGTTGTTATAAAGTACATGAATAACATTCATACTAACTAGTATCATTATCAATTTGATAAAATATAATGAAAATACTTCAAGAAAACTAAAATTAAAAACAAAAAAAACTAACAATAAAATTTAGGTTAGGTCATGAAAATCATGAACTGCAATTGTGCAACACAGGCCTAAATAAATTTCAAATTAATGTAATTACACAATGCTTAAACTGCTAATATTTATCTTTTGTCATATTTTCATAACAAATTTGTTTCCCCTATAAATCAAAACATTTTTGTAGAGATTATTACAAAAATATGTATACATAATTGAATTAAATAAATTAATTGTTTAATTTATGTACTTTAGTACTTGCTTCTAACAGAGGAATTACTGATAAACAATTTGGTAACAATTAATAATTGATTAAAACCCTAAATTTCTGTCAATGACACTTCACAGTGTTGTTGATATGTTGATGAATGACCTTTACATAAAAATTCATTTTTAAGTTATATTGTTTTCACGTACTGTAGTTGTATTGCTTCACCTCAACAACAAATCAAAAAATGTCATCCAAATAAGTCTACAGCAAAGAAATCACATAAAGGTATTAGATTAAAAGATTATATAAGATGAAAAAAAATACTGGTAATTAGGACAAACTTACACACTTACTTCCCCTGGGGCATAACAATAAAACTACTCTCATTACAGTACTTTATTTACACAATCTACAATGTATTAATTATTTAAACCCAAATTATTGGTGAAAAATTCCAATACATTAACAAATGATCTATTTTTTACACTCAGCACACTTCTATGTCATCATAACCTAGCCTGACTTAAAATAGGTCTTTACAAAAAAACCACTAAAAATTAATTATTATAGTAGAAATAAATATACAAATATTATTCTGGAAGAAACGGATCTACTATTCCGGCAGTTTTGATATAAAGTTTTATCAAAAAATCTAATCCAAGTATTATACAATATGTGGAGTTAAAACATACCTTTAGATTCATCCTTTTAGAAATAACAACTTATTTTGTTAAATATGCTTATGGCAATAACATTCCGCTTTACATAAAAAAAAATTATATAAATACAAAAGTAAACAAACAATCCCGAAAGTATTGGATACGTACTATAGTAGTGCAGGCCCTGTATCAAATGACAAATCTCGTAACTGACAGGTAGCTATAGAGGGAGCCTACGTATAAAAAATAACTACAGCCAACAAAAAACCAAAACATTTTACAAAATTATAATAAATTTTTATTAGTAAATATTATTAAGTATACAATACGTATAAAGAAATTAAAATTTAAACTACGTAACCAAATAGTGCACAGTCTATTTGGTGCCAACTGAACGCCTACTTTGCCCTCATTTCACTTAATAAGAATGTCACCAAAGCTAAAAGTAAAAACTTTGCAAAAAATTATGTGAATACATACTGAATGACGTTTGAACAACTTTAGAACACTATAATTCAAATAACTGTCAAAACTGCCACCTCATTCGACTTGTAGTAAAAATGTCTGAGGTGGCAAGTAGGCCTATCTAATCCAATTCCGGGACAGTTCATAATGTTATTAAAGAAAAAACTATAAAATATGAACGTACTAAATTAAGACTAATACAATAACATAATTTTTACCTGACTAAATGGGTTTTTGTTTCTTCCTAACAGACTTCCTACACCACAGACTTCAGAGAGTGCCATCATTATCCACCTGCATACTTTTGTGACAGGAATCTCTCTCAGGTGCAGACAGAAACAGCTCGTAAAATGGGAGCCACCCCCCACCAAAATATTTTGAATACAATAAACTCTAAAAACTGAAACTAAATTATGTTTAATATAATATTAATTATTTTCTTAATATTGTAAATTATTTATACGATTATACTGAACAATAATATAGTTAATAATTTTATAATTTACATGGCTGAAATCACCATTTTGAAATTCCAAAGGCCAAATTTATGAATTTTACTAAAAAGTTTTTCGGCAGTTAATCCGAAACACATTAATTTTTTTTAATTTTCTCTACAATAAGGTGTAAAATTCTAAACTAATTCGTTACTACAAATAACTAAATTATTTTGTCTCATATTAAGGAACATAATACATATTTGCATTTGAGATATGACATTCGTACCGTAACGGTATTGGCACTCATTACTGTATTTGGAAGGAAAATTAAAAAACAAATTTGCATTGCGTTTTAATAATGTTTCTTTTTAATTGGTGTTTTTATCTTGATGTTATTTTGGCTATTTAATAGACTTACGTACCTCTGAAAGATTTATGGAGCATTTTCAACTGACTTTCAAAAAAGTTCTCAATTCGTTGACCTACAAAACATTTTAATAATTTACTTTCCGGGTTCGATTCCTGGTCAAGACTAGCATTTCTATCTATCACCTTAGCGTCTGTATTGGCATTACCTATTGTGCTCTAGTACAGTCAGACGTTAAAAAAATATTAGTTAACTTGTAATTACGTACAGCTGTTTTTGAGTTGCACCCGTAAAATTATCATATTCCCTACAACAAAATTAGTCAGTTTTCGGAGACGAACGTTCCGTGGTTCAAATCCTAGGAAAGATATCTAGTCACTTTTATACGGATTTGAATAATAAGCAGTGGTTGGTGAAATTTAACGGTTGGGGTTCAATAAACCATTGACCTACTCTCTCAGGAATGGTTTGCTTGAGTCTACACAAAATTATACTTCATTTACATATCATACACATATCCTCATCTCATTAGGTCATGGGGTGACTTATTGATCTTAAATTGAACAGATTGCAATGTACACTGTAATATTCTTTTTTTATTTATTAATCTTTATTTGCAACTATAAATATTATATCACAAACAACAAAAGTGAAAGTAAATAATTTATTAACTCTTGACATGGCATGCTTAAGGGAACACTGTAACATTAGGGATAATAAAATGAGTTGGGATGTACAGTAATTGATCTGAAGTTATTAAATAACTCTTCATTAAATAAATTAATACGGTGATTTTAATATTCCGCTGAACTACGTGGAAATTGAATGTCACTCGGTTTTTGTAGAAGCAGTAGGCCTATTTCAATGTCATTGAAATTTCTTAAAATTAAATACTCTTAGAATAATTAATTGTTTTAGGAATTTATAGAGGCCTATTGTTAAACATATATTTAGTGTGAATATAAACAAAGCCAAAAATGCTAAAATCCCTTTAAAATGCTCAAACCTACTGCTGTGACTGATATTTGCATTATGAACTGTTAAGCCTACTCAAATTATTAGGCTTAAGAATTTGTTCTAAATTTTTTTCAAGCCAAAATCATAATAAGGTTAGATATGGTTTGCATTATTAAGTACCATAACTTATTTTACAAAATATATTGCTATTTACTGCCCCCCTGCCATTAATCCCACTCGCACAAAAATGGATTACTACAGAAATTGATTGGTAGTTAAAATTTGAACCACTCAAGTTAGCTCATTGTTTACTGTTTATTCTCCTTTTTCAGATCCTCTCTTCTGGGTTATCTGAAATTTAATTGGTTGCTATGAACATTGACAGGGACACTAATTTTTTAAAAAATAAGCAAAAGGAAGTATTAAGTACTGTTATTGTTTAGATTATCAGTCGGAGGCTGGTTTGAACCTTTAGAGCAGTGGTCTCAAATTTGTAGTCTTCAGAGAGCCACTTAAAAATTTTACAAACACTTGGCGGGCCGCATAATTCTAAACATTTATACAGAGTTACCAGAAACTGCAGGGTAGGCAGTACAAAGAAAAATTTATTTCTTCACAAACATGATAACATTTTTCTATTCTATAGGCAACTTTTACTTAACCGAGTGTTATAATTTATTAAACAATGTTTACTATTCAATCATCTACTATTTTATAGTAGGTATAACAATTTTTAACATTGAAATTATGAGAATTCATCGCGGGCCGCAAAACATCAGTTACCAGGCCGCGTGTTTGAGACTGCTACTTTAGAGCCTTTACTAAGTAAAACGAGGCATGAGGTTGTTTACCATTGCTTTCCTCACTGAGTAGAAAAGTAACCTTTGCATATCAGCATGCCAGGCCCTCTGAAAAGCATCAACTTTCCACCCAGCAAATGACACCTTCACTTCATTCACCACAGGGTCTGGCTGTATAACAAAATTCATTACTCTCAGAGGAGATAACTGTGCCTAGTGACTTTTATGCTATTTAGAATTATAAACTTAATATCCACAACAGCCGTTTGTAAGACCAAAATACCTCATTTGCATGCTCTTCAAAAACATAAATATCAACTGAATAATGGGGACAAGAAGTATTCAAAACAACTGCTTCTTTTGAAAAGTGTAATAGAAAGTAGGAATGACATTTTGTATAGAGTCCAAGGTGATTTTAGTATAAATTGAAGTTGTTAGATATCAGCAGTCGATGCCAGTACATGAAGCATACTATTACAGCAAAATGCAGGTGGAACTGAATTTTTATTGGTCCAAAATGTTTAAGGGTTAAAGGGATGTTTTTTTTTTTGGCAACAGACTATGGTTCGGAGTAGAGAACAGAATACTGAAGGCGGTTAATGAACTTCTACTTGTGACGATTTCCGCTCTTTGCGTGTTTTCCTACAATGTGGAATAGAGTTGTGCAGTTAAGGGATGATAGTACCTCTATAGTATATTTTGGTACTTTTTAAATAGATGTTATTTGTTCAGAAAATGCATTCATCAAAGAAACAAAAATTGTGTATTGTTCTATCATTACAAGAGTTAAAAAAAAAAATTTAGAAGATAAAACAGGCTGGATTCATGAATGTAGCTAAGAAATAGTAATAGTAAATTGAAAAGAAAAGAGAATGTATCTTCGGATTACTACTTTATAAATATCTTCTAGACGATGAGATAAAGTTCAAATCTTACTTCAGGCTAACTCGTGAACAGTTTTATTTGTTGGTTGATCTCACAGAAGAAGATTTAACAGCTCAGGTTTGGAACTGATTGGTCAAAAGGCCCATCACTCCTGCTGGTCATGCATCAAGTTGCTACCATAAAAAACTTTTCCTAGCAAAAAAAATCAGCAGCCACAGGACTGACCAACAGAAGTGACTACTTAATTAATTAACAAATTAAATAAAAAAGATTTTTGTAAATTAATTGATGGTAATTGTTGATGGCAGAGCGTGACCTGACGGCAAACAAATGATATTTTCCCTGCATAAAACTCAATCTTGGCACGCCAAAAGAAGTAGTCACTTCAAAAACCTTTTTCAACCATATTCAAGTTATATTTTTCAAGAATAACAATAGATTACTGTCACCAGAACAAAAAAAATCTGGTGTGAAACACTCACACAACTTTCTCTTGCCAATGCAAATAACACCCAATATAACCTAACATTAGTAATAAACAAAAAACTAACCTCAATAAACATAACCTTATTTTAATCATGAGTGAAAGACGCAAAATGAAAATCGACCTGTTTGGCTTAAACATATGGAAAATCACTCTTTCACGCTAAACTAGGCTCTGTAGAGAAAAATGCTTTAAATAAAAGTTGTACATCTTTTAATTTCCTATAAATTTTATTATATACACTTTTGTCATAAAATGCATACTAAGGCCGAAATCTTAAAAAAATCGATTTTTCACACGTTTTTGTGAGAAAGAAACAGAAAATCGCTAATTACCGCTAAACTAAAGTAAGTAAGTAATTAAAGTTGTAGGATTTTAAATTCTCTACATTTTTATTACATAAATTTTTGCGCTAAAATGCATATTAAAACCGTAATCTTAAAAACCATTTTTTTACGAGAAAACAGCCTCATCAAGAATTTCATAAACATTGCGCCTACCCTATCTTGTAGAGCATAAAAAATTTAATAAACCAGGCGATTTTTAAAAAAAATTGTAGTACCAGTTCAAGAGAAAATCGCAAAAAAGTGAAAAATTACACAAATAAACTACTACTTCCGGTTGACTGATTTTGATGAAAATGTTCCATGTCGGGTCCGGTAGTGGTATGTAACTTAAGTTTCAAGTTTCAACTTCGTACTATGTTCCGCTCTTGAGATTTTCAGTACACACACACAGACTAATTGCTGAAAACATGTTTTTTGGGTTCAGGGGTCTGGAAATGTGTAATTTGGTGAAAACTCTATTTCGAAAAATCGACATGAAAACGAAACTTTCCTTCCTATGTATTCATAAAGGCAAGAGAAAGTAAAAAGTTGTAAATTAGCCCTTTTGGATATCATGTATCCAACATCAGTTGCAATAATAAAACATCAATGAATGCACATTTTCATATGATTTATCTTAACAATACCAAAAATTAAATGAAGCAGAAATAAATAACTATGTTATCAGGTTTACGAATTTATGGAGTTCATAATTTTCAAGTTTTATTTGGTGGTTTACTAATTTATATTTATAAATATAAAATTTTTCCAACAGCCATTTTTTTGTTGTTTTAATTATTATAGTACATTTGTTTTTGGAAGAAGCTTGTAAGGGGAGGGCGAGTAGGTAGAGTAGGGATAGTTTCAACGGGGCAAGTGTTGTCTCCTTCTCACTTAATGATCATTCCCTCTCTTTCTAACTGTGTACTACTCTGTTACAACTACTACGCTAGACTAAAAACTAATACGGAACGGAAGAATACTCACCAAATAATTCACAAGGTGTCAACACCACTTAATTTACTATCATTCGATGTATTCATTTCGTTGTCGCTGCCGTTATCTTCATCGCTACTGTTATTGATATTAATTATAAATTCTCCTGTGATGTTGTCAATAGCTGGTTCCATAGACAATTAATCTTGCTAGAGTTTTTTATGTGTTCACAACAGGAAGCCCATTCATCCTTAGTCATAGAATTACACTTTTCCTCAACTAAACGCATAGCCTCATCTATGTGAAATGTAACATTTTTTACTGCCGTAATTTTTCACAGAACTCCATATCAATTCGATAGGATTTAGGTCTGTACTATAAGGAGGAATTCTAAGGACGTTATGACCATATTGTTCTAGAATTGTATCAACTTTATATTTCTTAAATTGTTTTTTATTTACCTTTATAATAGCGTACAGTTCTGGTTTTAACATTGCCTCATTAAATGGTAAACTGTGTTCAATTAACCAGTTAATCGTAACAGCTTTTTTTGAAGAAGAATTTGGTGATTGGTTTGCTAGTACATTATGGTACGGTGCGTTGTCTAACACCAAGACTGAATTTTTTGGAAGTTTGGGAATTAGTTTTTCAGTCAACCACTTTTTATAATTTTCAAAGTTCATGTCGTCGTGATAATCTCCCGTTTTCTCCCTAGACTTATAAACTAAAGCTGCACAATCAACAAATCCATCTTCACCCCCAGCATGCAAAACAATTGCTCGTTGGCCTTTAGAAATCTGTTTTGAAATACCTGATTCCGTGTCATCAGACCATGCACGGGGCTGTGTGTGCAAAGCATGCACATATGTTTCGTCGCTGTAAATTATTGGTCGTCCTTCCCGTCTGTAATGCTGAAGAGATCTTAAATACTTCAGTCTCATGTCCCTGATACTACTCTTTTCAATAAGTAATTTTCTGTTGTCTTTTGCCTTTCTCCATCTGAATCCCATATCTTTAATAATTTTCCACAGGGATCATTTACTTCCTTTGAAATTAATTTTCTCCCACAGAACGGGGAGTAACGAATTCAAAGTTGGCCATTCAGTGTTTGTTTTATGAAAATCATATATTGTTCTCACAACACTTATCAAAATCATCCACTTCACTCTTCACTTTCCTTCTCATTCTTTTATTTGGTGTTAGCACATCAGGGTTTTTTCTTTTTTCTTTCAAAATTCTTTGAACTATACTACGCGAAATCCCCATAGCTCTGGCTACACGATTTTGCACATCGGTCAGTAAAATTGGTCCGTTTTGTTCAGCTTCTTTTTTCATAAAATTGTGCACACTGACTATACTCCCTAGCCTGACCGTGTATTACCTGCCTTTTCCGTATTACACTAGCACTCGTGCTCGAATTTTCACTACAACCCATTTTAATAACTAAATAATAAAAAATAGAAACGAAACAAAGAATATATACAAAAAATTCATATAAACAAAAGCAAACAGCAAAAGAGTAAAAACAATAAGTACATAAAACAGTAGTAGGCCTACTACCGAATGCACGAGTTGAAGACTTGTGAAGGGAATAGAACAACAAAAATGTAAAATTACAACATACAGTCAATGTTTTTAGGATTTATAGTACACTTAGGCTCTTAACGCTGCTAGCACTATGGAGAGACTGACCACTTCCCTTCGAGGTGCTTCCCGCACCACTAAACAGAACAGTTCAGCGGCACAGAGCGTTGGTGGGAGAGCTTTGAGCTAGAACAAATGACCTGTAAATACTTCCAAAATTTCAATATGATCTATATTAGTTATAGTATGTTTATTTGAAATTAATAATTTATTAGTTTCTATAAACACAAGATTCACAATTTCAACAAGACAACCAGTATATTCTGTAATGGACTACATTCCTAAAAAAGGTTCTTTGAATCCCACAGGGTGATTACCACCAGCGGACTACATGTTGTGCTCTGTAAGTAAACATTCCATGTCAGTACTACATATCTAATGCATAGCGACCTCCGCTTGATGTGTTCCGTTCTCTGTCGTGGAACATGATCTGTCAGTAGGAAAACACGCCTTAAGTAAGAAACTAAAAAGATCAAGAATGAGAATTAAAACCCACATCAATTTTTTTAAAAATTTTAGTAGAAACATTATTGAAAATATCTCAAACCCCTTCCAATATTTGACAAGCGCGTCATGTAATGTAATCTTACATCTATGACAAAACAATATAGATTCAGTATTCTTTAAGGAAAGAAATATAAACAAATAGATAATAGACATTAAAAAACATATTTTATTTATTAAACATCTTTATTGATAATAAAATTAAAACTCTAAAACTAATAATAAAAATCAAAAGAATAGAGTTTAACCTGAACATATATTTTAATAAAACAATACATAAATGTACAAGTAAAATATAAATACTAGAGATCCAGTATGCTTACATGTTCATATGCTTAAATACATATATTAACAATTAAAATTTTACAAATTTAACACTATTTTACAAAAAATAATATAATAATGAACAAAATTTTAAAAGTTAAAATAATTTTTTTTCTGAAGGAAAGACAGGTATCGTTATCAATATTTTATGGATTCCAGTGTTTAAACAGTTTTGAAAAAAAAATTGTTATTAAGTCATTATAATCTTATGATGATGATTATGTTAAAAAAATCTTGATAATTAGCTGGGATTAAATATATAATTATACCAGATAAGTTTTGAAAGCAAGAGAATTATGATTACTTAGTTTTCTCTTTGAATATTATTAAACTACAACTTTATGATTGATTTGGTGAATTGTCGCTTAAAAACTTTTCGATGCTAAAAATTTGTTAGAAGTAAAAGTCCTTTAGGTAGTAGTTTCTCCATGTATCTTTAAGGAATAATGGTACTTTTGTGAAACTGGTTTTTTTTAACATGAACAATTGATTAAATTTTCGTTAGGAAGGAACCACAATAATGACCTGAGCATTGCAGAAAATTAAAATAATATACTAAATTTTTATTATCTGTAAGGCTCCGGTATGCCAGCTGTTCCCTTTCCAAAAATAAATTAATCAAGAACACATGTAGTCAATATCGAATTTAATTACAGAGTTGTAAAATTTTTTAACGCCTTTTAGAAATTTTGTTAAAACAAAAACAGCAATCAATCCAGAAATTCTCTTACGATATTTAAAGAAATATTATAATAAAGTTGAATTTTTCAGCTTGTTGGATACAATGACGATTCTACACACGTATGAAGAAAATACTTAAAAAATTGACTAATTAAAAAAATAGGCAATCAAAAACTGTGCGTTTCAATAGAAATTTTACTTGAACTTGGGCTGTTCTGAATCATGTTGTAACGATTCAAAATCATTGACAGCTGGTTTTGTTTATTTTTTAGTTAAATAAATGTAAATAGACCCAGCTGGTGAAAAGGATAAAAATTATTTTAATTTAAAAAAGAAGGGATAAACAAAATCTGGTTGCTAGACAACTAAAGGAGGATGAAGAAATTGTTAAAAGATTTTAGTGGGACCTGAACGTTGAAGGAAGGTAGGTCCCATCCATGTTTGTTCTTTTAAAAATGAAATGAAATTTAAATATTTAAAAAATAAATAGAATTGGAGTGAGTAATATAATGGGACAAGATAATAATAACAATGATAAATGCAAATTAATTAATTAATTAAAAAAATATTGTAAACGAGAAAATAAAGAATATAACATTAATTTATGATTTAAATCTTGTAAGAAATTCATTTATTGTAGAAAGGACGTCTACAAATATGGCATCCCTTGTGGGGACCAGAATTAATTAAAGAGTCTGTCCAAGAACCTATGTTAAAGAACATGTAAAGGTATATGTTAAAGAATATATAAGGTATGCAAAAGACTTTATAAAGACTTTAAAAAGGAAAAGTAATTATGTCACAGACTGAGAAGAAGAGTTTAATGGATCTTCGTGTAGCGGAGTTAAAGGTGGAGCTAAGGAAACGAGATGTCGAAATCAAAGGTGTGAAAGCTGTACTCGTGGAGCGTCTTCAGAGGGCTTTAGAAGATGAAGGACATAATCCGGAGTCATATCTGTTCGAGGTTGCGTCTTCTCCAGCTGAAAAGAAGATGACTACATCTAAAAGAAGAAAGAAAACTGATGAGGATGATGAAATTGATTCGTCGGAAAATGAAGATGATAAAGATGAAGCTGGCGATTCGTCTGAGGATGAAGAGGAGGACAGGGCCATTGTTGACAGCGTTGATGTGGGAATGGATGCAGGTGTGGTGGACACATCACATGATGAGATGGGTATGATTAGTGATAGAAATAGTAATAATGGTGATCAGGACAAAGTAACCACGAATATGTTTCAACAGTTAATAAATTTAATAACTCAGCAGGGTAATAGTTTGAGTGGTGAGTTAAATAATTTAAATAAAAGATTGGATGAACAAAATAGCAGGTTAGAAAATAAAATAGATAAACGAGGAGAGGATATGAGTAGTAAATTAGATGAACAGGCTGAATTAATAGGAAATTTAAACAGAAAGATAGATAGAATAGAGCAAGTTAGTAAAGATTCTTTCATTGATGTATATAAAAGGATTGATAAAATTAGGTCAGATTTCAAAAGGGATTATGAGAAAAGGATCGAGGATAACGAAATTAAGGTTAGTCTGTTAAAAAATGTTGTTGAGACTCAGACTGTTGAAATAAATGAAGAGTTTAAAAGGCAGGATGATAAATATAACAATTTAAATGGGAAAGTTGATAAAATAAATAAAGAAATAGGCTCGAATAAAAATAGTATTCTAGAAATTAAAAGTGAGTTAGGGGAACAGGAAAAAACTATTTTAGATATGAAAGAAAAACATGAAATTTTGAATAACAAAATGCAAAATAATTTGGATAATTTGAAGGGTAATGTAGATAAGTGTATAGAACAAAGGAATAGGGACATAATTAATGACACCAAATATACGAATTTTAATATAAAAATTAATTTCAATGATAAAAATCCTATGGAGTTTATAAACATGTTAAAATATGAGATTGAGACTTATGAAGTTGAAAGCTGGAAAATAATAAAAAATATTATAAATGAAAGTTTGTTAGTAAATAAAACAGCTTCTGAATGGTGGATATTTGTTAGATCTGATATAAACAGTTTAAACCAGTTTGTAAAAAAATTTAGGGACAAATTCTGGTCAGACAGCGTACAAAGTGTGGTCAGACAAGACTTGCAGTTTGGACGGTTTAATCACTATAGGAATACTAAAATGTCAACATATTTTATTTCAAAAATTAACAAAGGGAAACATTTAGAACCTGCCTTACAGGAGAAAGAATTAATAAAATTAATTAGTAGGCATTTCAATAATGCAGTAAACAGAGCAAGGGTTATAGGAAATATAGATAATGTGGATAGTTTTATACAACTTTTAGATGAAATGGAGGGAGAGCAGGTCTGGGAACCTAATAAACATAATTTTAATAACTATATAAATAATGGTGGCCGAGGTCATGAGAGAAATGATAATAATACTATTGCTAATAAAGGCTATATTAATAATAGGGGTGAATTTTCTGGAAGTAGAAATCTTGAGCAAAATAATAGTAATAATAAATATACTAATTATGGTTACAATAAAAGACCAGAGAGTCGGCGAGAACAAAACAATAGAGGTAGTAGATATGATTATAGACAAGGGGGTGAAAATCGCAGGGATGTATTTAATAACCGAAGTTTTGACCGTAGAGAGGAAAACAAAGTTAATGCTATCACAGTTCATGCTGATGTACACACTGAAGAGCAGGCTTTAAACAAGTAGTTGATGAACGAAAAAATATGGAGAATAAAAAAAATTTAACCTGTTCATCTATGAATGTAGGTTTTAATGAAGATAGGGTAATTTATAATAATAATAAAATATTAAACTTAATTTTAAATAATGACGTGACTTCAGATTTGCTTGAGGAGCTAGAATGTGATCAATTTCAAACCAATAATGTATGCGAAAATATTAAATTAGCTGAAATAGAGATACAAATTGAAAATTATAACCTGAATTTATTGTGTGATTCTGGCAGTGAAATATCATGTATTAACCTTGATTATCTAAATAAGCTAGAAAAGGAAACAAAAGTAAATTATTCTAAATTGCCTGTCAATAATATGACTATTTTAACTGCCACGGGAAAGCGTAGTTCGGGGATTAATAAGCAGGTAATTTTAGAATTTAAAGTAGGACAGCAATTGTGTATTCACGTTTTCTTTATTGTAAAAAATTTAAATGTAAATATACTAATTGGGTGTGATTTTTTAAAAAAATATAAGGTCAGTTTGGATTTCAGGAAAAATGTATTTGTAATTGGAGAAGATAATATATTCTTTTCAGTAAAAAATGTGACAGAACATGGCTTATATAACTTACAAGTGTTAGACGAGGAGGCTTTACAAGAGAAAATTTGGGTTAGACAATTGGAGGGAATAAGAGAGATCATAAAGGACCATAATAAGAGTGATTCAGAAAAGCAAGCCTTAATTGATGTTTTTAATGAGTATAGAGATGTATTTTCTAATAAAGCAGGTAAAATTAAAAATTATTTATGTAAATTAAAAGTAAAGGTGAATACACCATTGATCCGAAAAACGTATCCAATACCTTATGCTTATAGAAAACAAGTACAGGTAGAAATTGATAACATGTTAGCTGATGGAATTATTGAACCAAGTGGGTCTGAATTTACAAATCCTTTGGTTATTGTAAAGAAACCTAATGGAGATTTAAGAGTATGTTTGGATGCTAGAAATTTAAATAAATGTATAATTTCTGATAAAACTCATCCAGAAAATATAGACTTAATTTTAATGCGCCTACATGGTGTTAAATATATCAGTTCTTTTGACTTGACAAGTGGGTTTTTGCAAGTAGAGCTTCATCCTAATAGTAGGAAATATGTCTCATTTTTATGTAACGGAAATAATTATCAATATAAACGTTTACCTTTTGGTTTGAAAAATTCTGTTGCAGAGTTTATAAAGGGGTTAAATTTTGTGTTAGGAAGGGAGGTTCTAGATTTTGTTATTTTGTACGTCGACGATTTAATAATATGTTCAGATAATTTAAATACGCATGTATATAGACTAAGGTTATTTTTTGACAGGTTGAGACAGTTTAATGTGACACTTAAATTAGGAAAAAGTTCCTTTTTGGCCGAGAAAATTAAGTATTTAGGTTATGTAATTAGTACTGATGGCATTTCTGCAGATCCTGAAAAAATTGAAGTAATACAGAGATTTACAGCTCCTAAAAGCTTGAAGGAGTTGCAAGCCTTTCTTGGGTGTGTAAATTTTTATAGGAAGTTTCAACAGAATTATTCTGAACTAACCAGTACATTTACTGATATTTTATCTAAGAATAATAAATTTTTGTGGACTGAGAAACATGAAAGAGCTTTTGTTGAAATAAAAAATAAATTTCTTAATTGTGTTGTATTGAAACATCCAGATTTTAAGGAAACATTTTATCTTGGTTGTGATGCAAACAAATTTAGTGTAGGAGCAGTCCTTTATCAGTTGGATAAAGAAGGAAGAGAAAATGTAGTATGTTTTGTAAGTAGAAAGTTGAATAAACATGAATTGAAATATTCAATAACAGAAAAGGAACTTTTGAGTGTACTTTTTGCGTGTAGAAAATTAAGGGCCTATTTGTTGGGTAATGATGTTGTTGTCAGAACAGATCATCAGGCGTTAACGTTTATGCAGAGTTGTAAGATTACTAACGGTAGAATTTTGCGATGGATCCTATATTTACAGGAATTCAATTTAAAATGGGAATTCATTAAGGGTAAAGATAATGTTGTAGCAGATTTTTTATCTAGAATGAACGAAAAGGAATTCATAGAAAATGAAAACCAGGAATTTAAAATTTTTATGTTGAGGATAGAGAGTAAACCGTTGAGTAAATTGTTTTATAACATTAAATTGGAACAGGAGAACTGTGAATGTTGTAGTCAGATTATTAAAAGCTTGAATTCAGGGAAAAAGGACTTCACAGATAATTATGTAGTACACAATGGAATATTATTTTATAGGAAAAAACAGGATCAGCATTTTAAGATTGTAGTACCGGTAAAACGGAGAGAAGAGGTAATCAAAACATACCATGAAGAGTTAGGCCACACTGGGGCATATAAGACATTTAGGAATATAGTTGAAAATTGTTTCTTTGGCAAAATGCGTACTTTAATTAAACAGGTGATTAAGAAGTGTGTCTTATGTCAAAAAATTAAAGCTAATAACCAAAATATGCAAAGTTTATGTATAACTGATATACCTAAACGGAAGTTACACAAAGTGTATGTAGATTTGTTTGGTCCATTACCAAAAACTTTTCAAGGTTTGGAGTTTGTATTTATAATTGTTGATAATTTTTCTAAATATGTAAAATTGTATTCGATTAGGAAGGCTGATTCTAAAACACTTGTAAATAAAGTTAAAAAATACATTAAGGAGGTAGGAAGACCGGAGCATGTCATCTCGGATCATGGGAAACAATTTATGAGCAAAGTTTGGCAGAAAGGTTTGGAAGAATTGGGAATTAAACCACGGACAGTTTCAATATTTCGTCCCCAAAGTAATGTTAGTGAACGATATTTAAAACAGGTTGGGGAGCTACTTAAGATATTCCTTACTAATAAAAAACATCTACAATGGTACAAATTTGGTAGGGATATTGAAAACTTATTGAATTTCAATGTAAATGTTACTGTTGATAGTAGGCCTGTGGAAATAATGTTTGGTCATAGGATTGTTGATATAGCCTGTAAAAAAATAAAATTCCCGGATAATGATATGAAAAAAGGAGGTAAATTGGATGAGGTTTTAATTAATAGCAAAGTATTGGAAAGACTGGAGCAGATAGCGAAAAAGCGTATGATTTTGAGTAACCTAAAAACTAGTAGAATAAAATTTAAGATTGGGGAATATGTTTTGATTAAGAATTTTCAGTTATCTAAGAAAAGTATAAAATTTTGTAGGAAGTTTTGTCATAGATATAAAGGGCCTTATCGAATTATAGATATTCATGAAAATAGAAATGTCTTAAAACTGAAAAATCTGGACAATCAAGTTGAATTTTTTGTAAATAGGATGTTATGTAAAAAGTTTTATACATAAAAGTTAGTTTTACTGAAATGTTCGAATTTATGTTATGGTTAATGGATTTTATTGAAGTTAATATGCTTGCAATAAGTGTTAATAATACTTATCCTAATCGTTATAAGTATATAGAAGAAAAAAAAAAAAAAAAAATATCGTGTGTGTTTATGTTTGGTTATGTTCAGTTGTGTTATTATTTAATAATTCGTTACCTTGTGTTCTGTTAATGTTTTCTGTATGATGATAAGCATTGTGAGGCTGTTTAGCAACTTATATTTCAAACATTTCGGCTATTTATATATTTAAATTTATCAAACAGATTCAAAATTCAAACTATAATTTTGGTTAAATTTCTCATTGTTTTCAAAATTTAAATCGGGGGTAATTTGTAACGATTCAAAATCATTGACAGCTGGTTTTGTTTATTTTTTAGTTAAATAAATGTAAATAGACCCAGCTGGTGAAAAGGATAAAAATTATTTTAATTTAAAAAAGAAGGGATAAACAAAATCTGGTTGCTAGACAACTAAAGGAGGATGAAGAAATTGTTAAAAGATTTTAGTGGGACCTGAACGTTGAAGGAAGGTAGGTC
The DNA here is from genome assembly GCA_035578175.1 of Catonia carolina. Classification (NCBI taxonomy): domain Eukaryota; kingdom Metazoa; phylum Arthropoda; class Insecta; order Hemiptera; family Achilidae; genus Catonia; species Catonia carolina. The sequence continues at coordinate 20,608,763 of JAQMRL010000003.1, read as the reverse complement.
CCATCCATGTTTGTTCTTTTAAAAATGAAATGAAATTTAAATATTTAAAAAATAAATAGAATTGGAGTGAGTAATATAATGGGACAAGATAATAATAACAATGATAAATGCAAATTAATTAATTAATTAAAAAAATATTGTAAACGAGAAAATAAAGAATATAACATTAATTTATGATTTAAATCTTGTAAGAAATTCATTTATTGTAGAAAGGACGTCTACAATGTTCATAAGCTTTAACTTAAGAGATAAATACTTCAATAATCGTATGAAATACTCTTTTAGTTACTAAAACGTTATGCCTTTAACTAAACATTCACTCTAAATATGTCCTTTCCCCATAAAATAGTAATAGTCAATCAGTGATACAAAAAATACTTTTTACTCATGCATTGGACATGAGAAACAAAACCACTGAAGATACAACATTTTATTTGAATTTTTCTAAAATCAGCTTATACAATTTAATCAACATATTCATAATAATAAATACTGTTATTGTTTAAAATATTAAATCATAAATAATAATTACAGATATCAAGTTAAAAGGGTGTACGCACAACAAATATTGGTGATTTTTTGAAATGCACTCAAAAAGCAACAGTAATAGAAACATGTAACAGTATTTCATTTTAACACATCTTTTTATATTCACAGGGAATGTGTATAGAGAAATATTCCAGGAGAACATGCATCAAAAATGATAGTGCACCATTCCTGTAAAATCCTATTTTTGCTCATATCCTTTTAGTAAGAACCCCTTGATTATCATAACATTGTAAAACATTGCTTAGATTACAAAGATCAACATTACAAACTTAAACTAGAGTATGTAAATTAAGAAATAATTAATTTTAATTATAACAAAATACTTTAAAAACTAATTCTGTAGCCAATTCCTCAAGTATTTACATTTTAATGCAAAAATTATAACTCATTTCTTAAACATTTAAAACTTTAACAAATAACTGATTCCTGTAAGGTACCATTATTCCTTGAACTATTAGATATGTTTTAGTTATAACGAACTATTACTTCCTTTACAAAGATATTCTTATTTTGTATGCAAAATTATGATACTAATCCTGTATTTACTAGGAAACAAAAAATAAAATATCATAATAATGAATAAATAAAAGAATTAAAACATTGTTTTTAATGGCTTTGTATTGAATATATACTGGACAGCACAAACTTTTGTTTAGCAATACTTTGAACAGTTATATATCAAATAAAATTTTATTTAGTTTATGATAAAGATGATCAAGCACAAAAATGGACCCTTCAAAAAAATTATATCATTAAACATTAAATAAAAGTATTAAACATAATACAAAAATCATTTAAAAAAATGTATCGTGCATTTAATTAACCTCAGGGCTGGATATATGAGGAGTGGGGGAGTTGATAATGTAATTAAATATGACATGGGTATCGACAAATTTAAAAACCTACAGTTTACTGTAATCCAGTGCCACAACACGGTACGGTTTTAACAGCAAACTGGGACAAACAATAACAACCATTAGTCAATTACAACTCTTAACAAGAATAAAAATATAAAAATTAAGAAACTACTATAAAATTCAATAGTATAAAGCATTATGACAAATGCTGAAGAAGTATGAATTAAAAACAAGCATAAAAATAAAATTATTGCAACAGAAACGGAGTACTGGCATGTTGCAGTTGTTGATACTTGACCAGATTAGATAATGTAATAAAACAAAAAGGAAAAATGGTTACTGCGGCATGAATACATCAGAAGAGTGGAGGCTAAATGGATAAATAAGATAATGGAGTGGAGCCCAGCGGGAAAGAAGAAAGGCAAACCGTGAAGATCATGGACGACATAGATGTGTCTATGTACAAGAGAAACCCACTTTGCACCCCTACAGTAAAAAAATCCTAGATCCAGCACTGATTAACCTACCTATAAATTATTTTACTCACTTAAAACTTTCAAAACACATGCATTTTGAACATCGAAAAATGATATGATACTGTTTTTACTAAAAAATATTATTATTCTAAAACATCTTTGTAGGGATCCACAATCATCAGATTATATACATTTGTATCAAATAAATTTTGTATGACTGAAGAGATAATACCTGGAAGTTTTAATAACTAATTTAAATTTATCGTTAAATATTTAAAAAGTTTTATTACACCAGATCTGGAAATAAGAACTTGTATTTAAGTAGGTAGGCACTTAACATGAATTGCTATTTAATACAATTTCACTTCCTGTAAAATAAAGATTTATCAAGATATATATATATATTTTTTACTCTGTCCTGCTGTATGGCGTAGGAAAATGGACTTTAAGTATACATTCCATGAATTATTTATTAGAAGCTTATGAGTTGTGGATATTCAGGAGAACTCAGAATTTCATGGACTGGTAAACAACATCTTTGTTCCTTACACAAGAGTGATAAGTACGAGAGCTCGTCAGACTTGTTCTTCAGGGGAGAGCAGAACAGACCAAAAGAAACTCTTATGATTGAAAAATATTAGACTAAACGAACAAGTGTACAAACATTCTTTTAAAGGTGGTTCATGATAGAGAAAGATTTACCAGAATTGTAACCAATCTTCTTTGATGGAGTCGGGATTCTTCAAGAATATACAGTATATACTGATGATAGTGAATCCACCAAAACATAATATAAAAAATAATAAGAGGATCATTAAAAAGAGTACAGGTTGGTGAAAAATAGTAGTAATTGTCCATTTAGATACATTATTATGAGTTTTGATTTTAATTAAGCAAAGGAATAACCAAAAATTATTATTTCATTCACATAAAATCAAAGAGGAAGCTAAGGTAAATGATCATTAGCTTCATTGAGTGAAAACGAATTTACTCTAAATTTATTGTCTTATTTACTCTTTATAAAAAAAAACTGTAAATTTTTTAATAAAAGGGAAAAGTACTGATACAAACTATAAATTTTTTATTATAAAATAAAATTGTAAAAATAACGTTTAAAATAATAATAATAATATTTAAAAAAAAATACTATGAAAGTTAAAAAAAGGTTCTTAATGATGGATAAAATTATTTCTGGTAAAATTTACTGATAATGTACATAGATAATACTTATCATTAATGTAGAGGTGCTATATGTTACAAAATTTAAATAGAAAATAAACACAACTTTAAAGTAAAAATAATAAATAAAAAAGTCATTATAATATAAAAATCTGATATAAATACTCTTAAATAAATCTACAACGATTATAAATATCTTAACCACAAAATAGTTTATTTACATGTGACGTCTTAACCATGAGTTGTGTCGTCTTCAACAAAATCATGCGCTTCTTCTCTGGTTACACACTCAACGTGACTGACCTGAAAAATTTAAAACAAATAAATTTTAAAAATAAATCTTTATAATGCATCCCGCAGTTTGAAATTATTTCTATTTCATATAATGAATTTATATAGTAATTTCACCAACCTTCTTTTTAAACTGCGTCACCTTTATTTTTATTCTTACTTACACGTGTTTCGGTGGATACACCATATCATCAGAGTAAATAAAAAAATTGAAACTAAAAATTTTTTATCTCACTTATTTAAAATTTACAGAAGATGATACATCTTCATTCATTTGTATAAAACTGATTTAAAATTAATTTATTTTAATTTATCCCTTCTCATATTTACTGTAGATAGCAACAGCAGTCAATATCATTTCATCATTCCTAAATTTGACCTGTTCATTCAAAATGTCCTGCTTTTGCTCTTTTAAATATTTATAAATATGGAACATCTCATATTTTTCAATTTTATTTTTATTTTCTATATTACATTGTTCTATTATATTAAAATGTTCATCTATTTTACCAAATTTATGTTTTTCTTCTTTAATATGATTGGTATAGTTAGATATAATGTAGTCACATTTCAGTGTTTTTTTATGTTCATTATACCTCACTTGAAAATTACGACTAGTCATACCAATGTAAAATTTTTACAATCCTCATTACCACAATCTATTTTATACACACCCTTTTTATTGCTTAGTGTTTTATTTATATTATTTTTAATTATATTTGTGGACAGTAGTTTTTTATTATTACATGTGTATGCGATTTTATAAAATTTATTTAATGTTTTGTATAACTTATTATTATTATTATTTTATTAAACATCCTATGTATGATTTTTAAACAGCCGTATTATTTAAAATTGAAATATATATTTTTCTAACCACCAGAAAAATTAATGAACACACAGATTGAATACGACATCAACTGATTAAGTTGGCAAGACTGTTTTAAATATAAGAATCGACTATTCCTTATCTACCATGGTAGGAGCAGGAAGTTTTAAATTTTGACTCTATATAAATTTCAATTTACTGAAGATGTGTACAAGATACACGAAAGCGCTATAAACATTGGTAAGTGTTTTATGTTACCGTATTCTGGTGGTTAGAAAAATATATTTTTCAACTTATTATTAATAGTTTTATTATATTTTAATGCAATAAATGGTTTTTGTTTTGTTTTATTGTCTAATGTAAGGGTGGTTCTTAAGTTATTTTTAAAATATAGTTTGTTTTTAATTTAATTTAATTTTTTTTTTTTATTTACTCTGATGGTGGATCCACCGAAACACGTGTAAGTAAGAATAAAAATAAAGGTGACGCAGTTTAAAAATAAGGTTGGTGAAATTAGTATATAAATTCATTATTATGAAATAGAAATAGATTTTAAATTCGAGTGAAGAAATTTAAGAATAAAGTTTGACATCTATGGTTTCTGATGATATTAAAATCACGTAACTACAAAAACTAGAATTTTCTAAATAGAAAAAAAATTATTTCACGTAAAATTTGCTGTTTTTGTGAAAAAGTTCACTAATTTCCTATTCCCATGATCCTAGTTCACTAGCTGCTACTACTAGCGTGTAGGAGATGGTTCTCACGGAGCTAGTTAATTAATGCCACTGAACTAAAGACATAAGTAAGTTGTGCTGTGTATTACTGTACGAAGTACAACTTATTAGCAACTAGCAACGTTTCCAAATGTTCACACTGAGCTAGTTTACTAGCGCTAGTCAATCACATGCTAAACATTATACAAAAAAATGTTTGAAATAGAATTTTGAATTCTCTACAACTTTTATAATATACATTTTTGCGATAAAATGCATATTAAAGTCGCAATCTTAAACAATTTTATCACATGAAAACAGCCTCTTCAAGAATTTCAGCAGACATGGCGCCTACCCTATCTTGTAGAGCATAAAAAATGTAGTAAATGAGGGGATTTTAAAAAAATTGTAGGAGCAGTTTTTGAGAAAATCGCAAAAAAGTTAAAAATGACATGAATATACTACTTCTGGTTGACCGATTTTGATGAAAATATTTGTGTCGGGTCCGGTAGTATTATCTAACTTAAGTTTCAAGTTTGTATGATGTTCCGTTCTTGAGATATTCTGTTCTCTCTCTCACTCACACACACACACACACACACAGACCAATGCTAAAAACATGTTCTTTTTGGGTTCGGGGGGTCTGAAAACGTGTAGATCCGGTGAAAACTCGATTTTGAAAAATCGACATGAAAACAATACTTTCCTCCTATATATTCATATAGACAAGAGAAAGTAAAAAATTTGTTCTGTAATTGGTTGTAAGAGGCTATAATTAATTATAAAATCCCTATCTTCATTAAATTAGTTTGAGCTTTAAGTTTTGTAATTAATTGTGTAAATAAATAATACTGTAATAAGATAAAGGATGGCTTGTTTATTATTTATTTAACCCCAAGCTAAGCTAGGATTCTAGGTGTTACAATACATTGATGAGATTTTATAATGTAATAATGACAGCACCATTACAGTTACGGGCAATAATTACCTTATTTCTAAATTTTACACCGTAGAATTTATTAGCATGTTGTAACAATTCAGGTCTGAAGGTGGTCGTGATAAACTGCGCTTCTTTCGACATTTCATGTATCATATCGGCAACAGCTTTTCTATGGTGAGCATCTAAAGCCTGAAAATTAAATACATTTTAATAATAATTAAATCATTTTAATAATAAAAACCTGGGGTGAAACACTAACAACTTTCTCTTGCCAGTGCAAATAATTTAAACAATATAACCTAACATTAGTAATAAAACATTAGAAATAAACAAAAAACTAACCTCAAAAAACATAACCTTATTTTAATCATGAGTGAAAGACGCAAAATGAAAATCTACCTCAGTTTGGCTTAAAAACATGGAAAATCATTCTTTCACGCTAAACTAGGCTCTGTAGAGAAAAATGCTCTAAATAAAAGTTGTAGATCTTTTAATTTCCTATAAATATGATTATATTATACTTTTGTCGAAAAGTGCATACTAAGGCCGAAATCTTAAAAAAATCGATTTTTCACGTTTTCGTGAGAAAAAAACAGAAAATCGCTAATTACCGCTAAACTAAGCGTTATACAAAAAAATGTTTGAAATAAAAGTTGTAGAATTTTAAATTCTCTACATTTTTTATTATATAAATTTTTGCGCTATAATACATATTAAAGCAGTAATCTTAAAAAAACACTTTTTTTACGTAAAAACAGCCTCACCGAGAATTTCAGGAAACATGGCGCCTACCCTATATTGTAGAGAATAAAAAATTGAGTAAATGACGCGATTTTTAGAAAAATCGTAGGACCAGTTTTTAAGAAAATCGCAAAAAAGTGAAAAATTATACGAATAAACTACTACTTCCGGTTGACCGATTTTGATGAAAATGTTCGTGTCAGGTCCGGTAGTGGTATGTAACTTAAGTTTCAAGTTTCAAGTTCGTACCTTGTTCCGTTCTTGAGATATTCTGTTCACACACACACACACACACACACACACACACACACACACACACACACACACACACACACACACACAGACCAATCGCTAAAAACATGTTTTTTGTGCTCAGGGGGTCTGAAAACGTATAGATAAGGTGAAAACTCGGTTTCGAAAAATCGACATGAAAACAATACTTTCCTTCCTATAAATTCATATAGGCAAGAGAAAGTAAAAAATTACATTATCCATTACTATTAGATAAAGAGTACTATTTTTACACTAAAAAGGAAATTTCTTTAAGCACTATCTTTAATGATAAGTTCAGATTCACATAATTTTATCAACTAATTGTGCAAAATCTATTTTATACAAATAAATTATACTAAAGAAATGTTGTAACATTTTCATAGGATGCCTTCAATGGAAATTTAAATGTACTATCTTAAGATGTAATGCGCTAAGGGTCTGTAAAATTCAGTAGGAATACCGTTAATTATGCGCATGCCTTGGGTTTGAACCTCTACTTTACTAAGTAAAATAAGGAGTGAGGTGGTTTACAACTGCCTTCCTCACTGAGTGGAAAAGTATGCTTATTAGCATGCCAGGCCCTATGACAAGCATCTACTATCAACCCTGCAAATTACACCATTACCTTCAAATTCACCACAGGGTCTAGCTGTAAAATAAAATTCATTACTCTCAGAGAAGATAACTCTGACTAGTGTCTTTTACACCTCTACCTCTTCTGTCGTTAAATATTTCAGCCACATAATTGGCTGACCATGTGATAATAACAACTTTTTCTAGCCTTGGAACTAACAGATTGAGTGCAAATAATTTAACACGCCAGACCTGCCTGTTATGGGCAATCATAACCTAATCAATACACTAACATACCTGATCAATTTCATCAAACAAGTAGAAAGGCGCTGGATCACATTTCTGGATAGCAAATATTAACGCTAAAGCGACTAATGACTTCTGACCACCTGAAAGTTGATTCATTTCTCTCATTTCACCATGTCCATTAAAAGAAACTCGAATCATTACTCCGGTAAACTGATCTGAGTCCATCATTTCCTAAAACATAATTATTTAACGTTTTACAATGTGATTTTATCAAATAGGATATGTTAGGTCTTTTGTGGTGTCTATAAAATAAAAAAATGAATACATTTTATTGACTGTTTTAGCTACTGAACATAAATCAGAAATACAATATTTAAGACATGGCATTTTATAGAGTGAGGAGATCAAGGAGGTACAGGAGGATTTGGATGAATGGAATGGACAACTTCAGTCAGTGGGGCTTGAAATCAGTGAGAAGAGTGAGGTGATGGAGATAGCACAAGACAAGAGACTGGAACAATATGTTCAGTTGAATAACAAGACACTAAACGTTGCAGAAAGTTTCACTTACTTGGGAGCAGTAATAGCGAATAACAGCAGATACTGTCATCTGAAATTACAGATTGTTTTTTTTTATGGTTTAACGTCCGACTGTTCTGCAATTACTGCTAATGCAGACGATGAAGGATGAAATGATATTTTGTAACGTATGAAAATATGCCGTGCCTGAATGGGATTTGAACCCAAGACACGAAGAGATTGGAGAAAGGAGGAAAGATGATCCTAAGTGTGAGACACCTGCTCTGGGATAAGAAAATACCAAGGTATAATGTAATAATCGTGACTTATACATCAGAGATATGGGTGCTGGAATGAGAGAGAATGGAGCAGGCTGGAGGCAGGAGAGATGACATTTTTCAGAAGTATAACAGGAAAGAATAGGATGTATAAGGTAAATAATGAGGAAATTAGATGGGAGATTGGTATGAAGGGCTAAGAGTAACAAATTGAGGTGTCTGGGGCATATATAGAGAATGGGTGCTGGCAAGAAAGGAAAGAAGATTGTGAAATACCCACACAAACAGTGGCTGGATGAAGTGAAGGCACTCTTCCAGTAGAAGAGCATGGAAGGAAGTGTAAAGAAGTGAGACTTGGAGAAATGGAGAGGCTTAGTCAAAATCTAGATCCATGTATCGTTTAACAATAGTGGATATGTATGTAAAATATTTTTTGGGACCATAAACTATTTTTGGTTGAATTTTGGATAAATTACTAATTTTAAACGAGTACATTACTTTTTTTATCTTTTTATAACAATCATTGTATTATTAACCCCTTAATTGTTTTTAATGACACATCTCGACCACACCATTCACATTTCCAGGTGTTTTCGAGGAATATCACATTGCACAATATCTGAATTAAGACAGCTGTAAAACAAATAAAAGTTGTTTCACAAGTTGACTGTTTTGATCGCTAGTATGAATGTTATCGATACTCTTTTCTATTTCCGAATGGATATTTATGAATATTTTAAGTAGAATACTTTTTTTAAAAAAGTAAATGCTCAAGTTAGCATGCCAAGTCTAAAAGTGTTTTCTTAAAGAGGGAACAATAAGTTTCACCATGTAATTATTTTAAGGACAAAAAAACAGATAAAAGCAAGACATAACTTATTTATAATTGAAATATATATTTTTCTAACCACCAGAATACGGTAACATAAAACACTTACCAATGTTTATAGCGCTTTCGTGTATCTTGTACACTTATTCCTATCTTATTCCTACACGATTCCTTATCTACCATGGTAGGAGCAGGAAGTTTTAAATTTTGACTCTATATAAAAATCATACATAGGATGTTTAATAAAATAATAACTTATTTAATATTATCTGTCCATGAAATGGACTAAACATTTTACAGCAAAAAGTAGGCCCTTATCTTACATGACATAGTACATAGATACTTTTAATAGAAGTTTAATAAACTTGTGGTTGATTAACATTTTTTCCTACACCTTGAATGAAACCTCAGTAGTCAGTTTCTTTAAATGTTAAATTAATGGTTTTTTTTGTTTTTACTTATACACTTCTTTGATTTTTTTGTATTGGAATCAAAAATTGAAAAATATTTGTATTGACCCATTACTTATTTTGCCCAATCACTAGTAGATATCTGAAGAAGAAAAACATTATAACAGATACAATCCATAGAAAACAATCAAACCAATGACTTACTGGATTTTGTCCAGATTCTTCGCCATCAGCAGTCTTCATAACTAGCTGAGCATGACCAGCTGGTACAAGTTTTGCAAATACTTCACTGAAGTACATGGACACCTGTTTGAATGTGAACTGGATAGCTTCAAACTTTCGCTGCTCAAGCACATGCATCAACTCTTTAATTTTTTCATCTCTGCGTAAAATAATAAAAAAATTAAATTTAGCAAATCATCTTATTAATTATGAACAAATTAACATTAGGGGGAAAAAAGAATTACTTATATAAACTTTGCAGATGATATGGCGTTGGGAGATAAACCATCTGAAACTTCAATTTACCAACTATTTCAATACATTCGCTTTCCAGCGCCTGAATAATTTTGTGGTTTTAAAATTTATAGTACGCACGTGTTAAGATGATGATATTTTATTTTGAATAATAAACTTACATCGGTGGCATAGATTATACTAACAGCTATTTCTGTGGAGCAGTGGTTGGGCGCTAGACTGTAAAGCAAAAGGCCCAAGGGTCAATCCCTGGTGAGACCTAAAAAATTGTAAGACCACTCAACACTTATTTCCTGTTTAATACCAACTGTAGCTATTTGTATAAAAGTAGTAGTTGAAATTTAAAATATATGAATAAAAAAATTACAGTAACAAACCAATTCCAACTACATACTAAACAATTTAAAAATCAGTCTGAAAAACTAGTCGCAAACATCAATAAACTATTCTTTCATGAATTAAAAGAGTGAATCAAAATATCATAGTCAGGCTCCACAGTGTATTGGTTTAGAATGGTAGTTCATTGTGAACAACAAAGTAAAAGGTCCAACTGAGTTCGATTACCAAGCAAGGCCAGACAAATCACAGTATGATATTACCGGGTGATTTTTTAGTCCTGTTACCCAATTGTTAATGTCTGGTAATTTTTTTCTAAGAAAGGGATATTTTGTTTTGTGACACAAAGTTGGTAGCCCTACTCAACCGGTATAGATACGACAGTTTGAGTTGATTCTCCTCGAGTTGCGTAAAATTTTGTGCTGTTTCCAGTTGTGTTACGAACAGAATGTCTTTTACCATAGAACAACAGGTTTTCATTCTTGAACAATATTTTGCTACAAAATCGTATGCGAGTGTAAAAGAAGCATTTCAAATTAAATTTTTTGGTGTTCCTCCACTCTATTCTAGTCAATTTCTAGGCTAACTAACTGATTTTTAGAGGCAGGTATTGTTTGCAGCAGAAAACGTAGTGGTCGACCAACTCTCTTGACAGATGACGTTAAGAGAATGTGAAAACAAGATTGCTCAATTCTCCATGGAAAAGTTTACAAAAACTTTCCTCGCATGTTGATTTGTCATGTTCGCGTGCTCAGAAAGCTGCTAAAAAATTGAAATTGTATCCGTATCACATACGATTAGTTCTAGAGCTTCAGCCTCCAGATTTAAACAAGAGATTGTTTTAGGATAAAAGACATTCTGTTCGTAGCACGACCGGAAATGGCACAAAATTTTACACAGCTAAAGGAGAATCAACTCACACTGCCATATCCATACTGGTTGAGTAGGGCTACCAACTTAGTGTCACAAAACAAAATTTATTTTTTTTAGAAAAATATTACCAGACATTAACAATTGGGTAACAGGACTAAAAAATCACTCTGTACAATGATAAAACCCACCGATAGCCTACGACAGTTGCAACTGACCCAACAGTTGACATGCCTTTAAATAAACAAAAATTAATTCAGGTCAAATTACATACCCAATGTCAAGTTCTTCTTTTCGTTTCATAAGTTTCTCTTTTTGATCAGAAAAACTCATAAACTGATCTAAAGCTTTCTTGTTAACATGATTGTATTTTTTCAAGTGACCATTGGCTTTTTCCAGTTCTTTAAACAGCTGTAAAAAAATACACAATTAATTACTCCTTAAAATCCTACTACATACCATAAAACTAGTTAATCATTAATCTCTTGAGTTCAACATGTATTCCGCTCAATACACACAATTTTATTACACTGCCCATAAGAATCATATGTTGTTTAGGCCATCAGCCGAAAGGCAGGTTTGAAGCTGTAGAGGTTTTACCACGTAAAACAAGGAGAGAAGTGATTTACCATTGCCTTCCTCACTGAATGGAAAAGTACAGCATGCCGGGCCCTCTGAAAAGCACATATTTTCCATTCTGCAAATGACACCTTCACTCCATTCACCACAGAAGAATCATATAAAAGAACTAACTGGCCATCCCGGCTTCACCCTAGTTTAATTTTTTAATTAGGGTTATAAATAAATAAAAAATAAGATATTCTGATAATATACCTTTGAGTTTGAAATTCAAATATATTTTAACCCGTAACCCTCGCATTGAAGTGAACGACAGACGCTAGCAACATCCGTAGCATTGGAGCCGCCGTTTTAATGTTTTTTTTTATCCATCTTTTATCCAAAAAATTTGAAATTTTTATGCCACGTTCACAAATTGTTAGCCGTTGTTTTAAAAAAAACCATGCAAATCCGTTTTTTTTAACCCTTATAAAGCTAACTTAAGAAAAACATGTTGCAATTCGTGTACATTTTCAGCTTTGAAGCTAAAATTTCAGGCCTACATATTTTTTTTCCTGTTTTTTTTAGTTGGTATTATAGAAAAATGTCTAACAAAAAATTTGATGTAACGTACGTGTATTAAACGTAACGTATTAAACAAACTCACCACTATATGCCACGGCTAATAAAAACGAAGTGGGATATGCAGTCAGACTGAAGGAAAGTACAAAATCCCGCGTCTTTCAACTCAGTTCATTGAACCATTCGTACAGATATTACATATATAAAAGCAACCTATAAAAGAGCGTGATTTTGTGAACAAATACATATATAACAATCGTAGTATATTTTTGAAGAGTGGCCATAAATCTTATGGAAAGGGGAACGTAAAAATATTACAGAATACAGCCATACAGATGTTTCGATCTCTCTCTTGTACCCAATGAGCTATGCTTGACCTTGCAAAGATCACACTCCTACGTAAAACATTCCCCTCTACAATTCTAGCTTTTAAACGCACTTGTAACTAAATTTTTCCATGACCTATTAGCCTCGAACAGGGTCTTTAAAAAATATGTACACAATCAGTTTTACCACAACATTTAGACATCAATAGAAAATTTCCCACGTATCGTATTTTGTTTCTGAAAAGCACAGCTTGTACCTCATTTCATTGGCTACATTTAAACTACACATGTTACTAGGCTACGCCTTGAATGACCTCTACAAACTAACAGACTGTTGAATGCTTACACACTTATCAAAGATACATAATTTTACGCGTACCGCTGCAGATGGGTTAAAGGGTTAAAATTCAAGCTAAATCAACCATCACGGACTGATGCAAAAAATTACTCATTTTTGAATTCTGGAGTATAAGTCTAATTTCAAAATCTGATCAAGGGTTGGACGAAAAATCTAACATTCTAAATTTCAGCCCAATTAGAACAGTAGTTTCACACATGAATTCATATTTCTGAAACACACTTTCTTGATATGAGAGAACTATGAAGAAAATTGAAGGTCATTTGTAAACTTGAGTACTAATTTTTCTTCTCGATCATAATATACTTTTTCACTCCTCACTACAATTGTGAAAAAGAAAATCTTATCAAAATTTATGGGTACTTACATTCTTTGACGAATAGTGCAAGTATTTTTCGACCATTTCTGGAGACGGCATTGAACCTAACTCCTGGATTTTTTGCGTGCAATCGTCGATTTTCTGACGTAACATTGCTTGTTTTGATGATACTTTGGACAAGTCTTTTGAATCAGCATCAAGTTTTTCTTGGGCTTCTTTTTCCTTGGTTCTCCATCTTTCAACATCTTCTTGTTCACCTTTTTGCTGGAATAAGACAAAACGAAAATGTTTACTACACAAATCTATAAATTGAAAGGACGAACCAGTCGGTGACCCAATTCTTTCTTCTTACGAATAGCGTGTAGCTTACAAGAACGAACAAAGCAATAGACTTTTAAATCGAAATAATTTATACAATCATTTTTGGCAAAATGATATGCCATTGCAATAACCATACTATTCACACATAATTTAAAGAACAACATATCAATTACTCTTTAACCTTGTCCATAGGCTTATCATACAATAAAACTATCTAATTTACATGTAACCAAACTTAAGTTCTAAAAAATAGTTGTCAATGGAGATCCTTGTAACTTGGCCTGCCTAGAACACCTCACGTAAGTTGTTCATTTAATAATTGAGTACAGTTAACCAAAAAGGTTTTTGATGGCTGCAAGTAGTGATTGGGTAAGACATGGAACACTGATACTTAGTACTTGATACAAAAGGTGTACCGTAATATGCATACACAAACAAAAGAACCTCCTTAAAATGATATTTATTCTGCAGCGAGAGCAAAAATGATGGAGCCCTCACATTCTTTCTCTCTTGCACAGCCTGCCAGTGGAAGGGATCAGTTCAATAGTTTTCTGTAGTAGATTTCAGGCAGTGGAACGAAGGGAAGTACAGAAGACTATGGTTTGGACTGATCCCCTTCACCAAAAGATATACGAGGTATGGCTATTAAATAACGAGACTGATACAAAAAATGTTGTTTTTATTTTATACATAATCACTTATTGTCACCTTCAATATACACTCCTTCTCTATCCCTACAATGCTCCATGCAAATTTTCCATCGTTGGAAACGGTGCTGGAAGTCATCTTCTGTCATCTCCTTCAGGACACGTGCTGCTTTCTCTTTTACAGCTTCCACAGACTCAAATCTTGTCCCTTTTAATGCAGATTTTACCTTAGGGAACAGGTAGAAGTCACATGGTCCAAGATCTGGTGAATAAGGAGGTGGATGTTCTAACACTGAGATGCTGTACTTGGCTAGGAACTTCTTGACCGATAACGCGGAATGAGCTGACGCATTGTCTTGGTGGAGAACCCATGATTTGTTTTTCCACATTTCAGGGCGTTTTTTCCTTACTCTTTGACATAGTTTAGAAAGTATCTCAAGGTAGTAATATTAATTAATTGTTTGACCTTCAGGAACCCAGTGAAGGTACATAATCCCATGAATATAAAAAAAACAATCATCATTGCTTTAAATTTTGACTCGCTCACTCGAGCTTTTTTGGCTCTCAGTGAAGTTCGACTCTTCCAGTGCATGGATTGGCGCTTAGTTTCCGGATCATAAATAAAAAACCACGTTTCATCACATGTTATTATTTTTTACCTGTTCCCTAAGTGAAATCTGCATTAAAAGGGACAAAATTTGAGTCTGTGGAAGCTGTGAAAGAGAAAGCGGCATGTGTCCTGAAGGAGCTGACAGAAGATGACTTCCAGCACTGTTTCCAACAATGGAAAATTTGCATGGAGCGTTGTAGGGATAGAGAAGGAGTGTATATTGAAGGTAACAATAAGTGATTATGTATAAAATTAAATTTTTTACGTCAGTCTCGTTATTTAATAGCCACACCTTGTACATCAGAAAGACACAGCCATTTCTCAATATCAGTTGCGGCGCATCCGCACAGTTCATTTGATGTGGTAGTGGGGGTGACATTTTCATCATATTGCGTGAAGATTCTTTAGATAGTTTTCTATCTATAGGAACAGGTATCTAGTACGCAGCAAAACTACCCGGTACACTCTGTATCAGGTATAAGTTACCAATAACTCGAGAGTTACTAACAACCAAAATAATTTAATAGGACAATAAGATTATGCACGGTAGAAAGTGTTTAAATTTCTTGTTTATAGCATTATAATAGTATCTATATGGGTAAATCAGTTTTGAAGTTAGTAGGGTAGAAACGAAAAAATAATCAAGAAGCTCCAAACTTAAACAGAGTGCTTGATGCAACTACTATTCTTATTGCAATTATTAGTACACGCTTTAAGTGCTAGATTATGGTGTACAGCGCAGTTAATCGAATATGACGGTAGAAAAGATTGCAGTTGGAAATAGGAACTGCTGTAGCAGAAGCATTGTATCATAGTATTCTCGTGTACTAAGTCCAAATATTGGTTGCATATGACTTGCCTCGCCACAAGTTCTGAATGAATCAAGTACAGTGCGAATACTAATCCTTCTTCATTTAGTTGGTCACTGTAAATCAGCTGTTTAACAGCTGATTTACAGTGACCTACCTAGTTCTAATCCTAGTAAAGGTAGTTAATTTTATGTGAGTTTGAATACTACAGTGGTCACCAGTGTAATTTGATAGTTGGGGGTTCAACTAGTCATATTCTCTCCAGAATGGTTGGCCCAAGTCTGTACAAGACTATAACTCATTTAAACGTCATACATATCATCCTCATCTCATTGGGTCATGGGATTGATTATTGTTCTTAAATTTAACAGATTGCAACGTACACACATTACTGATTAAAAAATATTTAGTTAGTATTTCTGAATCGTCGCTAGGTACAAAAAGTATCGAGTACTTTGTGTTAATTACCGTTCAGTAGTCACACTGTACTATGCCAATGAAACACAGCAAAGAAAATCCATCAAACTTGCTGCTACAGTAAAGAGGTTTATAATGCAGAATGGGCTTATAAATAGATGTTTGGTAGAAATAGGGAAACACTACAACCCTGTTGGCTAGCAAGCCATAGAAAAGACCATTTATTTTTAATTAACTCAATATTACTATTATGAAACTTGTATTTCACAGCCTAAACATTCTTAGATTTTGAGTGGAAACAAAAACTATACTTACTCTTTTAACAGCTTCTTGCACTTTCTTTTCTGTGGCCTTGAAGTCTTTGTTTACTTGCTCTATTCTTTTCTCAATGCCAACAAGTTCAAGACGGCTGTTATCAAGAGTTCTCTTACGTTCTTCAACAGATATCTCTTGCAAAGCCTGTTACAAAAGAAAACAAACATAAATAATCATTTTACAAAATTTATTATGTTTTCCTCATCTCTTGCTAGTAAAAACACTGAAATAAGAAAAATACATATATAAACAAAAAATAAAGTTAGCTGTTGTTAAAAGGATACTATCTATGAGACAGTAAAGTATTCTGGTGATAGGTGATATTAACACCTTTATTCACAACAAAACATAAAATAAAGCAGTACATATTCACTAATATTTACTTTAACTTTAGAGACAACAACTGTCTAGATACAGAAGAGCTTCAATAATCTGGATTTGATTCTGGTGAAAAAATTGATTGTTTGTACCGTTACAGTATGTATGTATGTATTTGTACAAAAGCGCCAAAAACACTAATACCGATACCATTTCCAACTGAGTGCAAGTGGCGTGCTGTGTGTCTTTTCAAGTTATTTTACTTATGTACTTTAGTTTCTTGTAGGCCTAGATTTACATAAAATACGGTATTTTTCTTGAAGTAAAACATGTAAAACTTTTACTACGTACGTATATAAGTGATTTTATATTTATCCGCTCTTCTTCTGTAAACATCAGAGTGAACTATGGCCAATTGCAGCTAATATTTTACGTTGAAGAACCCACCGGGTCTTTTCTTGGTTCATTTTGAAAATCTGGACAATTTAATAATTCGGATGGGGTTCGGTCCCAATTAATCCGGGATATCGACGTTCTACTGTATTAAATATGCGGAAAATAACTAGTCAATATCACCAACTGAAAAAACTAAATAAGAACGTTACATCATTCACACAGCAGTCGACTCACCGTCAGACAAGGTCTAAACACCTTTTGTTTTACTCAGTCTAACCAATTACCTACTTACTAAACTAAAAAATACTCAGTGCTAATAATAATAACACTAATGAAAACTTACTTGTATAAGTTCATCTTTACGCCGTATGAGATTATTTGTAAGGAGATTTTCTAATTTATTTTTAGCTGCTTCTAAATTCATCCTAGTAGCGAAAGCCGCTTTGTTCTCCTGAGTCAATCGTCGAATATCATCGTTTAATTTATCCATTTCCAGTTGATCGACAACAGACAATTGTGACAATAGATCCTGTAAGATAAATAACCAAAATTCAATCGATACATATATGAACATTCTACAAAATCATTTCAACTTGAATATACAATTAAAAAAATTACTGGAAGTACATAATACAGAGAAAATAGAAACTGCTAGCTACAGTTAAATACTGAACCAGGAAAAAGAGCAACTTACTTTTACCATTCCCACATTCTTTTAAATGAACAGAAATTAAATTCCAATGTAAAGTTATATACAGAAACCAGAAGTTATCTTAATATTCTGAAAATAAATATTAACAATAATTTAGGACACATTTTAAAATAAATGAAAATAATATACTACAATACTATTTAATTTAAACTGTAAATTAAAGATGTTAATATCATGTTGATGATGTCACGGGAGAGTGGGAGGAATGGATGGCTAACCGTACGCTAGCAATTCATTCAGATTCGGGAATTAGCGGTCGACAGTCTGGCAATTGGTCAGGCTGATTCAAGTTTCATATATTCAATTTACAATAGTTTTAATTAAGTTAATCAAATAATACAAGTGTATAAACAATTCATCAATTCATACATACATATGTGTAAGAAAAATAAAATTCTTAATACAATTGAACATTTAGTGGGATCATTTCTTTTCCCCAACAAAAGACAATACAATACAGTAATCGACCTGAAGCATTAGATGGTACAGAATGTATCGTCCACCAGAAGGATAAATTTAAGAAGCAAATAGAAATGAAAAAGAAAAAATTCCTCAGGAAAATGTAATATGTTATGAAGTAATAAAGATATATGGGATGGAAAAATAAAAAGGATAACAAATTATGAGAAAAAAATTGTTTTATGTACACATTTATAGAATGGTATAGAAAAGACTTTTGAATCAGTTATTTGATTGATAAAAACATTACATTACACAGAACATGTTTTATAGAAACTGAAAAACAGTATACAAAGATGTTAAAAAAGATAGTGGACAGAAGTGAATTTGGAAAAAATCAATGGAATTCAAGAAGAGAAAAGGACAAATGACATGAAAAAATAAGAATAAAGTTTTGTGAAAAAAAATTAAAGTGGTCCTTAGTAAGCTGAAACAATAAAAGAAGACTACAATACTGATTAATGAAACACTATTGTTTAGTCAGATTGAGTAGAGTTGAAAATTGAACAAAAAATCAATAGCCATGTAAGGAAATTTAGTTAAAAATTCTACCCTCACAAATTGTTAGATCAGTAGAATATACTCCTACATCCGAAACAGGCAAAACTAATAAATCTGAAGTTTCCAAAATAGAAAATTTTTCTTTTGTGTATACAGATTACAAAGGTTTCAATTCTGTAAACAGTCTGTGTGTATGAGTAGAAGAAAGCAAAACTTAATGTTGACTGAATTGAACGAAGCTCAAGACTGCCACGTAACAGCTGACTAGAAATTTAATGCTCTTGAATTAACATTTATATTGACCTACATAAAAAAACTACCAACCGAATAAAAAATAGTGTTATATATTGACAATGTAATAGTACAAAAGGAACAATTAAGTTTTGACAATAATTTTTGTATGTGATGCTGTTCATATTAACAGGTTCTATTTATTTAATTGTTTGTTTTGTAGAAACAGGTAGAATTTGATTATTTATTCCCAATTTTTTTAGAGAAATTTTACGGTAGGGTATTAAAAAAACAGTCAGCTTTTTTGTCGGGTAATTTAGTAGCGTCTGAGGCATGTAAATAAATTCTGGTCGATCTGTTTGTAGTGAATTGGTTTTTTAGCCAGTGCTAATAGAGTGTGTTAGAACCAGTTGGGTACGCCAACAAGTGTATTGACCAGTTAATGCGTAATGGGAAAGTAGTTGTTCTATTGTTAAAAATTGTAAATCAGAATTCCTTCACTATAGTGCTTTTCACGGTTGATGAACTCTGCTGTTCCATGCGTTTAGACCAATCAGAACATTTATCAGCGATGTCAGATTGTATAAATGTATCAGCTTGACAAACATTACGCGCATATGCGTATAAGAGCCACAGTAGTTCACTCGTGTCTTACATCTCGTACTGAACAAATCGATTAGAGCGTAATAATATTGTTATAATGAAGCGGCGGAAAATGAAATCAGCTGTTTATAAACAGCTGACTGATTAATTATAAAAATTTTTTTTTTTTTTTTTTTTTTTTGGTTTAACGTCCGACTGTTTTGCAAATTGCTGCTAATGCAGACGGTGAAGGATGAAATGAATTTTTTGTAACGTATGAAAAAATGCCATGCCCGAGTGGGATTCGAACCCAAGACCGCGTGATGAGAGGCGAGCACGTTACCAACATCGCCAACGCGGCCGGCGATGATTATAAAAAAGAAGGATTCCATTGTTGGGACGCGGCCGCGGTTTGAATGGCTGACGTGTTAGTGGTCTAAATTGTACGGGATTCTTCGTTACGGTGAAGTTTGTTATTTTGTCAACAGACATTGTATTTAATGATTAATTTGGTAAGGGATTGTTTATTTTATTTTATTGTTAATAAATTGCGTGAATTTCATCGTTTTAAATGTTCAATAACTATTTTCATAAACTCATTATATTCATTGTTGTCGTTTGTAAAGGTTAGATTTTTCTGGTCAAATCATTTTGTTAAATAAATATTTGTGAATTAATTAAATTAAAGTTTACAATTTTACTTTACTATAATGAGTTGTAACAATATGTAATACTTCGTAATAAATTCAGCTGGTTGTATGTTTATAGGTAATAATTATAATTGAAAAATGGCTGACGAAATATATGACAGAGCTATGAGAGCAAGTATTGGCAACGTTGCTGGCAAGTCATTGGCTAGCTGTGAAGTGGGTAGGAGGCAATGTGTATGTTCAGAGCACATCAACGCTGAAAAGTAGTATAATTGTTTATTTTGTGAATGACCATATTTTCTGCTTGGCTTAAATATTAAGATTTTATTAAGCAATTTAGTTGTAAGCAACTAGT
This sequence comes from Catonia carolina, assembly GCA_035578175.1. Classification (NCBI taxonomy): domain Eukaryota; kingdom Metazoa; phylum Arthropoda; class Insecta; order Hemiptera; family Achilidae; genus Catonia; species Catonia carolina. The sequence continues at coordinate 20,587,905 of JAQMRL010000003.1, read as the reverse complement.
AGTTATAACCGTAACTTATTACTCTAATTATAATTGTAATAAATTAAATTGTTAATAAATACTTTTTAAAAGTTTAAAAAGGTTGTTTGTTTATCATTTCTTAATAATCAGATCTGGAGGGAATCTGGAGTAAGCATTACAATAATGTATTGTATAACTGTTTTTAAAATTTGTTTCCTGAACGTTTTATTAAAAAAACTCAAGTTTCGGGCTGTTTCAGACTTCATTATGTTTTGTTGAGTAGTGTAAAGAGGGTTATGCAGCAGATGTTTAGAAGAAATATGGTAACTCAAATAATACTTACACTAAAATAAAAATATTCAACAATAAATTTAATTTTTTTTTTTTAAGTATGCTTACCTGATGAAGCTCAGATTCTAAACCAGATCGTGTAGTCTGCATGGCTTCTAAATTGCTGGTACATTGAGCTAATGATCTCTCTTTTGGTGTACGATATCTTTCAATACCAAGAAGTTCTTCTTTCATCAGTCTTATATCGGCTTTAAGTTTATCAAAATTACCTCTGAAATACAATGAAAGATTAAATTATTTTCAAGTAAGAAGTATACAACAATAGATAAACATAAAAATGCACAATTTTCTGACTTTTCATAGCTGCCTTGATTTTTACTTTTTTACAATTTCATTTAACAATGTACATAAATATTTCGGTGAATCCACCATCAGAATATAAATAAAATTTCAAATATTGAAACTAATTTTTAAAATTTTACAGAGTAGTTTCTTCAGACATTATCTGTATAAAACTGTTTAATTATTAAATCTATCCCTTTTTATACTAATTGCAAGTAGATGACAGTAGAAGTCAATATTACCTCATCATTCTTAAATTTGATTTGTTCATACAAAATGTCCTATCTTTGTAAAGAAATTTTGTACATTAATTCTATTTCATATAATAAATTTATATTAAATCAGTTTTATTTCGATAACTGAAGATGTAACACCTGCTACAGTTTTTAAATAAAACTTTTTAGTTTCAAATGGTATTGTGTACTCTGATGATGGTGGATCTACCGAAACATGCGTAAGTGACAGATAATAGAAACCAAGGCAGTTTAAAAAGGTTGGTGAAATTTATTATATGAAATAGAATTAATTTCAAGCTGCAGGGATGCATTTTAAGGATTTATTTTTGAATTTATATACAGCCAACTCCTGATTTTCCGCAGAATTGGGTGGCACGAGTGCCGCGGATAATCTGCAAAATGACGAAAAAAGTGTAAGCATATACAGTAGTATACGTATAAAATCTTTATTAATTTTTTGTTATTTAAAGTACATAAATATGTACAATAATGAAAACACTAACTTAAATTACAAAATATAACATTAAAATTTTATAAATGTTAATTATTTTTTGTCCCTAAAAATGTTTGTTTACTGTAATTTTTTAAAATTCGTACGTACAATGTATTTTGAAAAAAAAAAAACATAAAAATATTGTTTACTTACAAATGATGTGCAGAAGCAATGTTGTAATAGAAGTCACAATGTTTATAAAAAGTCAGTCATCTGCTTTTGTGTTTTTGAGTTAAAACACTTTTTCTTGATTTGGGACAGAAGTTTTCTCAACATAAGTTTGTCACAAAGCAAAGCATGTGGTTTACAAATTTAAGCATGTGCTTTACTTTACAAAGCGCGTACTTCCTGTGCTGTACAAATTTTATCTTTAATGTTATCACATTACAAGAAATTTACTTAACGTTAAGAAAACAGAATGAAAAAAAATTTCATCCGACGTGCACGGATAATTGGGAGTTGACTGTATCAGAATTGATTACAAGTTGCACGATGCATTATAAAGATTAATAATTATTCGAATAAACCTGAAAACTGCTTTAACATTAATTATTTTACAAATTGTCATCATCAGGTTGCTTTTAGTTTACAGAAGAATTACACACTGTACTAACAAAAGTCAGTTACGCTGAAACCATTTTCTACCAGTTCTTCAAAATTAATAACGAAATAAAATAATTTTTATTTCTATCAAGATTATTCAATTACCATATAAGACAGTCTAAAGATTTGTAAGTAAATTGTAGGTAAACGTGTTTCTTGCAGTGCTGTTTCAAAATTTATATTACACAGTAAACCATTTTCATTCTCCCAGAAATAATTTCTGAGAACTTGAAAAATCTATTACTTTAAAAATTAATAAATAAATGTAACGTACTTGGCTTTACTGTTCTTTGTTTCAGTCCGTTGCATCTCAGATACAACTGAATTGATTTCAGCTTCTGTTGTACGTAATTGTTCTCTTAACTGAACCAATTCCTCTTCAGCCTCTCTAATCTGTGACATTAACTCAGTTCTTGTTTTTTGGATTTCTAATTTCGATCTCATATTTTTGAAATAGCCACCAGTTAGAGTGCCTTTCGAAGAGACCTAAAAATAAAACAACCATAACATTTTTGAGCCATTACAAGTTAATCTATTACATAACAACACATACACTTAAATAATATTTAAATTTTTTTTAAATAATGAATTTAGAGGAAATTTCAACCTGGAAAATTACTGCAAGAACTTTTAACCAGAACTTTAACGAAGCCCAGTCAGAGCTGCGGAAATTAAATTTCTTCGGGGAGTGAAGAGCTGCTAATATTTAGCCTAGAGAAGAGTACAGAATCAACTAGAATTAGTCATCTGGAACGCACGAAGGAAAGCAGTTTGCCTAAATTAGCAATGAATTATAAGCCAAATGGTCGAAGAGGAGTCGGTCATCAGAAAGGAAGGTGGTTTCTGGAACAGGCATTACTGCCTGACCCAGTAAGTGAAAAAGAAGAAGACTATATTAAACAGTTTCTGAACAAGCAGTAATCACCTTTAAAATACATCTTGTGACGTTTCTACTTAGTCCTTATTTTTTTTTGCGGCATGCGTTCGGTCGGTTTTTTCACGCATGCGTGTTTTTTATTATCTTGTTCTTTTTTGTTTGCGGGGGCTTTTCGACAGTCCCGCAATATCCGTGGAGATGAGCGGGTGTAAGTGTGTAACAAAAATGTCATAGTTTAAAAATATGTTAATGTTAGTTTGAAATCGCCCGAGCCTAATTTGGTAATATGATTTAAACATGTTTTCAGTGTTACATAAGATTGTCATTAAATTCATTTTTGTTTAATAATGTATTATTATTTTTGTGATGCATTATAATATATTTAGTCTTCTCTCTTATAATTGTGTATTTTTTTTATATAACATTTTGTTTTATTTTTTATTGTAAACAATACATCTTTGTTTTCATCTGTAAAATGTATATCTTTCTATTTAATCACACCTATTTCCCTGATTTTATCATTACTCACTGAGTCGCTTCCAAGCAATAAATTCAATTTTGTTAAAATTTGTTTTAAATCTTTTGTGCATGTCACACTCTTTATTACCAAGCTCAGTAATTATAGTTTCTTTTTTGCAATGTTTCTTTTTAGTTCCTTATAGTTTCTTTTTAGCAAACCTTACAACTTTTATTTAACCATCTGTTTTTTCTTTCTTTAATGTCTGGTCATTTTTACACATTGATGCTAAAGGAGACGTTGAAGGACCATCTCCAAACCACCAAAGCTTCATCATTCAAAGTCTTCTTATAGGCTGTCCACCACCAATTGTTACCTAAATAGATCATTTCTGTAATAGGTCATTTAAAAGACTACTCTTGCACTTTATTTCTGCCTTATTAATAAAAAGTTGTTATCAGTTTAAAAGAACGTTTCATAATTTAATATTGATCAGATCCCGAAATAAGTGTTACAATATTTTATGATAAAGGTACATCAAATTCACAGATTTGTTTATACAAAAATAATATTATCAATCAATGTACCAACCTGGTCACCATCAATTGTGATACAATCTAAGCCATACTGTTTAGACATATCTGTAGCTACTTCTAGATTACGACAGATTAATGTTTTGCCGAAAATATAACGCATCGCTTTCTCAAATTTTGGTTCATACTCCAATTTACTAACCATTGCAATCGCATCCTGAAACAAAACAAGTAAATGACATATTAGACTTATCCAACAAGTGTTAAGTCTGAAATCATGGAGATTTAACCCTTTCCCACGTGTGTTTGTATAGCCTGCATAAAACACGTGTCATATTATTTTAGAGAACACTCACATTTTGCACCAGCTATCACTTATTCACTAATGTAGTTATTAGATTTCACTAAATTATTAACAAATTTGACACACACGTTGAAGATTAAATAGTAAACTGATAAAACTATTAATGCACTTGGTTCAGTTAAGTTAAAACTCTACAAATGTGACCTGTAATTATCAGCTGGGTGAATGTTTTCAGTTTTACACTCCAAATTACTTAAATCAAAAATATTAATATCACTTTATCATAACTAATTCTGGATTACTCACTTTCACTAATCTAATCAACACTTGCCCATAACAGGCAGGTAGTGTTAAATTATTTGCACTTGATCTGCTAGTTCCAGAGCTACAAAAAATAGTTCTGTTTCTCATTACATGGTCAGCCAATTATATGACTAAAGCATTTAAGAAAAGAAGCGGTAGAGGTGTAAGACACTAATACGCTTTTCACAGTTGATGAGCTCTGCTGTTCCACACGTTTAGAACAATCAGAACGTTTGCCAGCGTTGCCAGATTGTACCTGACAAACATTACGCGCGCATGCGTATAAGAGCTTCAATAGTTCACTCTTGTCTTGCATCTCACATTGAACAAATTGAATATAGAGCGCGTTAACATGCACTACTTTATAATATAATCAGCTGATTGTATGTTTATAGGTTATAATTGATATTAAAAGATCAAAAAAATGGCTGACAAAATATTTAACAGAGCTACAAGAGCAAGTATTGGCAACGTTGCAGGGAAGTGATTGGCTGGCTATAAAGTGGGTAGGGGGCAATGCATACGTTTAGAGCTCATCTGCCTTGAAAAATAGTATAGTCACAGTTATCTCCTCTGAGAGTAATGCATTTCATTATACAGCCAGACCCTGTGGTGAATGAAGTGAAGGTGACATTTGCAGGGTGGAAAGTAGATGTTTTTAAGGGAGCTTAGCATGCTGATAAACACACTTTTCCACTTGGTAAGTAATTCAATTGTAAACCATCTTACTCCTTGTTTTACTTAGTAAAGCCTCTGGAGCAGTAGTTTCCAACCGGTGGTTTGTGGGAAAGTCCGGGAGCATATATAAAAAAGTTATCAAATAAATGGGGATTTTGAAAATTGAAATTTTGAAAGGTGGGGATTGTTCATAGAACGATATGGGCTGAATATATCTGATGCGTATCTGGTTTTAAATTAAAAATTTTTCCAGAGACATTTCTGTATTTCTTTTGCTCGAGAGAGGGTATTCCGTACTCCCACACCCACCAGAAAGCTGCCCCCTATACCACGTTATAAATAGGGGTGCTCTGCACATGGTTCAATTTCTGGCTAAGCGGTTCGCAGACTTCTACGAGTTGAGAACCACTGCACTAGAGGTTCAAACCACCCTTTTGGCTGATGACCTAAACAACATGTACGTGCTATATAGAAACAATGGTGAGTGATTATGGATTCATTGTGCAAATTTAATCGCAAGGATCAGCTAGTGCATTTTGTCAACCCTTTAAAAATAGTTTTGGTTTAGATTCATGTTATTTAATCAATCTACCATGCAACTGTTCATCAGTATGGCCACTGTACATAAAACAGAGATAGATATTTTCCTTGTACTTACATCTGATTGAGGGTAACGTTGTTCTTTGACATGAAGTCTGTTTCGTGGCATAAATGTCACTTCACCGGGTAAACTCTGTCTATTTATTTCTTTTAAGATTTGTGTGCCAACGCTATCAGATTCGACTATGTGGTAGAATAATCTAGGAATTACAAATAAATATAATTAACAATTGAAGAAAACTTATAACAAAAATTCAATAAATTAACATGGTAAAATATTACGTAAAAACACAAAGTACGAGTAGTCCAAGTTTTTTAAAAGCGAAAAGGCAATATATTTTTGAAAAATTTACATACACATATTCATATACATACACCAAACACTATTTTTCAATACAGCTGCCTTAGTTTGCAATGCACTTTGGGAGTCAAGGGATGAGATATTTTACATCTTAGTCAAAAAAAGTCTTCCACCATCTTTTTGGTCGATTGTTTGATGGCACTCACTGTCAGTCGAAAACATTTTTCCACCCACAAAAAACTTCAGCGAGGTGAAAAAAGAAAATTTTAAGGTGCAGATTAGGGCTGTGAGTGGGGTGGTTAATGATTTCCCCATTGAATGAGTTCAAGAGATGCTTTGTAATTTTGGCTGTACGGGGACATGCACTAATATATAACACATTTCTTTTCTTTTGACCTGTATGTATCACCCTCCATAATTGTTTTGGGGTGTCACAGTACCTTGTGATGGTAATTATTTCCATCTTTTTTTTAATCTTTATGTGTGTACATTGTAATCTGTTCAATTTAAGAACAATACACAACACCATGACCCATTGAGAGGAGGACAATGTGCATAACATGTAAATGAGTTGTAGTCTTGCGCAGACTTAGGCCAACCAGTCCTGAGAGAGTATGATTAATTGAACCCCACCCATCAAAGTACACTGGTAACCACTGTCTAGTATAGAACCAGGATCCTTCATCTCTGCAAATCAGCTGTTAAACAGCTAAAACACATGAGTATGGTTTATGACACCACCACCGCCATTAAAAATTGTTTGTTGTTAAAAACTAGAAAGGTACATTTTCTTTCATGAAAAGAAACCAGATTACACTCCTCAACTTATAGCCAGCAGGATAAGGAAGTGAGATCCTCATTTCAACATGGCTACTACAAGAATTTTTTAACTGACTGAAACAAACGAGCACACATTCTACTCCCAAGACCTTGAAAGCAGTTCAGCCACCTCTGTTGAAAAATATTCTCTTTGAACGAATTGTAAAAAAAAATACAAGATTTGTCTACAGTTCAATCCCTCAGCATAAATTTTGCTTTAAATATAAAAAAATTTGTAATTATAGCATACTCAGTAGAACATTAAAGGTTCTTTCCACTGCCAATAGAAAATTGAGTATTTCAGAAACATCATGTGCAACCCTACCAAATATTAACTTTTGTACCAGATTCAGAAGAGCAAGAATGGCTTAGAACCTTTAGGCATCTTAAATTTGTTTATTGAAGATTACTTAAAAAACGAGCACTTGGAATTAATTTAATATTCTGTCCCTATTTTTTTCCATTTTATGGCTGCTTCTACTGGACAACTTTAATTAATTCCATAGGTAGCATTCTTCAGTTTCCTGTTGGGCCAGTACTTCTTCATTCTCTCCGATCTTAACTTCTTGCTTTGTATGAAATCTCCCTGCCTATTGTTTATTTGACCTATCCTTAAGTCTACTACATCAGTCTACCTTGCTCTTCAAATCTTCTACTGTAATTTGTAGTTGCCTTATTTTCCCCCGATTTCTGTTATATGGGTCAAAATTTTGAAAGTGTCACTTTTTGGAGGTTAATTTGTCCCGAAGCTAAATTTTGAGATTTTTTGGATTTTTTTGTAAGTAATCCATTCGTTGTATTATAAAAAACTTGTTTTTAAAAGGACCCGTCAAAATATTCAATCTGTGAATTTTAATGATTTGTTGAAATATTTTATAAGCCACGGTACTGACCTACTATCCACGGTACTGACTTTCACCCGGTATTGATATGAAATCCATTGTATTTACATTGCCACAATAATGACAATATTTTTAATTTATCAAGTACTTCATTCATCTTCACCCAACAGAACCATAAAGGACGTTTTGACAAAACAAAAAACAAAAATTTTGTAAAAATCGTATTTATATTTGTATATAATAATATTATAAAACAAAACAAACTGTTAAAAACTTAAGAACTAATTCTGATTTTTAATCTAACTAATAACTAATTTCGATAATTAAATTGTTCTTTCTTTAATCATTCTTTTCACTTAAACTGATGCCAAAAAATTGAAATGTTTTTAAATAATCGCGTAAAAAACTCATGCTTTCATTTTCACATAACAATTTTCTCATGTGCACTTTTGGGCATAGAGTTCACTTACAGGTAGGTCTACTTGAGCAGGGATGAAGTAACTTGATCAGGGTTAGTTTGCTCTTGAAATGCTCAATAAAAATCGGTAAAACGTTTTCTTACCTTGGAAAAATAGTTTCGGTACGGAAGTATCTGAAGAATTTGTGTTTTCTTTATAAAAAATTCCTTTTCTCTGTAAGAAGAAAAGTCATCTGCTATAAATAGATCAGTTGTCACTTGTCAACACTTTTTTTAAGATATATCACTTTCATATCATCCACATTGACTGGTTTAACAATAGCAATACGTAGGCACTTTCCTGGATGTTTTGAACCTACTTCTTCTTTTGCAATCGACTGTACGACCCAGCAGTAAGTAAAGATACTTCATGATTTTCCAATTTTTAATGTGCTTTTTGTTCCACAACTTCTTCACTGCCACTAAACACATCGCTAAATTGTAATCTACTTCCATCAGAAGTACTGGGTAATGGCCCAAGTTCCTCATGTTTGGAAATATTTGAATCACCTTCTTCAATGAAAGCGATTTTACCTAGACCACAGTGGGAACATTTATCGTTGTACTCTGGGTCAGAACAAGACATACTCCGAAACCATATTGTTTGAATTCCTGATCTTACTAGCAAATGGTGTACTTTTAAAGTTCCTTTAAATGGTAAATCCTTACCCTTTTGAATTTCATCGTCACATTTTGCAATTTCCTCTTTTGGAATTAGTTATCTGTCAGTTAAACTGTAACATCTTCCCCAAATAACAGTCTTCTAACCACTTTTGAATTACTTTTCTGAAACTCAGGCGTTATCTTCGATATTTTTTACCCTAGTCCTTGGCGTTGCGGTTTCATCATTTCCCTCTGTATTTTTTTCTGACGCTGACAACGTTTCTTGTATTTTTGTAATTGTTTTTTTAACGATTTATTTTCTTTTCTTAAGGCTTGTTTTTCTTTATACCGCTTATTTCTATTTTTGTTACGACATCTTCTGTCTGATTCTTGTTGAAGGTTTTCAGGTTGTTCATCGGAAATTGGAGGACTAATATCTTTTAATAATTTTTTCTCCCTTTCCACATTCTTCATCCTTAATCTAGACAAACTTTTTTGTTCCTTCCATTTTTTTCTAACTTTACGCTGCATATTTCTACGTAACCAACAGATTAACGTTTTTTTGTAGTTTTTGTTTTAAATATTTTTCATAGTCCTTCCTCTTCTGTTATTATTTTTAGCAGGGTCATCCCTAATCTTCTTCCTCCTCTATCTTTCTTGCTCCCTCTTCTTACTTAATTTTTCCTCATTGCAAACCTTCTTCTTCTTTGCCATGTCTGAAGTTACCTCGAATAGAATAATAAACTAAAATTTTCTTTTATTTCCTGTTTTAGTGGTTCCCAAACTATATGCTTAACATATAGTCCTTGAGTAAGAATGACATGCCGCTTGTATTACTTGAAACCATAATTATAGAAAACAACAAAATGGGAATATTTAAATTTAGGCTGCTACTTACAGTAAAGTAATACGTTCATAAATTTTTTTTATTAATACAACTGCTACTTTTTTATCATATCTCATTATTGTCATTTTTAAATCTCTGTAAAATAGGAAACATTTATTTGTGTGAAGGAAAAATTACGATTGGTTAAAAAACATTTTACTGGCTGAATTCTAATTTAAAACAAAATCAAAATGAGGTACGCTATAGCTCAACGAATTGCTCATACCCTAATATATTTTACAAAACTATAAAATTTTATGAAAATAGTTAGAACCGTTGTAAATATTAAAAATGCGACAACTAACGTTCTATTTTATTTTGTTAATATTATATTTGTGAATATAGATTACTAGGGCACAGAACAGAAACATTGTACAAAATATAAATAAAAATTTTACCCAAACAACATTATGTCCGTACCGTGGCTTATTTTTCAGTACCGTGGCATGTAATTTCCATGGTACTGACATTTTTCAGGTTATATTGTAATTACGGCTCTCAATGTTAAAACAGACAATTAGTAAGTGAACTACAGATCAATATTCTTATAATACTTAATACAATCAAAGTAATATAAATTTAACATACCTGACAGCAAAGTTATAAGGTACACGGTACTGACGATACTAAAGGTTTTTTACGTACTTCGAACATAAAATCGTTAAAAAATATCAATATAAACACTAACTGTATTTAAACAAAATGGCTAACTGAACTCCGACAATAAAATAGGCGAGCGTCATTATACGGAACGGTCCGCCAGTTGATCAATAAGCGCACAATTCAAATTTTTCATTACCCCACGGTACGGACTGAATAACTCCTGGGACATAGTTTGAAAAGCAAAAAATCAAATATCTTAGTATTAATCTTAATTCTTTTTATAATATAAAAATGTAATAAGTAGTAAGAAAGTAGATATAAATTAAAAGTGAAAAATTAATTTAGGTAAATGAAAATTTTTAATATGAAAGTGCCAATCCCGGTATCGGGACAGCCACGGTACTGACATTCCATTAATATTTTGCAAGATTTTTCTTATTAAATTTTTTTATTTTACTGGAGGTTAAAAATATAAAGACAACAAAATATTATGTTTCATTACCGCAGAAGAAAGCTGCATATTTCTTGCAATTTTTGTTGTTATACCTCACGGGACATCAAAAAGGACACTTTCAAAATTTTGACCCATATAATTAATTTTGCTCTAACTGTTCCATAATTTTTCTATTACTCATTTTCTGAATTTTTCTGGTGTCTTAATTAGCTGTCTAAAGAATTCAGTTCCTTTTTATTAAAAATTATTTAAAAAATCAAATAAGCACACAGATTTTATATTACCTGTTACCAGCAGTGACTTCAACAGCAGTATGTATACTTTTGTCGCACTCAAAATTTTCTATAACTTGTCCATAATATGAATCAGCTAAATCAGCAAACATGCCACCTCTTTGTCGGAATGTTTCAAGAACTTTTTTTACGCTGTCTCTTCCATTTAATATTGGCTAAAAAATAAAAATTTTAAATTTATTAGATAAGTCTACACCAGCAAGCTAAGGGTTTTAGAGCACAAAAATACCATAATTAAAGATTTACTTGTCATTTGCAGGTCAAAACTGCATTTTCATACCTTTCCTGCCATACTTCGTAATGCTTGATCAGCTTTTGCTAGATCTTCTTTCAGTAACGTTAATGAATGCTGTAGTTGGTTTTCCTTTCTCCACAATTCACTGGAACACAAAGAAGAAAATAAACAATTTTTATGAGTTCATAACTTTCTATGCCCATAACAGACAGGTGGAGTATCAAATTGTTTACACTCAATCTGTTCGAAGCAGGGCTAAAATAAATAGTTCTGTTTTTTTATCTTATGGTCAGCCAATTAAATGATTGAATCATTTAAGAACAGAAGAGGTAGAGGTGTAAAAGACACTAATCAGAGTTATCTCCCCTGAAAGTAATGCATTTCATTATACAGCCAAACCCTGTGGTGAATGAAATGAAGGTGTCATTTGCAGAGTGGAAAATATGTGCTGTTCAGAGGGCCCGGCATGCTGATAAGTGTACTGTTCCACTCAGTGAGGAAGGCATGGTAAACCACCTCACTCCTCGTTTTACTTAGTAAAGCCTCTAGAGGTTCAAACCAGCCTTTCGGCTGATGACCTAAACAACAACTTTCTATGGAAAAATTGGATGAGATTATTTCTTGGTTCTTCAACATACAAATAATTTTTAAAAAGAAAATAATGTCATATTGTAGGGCAGTACTTTAACTGCCATACATGATGTTTAACTGCTTAGTACAATACACTGTAGAACAGAACAGAATTAATGGAAACTAATTATCTCAAACACATAAAATACAGTATAACTTCATTTTACCAATCACAATTTTTTTCAAAATTTAAAAATCAGGTAACATTATAAAGCCTAAGTTACTCAGGAAGCTGTAAGCTTTTTAACAATGAAAGCATTTTTGAAATCGGTTGGGTATTTGCTGAGATTACCTCAAACAGAAAAACAAACATATGTCACTTCTTAATAATAGTATAGATTACTGTTTCAACTCGTAGTTTCCCTTTGTTAATCCCAACAAATCTGAAACCATTTATTTTGTCGGCACGGATAAGAAAACCTTTTCATTCTAAATGTAATCTTGATTGATTGCACAAACAGATGTAAATTACTTAGTAATATTTCTTGCTATGAGACTAATTAAACAATTTGTTAGCACATAAATCACATAACAGACAGAGTACTAAATTATTTGCACTCAATTTGTTGGTTCCAGGGCTGCAAAAAATAGTTCCGTTTCTCATCTCATGGTCAGCCAATTAAATTACTGAAGTATTTAAGAACAGAAAAGGTAGAAGTGTAAAAGACACTAGTCAAGAGTAATCTCTGAAAGTAATGAATTTCATTATACAGCCAGACCCTGTGATGAATGAAGAGGTGTTCATTTGCAGGGTGAAAAATATGTGCTTTTCATTGGGCCTGGCATACTTTTCAACTTAGTATGGAAGGCAATGGTAAACCAGCCCTGATGACCTAAACAGCACATAAATAGGATTTTAATTTTTTGAAGACTCACTTCCTCGTGCTTTGATGTTGATCTTTATTTTTCTTGTGCTCATAATACTGTTTATTATACTCATCGATCGCCATTCTCTGTCGTTCTAATTCAGCAGTTTGTTCCTAAAAACAAAATTAGAAAAAATACAATGAGACGTTCACAATCCTTGTAAATGAATCAGAATTGAACCATAAGAATAATATTAAAAAAACCATGGTAAAAAGAAACTATGACTGGAGAGGTGCAGTATCAGAATGCATGATAACAAATCTTTTAATACATAAGTAAAAACTTCTATTTCATATAATGAATTAATATAATAATTTCACTAACCTTCTTTTTAAACTGCGTCACCTTTATTTTATTCCTACTTACACGTGTTTTGGTGGATCCACCATCATCAGAGTAAATGAAAAATTGAAACTAAAAATTTTTTTCATTTATTTAAAATTTACAGAAGATGATACATCTTCAGTCACTTGTATAAAACTGATTTAAAATTAATTTATTTTAATTTATCCCTTCTCATATTTACTGTAGATAGCAGCAGCAGTCAATATCACTTCATCATTCCTAAATTTTATCTGTTCATTCAAAATGTCCTGCTTTTGCTCTTTTAAATATTTATAAATATGGAACATCTCATATTTTTCAATTTTATTTTTATTCTCTATATTACATTGTTCTATTATATTGAAATGTTCATCTATTTTACCAAATTTATGTTTTTCTTCTTTTATATGATTGGTATAGTTAGATATAATGTAGTCACATTTCAGTGCTTTTTTATGTTCATTATACCTCACTTGAAAATTACGACTAGTCATACCAATGTAAAATTTTTTACAAAGATTTATATATAGATAAAGATTTATTTTTGAATAAGTAAAAACATTCATACAAAGTGATGGGCATGATCGTACTTTCATACAGTGAAGTTACTGTGATTGCTATAAAAAAAGTTTTCTTAATTTTCAACCGAATAGAACACTTTTATCATTCCATGTCCATTAAACCATTGGCATGTAATGACGGCGAAACGCCGTGTCCACCATATTTGTGTCGTTGTATATGATGACGGCGATTCAACATCCTCGTACTTTATTTAGTCCTGTCTACGTAGTTTTTAAAAACTTCTTAATGTAGCAGCACCAATGAAAACTACGTAATTTTTGCTTTATTTTCATACCAATTGAGTGCATGCAAGCGTTCAGTTATAATTTCGCGATCAAAATAACCGATAGGTTATACAATGGTTTGAAAAATGGTGTTTGCTTAAGTTCTGTAAATGCGTGTTTGTTAAGAGTTTTTAGGTTATTTATCGTATTTTTTGGTGTTTTATATCAAGTCATAATATTCAATTTGTTAATTTAATAATTTTTAGCTATTAAATAAATTCTCTGCACGCTAAAATATTAATTTCATTACAGACAGAATATTGATGTACAAATAAGTGAAAACGGCAATGACCGGTGATTAGAAAATAGGATATAACTTTTTTTTATATATTAACCAGTTTTTAAAAATTTGAATTAGTTTTGTAGAAAAAGAATTCTCTAGATAGCCCTCATAAATTTTTTTATAAAAAATTATAGATTTCAAAGTTACACTTATAAAAATTTCATTTACAAGAAAAAAAAATTGTTTAAAAATTTGTAAAAAAAAATTATTTCCAAGACAATAAAAGTAATTCTTTGGTCTAAATGGTTACTAAAATTCTTAAAAAAGAGATTTGGTTAAAAGAAAAAAAGTTATTGTCTATTTACAATATAGTGTCATTTTATGCAAAATTAAATTTAACTGTAAGGCCCAAACAATACAAAACAATTCGTAGGTCAATGGGTTAAGTCTTCCAAGTACCAGAGTTAGCTTAATGCTGCCTCTTTTGCTCCTAGATCTGTTTCACATTTTTGATCTGGCAGCACTCATTTTTTCTGTACTAATAACATTGGGTTATTTCCTTTTTTTGAAAGGAAGTTGGATTATTTTTCTTTTTTCTTCTTATTTTTGGATCATTTCTGCAGCTGTTATGTTGTACTTTATTTCCTGGATCCTATTATTTTGGGCCTTGTTCTTAAGTTGATAGTTAAGGAGCTGGTTATTTATTTATTTTGAGTATGATCTCTTCACAAGCCTTGGCTTGTCCATAGTTTATGATATGAAGTGATATACAAGTAAAAAAATGCCTGATCTGACCGGGAATCAAAACCGGAACCCAGGCATATAAGTTATGCTGACCACCACAAGCTGACAAACAATGTGGTTCAGCAAGTCTTGGATTAAGTAGTTTGCAGAGGTCGCCATAAAAGGAGATTCATTTTTATCAGTGTGTCAATTCAATTTATAAGAATATTTTAAAGAATTTTCTTTATGAAAATTATGTACAATGCACATGTTGTGTCAATGCAGTGTATCAGCAAAATTGACAACTTCGACCATCCACCATTTTGTAATGGAACATCATAAAGATTTATTTTACATAATTTTCCTCATCTTAATAAGGGCTTTTAAATGATGAGTCACATGATAGGAGTTGCCAATCAAAAATTTTGAGTTGCTACCCCCAACCTCCCCTACAAACGGAGAGGATTTCCATTACTGTCACCAAAAGTTAAATATCCATAATATGTCCCAAAAGCTTCACAATGCCATCTGAAAAAGCTGTTAAGTTATGAATAGATTTCCATACTTTGGTCTTAACCGATATGTGTTTCTTACTAACTAATAAACAAACTACACATAAAAACTTGAACAACAAACACATACTTCAATTTTCTTCTCCAACTGAACTTGTTTTTCAGCATCTCTCTTTAGATCGTCAGCCAATTTATCCTTGTGTTCAGTCTTATCTTTTATTTGTTTATTCAAAGACCTGAAAAATAAAAAATTATTATGAATCAGTAGATATTATGCTCATAGTAACTACAATAATGAATAATTCTCATTCATGAAATCTTAAGTTATTTCATTTAGTGTAAAAGATCTTAATGTTTAAGTCATTCATT
The DNA here is from genome assembly GCA_035578175.1 of Catonia carolina. Lineage (NCBI taxonomy): Eukaryota > Metazoa > Arthropoda > Insecta > Hemiptera > Achilidae > Catonia > Catonia carolina. The sequence continues at coordinate 20,572,241 of JAQMRL010000003.1, read as the reverse complement.
TGGATTAGTTAACCAATCACAATTTCCAGGACCTCATCATATCTTACTGTCGTCAAGTAAATTAACAAAAATCTGAAACCCAATATATGCACAGACGTATTACAAAAAGAAAGCTTTCTTAATGCCTGAAAAGAAAAATTTTTGGTTTATTGTTTATACACCAGGTGAAACTATATTTGCAATCAAAGAAGAAGCAATTAATCTTCCAAGGGTATTACTGCAAAACAGTCTAATACAGAAAAAATAATGGGTACATTTTCACCGCAACTGCTATGGTATAAGTACATCAAACTGGAAAAAGTAGTAGCAAACTTTAACAACCTGTTTTGTCACTTTTTCAGCAGATGGAGAGGTAATGTGGTGCATTAACTATTATACTCAAAAAGCAACACTCTGGCATGAAAAAAACTAGTAATTCCAAATTTCATGAGATGTATAATACAAAAGTCTTCTACTACAATTCTTATAGATAACTTGTGAATAAATATAAATGCCAGAGGTTCTACCTTATCCCTACTTTTGTAACTTCCAGACCAGATATTAGGCACATTTATTTCTTAGGAGTTAAATTTAAAAAATTAAAGAATTTACAATTAGATCACTTGAACTTAAGGAGTAAAAGAGTGAAAACCCCACAGTAATACATATTATATCTAAACCTTCCTGAAGAGGAACAATTCTTTGGCATGCACATTATCTAAGTGATAACTACAAAAAAAAACATTTTAATTACAAATGCTTATGCATAAGTAACTAACCAACAGAAATAAAATATTTCGAAACTTTCTGAAAGAGATACTTTTTAAAATTCAGCAAATATATTTTAATATTTACAGTAATTTTTGTTCACTCAAACATTATCCAACATTCTTTTGTTGTGTTTATCTCAGACAGCGTCAGTGCATATCGTGTTCTGGTTAGAGCCACAGTGTAGTTACAATATTACCGTGACTTTATTGTCAGTGTTAAAATGCTAACGATTGAAGAACGTGTTTTTTTGCTCGAACAAGTGCTTAAAGCTGGCGATAAATGCACAGAATCAGTTCGTCAGGAATTCACTACAGTTCTCCCTGGGTTACTTTTGATATTTGCAAACCTAATTTTAACTTAACTCTTCAGAGGCTAACAGCATGGGCGCAAGTGTTATATTACTACACGCCCGTGTATGTAACCATAATCAAGTTCTATCAAGTTACCATAATCAAAACAGAATCTACAAAATTTGTATTTGTTAATAAAGGATTTGATAAATAGCAATGCGACCTGCTTTTTCTAACATGACTGTATATCACAGGGCACTTGCTCCAGGCGGGTACAAAAGACAGTCAGCATTAATCACCTGTGAACTTTGAGCGATTCATATCGTTGTTTTAGTGGACCCCTGTTTATAAGCTCGATTGAATCTTAAAAATGCAACATTCTATTGATCAGCCTTAATCTAATGACTATGTCATTAAATTCTATATGAGGCTTCGAAAACCAACTAGAGACAATGGCCATGATCCAGCAAGTATTTGGGAGTGAAAGCCTATCAAAAGCTGCTGTTTTGAGATAGCACCAGTACTTCAAAGACAGTCAAGAGGGTGGAAGACGAACACCACACAAGATGTCCATCCAAGAGCAGACGTCAATGTAACATGTGCATGATGTGTTGAACTCAGACTGGCAGTTAAATGTTAGAATGATCGCTTTCTATGTGGAAGTTCTGAAGAGATTGAAAGAAAGGGTCAATTGAGTGAGGCTAGACATTTCTGCCAACTGGAAGCTGCAACATGACAATATACGAGGTGATCATAAAGTCTCTCCGCAGTAGCTGCTTGGTGGCATATTGTGTTCTGGTTAGAAATCCGTTTGACAGGTCCCCCTTTATGTGGACTCATCCAACATTCTTTTGTTGTGTTTATCTCAGACAGCGTCAGTGCATATTGTGTTCTGGTTAGAGCCACAGTGTAGTTACAATATTACCGTGACTTTATTGTCAGTGTTAAAATGCTAACGATTGAAGAACGTGTTTTTTTGCTCGAACAAGTGCTTAAAGCTGGCGATAAATACACAGAATCAGTTCGTCAGGAATTCACTACAGTTTTCCCTGGGACAAGAATACCACATCGTGATACTGTGCGAGACTTTATTGCTAAATTTTGAAGTACGGGTTCAGTGGCAGATGCACCACAAAGTGGTCGTCCTAGTGTTTTGTCTGATGATAAACTACTCGACATTTCTGATAAGATGGCTTTAAGTCCGAACAAGTCATTAAGAAGACTAGCGCTGGAAAGTGAGGTTAGTTACGGAACAGCCCACACTGCTGTAAAGAAAAAATTAAAACTTTTCCCGTACAAAATAACAGTTGTGCATGAATTAAAACCTACTGATCCTGGCAAGAGATTGGAGTATTGTGAATGGTTCAATAATTTCATTCAACAAAATGGAATCTATGTTCTTGATGAAACATTTTTCACCGATGAGGTGTGGTTTCATTTATCCTGGTACATGAACTCGCAAAATTCTCGTTTGTGGAATAATGAAAATCTATTCTGTATTCATGAGGAACCACTTCATTCTGCAAAAATTGGAGTTTGGATTGCAATTTCTAGACGTCGGATTGAGGGTCCCATATTTTTCAATGAAACAATAAACGCTCAACGATACTGCACTGACATTTTGTATCCATTCATTGGCGAACTTGAGTTAAGTGAAATACTGAACGACCACTTCCAACAAGACAGCGCAACCGCACACACAGCTCGTGTTTCAATGGCACTGCTTGCAGATGTTTTTGGTGATCGCATCATTTCACAGGGGTTGTGGCCTCCTAACACCGCCTGACTTTTTCTTCTGGGATGCAGCAAAAGCAACTGTCTATAGAAACAACCCAAAATCCATTGACGAACTGAAAACTGCAATATCCAATTTCACTGCTTCTGTTACAGAGGAAATGTTACATCGTGTGTTTGCAAACATGATTAAACGAATTGAATTGTGTATTCAACAACAAGGAAGGCATTTTCAACATCTACTTTAATGTATGTACACGTAAATTTAATAAATTGATAACTTGTTGTCGTTGTTAAATAAATAACTTGTTCCTGTGTGTTTCTTTGTATATATTTCACTGCGGAGGGACTTCTTGATCACCCTATATATATACCAAGCACACCTGTTTCATGGTCAATAATTATTTACCCTGAAATGACATCCCAATCCCCAGACTCCCTTAAGGATTAATATGGCCCCGGTGGACTTTCTCATGTTCAACCAAGTGAAGATAGGCCCCAAAGAACACCACCATGAGACCTCATCCTCAGCAGAGGTCAAAGTGACTTTGACACGCTGCTTAAAGAATATTTCAGAAAAAGACTTCCAGGGCTTCAAAATATGGAAAACTCATTAGCAGAACTGTGTTGACACCCAAGGATCCTATTTTGAAGAACTTCAATGGTTTGTAGCGATATTTTCAATAACTTATTTTTTTCTGAATTTGCTTCCATTACTTTTTGTACAAATCTTGTAAGCAACAGTTTAAATAAAATAATAATTTTTATATTTCTGTCATAATACAGTGTTCACACAATGTTTAGTTCTATTTATCTCAATCTATTAACACGTTCAGCACGGATGCCGCCTTAAGGCGTCAAATCAAGGTTCATTCCAGAGACAAATGACGCCTTAAGGCGTCATATACAATACCACATTTCTATAGCTTTTTATAAATCGCCGGTGTACTGGCAGTGTTAGTAAAGGTTGTTCAGGGGTTCAGATCTATTCTACGAGCGCCACTGTGAAGATCGTCTTTCGTTACCAACTGCCAGGAATTTTTGACAAATTTTTAAAATTGTAGTCTATTCGAACGTCCTAGTGCCGTGTAGTTTTATTGTTTTAATTATATCAATTATTCTACGAATTTCTTCGTTTCCAGTGACTTCTTTTTACAAATAAAAGGTAAGAATAATACATTTTTACGTAAAAATAGTTTAATTATTATTACTCAAAAGAAAAATGTCTGTTACTTTCTGAACTCGTGATTTCTATGCACTGTGTTTCTTTTGCAGGTTTTTGTGTTTTTATAAAGTAATAAGCTTTATTACTACTGTATTACTTAATTATTTAATGTATTTTATTTATTTAAATTTTTTGAATTAAATATTATTCATTATCAAACATAATTGTATTTTTCTATTTTACACACGACAATAATTTTCATTTATTTAATAATTTATACGTATTAATTTTTCTAATAACTAAAAAATGAATTTCAAATATAAATTTTGTAGAAACAACAAACGTGTATAATACCGTACTATATTTAGCCGGTGAGTAGATGAGCAAATAAGTAAGATCGTTCCGGGGACGAATGACGCCTTAAGGCGGCATGGTGTTTTTTTCACTGCAATGGCGGGTCGGCACAGCGAAGCATCCGTGATTCCAGCTGCCGTGCTGAACGTGTTAAGATTCATAATAAAAATAAGTTTTAAATATTTCATGAAGTCAAAAACCTACTTCAGTTCTTTTTGAATCCATTGGTCACGATCTTCTTTTGATGTGAACTGACTTCCTCTTCCTTGTTTCGCATACAATTCTTTACGTTTCTGCTCCTTCAGCGCTAACCTAAAAATAAGAGTTTGTAAATGTTACAAATACATAACACTGCGAATCACAAGTTAAAAAATTAACAAAAAAAAATTCAACATATTATGTCACTCATATGAATGATGTAAAATCAGATACTCATTCCAGAATAGGAACTTCAATGCAATCTATAATTTAGAATAATACAAGAAGAGAAACAGCAGAAAATTGATGCACTGTTGCATGGGAGTGAATGTACAGACTCTTTAAGGGTATTATTATAAGGGCAAATGTGTTTGTTTAATGCTGACAATGCCAATTTCATGTTTTAAAAAATAATAACAAATAAACTCTATCGTATAAATATTTAAAATTTCACAAACATTTTCAGCTGTCTTGATCCTTATGATCAAGAAATTTGTGTTTTGGTGGATCCACCATCATACAAAAAACAAAAGTATACAAAATATCATATGAAACATTTTTTTAAAAACTATAGAAGATGTTGTATCTTCAGTCATCTATCAACATAAAACTGTTTTACATAGATGACTGAAGACGCATCTTCGTTTCAGTTTCATATGATATTTTATAGTTTCATATGATATCGAGGGGTACGAAAAAGAGGCTGCTGTAAGAAAAGGTGTACGACAAGGTTGTTCTTTGTCACCACTAATTTTTAACTTGTATATAGAAGAGGCTATAAATGAAGTGAAGGAGAAATTTGACGTAGGAATAAAAATTCAAGGAGAAACAATAAAAATGTTGAGATTCGCCGATGATATAGTAGTATTAGCCGAGGCAAAGAATGAACTAGAGGATGCCTTAAATGGAATGGATGAGATCTTGAGGAAGGATTACTTCATGAAAATTAATAAGAACAAAACGAAAGTGTTGTGCAGCAGCAAGAGTGGTTTAGAAGATATGGGAAATTTAAAAGTAGGCAACGAGAACATACAGGAAGTTGGGGAATTCTGCTATCTAGGGAGTAAAATAACAAAGGATGGTAGAAGCACGAGTGATATCAAGAGTAGAATTGCTCAAGCTAGAAAAGCCTTTGAAATGAAAAACAGCTTACTGACTACAAACATTGATTTACAGATTATGTTTGGAGTGTAAACATTCAAACATTATGTTTGGAGTGTAGCATTATACGGAAGTGAAACGTGGGTGATAGGGGCTGTAGAATGGAAGAGGATAGAAGCTTTTGAAATGTGGTGTTATAGGAAAATGTTAAAGATTAGGTGGGTGGACAAAATAAGTAATTTAGAGGTTCTTAGGCGAGTGGATGAAAAAAGAAGTATATGGAAGCATCTTACCAAAAGAAGGGATAGGCTAGTGGGGCATATCCTAAGACATCCAGGTATTGGGCTATCAATAATGGAGGGTAACATTGAGGGAGTAAATTGTAGAGGGAGGCAAAGATTAGAATATATAAAGCAAATTACAAAAGATGTAGGGTGTTACAGGTATGTAGATATGAAACGACTTGCGCAAGATAGAACAGGTTGGAGAACTGCATCAAACCAGTCGAGAGACTGATGACAAAAAAAAAAAAAATGATATTTTATATACTCCGAAGACGGTGGATCCACCGAAACACGTGTTTCTTGATCATAAGGATCAAGCCAGCTGAAAAGGTTAATGAAATTTATAATATTATTACATAGAACAGATTTCAAGCTGCAAGATGCATTACAAATATTTATTTTTAACAAATTAATATACAATTATTACTACATTAGATGCAAACAATGTAATTATATTTACAGTTAAAGGAACAGTAGGGGAAAAACCTAACAGAAATAGGTCTCAGTGAAATAAAAGTCAATTTATAAAAAAGGACTACCATCCCAGTAGTCATTTTTTTACCATAAAATACTGAATTACAACCTTCCTACATAAACATGATCTCCACCGACATTAACATAAGGCCAAAATCTCGGAGGTACACAAGAAAATCATTAGTAAGCTGGCTGCTGTGAAAATGAGATACCTGAGGAGAGGGTAGGTAGTGATCCATGCTATAGTCGTTTGCCCGTTCAGTTGATACAATGGATCTTACGGGAATCGTCAATGCTATTAGCGACACTAAAAACATCAATATTAAAGGCATCTGGATGCGTATAAATACATTTTTTAAACTTCTATAGAACACGTATTTTTTAAGGTAGAACTACAATTCATGTTTTGCTTAACAGGAAAAAATTGTGTATTATGTAGAATGTTTAATGAATTGTAAAAAATCAAAAAACTGTAAAAACATTTTCTTCTATTGGGGGGGGGGGGTTTAAATGAATATCTTATCTATTTAACTGCAGACCTACTAATGCCTTCTCCACACTTTCTAAACACTGCGTGATAAATGTAAACAAATGACACAATCGGTTATTACAAATCTAAAAAATCTTTCCCAGTACAGATAACCGAAAAAATATTTCACATTTGTAATCCGCATATGAAGTTGAGTATAAACTTATAGTGTTAATTGTGAATTAACAGTCACATAGACTACTTTACATTATGAATGTTTGTTATCGATAGGGCGCGGAGGAGGGGAACGTTATTGGTTATGATGGCATTGATTGATCTACAAAACCGATTTTTGTGAATGTGCTAGTAGCAGTCAGAGCCCCATAAGAAATATACTGTCCTATACTGCTCCTTTGTGTCAACTGAACATGCAAACGACTATAGTAATACTAAAATTCGAAGAAACTTGAAACAAGCAACTCCATACAGTAGAGAAATGAAGTTTAAGACGGTATGGTTATATCAGATGGGTATGACGGAAGGTTGCCAAAAAGAGTTTTGGAGACGAGACCTGATTGAAAGAATATTGGAAGACCCAAATTTTGCTTGGAAAAATATCTCAAAGAAATAAGCAGGTATGGAGCTGGAGGAGAAGAAAAGAATGGTTCTGGAGAAAAGAGAGTTGGTTCGACAATTTATATAAATGTCAGTACATCAGTCTTAGAATATTAGTTCATCTATACAAGTAGAGACACACTTAACCCTTACTAACCGGGAAGCCCAATATCACCCATTCGTCATCATCGTTCTTTAAACTCAAATGTCTCCGCAATTATTCATAATATTATAACGGGTTTAGTTTTATTAGAGAGAGACTTTTTTCTTCTTTCATTTTATGTACCTTGCATATTTGTACAATGAAAATTGACGACGTGGTATTACACGAAAAAAATGTATTATTTTTGAACAGCCAGTACTAAAATTTGAACGTTTTTATCCATAACTTTTCAACAAAAAAAACGTATTTGTTTGGGAATGACATCATCAGTTAGTTTAAAATGTAACAATCGAAATCAATAAATTAAAAGTGCCGGCGACAAATTTTATGACCCTAAAATCAAACAAAGAAGGTTAACACTACCCGTCTCGTCTACCGCTAGGTTAAACCTTACAATTAGCGTCAAAAAATAAACGATAACATATTTTGATTTATGCTATCCTGTTTACAAAAAGATAATACACAAAGCAACAGGCGCAAAAGAGTAAATAAAAATTGAAAAGACACCACATTATTTTTAGGTGATTTTTTCGCCATTTTTTTCATCCAGCACATTACTTTGTTGAACAAAAAGTGTGATATCTTTTGAATGCGTCTATCAATTTGCAATATCTAAATGTTCTTTTTTTTGTAATGAATTGCTTTATTTATGTATATATAGCTAAACATATGTTTTTGTATTTTTTACTGATTTTGTGACACTTTTTCGTACGTAAAGTGATATTACTAAAAGAAAATATTTTTTCTTAAATTTCAATTTTTATTCTGGTCGTAAATGAAAACGGAAAAAATTGGTTTAAATGTTGTTCTAATAACAAATTCTTTATAAATAAATGGTATTTTTTGAAATTTTTAGAAATGAAACTAAATGAAATAAAAGAGTTTTTATTAGGCGTAAAATGACAGTCTGCGTGATCGTTAAAAATCTCCGTTCTCGTCGGATTAAGCACTTACTCTCTTGTACAATCTTCTTCCTTTTTCTTTTGAGCTTCATACTTTGGTTTCAGCTCTTCTAGTTCTGCTTCTTTTTGTTGAATGGTTTCTTTCAACTTTTGCAATTCTCTCTCAGCGCGGTCCTAAAAGTAAAAAAGAAAACTGTAAAATAAACTTTGAATTTATATGTAAAACAAAAACAACACTTTTCCGTGTAGATATGCTAATATTGTAAGTTGCGAATACACTAATCCTAATATATTGAAACTTATGGGCAACTGACCTTTAATGTCAGTGTACTTTGCTTTTCGACCTTGTTGTCTTTCCAGTATTGGGTACAGTTTTGTGTTCCGTTAAGTTATTATGCTTATTATCATTAATTTTTCACATTACTCTATTTTATTACTTGACTTCTTTTATTCTGTTTATGCTTTACCTTTCAAGAAAAACTTATAATAGCCACTACATTTTTGTGAGATACTAAGGTAAGGACTACTATATAGTTAATTTTTATTAAATTAAGTGAACGGTTTGAGTGTTGCATTTGGAAATAAGATTCTTTGAGACCGGCAAATACGTACTATTATCAAAATTGTGTAAAACAATAACACACAGAATTATTTATTTGATTGTAAATGGTTAAATTTTCTTTTTAGTTAAGTTTAGATCTTTTAAGTTTTGTAATCGATTCAGTCTAATAAATCGAATAACTGTCATACTTAATTTGTTACAACTTTAAAAAAGAAGTTTTGTTTTTACACACAACCAAATCCTCAAACAACCCGGAAAAAAGCCACAATATGTTGGAAAGTTCTTGTAGAAATATAATCAGAATCTATTAATTGAAACAGCATTTTTGAATTAATCTAAATAATGACACAATTAGTTTTCACCGATATATATTTTCCTTCATGTAACTTTAATTTCTTTTTATTTATCTAGAGATCTAACTTGATGAATCAATCAACTGTCACAAACATGGGCAATTAATAATAATTCCAACACATACCGCTTTAATGAACATCACCCTAAATTCATTGTAAGCCTCACTGGAAAGTACCTAAAATTATTTTTCTTTCTGAAATAGACTAATCTACAGTAAATAAAAAAAACATTGCTTTTAAAACATTAGAAAAACAACATACCTTAGATTTATCATCACCTTGCACTTCATCAGAAAGATCTTTAATTGTCAACTCTAATTTTGTCTTATCTTTCAACAATTGTTGCTGTTCTAAACTCAACGTTTCTTTTTCCTCTTTGGCCATTTGTACTTCCTTTTTAGCATCTTTTAATCTCCGTGCTGCACTTTTAGCTGAATCTTGAGCAGCTTTCAACTCGCTTGTTAATTTCTTTTGATCTTCATCGAAGTTAGTCAACTTTTCTTCTAACTGTTGAACAAAACAAAGTATAAAAAACCATTTTTATATATGTCAAGCAAATCATGTAACAAATAAAAATTAGAAAGTTTTCTCAAAATCCTGAGATCATTAAAAATATATGGAGAGTTCAAGGAAACAATTAAAATTAGGAAATAATTAAAATTAATAAAGATTGACGATTTACCTCATCTAATTTTCTACGAGTTTCCTTCAGTTCTCTATCATGTATACAATACTCAAGCGATCGTCTCATTTTATCCCATTTCTGATATTCTTTTAATTCTTCTTTTTCTTCTTCCAAGGTTTTCAGACGTTCCTCAATTGTTCGCAAAAACTCATCGATTTTATCTACTTTATTATCCGTTTCTGAAACATAAAAGAAAAATATTGTTAAGAAACATAAATCCTTATAATGCGTCCTGCAGCTTGAAATTAATTCTATTTCATATAATAAATTTCACTAGCCATTTTTGAAGCTGCCTTTATATTTTATTTATCACTTATACGTGTTTTGGTGAATCCACCATCATCAGAGTATATTATATCGTTTGAAACTAAATTTTTTTAAAAAGCATCACAGTTTTATACAGATGACTGAAGACGTAACATCTTCTATAGATTTTAAAAAAAAGTTTCAAATGATATAATACACTCTGATGATGGTGGATCCACCAAAACACATGTAGGTGATAAATAAAAAACAAAGGCAGCTTAAAAAAAAGGTTAATGAAATTTATTACAAAAAATAGATTTAAGAAACAGTAGTCACAAAATAGATTTGTTAACCCTTTCCACTCAATATTATTAACAGATTGACTGCTCAAACCATTCGTGTTTAATTCAATTAATTTTTACTTACATTCACATTCTGTTTTTTATTATTTCTTATCTCTAAACACTGTCTATTTTCCATCTCTAAACCCTATCGAACATAATTGTCAGCCAAATGAAAGTGTAAGTCGGCAAATGTACATTAAAAATTTCAGAGACTACAATAAAACAGGTGACACAAACACTGACGATAACTATACTAAAAATTTTAATTAAGACTACATCACAAACACAATGTACAGAAGAAAATGATAATGATCTGGATAAACTCACTTAAAATAATATAGATAGAAAGTCACGAGAATACCTTTTGGGTATGGATGAGCTGAGGAAGGAAAAAGAAATCTGAGACAGCGCTGCTAACAGTGAGACACTGTATTTTACTACCGTGCAATTTCAGTTTGTTAACCACATGTTGCCTTTCAATTAAAATACTTTGTTGTGACTGACACTTTTTCCACTCAAACCCCATTTCCTTTAAAATTTTCTTTACATTGTTTCCAACTAAAATTTAGCCTTTCTTTCAAAACCGGTAATCACGTTTCACATGTCGGCGTAACTTTTTTTATTGATATAACCGTTTCATATTTTTACCAGGTGTCAAAAAAAGGTGTTTTCTTGATGAAAACTTATTTTCTTCATTGTCTTTAACTTCCTTTTTTATATTTTGAATTGTGGAAAAAGAAACATCCAGTAGTCAGCTGCTTGCTCACAGCTTTTATAAAGAGGCACGGAAAGGTATTTTTGTTTAGCTTCAACTTCAGAATATTTTATTACATAAGTCTTAGATTTCGTTCAGCACTGTGAACAGTTCGACCTCATTTTTGAGAAACCAACATTTCCGTTAACGGTAACAAAGTTATATTAGTACAGTTAATGTACAAAAGTTTCCGCGATATCCTGTATGTTCTCCAAGTATAGTTTACGTTGCTGTGGTGGCGAACTGATACCAAAGCAGTCACACATGCGCACTGATGCTTTCCCCCCTTTACCACTCGTTAAAACCAAAGGCAAACTCATGATTAATGTAACAATAGGAATGCACCAGTATTTGACTGTGAAATACTTTAATTTTATGACCAGAACATTTGCTTAACGCTAATGTTCAGTACTACATATGTTTAAAGTTTGAATTCCTGCGCCTTCTGTTCCCGCGTCTGCTGTTGGCGCTCTGTTCCTCTTTGTACAACCTGTTTCCTCATACGTCATCAATCGTTTCCGTCATTTTCCTACACTTGTTGTTCTGCTCTGATCATGGCCACTGGGCCTTAACCGACGCTGTTGTTTCATCCGATTTAATCCTTGCAGATTCCCGCAAAATGACTAACTGATGCTGTGTATAGTGTTGTTTGTACTGTGTGTGACTAAACTGTTATGTATGCCGATGTTTTTCAAGTGTTTTATCTATGAAATAAGCTGTTCTACGCCAAGACGATCCAGCATGTTGCCGATGCCACATTCTTCGACTGTAATGTACACTCGTTGCTGTTTACGAACTGTTATCAATAAAGTAAGTACTTTGCAATGTTATATACTTATTAGTTATGTCATTTACTGTTGTTCCTACCTCAAATGTGTTTCCTGTCAATTCCACCGTTACTTGTTCTAGTTACTACATCGAAAATAACTACGGGCTTAAGTGTCCACAAGTAATTAATGAAAGTACTGAAATTCTTAGTTACAATCCGTTTACCACTTAACAGCGAACTTTAAAAAAAGAAATGCAAACCTTTTAAAATGGCTAAAGATTCCTCTTTCCGCTCATCATAGACCCGAGTTCCAGCAACTTCACGTAATAACTTCAATCTTTGCGAATCAGGTGCTGTAGCCATTTGGTTAATCTAAAACAGTTACATTTAAGAAATTATTCATTTCCTTACTAACAATCTGGTCAATGATAATGCTATTATTTTTTTCAATAACATCCAGGAGACTCCTGAAAGGAGTTTAGAACATGTCAGAAACTAATAAGTTCACTTAATACAATATCTATATGTACATATTATTTTAATTTACACATTAACCACTACTTCATGGGTTTCTTCAGTATTTACTTGGAAGTTTATTTATTTTTAATAAAATTTTATTTAAAAAGAAATTTTTTACACAGCAAGATCTCTCATCAATCAAGTAAGTTTTTATATAGATATTTTTTAATTAATGCAAATTAGCACAACTTTTTAAAAATTCTGGTAATTAATTGATGTATTTTCTCTTTACAAAATGCAGGTTTAGTGTTATTGATAACAACTTAATCGTAATCGTTTCTTGTGCTATAAGTGTGGACATTAAAATTCTGCTAGAGGTATTTTCCCTTATGTGCATAATCACCTCAAAACAGTAAAGTGACAGAACTGTAAGAATTAAAGCTTCTTAAATAAGTTTTCTAATAATTCTAAAAGAAACTAAGAAAATAACAATGAAATTAATGTTACTGGAATGTTAAGTCAAAAACTCACCTTTCCTTGTTTGACAATGTAATAAGGATTCGAGCGAGAAAATCCAGCTGATTCTAACAGATTCATGACATCAGAACGTGGTACCATTTTTTTGTTTAAAAAATACTGATCTTTTTTGGCACCAATAACTCTACGGAGTACTATTTCATCTTTTTCAATCTAGAGATAGAAATAAAGAGGAAAACCAATATTAAAACAACACAGGTCAACTCCGATGAAAATTTCATTTAATTTTTCAAATACCATAACTTTCTCTTTCTTATTTATTCAAAAGAATGAAAAAGCAGATTTCTCAGACTCTCAGTCAAAAACAATCCGCGGTAAATATTTCATCAACCCTTTCATAAGCCATAAAAAAAATATAAGTGGTATTCACAAGACCACCAATCCCCCAGTTTTGTAAAAAAAAAAAAAAAAAAAACAGTTACAAGAAGGCGAAGCACCAATGAAGAAAAGCATACTGAATATGAATACCTTGATAAGAAAAAAGATATTGTATTAGTTAACTCAAATGGATGACAGAAATTCAAGATACAACTGCATCGTAATAACAGGACACACACAAAATTGGAAAAACCATAATAAAATCCTTTGTTTCATTTTTTATGAAATACGTAAAAAATATTGCCAAGTTTGGTGCAATAGTTAAGATGCACCAAAGTTTAAACTCCATTTTCCAGACATCTACGTATAGCACAGTAAACAGGATACACAATACCTTGTTAATACCCTAGAAAGGGTTAAAAACCCAATATGCTTTTATCCTTTGTTACAAGCTTAAGATGATTAATGTTAATCAGGAAACCCTATTAGAAAACAAAGACTGTACAATAAAACTGTATTAGCAATTACAAATGAACTGACACATTCAAAACAACGAGAAGCAGGTGTCTTAGGATGAGCCTTATTGCAGAGCACAGTAAATGATTCTGAGGCACTGTACAACGAAAGGAAACTCTGCTGAGCTGCTGGCAAAGAGGTAACACATATTAATAGAAATACAATAGAACCATGACGGTAATTGAGGCATTACTCAGTTACTCAGTTATTGAGACATTACTCATCCTCAACATGTTAATGCTACTAAGCAACATGATCTTTCACCAATTTTCTGAACACCGGCCTGTCCACTGCTACCCTCTTTACACAAAACATGATCTTTCCTCTTTCAAGTACAATTCCTCAACAAAACCTTTCATTCCTTTCAGGTTAACAAATATAATACTCCATAATATACATTAGTTTTTCAATAATTTTATTTCCATTTTACATGAAAGGTGACTTCATTTTATGCATTCATCTGGATATGACTATTTCCTTTCTTGGGTTATTGGTTCTTTAGTAGTACATTCTAAGAAAAATATTGCTTCATTAAGGCTTGCAGGACTGCCCGTTTACTATAACAATTTAGTACATGACCAGGCTGGATGACAATGGCCATTACTTCAAAATATATTTAATTGTTGAAAGAATGTAACATAGCCAATGACATTGTTAAATAATACTACAAAATTTCTTACCGGAAGACGGTTGTCAGAATTGTCAAATATGATTTCCACGTACGCAGTAACAACCCGAGGGCCAGTACCTTCATGAAGCAATGCCTGTCTCTGTTCCGGTCTCAAGTGGGAAAATTCATCGCTAAGTACGAACTGGATTGCTGGAAAGTAAAAACAAACCTATTAGTCTATAAAATCAGCAAACCGAATAAAGATCTGAGGGTTTATTCTTTTCTCCTCCATCAACTATTATCATTGCACAGATGACAGTATTCAACTTTGAAGTACCACAAAGATATGATGTACATAATACAAAAAAGTATGTCTTGTAAAAATGGTGGGAAACAGGAAAAATTAAAAATCTATTTTTAAAAAGTGTTCATAGACATGAATTTTATAAACGAAATGAAATTCACGATATAAGAAAATAACAAAATATTACATGATGCGACATAAAAAATAAGTAAATTTCAATTTAATTAACCACACATTACATTTAAAAAAAAATACATATGGTTATAAAAATGTACAAAACTGGAAAAATAAAATGCAATATAATACTATACTAGAACAGCTACATGTAAAATAAAGGAAAAACATAATTTTCATAAAATATTGCATATCAACATACACCAAACAAAACTTACCATAAAAGAAATTACTTTTTCCTGACCCATTACGACCAACTGCAAAAGAGAAAAAGAAACAATTAGAACAACATTAAGAAAAAAAGGTATAAAACACATCAATATGATAATAATATTAGTGTTTACACCATTTTTTTAAAAATAAAATGATTTTGAGTTTTCAATGTTTTTGAGGATGAAATGAAAATTTCAACAAATTTAGAAAAATCTAGAATTTCCACTGTTCCAAAAACAATGTATTATCAGGTAGTTAACATAAATTAACTACTAAAATTATTCGAATAAAATCCCTCTCGAAATTAAATTTTTATTGCAACTCAAGAACGGCTAATGCAGTTTTTCTATGCCAATGCCATCTAGGATCTCTACCCATCCAATCAACCCTCTCCCCCAGCAGTTACTGCCTCTATTACTCCACACAGATAAAAATATCTGGTGTAAAACATTCAAATGACCTGTCTTGCCACAGTAAATAATTTAACGTATAACCTACCTACGTTTAAACATAAGTAAAGAATATAAAATGAAAAACATAACCTAATTTTAATCATGTTGAATATGATGCAAAATGAAAATCAACCTCTGTTCAACTTAAAAATACAGGAAATCTTTTGGTTCAGGGGCCTGAAATTGTGTATTTCTGGTGAAAACTCGATATGAAAACAATACTTCCTGCCCCATGAATATATATCATGTAGCAGTTTCTAAATTATTTATATGTTTACTGCACCAGATGTATTTTAAACAAGTATGAACACAATTTTAACATACTGAATTGATTAAAAATACTAAATTATCTCAAATTCTCATTAGCTGTAATTACAGAGCAAAAGATTTTCTTAGAACAAGAGAAAACAAAACTGATAAACAATACACGTGAGGTAATGCAGAACCAAATTACAACTTTATAGTTTCTATCTATTTAAATCAAAGCGTCCTTCATGAAAAAACAAGTGAATATAGATAAATAATAGTTAACAAAAATTGATATACTTCACTTACCGACAACATTGTGTCTTTTGTCGAATGGTTCAACGATCGTTTGTTCCCTGTAGCTTTTAAAGCCATGTATAATAACCTAAAAAAAAATTAATGTTTTATTTATGAAATACGTATACTACATATTATGTCATATATCAGTATTTTTAGATTCTACAGCATTTATAATAAGTTTCAGCGACTTCACTGTAATTAAGAACATGTTACATCTTAAAAAGGTGTCCTACTCAAAACTGTTAAAAATAACTTATATAGTAAATAGAATGACAAAAATCTGGTGTGAAACACTAACACAACTTTCTCTTACCAAAGTAAATAATTAACAATAAACCTAACATTAGTAATAACACATTAGAAATAAACAAAAAACTAACCCTCAATAAACATAACCTAATTTTAATCATATATGAAAGACACAAAACGAAAATCAACCTCAGTTTGGCTTAAAAATATGGAAAATCGCTCTTTCACGCTAAACTAGCCACTGAACAAAAAAATGGTCTAAATAAAAGTTGTAGATTTTTTAATTTTTTTTAAATTTGTTTATATACACTTTTGTTGTAAAATGCATACTAAGAACGAAATCTTAAAATAATCGATTTTTCACACGTTTTCATGAGAAAAAACAGAAAATCGCTAATTACCGCTAAACCAAGTGTTATACAAAAAAATGTTTCAAATAAAAGTTGTAGGGTTTTAAATTCTCTACAACTTTTATTATATAAATTTTTGCGCTTAAATGCATATTAAAGCTGCAATCTTAAAAAAACAATTGTTTTACGTAAAAACGGCCTCACCAAGAATTTCAGTAAAAATGGCGCCTACTTTATCTTGTAAAGCATAAAAAATTTAGTAAACCAGGCGATTTTTAAAAAAATCGTAGGATCAGTTTATAAGAAAATCACAAAAAAGTGAAAAATTACACGAATAAACTACTACTTCAGGTTGACCGATTTTGATGAAAATGTTCGTGTCGGGTCCGGTAGTGGTATGTAACTTAAGTTTCAAGTTCGTACGATGTTCCGTTCTTGAGATATTCTGTTCACACACAGACCAATCGCTAAAAACATGTTTTTTGGATTCAGGGGTTCTGAAAACAATACTTTCCTTCTTATATATTCATACAGGCAAGAGAAAGTAAAAATCACTAACAACTACCACTACACTAAGCATTATACACGCGTATTTATCTGTTCACTCTTCAGACGACCACGCCCATTCTGAAGGAATTTTAGCAGCTTACTGGCTTTGAAGCGCTACCTAGGAACCCACAACCCCTGAGAGGCCAACCCAAATGAGTGGGTACGGTCACGTTCACAGGGCGCCCCACTCCCATCAGTACTCGTGTAAACGTTGGACGAGTCACCATTGAGCTCAGTACGCAGCTAATGCTTTTTACATGGCTCTACCATACATAGATGTTCTGCGCACAACCGTGTACTACAAATAGCACATGGAGGTACTACAGCCAGCGCCCGTTACCTCAAAAGCAGGCAAGGATAGGGTAGCTAAACCGCAGTTCTATGGACATGCTTTGTGTGGTCTGGGGCATGCCCTCACTAAGCATTATACAAAGAAATGTTCGTAATTAAAGTTGTAGGTTTTTAAATTTTCTATAACTTTGATTATATACTCTTTTGACTTAAAATGCGTATTAACCCATGTGCTACGCGAAGCGACTTCAGTTCTCCTGCAACCTACAGAATTGTAAAATATATGTACGTATAGATAAAATTATGCTTTACAAATAGTTTTTCATAAGTAAAATAACTATATGAATGAATGTGTGTGTGACATCATGAGAAAGGAATGTAATACAGCCACTGTGTATTAGAAGCGGAACAGTACAGAGCAGCCAGAGCCTTAAGGGTTAAGGCTGCAATTTAAACAATCTGGTGTGAAACTTTCACACAACTTTCTCTTGCCAATTCAAGTAATGACCAATATAACCTAACATTAGTAATAAACAAAAAAATAAACACAAAACACATAACCTTATTTTAATTATGAGTGAAGGACAGAAAATGAAAATCGACCTGTTTGGCTTAAAAATACGGAAAATTACTCTTTCATGCTAAACTAGGCTCTGTAGAGAAAAATGCTTTAAATAAAAGTTGTAGATCTTTTAATTTCCTAAAAATTTTATTACATATAATTTTGTCGTAAAATGCATACTAAGGCCAAAATCTTAAAAAAATAGATTTTTCACACGTTTTCGTGAGAAAAAACAGAAAATCGCTAATTACTGCTAAACTAAGCGCTATACAAAAAAAATGTTTGAAATAAAAGATATAGTATTTTAAATTTTCTACAACTTTTATTATATACGTTTTTGCGCTAAACTGCGTATTAAAGCCGCAATCTTAAAAAAACAAATTTTTTACGTGAAAACAGCCTCACCAAGAATTTCAGCAAACATGGCGCTTACCCTATCTTTTAGAGAATAGAAAGTTGAGTAAATGAGGCGATTTTAAAAAAAATCGTAGGGCCAGTTTTTGAAAAAATTGCAAAAAAGTGAAAAATTATACGAATAAACTACTACTTCCGGTTGACCGATTTTGATGAAAATGATCGTGTCGGGTCCGGTAGTGGTATGTAACTTAAGTTTCAAGTTTCAAGTTCGTACGATGTTCCGTTCTTGAGATATTCTGTTCACACACACACACACACACACACACAGACCAATCGCTAAAAACATGTTTTGTTGGGTTCAGGGGGTCTGAAAACGTATAGATCCGTTGAAAACTTGATTTCGAAAAATCGACATGAAAACAATACTTTCCTTCCTTATATTCATATAGGCAAGAGAAAGTAAAAAAACTATTTTTTTCTATGAGAGCCCAGCCTCCTAAGAATTTCAGCAGACATGATGCCTACCCTATCTTGTAAAGCATAAAAAATGTAGTATTGAGGTAATTTAAAAAAATTTGTAGGAGCCGTTTTTGAACAAAAATTGCAAAAAAGTGAAAAATAATTCCAATAAACTACTTCCGGTTGACTGATTTTGATGAAAAGTTCTATCCCGTCCTCTTGTGGTATCTAACTTAAGTTTAAAGTTTCAACTTTGTTACGTTCCGTTCTCGAGATATTTTGTTCACATACAACACACAGAACAACCACTAAAAACATGTTTTTTGGTTCAGTAGGTCTGAAAACAAATATATCCTGTGAAAACTCGATTTAAAAAAATCGACAAAAATCAACAGTACTTTCCTTCCTAAATCACTCCAAAATAACACATAGGCAAGAGAAAGTAAAAATGGATCAGTAACCAATAAGTTAATTTGTTGTTACCACCAACCCTGTAAAATTTTCAAAACAATACATTTTATATACTACATCGAACTGTAACAACTTTGTATACAAATTATTAAGAATCTATGATTAAAAAAAAATGCTTAAGTATATCTTACTTCTAATTTTGGAAGATAATTTTACTTATATGTCAAATATCAATTGAAAACATCAAGACTACAGAGGATCTTGTTTTCAAAACATACTTTTGACAGTTACATGATGGGTTTATTCTGAAAGACAGTAGGTTTTAATTTGCACACAAAGGTAAGGTAGGGTTACTTTAAACCCAATAACAAAAATAAAATGTTTATTCATTACAATTAGAAGATAATGTAATTCAATATTATAATCGTACATTACATTGGATACTTTTAATAATATGATTGATATTTCATCAAAACAAAAATAATAATTTACTTATAAGCCTGTATTATTTTCATGTTGGGTAAAATAAAAATAGTGTTATTCTACAATATTTTGGTATTTGTCATTGTTTGATAACGTGTAATATAAAATAAAAACGCACGCTTACAGTGTGTTGTACGAGAAATAAAACAAAGAATGAATCGAAAAATAACATGACTACGGTCCTGAAAAAATTCCCTCTATTTTTACTTAAGTGAATTTAGGTTCTTGTCCCGTAACGTAAAATACAAATCAAGTAACAAACGGGAATGTCAAACGTAGCATTATTCTGGAAATTTTGTGTCAGATATGGTTTATCAGTGACAAGTAATCACATTAAATAAGATATAACAGTCACGGATTTAAAGATTTAACTTAATTTTGTAAACAAACCATTGCATTTTTACAACGAACAAACTACAGATATTTTCCAATTAAGATTTAACTTACTTGTTTTATATACATTTTAAAACAATTATAACTCTACTTTATAAATCACTCCAAAATAAATAGAATCATAATACAACATTAAAAATCGTTGAAAGAGAAATACAAAAGTTTCACAGCTCTCAAAACCAGACAAACACTACATACATTTCGTCCACATAAACAGAGTTGGTTAGTGTTAACTTCGCTGTCGAGGGATAAGGCCATCAAGACGCTTGCCAGTTATCCCGCCTAAAATTATTGGAAATATAATTTTAACAAAATGTAAAATTCGATAGTTAGGGAAGCAAAAAACCTATTAATTCTTGGATTAATTAATATTTAGATTTATTTACTGATAATTTCAAACCTATAATCCGACATCCTTGATCATTTTAAGTCTTGTGTGGAATAGAAGGCATTGTATTGGCGCCAAAGAGTGGTTTCCGTATTTGAGGTTATGAGTGATTGTTATTTTTCATTATAATTTGTTTGTTTTCGTTCAGAATGACAGGCCGGGATGTCAATAAGCGCTGCATACTAATTTCTAGTGATTCTGACTCAGACTCCGATTCTGCTAATAATTTCTATGATTATAAGGATGAATTGATATCTAAAAACAGTGATCCACCTCTTGATTTAAACTATGGCGCATATTCACGATCTAATACATATTCGCGGATGCTTTCTTCTTCACCGACTAAAGAGGTAATAATAGTTTACCTTATTTTTTTTGTACTTGAACTTTAGTCGCATTAATGAATTTATTTTTAAATAGTTGCAGGATTACATGATAGTTGCTGAGGAGATATACCGATTCATAGTAAAAATTAATATTTTATCTTATGTTGTGTTTTGTTAACATTTTCTTTCTGATCTTTATAAAAGTCGAAAAATTCTGGCGATGCTTCATTACGTGATTTGCAAATGCAAAATCAGTATATTTTTTTGCTTTGTTTATTTGTGTTGGGGATTAGAGTATACTCAAAGTGTAAGGGGTCATAGGAGAATAGTTTATTAACTTTCTTAACATTTAAAATCCAAAGGCCATTCACTTGTGAGCAAAAGATTAACTTGTGTTTTGAGACAGGCTCAATAGAAGTCAGGACAGAGTTTAAAGTATTATAATTGACTGCACTGTGACTGATGCATGTGAGCTTCAAAAATTATAAGAAATAAAGTTTTTTTTATGTCCTGACTGTTTTGCACATTACTGCTAATGTAGACGTTGAAGTGTAATACTTGAAAATGATTGGTGCAAAAATTCCACATGCTGACCACTACACCACTGGCCAGGTAAAAATGAGGTACCTGTACCAACAGATTCATAGATATCTTCATAACTACACAAAATGACTTTTATTCATAAAAATGATTCAAAATTAATTTTCCAATTTATAAACAATACAAATAAAATTTATTAATAGCATAGATACTGTAATCAAGAGATAGGCCTAGCTTGCTTATGGATGGGCTGTGAGGAAGGGGGGTGAAAATTTGACAGAGCTGCCAACATCAACATTGAGACACTACATTTCGCTACCATGCAGTTTCTACATAACATTTTGTAAGCTGTGGTTTATGCCGAGAAAATATTTTCTTCATAAACCTTATAAGAAAAAATCTGACCTCTAATATTGCCTGTAGCTTAATTGCATTACTGGGAATGTTTGCTTCACTGTAATTACCAGCTACCATATTCTATTGGAATAGAATCTTCTACGAATGAATCGCCTTCTTTACTATCGCTATCAAAGTTGTCTTCACTGTCAGTCTCACTAGTATCTACCAAACGATTTCCTAATTTTTTTAACAGGTGTCAACAAAACTGTTGAAGAAGATTTACTTCTTTACGTCTGTATTTTTTGAATTGTGGAAAGAGAAACATCACAGTAGTTAGCCGTTTGTTAAGAGGCAAGGAATGGTATTTTTGTTTAGCTTCAATTTCACAACATTTTATTACACTGTCTTTTAGATTTCGTTCAGTACTGTGAATAGTCTGACCACGTTTTCGAGAAACCTACATAACTGTTTACGGTAACAAACTGTTATATTCGTACAGTTAACATACAAAAAGTTCCGCGATATACTTTATGTGCTCTGGGTGTAGTATACGTTTTTGTGTTGGTTGTAATAAAATGAAAGCAGTCGCGCGTGCGCACTGATGCTTTTCCCCCTTTACCCCTTTATCCCTTGTTGCAACCAAAGGCAAACTTGTGTCTCAAGTAACTATACAATCGTATTTATTTTGTATTTACAGAATCCAAAGGGTGATGATGGTCATAAACGTAAGACAAAGAATGTTGACAAACAACTATTGAAAGAACAAAAAAATTTATTGAAGGAACAAAAACAACAGGAGAGAGCAAGAAAAAAAGAGCTAGCTTCTTCAATCGCTAGATTAAGACCAGAAAATTGTATGAATGTAAGTAATAATTGGGAATAATGAAATACGAGGGTAAGTCAATTATTATCCGCAATGTAGTTATAAAATTTTGTTGTAATCAAATAGGAAACTTACAAGTACATAATTTTTCGATATAGTCCCCTTGCTTTTCAACGCACTTGGTCCATCGTTGTTCAAGTTTCCTGATGCCCCCATAAAAGAAAGTTTTTGGTTGAGATGCGAGCCAGGAATTCACCACTTCTTTCAATGCTTCGTCCGTGGTAAATCGACGGCCCCTTAATGCCTCTTTGACTGGACCAAACAAGTGATAATCAGAAGGAGCAAAATCGGGACTATATGGAGGATGAGCCAGTACTTCAAAATTGAGTTTATGGAGCGTTTCAGCAGCGTAGGCAGTATGCAGACGAGCATTGTTGTGCAACAACACATCACCTTTTGACAGCAGTCCTTGGCGTTTGCTTCGAATTGCAGGCTTCAGCTTGGCAGTAAGCATCTCACTGTAACGTACACTGTTTATTGTTGTGCCCCTTAACTTTATGAAACCCAAGTGTGTTGTGAATGATTTCGTAGGCAGAACCATGGCCACTTTGCAGACGATGTGCCACTTCATCAATAGTTACTCATCTGTCTAAGAGAATCATTTCACGTGAACGCTCAATGTTTTCTTCATTTACGGCGGTAAACGGTCGTCCGGCTCCTTCATCGTGCGTAACACTTTTGCGACCATTTTTGAATTTTTCAATCCATTTGTAGACATTCTGTTGTGGCAAAACACTGTTCCCGTACTGTACCGAAAGTCTTCTATGAATTTTGGCCCCGATACACCTTCCAACCACAAAAAACGGATCACTGAACGTTGCTCTTCTTTAGTGCAAATTGAAAGCAGAGCAACCATGATTAACAGCACAACAGTGATAACAAAACTAACCTAGCAGCTTGAAACTTGCATACATATAACCACAAATAAACAAACCATGCGTCATCAACCCAAAACAACAGTACTGCCAACATAAACAAAAATATAACTAAATTGCAGATAATAATTGACTTACCCTCATATATTGTAACTATAACTGTACTGGTAGGATGTTGCAGTCCCAGTGCATATGCGACAGGAAGTAACGGTAAATCTCCACTACAAAATAGCCTCACTACGTTAATAGAGCAGATGTCAAATAAGCTTGCCTATTTTCTGTAGTGCGCAGAAGGTTTATTTTGGTAATGATTTGCTTGGTTCCCTCAGCGAGTGGTAGGAGTCAGTGCTGTACCATCTGTGATCAGTTGAACGTTATATATCATCTAACCTGAAAACATTAGTCCATAATGTGTTGTATGTGGTAGGCATTAATTGTTGTATAGAATGTTTACAATTGGATGTTTTTAACATCACTAATATATGTTAATTTACATCTTTCAGCACCTGTGATTAAATAGACAGTTTGATACTAAGACTCTTTTAAAGACAATTGCGGTAGTAACCACTCGTTGATCATCTGCAGATAAGTGTGTTGAGTTATGGAGCCTTCAAAAAAATATGACCCAAGCAGATAAGTTGAAGTCATTCCAGCCCATATTAGGACATGAGGCGGGTTGTTTTCCACTTCCTCGAAGAAATGAGGGTTGTCCTTTGCCCAGAAATAAACATTTCGATTCCGAGAGCGGTAAATTGCACACTCATCAGTGAACAGAACATTTTTTTTGTCACTGGCTCTCGGAAAGCGTTGAAGGAGTAATCGGCATGCTTCCACTCGGCGGTCCATGTCATTATCACTCAACTCATTAACAGATAATGGCTGGAAGGCCTTCACTTTTAAATCCTTTCGCTTGTGATCTTGCATTGTTGACCATGGAACACCAAACTCTGCAGAGCGTTTTCGCGTCGACTTTTAGGCGAATGTTCAATGGATTCCTCAATGCCGGCACACGTTTCAGCTCGAGTGCTTGGTCTTCCACTTCTTGGTGCGTCGAGAACGGTTCCCAATGAAAAGGCCTTATTCTCCCACGATAGCAAAGTTGGTCGGGATCGTGATGGTTTTCCAAAACGAAGAACAAAGTCCTTCATAATGTCGTCCATTGTTTTATTGTTATGAGGGCGTTCGTGTACCCACTGCAGCGACCAAACGCTCTTCAATTGTAAACTCACTTGTGTCAGCCATCACGTCTCACTCGCAACTAACGGTAGTCTGTCTGCGTGACCAGACAGGTGACCTTGATGATGGCATGCGCCAACAACAATGAACGCCAACAAACATTGGCGAGGTGTTCAAACATTGTTATTATTACTGTTAAGTTAGTGTAAAGGGACTTACCGGCCATGCTGTATAGGTACTGTACTTCAACAATTAGTATACACACACACACATACGATGTTTTGATAATTTCCCCCAACGTAATGACTCGCATAATCATCAAACCCTTTCATCTACTTCGACAACAATACCTACTCACATTTTCTCACACACACACACACGCGTACGTATTTATGAAAATCTTCCTTAAGGCCCCTTAGGTTATCATTTTTGAAAATTTAAAAAGAAATTGTTGCTGTGATATAAATATAAGTATACTGTCAAAATTTCATAAAAATCCATTCAGTAGTTTTGGAAATTAGCCTGCATAAAAAAAACCACGCTTTGTCTTTATAATATTCGTATAGATTAAATCAATACATTTATCTGTTTTTTTATTGATTTTAGTACATATTCATGGTCGTTGATCAGAATTTAATAAATTGCAACTTTGCTAGTGAGATATTTTATGCAGCAACAAAAAATGGAGCTAAATCTGTAGTGAGACCACTACCAATACCTAACACAGTTACGTGGACCAGAGTAAGTACATTTAAACTTCAATCTCTATTTTTATTTTTACAGGTATTGTTGATGAAAATGAAATACCATAAACTAGTATAGTTATTCAAGTCACGAATTTGCCTTTGATTATAATGAGTGGTAAAGGGGCGAAAGCATCAGTGTGCATGCGCGACTGCTTTGGTATCAGTTCCCCACCACAACATAAACTATACTTAGAGAACATACAGTACATCGCGGAACCTTTTGTAGGTTAACTGTACGAATATAACTGTTTGTTACCATAAACAGAAATGTCAGTTTCTTGAAAACGTGGTCGAACTGTTCACAGTGCTGAACAAAATCTAATCTGCAATATAATTAAATGGTGTGAAGTTGAAGTAAACTAAAATACCTTTCAGTGTCTCTTAACAAAAGCTGTGAGCAAGCGGCTAACTACTGTGATATTTCTTTTTCCTCAATTCGAAATATAGAAGAGTTAAAGACAGTGAAAGAAAATATTTCGTCAACAGTTTTTTTGATACCTGGTAAAAAACAGAAGCGGTTATATCAATGAGAAAATGATGCTGACATGTGAAACGTTATTACCGGTTTTAAAAGAAACGCAAAATTTTGTTGGTAACTTTGTACGTTAAGAAAAATTTTAAAGGAAATGGGGTCTATTACAGTGTGCTTTGTTTTACCTAGACCCTAATACATATCTAACTATTTTTTCTTTTGTGCTCATCATTTTATCACCAACTCCCTAATTCTTTGTCTATTGGACAAACGATTACAAAAAGAAGGATAGAATAATACAAAGATAAATAAATTCAGAATAGATTAATTTAGAGAATTAAAATACAGTTGAACCTTCTCATCTTTACTAAAACACCAAGAAGAGACAGTAGACTGGTTGCTAATCCACAGCGCAATAAATTACACTATCAAAACTCAATCAAAAGCACTGCACCATCAAATCACTATTTTCCAGCTGATGCATGTTGCAATACAGTATCTGCTTAAATGTATTGGTAAACTTTTTTTTCTTATTTTTTTGTTTTAATCCCTAATGTGTGTACGTTGCAATCTGTTCAATTCAAAACAATAAGCAACCCCATGACCCAATGAGATAAGGATGATATGTATGACATGTAAATGAGGTGTAGTCTTGTACAGACACAGGTCGACCAGTCCTGAGAGAGTATGGTTAATTGAACCCCAACCATGAAAGTGCACCGGTAACCACCGTCTAGCATTCGAATCCATATAAAAGTAACTACCTTTATTAGGATTTGAACCAGGAACCTTTGTCTCCAAAAATCAGCTGTTAAACAGCTGATTTTGGCGACAACTTTACCTCTAGACTAACCCGGTGGTTGGTAAACTAATGGTTGTAAACTAATTTGATTTTTATTTGTTTTGTAGAAAATTTTGAACCCAGCTGGAGTTGAGGTAGAAGAAGAAGAGAAACAAGTATTGCTGATATGGAGTGGTGAACAAGTAGTAAACTTGATTGAATCTAATAAGTTATCTAAAAATATTGCATCTATACAGAATAGTGCTCCTGATAAAACATTAACGTTAGCAATATTTGATTTAGAAACTCATCTAAGGTAGGAACTTGTTTGGCTTTATATATATATAAAAATGTATTATAGTCTTTAGAAGACTAAAGACTAAAGTTTAGTAGGTTTAGTATTAGAACCAAAAGGAAGAAAGGGACCTCCAATCACCAAAGATGAAGTTGAGAAAGCGCTCAAACATGTAAGAAATGAGAAGGCCATGGGACCAGATGGAATACCTATAGAAATCTTGAAAGTATTAACAGAGACTCATAGGGCCACAATAATAGAGATGTTTAATGAAATTTATTATACTGGAGAGTTTCCAAAAGAATGGCTAATATCAGTATTCATTCCCATACCCAAGAAACCAAATGCACTGAAATGTGAAGAATATATGACAATCAGCTTGATGAACCATATTCTAAAAGTCTTCATACGAGTGATACATGAACGCATCTATAAAAAGCTGGATGATAGAATAGCATAAAACCAATTAGGATTCAGAAAAGGATTTGGTACCAGAGAAGCATTATTCACTGTACAAACACTGATAGAAAGATGTCGAGATGTTAATTGTGATGTTTTCATATGCCTAGTTGACTTTGAAAAGGCTTTTGACAAAGTACAACACCAAAAGATGGCAAAAATATTAGAAACCTCCGAACTTGATGACGAAGACGTGAGAATCATTGTCAGCCTATACCGATACTAGAGAGCCATAATAAGAGTAGATCAGCAGAAATCTAAGGAGATACCTATAAATCGGGGAGTAAGACAGGGATGCGTACTTTCCCCTTTACTTTTTAATGTCTATTCAGAAGAATTGTTTAGAGAGGCATTGGAGGAAGTAAATGAAGGCATATTTATTAATGGAAGACTCCTGAATAACCTTAGATATGAAGATGATACAATTCTTTTTGCAGACAGCAGAGAAGGGCTACAGATCTTGGTTGATCGTATTGTCCAATACTGCGAGGGGTATGGAATGGCACTGAATACAAAGAAAACAAAGATCATGGTGGTAAGCAAGAACAAGATTGACGAGGTTAGAGTTTATGTCAAGGGAACACCTCTG
Source organism: Catonia carolina (assembly GCA_035578175.1). Lineage (NCBI taxonomy): Eukaryota > Metazoa > Arthropoda > Insecta > Hemiptera > Achilidae > Catonia > Catonia carolina. Next base: position 20,543,927 of record JAQMRL010000003.1, on the reverse strand, counting down.
GGCAGAGTACATAGCTATCAGTACCTGGGTTGTGAACTAAATGAAGAATGTGATCGTAGTAGGGAAATAAAACGACGCATTGAGATAGCCAGAAATACTTTCAATAAGATGAAGGCAATACTATGTAACGGAAAACTGAGCATAGATATTAGAACAAGAGTACTGAGATGCTATGTATTTTCTGTCCTATTGTATGGAGTTGAAGCCTGGACAATCACAGAGACGATGGAGAAAAGACTCAGTAGCTTTGAAATGTGGTGTTACCGAAGAATGTGGAGAATATCCTGGACAGAGCACATAACAAATATGGAAGTGCTAAGAAGAATGAAGAAGGATAAGGAACTGCTCAACACCATAAAGAAAAGGAAAATGGGATATTTCGGTCACATTCTAAGGAACGAAAAGTATGAATTGATGCGGCTGGTCATACAAGGGAAGGTGGAGGGCAAAAGGGGATCGGGAAGACGACGCACATCCTGGTTGAAAAATTTACGACAATGGAGTGGAAAAACATCAATAGGGAGTGGAAAAACATCAATAGAGCTTTTCAGGACAGCAGTAGATAGAGTAAAGTGGGCCATGATGATTGCCAATGTCCTTAGGGATAGGGCACCTTAAGAAGAGAAGATTATAGTCTTTAAACCACCAGTAATATGGTAAACTGTAAACATTTACCAATTATAGCGGTTTCGTGCATAAAACCATAACAGGCTAAGATAATATTAAAAAAGTTGATTTTGAAATAGAATTAACGAAAAAAATGTTAAAATGTAATGTTCAAAAAAACTCTTATCATTGAAATACATAAGAAATAAATATAATGAAATTTATATTTTGAAAAAATATTGTAATTATAATTCTAAATATGTTGGCAAGGTGATATTGAATTCGATGAATCAACTCATATTGTATTTACCATGGTAACAAAAAGAGATTTAACACATTCACTGCGGGCATACACCTGCCGAACTACTTTAAATACAGATTTTTTTAATTTCATAATATTATGTTCATTTCAAAAGATGGCAGAAAATGACTGGAGAGTCATACCAGGAATTGGCAAATGCGTAAATTTATAGAAAACATTGTAAAAATATTTCCATAACATATGAAATGTAAAAAGTGTACTTTTCGTCCCTTGCGGATAGATTATAGCAGTTGACAAAAAATGAGAATAAGAGCACGGTTCATACTGTGACCCCCAGGGTAGAGTCCATGCCACAGTATGTACCATGCTCTGCACTGAAAGTGTTAATTTGATTATTTAACCCTTTCACTGCCAAACACGAGTATACACGTCGTGGGCTTACCATGCTTACATGCCAAACACGAGTTAACTCGTTTCGAAGTTTTAAGTCATATTGCCAAACACGATTTAACTCGATTGGCATTGAAAGTGTTTGAATTGCCTCCAGTAAGTGTTACCAACTGTATTTACGCATTTACTGTTGACTTTTTTTCTTCTTTGTCGACGAAATCGAGTACATAGTTAAGCGATATTTTTATTTCTGCATGGCCCATTTTGTTTGTAAACACGAAATGGCGTCGATAATGATATTGTTTTGTTTTATTCCTCTCCGATTGTGATTTAGCCGATAGTGATAGTGATTGCAACATGGAAGAATAATCTAGTGTAATTAAACCTCCACCTAAATGACATAAAAAGGTTAGACTTACTTCGGAAAGCTACCAATAGGCTTCCAATTAATTTATTCATGTTTTTCATGATTTTAGTGATACAAATAGTGGAATAAATCTAATATAAATTTTAATAAATCTGCTACAAAGAAATAATTGTAATTGATAAAAAATCTGGTGTGAAACACTCACACAACTTTTTCTTGCCAATGCAAATAAATAACAATAATCCGAACATTAGTAATAAAATATTAGAAATAAACAAAAAACTAACCTCAATAAACATAACCTAATTTTAATAATGAGAGAAAGGCAAAATGAAAATCAACCTCAGTTTGGCTTCAAAATACAAAAAATCACTCTTTCACGCTAAACTAGGCTCTATAGAGAAAAATGCTTTAAATAAAAGTTGTAGATCTTTTAATTTTCTATAAATTTAATTATATACTTTTTTGTCATAAAATGCATACTAAGGCCAAAATCTTAAAAAAATTGATTTTTCACATGTTTTCGTGAGAAAAAAACAGAAAATTGCTAATTACCGCTAAACTAAGCGTTATACAAAAGAATGTTTGAAATAAAAGTTGTAGGATTTTTAATTCTCTACAACTTTTATTATATAAGTTTTTGCGCTAAAATTTATATTAAAGCCGTAATCTTAAAAAAAACAACGTTTATACGTGAAAACAGCCTCACCGAGAATTTCAGCAAACATGGCGCCTAACCTATCTTGTAGAGAATAAAAAATTGAGTAAAATAGGCGATTTTAAAAAAAATCGTAGGACCAGTTTTTGAGAAAATCGCAAAAAACTGAAAAATTATTCGAATAAACTACTACTTCCGGTTGACCGATTTTGATGAAAATGTTCGTGTCGGGTCCGGTAGTGGTATGTAACTTAAGTTTCAAGTTCGTACGATGTTCCGTTCTTGAGATATTCTGTTCACACACAGACACACACACACACACACACACACAGACCAATCGCTAAAAACATGTTTTTTGGGTTCAGGGGGTCTGAAAACGTATAGATCCGGTGAAAACTCGATTTCGAAAAATCGACAAATGAAAACAGTACTTTCCTTTTTATTTATTCATATAGGTAACAGAAAGTAAAAATGAAGTTGCATTCAAAATGGTGGACAAAATTTTTGATTCATCATAAAATAGTATTTTGTATTAGAGTGTATATCTCTTGCAGTTTGGAAGATATTAGATGTATAGTAAGTCGGTCATATGACTGGTCATTCTTGTCAGAAACACTCATAACCTCACTTTTGACTTGGGTGAAGATAAGGCCCTTTACCTATGGGCGGTCACACATAGTATTTAAATGTTATGGGCATTTTATAATAAAGGTTTGTATTTTTTAGTTAATTTATTGAATAATTTTTTTCTTCATTTATGATTAAAGGGCAAATGAAAAGAAAACTAAGAAACTTTATAAGGCCAAAGTATTGAATGAAGTAGTAAACAATAGTTCACAAAGTAATGGTGTCACTAGGTAAGTTCCTGATGTTAAATGATATTCATTTGTATATTATAGTGCTTGCCACAAAAGAAGTTCGCTGTAAAGACCAGTTACCCATCAACCAATTTAATAAAATTTTATAGTTACATCACAATTTCATTTCTGTTTTATTTGGAATTTATAAATTGCAAGATTGTTATAAATTTAATTTATAACTAAGATTTTATCATTTATAAAGATTTTATAATTTACAAAATTTTATAATTTATAAATTGCAAGATTGAAGCCCCGTTGTAGGGCTAAAATAAATAGTTCTGTTTCTTATCATGTGGTCAGTCAATTAAATGACAATCATTTAAGAACAGAAGAGGTGGAGGTGTAAAAGACAGTAATCAGAGTTATCTCCTCTGAAAGTAATGAATTTCATTATACAGCCAGACTCTATGGTGAATGAAGTGAAGGTGTCAATTGTAGAGTGGAAAATATGTGGTTTTCAGAGGTAATGATAAACCACCTCACTCCTCAATTTACTTAGTAAAACCTCTACAGGTTCAAACCAGCCTTTCGGCTGATGACCTAAACAACACACAAATTGTAAGAGTCTACTATACTTGGCACAAAACTGTTGTAAAAATGCATAATTCAGTTGAAAAATCATTTCCTAATCTTCATCCGGGGCCAAAGTAGCACTGTTTTTCAAATAGCCGCCATATTAAAACGGAAAATAAGATTTTACTTTTTGAAAATTCACTTTGCAGAAAAACCTGTGATCTTTAAGTTACTAAAACCGTGATTTTTTTATGTAAAACCTGGATAAAGTAACTGACGTTAAAAAAGCACAAGAACAGAAAACCAGCAAAGAACTGAGTTTTTATGCGTAAATTGCTGCATCTCCAACAGATTTTTAAATTAATTAAATTTAATAAAAAAATTTAACCTAATAAAGGCAGGAAAGAACAGGCTTTAATTTTCCGTAGCGTTAAAACTTTTCCGTTCGGTTGTTTTTGAAATAGAGCTCTTTAAACACAATGGGCTTCTTTTGTGGCAGGCGCTTTTGTATTGGTAGAGCTTGTCTAATGGCTTGAGTTGGCTGCATTGTGAATGAGACTACCCCTTCACTTCATGGCTCAACCATTTTATAAAATCATTTCATTGTGATTTACTTGTTATTCCTAAACTACTACAAAAACAAATTTTTAACCCATAATGAATATTGTATTCTCATATAATTTTATGTTTGTAATAAAACTGAAAAACAGAACCAAAATACATTTTTAATGTCTCGTTGTGGCCGTAAGAGTTAAAAACAAACTTCAATTTTGTTGACGTCAGGCTTATGGGAAACTAGTGTACCCCGCATGGCTTTGCACGCAAAACATGTAAAAGCTTAATCAATTTGTTTTAATAAATATGTAACAGAATTTGTGTAGCTGCTATATAGTCTATAGTATATTCCAACGTACACACACACAACGTTTTGATAAACTCCCTTGTGTATGTCTCTTGTCGTCATCAAACCCCATCATTTATTTCAACAGCACCTATTCTCATGTACCTACACACACATACATATAATTATGAAAATCTTCATTAGGGCTCTTAGGGTTTTCATTTTTTAAATTTAAAAATAAAATGTTGCTGTGAATATACGTACAAATATGGTGTCAAAATTTCATGAAAATTCGTTTAGTAGTTTTGGAAATTAGCCTGCTCAAAAAACACGCTTTGTCTTTATAATATTAGTATAGATAAATAAATTACATTTATGTAGTAATTTTATTAGTGGCTCATATCCATTTAGTGTAATTAGCAGTTTTTTTTTTTGTGATTGTATGTTACACTGGCACTTTAATTTATAAGAAAACATTCAAAATTGTTGTCATGATTGTACTTGTGCTTCATACAGCATTTTTCGTTGGACTGTTTTTTTTTCAGCAAAACATTTTTGGTTTTTATGTCAGAAAATGAAAGCGAAGCAGAGTACTAGCAGTTTTACAAATGATGTATTGATAACAAGAGTACTGCTGTTATATAGCAACGCAAACTTGTGTGGCCCTTCTTCATACAAGACAACACCGCCTAAACATTTGAAATGAGACAACTGCTGTAATATCTCATTATCAGGTTATTTAAAACTAAACTGTATCTTAACTAGTCTCGGTTCAGAACAGGATTTTTATGTTCCTAGTACCAATACAGAAATACTGAGTAAAGAAAAATTATTATTCTCTGAATAGATACTTTAGTCATGGGAATGCTTTTTGTGTATGGATCGGCTATGAGGAAGGGAAGTGAAAATTTGACAGTGCTTCCAACCTCAATAGTAGATATTACATTTCACTACTGTGCAGTTTCTACATACATTTTGTAAGCTTTGGTTTATTCCGAGAAAATATTTTCTTCATTAACCTTATAAGAGAAAATCTGACTTGTTATATTGCCTATAGCTTAATTACATGATTAGAATTGTTTAATTTACTGTAATTATCAGTTACTTTATTCTATTAGAACAAAATTTTCTACGAATGAAACACCTTCTTTACTGTCGCTATTATTCTCACTAGTATCTACCTAACCATTTCGTTTTTTTACCAGGTATCAACAAAAGTGTTGAAGAAGGAATCTTCTTCACTGTTTTTAACTTCCATTATATTTTGAATTAGGGAAAGAGGACATCACAGTAGTTAGCCAATCGCTCATGGCTTTTGTTAAGAGGCAAGGAAAAGCATTTTTGTTTAGCTTCAACTTCACATTTTATTACACTATATTAGATCTCATTCAGCACTGTGAATAGTCCAACCACATTTTTGAGATACCAATATTTCTGTTTACTGTAACAAACAAGTTATATTCGTACAGTTAACCTACAAAAGGTTCTGCGATATATTGTATGTTCTCTGGGTATAGTGTACATTGTTGAGTTGGTTGTACTGAAATTAAAACAGTCGCGCATGCGTACTGATGCTTTTCCTCCTTTACCCCCTTGTTAAAACCAAAGGCAAACTTGTGACTCAAATAACTACACTCGTAATAGTTCAATTGGAACTGTTTCCAATTGAACTATTAACAATTCAAATAATAAGCTCAAATATTAACAATAATAATAGTAGCTACGTCAAGAATACAGGTTACACTTGAAGTTCATAATTATATTTTGTTTCTTCTTTCTATCCTGCAAGCTTTGAAACTGATTTATGCGATAATTCCTTCTATAAAACATTTAACATTTTTCTGTCTTTTCTCCCATTGCCTTGTTAATTCCAGAGTATTTTAGTTTGGAATTATCTCTCAAGTAATCTGTAACTTGTACCTAATACAGGAAGTGCTAAGTTATTTTGCTGTATACTCAGTACCTGTTCCTAATTTACTTTTCACGGTTGATAAGCTCTGCTGTTCCACATGTTTAGACCAATCAGAACGTTTGCCAGCGTTGTCAGATTGTACCTGACAAACATTACGTGCTCATGTGTATAAGAGCCGCCATAGTTCACTCTTGTCTTGCATCTCGTACTGAACACTTCGGTTATAGAGCGCGTTTACATGCAATACTTTATAATATAATCAGCTGATTGTATATTTATAGGTTATAATTGTTATTGAAAGACAAGAAAAATGGCCAACGAAATATTTAACAGAGCTACAAAAGCAAGTATTGGCAACGTTGCTGGTAAGTCATAGGCTAGCTATAAAGTGGGTAAGGGGCAATGCATACATTCAGAGCTCATCCACCTTGAAAAATAGTTTGCCTCACTCATATCGGGTATAAAGCATCAGTCTGTTATTATAATTTGCCCCATCGTCACCTAAGAATCCAATAATGTTTGTTATTTAGAAAAATGTTCATGTTGTGCTCCTTTGTTACTTCACTGTCAAGAGAAGCTAGATCATCTTATTTCAGAATAATCATCTGTCTGTAGAAGAGTGTTAAGAAAAAAAACGACTCTCAATAAGAATCGTAGTGTCATTTAATTTCAATAGTATTTCTTTAGAATTTAAAGTTTGTTGCTAACCAGCATCCATTTACTATATAAACTATCTGTGGTTAAGTAACAAAATTAATCTTATATGTACAAACATTTGTGTCTATCAAACATAATACATTCATGGATATAGGTGAAATATATTTTATTATTAAACTCTTTTGAATTTTATTTTTTATAGGGAAAAAGTGACAGATAGTCTAGTTGAACTGCAATTAATTAATGAATGTTCTTCACATCTTGTTAATACTATAATAGACGTAGGAGATATTGTTTTTAGATTTACTAAAGCTGTAGCAGAAACACCATTTAAGTAAGTATAACCCATTCATTTTCTTTCAGTGATATACTGTATTATCAATATTTTTGACAGTTTTACAATGGCACTTTTAGTTGTGCTGGTGCACTTAGTGAATACGTTCCTAATAACTTTATATCTTATTGTTAAGAGAGGAGTCAACCCATTTCTAGGCAAATATTTTTTAAAAAATCAGAAATTTTTTTTTGCGTTTGTATTCTGAGAGTGCTGAATTCATACATGTAATCGGTTTTTAAGTATACCAAGTAGAAAGTAATGAAAATGTATTTTTTTTTAATGTATGTCATAAAAAAAGTAAATTTTTTTATGGATAATTTTTCATATTCGAATAACTTTTCGTTTTAATATGAGATAAATGGCTGATTAATTTTGCATTCATTAGTTTGAAATCCACACTTTTATTCCATTAGTTATTATGATATGGTAGCTTTGCATAAACAGAAGAGGGGAGAATCAGCTGGTGTTGCGTTTGTTGATTTCGTTGGGATTAGTGGTTTATTATTTTCGTATTATATTATTAGCGGTGGTAAATTTGATATAACTATGTCTTAAAAATTAAAAAATGCTATAACTTTACTTGTATAAAAGATAACTTAATGAATTTTTTTTTGCAAAATGTACAGATTTTATTGCTCTTTTATCTGTAGATAGGATAATTTAAAATATGGTACATAAGTAATTTTTTAAAATTCAAAACTGAAGGGGTGAGAATTATTTATGATTAAAAACTTTTTATGACTTTTTCTTTAGTTCAAAAAAATACCCACAGTGTTAATATCTACAGATCATTGACCAGGCTTTTTTCTTTAATTTGAGACCATAACCAATAACCTAGGACATGTAGTTTTTAAAATACAATGTTTCTAGTGAAACACTGTGTTTTGGTTCCACCCTTAAAAGAGTTAAAAATTATTATTTTTTATATACTGTTATATGGAGGTTTATTTACCCTAAAATAGCTGTTAATTTAAATAAAAATTACTTGATTAACTGTAAATTACAACAAAATTTTTTTTGGGTTGACTCCCCCCTTAACACATTAATGTGTCAGAGTGAAATAGATAATCAATTATCAACTTTTGATTTGCAGTGTAATAGTTACAGAATTGGCTCTTGATTCCTATATACAATGTCAAAACCGTCAGTAATTGTAATCAGAATCACTAAACTATTGAATTAGTCAAGGTCGATTAGCTGGGGGTGAATTGCAACTCTGTTCAACCATCGTTGCTGACTCATAAATTTATCAATTATATGTGCAAGAAGTCCTGTTTTATAAATTCCCGTTCATTATTACTTTTTTAACAGCTGATTTTTGGAGTTGATGGTTCAAGGTTCAAATCCTAGTAAAGGTTAGTTACTTTTATAAGGGTTTGAATGCTAGACAGTAGTTACTGGTGTACTTTGATGGTTGGGGTTCAATGATCTGTACTCTCTCAGGAATGGTCAGCCTCAGTCTGTACGAGATGACATCTTTTTTACTCGTCATACACCTCATAATCATCTCATTGGTTTATGGGTTTGCTTATTGGTTCGTAAATTGAACTCATTGCAACGTACACACATTAAGAATTTTAAAAAATGACTGGCATAATGGACCTGTGCGAATAAATTCCCAAAATGTTCTTGGGCTTCAAACCCCATCATTAAATAAATTTAAGGTAACAACAAACTTAGCCATTCTTAGAAGTATGGTGAGTAACGATTCAACCACAGTAGTACGACAGTTTCGTTCTGAAAAGAACCGGTTCAAACAAAAACTTTAAATAAAACAATTTTAACACAATGTTTATTACCAACTGAGTGTTTTGTGAGATGACTTAAATCCTGTATGCTTATGGAATGTGGCTATGGAGGGGTAAATGTGGGAGAAGTGCATTATATTACGTTGTTAACAAAATTTAATCTTTTTCATTTCGTAAAATGAAGCTCATATTAACATGAATTTCAAGTTTAGAACTTTTGGGCAGATCAGGAAAGAGTACTCTTTAAAACCATGTAAAAATTATAAAAATCCGCGGTGCTACTATAGAACATAGCCTACCTTGTTATGTTTAGTGAAATTTGTGTTTCTTGATGTGGTAGTACTGTCTATTAGCACTTTTGGCGCGTAAATATTCATATATTTTAAAGGTTATGAGAACTACATTAGGTTATGGTTGTGAACAATAGGTTTTAAAAAATATTTATAGGTTATGTGAACATTAGGTTACCTGCATGTAACGTTTAACCATCAGCGAAATTATGTAGATCCACTAACAGGAGCCAATACACAAGCAATTGAGAGATCATGGTTGGACGCAAAAATAAACATTCTTAAACAAAAAAAGGCGTTCCAAAAGAATTATTTCATTCGCACCTTGACCATATATCATGGAAAATTATGAGAAAAGTAGAACCTGATTTGTTTGTTGTTTTTCTCAATGACATTCACAGTGTGTACCGTGTGCAGACTGACTAAAAATAACTGGGTGAATCATTATTGTAGTATTAGTTATAGTATTATTTGCTAAGTTTAAATATAACTGGGTAAATTCTTATCATAGTATTAGTTATAGTATTATTTGCTATTGTAAATTATTGTATGTAATTTGTTCTTTTTTCTTAATATCACATAACCTGTAAAATATGTGAATATTTACGCGCCAAAAGTGTTAGAGGACAGTGCTACCACATCAAGAAATACAAAGTTCACTAAACATAACGTGGTAGGTCACGTACTATATATAGTAGCACCAAATCCGCTTTGTAGAACTCTGTATTTAAGAGTTAATAGAATTCCCAATTAAAATACATTGGAAGCGATTTTGCATTTTAAATATACGTATAGATACTTTTCCCCACATTAGTACTATTACAATAGTGTTTTGTTTGTTATTGTACCTTAAATATTTAATTTAATATTTAATTTACCGTATTGAGAGAAAACAACTGCACTGGTATGGTCACATGCGAAGAATGAGCAACGTACGAATCCCACTGAAGGCGTGGAACTGGAGACCGCAGCGAAATAGAAAAAGAGGAAGACCGAGAGGGAGATGGATGGAAGGTATTGACAGAGCCATGGGGAGAAGAAACATGGAGGAGGAGTCATGGCAAGACAGGCAAAAATGGCGTTTTGACTGCGACAAACGACCCATAGTGTTGTAAATAGTCGCCACTATATATATAAATATTTAATTATATTTGGCAAAAGTAAATAAATAAATGAAGATAATACTTAACATTACAATATAATGAGATAAGTTTAGGTTAACCATTGATTCAAAAAGTATTATATTTATTAAACAAATAATAAAATTACAGATCTCAAAATAACTTGTTCAATAAATAAAACAAATAAAAGGAAAGTGAATGTTTATATACCATACCAACCATTAAAATCTAGCATTGTATCTCATACACCATTATCAGTTGTAGATAGTGGGTCAAAGAGAATGCCTTTTGTGTATGGAAGGAAGAGAAAATCTGCAGTGCTGTCAACCTCAACAGTGAGACACTATATTTTACTTCCGTGCAATTGCACCGTTTGTTTATATGTTGCCTTTCAATTAATATACTTTGTTGTGACTGACACTTTTTCCAATTAAATAAACACCATTTCCTTTATAATTTTTCTTTAGGTACAAAGTTTCCATCTAAAATTTAGCCTTTTTTTTAAAACCGGTTATAATGTTTCACATGTCAGCATCACTTTCTTATTGATATAACCGTTTCCGTTTTTTACCAGGTGTCAAAAAAACTGTTGTTGAAGAATTATCTTCTTCGTTGTCTTTAACTTCCTCCTTTACATTTTGAATTGTTGATGGAGAAACATTGCAGTAGTTAGCCATTTGCTCACAGCTTTTGTTAATAGGCACGGAAAGGTATTTTTGGTTAGCTTCAACTTCACACCATTTTATTACATTTTATATTAGATTTTGTTGAGGATTGTGAAGTGTTCGATTGTGTTTTCGAGTAACCGACATTTCTGTTTACTGTAACAAACCGTTATATTTGGACAGTTAACCTACAAAAGGTTCCGCGATATGTTGTTTGTTCTCTAAGTATAGTTTACGTTGTTGTAGTAAAGAACTGATACCAATGAGTCGTGCATGCGCACTGATGCTTTTCCCCCTTTACCCCTCGTTAAAACCAAAGGAAAACTCGTGACTCGAGTAACTATACTTTTAAGAAAAGGAACAATTAAATCGATTAGTAATAATTTGTAATGCGTGATTGAAGGAGATGAACACCATTGATGAGGCAATAATTTTATCCCTTAACCTCCCACAGAGCAATAATGATAAACACTACTATATAGGGTGTGGCATGTCAACTGCTCATTATTCAGTTTTTTTGTCCATGTAGCTGTCATATCTTTATAATTTTGTCCATTAAGAAGGCTCTACAGCATATATTATTAAATACTTGTTCATATGGTTTTTCTTTCTAATTAGTGCTGACGAGATCAAATTGATAACTTTCCTGAAAAAATGAAATAACAGTAAGAAAGTCATACACCATTAATCATAAAATCTTGTACCATATAGTACGTGACCCACCGGGTTGGTCTAGAGGTAAAGTTGTCGCCAAAATCAGCTTTTACACAGCTGATTTTCGGAGACGATGGTTCCTGGTTCAAATCCTAGTAAAGTTAGTTACTTTTATATGGAGTTGAATGCTAGACAGTGTTTACCGGTGTACTTTTGATGGTTGGGGTTCAATTAACCGTACTCTCTCAGGAATGGTCGGCCTGAGTCTGTACAAGACTACACCTCATTTACACGTCATACATATCATCCTCGTCTCATTGGGTCATGGGGTTGCATATCGTTCTGAATTGAACAGATTGCAACATACACACATTAAGTAGGAATATAGTATGTATCAATCGCATAAAATTTTTAACTTTCTAATAAAAATTTGAAGAAATGTTTTCATTGACAAAGTTATGTTCCTATTTTGAACTTATAACTATTTGTTACAGACTTGAAAAGCAGAGACAACAAATAGAAGGACTTGGTTGGTTCGCTTCTTGTGATATAAAAGAGATTATACGAGTCAATAAATCAGGAAATGGTCTCTTAAATTTGTGGCAACATCAGTTGATGCAATTTAACAATTGTGGGATAGATGTTGTTCAAGCCATCACGCAAAAATATCCTACACCAACATCATTGTTTCAGGTTACTTTTGCTATTGATTCTGTTGTATTCATCTCAAAAAAAACTACAGGGTTTGTATAAAAATTAACTGAGCTTAACTTGAGCTTGTGATGCCCAGGTAAAACGTTTGTAAACCGGTTGTTGTAGCTCTAGTGGTGGTGGGGATCAAGGGAAGGGGAGCGGGCCCGAGTCAGTTGCTTCTAGACGCTTGGAGGGTTAGCATCGTGTGAGAGCGCAGTGCGTGTTCAGTGATCTCGTTGGAGTGAAAATGGAGCGTACCATCGAGCAACGTGTTAACATCAAATTTTGTGTTAAACTCAAAAAAACGTCTTCCAAAACAAAAAAAGTCTTCAACTTAAAACATAAAAAAGTCTTCCAGTGGCTCAAGAATTTCCGAGAGGGCCGCGATGACGTCCACGGCAAACAGCGAGCTGGACGTCCATCAACCAGTCACACGGACCCAAATGTGCAAACAGTGCGTGATGTGTTGAACACTGACCGTCGTCTGAGCATCCGAGCAATCGCAGAAGAGGTCGAGATCAATAAGACTGACCGTTGGGTTCGCCGAGTCCGTCCTGAGATTGCCGATTCCTGGATCCTCCACCACGACAATGCACCGTCGCACACCTGTCTGCTTGTTACCGAGGAATTGGCCAAACACTCGAGGGCGATGTTGCCACAGCCTCCCTACAGTCCGGATACGGCACCACCGGACTTCTTCCTATTCCCCAAGATCAAGAGAGTACTAAAGGGGATGCAGTTTGGGACTCTAGAAGCTGTTCAACTCGCTACGACGAGGGCTCTAGAAGCTTTATGGGTTGCCGACTTCCAGGGGGCGTTCAGGGACTGGAAAATCCGTTATCAAAGGGTTATCGACTTCAATGGGGACTACTTCAAAGATTTCTAGAAAAAAAGTGTAGAAATTTTGCGAATAAATATGTTTTCTAAGTTCAGTCCGGTTACTTTTTATACAAACCCTGTAAACATGATAAACTGAGCGTAACATAAATGCTCACTTTACAATCATAAATATTTAATTTCATTTCAGTTTCTGATTGTAACTTGTTGATGAAAGCAAACAGTTTCTCTTCCAAAGTGTGAGAAGAGTACTTTGGGATTGATAAATCCCTACTTATTCTAAGAAAATTATGTATAATGCATATTTTGACCCAATATTGTGAGCTATGCACTGGAAACATGGACAGGTGAAAGGAAGGTGAGATTAGAGTACGGGCAGCAGAAATGAGGTCAAGTAGTTAATTTTACATCAAAGTGTTTTGCAGATTAGTGCAAATGCTGACAATGTAGGGTTTTCGATGAAAGTGATTAATGAAAACTTGTTAGACCTGATCCCCTGGCATTGAAGCCAAGCCAGTTGTGCTGACCACTACATCACATTACAAGTTCAACAGGAGCATGCTAGTAAAGCGAAGAAGAAATACAAGCAGAATGTTTTTTGTTTTACCTCAGTTTGCACATTACTATTATGCAGACAATGGGAGGTTGTCAGTATCATCATCGTCTTTATCTCTCTTCCAAGTTTCCGCAGATACTCCATTGCTCTCATGGCATTGTATCTTTTGACCATAATCCAAATAACCATGCCAAATTCACAGTATCAAAAGTTGTTATAAGTCAGAAATGAAATCTGCAAGACCCTTACCATCACATTGTGACTATGAAATTTGAAAGTTTCTACAATTACTCGTGTTGCAGGTGCATAATGTGAAGGCAAAGAAGTTGAACACTTTAATTTTCTTAGAAGCTAGTTTTCCTTCAACATGTTAAACCGATCAACTTAGTTCTTTTAATCTGTTAAACGATTTTACTAAAGATTCCAACCAATTTAAAAAAAAATTTATTTTCTAATAGGTTCAATTTTAAGCTCAAACTTTGAAAATATGTTTTATTTTTGTGTCACCACTGTAAACGTATGTTGAAGTTTAGGCATAGCTATTCACAATAAATACTGAACTCTGCAATAATTATGACATTGTGGGACGTTAACCAAGTTTTGTAAATGTACAGTACAACAAAACTGATTAAATTTACATGACAAACTCATCACTAAATATGTTGTATTGTAGTTTTGCGCAATAATAAATGATACTTGATAAGAAACTACTTTATTTTATATTAGACCAACACACGTGACTAACAACTGACATTCGAATCGAACTGAATCTCAGTACGATAGCTTTACTGTACTGTCAATATATCAATAGTCCATATTCTGTATAAACTTCATGTAATCCATATTCTATAAACTATGACAACATACAGAATTTGTTTTTGGGGCTCATGGGATCTAAAACTGTGTATTTTCAGAGAAAAACATAATTTTCAATTTGAAAAATACAATTTTTGTTATCAATATGAGTTATTTAAAGTTGTTTATTCTCTTTTTACATCCAGATATCTTGTTATTGGAAAATGACATTCCATTGTAGTATAATAGTGTAATAATGTGATAATTCAAGTGACTGATTTGTTTTTATTATTTTAGGCTTACAATAAATGTAAAAGTGTAGAAGAAGGTGAACTATTACTTCAGGATTTAGTTGTAAGTATCATATAAAGATAAAATTTCTTTCTTATTTATTTTTGGTAGCCTTTTAGTTTTCTAACCTTTTTGTTTTGTAACCTTACACACGTTTTGGTGGTACCACCTTCTTCAGAGTGTTGTAATTTAAAAATTAAATTGTAAAGTGGTAGTTACATTTAGTCATCTTAAATAAAACTCTTTAATTAAGTCTTTATTTAAATAGTTTTATTTAAGATGACTTAATGAACTACCATTTTTATTTTTATTTGAAACATACTCTGAAGATGGGGGTACTACCGAACGTGTGTAAGGGTTTTAAAAACGAAAACTAAAAGGCTACCAAAAATAGGTAAGAAAGAAATTTCATTTGCATTGTAATTTATAAATGAAATGGTTACCAGGATGTTACAAGAATTTGTTTGTGAATGAGACTATGTAAAGAACTTTTATTTATTAGCAACTGGC
Organism: Catonia carolina; assembly: GCA_035578175.1. NCBI lineage: Eukaryota > Metazoa > Arthropoda > Insecta > Hemiptera > Achilidae > Catonia > Catonia carolina. The sequence goes on along the minus strand of JAQMRL010000003.1, from coordinate 20,528,364 downwards.
AGCCTCCCCATCCCCTTTTGCTCAAATTCTTGGCAAACTAGATTCAAAGGGTGATAAACCCTTGTTGTATGAAAAGATAATTCTCATGCAACCCAACCTTACATGTTGAAAGCCAATTCACGACTTGAACTAACAAGATCAATTATTTCTGGAAACAGTAATTTTGTTGGCATCTGTATGAATCACCTGTGTAAAGGGGGAAATTAAGGGCTGAGAATAATATAAACATGTAATAAGAAAAGCAGGTAAAAAATCTATTTAAAACATTTTTTATGATCTCTTAGAGTTTTGGGAGGTTTATATAGTTTTCTATGCAATTGATTTTCAAAATTTGGAAAAAGGAAAGAGTAAAGAATGATTCTGTTTATTTTAAAGTAGTAATGTTTCTAAAGATGACTTTTTACCTTACACAATTTTTTGAAGGGAAGGAAGAACGTCAGATACAAACGGTGGAAATGCGGTTCTTGAGAAGAGTTCAGGGCTGTAGTTGATGGATCACATTAAGAATGAGGAAATACGGGCTTATTTAAATGTCTCCCCTCTCTTAGAAACAGTTGACAAATACATAGAGAAATGGAAGGAACATGCAATATGAATGAGTGAGATAGATGGGGAAAACGGGTATTAATATACATACCTGCTGGATGAAGAGATGTAGGTAGACTGCAAAGAAGTCAAAACAGGTCAGAAGGCCTAATTCATGACAGGAAGAAGAAGACAATTTTTTCCAAAATTAAAAAATTACTTAATCCGTTATAGCATATGTTACTCAGAGCTTTTACCTCTGAGCTCTTCAACTAAGAAATAAGTTTTGAAATTGGTTGGGTAAATTCTGAGTTAAGCTCATACAAATATAATAGCCTACTTCTTTTTGTTTGTATAGAACCTTGACTAGGATTTAACTGATTGACTCTTTCATGCATCGTACTACACGCTAAATTTTTATAGCATACCAAAGTTTAAACTGCATTTGTGAAATATCTTGTTGTTATCCAGTCAGTGCCAGATATCTCAGTGATGCCTGTGAAAATGCTAAAACCTGTATCAATATTGACCAAATTAATGGTTAATTACTATGATTTATATTTATATGTTATATTATCTTAAAAGTTAGAGATTAAAGTTAAAGATTAGGTTGGTGGACAAGATAAGTAATTTAGAGGTTCTTAGGCAAGTGGATGAAAAAAGAAGTATATGGAAGCATCTTACCAGAAGAAGGGATAGGCTAGTGGGGCATATCTTAAGACATCCAGGTATTGGTCTATCAATAATGGAGGGTAATATTGAGGGAGTGAATTGTAGAGGGAGGCAAACGTTAAGAGTTTATAAAGCAAATTACAAAAGATGTAGGGTGTTAACAGGTATGTAGATATGAAACGACTTGCGCAAGATAGAATAGCTTGGAGAACTGATTCAAACCAGTGGAGAGACTGATGACGAAAAAAAATGTTATCTGGTTAAATCAGCATGCATGCAGTTTCTCGTGTTTTTCTGGTTTTTACCAGTATTCTTTAATTCTTTGGTTAATTTCTATTTTTTTTCTCCTGAGACCTATCCTTCACCTCTGTATTTTCTTTTCAATAACATTTCTGTTCCCTATGTCTTCATCTTTGATTCCACTTTTCTTCGAATCTTTCTGAGCGTTTTTCATCCACAAAACTTATGTCTTTCTATTTTCCTGGAAGTTCAGAATCTTGTTTATATATCCTTTCTGATTTTATTTTCCTGATGTGTTCATAGAATGTCATTCTCTTTTTCTTCATTGTTGTAGAGAGAGATCTCTTCAAACTTGTCATACAACAACTCTTGGTTTAGTCTCAAAAGACATGTAAACTCATTCTCCATAATCTTTTTGGGTCCTTAAAATTTCCTTTAAGACTCTTCCTAGTTATTGTTTCAAATGATTATTTATTTTATTAATGAATTTGGCGTGATAAAATTAGCATTTTGATTTGAATTTACTGGTTCAGTTTAAATGCTATCTCTATCTTTCTTATTTGTTCTTCATTTGCTGTCTTCTCATTATGTTAGTAATGATAATGATCCTGGAATAATGATATTGATAAGTGAAGTAATTCTCTTTTCATTATGTTTTTTTTTAAGATTAAACATTTTGATAACAGTTGAGGTAGATTATTATTGAAATTAAACATTTTATAGTGTATCATAAAATTTATGATGTATAATATTATATTAGTTATTTAATTATAAAATATTTAATATTTTTACATTTTTCTTCATTTCAGGTACGAAGAGGATTTGGTGAAGTAGCGACATCAAGAAGAGTTGGACAAGAGCTCAGTAAAAAAGTGTATAGATTTTTTACTACGATGGATGGAGACTTAAAACTTTAATCGTTTTGACCAAAAAGTTAAAATATTAAGTTACCAGAAACTTTGCCTTTGAAATGTTTTACTCTGAAACTTTGTCTCAATTTGAATAAGAAAAGTTTGATACATAATTTATTTTTAATAACCGTAAGTTTAAGGAAGCATTTATGGTCTGTATTAGGCTTTTGATTGAATTTATGGCAATCTTTGAACTCCCTTCTCATTGAGAAAATTAAGAAACAGAAGGATCTTTAAATTTTTTAAGGGTTAACGAAGCTTTTTCTCCTGTGAAATTAATGTTTTTTTTATTCCATTAACATTGCTTTAGAAACCGATTTCCATAGCTGTTATTCTGCTTTTAAATCTTGGTTGAAAACCTCTAAGACATAAATGGAGAAGTTTTCTAAAAAATAACTTAAGATTGTCTTCTAGTGCTACAAGATATGTAATTACTCCATAAAACAGGATGTAGTATGTTCTGGTATAGATATTTTAGTCACTAGATTGCCTTTTGCGTATGGATGGGTTGTGAAGAAGGGAAGTGAAAATATGACAGTGCATCCTCAACAGTGAGACACTACTCATACATTTCAATACTGTGCAGTTTCTACATACTTTTTGTAAGCTGTGGTTTATTCCGAGAAAATTTTTTCTTCATAAACCGTATAAGAAAAAAATGTGAACTGTAATATAGCCTATAGCTTAATTACATGACTAAAAATGTTTCATTTACTGTAATTACCAGCTACCTTATTCTGTTGGAACAAAATCGTCTAGGAATGAATCGCATTCTGTACTATTGCTGTTACAGTCATCTTCACTATCAGTCTCACTAGTATCTACCGAACCATTTCATTTTTTTTACCAGGTGTCAACAAAACTGTTGAAGAAGAATAGTTTCATTACGTCTTTATTTTTCGAATTGTGAAAAGAGAAACATAAATCAGTAGTTAGCCATTCGCTCATGGCGTTTGTTAAGAGGCAAGGAAAGGTATTTGTGTTCAGCTTCAACTTCACAATATTTTATTACACTGCCTATTAGATTTCGTTCAGCACTGTGAATAGTCCAACCATGTTTTCGAGAAACCTACATTTCTGTTTACGGTAACAAACAGTTATATTCGTACAGTTAACTTACATAAGGTTCTGCGATGCGCTCTGGGTATAGTATAAGTTGCTGTGTTTGTTATACTGAATTTAGAGCAGTCGCACATGCGCCTTGATGTTTTCCCCCTTTATCCCTTGTTGCAACCAAAGGCAAATTTGTGACTTAAGTAACTATAATGGTACTTACCTCTGCCAAATGTTTTTAAAGTATCATTGTCTCTTGTACCATTTGATGTTAAAATTGTGCCAAAATATTTAATACTCTTGCATTAATGATTCCTGTGTTGGTTTGGATATTGTTTTCTGAGCATTCAACAATACAGTCATCGAAAAAGAATGGTCGTATTTAAAAAATTACTACTGTGTATCGTGATCTACATTTTACTGAGATGCACTAACTCTCGTATTTTTTTACTATAAACAATGTATTCCCTAAATAAAAAGTTTATTGGAGTGAGGTCTGGGCTTTTAGGTGGCCTGGAAATATGACGACCTTTTCCAATCCAACTAATTGGAAACTGGGTGTTTTGCACTTGTATGTTTAATTTGTAATACGCACACACTGTTACCACACTGTTTGAATTGCGACATTGTGTTGACTGAAACCACTCTCATCCATGTCACATGGAGCACTGATACCACTATGCTCTGTCCAAACTAGAGTGTGGATATTGCTGGTTTGGCTATCTTATTGCTTGTTTGGTAACAGCAAGGTAATTACGGGAACTTTTTGAATGCCCCTCCTATAATCAAAGGTGTGGAAAATTAGTAACCTACAACTTTCAAGCATTTTTTCTAGAATGCTTAGTTTAGCGTCAATTAGTTATTTTCTGTATTTTCTCATTGAAATCTGTAAAAAGTGGGGGTTTTAAGATTGCAGCCTTATACTATTTTTCAAGCCTGATGAGCTCTAAACGTTTGCATTGCCCCCTACCCACTTTATACTGCTAGTAACGTTGCCAATAGTTGCTCTGCCGGCCGCATTGGGGCAGTTGGTAACGTGCTCGCCTCTCATCATGCGGTCTTGGGTTCGAATCCCATTCAGGCACGGCATATTTTCATACGTTACAAAAAATCATTTCATCCTTCACCGTCTGCATTAGCAGTAATTGCAGAACAGTCGGACGTTAAAAAAAAAAAAAAATAGTTGCTCTTGTAGCTCTGTTAAATATTTTATCTGCCATTTTATTGGTCTTTCAATAATAAAACCTAAAAACATACAATCAGCTGATTATGTTATAAAGCATTGCATGTTAACGCGCTCTATAATTGATGTGTTCAGTACGAGAGTGAACTATTTCGGCTCTTATACACATGCGCACGTAATGTTTGTCAGGTACAATCTGACAACGCTGGCAAACATTCTGACTAGTCTAAATGTGTGGAACAACAGAGCTCATCAACCGTGAAAAGCATATCAGTACACATTTTATGACAAAAGTACTGTATAAGTTGTAGAAAATTTTAAAATGTACTGCTTTTATTTCAAGAATATTTTTCTACAGAGCCTCTAAACTGTGTAGTGGTTAGGGGGTATTGTCTAGTTTAACTAATTAGTGTCATTATTCAGTATTTCATGTATTTATTTTAATCATTCACTCATGATTAAAATAAGGTTAATGTTTTCATTTAACATTGGCAGGAAAAAGTCCTGTTTGTGTTTCACAGTATATATTTTTTTTATCTATTATTAACGACAATCAAGAAATTTTTGTATTAAATACCAATCACTGTTTTGAAACAAAATGGAACTTTAAACATAGTCACAGGAACTTTTAATTTATGCTTACATTAGTTGCTATGTTCACAAGTAACTACTTTGAATTTAAAATGACTTAAACAATTTGATGACATTTTTCAAATGAAATTTCTTTGTATCATTTTAAAGAACTGAACAAATTTTGTTATCACATGAGATATGTAATTTTGTATTGTGTTCAATGGAGTATTCAATTGTTGTATTTACATTAAAATAAAGGCTTCTTATTAGTTTACATTATTTTAAAGCACTGACTAAAAATATTGTATCATATTATGTAATGTGTATCATGTGATTTACATAATTTTCTAATTTAAGTTTAACAGATCAATAATATAATTGTTGTTATTTTTGTAAATATAAACATTGTTTTTCAATTTGTTTGTTTTCTTTGTAAATCTTCTTTGATTTTGATTTCACCACTATTATAATAGATTTCTAAATTTTGTTCAAATGTCATTATCTTTTTCACTTTTTCAATTTCACTAACTACATTATTTATTTTATCTGACACAAAATAATTTATTAAACTCTAGGATAAATTTACAGACACATGTCAAGAGGAAAGCAATATTTAATTACCACAATAATTGTGGCAACTATTATTAATTTAACTTCTTCAAAGATTCTGAATTAAGCAAAATATCTTGTCTAATGTGCTAGCAAAGGACTGAGTGTCTATATTAAAATTCAGGTCTTTGAATTTGATTCTCAAGTAGATAACTTGAGAATCAATGTAACTCATGGATTTTAAGTGTAACTTTTAATCACTTTTCAATTTTTTTTTGTAATCCCTAATTTGTGTACGTTGCAATCTGTTCAATTCAGAACAATAAGCAACCTCATGACCTAATGATGAGGATGATGTGTATGACGTGTAGTCTTGTACAGACTCAGGTTGACCATTCATGAGAGAGTATGGTTAATTGAACCCCAACCATCAAAGTACACCGGTAATCACTGTCTAGCATTCAAATCCGTATAAAAGTAACTACCTTTACTTGGATTTGAACCAGGAACCTTCGTCTCCGAAAATCAGCTGATTTTGGTGACGACTTTTACCTCTAGACCAACCCAGTGGGTTTTTCAATTTTCGATATTAGTAAATACGGATTTTAACAATGAGTTTCAGTACTTGACCAGAATTATAACATACGAAACTGCAGGTTTATCCTAGAGCTTAAAAGAATTATATTATCTTGTATGAGATGATAAAATAAAAAATGTACTACAGTGAAACAATAATAATGATGCCCAAATAAAATTCAAGGATTTATAAAAAAGTTACATGGCGTGATCAAATTGGATGATTGACAAATATGAAACGGTTCCTAATAACAAAAGAGCTACAAAAATTGATATTTACCTCAATGTACCTATTTGCTGTTCTGTCCTTCATATATTTTTACTTAATACTTACTTAATGATCTGTTTGATATAAAATTAACTGCTAAGTCCTTACCATCAAAGGTGATTTAAGGTGAACTAATAAAATACTGTAACTCAAGTTTAGCTTTGAAATTTTAGAAAAACTAATATGTTCTGATATATGATAATATACAGTGAGAGTCATGAAACGCTGCCTCCATTGTCTGTGTTTATTACTGATACTACCGGGTGATCGTAAAGTCGCGCAACCAAATGTTTGAAGCCGTGTAGGAATTGAAGGTAAATTTGTAAAGTATGATTAGAATATGGGAATTTTTCGTTTAGTAGTACAGTATGTGGCAGCACTGCTAGATCACGCCACCGGGCGACAGTTAGCCAGAAACCAGTTGGTTTGTTCAGTTCGAGTCGCAATGTCTTTTACGCAAGAACAACGCGTCTCTATCGTTTTGAGTTACTGTGAATCGAAATCCTACGCGAAGTGCCAAGAACATTTCTCCAATGCCTTTCCAGATGCTAAAGTGCCAAACAAATCGACCATATTTCATTTGTTTCATCGTTTTCGGGATACAGGTAGCGTGAATGATCGTAATCGTACCGCCATTACATTCTTAAAAAATTGGGGTGTGGTGTGGTGTATCTCGTCGGAGAATTGTCGGGCCTATCTTTTTTTTCGGATACAATCACAGCAGAACGTTATCAAGAAATAATCATGCAGTTCGTAGCACTGCTACTTGTTGACGAACGTTATTGCTGGCTACAACAAGACAGAGCAACTTCACATACGGCAAACAGTACTATCCAATTTCTCCATGATTTCTTTGATGACCGAATAATTTCTCGTGGTTTGTGGCCTCCTCGGTCACCAGATCTGACTCCTCCTGATTTTTATTTATGGGGCTATTTGAAAGATAATGTGTACAAAAACAACCCGCATACAGTAGATGAACTTAGAAGAAACATTGAAGACTGTATATCAAATATTAATATTACCGCTCAGTAAGGTTTTTTAAGAAGGGGTTTAGTCCTAATGCTTTTGGTGTAAAGAACAGAGAAGGAGGAATCATTGTTGAGGAGGAAGAATGCCTAGCACACTGGCGAGAATATTTTTCTGAACTATTAAATGGCGAAACGAGAGACAATGAAGAGGAACACATACAATTCTTGAATGTACAGCCTCTTATACCCAACCCTTCAATAAATGAAATAAAAGATCCCATTAAGGGTCTCAAAAACAACAAAGCGCCAGGAGAGGATGGTATAACAGCTGAAATACTAAAGCATGGAGGAGAGTGCGTAATTGAACAAGTACATAATCTGGTCTTGAAGATTTGGGAGTTGGAAAGGATACCCAAAGAATGGCAAGAGGCAATAGTCGTACCAATTCACAAGAAGGGCGATAAGTTGGATTGCAACAATTACAGAGGAATATCCATGCTGAATGTTACCTACAAAGTATTATCCAGAATAATTCTAAAAAGATTGGAAGAGTATACAAGCACAATTATACAAGAAAATCAAGCCGGGTTTGTGAGAGGTCGATCCACGACCGATCAAGTCTACATCTTAAAGGAATCAATAGCAAAATACTGGGAGTTTAACCAGGTTTTCTGCTGTCTGTTTATAGATTTCTCAAAAGCGTATGATAGCCTGATCAGAGACAAGATTTGGGAAAGGATGGAGAGTTTTGGGATACCAAGTAAATTGATACGGCTAGCTAAGCTTAGTACTCTAGATTCAAGATGCAAGGTAAAAGTGAATGGGAAAACCACAAGGAGTTTTGAGGTTAATACTGGAGTACGGCAAGGAGATGGGGTGTCACCAACGTTATTTAACATAGCCATTGAAGAAGCGCTGCAGAGTAAGAAGCAAAAACGAAGGAACTAAGATTGGGGTGAATATAAATATCTTGGCTTTTGCAGATGACATTGTTGTAATGGCTGAGAAAGAAGAAGACTTGGTATACCTGACGAATATTTTGATTGAAGAAACTGAATATGTAGGACTACAAATAAATGAAAAAAAGACCAAGTTTATGCAGATAAGTAGAGATCGAAATATAAATGGACACCATAATCAGATTTTAAAAGTAAGAAACTATAATTTTGAAAAGGCAGAAACTTTCACATACCTAGGGGTAACGCTCACGCACAACAACTCAGAGGAACTGGAAGTGACTAACAGAATAAGATCGGCAAACAAAAGCTTTCATGCATGCAATAAGCTGCTTAGCTCAAGACTCCTCTCACATACATCAAAAGTAAGACTATACAAAACCATCATTAGACCAGTAATGCTTTATGCTTCAGAAACGTGGATACTGAACAAAAAAGAAGAAAAAAAGATCCTTGTTTTTGAAAACAAAGTACTTAGAAAAATCTTTGGCCCAACACTGGAGAACGGAGTTTGGAGGATGAAGCACAACTGTGAAATACGTCAGCTATTCAAAGAACCGGACATATTGGGCGAGATTAAAAGCAGAAGGTTACGTTGGGCGGGACACGTTGTGAGGAAGGAGGGGAACACATTGACGGGCAGTGTATTGAGGAACAATCCTGAGGGCAGAAGACCAGCTGGAAGGCCTAAGACAAGATGGTGGGACCAGGCCCGGAAGGACATGGGAAAGATGGGGCTGAAGGAGGATGACGCTGCTGACCGGGTTCGTTGGAGGGGCTGTGTTGATGAGGCCAAGTACCGACTGGGGTACGAGTGGCCACTGCAGTAAGTAAGTATATCAAATATTGCTACTGCTACACTCAAAAAGGTTGCGTGCAATGTAAGAAAACGCGTGCATTGCAAACCACGGTGGACATTTCCAGCACTTGTTGTGAACTTGTAATTAAGTAAGTTGTAATTATAACTTGTATCGTAAACTTTGAAAGAAAAATAAAAAATACATTACAGCTTTCTAAGACTGTTATCATTTTGGGTTGCGCGACTTTACGATCACCCTGTATGTTATCACTTGTCAATACTATTACATTATGTGTTTACTCGTACTCTATGTAGACAAGACCATAATACTGATTATGAATTCACCCAGATTCTGATGCAGTATCAAATTAAAATTGAAAAAAGTTAGAGAATTGAAAAACCTACAACTTTTTCTACATAGCTGAGTTACCAATTTGTGAGCATTTGTATATTTAAGTCCTACAAAGGTTGATTGTCATTTAGTGTCATCCACCCATGATTAAAATTTGGTTGTTTTTCATTTAAATTGTTTCCTAATGAGTAAACATAGTTTATATGATTAATTATTTACATTGGCAAGAGAAGGTCGTGTGTTTGTTGACACCAGCTTTTTTTAATTAAATATCAAGTGAGTACCAAGTACAAGTTAATACCTACAACAAAATAATAAAAATAAAAGTGAATAATTAGTACATTATATTACAGTACATAAAATAAAATTAAGTAGAACTTGTCAAAGAAACAATGTGTAATATTGTTATTTGAGTCACGAGTTTGCCTTTGCAACGAGGGGTAAAGGGGGAAAACATCAGTGTGCCTGTGCGGACTGCGTTAATTTCAGTACAACAAACACATCAACTTTTACTATACCCAGAGCATATACAGTATATCGCAGAACCTTTTGTAGGTTAACTGTACGAATATAACTGTTTGTTACCGTAAACAGAAATGTTAGTTTCTCGAAAACGAGGCCAGAAAACATAGTGCCAAACGAAATCTAATATCCAGTGTAATAAAATGCTGTGAAGTTATAGCTAAACAAAAATGCCTTTCACTGCCTCTTACAAAAGCCATGAATGAGTGGCTAACTACTGTGTTGTTTCTCTTTCCATAATTTGAAAAATAAAGAAAGACATTAAAGACGTGAAAAGCTATTCTTCAACAGTTTTGTTGACACCAGGTAAAAAAAGGAAACTGTTAGGTAGATACTAGTGAGACTGATAGTGAAGACACTGGTGACAGCGATAGTCAAAGAGGCGATTCATTTATAAAAAAATGTTTCAATAGAATAAGGTAGCTGGTAATTACAGTAAATCAAACATATCTATTTATTTTTGTTTAACATCCGACTGTGCTGGAATTACTGCTAATGCAGACGGTGAAGGATGAAATGATTTTTTGTAACGTATGAAAATATGCCGTGCCTGAATGGGATTCGAACCCAAGACCGCATGCAAACATATCATGTCATGTAATTAAGCTATAGGCAATATTACAGGTCAAATTTATTTCTTTTAAGGTTTATGAAGAAAACATTTTCTCAGAATAAAACACAGTTTACAAAATGTACCTATGCAGAAACTGCACGGTAGTGAAATGTACGAATAGTGTCTCACTATTGTGATTGGCAGCACTGTCTAATTTTCACTTCCTTTCCTCACAGCCCATCCATATGCAAAAGGCTTTCTCGTGACTTCAGTTACTATACTAATGATTTTGAAAAGGTGGGTAAATCTTTTCAGATGTATACATTCTCTATAGCCCAGTAATGAAATATTTACCTATGTAAATTAGGTGCAGGAAGAGACTGGTATCTGTGACTGAACCTTCTTATTTCTTCCAGAACAGTTGGAATCCCAAGATCACTGTGGATTATAATATTGTTGATGTACCAGGGAATGATAGATATAAAGAGCAAATGCGCCTGAAATGTCAGATAACAATACTAACTACCATAAAAATTTAATGTGTAAACAGCATTCATTGTTTTTAAAACGTGTTTTGAAAGTACTTGTGTATAATTAATAAACTAATGCCAGATGTGGTGTCGTGACAGTCTGTGAACATGTATAAAAAATATATATTTTGCTGGATAATAATAAAATAATATTGATGATTTATTCAAAATCAGCTGTGTAAGTCAAGGGAATTCTTATACAGTATTGTAGTTTGTCTTTCGCTCGTCCCTGGCTGTAGTTCCATGCTGGACCTACAGATAGCAGTTGCATTCGTACAGTTGCGTCACAGATATCGTCTGACCGAGTGTCGAACGAATTCTAGTATGTTTTTCTTGCGTGTCAAAAAACGGTCGTATTTTAGTTGAAAAATATATTTGTTTTCGTGTAGTGAGTTATTTGCGAGTTCGCGTATTCATATCGTTAACGGATTTTTTCGGATAGTGTGTTTAGTGATATAGTTTTTTAAGTGTTTGTACATAATGGAGAAAAGAAGTGGGAAACCTCCGAAGGAGAAAAGAAGGTATGTTGCTTGTTTACATGGCGTCAATAATTATAAGTAGGTCGTAAATAATTTTTGATTTATTATCGGTTTCCATTATCTGTTGTTTGAAATTAGATTAGTAGTTTATCGTTAAGGTTTTGATTAAACATAACGGATGCAATCATGGCACTAATTTTATGTACCGTGTTATTTAAAGGACATAAACAGGGGCTATGACCTCTTTGATCAAACTGTCATTCTAGTATCATGCACTTGTAGTAGTGTAGTTTCGGTGAGGTTCCAAAGTCCAGACAGTCGTAAATATTTAGAGTTAAAAGGTTCAGTGAAAATGAAAGTATTACGAGATCTTTAAAACAGATTATTCTTTAGGCCTGGAACATTGACAACTTTTATTTTCCTCTACTTGTATACTAACCAATTTTTGTTAAAAATTTTTCAAAGTTGTAACATATTTTTTGACGCAAATTTTCAATTATGATTTAGTATAAAAATTTCGATCTGGTGGAGCAAGTAACCTTGCCAATATATTACTAAAAATTGCTGTCAGCTTAGTCTTTTGTAAGGTTATTAAGAAAATTTGTTATGTGAAACAGAACATGTAACCAAAGGAATAGATCCCACATACTGATAGTTCTGAGCAAGATAAAACAAGTACATAATATATTTATGTTGTTAAAGGATTGTACTCGTAGGTTCATTAATGGTGGACTGCTTAAATTATCTGGGTGGATATAGGCCTTCTTTATAAGTTTCATTTGTTGTACTCCTACCTAATCTTCAGCTCTTGCTTTCTGAAACAATTGTTATTCTGTTGGATTATAAGTAGTTTTAATAAATCTAATACTACAAAGGTAGTGTAAAACAAATGAATTTTCTACATAGATTTTATGACAAGTTTTCTCCATGGATGTGTTAGGGACACTTCCATTGTTTTCTCTTGCTATTAGATTAGTCATTTGATGATTAAATTTCATTATGTTTTATTGGCTTTATTATATTGATTTGTTCCTTTCAAATGATTTTATTACATAGAAGTGCTGAAGGTTAATTATGGTATTAATTGCCCCTACATACCTATCACATTACTGAAATTGATAGCAGTACTGTAGATCGTGTTAGGAATGAGAGATAAACCTCAAAACGACTGGATGACTCCAGTGACTGTGATTTACTGGTTTTTTTTATTTTTTATATATGATAATACATATAATTCTTTCATTCAGATGTAAATAAAAATTTATTTTATAACCTAATCTGAGCATTGTAAAGAAGAGAACACCTGCCCTTTAATATTATAGTGCATGGATTTATCCATAGTTGAGTAGATCAGTTTTCCTTGTACATTGTGAATTATAAATGTATTACAGCTTTGGAAAGGAATGTGTATGTATGGGTTATTTGTAAAAAAAAAAACATGGAAATAAGGTGTTATTATTGTAATAAAGAATGCTTGTCTTACAATTTTGTGAATCAATATTGTTTTAGGCTTTCGGGCCAGCCCAGTCAGTCAGCTGGTAGAAAGTCGCTATTATTTGTTAAGTAACACCGGTTGGACAAGCGACTTTGTATGGTGACCGGTTGACAGCCACTCATGAACAAACTCTACTGGGGGGTTCCTGTTCAAATTCATGTCTAATCCACGTAAAAAAAAGAATACAGCAAAAAGCAGCGATCAAATTTGGTAGTTGTCAACAATGTACCCGCTAACAAATAAAAGCTAAAAAAAACATATTTAAAACATATTTGGTTACCCAATATTTTATCAAAATTTAAAATAATTTTGTTGTGAAGCTTTTGAACATGGTTAAAGATATGAGTGAGATCTTTTTTGTTCACACTTCATACTTTTTTAAAGAAATTAATATATTTCTATTAGCATGTTAAGTTTGGCTGCTGTATATAATGGATTTAGTAATTTTTTTGCAATGTTTATGGTAGTTTTATGTTGTCTTTTATCATAGATATTTTTGCGTTATTAGCATTTAAAACTTTACCAAAGGAAATAATTTACCATAGTACAGTCAATGCTTGATTTAATTGACATCAATTTAATGGCCAATGGCACAAAAATTACGCATACAGTAAAACCTCTCTAATTCGTCACTCTCTAATTCATCACCTTCTATAATTCGTCAGCCCTCCCCAGTTCATTATAGGAAAATATTTCTGCAGAGTTCGATATTTTCCGAAAATGAAACGCAGGTTCAAGAATTTTGGAAAAGTATACAATCAAAGGATGCTGTATATAACATATCACAAGCATGGCATAACATTTTGAAAACAACACTTAAGTCTTGTTGGAACAATCTGTGGGCTGACCGAGAAGAAACTAGTAGCATCCGTTCTTACAATGAAACAAACAATGTCTTATCAGAATTAAAAGAAGTGTGCCAGAGTATACATGTGACTAAAAATATTACCGACAAGGAATTAGTTGAATGGATAGAGCAAGATGCTAACGAACTTGGGTATGAGATTTTAAGTGACAAAGATATTGTGGCCTACGTTCAAAACAAAGATTCACCCTGTTGAGGAAGATAGCAACAAAGAATATGTTTCAAGCCCTGAAAATATTGGTACGAATCGAAAAATAGAAGGAATGCTGACGAAGTGCATCGAATGGTATGAGAGACAGAAAGAAGCAGAGTTATCAAAATTAATTGTAATACGACAAATTCGCCAGTTGGCTGTGGAAAAAGAAAAGAACTCGTTGGTAGAAAAGAAGATAACCCACTTTTTCAAGAAATAAATTTGGCATTTTACATACATACATACATACATATTAGTGTAATTAAGTAACGTTTTCAAAATTTTAATGTGATTTTTTTGTAGTGTTAAGTGATACATAGTTAAAGATTCGTTTCATCGATTTTGCAAATGTATACTTTTTCGATTGTAATTTTATATTCGGTAACGTGTATTGTGTTGTGCCTTCTACAAATTAGAAAATGTAAGTAGTACAACCATATACAGAATTTCTGAAGTAGTATAAAACTAGATACGTAGACTAATACAAATTTACTGTAGTTACAGGACTTAGGATTACTTATTGTGTTTATCGTTAATGTAAGTTTCATTTTTTATGTGATTCGACTTTTATGGAACTAATATACGTACGAGTATGTTATTTATTAACCGTTCATAGCAAATTCCATAATTTGTCACTTTCTGTATTTCGTCACTCCTTCGGTCCCGAACGAGACGAATTAGAGAGGTTCCACTGTATATTGTTCTCTTTTGAAACCTGTGTGGACCTACGGGTCCCAAATTTATGGTTCAACCAAACCCTCTAACTTGCAACGAATTCAAGCATTCCAGTCAAAAACATTATGTCTTATAGCAAATGCACCTCTTTACGTTAGCAACAAAACCTTACATACAGATTTGAAAACACCACTTGTACAAAATTCCATCGAATACCTATACTGTAAACGCTTTCACAACAAGGCACACGAACACAAGAACCCACTGGTGCGTTCACGTTCCACCTTCCATTTACCTGATAATCCCCCTAGACGCCTTAAAAGATGCTGGAGTAGAGACCTGCTAATTTGATGTACAAATTTCATTCTTGGGGAGGCACCAATGGGGGCCCTACCCCTCTCATGCCTATCATGTCATTTACATTATTATCATAATCATCACATTTGCTTGTTGTAAAATTTTACAGTTGTAAATAAAGAATTAAAGAGAAAAAAAAAGAAAAAAGAAATAGAGCCTCAGTTATTGTGAAACAACTAAATAGTTCTAAATAAATAGTTCTGTTTCTTATCGCATGGTCAGCCAATTAAATGACAATCATTTAAGAACAAAAGAAGTAGAGTTGTAAAAGACGCTAATCAGAGTTATCTCCTAAAAATGTTTTTCTTAATTTTCTTGTGAATTTTATTAATGTTTACATGTTATTCAATCATCTTAGGTGTATGCATTTTATGTTTTGTGCTACTTTTTCAGGAAAGTATTTTTTATTGGTATTTATTGATTTGTGAAGTACATTTAATACTTATTTTATTAATAATTAAGTTTAACTATAAGTAAATTAAAGAAGTTATTATTCCTGACATATATATAAAAAAATTTATTTTATCAAACATCCTCTTTAGGATTATCAACTGCCATATTATTTAAAATTGAAATATATATTTCTAACCACCAGAATATGGAAACAGAAAATACTAAACCAATGTTTATAGTGCTTTCGTGTATCTTTTACATATCTTCAGTAAATAAAAATTTTTAAATATTTTTGATTTACTGAAGATGTGTACAAGATACAAGAAAGCGTTATAAACATTGGTTAGTGTTTTCTGTTACCATATTCTAGTGGTTATGTATAAATATAAAAAACTATATTAGTAAACAAATGAAAACGTTTTCAGTAAGTTCTTAATTAAAATCAGTAGGCTACTAGAATAACTAAAATATGGTTACACAATCTGTATTAATTAAAGGCTAACGAACTTCCTTTAACTGCTGTTTAAAATAACTGCAAGTATTAATCTGGCTGGAACTAATCAGTCTGATACTTTCTGCCTCAGATTCTTTATCAATGATATATGCATATGTATGGGTCCGATGCTGTAAAACTTTATGAGTATGGTTTGAGGGGCGCAGATTGATTTTAATAAAAAATTATTGATTTTTCAATTTTACCATATATTGATAGATCGTTTTCCCATATTTAAATTGATATATAACACGACATTGGTTGCTTTTTCTCTTGAGAAAAAATTATGTTTTCATTATGTTGGTAAGGTACGTAGTGTTTATTTGGATATTTTTTCACGTTTTTGATTCTTGTAAATTGGGATTAATATAATCACGTTACTGCTCTAACATTATGGAGATCGTGTTCACATAAAACTAATAATTTCTAGAACGCAGAGGAATCAGCTGTAACGCAAAATAAATATTGGTGTGTTTTTGTTTGGAAGTTAATTCCAGTTGGCAATAGATGTTCTGTTGCGGGGTATTATGCTTTTACTATATCCGCATTTTCCACATATTGTATTTTTTGACTTTAGGTACACTTATTTCAGGAACCATCCCACATAGGAGTGTGAAATTTTGCACACTATATTTTAGTACTAAGGTGTATCTTTACTCCAGAGGTATTTCAAAAAATTTGGAATTTTTTATTATTTAGATGACTTTTATAAAAAAATCTAGACCACATTTGAACATTTTTTTGAGAACAAAAATAATTTTTAGACTGGATAAAGATAAATGAAAAAGCTCTGGTACAAATTTGTAAAACGGTACTTTAAAAAGGTGTGCCAAAGCTCAGCTTTGTAGCGTTAACGGTTCTAACAAAAAATCTACCTAAGTTAGTATTACAGGTATACGGATAATGAAAATGGTCTGCCCCCCTTAAACAAATAAATTTTATTATTCGTAATTTTAAACAATTTTTGTTAATATTTTGAAATAACATATACCCAGTAAAATCCTGTTTCCTTAAAATTTGCTTATAAGATTCTTTTTATTTCATTGTACATAATGATACTTAACCTTAACTTAATATTTTATAGGTTTTAGAGGGCAAATGATAACTTAAATATCTCTCAAACTGATATGTTTCTGAATGTAATATTGCTTTTATGTTCTGTCACATCTTTTTTCATGTTCAAAGAGAATCGTAAATGATTTTGTATTGTAACAGTAGAGTTTTATATTTAACTTTTTAAGGAAAGAGTTGGTTTTACTGTTCAAAAATTGTATGTATCTTGTTGAAAGTAAATGTAGCTGTACTTTCTCATTTGTGGAAGATTTTATTTGTAGAGATATGTAGCACAGTCAATTTTGTTTTAAAACAGTTTTTTTACCAAGGATCTTGTGCTAAATTTGTTTTGTTTTCGCTGTATGCAAGTCTACTGTTATGTCATTTAAGGTTATCTGCCAAAAGGCTTGTTTGAAACTCTAGAGGCTTTACTAAGTAAAACGAGGAGTGAGGTGGTTTACATTTGCCTTCCTTATTGAGTGGAAAAGTTTGCTTATCAACATGCCAGGCTCTCTGAAAACCATCTACTTTCCACCCTGCAAATGACACGTTCACCACAGGGTCTGGCTGTATTATGAATGAGGAAATAACTCTTGACTAGTATCTTTTAAACCTCTACCTCTTCTGTTCTTAAGTATTTCAGTCATAAAAGTGGCTGATCATGTGATAAGAAACAAAATTATTTTTTGTAGCCCTGGAACTAGCAGATCAAGTGCAAATAATTCAACACTCCAGCTGCCTGTTATGGGAATGCAAGTCTACTATGTGGCATCATTTAAAAATATATACATTTTGAAACAAAACATGTGATTGATAAAAATGAAGTCACTTTTTATTCTAATTGTTTGGTGTAAGGTTCTGCCCATAACAGACAGGTGGAGTGTCAAATTATTTACACTCAATCTGTTCATTGCAGGGCTAAAATAAATATTTCTGTTTCTTATCGCATGGTCAGCCAATTAAATGACAATCATTTAAGAACAGAAGAGGTAGAGGTGTAAAAGACGCTAATCAGAGTTATCTCCTCTGAAAGTTATGAATTTCATTATACAGCCAGATCCTATGGTGAATGAAGTAAAGGTGTCATTTGCAGAGTGGAAAATATGTGCTTTTAGAGGGCCTGGCATGCTGATAAGCTTACTTTTCCATTCAGTGAAGAAGGCAATGGTAAACCACCTCACTCCTCGTTTTACTAAGTGAAACCTCAACAGGTTCAAACCAGCCTTTCGGCTGATGTCCTAAACAACAGGTGTAAGGTAATTTTTGTATTTTGCATTTCTAATGTATTGTATTACGCGGTCAGGTACAGTACTTCCCTGAAATATGAAATCATTCTGTATTCTTCCTGTTTTTAAAATTTCTGAAAATTATTTGTGGGACTGGTTTAAAAAAGTAATATCACATCCAATTTCTGGATCTAGAAAGTTATGCAAATCTTCCAAAATCAAAGAGATTGTACATAGGCTATTTTTACTTTCTCTTGCCTATATGAATATATAGGAAGGAAAGTATTGTTTTCATGTCAATTTTTCGAAATCGAGTTTTCACCGGATCTATACGTTTTCAGACCCCCTGAACCCAAAAAACATGTTTTTAGCGATTGGTCTGTGTGTGTGTGTGTGTGTGTGTGTGTCTGTGTGTGTGTGTGTCTGTGTGTGAACAGAATATCTCAAGAACGGAACATCGTACGAACTTGAAACTTGAAACTTAAGTTACATACCACTACCGGACGCGACACGAACATTTTCATCAAAATCGGTCAACCGGAAGTAGTAGTAACTTAGTTTATTCGTATAATTTTTCAGTTTTTTGCGATTTTCTCAAAAACTGGTCCTACGATTTTTTTTTAAAATCGCCTATTTTACTCAATTTTTGATTCTCTACAAGATAGGGTAGGCGCCATGTCTGCTGAAATTCTCGGTGAGGCTGTTTTCACGTAAAAACGTTGTTTTTTTAAGATTACGGCTTTAATATAAATTTTAGCGCAAAAACTTATATAATAAAAGTTGTAGAGAATTTAAAAACCTACAACTTCTGTTTCAAACTTTTTTTTGTATAACGCTTAGTTTAGCGGTAATTTGCGATTTTCTGTTTTTTTTCTCACGAAAACGTGAGAAAAATCGATTTTTTTAACATTTCGGTCTTAGTATGCATTTTACGACAAAAGTGTATATATAAAAGTTATAGAAAATTAAAAGATCTACAACTTTTGTTTAGAGAATTTTTCTCTACAGAGCCTAGTTTAGCGTGAAAGTGTGATTTTCCGTTTTTTTTAAGCCAAATTGAGTTCGATTTTCATTTTGCGTCTTCCACTCATGATTAAAATAAGGTTATGTTTTTGAGGTTAGTTTTTTGTTTATTTCTAATGTTTTATTAATAATGTTAGGTTTATTATTAATTATTTGCATTGGCAAGAGAAAGTTGTGTGAGTGTTTCACACCAGATTTTTTTTTTTAGAAATAAATTTTATCTGTGCCGGCCGCTTTGGCGCAGTTGGTAACGTGCTCGCCTTTCATCATGCGGTCCTGGGTTCGAATCCCACTCAGGCATGGCATATTTTCATACGTTACAAAAAAATATTTCATCCTACATCGCATAAAGTTCCACCCCAACGTCGTCGCTAATGACCATTGCAGTTGATGCGACGTTAAATAAATAAAAAAAAACATCTGTTTTTATAACAGCGTTATCCACACAGGTCGTATTTCCCCCTTCCATTGGTGATTCATCAAAAAGATTCCTGTTTTCACTCTTATTACATAGAGGTAATAATTACCTTATTACCTTTATGTAATAAAGTATATGTGGTGGATATTTGTTGTCGTAATTTGGCTTTAAGGCATGTAAGGTTGGTTACGTTGTAGTTAAATGATTCAAATATTGTTCGCCGGGAAGTGCAGTGAGTGGAGGATTGTTATTAAATTGAAAATTCCTTTGGCACAAAAATTACTACTACTTGCGTTGAAAATTACTTGCTATCCATCACTTTGGACTTTGCTTTTGAACTAATGAATTGATTTTATTGAACCTATTTTAAAATTTTCATTTAAAAAATTATTTAAAAAACTACTTTAAAGACATGTACTTTTTTAAAATTGTAAGGGGTTCAAATTTGTTTTGAAGTGAACACATATTAAAGAAAAAACAGATTTTACCATGCTGTTAAAAAATTGGTCACTTACCATAAATTTGTAATAGGTTAGAATTAGGGGGAAAAGTAAAAATTATTAACCTTTAACAAAGAGCTCTTTTGCTTATTCAAAATTCCTTAAAAGAAAAGTAATGGATAAAAATAATTTAAAAAATAACAGCTATGTTTTTAAATAGTATGTTTTTTTCACCTTATTTAAAGTCGCATTAACAGGTGGGGCATTAGCGAATATGGTGGATTAGGGAACGGTGTGTTTTGGTACGTGATAATTTCCAGACTCTAGTCCGTTATTGAATCCGGGACCTTCGCATAGTAGGCTACCACACCAACCACTACGCCAAAAAAAGGCGGAAAAACAATTTATGTTTAAAATCGAAATGGAATGGTAGTTTTAAGGAAGAATAACAAATTTATATACCGGTATGTGTATATATTTTATTATCAAACATCCTATGTAGGATTTTTAAACAGCCGTATTATTTAAAATTGAAATATATATATATATTGAATGAATGACACCAGACTGACAAAAAGAATATCAAACATAATTTCCACTTCAAAGTTGGGCACCTCTTGGTACAAAGAAACTATGGAAGACCTGCAAAAATTATGCATCACAATGGAAGACATTCACGACCGCAAAATTTGTAGAGAAAAAAAATCAGAAACCAGGAAATTCAGTTCAGATCACAAGCCAAAAGAAGTGGGCGAAAATGGACAGAAGAAGAGAAGAAGGCGCAAAGTGAGAGGATGAAAGGTTTTTGGGAGGCTAAAAGGAGGAAAAGAGCTACCACCTAGAGCTAGATTTTTGTGTTTTTAGCGCTCTCCTTGAGGGGAATATACGCAAATAATAATAATAATAATATATTTTATATAATATAAAACATCTCCATGGAAACATCATTTTTAGTTTATTAGGGTCGTGAATACATTTTTTAATAATTATTTATTGTGTAAATTATTTTGTCGTGTATCCAATACTTAATTACTGAGCAATTGTGAAAATGCTTACTTGTATTTTTGTAATTATAATATAACAGGCTGAAGCTCTTTCAGTTTATTTTAGTTTCAGTCTAGGACTTATTTACATGGAATGTGGTAGACTATTTGAATGTAGGATGTTCTGTCAACCCCACGTCTTCAATAGGTTAGATTCTAAGACTTATTTACCCGAGTGATTCTTTACAAAATGTAGAGAGTGCTTCTGATTTCTCTATCTTAATTTCTTCTTCTGGATTCGTACATCGGTACAAAGGAAGAAGGAATGAAGATACAATAAGGTACGGTGTACTCAATCTAAAAATTACTTGCCATCCATCTCTTTAGACTTTGCATTTGAACAAATGAGAATTGATTTTATTGAATATTTTTTTGAAATTTTCATTTAAAAAATTATTGATAAACCTGCTTAAAACAAAATGTTACTGGGTTGTCGTGTACTTTTTTTTTAATGAAAAGGGGTTCAAAGTTATTATAGTATTATATGTATTAAACAAAGTATTATAGTAGTTACATTTAGTTATTTTTTATAAAATGTAGAGCGCGCTTCTAATTTCTCTATCTTTATTTCTTCTTCCGCATTTGTACCCGGGTACAAAAGAAGAAGGAATGAAGATACCATAAGGTAATAAGGTATGATGTACTCAACCTGAAAATTTTTATTTCTTCTGCCTTTGTACACTGGTACTAAGGAAAAAGGAATGAAAATACCATAAAAAGTTAAGGTGTACTCAACGTGATTATAAAATATTTTATACACTTGTACTACGGTATCACGCAGTATCTGGTAGTTTTGATCGTGTAAAGTTTAGTGGAAAAATAATTAAAGGCCACCTTCATGGCATAGTGGTTTGTTTTTCTAAAATAGTGTAAAGCGGAAGGTGCCAAGTTCGAATTCCGGTTTGGATTTATAAAAAAACACAAGTTATGTACTACAATTTAGAGAACTTGTTATAAATAATCCGTCGATGTGGCTTTTAAATTTTTTCTTGTGCAGTTCTTCTCATGCTCGTTACTTGTAGCTACTATCCGTCTGCTATCTTCATACCTATTTATCTTGCGGAGGATCTTTCTCTCAAATTATCCTGCTTTTATTTATTTATTTTAAAGAGTTCTGACCGCGCATAGGAGTACATATACAAAAAACCTTATTTAAAAAAATTACATATCTACATAAATAGTAATGAAAATAATACAACATTAATAGGCTACTTATAACTAAAATACTGTTGAAATATTAAAAAGTATACAAGAATTATGTATAGATTTTTCTTTAAAAAAAATGCTGTGAACATATAAATGATGTATACAAATTAAATTTACACAATTATCAACAATAAAATACAAGTACAAATTAAGATATATTGAGATTAAGTACATTTGCAATGAAAAAAAAAACAAATAACTATTATTTTATAACTAAAACTACTTTGGAGTATATTTTAAACAAATTAAATTTGAATATATTTCTTTTTTGGGAATTAATTCAATAAATGAACATAGAAACAAAAATATCGCATAAAAGAAAAGTAAAATTTAACCAGAGAACAGTTATTTTAAAACTTGGAAAAAATTCTGAAGTTCTGCCCTTAGATCGATAGGATATTATATTTCAGCTTGTTTTAATACATGTGGTGACAAAATACCGTCTGTGAATGTAGGATGGAAGTATGTTATTGAACCGCCCCTCAAGATAGAGAAATGACTGTTTTAGTTAATTAATTTTAATTGAGAAGTGAGTTTGTGTAAAATCCGTACGTGATTAGGCATGTTGAGGGTTTCTTTTGTGTGCTTGTTGGATAAAGTGAGGTGACATTTTTATAGCCTCAAGGATAAAAAGAATGTTGTTGATTAAAATCACCGGTGAATTCTAAATGAAATTAAACTGAAATTCTCATCACCAGAAGTTAAATGGTTTTTGAACTCTCTTTGCATCATAGAGTATGACTGCAAACTCCCTCTTATTCAAAAGGGAGGAAAAATTCTTTCAACCTGTTGTACTACACCTGTTGATTTTATAAATTGGTGTAAAATTATACTACTATAAATCCACTGGCATTTTTTCCCAATAACAATAATAGCCGATTCTTCTCACTTGACTGACAGTTATAGTACCTGACTCAAGCAACCTTTTACATTGTGTTGTGAGGAAGCGAACATAGAAGAAGGGTACCTCTAGACTCTAGGGGTCGGTCACCTATTTTTCACTTGTTACTCTTATACTATTCTTTAGTTCCCTTTATACACATTCTACATTATAAAATTATTTTCTGTATTCATTGTTCACAAACTTTCAAAATTCCAGTATGTTTGGTTTTTAGTGAATCTCATAATTATGTACCGGGAAAGGCAATCATTGTACTGATCGTACGAGTCATTTAAAAATTAGTTTTTAGAATATTTTTGCATAAAATATTATGTTTATATTTTTTCGTTTAAGCCCAATTTGAGACCAGGGAGGTGACTTCAGACGTTTCTGGAAGCTCTCTTTGCAGCCCACGTTTTTAGCATTCGCTCACTGTAGGCTGTTCTCTTTTCTTCTGTCCACCCGGTGTTCTGTTTTTGCTCTTCATGGAAGCTCTTAAAGTCTGTAATTAGTCTTCTGAATTTGGTTCGATTCATTAAGTTTTCTCGGTTTATTTCGGTTTTCTTAATATCCTTTCTGACTTATTTAAATCGTTTATCCGACACCTTAGGTCGATGTTCTTTTAATTGTATCCTGAATAAAAAGTATTTCAAAATTTGGCCATCTTCCCTTAAAATCAAGGCTAGAAGTTGAAAAGGAGCCATTGGCTTCATAAATCATAACTTGTATGTACTTTAGCCAATTCACATAGAATTTTGTGTCAAATTGAAGGAAAATCCCATTGCAGAGTATGGCTATAGAATTTTCTTTAGATTCAGTTCTTTTCTTTTCAAAAAAATGTATCTTAACAACAGAAAACATTTTGATCAGAAAAGAAGTGTTGTTCAGGTATTCAGCCGAAAGACTGGTTTGAACCTCTGGAGGGTTTACTTAGTAAAACAAGGAATGAGGTGGTTTACAATTTCCTTTCTCACTGAGTGAAAAAGTATGCTTATCAGCATGCCAGGCCCTCCAAAAAGCATCAATTTTAGGTCAATTAGTAAGGCGCTGTCGGGTCGTGACGTCACAAGCTTTTATATTCATCCGGTGTACTGTAGTTATTACCCAAAAGTCATTACCCAAAAGGCAGGTTTGAACCTCTAGAAACTCTTAAGTAAAACAAGGAGTAAGGTAGTTTACTATTTATTGCCTTCCTCAATGAGTGGAGAAGTATGCTTATTAGCATGCCTGGCCCTCTGAAAAGCATCTAGTTTCCACACTGCAAATGACACCTTCACTTCATTTACCACAGGGTCTGGTTGCATAATGAAATCCATTACTCTCAAAGGAGATAATTCTTGACTAGTGTCTTCTACACCTTTACCTCTTCTGTTCTTAAATTCTTTAGTCATATAATTGGCTGACCATGCGGTAAGAAACAGAACTATTTTTTGTAGCCTTGGAACTAGCAGATCGAGTGCAAATAATTCACTCCACCTAACTGTTATGGGAATAGCAAAGAAATAAAATAATCTTTATGAAAGGTTTTGACACATTATCAATTTTTGCATACAAATGCTGTAGAGACCAAAAATTTGAGTAATTTTTAAAACAAATCGTTGAATTCGGTTGAGTAGGTCATACGTGTGATTTCTAAAACTTAGTAATGTACCTCCGTTCTTGAACAATAAAAATAAATCCAAAGGGTTTTAATTTGTTTTTTTTTTTAAGTTCAGAAGCCTAAATTTTGTTCAGAATAATTAACTATTTAAAAGTAGCGAAAAACGTTTAAATATATTTTTTTGAAGGTAGACTTCCCTCTTGGATAGTAATTTTCTCAGTCAAATCTCTTCGTTACTGTACCTGTGTATTTTTACTTTCTGTTGCCTATATGAATATAGGAAGGAAAGTATTGTTTTCATGTCGATTTTTCGAAATTGAGTTTTCACCGGATCTACCCGTTTTCAGACCCCTGAACCCAAAAAAACATGTTTTTAACGATTGATCTGTGTGTGTTTGTGGGTGCGCGCGCGCGCGCGCGTGTGTGTGTGTGTGAACAAAATATCTCAAGAACGGAACATCGTACAAACTTGAAACTTGAAACTTAGGTTTCGTATCTTTACCGGATCCGACACGAACATTTTCATAAAAATCGGTCAACCGGACGTAGTAGTTTATTCGTGTAATTTTTCACTTTTTGCGTTTTTCTCAAAAACGGGTCCTACGTTTTTTTTTTTAAAATCGCCTGGTTTACTAAATTTGTATGTTCTACAAGATAGGGTAGGCGCCATGTCTGCTGAAATTCTTGGAGAGGCTGGTTTTACGTAAAAAAATTGTTTTTTCAGATTGCGACTTTAATATGCACTTAAGCGCAAAAATGTATGTAACAAAAATTGTAGAGAATTTAAAATCCCACAACTTTTATTTGAAATATTTTTTGTATAACGCCTAGTTAATCGGTTAGTAGCGATTTTCTGTTTTTTCTCACGAATTCGTGTAAAAAAAAAATCGAATTTTTTAAGATTTCAGCCTTATTATGCATTTTACGACAAAAAAGTATAATCAAATTTATAGAAAATTAGATCTACAACTTTTATTTAGAGCATTTTTCTCTACAGAGCCTAGTTTAGCGTGAAAGAGTGGTTTTCCGTATTTTTAAGCCAAACTAAAGTTGATTTTCATTTTGCGTCTTTCACTCATGATTAAAATAAGGTTATGTTTATTGGGGTTAGTTTTTTGTTTATTTCTAATGTTTTTATTACTAATGTTATGTTATATTGTTAATTATTTGCATTAGCAAGAGAAAGTAATGTGAGTGTTTCACACCAGATTTTTTAATAACTCGTACATTTCATAATGCACAAACTCAAGCTTACTAAACAATTGTATGTACTATATTTTTACTCTGTATGCATTTCCATTTAGTGATTGGCCTATGATGCAATATAAAATTTATCTTTACTGTTATAATATTCCCATTATCAATTAAATGGTTATAATGTAATATGCCTGATTGATAGATTTACGTAAATATTAAATACTGTAGACTCACCTTTTTTCAGTACTGTAATGGTCTGACTTGTAAAAACTCTTAACGTGAATTTTTCCTTATTTAGTTTTTTGATAACATTTATATTTTACTTCTTATTTGCTATAATCTTGAGTTTTACCCGATTATGGTGAAGTAAAAAAAAATAAGGGAGTTGTATTAATCGATATTTTATTTTAGATTATTAGGTATGGTTGATAAGTAAATTTTCCTTATTTTTGTACAATACAATTATTATTCTATGGAGAGAGGCATGGACACTATGGCAACCCAGATAAAAAAACCTGATTACGTACCAGATGCGACCCAGCAAAAATCTGTTAAACCAAATTGGTAAAACCGAGATTTTAGCAAGTAAATAAAAGTAAAATTGAGTAAATTTTCAATAGCATTCCATATTACGTCTAAAAGTATGATTGCTTCAATACATTAGGGCTCCTAAAATGCATTTAACTAATTATTCATCTTATACTGATTGATAAACTAAGTACTGTAGAAAAAAAGCTGGTGAAAATAAAAGATCTAGCTTTTTTAATTGTTTGTAACTTTGAATGTATGAGCTACACTTATGCCCTGAATGCACAACCCCTAGAAATTCCCTCTTCCTCTCTTGTTAAACATTAAAATATTGTAAATTCAACGTAAAAATTGTAGTAAATGAGACGATTTTAATCAAAATCGTAGTATTTTAATCAAAATTCCCCCCTCATTACAAGAGGGGAATGTTAAACGATTTGTGAGACGATTTTAATCAAAATCGTAGAGGCTGTTGTTGCGAAAATTGAAAAACGTGAAAAATCGCACGAATAAACGGCTATTTCCGGTTAACTGATTTTGACGAACATTTTTTGTCTCGGGTGTCCTCGTGGTATCTAACGTAAGTTCCAATTTTCAATTTCATGTGAGAATCTGGGTTGAGATATGTTGTTTATACACGAACGCGCGCGCAAACACATATGCAGACATCGATAAAAAGATGAATTTTGGTTGAGGGCGCCTAAAAACGTTTATTTCAGATGAAAACTCGGATTTCGAAAATTGACACTAAATAAAACTTTCCGTGGGTCTTTTTTGTTATTCACCACCCACCCAGCATAATTTTTCACATTTTTGTGGATATTTCTTATGTAATTATTCTTACAGTATTTTTAACGGTAACAACGGGAAAATATTAAAAAAAATATAGTCTATATCAATATTTTTCAAGTTAGCGGTAAAGCTTTTTTCCTTTTTCCAGTTAACCTTAAACTATTTATTGACAATAATTAAATTCTTTATAAGTACTTAATTCAATTATGTTAAATTAATTTAATGATGCCACGTACTCAATGAGTTTATATTTCATTATTACATACTGTAACAATATTGAGAAGAAAACAATTTATTTACGCTACCTATATTTAATCTTAACTTGAAGAATATTGGTGTACGATTTTTAAAAATATTTGTTCCGTTTTATCCTTAAAAATACTGTAAGATTGCATACGAATTATTCACAAAATATGGAAAATTATGCTGAGGGGATAACAGAAAAGATCCCTTTCCTTACCTATATTTCATTTTGGGCAAGAGAAAGTAAAAATAGAACAAAATTTCTTTTAGCCCAGGAACTATAAAGCAAATGTAAGTAATTTGTATTGACAAATATCTGCTAGTAACAGGTAAATGAAGGGTTAATAATTATAGTGTGTTAAATCGCTTGAAATGTATTAACATTTACATTTTGTAGAAAATACTTTTACTTCAATATTAAAATTGGATCAGGCTTTGCTGTAAAGTTTATTGCCGAGAAAGGGTTTAACCATGATAGGCTAAATGTGGCAAACGTTACTGCCTATCCTGTTCCTAAATGTCGTTAATTTAACCGAGTTCATGAGAAGAAATGGAACCTTCTTTATGTAGGCTACCTTTTTTTAAAGAATTGTAATTTTTTATGATTTGTGTTAAATTGCTTTGTAAGGATTTCTTTATTTAGATTTTAAAATTCATTTTTAGTTAAAGATATTTAATCGTTCTATAGACCAGAAGGTGTTCAGATTCACGTGCTTTTCTCCGTTTTTTTTTTCATAAATAAACAACTGGCAGAGCTCCAACGTCAGTCACAAGGAAGTTTGATCACAAGCCTCCTTGTGGTGGATGTTATTTTCTCAACTAACATCAGTGGAATTCTCGGTAAGTGACGGTAGGAAGCCAAAGATCACCTCAGGGCATTACGTACACCAATTACAATACGTTATCTTGGTATCGGCAAATATTTTTTATTCTATGGTAAAATTTTCTGACAAATAAATGACAGGTTATTATTAACTCAGTTTATAATATTATTTGTTTTGCTGTAAATATCAATTATTAAAAAGTTATTATTAGTTAATAAATACGTATTATCGTTTGACTGGTCCGTGGTGTAGTAATCAACACAACTGGTTCTACGCTCGGGGTCTCGGGTTCGATTTCCGGTCAGGTCATTTTTTTTCATCAGTCAATTCCATCTGTCCTCTTCTCATTGTTTCGTCTGCTGTAGAAGTAATTGCAAAACAGTCGGACGTTAAATATAAATAATTATTCGTTTTGTCTTTACTATTGGGATGATTGTGAATCAATAAGAACAAAATTTCTGCTTGAACGAATTGAGTTATGGTGTAAGTATACCGAGTTGAAGCAGTTGTTTCTTAACGTCCCAAAAGTAGTTTTACAAGTTTCTATGAAAATGAAGTTTTCCAAATTTGAAATTTCTTGCCCATTAGATAACTACTATGTTCGCGTCATCATATGACTGAACAAATTTTTCTACCCTGAAACTTTGAAATGTAGTCTCAGAAACAGATTGACAAATGATCATTTAGCTTCACTTTTGAGAGCTTCACTTTTTCCGCTCATCCCGGTTACAACCAAATTTGGAGACACTTTTAAAAAAATCTGGTGTGAACACTCACACAACTTTCTCTTGCCAGTGCAAATAATTAACAATAAACCTAACATTAGTAATAAAACATTAGAAATAAACAAAAAACAAACCTTAATATAAATAACCTAATTTTAATCATGAGTGAAAGACGCAAAATGAAAATCCACTACAGTTAGGCTTAAAAATACGGAAAATCACTTTTTCACGCTAAACTAGGCTCTATAGAGAAAAATGCTATTATTAAAAGTTGTAGATCTTTCAATTTTCTATAAATTTAATTATATACACTTTTTTCATAAAATGCATACTAAGGCCGAAATCTTTAAAAAATTGATTTTTCAAACGTTTTCTTGAGAAAAAACAGAAAATCGCTAATTACCGCTAAACCAAGCGTTACCTATACAAAAAATGTTTGAAATAAAAGTTGTAGAATTTTAAATTCTCTACATTTTTTATTATATAAATTTTTGCGCTATAATACATATTAAAGCCGTAATCTTAAAAAAAAACACTTTTTTACGTAAAAACAGCCTCACCAAGAATTTCAGCAAACATGGCGCCTATCCTATCTTGTAGAGAATAAAACATTGAGTAAACCAAGTGATTTTTAAAAAAAATCGTAGGACCAGTTTTTGAGAAAATCGCAAAAAAGTGAAAAATTACACGAATAAACTAGTACTTCCGGTTGATCGATTTTTATGAAAATGTTCGTGTCGTGTCCGGTAGTGGTATATTACTTAAATTTTAAGTTTCAAGTTTGTACGTTGTTCCGTTCTTGAGATATTCTGTTCACACACACACACACACACACACACACACACACACACACACACACCAATCGCTAAAAACATGTTTTTTGGGTTCAGGGGTCTGAAAACGTGTAGATCCGGTGAAAACTCGATTTCTTAAAATCGACATGAAAACAATACTTTCCTTCCTATATATTCATATAGGCAAGAGAAAGTAAAAATCAGTCACAGTGCTTTCCATCGCGCAAAAACCCTCATGTTCTTTCGATCATAATTGAATTTTGTAACAATATGTTAACATTGTCTTGAACGCAGAAGATTGCTAATGTGGAGGCGCTCCGTCGAATGAACAAGACAGCGGAATCGGTCAGCGTAGTGGTGAAGGCGCGAAAGCTGCAATATCTCGGTCATATCATGCGGGATGAGCATAGGTATGAATTGCTCCAACGCATTCTGCATGGCAAAATCGACAGAAGAAGGGTACCGGGACGCAGAAGAATTTCATGGATGGCTAATCTGAGCGTATGATTTAACAAAAGCTCAGAAGAACTGTTTCGGATAGGTACCAATAAAATAAGCATCACCATGATGGTCGCCAAACTTGCAAACGGAGAAGCACCCTGAGAAGAGATGTTAACATTTAATAAGAAATTTATAAAGTAGTGTTTTTTATTATTTTATTAAACATTATTTTCCTTTGTTTGCACCACTACATATATGATAATGAACAGCCAAAACAAAACAAATTAAATATAAAACTCACCTCAGAGTATTACATTTATTCAAGATCTTTCGTCTCCCTCGAAGACATTATCAGGAACTAATACACACACTAAACACATAAAACATTAAAACAATTATGGTCGAATACCACGTCAATTGTTTCCTATATCAATAACCATGTCGTGCGCGGTTATTCGGCCGAATAACCGCGCGCTAAGTAACGGGTGATTCAAAAAGAGCGCCGGTTTTTAAACGGCTGGTAAATTTTTGTTTATCGGTTGGCAACATATTTAGACCTCATTTCTATTTCGGAGAACATTCCGATTGACGATTCAGTTGTAGTTTCTCTTGTTCGCAGTGTAGTACTCTCGCAGTCTGTGTCTAACCATGGAGAAGTTTACTATTGCACAACGAGTGTTAATCGTCAAAACATTTTACCAGAGTGGAGAGAGTTATGCGGCTACTGTCAGGCGACTTCGCGGTACTCTAGGACGTAATGAAGCACCGAATGAATCAACAGTTCGCAGGCTCATGAAAAAGTTTTTTGAGACGGGTTCAACAGTCGACCTTAAAAGTTCTGGACGTCGTCGTTCTGGCCGAACTGAGCAGAACGTTGCGTTGGTTCGTGACAGTGTGGCTGTTAGCCCAGCAAAATCAATACGTCGCCGTTCTCAACAATTGGGTTTACGATGTTCTTCTGTACGGAGAATTCTTCGGTACGATCTCCAATATCACCCGTATAAAATTCAGTTGACGCAACATTTGAAAGTGGCAGACCACCAGAAGAGACGACAGTTTGTTGACTGGGTATTGAGAAAACGGCAGGATGATGACACCTTCGCAAACAAAATTGACGCCTTGTGACTTTCATCTTTGGGGTCATCTGAAGTCATTGGTGTATGCCAATAAACCCCGAAACTTGAAGGAGGAAATTCGACGGGTTATCGGGCAAATGGAAGTCGAAACTTGTCGTGCAGTAATATCCAATTTCATGGACAGAGTTGATGCGTGCCAGCGCAGTAGAGGAGGACACATGCATGACATCATTTTTCATACATGAAATCGGAAGGTAAGATGAACTTGTTGATGTATTTATTTTCAGTTTTTCAATAAAATAAATCTCTTAATTTGATATATGAAAACCGGCGCTCTTTTTGAATCACCCTATATTACATTTTGAATAAATGTAATACTCTGAGGTGAGTTTTATATTTAATTTGTTTGTTTTGGCTGTTTATTATCATATATGTAGTAGTATTTTTATGTTATTTCTTGTAAATAAATTTTGTTGGCCCGATTAGGTAGTATTCATTTTCCTCTGGCCCTCTACTATAAAAGTTTGCCCTTCACTGGTCTACAGGAAAGTCCAACGTTCCGACAAGAAAAAATTAATTTAGTGAAACGGAAGATTGGTATAATAAAATTATTATCATTGCACAATAAATTCAGTTGTTGCATTTGCATGATATTGGAAGGTTTGCACGCGAGTATGATTGTGTGTGTGTGTGTGTCGTTAACTGAGAAATCTTTACTTGTAAATTACATTACATCATCATAAATCTACAACCACATGCACATTTTTCGCCACAGTGTGTTTAATTACTCTTTCAAATTGTTACATCGAACTTTTACGATCTCCAAGTACCTATGTAGTAAAGCACTTGAAGTATAACTCTTTTCTTATCGTAATCGAATGATTACGATAATTACCTTGCCTCAGCTGATTGATTACTTACTTATATTCCTCTACACCTGTAACGTCATTCTGTTGTTACTCTTTTTTTAATGGATCCAATAATTTCGTTTAATGCTATAAAAAACATTGTAGAAATGTAAAATATTTTTAGTTTGTTGTCTTAATAATTCGTTGTTTGTAAAAGTATGGTTTTATTATATTTTAAGATGGTGGAGTTCGTTTTTTAATTATTTTGTCTCACATGTTAGTAGACGTACGTTAGACTGTGCGCTGTTAACTACAAAATGGAAGGCCCCGAGTTCGATTACCGGCTAGAGTATGTTATTATTACACGTTTAAACCCGTGAATTCTGTATCTTAACCTATATATACAGTCTATTCGAAATAGCATGATAGTAAGTCTCTGAAGGTGGTAACTTTTCAAAATAAAAAGTCCCTTTTCGAAAGTAAAATTTCCCTTTTAATTATTCTTACAAAATATAATATAAATCTTTGTTTTGCAATTTTGAAAATCTTGTTGTTTAGGTCATCATCAGCCGAAAGACTGGTTTGAACCTGTAGAAGTTTTACTAAGTAAAACAAGGAGTGAGGTGGTTTACCATTGCCACAACTCACTGAATGGAAAAATACGCTTATCAGTATGCCGGGTCCTCTGTAAAGCACATATTTTCCACTCTGCAAATGACACCTTCACTTCATTCCCCACAGGGTCTGGCTGTATAATGAAATTCATTACTTTCAGAGGAGATAACTCTGATTAGTGTCTTTTACACCTCTACCTCTTCTGTCCTTTAATGATTCAGTCATTTAATTGGCTGACCTTGTGATAAGAAACATAACTATTTATTTTAGCCCTGCAACGAACGGATTGAGTGACAATAATTTGACACTCCACCTGTCTGTTATGGGCAGAATTGATGACAGAATTGAAAATCACATGGAATTAATATTATTTTACTGGCATTTGTTATTGCTGCATTCCTCTACACCAGGAGGAGTCTCATGCATTCAATACACGAGATGTGATTAATATTAATACATAATAATTTTTTATATAATCAAACCAACAATTTTATATGCCAGTGAGACCTTGACACTTAACAGGAAAACAGACATGGAGAGCTTAAAGAAGGAAGAAAGAAAAATAATTAGGAAAATTCTTGGACCTAGATGGACCGAAAACGGGTACAGATTACAGAGAACGTCTAAAATTGAAGAATATTCCAACATAGAGACAGACATGTGGAAAAGACGCCTTCAATTTTATGGCCACATAATGAGGCTTCCTGACAATCGACTCACAAAGAGAATAGTAAAATATGTATCATCACTTGTTAATGGGGGGGGGGGGGAATAGATACAAAGTGTTAAAAAAGATTTAGAATTGGCCAAAATCACCAAAGAAGAAATTCTCATAAGGAGACAATTTTAGAACAAAAGTTAAAAATTGGGAGGTTAAACCAGAGACAAAAGCTCCAAGAACCGGAACGAAATGGAGTGAACAAAGAAAAGCTGAATTCTCACAAAGAATGAAAAACTGGTGGGCAGATAAAAAGGACAAGAAATCCCAAAAACAAACCAGGTTTACTTAGTGTCTTCCACTTCTCGGGAGATTTACGACTAATAATAATAATAATAATAATAAATTAATAAATTTGATTACAATTTCAGTGTGTTATTGGAAAACTCATTATTTTTTTCTTTTCCATTATTAATTTATTTTTTAAAACGCTTACATTCACTAACAAGAAAAGTTAACACAAATAAAAATCTCTTTTAAGTGGTAGCTCTGACGCATGAACACATTATAAAATTCTTTCTGTTCTTTATTCCATTTAAGTAATACTATCTTCATCTTGCTATTTCGAATGAACTGTAAGTCGCTGATTAATCCAAGCAGTCGATAAAACTTTTTAAAACTAAAAAAATTAAATTAAAATATTTTATTTTTAAACCTAAAACTCAGGGAACTCAGATTTCCTTTACAAGTTATTTTTGATCTAGTTTTTTTAAATTTTACGTCTGACTGTTTCACAATTTCTCCTAATGCCAGACCTGACCGGGAATCGAACCCGGGACCCCGGCGTAGATGACAGCTGTACTAACCACTACACCAACTAAAAAAAATTATGAGAAAAAATAATAATAATAAATAATAATAATAATATAATATAACATTATATATAATTATAATATTATAATAGACTAATAATAATACGTATATAATATTAATATATAATATAATAATAATACGATAAAAAATAATAATTTTATTAAAAAATAATGAGTTTTCCAATAACACACTGAAATGGTAATCAAATTAATTAATTAATTATTATATTATTATTATTATTAATAGTAATAGTAATAGTAGTAATGGAAAAAAATTTAAACTCTAGTGATGAATAAATATTTTAAAAGAGTAACAGATTTTTGGACGGATTCAAAAGAACATCGGTCGATTGTTTGTGATGAAATTCGAGTTACATCTAACATCGGCCACTAAATACAGTATAACATCGCTAGTACGGACTGTTTTATTGGGCATTCCGAATTATTGAAATATCGAAATAATCAAACTTTGGTTTTACTGGCTAAAATCATTCAAGTCAGTGTAGTATCATGTACTATTTGTCACACAAAATGTTGTATAAGGTAATATAAGTATAAATGTTTTATAGCTAATAACGTATATGAAGTTTCTGTATACCCTTAAATACTGAGTTTTTTACCGAATGGATTTAAATAACGAGAGCCGTTTATTTTTATTTTTTTAATCTCCGATAGGCCATAAATTAAAGACAAATAAATACAGAAAAAAAGTTTATTAGTAAAAGTTGCGTGCACCTGTAACGTATGGCTGGCTACTTTTCGACATAATCACCTTACGATTGAGTCATTTGTAGTACCTGTGGACTAGCTTTCCAAATAATTTGATTAATGAAACTACTCGATATATTTAAATTGCTGAGCTGTTTCAACAATTGCTCATTTCTGGAGTTCTAACTTGTTGATTTTTTAAAAATTTTACCCTGGGATATGAACCTTTTATCGCACACCAATAATTTTTTTTATTAATGTTTCAATTAACTGGAAAGAATTAGACTGGAAGCGTTTGAATTATGAACTTAAAAATTCTGAAAATATCATCATGGATAGAATATCAAACATCAGTGTACTTCAAAAACTTGGTAATTTTTTTTAAAGGCGGAAAACCATAGCGGTTATCATCGCCTGTTATTTATCGGGTGTAAAAAACCCGAGTGCAGTACGCTTTTTTCATATAATATTTAAAATCTTACTAACTAGTATCACAGGAATGAAAATAAAAATTTACATAAAAAGTAATATCACAGACAAAAAAGACTAAAAAGGGCCATAAAAATTAAAAACACACATAAACTTAAACTTAATATCACAGTTAGAATAAATAACACTAATGCCATTGACAACTTATGTAATTAAAATCTTACAAACTAGTATCACAACCAAGAAATTAAAATTAACATAAAAAATCTGGTGTGAAACACTCACACAACTTTCTCTTTTCAATGCAAATAATGACCAATATAACCTATCATTAGTAATAAAACATTAGAAAAAAACAAAAAACTAACCTCAAAAAACATAGGGGGATGGGAGGAAGGGGAAGGGGAATAGGAAGAGGAAGGTTTCTGTGATTCATACGGCTTAAATAATAGTGTGAAATTTTAATCGGAAATAGTGAGAATTATTGATGATCTACTGAATCACCCTCTTGATCCTTTGTCCTGATTTCTACGTTTATTACTGAAAAGTGTTTTTCAGTTTACTTTAAGTTTACTTAATTGGAGTTTGTTGCTTCATGCAATTGATTCGTTAGTTTCAGGGCTGTACAAAAAAGTAGTTCTCTTCTCCGTGTTCTTGTACAAAACGAATGAATGAAGCATTCATAAACAGATGATGTAAACATGCAAATGACACCAGTCGTCATGAGTTATCGCTTTTGAACTAAATAAAATTAATGAACGTCATTATACATAAAACCAGTCCTTTTGATAATGTAATGAAGTGTCGTTTGCTGGTTGGAGTTACTTATCTTAGGGCTGGACTTTGCTAATGTGTCTTTTAATAAAAAAAAACTTAAATTATTTGTTTATGCATTCATTAACAGCGCTTTGCAACCCAGGAGATACAAAACCACTTTAATTTTCGATTTACGTGGTAAAAACTCGTTAAATTTTCTCGTGATGGTTTAAATAATAATCGCTTTAGAAATATACATATGTTTCCGAGTCATTGTTTCTTTCTCTTGCCCTGTATGATCATATAGGGAGGAAAGTATTGTTTTCATGTCGATTTCTCACGAAGTTGAGTTTTCATATACATGTTTTCAGACCCCCTGAACCCAAGAAACATGTTTTTAGCGATCGGTATGAATGTGGTGTGAACAAAATATCGCAAGAATGGAATATTGTACGAAGTTGAAACTTGCAATTAAGGTTAGGTACCACTAGAGGACTCGACCCGAACATTTTCATCAAAATCGGTCAACCGGAAGTAGTTGTTTATTCGTGTAATTTTTCACTTTTTTGCGATTTTCTCAAAAACGGCTCCTACGATTTTTTTAAAAATCGCCACGTATATTAATTTTTTTATGCTCTACAAGGTATGGTAGACGCCGTCTCTGCAGAAGTTCTTGGGGAGGCTATACCTCGTAGAAAAAATAAATTATTTTTGCGGCCTTAATATCCATTTTAGGGTATAAGTGTATTAATCAAGTTGTAGAACATTTTAAAACATATAACATTTTTTATAACGCTTAGTTTAGCGGTGATTAGTGATTTTCTGTTTTTTCTTCAAAATCTGTAAAAAAATCAGTTTTTTACGATTTCACTTTTAGTTAGTTATGCATTTTACGACAAAAGTGTATATAATCAAATTTATTGGAAATTAGAAAACCTACCACTTATATTTTGAGCATTTTTTCTCTACAGAGCCTAGTTTAGCGTCAAAGAGTGATTTTTCGTATTATAAAGCCAAATTGAGGTTAGTTTGCATTTTGTATCATTCACTCATGTTTAAAATTATGTTTTGTGTTTCAATTTTATTGTTTATTTAAAGTTGCATTAAGAGCTTGATTATTAGCGACTACGGTTGGTTAAGCAAATGTAATTATTGGTTTGGGCACGTAATAATTTTCAGGCCCTAGCCGGGAATCGAACCCGGGACCTTCGCTTAGTAGGCTAACGCGCTATCCACTACGTCATGGAGGCGGCCATTTTGCGTATTTTTACGTTGTTTAATAATGTTAAGTTATATTGTTCATTATTTGCATTGACAAGAGAAAGTTGTGTGATTGCTTCACGCTAGATTTTTTTGGTTATTTAAAGTCGCATCAACGGCTTGATCGTTAGCGACTACGGAGGGTTAACCCTTTCAGTACCAAAACGTCCGGAAAACAGGACGTCGGTATATTTTACGTAGTGATAACATCCAGTTTGCCGTGTATCCGTAAGTTATGCATAAAGTACCAACGTCCGGATAACCGAACAGTTCAAAAAATTATTGGGATAATGAGTTTTGAAACCACCTCCATGGTGTAGTGACTAGCGCGCTAGCCTACGAAGCGAAAGCTCCTGGGTTCGATTCCCGGGTAGGGTCTGGAAATTTTAACACGTTAAAACCACCGTTAAGGTACCAAAACCCACAGTAGTTGCTAATGGCCAGCCAAGCTGTCGATGCGACTTTAAATAAACTAAAAAAAAAACGATTTTGAATATTTTTAGTGTTAGAAAAATTTCTTTTTTTTTATGAACACAATAAAAATTAAATTTTTAACAGGAAGTTTTATTTTTCTGTAATGTTGAAATTTGGGTAATCAATGGGAGGCTTACACCTACAAGTTTTCAAAATTTTTTGTATACCCTTATTCAAATTAAATGGCTTTAGATCAAACTTTTAAATATTGTTTCGACACTGAAAGGGTTAAGAAACGGTAATGATGGATTTTGGCACGTAATAATTTCCAGACTCTTGCCGAGAATCAAACCCGACATGAGAACTATCCTGTCCTTGGTTGTATATCCATATAGGGCAAGAGAATATAAAAAGTTGAAAAATTAACCTGACCAATACTGAAAATTGAATTTTTAATTTTGAGTTGCGCCAGTAGGCGTAATTTTAATCAAGTTTTATTTTCTAATGACAGTAAATTTACGTATGGTTTAATGATTTAACTGTTTGTAAATAGTATAATATATTTATAACTAAAAGTGAAAAATATGAAATTGAAGTAAACAATTGACGAATAACAATTTGTTATGATTTTGACCGTAGTTTATAATGTAGAGGCAGACAGTTGTATTTATCTTGTAATCAGGTTAACTATATTTCCGTGAATTAAGACTGAACTGTCTGGTGGTTCAAGTTTTTTAATGTTGGGAAAGAGAGAGTATACAAGTTACCGCCTTTGATTAAAATGCTACACACCTGACTGACTAAATACCAAGAAAAAGAGCGAATAGAACGCCATTGTTGGCGATAATTTGCCGTTGGCGGAGTGACTACGTTCTTCAAAACAATATAATCGTTCATTTATATATAAGTAGGCTCTCTCTCTCTCTCTGTATTGTATGTAATATAATCAGATGTATAATTAATAGTCCATCATATCATGTTCTTATAAATAGAAGAGAGTTTTAATTCGCGGAATTGCAAACTTGAAGGACTCGTTATATTTAAATGGATCACTGCTAAAGAATTATTTCGCGAGTGGTTTTGCACGTAGCACCACTCTCTGCACGTAGTTCAGCAGTTTTTAACCCTCTTCTTATATAAAAAAATCACTCGTCTCTTTCGCTTAGTTGGATGTTGATAAATGTAATTGGTCCAATGAAAATCAATCTATATGGTTAAAAGCAACCTTTGAACCTATCTAATGTAAAATAATTGTGTGTATATTGCGTTCTAACAGAGAGGATTCAGTCCTCTCACTCTGGTTCTAACTAGTGTTAACAACTGGGAAATAATTATGTGGGCAAGGGGGCGGTGTTGATCAGTTGTAAAATTTTTAATGAATTACAGGATTTTTTAAAATTTATTCTTGAAGTTATAAAATTGTTCCTTAAGTGCAACAGAATTGTGTAAATTTTTATAATGTTATATAAAAATTTTATTTATAGTTAGACTTAAGGGAGGTAATTAGATGTATCATCACCATATTAATTTAAGGAAAATTTTGTAAGGAAGAACCATTGATAAAATCTCAACCTTTTTTCATTTTAAGATCTTTATCTTGGCAACACTTTAAGAAGAGGGTTTTCAAAAATAGCTTTTTGAAAAAAATACATTTTGTAAGATAAATTTATCTCTTTTTACCAATTTTTGAACTTAAAAGCAAAATATTTTTCAAACCGGTAAAAATATGACAAACGTTTCTGGAGGTAATTAGCTCTATCATCCCCATGTTAATTTAAGGGACATTTTGTAAGGAAGAACCATTTATAAAATCTCAACCTGTTTTCATTTTAAAGATCTTTATCTTGGCAGCACTTTAAGCGGAGGGTTTTTAAAAATAACTTTTTGAAAAAAATACATTTTGTAAAATAAATTTATCTCTTTTTACCAATTTTTAAATTTTAAAGCAAAATATTTTTCAAAGCGGTAAAAATATGACAAAACTTTCTGGCTTTAATGCTAAAGCAATGCTAACCTTCAATGTATAAAACAAAACAAAATTGAGTAGATATCTTTAAGAGTTAAAAAAATGTTTCTATTTTACTGAAATTTTTTTTTAGGAAACCCCTGTTTTGTAGCCTGGAACAGAAGAAGGTGTATTAAATTGGCTGCGAGAAGTACGCGGGAAAACTTTCCCATATCCGGTGTCCGAGAAAAATCAGATCAATTAGAGATGCTTCATGGTCATATCAAATTTAAAGCCAGCAGTAGAATACTTGAAAACATTAAAAATCGTCATGCAATCGTTCAAGAGGTTATTTGTGATGGAGTGCCTCAGTTTCTAACGAAGGCTGCTAAAATTACCAGCAATATTACTTCCCTTAATCAAAAGTTACAGTGCAGAAGATTTTTTTAATGCCACTAAAACAGAATTATTTTTTCAACGTTTAACATTATCTTTACAAAGTGATAAAATTCTATACTTTTATTGTTCTGTTTTTCGAATATTCTTTTACTCGAATTAGTACCATTATTCCCTACGTGGTTCGAGTTATGGAAATTCAACTGTATTGTACTCTCAAAATTCAAATATTTTATATTATCTATAAAAATTCAAATATTGTACTGTTAAAAAACAATTTAACTACAAAATTAATTAGTGTACAGTGTTCAGATAAACAATTTTGAAAAATGTTACATAGCACAGTTAGTACCTTCAGTAATTTAGCTCTTCAAATAAATAATAGTTGGAGAATCGGTGTTTACAAAACTTTCTTTCGGTTTAAAAAACCGGCCGCATTGGCGAAGTTGGTAACGTGGTCGCCTCTCATTATGCGGTTCTGGGTTCGAATCCACTCAGGCACGGCATATTTTCATACGTTACAAAAAAATCATTTTATCTTCCATTCCATAAAGTTACACCCCAACGGCGTCGCTAATGACCATTGCAGTTGATGTGACGTTAAATAAATAAATAAACTTTCTTACGGGTATCCTGCTATCTTTATAAGTAAGTATTTTTAAAGTGGTAGCTCTCGGCGACTGGATCACCCAGTGTGCGTTAGTACTGGATACGTAAGAAAATCTCTGTTGACAATTAAGTTAAATGAACAACATGTAATTACTGTTTAATTGAATAGACAACGTTTAATTGCTATTTATATCCGAGTAGCTATGATTAGTAATGTTTATTTGCCTTTAGGCAGACACCGGGAGTCGAGTTGTTGATTATATTTTTATTAATTTCTCTTTGTGTGTTTTTTTTTCAAGGATGAATTA
This sequence comes from Catonia carolina, assembly GCA_035578175.1. Taxonomy (NCBI): domain Eukaryota; kingdom Metazoa; phylum Arthropoda; class Insecta; order Hemiptera; family Achilidae; genus Catonia; species Catonia carolina. The sequence continues at coordinate 20,486,854 of JAQMRL010000003.1, read as the reverse complement.
CACCTCCCTCTACAGTATGTCTATTCTCCTACTCTCTTGTCCCTTGTTAAATTGACCTCAATAACCTAATTTAATAACATATGTTAACATAATCCAATATTTTTATGCATTTTAATCAGGAGATGCATTAATATTAAAATAACCGGGTTTAAACTTGGTTTTTAAGCTGGATTTAGAAAGGTTTTTTTAAAGGCTAAATGAAGAAGGCTATTGAAAGTAACTTAGTGAAGAAAAATTTGTTGGTGTTTATGAATATACGTGATTTTATTATGGGATTTTATGGGTTTATTTTGAAACATTAAGGGGGTCTACCCATAAAGTTATATTTTTCTGTTAGTTATTTGTAATAGTATATAGACAAATAAAAATGTAAATTAATACAACTAGTAGTATTTATGGTGTGTAATGTCCTATTTTTTTTATTGATTGAGGAAATCACCCAGCTGCTAACCCTTAACGGCGTTTTTTATATGACATACAAGTGCACCTCTTTGCATCCTTCGTTATTATATCATTGACATTATTTCTTATCTTATTAAACGAATTCATATTTCTTTCCCTTTAAAATGCTACAATCGTTAACTATCACATATGATTTCCAGTAATTCTGCCGGTAAGGACAAACCAGGTAAATGTTGCAAATATTTAAGTAACGGTATAAAGGGCAAATCCGTGTGAATTCAGGGCCGCCAACTTCGGCTTCAATCTACACTTAAATACCAATAGATACAATTTAATATTAAATTTAAATTTTATTCTACTTTTACTTTTCTCAAGTAAATAAATATGAAAAGTTTGATAGACTTTTATCTATTGATGTTTTATTTCAACAAAATTTTTATGAAGGGGAGTCTGTTATAAAAATTCTTTTGTGTTGCAAGTTAGGGGAAAATTTTTTTGTGCCTAAAACGCAGCTATTCTTTTCATTAAATCCTGAATAAAGTTTATTTTAATATTTCACTCTCATCCCCTAAGATCAAAGCGGGAATCAAAGAGCAGTGACTAGTTTCAGAAATCATAACTTGTGTGTACTTTGATAATGTTATATCAATTCGGTGTCAAATTCAAGAAACGATTTCATTGTAGAGCACCAAGGGATACCAAGGGGTGTAGTATTCATTCTTTTTGTAATAATTGTTTTCTAATAATTCTCAATGAGGAAACATTTTTATCAACAAAGAAACAAAATAACTTTTAGAAACTTTTAAATTCAGAATTATATACAAGGGATACATACAAGGGACCCTAGGAAATAAAATTTGAGTAATTTAAAAAAAATCCTTGGAAATCAGTAAAGTTCGGCCAAATTTATATCTGAAAATATAGTAATAGTTTATTATCTTAAATGCTTGAACGTGTTATAAAAGTTTAAAATTTGAAATTCTCTTAAATGAAATTGTTTTTTTGCTGTATTGTTGCTTTCATTTTGATTTATTTATTGACGTAACATATTTAACACTAGAAAACTGAATAATCAAAATACAAATTAAATTTTATGGACACGTTAATAGAATAAGTGCAATAGAGATGTGGAACAATATTTGAATGAAGTCAAAAGGACAACGAGTTTGAGAGGAATACGTCTAAGACAAATTTATTGAAAGAAACAATAAAAACAGCACAAAAGATCAGGATTGTTTAAACACCGATGAGGAAAATAGTGAACAGATTGGCAGTTTTTTCTGCTGAAAAAGGGTAAAAAAGAAAATGGAATATTTTTACGAAGAAAGAAGAAAGAGTAAGAAAGAGTGAAACAGCTTCATAAAACAGGAAAAATAAGAGGGAGAAATTAATTTGTTCATTGTTTTGTGTGTTTAGTCATTTTGACTTTTCTGCATTCGAAAAAATTATTTTTTAAACCCTAATATGTGTATGTTGGAATCTGTTTAATGTAAGAGCAATAAGCAACTTCATGACCCAACGAGATGACGTGTAAATGAGAGGTGTAGTCTTGTACAGATTAAGGCCGACCAGTCCTTAGAGGTATGGTTAATTGAACCTCAACCATCAAAGTACACCGGTAACCACTATCTAGTATTCAAATCCGGATAAAAGTATTTATCTTCAGGAGGATTTGAATTCAAAAATTAGTTGTTAAACAGTTTTAAATCAGCTGTTAAAAGGCGACGTCTTTACCTTTAGACCAACCCGGTGGGTTGTAACTTTTCACTTGGGTGATTTGTAAGTTTTAAGATTTTACTCTGAAAAATTATCTTCTAAAAGAAATATCAATTAATATTTTTATGTAAATACATGATTAACCTTATCTTTGTAAACTGTATTTATAGGTATATTTATTCCTTTCAAGCAATATGTAGTAATTGGTCTTGACTAAATAATTATATCATAATAATCTAACTTTAGGCCTAACAAAATCAACTATCCTTCAAGCTTACTTCAAGCTTGTAGTGAATGTCATATTTTTTATTCTTTTTAAATAAATATATTTCTTAACAATGACAACACCTATTTAAATTAATGTTTTATTTTTTTCTATTTTTTATTTATTTTACGTCCGACTGTTTTGAAAATTACTGCTAATGCAGACGATGAGAAGGATGATAGATGAAATTTTTAAATTTCAGAATGCAAATAATCGTTTAAGGGAATGTTATTTAGTGATCAAAATTACATAATACTTTGGTAACCCGAAAATTTTCAGTCCGCAACCCCATCCCTATAGTAGGAGGTATTTTATTAAATTTGATTAAATATTAATTAGTAATTAATTTTAAGATTTTATTAAATTTTAGAACGGGATCCTATAGGGGTTGCTACTCCTAACTAAACATTTTAAAATTTTCAGAATACAAATAATCGTGTAACGGCTTGTTATTTACTGATCAATATAACATGAAAATTGGGCAACCCGAAAATTTTCAGGTCGCAACCCCATCACTATCGTGGAGTGTAGTACTTTTTATCTCCTAAACGGTGTATCGTAGCGAAAAAATGTATTGAATACTCTTTATGCCCCTTCCAAAGTACATTAAGACCATGTAGCTAAAGTCGCTCTTAACCCACCAGGTCACTGAGAAAACTAAAAAAAGAACTATATTGCCATACCTTCAAACCTGAAACATTCAAAGTTGAAATTTTGAAACTTCAAACATCATCTTTAAACTTCAAAATATTGTGATCCATCCAACCCCTTTGGCGGTCGAACTTCACCTTGTGGCATGTAAGTGCGTCCGCTGCGCGCCCGCACTTACATGGTTCTGATCCACTTATGAATTCTGATCCACCTACCCTTCTGATGCGAGACCGGAAGCGCTGCTGGAGTGGCGAGTTAATGTTTTAAAACTTTCTGAAAGTCTGTTTAGTATTTTTATATGTTCATAATTACAAAATAACATTAATTATTAAATAATGCTTTTCATTAAAGTTTCAAAATGAAATAGAACATTAACATATATCGATTGTCCCGGCTGTACTGTCACTGGGTGAAAAAAATAAATAAGATTTTTGTAGATTTTAATAATTAATCTATAAAAAATAAATTTTTAATTTAAAGTCGTATCAACTTCTTGGTCATTAGCGGCTACGGTGGATTACGTAACATTAACTGTGGGATTTGACACGTGAAAATTTCCAGACCCTGGCCGGGAATCGAACCCGGGATCTCCGCGTAGCAGGCCAATGCGCTAACCACTACGCTACGGAGGCGGCATATAGAATATTTTGTTGATAACTGCACTGGAATAATAGTTTTACAGTGACAGTTCTAGACAGCAACGTGTAAGAGGCTAACGACCAAGTTAAGGGATGCTAGTTGTTTTGTGGCAAGAACGTTCAGTGATGAATTAATGTGTCTTCTGCAGGTAGGTAAACACAGGTGCAGGTTGAAATAGGTGAGTAAGGAATTCACGCACGACCGTAAAATTATGAAAAGAAAACGACTGCGTGTTCTTCATTCAGATCTCTTATTCTTTTAAATTAACGGCCTTATCACTGATGTGAGATTTAATGGTTTTTTGTATTATGTCTATCCTCTTTATTTTATATTTATATTATCCACTTTCAGTTCTGAATTAATTTTTATACCTTGTTTAATTTTATTTTATTGTGTTTTTCAATTGTTATTTTGTTTATCCTTATTTACGTTTCAATATGTTCAATTCAAAACAATATGCAACCCCATGACCCAATGAGATGATGATGATGATGATGTGTATTAAGTGTAAATGTGGTGTAGTCTAGTACAGACCCAGACCGACTATTCCTGTGAGAGTAGGCCTATGGTTAATTGAACCCTGACCATCAAAGTACACCGGTAACCACTATCTAGTATTAAAATCCGTATAAAAGTAACTACCTTCACTAAGATTTGAACCAGGAACTTTCGTCTCCGAAAATCAGCTGTTAAACAGTTTACTCGCGGCGACGACTTCACTCTCGGACAAGCTTTATTCTTAAACTGTGCCTTTAAAACTTTTTACAATTTTTAATTTCTGTATTTGGTGATTGCACATGAGTGATATAATTCCTTGTGAATAAACGAATGTACCTATTCTAGGGGTTTGTCATTTAAAATTACGTTTTTCTGAAATTATCATTACCCCTAAAAACTCATCACCTTTGTTTTCTTTAATGAAATCAGGTGATAATAAATAAATTTTTATTTTGTCAGACCAAAAAAAGAAATAGACATTGTCAACTACAGTAATATACATTGAAATCTATTTTAACACTTTTTTTGTTTACAAACTATTCATTAAAAAAATAACTTATACATTTAAATAATTATTTAACTATTACTAAAATTGTACATTGGAATTTCAGATTTATCATTTACACTATAGGATGTTATATGTCTAAATTCTACACAGATTACATTTTATAGAGCACTTTAATTTAAGAACACCTGACGAAAATGAAATGCACGTTTTGTTAAAAAACCTTTTACTTCCCGATCAAAGTTTTTAAATTAACGAGTCTCATTTTAGATGGTAATTTGTTGAAAAACCGAACGGAATTGTAGTGAATTCTTTTCGAGAACTTTGAAGTTGTGTATTTTTCAATTCTGTATCTCAGATTCCCATAACAGCTCCAAACTATCAAAGTCCAAATTTTCATTAATTTATTTATACATTTTAATTTATTTTCATTTTTTTCTTTGATTGAACCTATTTTATACGATAATAAGCAAAATTTACCAATAGTAAGCGTGTAATATTGGTGTGTTTCTGGAGGTCATTCAACCGATATAATCCCAGTTTTTTATCCTGTTATAATTTTGTTAAGTTTAATTTTTATTCTTTTTAATTAACTTTTATACATGTTGGCTTATTTCCAGCGAACCTTTAACTCTGTTCCTAATGGTTTTGTTAGTTTTTTTTTAATGCATTCACTCAGCTGGCTTTAGTATTGTGTTTGATTAAAGATGACTTACGTAGTAGCTGTGACAGTCTATTAAGGCCTTGTTTAGTGTAGCTGCTTGTTACGATCTATTCCGATTGACGTCACTGCTAATGACCTGAATTATTCTTTTTCTTCTTCATTATTTTTATTAAATGATACCAGCGCATCATTCTATCTCGTGTTATTTGTTTAATAACTATAGTATAATAATAATTTCACACACAATGGACAATAGTTTTACTATGTATTTTATTAGTTTAAATAAACTACTGGTTAACTGTTATGGTTTTACATATTTATAAATAATTATGAAAATAAATAATGGGTTCACACGGGTATAATTTTGTTTTATTTTTATAATTTTTAAATTAGCGTTATAAATAAATTCAAAATAAGATTTTCTAATTTGGAAAAATCCTATATGATGGGTCAACAGAAAAATGTTGCAAGTAACAATAACAATTTTTACAGGAAGTGATACTTAGGTGTTTAACGATTTTTCACTGTATGACGATTTTGTTTCAAGAATTTCCGAGATTTTCGTTACAATTCTAACCGTTAGAATTCACTATTATGATCAAATAGAGGATTTATAGAACGTATTCCACTGAAACCTCACTTTTGTTAATGTTGTCACTTGCAACGTTTTTCTGTTGAGCCATTATATAGGTATATTTGGATACCTCCACCGAGTTTTAGCTTCGTCCGGAACGTATAAAAAGAATATTGGTTTAAGGGTTGAACATTTTTTTCAATCCCTTACAGGTACATTTTTATAATTGTTAAAAAGGAAGTGTTTTAGGTGCAATATACGTAACATCTCCACTAAGTTTCAGCCATCTAGCTTGTATGTAACTGAATTACCTGAAAATAGGGATTTAAGGGTTGAACACCCTTAAATCCAAGCCATTTATAGTCGCACTATAAATGACATCACTGAAATTTAGCCATTTTAACTTGTCCGAAACTTAGTAAATAGATATATTGGTTTAAGGGTTAAACACTCTTTTCAACCTTTTAGGAGTACATTTTGGAAATTTTTATTTTGTCATTTTTTTCTAGTTGCACTGTGAATAATAAATAATTTGCAAGTGTCACTTTCAATTATTTAGTTTAATTGTTAATGTCGAAATATTATAAAACTTAAATTTTTAAAACTACTTGTAGGCTATTTATTCATTTACGTCATGTACTATTTAAAAGGAAATAAATTTTATACAATTTATTAATACTATATTAAGGAATGCCCATAAGGGGAAGGTGGAATGTTAAATTATTGGCACCCTATCTACTATTTCCAGGGCTACAAAAAATAGCTCCGTTTCTTATCACATGGTCAGCCAATAATATGACTGAAGCATTTAAGAACAGAAGAGATAGAGAGGTGTAACTGACACTAATCAGAGTTATTACCTCTGAGAGTAATGAATTTCATCATTGTACAGCCAGACCCTGTAGTGAATGAATTATGCATGAAATGAAGTTGTGATTTGCAGAGTGGAAAGTAGATGCTTTTCAGAGGGCCTGCTATGCTGAGAAGCATACTTTTCCACTCAGTGAGGAAGGCAATCGTAAACCACCTCACTCTTTGTTTTACTTAGTAAAGCCTTTAGAGGTTCAAACCATCCTTTCGGCTGATAACCTAAACTATAAACAACAGCTATATTAAATACTTAAGGGGGTAGTCTTGCCCATAACAGACAGGTGGAGTGTCAAATTATTTACACTCAATCAGTTAGTTGCAGGGCTAAAATAAATAGTTCTGTTTCTTATCACATGGTCAGCCAATTAAATGACTGAATCATTTAAGAACAGAAGAGGTAGAGGTGTAAAATACACTAATCAGAGTTATCTCGTCTGAAAGTAATGGATTTCATTATACAGCCAGACCCTGTGGTGAATGAAGTGAAGGTGTCATTTGCAGAGTGGAAAATATGTGCTTTTCAGAGGGCCCGGCATGCTGATAAGTGTACTTTTCCACTCAGTGAGGAAGGCAATGGTAAACCACCACACTCCTCGTTTTACTTAGTAAAACCTCTACAGGTTCAAACCAGCTTTTCGGCTGATGACCTAAACAACAAGGGGGTAGTCAACCCAAAAAATAAAAATCTGGTGTGAAACACTCACACAACTTTCTCTTGCCAATGCAAATAATTAATAATAAACCTAACATTATTAATAAAATATTAATAATAAACAACAACTAACCTCAAAAACATAACCATATTTTAATCATGAGTGGAAGACGCAAAATGAAAATCGAACTCAATTTGGCTTAAAAAAAACGGAAAATCACACTTTCACGCTAAACTAGGCTCTGTAGAGAAAAATTCTCTAAACAAAAGTTGTAGATCTTTTAATTTTCTATAACTTTTATTATATACACTTTTGTCGTAAAATGCATACTAAGACCGAAATGTTAAAAAAATCAATTTTTCTCACGTTTTCGTGAGAAAAAAAACAGAAAATCGCTAATTACCGCTAAACTAAGCGTTATACAAAAAAATGTTTGAAACAGAAGTTGTAGGTTTTTAAATTCTCTACAACTTTTATTATATAAGTTTTTGCGCTAAAATTTATATTAAAGCCGTAATCTTAAAAAAACAACGTTTTTACGTGAAAACAGCCTCACCGAGAATTTCAGCAGACATGGCGCCTACCCTATCTTGTAGAGAATCAAAAATTGAGTAAAATAGGCGATTTTAAAAAAAAATCGTAGGACCAGTTTTTGAGAAAATCGCAAAAAACTGAAAAATTATACGAATAAACTAAGTTACTACTACTTCCGGTTGACCGATTTTGATGAAAATGTTCGTGTCGCGTCCGGTAGTGGTATGTAACTTAAGTTTCAAGTTTCAAGTTCGTACGATGTTCCGTTCTTGAGATATTCTGTTCACACACACACACACACAGACACACAGACACACACACAGACCAATCGCTAAAAACATGTTTTTTGGATTCAGGGGGTCTGAAAACGTATAGATCCGGTGAAAACTCGATTTCGAAAAATCGACATGAAAACAATACTTTCCTTCCTATATATTCATATAGGCAAGAGAAAGTAAAAATGAAAACTTCTGGCTACAATTTATCATTATTTATTTTAAATGAAAGAATAATTTAATAGTAATGATCTACCATTTGAACCAAGCCAAAAAAATAATTACAGCCTCTAATATAAGGCTGAGGTTTGAAAAGCGGGCTTTTACGGGGAATCAAATATCTCAGGAACCAAGAAAGATATCAACATATTCTTATGCTAAAAAATACAGAAAATTGCTGTCTATTATCTGTTGTATGCACTTGTATGTATTTTTTCTTATAAGAAATTTATTGAAGAAAAACCAGATTTTCAAAAACATTTATTTTATGTATTCACAGATTATTTTTTAACTAAATCCCTATTAAGGCTTTTGTAATAATCATTCCACAAATAATAGAGCAAGAAATTATGAACATTTGAAAAAAAAACATCATCCAAGTATCTCCAATACAGAGCAAAATATTTAATTCCCAAGAATGTACAATTATGCAAAAACCACATTTCCGGAAAACTTAAAGTTAAAGGAATAATTTCACTCGCCTTGCTAGTGAGCTTTATTTTAAACAGATATTTTATAACTTTTTGTCAAAGTACGAACAAAGTAAACAAATGTTGTGATTCAGAAAATTTTAAACTTCAAATAAATGCAAAAAACAATCGAAATTTTAAAAAATCATCTTCTTGAGTTGACTACCCCCTTAAACTGACAAATCAAACAAATTTCACTATTAGTATTAATATTTTCCTACAATTTAGTTGTTTGATAGCGTTTAAATAAAGATTTTGTATAGTTTTAAAATGTTGTTTTATTTTATAAAGAAAATTTAAATTAATGTAAGATAAATTACATACAAAACCAATTATTGGTTTGGTTGGTCATGTTTTTTCAATTGAAACTGTGTACGAGTCCAAACCTCACAGTACACGATAAACATATTCCGTCCTTTAGAAGATTATTTTGGAAACACTATAAAGTAAATTTTACGCCAAAGCACATAAAGATAACACGATTTTGAACTTGAAAAGTAAGTGAATTGCATTAATTTATTTATACATATTAATTTTATTACATTTTAAAATTGTTGTTGTTTAGGTCAACAGTCGAAAGGCTGGTTTGAACCTCTAGAGGTTTTACTAAGTAAAAACGAGGAGTGAGATGCCCTCCTCACTGAGTTGAAAGAGTATGCTTATCAGCTCGCCTCCGAAAACCATCCGCTTTCCACCCTGCAAATAACATTTTCACTTCATTCACCACAGGGTCTGGCTGTATAGTGTAATTCATTACACTCAGAGGAGACAACTCTAACTAGTGTCTTTTACACCTCTATATCCTCTGTTCTTAAATAGTTCAGTCATATAATTGGCTGACTATGTGATAAGAAACAGAACTATTTTTTGTTAACCTGGAACCAACAGATCGAGTGTAATTAATTTAACACTCCACCTGGCTGTTAGGGCAAATTTTAAGATTATGCCGGATTTAAAAAAAGCTAAACCCTGATGTAGATGATAACTTAATCGTACTTCCTCTTTAATATTCTCTCGTGAAACAAGATTTATTTTACTTGTTTAATTATTGTTTTGTGAATGATTTTTTCCGTTTATATCAATATTATTATTTGTTTTTCTTTTGTTCCAGGTATGTGTAAAAATGTTGAAGGTTCTTCAATTTTGTGAGTAAGTTATTCTAATGTAATTTTAAACTAGTTACTATTATTATTTTATGTGCTTATCAGTACGTCGATTTATTTGTGCATTGACAAATGTATGCTATGAGCTTGTAGAATTGTAAATTTTGTTATGTTTGCTTTTCCCTTTGTTTTTTAACAGTTCAGTCATGCTTTTTCTTAATCCATTCCTTTCCATCACCTTTATCTTTACTTCGTGGTCCATTCATATTTCTCTGTACAGTTTGTTAAATTTTTTCACCGTATTGCAGTAAATCATGTAGAGTCCTGTGTTAAAAGGCATTCTTGTGCAGATGGTGAGTTTCTCGGAGTGCACCGGCCTTCTTTCCTCATCTTCTGTTGTTCGCTTTCTTTTCACTGGTCTTCGATTGTATTATCTCCCCGAGATACTTGAATTTGTTAAATTTTCCGTATTGTGTCTTCAAGTGACGCGGGGCTGTTTTGATGTTCGTTCTTCTTCTTCTGCCTTTCAAGGATTAGGCATCTCTGCCTGTTCCGAACCTCTCAAATCTGCCCATCTATTTCTCAAGCGTCCTTGTTCTCTGCTGCCCTCCGGCTTATAGCCCAGTGTCTGCTTAGGTATTTATTTATTTATTTATTTATTTATTTACAATAATATAAAGGCTAACAGAACTTATCCATATAAGCCTTATTGACTTAAACAAATATTACATATTTACAAAACAATATTTGCTTATAACTATTTTATTTACAATATATACATGCTAATACACTTTTTGTCTCCTTTTCTCATAAAAATAAAATAATGTTTCAATAAAATTTCTATCTACAATAATAAATTAATAAGAAAAAAAAACAAAAAATTCCCACAAAAAATTCTATCCTCCCGCATTCTGATGTTCGTTGTATATTAAATTTTTCCAATGGAGTGTGGTCTTGGCTTTTCTGTTTGTAAGTTTAACACGTTGATTTGTTTTATTGATATTTCCGTGTTCCTAGAAACGTTTGCCAGCTCGTCTACAACAGCAAGACAATTTATATTTTTGCCGTTCTTTGATCCTCCAATCTATACTTGGTTTAACAGTCCTTTATTGGGAAGTTTCATTTCCCATTCTTGAATAACCTTCTCGAGGACGCAGTTAAAAAGAACCGGCGACAGTCCATCTCCCTGCCTAACGCCTGTTTTAATTTCAAACTCTTCGGAGATTTCTCCCAGAAATTATACTTTTGATCGTGTTTGTTTGTCCTTAATAATTACCGTTGGTTTTTTTTCTCACAGCACTAATATATTATCACTCAATTAAAATGAATGCGCTATTTAGTTCCATTTGTTTTTAATGGAAAATATTTCTTTGATACGTGTAGGCTACTAAAATAGAAATAATCTAGGCATAAATGAAATATTGGTGAGGTACGTTCTTATGGTTTCACTTTCGTAAAAGTCTTAGTGATCACGTTTGTCGTTTTACGGGTTTCGTACTGATAAAATAAGTAAATATTTCAGTGTAATTACTAACTTGTATCCTATTTCTTCCGATTGATTTCTTGTATTTAAAAATCATTTTTTTAAATATTTGTTACCCACCGGGTTGGTCTAGAGGTAAAGTTGTCGCCGTGAGTCAGCTGTTTTAATAGGTGATTTTGGAGACGAAGGTTCTGGTTCAAATCCTAGTAAAGGTAGTTACTTTTATACGGATTTGAATACTAAACAGTGGTTTCCGGTGTGCTTTGATGGTTGTGGTTCAATTAATCATACTCTCTCAGGAATGGGCGACCTGGGTCTGTACAAGACTACACCTATTTACACCTCATTTACACGTCATACACATCATCTTCATCTCATTGGGTCATGGGGTTGCTTATTTTCTGAATTGAACAGATTGCGACGTATACATATTAGGAATTAAAAATAAATTAAAATATTTGTTAACCCACCGGTTTGGTCTAGGGGTAAAGTCGTCGCCGCTAGTCAGCTGTTGAGCAGCTGATTTTTGGAGACGAAGGTTCCTGGTTCAAATCCTAGTAAAGGTAGTTAACTTCTATACGTATTTGAATACTAGACAGTGGTTACCGTGTACTTTGATGGTTGGGGTTTGATTAACCATACTTTCTCAAGAATGGTCGGCCTGAGTCTACAAGACTACACCTGGTTCCTGGTTCAAATCCTAGTAAAGGTAGTTATTTTTATACGGATTTGAATACTAGACAGTGGTTACCGGTGTACTTTGATGGTTGGGGTTCAATTAACCATACTCTTTTAGGAGTGGTCGGCCTGGGTCTGTACAAGACTACACCTCATTCATATTTCATACATATCATCTTCATCTCATTGGGTCATGGGGTTGCTTATTGTTCTGAATTGAACAGATTGCAACGTACACACATTTGGAATAAAATAAATAAATATTTGTTGCTGTTAATAAACAACTAATTTTGAACTGCTTTTGAATGTGAAACCTGTATTGGAGCTTCTTGATTATATTATTTTGTTGAAACCCTTATTAGATCTTGTTGATTTATATCTACACATTATAGTATATATTGTAAGTGGTGTTACAGTAATACCTCTCTAGAGCCTACTTCTGTCGTGTGTTCATGTCCGAGGAGTCTGTCGCACTTAAAACACCTGTTGCTTTTGATGTGAATATGGGGTTCGATCTAAGCCAGTACTGTTCCTCTGGTGCTGAAATGTGTTTTATAGATGCTATAAATTCATTCACTAGTGTAGTATTTTTAGTAATGAATGAAATAATACTTTATATTCTGGACATGATTATCTTTATAATATTCTTTCCTAACAAAGCATACATCAAAGATTCCATCAGTGGTTTACCGATTCCAACATAATCACCACCTCCATTATAATCACGATAAGAAAGATGGCCGACAAAGTTGGACTTCGTATGTTGCGCATTCTGCATTTATTCATATTAAAATTGATTAAGCCTTTTACGTGCATCTTTTTCCAGTTGGTGAATAAAAATAGTTATTCATTATGTTGTTCTAAGAAAAACATACTTTTTATGTGGTGATACGATGACAGGAAAACTACGTCACAATTCATTTACTGCATAAAAATTAGGATACTAGTTATTGTTTTAGTCTTGACAGTTTTCCCATTTGCATTTACTTGTAATCCTTTCAGGAAAATTTTTTGTTATGTTGAAAAAGGTTTTAGTAATAAGTTAAAAATAAATTGGTTCACATCTTTTTCATTTCGGTAAATCAATTACATACTACAGTAAAAACTTCTTTAAAACTGACATTTATGAACCGGACGTCTCTTATCTCGTACAGCAAAAAACGAAATCACAACTTATTTCGTATCTGTTATCTGCTTCTATGAATTGCAAATTAGTTTCAAAAGACGGGATTTGAATAGTTTATAGCGAGTTCCGGTCGGTGGTTAGCCTATCTAGATTCGTTGAATTACATTTATTATTTCAATCTTGTCAATTTAAGTGGGTATTCTTTGCATCGTATTTGAGTATAAAACCTTTTGAGAGTCTGAAAAAACCTGAACGGTTTGATTAAATTTGAGGGTTTGAGTCGAAATTTTTTTTCAGTTTTGATAAAATCGAGTTTTGGTCAAAATCCGTTATTTGGCCCCATTTCCTAAACTATTTTCCGTATGATTATATGTATTATTGTAACATTTTAATGTATAATTAGTTTTTCTTCTTTTTACCTTATTGTGGAAGCCAACATGAAGCAATGTCGCGGACGATTTCTTGAAATGTAATGGCGTCGTCGCCTAAACGTTTTCTCCACCATAAACTCACACAAGTAACTATCTAAAAGCTTAGGATGTGATCCAAATTTACGTTTAAATGACGATTTGATTTGGCAACTCCCCACGTCCGTTCTACGGTTTTTGTATGAGCACCCGACGCAGCATCAACAAAATGTCTGCCGTGGTTTACAGTATTGTGTTGGTAATTGTTGTTCAGGCTTCAAATAGCGTTGTATGAAAGCCATTGGTCAGATATTATGCGCGTTCCCGGAGTATTATTTTCCCCAATAATCGGTTGCAAGTTCCGCAGTCCTATTTCCATTGCAAAAAGAAAACACTCGCGCGTCTCAATTGTCTTCAATTGTCTCCGACATGAAAATACAGCTTGTCTGTACAAAATAATTCTGTAGACTACAACTAACTATAACAAAAAATGGGTTCAAATAACGGATTCTGACCCGTGTTTACGTAGGCGAATTGACTTATTTATTTACAAATATCTATGTTCAGTCAAACTTCTGAAAAACGGACACTCGCGGGACCAAAAAATTTGTCCTATATTAAGAAGTGTCCGCTAATGAGAAATATGTGTAGGCCTACTGTACAATTTTCTGTATTTACATTATGTATTGCGTAATGTAACGTATTTATAAAGAATATATAAAATACACACTGTGTACGTTTATGCAATGAAAAAATTATTTAATATATAAGTATGTAGTATTTATACCTACATGTATATAAAGTTACCAAAAACGAAACGTGTTATCTAATTTGTATATTTAAAAAATATGAATGCATGTACAGTAATTATAAGTAATCCAACATACCTTATGTTTGTATTCCAGGATTGTACATAAGTTGATTACGCAATTTACACAATACCTATATTTGGCTACTTCTAACGCTTTTTCACGAATTGCCGAACCGGATAATGGTAATGGTGAATTTGCACGCGCTCTACAAAACCAATCATAATGTTATGCCGTCTATGATTAATCCGTCAGCTTTTGGAAATCCAATGAATTGCATACATTGTAGTAGTCTACTAACATTTTTTACGGACAAGTTTTGTCCGCGTTCGTTATGTGGAGGGTCCATCATTAGGAAAAATTTTAGTATTGTGTCTTACGGGAAAATGCCGGGACTTTTAAAATTGTCCGCTATTAGGAAATGTCGGTTAGTAGAATTTTCACTGTTTAAACTCAAAAATTGTATTCAGAATTGACTTTTAGAAGTTTTTTAGGAAAATTTCGTAATAAATCAACCAAAACGATGTGATAATTAACGATCAGAGTTTTAAGTAAACGGATAGAAATTTAAGATAATTATAATGTAAGTTAATTACTGTATTATTGTTAAAAATGGGAAAAACTAAAAATAATGTATAATTGGATAGACCAGGTTACTTTGTCATTAATTTACTATTACTTAGACGTTTTTTTTTGTATTATTAAGTCTCATAATATGTTACTAAAATGTAGCACGTACAGTCTTTGCGTATATACTATAAAATGTTATTTTAACACGTTTAAAACCTTATAAGTAAAATATAATTGAAATCGTTTGTAAACTTAAGTGAATATTTTAAGTGTTTTCTTTTGCGTGAATTTTTCTTTTTAGGGAATTGTTTGGCCTTTATTGTACTTTCATACGTACATGATACTTACAAAATGTTTTGTAATAAAATAGAAAATATATCCGCAGTTTTAAGCTGAGATAATCCGAATTGTAGAACTATCAGTTTTACTTTAAAACTTACAAGAAAGTTGGAAAAGTTTGTGATATAAAATACATTTCTGGTGTTATGTAACCAGAAAAGTTGTTTTTGAGCAATGATATTTTGCATCCTCGATAAATTTAATGAGTGATAATATCTAAGGTGAAACACTCACACAAGTTTCTCTTTCCAATGTAAATAATGAACAGTATAACCTATGTTTAATCATGAGTAAACAATGCAAAATGAACATTAGTTTTAAAATACGGGAAATTACTAATAATAATTGATGCGGAATTAGGCTGTGTAGAATACGTGAAATGAAAGTTAAAATAGGGCCTAAATGAATATTAAATAAATGTACGGGTGCGTTAAAAATTGTATTTTTTAGAAATAAAGTTTTGTTATTTTTTATTTTTTGTTTTTGATACGTATTATAAGTTTTCATTTGGAAAAATGTTAGAAATGTGGAAGAAATTTGTTGCTGTTAATGACTGAAATATGTTTGCTGTTAAATTGAATAAATCATTTGTGTAGCTTTCCGTTGTTTGTTTTATTATTGCAGGCTCGTATGAAAAGAATAATATACAATATTAAACTATTAATAAAATGCTCTTTAATTTTATGTAAGCTTGACTCCGTTGTTTGTAATAAAGTAGATCGTACTGCCGTAAAGCAATGTGTTAGCAATAGCCTACATAATTCATTCCAATTTCTAATCTAAATTACTGATAGAGAATGTCTCTTGATTGAACTTTAACTTTCACTATGGTAAATGAAGCGCCCTATTAAACTTTGTGGTATTAAATTTACCTCAAAATTTGTTACATCGTATAAATCATTAATGGAATTAGAAGGGGATAGGGTACGACCTAAAAGTCGCGTGAAACACTCACACTAGTTTCTCTTGCCAGTGTAAATAATGAAAAATGTAACATGTGTTTAATCATTTGTAAATAATTTTATTTAGGCTATCCCTCGCTGACCGAAATATTATAGTAATCTAGTATTTAAAAATTTATTATTTGCATTTAAATTTTACATAACTACAGTAACTGTTTGGTGTATTTGATGATGAAATCTTATCATAGAATTTTGTTTGTTATTATTATGATCTATATTGGAATGACGGGAGGACAAACGATATAATATTTGTAAGTAAAGCTCTGATTAGTATTGTCGATGTGGATGTATCTGATACTATTGTGAATCGGGTTTCTCGCAAGTACAGAAGGAAACGTGATCGTTTTGTGTACCCTAGGAGAACTAGGGGTTTGAGGCCTATAGAAAGATGTGTGAGTATATTGAATTGGATATGCTGGGATGATAATGTGTGTAAGTTATTTGCGAAACTATTGAATTTCAAGAAGGCAGTTGCGTCCTATGCGTTATAGTGATTTTTATTTTGTATACGATTTTTTTTTTGAACTGGTGATATGTGTTTTGTGTATGGTGACTTTTTGTGAAAAATGTAAATTTATGGTGATGAGTTAGATGCAGTTGTTATTACGATGGCGTAGGTTTGATAAATATTATAAAGAATAAGGTATTTAAGATTAATAGACTAAATTAATGTTTTTTTCCCTAATTATTATTAGTTTACCTAATGCATTAAACTAATTGGTTTTTATTTAAATATTTGGGTATTTCTTAGATTTTTATATTATTAACACCGTATTGCTTCTAATATACTTTTTTGTAACAAATTCTAGACCCTAACTGGGAATCGCATCTGAGACCTTCTGCTTTATGGGCTAGCGCGCTTACCACTACACTACGGTGGCGGCCTGTTGTAGATTTTATTTACAAATTGGCCGGTTTAAATTAAAACTCTTGGACGGCCTCCGTGGCGTAGTGACTAGCGCGCTAGCCTACCAAACGAAAGATCCCGGGTTCGATTCCCGGCTAGGGTCTGGAAATTTTAACATGTTAAAACCACCGTCACGGTACCAAAACCCACAGTAGTCGCTAATGACCAAGATGTTGATGCCACTTTAAACAAACTAAAAAATTGAAATTCAGATAATACTTATTTTAGTACTTAAATACTTACTTACTTTTACCTATTCTCTATTCCATATATAAAAAACAATTTAGTTTTTAATCTTAGTGTTTTTTAAATGAAATTTCTTAAATTTTAAAATTGCTTAAATTAAATTATTGGTGAGAAAATGAATCTAACCAACTGTGATTTCCAATTTTTGAGAGTAGATCAGTTTTACGCTTCTATGTTTACTTTTCTACTGCTGCTGTATTACCGTGTTAAGTAGCAGTTCTTACGAACTGAACCAGAGCGTACGCTTTGTTTCTAAACAGTCTTCGTGTCTAGAAGACATTGTGTTCTTATAAATGGTTAAATTAATAGAGAAAACATTAATACTACTTATGTTCATGTAATTATGTTACGATTTAGTCGTTAATTACAGTCTTCAGTCTGAGCTCGTTCTTGCAATCTGAATCGGAGTGTACGGCTTGAATCTAAGTGGTGATTGTGTAATAGGATATTTGAGTTTTTTAATGCGTATTAGAGGCAGATGGAGTGTTGAATTATTTGCACTCAATCTGCTACTTCCAGGGGTACAAAAATAGTTCTGTTTCTTATCGCATGTTCAGCCAATTATATAACAAGCATTTATGAACAGAAGAGGTAGATTGTAAAAGATACAGGTCTGAGTTAGTTCGTCTCAGATTAGTGAATTTCATTGTACAGCCAGACCCTATGGTGAATGAAATTAAAGGTGTGATTTGCAGGGTGGAAAGTAGATGCTTTTCAGAGGGCCTGGCGTGGTGATAAGCATACTTCCCCAATCAGTGAGGAAGGAAATGGTAAACCACCTCACTCCTCGTTTTACTTAGTAAAGCCTCAGAAGGTTTACACCAACCGAAAAAGGCTGATGACCTAAACAACGAGTTTCTTAAAGGCCGTTAAATTAATCGATGTGAAGTAACAAAGTGTATTCTACATTTTGAATTTTTGTTAGTTTTTTGGTTATTTTTGACGGTCCTCTGCAAATTTTGTTTATTGAATTTTTTTTAAATTTTGTAACTATTCCTGATATAAACATGTGAAAACACAGTTGTTAAAGACTTGTGAGTTGTGCAACTTTTGTAAAATTTATTGGAAATCTATCTTACTTTCATCGCTGGGTTTTTATTGAGTAATAATGAAATTTAATTAAAATTGTTTACATACATTTTTCTTTAAATTTCTTTCAGCTAAAATGATTGTCGTGAAACAGTATAGGCTCCTCTCTTTCAATAGATTGTGTTGGTATAATGTGGTGTATTGTATATATTATTATTATAATATTATAATATTGTGTATATTGTTCATACACCACATTATATTTATAATGTGGTGTATGAACAATTTGCAAGACTCAAAATTATTTACATATAAATTGTAGTCTCATGCATTTATTGATGCTTAATGAGTCTATTAATGCTTTATTTAGTCTATAATAATTATAGGAAGTGGTAGCCTAATTAATATTGTTTAGACTATATTTTTATCGGTGATTAATAAAAGCTAAAGTATTATTGGTTATTTTTATTGAATTATTGTACATATTATTTTTGAATATAATAAGTGGCTATTTTAAATTATTCGTTGTTAACAAGATTAAAAGCATTATGCTTAAATTATACATTCACTGGCATACTCCAGTGTGTGTATGTGTGTGTGCGCGCGCACACACATCCGTGCGTGCGCGCGCGTGTGTGTAATGCGTAGAAAATTGCAATGAATATTACTTTTTGCTTTATTGCTCTATTATAAAAGTATTGTAACCATTAAAGGGAAATTTTAATCTTTTTACGTTTTGTAATTTATGTATTAGTGGAGTGTTAAATTATTTGCACTTGATCGGCTAGTTACAGGGCTACAAAAAAAGTTCTGTTTCTTATCACATGTAGTCAATTATATGACTGAACTATTTGAGAACAGAAGAGGTGTAAAAGACACTAGTCAGAGTTAGGTATCTCCTTTAAAAATAATGAATTTCACTGTACAGCCAGACGCTGTAGTGAATGAAGTGAAGGTATCATTTGGAGAGTGGAAAGTAGGTGCTTTTCGGTGGACCTGTTATGCTGATAAGCACACTCATTCAACTCGGTGAGGAAGGCAATTGTAAACCACTGTACTCCTTGATTTACTTTGTAAAACCTCTAAGAGGTTCAAACCAGTCTTTCGGCTGTTGACGTAAACAATAATTTATGTATAAAAAAAATGGTAATTTTGTTTGTACGTTTATTCATCCAACGTATCTTGACATCCTGTTGTCTATACTCTTTGTGGAGACTCCTTGATACAGTTGACGAAAACATAAGTTGAAAATTATTGAAACTGTAAAAGTGTTTTGAAAGAATTATGTAACTTTATTTCATCACAAAAAATCTTGGCCTGCTATCCGTTTCGGATGTCGGCGTCATCATGGCTAATTTGACTTTGTTAAGTAGCAACCCTGAACAATTCCGCGGATTTCTTTACAAACCACTCCCTCAAATTGGCGAGCCAGGATATTATTCGTACTTACAGGATTCATTTTTCCTTCTATTTTTCCTTGGAGAATGCGTTGTACCAATTTATATCTTGTTTAGTTCCTCATGATACGTCCAAGGTAGGCTACTGCAGCTTACGTTGTTTGGCGATGTTGATTAATTGTAGGACTTAATTCATCCTCTGCCGTACTTTTACCGTTGGTAACCTTCTGTAATATCCTCAATATTCATCTATACCGTCATAATTATTCGAAGGTTTCGAGCTTGCGCGTAATTGCCTTGTTTAAGGTCCAAGGCTACGCCATTCAGAGGAACCAAAAACACGTAGCATCTCAGGAGCCGCATATTTCTAAGTTAAGTTAAGGCTTTTGAACACTGTGATCATTGTATTGAAAACACTTCTGGGCCTTCTAATGTAACACGTGATCTCCAGCAAATAATATTCCTAAAATTAAGGATACATTATTCCGTGGGATAAAACAATTTTTCCTCAAAAATGAAATTTTTCATAAGTGGTATATCCGTAAAATTGATTAGAACAAAAACTTACATAATAGACTAATAAAATACAGAAAATTTAAGTTACTAATATTTGTTTAGCAACTTTTAGGTTATTTATTTATTTATTTTTTGAACGGCCGACTGTTTATCAAATACTAATGCAGAGGATTAAGGGTGGTAAATTAAAATCTATACTAGGTAATGTTATAAAGACAAAGTGTGTTTTTTTGTTCAGGCTAGTTCCAGAAGTTAAACCAGGAACCTTTGTCTCCGAATATCAGCTGTTTAACAGCTGACTCGCGGCGACGACTTTACCTCTAGACCAACCCGGTGGGTCAAGACAGTAATTAAATGAAACTTTTACCAGCCATTTATAGGCAAATGGGTTAAACTCTAACCAATTTTTCTTTTCGATAGGTTTTAAGCAAGCTAATGGATTTTAATGAGCAATAATAAAATTAAACCAAACAATATTCCATACATACATATAGTATATAACTAAATTGCACCCCATCATTATAAAAAATACATAAAAGTAACAATGATAGCTCAATAATGATAATTATTAGAAACGTACTATTCAAAAATTTAATGTGAAAAAATATAAATTTCTTACCCAACCACTAATATTTTTCCTGATCGATTTTTTTAAAAAATGCACCTCCAAAATCTGAACCCACATCAGACTTGTACCTGTTCTAGGTAATTACATTATTTACCCGGGTATGCCCCTTGGCAGATCAGATAGTTTTTACGAGAAAATTGCTTGAAACCTTCTTATATGCCCTGTTTACATCCGCATGCTTCAACAGCTCTGTAGGTTACTATCGGGTTACAAGTAGCATCAAATACCTTCACCCTAGTTATTTATCATTGGAACTCTGTCACCACAAAGTTTCCTAAATTAATTGGTCAAGCTATTTTTTTTTCTTAGGAAAGTATGTCAGTTGTGTATAATGAAGAATGTTTTTTATTTAGATGAATTAACGTCAAATGAGGCAATCCGTTATCAGTTTCAACTTTTCAACGGTCAAGTGCTTAATGAAAATTTGATCATCTATCCAATAAATAGTAGATCGTTAATTACAATTAAAGGAATGTTCAAAATGTTTTCTAACGCAATTAATTTGATTTTATTATGTAAAATTATTGGAATAATTTCCAATTTTTTAAAAACTGTTTAAAGTAAGTTTAATTATTATTATAGTAGCGATAAATATTTCAGTTCAAAGGAACATTACAAAATCGTTATTAATTTATAAATAACATTTAATTTGAATGAATATTCTTGAAATTTTAGAATTTGTTTCCCTATTATATTGTTTTAATATTTAATTAATTCAGTTGTTTATATTGTTTCAGCATTTTTATCAATCAGTAGGAAGCGAATGAATGGTCGATTGATTTTAGTGTTAGTGTCTGCCGTATTGTGTAGTGTCGTTT
The DNA here is from genome assembly GCA_035578175.1 of Catonia carolina. Taxonomy (NCBI): domain Eukaryota; kingdom Metazoa; phylum Arthropoda; class Insecta; order Hemiptera; family Achilidae; genus Catonia; species Catonia carolina. The sequence continues at coordinate 20,464,901 of JAQMRL010000003.1, read as the reverse complement.
AAATCGCCGCTTAATGTTAGTCGTTTAGTACGTAACCTTGTCGTACTCTGAGACCAGTCATGGCCCCACCACTCGGATAACACTGGGTGTCAGTAAAAATATGTTCTTGTTCAGGTCAAAAACCGAAAGGCTGGTTTGAACCTCTAGAGATTTTACTAAGTAAAACAAGGAATAAAGTGGTTTACCAATATCTTCCTCACTGAGTGTAAAAGTATGCTTATCAGGATGCCGGGCCCTCTGAAAAGCACCTACTTTCCATCTTGCCAATGACACCTTCATTTCATTCACCACAGGGTCTGGCCAGGGGCGGTTTCAGGGAAGGGGCCATGGGGGCCATGGCCCCCCCGAAATACTAGGAAAACTTAGTTTAATATTTTCTATAAGCTATTATTTCTAACAAAACTGAATCCCAATACTCGTACCTATCAATTAACAATAATTATTTTACTACAAAAATGAGTCAAACAGAAAGTATCTATTTTTAAATATTATGCTAGCAGTACACTATTGCCGAATGATTCGACGAATATTCGGGCCAAGTCGCGACAACGAATCTCAGCGAATGTTCTACACGAACTAACCCAGTACATACTCGTCTATATTCGCGAAACCTCAGTTCGATCGTGTCATCACATAATTCAACGTAGATCAGAAAATGGATTTTGATGTAGGGGTTGCAGCGGATTTTTATATGTACAGTTATGCGTACTACAAATACATTCATGCATACCACCAGAAAAAAATTCAGAAACCTTCTTCTTTTTTAATTCTACCGTGGAACGGTTTAATTGTTCGCTTAAACGAACCCACGCGTCGTTTATGTGCTTCTTATCCTTGTGTTTTTTTATGGCAAGGATCCGATAACACTCCCTCACTAAGGTAAGCTTCCAAAAAAACTAAAGTATTTTCATTTGACCATTCCATAGCAAAATACACAGTTAAACAGTTATAAAAAAATAAATAAATAAAAAGTACACAGTAAATAAATTAGTAGGTAATGAATAAAATAATAAATAAGTAAGTAGGTAATGAATAAAAAGTAAATAAAAATTATGGTGTAGAAACAAGGAATAATGTAGCCCGAATGAAGGCGAGTGTGTACTGCTAGCAGTTTGCCCCACTTCGCTCTCGTTATTCGTCTACATTCGTCCCCTTTGATTCGTGCAAAGTACCGACTCCAGACCGAACTAAGGCCAATACGAACCATGGCGAGGCGAAGTGGAACGAATAACCACAAATACACCGAGTACACTATCGTATTCGCCTGACTTCGCCTACATTCGGCGATAGTGTACTGCTAGCATTATTAAGATAACAATCAGTGTCAGTAGTCAAAAGCCACTCGCATCCAGTTAGCACCTTGAAAATTTCTCTATAAATTAAAATTGTGGTTACAGCAATACAGCATAAAAGAGGACTTTTCAATGACTCAGTTACAAACTATGTATTACAAATTATGTAGTAAGAGCTACATAAAAACAAGATAGCCCCCCCCCGAAAATCAGCCCTGGAACCGCCCCTGGGTCTAGCTGTATAATGAAATTAATTTCTTTCAGAGGAGATAACTCTGACTAGTGTATTTTACGCCTCTACCTCTTCTGTTCTCAAATGCTTCAGTCATTTAATTGGCTGACCATGTGATAAGAAACGAAACTATTTTTTGTAGCCTTGGAACTAGCAGATAGAGTGCAATTAAACACTCCATCTAGCTGTTGTAATAAAAGAGTCTAATAAAAGTTTACGACCCTTTAAATAATAATCTTTTATTACTGAACACAGAAAAATGAAATTTAGGATATATCATAATTATTTTACATGTTTGTGTCAAATATTCGCCATCAACCCCAACGATGAACCTGTAGAATCCAAAGCAAAATTTTTGTTATAAAAAAGTTTTGAGCCGGGACGAACTTGTCTTAAAGTTCCAGTAATATGTGGAATCACCAAAAAAATTTTCCGGTCTTTTCTTAATAAACCCCCTCCCCAGAATAATTTGTCATCTTTTATGGATATTTCATATGCAATTTAAAAATTTAAAAAAACCCTACCTATATTTAACTTAAACTTGAAAAATATTTGTGTAGGATTTTTTAAAAATATTCTTCCCGTTTTTATCGTTAAAAATACTGTAAGATTGCTGACGAAATATCCACAAAATGTGACAAATTATGCTGGGGGGGGGGATAATAGAAAAACCCGAAAATTTGGTTGGTGATTCGACATATTACCAGAATTTTAAGACAGGTTCATCCCGGTTCAAGACATTTTTATAACTAACCTTTTGAGTTTGATTGATGATTTTGTGGATTTTATGCACCTACAAAATTTTGTTGGGTAAAATTTAATATTTGCGTTGGGACGTGAAAAGTTATTTAAATGGTATTAACATTGTTAGACATCCTGTACAATTGACCGTGTATTACTCTGGTAAATGTACATAGTAATATATCTACAACAGGCACAATTGTATTTATTGTTATTCTTACTTTCACCAAAGTTATTTATGAAACACTCTTAACATTAAACTCTTGAAAGCAATTAGTAAATTTTGAAGTAGCCGCAGCAAACCGGCCAATAATAAGTAATAATAATGCGGTTGTAAATTTATTTCCAGTGAATTTTATTGCATGCTCATTATCAATTCATCTCCGTTTATTAATTATTTTTCAGAATTTTATTTTTATGTACATTATAAATAATTTATTAACACTAAATGGATGTATTACTTGATCTCACTTTGTAAGGAAGGAAGTAATGAAGAAATATAAATGGCAGGCGATAAACTGCTTAACCTTTCTCACTGATATGATAAAATATCATCTGTTATTGTAAATTAAATCTGAACAAATAATCTATTTTGTATTTTCTCAATTTTTTTGATCACCAACGAAATTGGTCTGTTTGGTGACCGTAACTGTTTAGTTAAAATTTATCTTGTTATCTCGAACGCTTCCATGCGCTGTTTCCGTCACGGTTTACGATTCTAAATCATAAAATAACACGGAGCCCGTTCATCTTGTTCTTCAGGTGCCTATCCGTTCCGAATGTTTGCGACCATCATTACAATTCTCACCCTGTTCGTTGCACTGTGAAATAGCTCCTCTGAGATCTTCCGAAACCAAGTTCTCATCGAGGTTTCAAGCAGCATTACAATATGTTTTCGACTTATTTATAAATAGAGAAAATGAAAATAAACTTGATTTTTATTCCCATTATAAATTCGCGTTTATTGTCTACCGCCTTATTCTAAACGAACGATACAACTGAATGTGTAATAATTTTCCCGACCCTAGCTGTGAATCGAACACGGAACTATCGCCTTGTTGCAACTTAGCATCCTGGGTCACCAACGTTTGAGAATTGAAACTGATTTTATCTGTATGGCATTGGAAGATATTAGAGAGAGTAAAGAAACTTTTACTTTTGTTATGTTTGACTTCTGTTTTACCAAGCCTTAGATGAATATTTTATAGTATAGTTACTTGAGTCACGAGTTTACCTTTGTTTGTACGAGGTTTAAAGGGGGAAAAGCATCGGTGCGCATGCGCGACTGCTTTAATTTCAATACAACCAACACAACAACGTATAATATACCCAGAGCACATACAGCATATCGCGGAACCTTTTATTGGTTAACTGTACGAATATAACTGTTTGTTACCGTAAACAGAATGTTAGTTTTTCGAAAACGTGGGCAGACTATTCACAGTGCTGAACGAAATCTAATATGCGGTGTAATAATGCTGTGAAGTTGAAGCTAAACAAAAATGCCTTTCCCTGCCTCTGAACAAAAGCCATGTGCGAGTGGCTAACTACTATGATGTTTCTCTTTCCGCAATTCGAAAAGTAAACGAGGAAATTAAAGACGTGAAGTAACTATTCTTCAACAGTTTTGTTGACAAGTAGTCAAAAAGGTAAACGGTTAGGTAGATCGTAGTGAAGAACGACAGAGGAAACTCCTTGAGGTACTGTTTTGTACTTGAAATAAAGGTTTTTAATTGGATACAAGAAAAAATTCGGTTTTTAATTTTTATTAATTTATTTTTGAATAATGTTCATTCAAATTGTATATGGATGTTTGCAGAAGGTAAAACATTGTTTTGCGTTTAAAATTTTTCCCAGTTTATTGAAAGTGCTTAGTCATTAGTGACTACATCGGTTTGCGAAGGAGATGGTTTTGACTTGTAATTTTTCTGAACCAAACTGGGAATCGATCCCGGGACCTTCCGCTTTTATGTTCAGCGTAATCTATCGTTCTAGTCTATTGAATCAGAAATGCAGTTGCTGAAAAGTTCTTGTCTCGTTTACATTATTACATTTCTTTGACGTGTCAGAGTATAATTTAAGCTTCTATTTAATTTGAGTTTGAGATATCCGTGATATCGTGTCAATTCTTGTGAACTTTTTCCTGTATAAAAAAACTTAAGTGAAGTGGTTGTTTCGATGTAAAAAGTATAAAAACCCTCCTGGTACGGGTAACTTCAGTGTTTTACTGTAGATTAAACCACGTAAGTTCTGTGCAAAGTACATTTTTCCATACCTGCAGTCAAGATATTCTGTTTAGATAAGGTACTATAGTTGGCCTACTATTTTTGTCCATAATAAATTAATATGTTTATTTATTTTTATTTTCTTCTTCTTTTCGTTTCGGCCATCTGTGGACCACGAGAAACAATCAGCATTAGGATTTCCTTTTCCTCCTACCGGCTTTGATGTAGTCCCAGTACTTCTTCAGCCTCACCCTTGCAGCCTCTCTCCTCTCCTCAGACCACTCCACCGTCCTCCTCAAAGAAACGCGCTCCCGAAAACCAGCAAAAGCTCTGACAGCCTCTCCAAACGTAGCTCTATTCAACATTCCTTCCTCGTCGATTCCAATCTCCTCCATATCTCTCATCACCCCCTTTAACCAATCATTTTTATTCTTCTTTTTATACAGAAAGTCAAATATTCTTTTGGTTAATCTGCTGTCACTCATCCTGAAGAGGTGTGCAAAGTAGTTGGCTCTTCTCTTTCTGATAGCATCCTCCAGTTTCTCAGCTTCATTCGAGAGGTACAACTCTGATGTTGGCCTTAGTCTGTAGGCTCCTTCTTCATTTTTCGTTGGACCTAGTATTGTTCTGAGGACCCTCCTCTCTATCTTGACCAGATTATGCAGTAGCCCCTTGTAATTTAACGATAGGCTTTCTGCCGCATATAATACTTCTGGTCGAACTACTGTGTTGTAGTGCCTGATTTTTGCTTTTATTGATATTGACCTCTTATTGTAGACGTTTCTGGAAAGTTTAACAGCTAATTCTAATCTCTGTTTTCTGTTGAGAAGAGATTCCTTTTCCTGATCATCCGGCTGTATCCATTCACCTAAATATTTAAATTTGTCCTTCTTATAAATTGTTCCATACTTGGTCTCAATTTTATTCTCTAGGATTCTTCTGGTGGCAATGAATTCTGTCTTTTCAAAGGATATACTCAAACCCACCTTTTCAGCTATTTCTTTCAGGTCCTCAATTTGAATTTTGGCTTGGTTCAATCCTTCTGAGAAAATCGCTATATCATCTGCAAACGCTAGGCAATCAATTTCAATTTTACGATTTTTAGTTCCGAGATACAAACTTTGGAATTTCTTACTCAGCACTTCTCTCCACTCTCGTATCACCCTCTCCAGAACGCAATTGAACAGGAGAGGTGACAGGCTATCACCCTGTCTAACGCCTGATTTAATCTCGAAATGGTCTGACACTTCCCCTGCAAATTTCACCTTTGATATTGTATTTGTTAGAGTATCTTTTATGATATTGAGGGTTTTGCTATCTATTCCTGTTTCGTTGAGAATTTTGAAAAGAGCATTCCTATCAATGCAATCATATGCTTTTTTTAAGTCTACGAATGTGACAATTGTATTCTTATTACTTCTCATTTTATACCTCAGAATCAATTTCACAGCAAAAAATTTGGTCCGTGCAAGATCTGCCTTTTCGAAAGCCACCTTGATATTCTCCCAAATAATTTTCTACACGTGGTTCAATTCTATTCAGAATAGCCATAGAAAGAATCTTATATGGAACTGATAATAAGGAGATACCCCTGTAGTTGTTAACATCTGTCCTCTGCCCTTTTTTGAAGATTGGATGAATGATCGCTGTTTTCCATTCGGCGGGAATTTTTTCTGTGCTCCAAACTTCTTTCAAAATTTCTACCACACACTCTACCACCCGGCCCTCCGCAAGCTTCAGGAACTCTGCAATAATCTGGTCTTCCCCTGCTGCTTTATTGTTTTTGAGTTGTTTGATGAGTTTTCTTATTTCTTCGTCATTCGGGGGTGAAGTTATGGGTGTACTGAGGTTGAGGTCATTATACTTCAAACTTCCTTTTGGTGGTTCACAATTGAGAAGCTCATCAAAGTACGATGCAAGTCTTTTACAGTTGTCTGCATTATTGTGAATTAGTTCTCCACTTTTATCTTTAAAATTAAAACTAGGAGCTTGATAGCCTGTTATTATTTTTTTAAAAGTCCTGTAGAATCCCCTGGTCTTATTCTTCTGGAAGTCCCTCTCAATTTCTTCTAACTCTTGTTTGTCATGATTCCTTTTGGAGGATCTTATGATTTTCGATGTTAGTCTCCTCTGTTCCACAAAGTTCATCTTGTTTATTTCAGTTTTGTTGCTGTTCCACTTCTCCCATGCTATACATCTCTTTTCTCTAGCCTCCTCACACGATTCATCCCACCATCTGTGTCTTCTTTTCTTTGATTCGAAGAAGGATTCTTTAGCTGCTTTCGTGATTTGATTCTTGAAATCTTTCCAATTATACGGGAATTCTTTTTGAATTTCTTTTTCAAATTTGGCTACGTTCTCTTGACAAAAATTTAAGTTATTTCTATTCAATTTGGGATTGTTGATAGTTTTCTTTTTTGTTTTACTTTGCGGTATAAATTTGATTTTAATTTTCATCGGGTAGTGGTCCGAGTCAAAATTGGCACCACGCAGAACTTTATAGTTGTAGATCTCGTTAGAGTTTCTCTTATCTATAATAACATGGTCAATTTGAAATTCCCCTAAATTGCGGTTGGGCGATGTCCATGTCTTAATCCTTTTAGGATTCTTTTGTAAAATTATTGTCTTGATGATCATATTATTCGAATAGCAGGTGTCAACCAGTCTTTCGCCATTTTTATTTGTTCTACTATGAGCAGAAAAATTACCTACTGTTCCTAGGGATTTGAAATGCTTCTCTTTCCCGATTTGTGCATTAAAATCTCCAAACATTATTTTAATATGCTTGTTAGGAATTCTGTTAATCTCAAACTGTAGTGTTGCCCAAAATTCCTCCACTTTTTGTGGGTTCTTTCTGTTATCTTCATTAATGGGGGCATGCGCATTTATGATTTCATATACTTTGTTGGCGCATTTTAATGTCAGAATGCTGATCCTATCACAAGGTGACCTAAAGCTCACAATCGAGTCAAGGAATTTCTTATTTACACAAAAAGCTGTTCCTAACATAGGCATTTGTTTCATAATTATTCTACCAGGTTTTCCTTTCAATAGTCGAAAGTTGTCTGACTCCAATGCATTCTCGTCCAGATATCTTGTTTCCTGGAGAGCCATGATTGAGATGTTATGTCTGTTCATTAGGTCTGTCAATTCCTTCGGTTTTCCTACCTTAATTAAGGAGTTAACATTAAGTGATCCAAAGTAGTATTTTTTCTTAGTTCTAAGGGTCATTTTCTGTGCACATTGCTGGTTCGTGGGATGCTCCGATTCATCCCTGCATGGTAGTTGAGGCTCTCCAGAATCCGATGGCCTCTCTGACCTCCTTCTACGTGGTGTGGATTCTCCTTTCGGATTACCACCTGGAGTAGTTTTCCTGTTTTTGTTTCCCATCATGCTGTTGTTGAATAGAGTGTTTGTTGGACCCGAAGGTCGATGTATACAACCAAAAGTGTTAGTTTTGGAGGAGTAATGGATTACAGCCGCCCCTAACCTGGAGAACAGACGCTGCCCACAAATTGCCCATTCTGGGTGCAGACACGTGTAGTTACAGATTTTGGTGACATTTCCTCCACCAGGGGTCTATCTCCCCTCCTTAGAGGGCACATACGCCCGTAGCCGTTTGCCCTCTATGGTTTGCCGGGTTTTTTTAACCGCCGCCCGGTGCTCGGCGTTTGCTGGTGCTCAGTTCACTACTAAATGTAGTTATCCAGGGGCAGGACGTGGACCAACCAGCTTCACCCCCTTATTTTTATTTTATTTTATTAAAAATAATATTTTTTGTTGTTGTTTAGGTCATCAGCCGAAAGGCTGGTTTGAACCTGTAGAGGTTTTACTAAGTAAAACGAGGAGTGAGGTGGTTTACCATTGCCTTCCTCACCGAGTGGAAAAGTACGCTTATTAGCATGCCGGGCCCTCTGAAAAGCACATATTTTCCACTCTGCAAATGACACCTTCACTTCATTCACCACAGGGTCTGGCTGTATAATGAAATTCATTACTTTCAGAGGAGATAACTCTGATTAGTGTCTTTTACACCTCTACCTCTTCTGTTCTTAAATGATTCAGTCATTTAATTGGCTGACCATGTGATAAGAAACAGAACTATTTATTTTAGCCCTGCAACGAACAGATTGAGTGTAAAAAATTTGACACTCCACCTGTCTGTTATGGGCAGAAAAATAATATTTATTTAAGTTATTATAAACGAATATCTCAATCTGTTAGTTGCAGGGCTAAAATAAATAGTTCTGTTTCTTATCACATGGTCAGCCAAGTAAATGACTGAATCATTTAAGAACAGAAGAGGTAGAGGTGTAAAAGACACTAATCAGAGTTATCTCGTCTGAAAGTAATGGATTTCATTATACAGCCAGACCCTGTAGTGAATGAAGTGAAAGTGTCATTTGCAGAGTGGAAAATATATGCTTTTCAGAGGGCTCGGCATGCTGATAAGCGTAATTTTCCACTCAGTGAGGAAGGCAATTGTAAACCACCTCACTCCTCGTATTACTTAGTAAAACCTCTAGAGGTTCAAACCAGCCTTTTGGCTGATGACCTAAACAACAACAACAAACGAATATGTTGGTTATAAACATTTGTGTAGTTGTAGGAATTCTGCTCTCTTCTTGAAGTAGGGCAGTAGCCCTATGTAGTAGTTTTTCGTTGAATTTATAAAACTTGAATAATTTAAAAGTTCAAGTTAACAGTCTTGCTTAAGTCATTTAACTATATTAAATAGTTTCTTATGCTGTTGGTTTGTTCGCTACAGATCTTATATCGCTGGTAAATATATTCATTGCTACTCTCTAGTGTAGTTCGGTCTCACGCACGCACACTGACTGAGAGTTGATGACATCGACAAATTGAATCTGATTGCTCAAGATTGGTTCTATTATTAACTTACGTTGAGATCTCTCTTTAAATATTTTATGGATAGGAATTTGTTTTTTTTTCAAATCGCTTGTGGCATCTCGACGTTGTCGAAAATTAAGTCAAATTTATCAACCTATTATAATTTATCAAAAAATAATATTGATTGGTTTTTGGCATGTTGAGGGATATTGTTGTTTAGGTCATCAGCCAAAATGCTGGTTTGAACCTCTAGAGGTTTTACTAAGTAAAACGAAGAGTGAGGCGGTTTACCATTGCCTTCCTCACTGAGTGAAAAAGTATGCTTATCAGCATGCCGGGCCCTCTGAAAAGCACGTATTTTCCACTCTGCAAATGACTTCTTCACTTCATTCACCACAGAGTCTGGCTGTATAATGAAATTCATTACTTTCAGAGGAGAAAACTCTGATAAGTGTCTTTTACACCTCTACCTCTTCTGTTCTTAAATGATTTTTGTCATTTAATTGGCTGACCATGTGATGAGAAACAGAACTATTTATTTTAGCCCTGCAACGAACAGATTGAGTGTAAATAAATTGGCACTCCACCTGTCTGTATGGGCAGTTGAGGGATGTTATTTAAATACTAATTTCGAGAAGACCTGAGTCAGTCGATAGGTAATCGGTGCTGAAAGTTAAGTTGGTGACTTAGATCAGTGGTTTGCGACCGGGGTGCCGATGCACCTAAGGTGTGTCGCGGTAGTCGCTGAATAAGCGAAATTTTTTTGAAAGCAGCTAATAAAAAATAAGTCCATAAGCAGATTAAAAAGATAAGATCACAATTATTGGATAAATAATAGTTAAAGTAAAATAAGATCGGATCTAAAATACTTTTTCGAAAACCTTCAGAATAGATGGTTTGGAGCTTCAGTAACAGGATGAACCTAAAAAATAAGAGTACGCTTAATACCAAATTTAATAAAATTTCACTAGGTTCTGGAGTTTACTTGCAAATTAGTGACTTACTCTCGGATCTTTGCCCATAACAGACAGGTGGAGTGTCAAATTATTTACACTCAATCTGTTAGTTGCAGGGCTAAAATAAATAGTTCTGTTTCTTATCACATGGTCAGCCAATTAAATGACTGAATCATTTAAGAACAGAAGAGGTAGAGGTGTAAAAGACACTAATCAGAGTTATCTCCTCTGAAAGTAATGAATTTCATTATACAGCCAGACCCTGTGGTGAATAAAGTGAAAGTGTCATTTGCAGAGTGAAAAATATATGCTTTTTAGAGGGCCCGGCATGCTGATAAGTGTACTATTGCACTCAGTGAGGAAGGCACTTGTAAACCACCTCACTCCTCGATTTATATAGTGAAACCTCTACAGGTTCAAACCAGCCTTTTGGCTGATGACCTAAACAACAACAACCCTCGGATCTCAAGAAAATCTTTGTCTATGTTGCTACAACTCGCAGCTTTGTGATCACGGATTTTCTGCACTAACCAATATAAAAACTAAAAATATGTTCAGAAACTAACTTCCAGCAATCTTGTAAATAACTTGCGTTTAAGCCTCTCAACAATCCGACCTACATTTTCAAATAAAAGTTATTGTAACATTAATAAAAACTTTTTAAAATTCATTAAAATCTTTTTTAAAATCTTCATTAAATCTAATAACTAATTAACAGTATAATATTACGGGCATTAGGGTGTCGTTATAAGTTAATTCCATTGTTAAGGTTGCCTCGAAAAAAGCGTATGCACCGCTGGCTTGGATAACTGCATGGCAATCAATTATTTGGAAACAACAAGGGCGGAGGGGTCGTTGTCAAAATCAGTGTGTCTTATTTATCGATGTTGGTAATTCAGATGTTTTCACCGCTATAGGTATTCTTAAAAGCTTTTTTTTGTAATTATTCTATGAGAAGTTCACCAAAATTTGGTTACGTTAGTAAGTTCTCCATTCAATATTCCGACTCTTTGATGTCATAATTCAGAAGAAATATTCTATTTCCTTTGAAAACTATTACATTTATTAAGTTTTTGGGTCAAAAACTTTTTGTATTAGGTAATAAGAAATTTAAGACTTTACTTTTGTTTTCAATAAGTTTGTTTTCTAAAATTACTCCTTTAAATTAATAAGTGAATAATAATACATTATTATTATTTGATTTGATAAGGCACGGGTTGAATAAAATTCAGTGAATTCGTTTGTTTAATTTATTAATAATTTACATTTTACGCTTGTTACACAGATAAAAGTAATTAACAAATAAAATATCGGCTTTGATTATTAGAAATTAATATTCATTTATTAGTAAACAAATAACGCAAGTGTAAATATGACAGTCCTTGTAAACAATACAGAGTTCAGTGAATAATGGAACGTCCCAGAAGCGGGGATTCCGTCCGTTATGAAGATGGATACTCTTCAATTAGAATGTCCCGAGTACTTGAATAGTATTACAATGAATATTTTTCATGTTTTTATACACAGACTTTTATACTACACACAGACTTAAACGTCCCATACATCAACGATGTGTTCTTACGCACATACACACGATTTAAAAAGAAATTACACATTAATTCGAACCAGCTCATCGTTGAGTTTAGACACACCAGATTTACCAACTGCCCCTATACGAAAACTGAAACCACTCTGGAGTAGGGATAGCATGAGACGTCAAAATTAAACAAAAACAAAATAAAATAATTAAAAATAATGAACTAACTTAATGATTACGGTTGGAGTACTGTCAGTGGGCAGCTTCTCCTCATTATCTTAGAATTATCAATATTTTTATCCTTTTTTTATCAAATTTTCGTGTTAATTTTATATGGGTAGTTGCAAATAAAAATATCTTGTATAGTCAAAAAATGTTTTTGTACTAATATTTATAACAAACGGTTGTTTGTTTGTATGAGGTAATCTCAGAAATTACCCAACCAATTTTTTAAATTCTTTTGCAGCTGGAAAGCTTAGAGCGTCTTGAGTAACATAGACTATATTGCATTACGTACTTATTTTAAAATATTAAGAAAACTTGTGATTGCCAGAATGAATTCATCTTTTATTCTATTTGTTTGATGTAAGATCGTTTGGGAAGTTTAGTTTTTTTTATCTATCAGTATTATACCATACATTGTAAGCTATACATTAAATGTATAGTAGTGTAGAAATTTTGTACACTACTGTGGTATGAGGTCAGGTGTCAAATATGGTACAGTGCCGCCATACATATTGCCCATACATATTGCAATACATATATATACTTACATATTGCTCCGCCATACATATTGTACAGTATGATATTATCCGTTACTCTTTTATTTTACTTATTTTTTGAAAATTATTTACGACACATCCAAAAATAATGTCACATCTGTTTTTTTTCATAGATAGTTATGTAAACTTTCCAAAAATCAAAGTGATTGTACCATTTTGTCTTTAGAAATAGGTTTTACCTCATTTTTCTTATTACACAGGTTCAGTTATTTCGCAGCTAGTAAATTTATGTTTCATTGTCTAAGATTGAAGGTGAATAAAACAAATTTATTTAGCTGGTACGGGATAACCAAAATTCATAAATATTGTTTATGAAAAGAGTTTTAAATTAAATCTTCATATCATCGGAAATCGTGAAGCGCAGTGAGAGGGGGATTTTTGTACGTATTGCATACATGGAAAGATTAATGCATCAGGTATTAATCAGATTTTCTCACAAGTGTAGTGTACACTAGAATTGCTGAGATGTTTAGTTGTATAAAAACGCTGTGTCAAATGATAATAATATTATGTCTAGGTTATTGTGTATTGGAAACAGCCAAAGACGTAGGCCTATGTGTATAATGGGAAAGTCCGTCTCAGTAAATCAAGTAGTTAGGGACTTCCCAAGTACCCAACGTTCAGTAAACAAATAGTTCAGCATCAGTAGAGAACACAGCTGTAATTTCTGTGTTTATTACACTCAACTTACGGAATATTTGAATCCTATACATTTTTAAGAAAAAAAGTAAATGTCGGTCGGTTTATGAAAATCTTGGAGAAGTTTCATGCAGTTAAAATTTTTATAAAAAAATAATAATAACGCTTTATGCAAAATTAATTTCAGGGCATACACGTATTTAATGAGAGAATTGTACACAGAATTAAAAAATCGACAAAATTTATTTCAAACATTTTTTTTCAACAGCGCTTTGTTTAGTATGAATTAGTGATTTTCCATATTTTTTTTTTTAATCAAAATGTAGAAGTCCAATAGAGGTTGATTTTTATTTATTTATTTAACGTCGCATAAACTGCAATGGTCATTAGCGATGACGTTGGCGTGTAACTGTGTACAATGGAGGATGAAATGATTTTTTTTAACGTATGAAAATATGCCGTGCCTGAGTGGGATTCGAACCCACGACCGCATGATGAGAGACGAGCACGTTACCAACTCTGCCAATGCGGCCGGCAGAGGTTGATTTTTATTTAGCGTCATTCACTCGTGACTTGAAGTAGTTTATATTTTTTATTATTTACATTGGCAAGAGAATAGTAGTGTGAGTGGTTCACACCAGATTTTTTTTAACTGTTTTAAACAAAACTGTTGTGAAAAAGTCCGAATCATAGACTTTGTGGTCATTAATTGGGTGAACTTGTAGGTAGGATTTAGTTAAATTAAGAGATTATCTAGTTACTGGTTAAGTTCATTTATTTGTCATTAGTTTATTATAATTTAGTTTATGATTAATTATAATTATCAATTTAATTGTAGTAATTATTGTATCTGTAGATCTAAGTAGCATTATTAATTGTAATAAATACTATTACTAATTTAATTAGTAAATAATGTAATTAGTAATACTATTTTACTAATGCTATTTTAAACGATTGTTTGTTAATTATTTATTTTATCCCGATCCCGAAACGGACCTTAGCTATGTTACAGTACTTATTGTACTACGTTCAACTGAATCATGTTAGTGTATGATTCAAGGAAATCGGTTCTTGTTTTTAGAAATCTATAATACAGTAGCAGAATTAAAACATTTCTATTACTATTTACCTTGTAACAACAGTTACTGCTTATGTTATTTTATAACCTTCATATTCTCAGTTCAGTTTAAAAAATAATGCTTAGCGTAATTGTTTTATTAACCAAATTAATTAATAGCACAGCGAAAATTTATTATTTTCCGTTTTAATCGAATAATGTGTATATTTAGCTGATTTAGAATCAGTTTGATGTCGAATTTTAACATATTTTTTGCAAGTCATCTTTTTTATTTTTAAAATATTACTATACTTGTTTCAATATTTGTTTAAAAATTAAATGAAATTCTTAACTAAATATACTTATTAATTAGTAAAATTGTGTATCGTTTGGAGGAACGTGTTTATAAGAAATTATTTGAATAACGGTTTTCAAGGAGACTATTTTCTTTGTATTTTAATTATAAATAATTTATTTATTGATGTAATAATTAAATAAAATTTATTGTTTTTACCGTATTGTTGTCTGAATTTTGTTATCAGAATAAAGTAGGCCTGTTAAAAATAAGTTCGGCCTTCAATGGTATTTAGGCGTAATGTATTCTCGAGTGTATTAATCTCAAATACATTATGCGGGTGTATGTTGTATTCATCATAACATTTAAAGTACTACAACATTTATGTATAAATTTCCTGCTAAATGGTTTTTTTACTATCTCTGTATATTCTATTGTAGCTTTTAGTGCAACCGTATCAGAAGTTTAGTATAATAAAGTAGGAAAAATAAGTAGCTATACAGTTTTGTTCATTAGTAAAGGTAATTACTAATTAATTTTACATGGTATGTTCGAATAGAGCGATACAAAGTAGGTTTTATAGTTTATTGTTAGTTATTACTTTCTCTTGCCTATATGAATACGAGTATATAAGAAGGAAAGTATTGTTTTCATGTCGATTTTTCGAAATCGAGTTTTCACCGGATCTACACGTTTTCAGACCCCCTGAACCCAAAAAAACATGTTATTAGCGATTGGTGTGTGTGTGTGTCTGTGCGTGTACAAAATATCTCAAGAACGGAACATCGTACAAACTTGAAACTTGAAACTTTAGTTACATACCACTACCGGACCCAACACGAACATTTTCATCAAAATCGGTTCACCGGAAGTAGTAGTTTATTCGTGTAATTTTTCACTTTTTTGCGATTTTCTCAAAAACTGGTCCTACAATTTTTTTAAAAATCGCCTTATTTACTTAATTTTTTATGCTCTACAAGATAGGGTAGGCGCCATGTTTGCTGAAATTCTTGGTGAGGCTGTTTTCACGTAAAAAAAAATGTTTTTTTAAGATTGCGGCTTTAATATGCATTTTAGCGAACAAATGTATATAATAAAAGTTGTAGAGAATTTAAAATCCTACAACTTTTATTTCAAACATTTTTTTGTATAACGCTTAGTTTAGCGGTAATAAGCAATTTTCTGTTTTTTTCTCACGAAAACGTGTGAAAAATCTATTTTTTAAGATTTCGGCCTTAGAATGCATTTTACGACAAAAGTGTATATAATCAAATTAATAGGAAATTAAAAGATCTACAACTTTTATTTAGAGCATTTTTCTCTACAGAGTCTGGTTTAGCGTGAAAGAGTAATTTTCCATATTTTGAAGCTAGGTTGATTTTCATTTTGCGTCTTTCACTCATGATTAAAATTAGGCTATTTGTTATTAAAGTTAGGTTTTTTGTTTATTTCTAATGTTTTATTAATAATGTTAGGTTTATTGTTAATTATTTGCATTGGCAAGAGAAAGTTGTGTGAGTGTTTCACACCAGATTTTTTTATCTAAGGAATGTACGGAATGCGTATATGCAGTGTGCAGAAAACGTGCGTGGTTTTTGGTGGTAATTTTAATTGCCATCTATCATTTTCCTATGACCGTCTGTCAGAAACTGCAAGAGATAGCCAACGATTTCGGATTCGTAATGTACACTAAAAGTTAATGGCCCTGGATTGAGTTTAAAGTTCTGGTTTCGACGGAAGTTAAGAATTTAAAGTCGGAATTTGGAAACAAAAATAGTGTAGTTCGATTCCTCTTAAGGGGAGATTGTATGGTAGTTTTGACTGAAAATTTTGATTTTCGGTTTTTTGTGTTTTTCAATAGTTTAGACCTAGTTCTACCACTAAAACATTAAATTACTACAAAAAATTATTTAATGAACAAAATTTAAGTTTTTTCAGGTTTATCCTAAAAAAAACTTAACATGTCAAAAACAAATATTTTTCATATTTTATATTATATTGCATGTTTTAGTTGAAACAGAATTTAGTTTTTTTAATGATATGGCAGTTCTTGCGGTTGATGCCGATCCTGTAATTGCAACTCGAAAGACACAAAATCATTTACACCAGATAGAGTCATGGCTTAAACATTGGAAAATTAAAATTAATGAAAACAAATCGCAACAAATGACGTTTACTCTTAGACGACAAAACTGCCCAACCGTTTACGTTAATAATATTCCGCTACCTCACACTACTCAAACACGCTACTTAGGCTTACACTTGGACAGAAAACTTACATGGAACGCACATGTTACACACACACGCCACAAACTCAAAACACGCTTCTATCAACTAAAACGCTTACTCGATAGACGTTCTAAATTAAATATGTCACACAAATTATTAACAATCTACAAGACAGTCTTAAGATCAATCTGGACATATGGAGTTCAACTTTGGGGATCTGCTAAACCCTCACACACGAAACGTATACAAGCGATTCAGAACAACATTCTACGAACGATAACGCAATGCCCCTTTTACATCACAAACTCAATGCTGCACAAAGACTTACAAATGCCATACGTAATTGATGTCGCGTAACAACTATACAAGACGATGCATGACAAATTTGAACTACACGACAACCCTCTCATACAAAACATGTACACTAGGGCGATACCGGGTACTCAGCGCAGACGTTTGAAGCGCCTCTGGCCAAGAGATCTTCTTGGCCAACTGTAGGACTGTGGTGATGACTGCACGCTCCTTCAAGTAAATCAAGTTTTGAAACATTAGCTTCACATTTAGAAATTGTTATATTAATTTAATAACAGATACTAAATTCAATTAAAAGTGTCAAAAAAAGTTTTTTTAATTATCTGTTTCATTATTTTTAATATTCTCCAACTGTTGATGGGAAATTTAACTTTTTTGTGAACATTTTGTTTTTTATTTGTGCCTTTTCCCATAAATTTAGATTTTAGCACTTAGGTACGTTTTTCTTAGAAATTATTTAACCTACCAGACTGAAATTTTTACCAGTTAAATATCATGTACATGCACATTCACCGACATTGTGTTTACTTTCTCAGGTGTTCAAAAATTAGTAATTTATGTAAAAAAGTAGGAAAAAATGTAAAAATTTTATGTTATTCGTTACTCTTTTAATAACTTTATGGTCCAACAGATTAAATTGAAAAAATGTCAGTAGCTAGAACCACCCTACAACAGAATTTAGTTTACTATAAGTCTGTTAAGTTTAATTTTTCTATATTTCACCAATCCTATGAAAAATGTACCTAAAAATAGCAAATTTAACATTGGCAAGGTACAAAGTACAGTTTCCCCCCCTAAGAGTAGCTTTCTTACGAAAGCTAAGTAGGTTTGATCCCATTATGAGGAAGGATATCCCCGAGTTAAGTGAACACGCAGTATGACTTCGTGGGCTGACTCCTTGTTTTTAGAAAAAAATGTCACCAGCCCTGAGACGCGTCGTCTCATGAAAGGGATTTATTTCTTGTCAAATGTGCAAAAATCAAGAAATCCTTCTTGATTTCTTTTCGAAATCAATGAGGATTTTGAAAAGATTACAATAAACTGAGATACTATGTTCATATTGGATCAATAGACAGGTGGAGTGTCACATAATTTACAC
Organism: Catonia carolina; assembly: GCA_035578175.1. Lineage (NCBI taxonomy): Eukaryota > Metazoa > Arthropoda > Insecta > Hemiptera > Achilidae > Catonia > Catonia carolina. The sequence continues at coordinate 20,446,654 of JAQMRL010000003.1, read as the reverse complement.
TCAATCTGTTTGTTGCTGGGCTAAAATAAATAGTTTTGTTTCTTATCACATGGTCAGCCAATTCAATGACTGAATAATTTAAGAACAGAAGAGTTAGAGGTGCAAAAGACTCTAGAGTTATATCCTCTGAAAGTAATGAATTTCATTATACAGCCAGACCCTGTGGGAAATGAACTGAAGGTGTCATTTGGAGAGTGGGAAATATGTGCTTTTCAGAGGGCCCGGCATGTTGATAAGCGTACTTTTCCATTCAATGAGGAAGGCAGTGGTAAACCCCCTCACTCCTCGTTTTATTTAGTAAAACCTCTACAGGTTCAAACCAGCTTTACAGCTGATGACCTATACAACATTGGATCAAACTAAATTCAGATCGAAGAAGTTTTTACGCAGAGCAAAAAAATAATTGGACCAGAAAGTAAAGAAATGCTTTTAGTGAGAATGTGGGTTGTACAACGAGGTTCCATAAATGTTTTAAGTTATGATATGCCGTGGTCTAGTAAGGTTTTTCATGAGATATTTGTCTAGAAAAAAATAAAATTTCGTGTATCCACCGGTCTGAATTATTTTTTGGTTTTGCTGTTTGGTTGGCTGTTTTACGCCGGGGCTTCTTCCCGGGTTCGAACTCGGAATCCTTGGCATACACCCTAGTTGTGCCAACCACTATTTCTTTGTTCGTCTTAAAATATACACGGCATAATTATAAACCAGTTGAAGGATCTTGTGAATTTTAGATAATTATCAGTTTTTGGAGATTTCATAAAAGTATTTGACATTACTTGTATAGTTTCAGAATTTATAGTAGTTTACTTAGTATTATAACACGAAAATCTGATTTCCTCAACAAAAGAAATCTCAAACTATGTGGATAAAATTTGGCTAAAATTTTACAACTTCAGATTATAATATTTTAGTAAGTATTACATTACGAACGTTTTTGTTTTAAGTCCCAGGACACCACTAAACGTTTTTTAATTCTCAAATTTGTATTAATTTCCTGACGTGTGTTTACGTGAATGGTTTGATCTCATGTGGATAAATGAGCGGAATGATTGAATGCTTGTATTTTTAAACGCACGTAAAATAAAGTAAAAAGTTGAAAAAGAGCGAATTTTTTTATTGGATGAAATAATTAGTTGTTTTAAGATACTTTTAAGTTGTTTATTTAAGACCAGTATCCTCAGTTACATAAATAATAAATATTGGTAAATATTTTATTAACTGTTCGGCAAGAAAATATGTGGCATTCGCTTGCCAATTGTTTACAGAGTGATTATAGGACGATTTTATTTATTATGTAATTATGAACTGATTATGATACTGTAATTAATTAATGTCGTTAATGAACGTTATGTCGACGGTAAGTTTTTCTCGTTAATTACAATCTTTTAACCAATCGTACTAATTAATTACTTCTTAAAATAGCTAATTAATTATTATCTTTACCTAAATTATAATTTATGATACACCAATAGTGAATCATTCATGCTACGTTAAATTGTAGTTGTTCTATTTGAAATCTTTAAACAAATATAAAAAGTTGGAAGATCGTGGCGCTGTGGGGTAACTTACGTTGAATTGCTAAGCGGAAAGTCTCGCGTCGATTCCCGGCTAAGTACAAATTGTAATTGTGCTGCCTCCGTGTTGTAGTTCCCGTTGGTATTGTTGGTATAGTGGTCAACGCACTATCTTCTATGCCTGGGGTTCCAAATTTGATTCCTTGTGGAATTCAACTTTAACTTAATGTGGTTTCTACTGTTTGAAATAATTTATTTAGTGGTATTATTTACATTTAAAGTGGATTTCCTCTCTACGTAGACGACATACCTGCATATACTGCGATGGAGTTGAAACTATCACTGTGACTTTTTTAAATCACTGTTAATAAACTTTTTAGTACAGTATTACTTAGTTCACATTCAAAATTTTGAGTCAATTAAATAACTATAAATAGTTACTGTGGTACTGAACTTGAGTCAATTTCATTAAATTATCAATTTAGATAATACATTTTTCGTAAATTCGGTTACGTAACTTCGCTTGTACAGTAATGTTACGTATAAGTCTAGGTTCGTTCGGCATCTTTGTATAATAAATAGTAATAAACATACTTTCTGTAAACTTATAACAATTATTAATAATTACAATTAATTACCAAACTTGGACTACTAACAAATACAGTTAGATTACTTCAATTTAAATTAATCACAAAACTTAAGCTTAAATTAAAATGGACTGTAAATGAATCACTTAACAATCAAAACGATGGTTTACCTGACAAATTCCGTTCGTGAGATATTTTGTTCACACGCTCGCGTACACTTACACGCTCTCTCTCTCCCTCCCTCCCCCTTTCTCTCACACGCACACACAGACACATACGCACGCACTCACCAGTCGCTAAAAACATATTTTTGGGTTCAGGGAGTTTGAAAACCTGTAGATCCGATGAAAATTCGATTTCGAAAAATCGATTTGAAAACAATACATTTCTTCCTATATATTCATATAGCCAAGAGAAAGTAAAAATACTGATTATCCCAGTTACTTTATAACCAGAATCGACTATTTATGAGTGGTATATTTTAATGTATTGTACTAATAGTAATCTTTTAATATTCTCTTATTTTTACTTTCTCTTACCTATATGAATAGGTATATACAAAGGGAAGAATTGTTGTCTTGCCGATTTTTCGAAATTGAGTTTTCACCGGATCTACACGTTTTCAAACCCCCTGAACCCAAAAAACATGTTTTTAGCGAATGGTCTGTGTGTGTGTGTGTGTGTGTGCGCGCGCGTGTGAACAGAATATCTCAAGAACGCAACATCGTACGAACTTGAAACTTGAAACTTAAGTTACATACCACTACCGGACCCGACACGAACATTTTCATCAAAATCGGTCAACCGGAAGTAGTAGTTTATTCGTGTAATTTTTCACTTTTTTGCGATTTTCTCAAAAACTGGTCATACGATTTTTTTAAAAATCGCCTGGTTGACAAAAATTTTTATGCTTACAAGATAGGGTAGGCGCCATGTTTGCTGAAATTTTTGGGGAGGCCGTTTCCCTCTTAAAAATATTGTTTTTTTAAGATTGCGGCTTCAATATGCATTTTAGCGCAAAAATTTATATAATAGAAGTTGTAGAGAATTTAAAATTCTACAACGTTTACTTCAAACATTTTTTTGTATAACGCTTAGTTTAGCAGTAATTAGCGATTTTCTGTTTTTTCTCACGAAAACGTGTAAAAAATCGATTTTTTTAAAGATTATAGCCTAGCAAAATTTCAGCATTTTACGACAAAATGTATATAATAAAATTGTATATAAATATATTAATAAAATTGTATATTATATAATAAATATAATAAAATTTGTAGGAAATTAAAAGATCTACAACTTTTATTTGGAAAATTTCTCTCTACAGAGCCTAGTCTAGCGTGAAAGAGTGATTTCCCGTATTTTTAAGCCAAACTGAAGTTGATTTTAATTTTGCGTCTTTCACTCATGATTGAAATAAGATTATGCTTATTGAGGGTAGTTTTTTTGTTTATTTCTAATGTTTTATTACTAGTGTTAGGTTATATTATTAATTATTTGCATTGTCAAGAAAAAGTTGTGTGAGTGTTTCACATCAGATTTTTATTTCGTTGAAAAGCTGTTATGAATGAAACAAAAACTGTCGGTTGAGTAAGTTGAGTTAAATATGGTAATTATAGGCTTACACTTTTTCAGGTTCTTTGTATTACTATATATAAATAATCTAGTACGTATACCTGTACTATTAATAAAATGGTATGAGTTGTTATTTACATACTATTATGCGTGTACGTATCACAGATATCATTGTGTACAATATTTCGGTTGTTTTTGTTTTTAAGTGATGATGGGGTGGTGACGGAAAGGGGGATTATAAAGAAGGGGGACTAGATGTGGGTCATGTCACTGACTCTCTGTATAATCTAACTAAATTATGTTTACTTAATTTTTTTTACGACGGCTTTAAACTGTAATAGTAGTCTGTTACTGTATTTAGTACATAACATTTACGATTTATTTATAAACAGGCCTTTTGTAACAGTACAATGATGGCACTGCAATTTATTTATTGTACATGTCCTCTTTATTAAGTAAACATCTTTTCAGAAATGTGCGATTTATTTTATTTGTCTATTAAATTAGATTACTGAACAATTTAAATAATCTTTTTTTGTAATTATATAATTTATTCAGTAAACGATTATTATAGTCATACTATATCGAAGTTTTGTACCAATTGTTTCCGAGCAAATAATTATATATTTTTTCAGATACTCAATTTTCTCTTGCCAATGTTCTTTTTTAATACCTAATGTGTGTACGTTGCAAAAAGTTTAATTTAAGAACAATAAGTTACTCCAAGACCCAATGAAATAAGGATGATGTGTATGACGTGTGAATGAGGTGTAGTCTTATACAGTCTCAGGCCGACCATTCCTAAGAGAGTGTTGTTAATTGAACCACAACCATGAAGTACATCGGTAACTAGTGTCTAGTATTCAGATCCATATAAAAGTAACTATCTTTACTAGGATTTAAACCAGGAACCTTCGTCTCCGAAAATCATCTGTTAAATAGCTGACTTTGGCGACGGCTCCACCGCTAGATCAACCCGGTGGGTTAATGCAAATAATGAAAAATGTAATCTAATTCTTTTTAGATTTATTTATTTAACGTCGCATCAACTGCAACGGTCATTAGCGACGACGTTGGGGTGTAACTGTTTACAATGACAGATGAAATGATTTTTTTGTAACGTATGAAAATATGCCGTGCCTGAGTGGTATTCAAATTCACGACCGCATGATATGAGGCAAGCACGTTACCAACTGCGCCAATGCGGCCGGCATAATCTAATTTTATTTATGAGTGAATGATGCAAAATGAAAATCAACCTCTGTAGAACTTAAAGATACGGAAGATCAGTGATCGACGTTGTAGGTTTTAAACAAAAGTTTGTAGTTTAAAATTTCCTTCGTATACAGGTCTATTCACTTTTTCCCTAAAATGTATATCATCATCATCATCATCATCATCCGTCATGGTTTAGGCTATTGAGCCTGTTCCGGTTTCCACCTCTTCCTCGGTCGACCCACATCCCTTCTACCATCTGGTTTGGACATCCAGGCTTGAAGTGGCAAACGGTTGTGTGGCATTCGGAGCAGATGATCTGTCCATCTTTTTCTATATTGCTTGATCACATCTACAAGTGGCCGTACATTGCATTCTTCTCTTATCACTTCGTTTCTAATGTGATCCAGCCTTGCGTATCCCTGAATGTGTCTCAAGAACCTCATCTCTGAAGCTTGTATGCGCGAGTCGTCTCTCTTTGTTGTGGTCCATACCTCGCTTCCATATGTAACTAGTGGAATCGCCATTGTCTTATAAAATTTCAACTCTGTTTCTTTTCTGGCTTTTCCCTTCAATGTACGATGTATGGTTCCACATATCGCATTGAATTTATTCAGCTTCAGAGGTATGTCACTCTCACAATCGAAGGATACATTGCAACCTAGATATTTGAAACTACTCACCTGCTCCATAATCACATTATCTAACACAATTTTCGATCGCACTGGCAATTTTGCCATGGATGCCATTACTTTGGATTATTGGGTCGAAATTTTCATTTTGAATTCTTTACTTAGATTCTGGAGTTTATAGACTGCTATTTGAAGCTTATCTTCACTGTCTTGAATTATAACGGTGTCGTCGGCAAACATGAGTGAGTTGAGGGAAACGCCTTGTCCAATATTTACACCTGTGTCAACCTTTTGTCGCCAAACAGTCATCAGCTCGTCAATATATATATTAAATAATGTAGGTGATTTGGGACATCCCTGTCTGACTCCTTTATTTACATACAACTCTCTCACATCTTTTCCATCTGAACTAATCAGCACCGATGTTTTATAATATAAACTATTGATAGCAGTCACAATATGCCTTGGGTAGCCTTTCTTCAACATAATTTCCCACAGTAAGGACCTGTCGACGTTGTCAAATGCCTTTTCCCAGTCAATAAAAGCCAGATGAGTTGGACAATTGTATTCTCGACGTCTTTCTATCAGAATTTTCAATGTGAAAATCGCATCTATACAAGACCGTCCCTTCCGGAAGCCCATCTGGTTCTCTGATATTAGGGCATCTGTTATAAGTTGAAGTCGTCTATTTATTAGAGAGGCGAATAATTTGTAAGCAGTATCCAAAATGCTGATTCCTCTATAATTTTTAGGGTCAGACCTATTGCCTTTTTTGTAGAGAGAGACTACTCTTGATTTTGTCCATGATTCTGGCACTTTATGAGTCTTCCAGCAAGTATTGTACAAATGTAATAATCTGAGATGAAGCACAAAGCCTCCATATTTTATCAACTCCATATTTATACCATCAGGACCTGGACACTTACGATTTTTGGCAGCATTCATCACACTGTGTAGCTCTTCTGTTGTTAAATTATCCACACAACATTGCTGACACCGCTCCAACTCGGCCTCTACCATATCTTCTTCATACCAGAGTTCTTTGTAGTGTTTCACCCATTCTGGTATGGAAACACAATTTATTTGAGCAGTGTCTTTGTTTTGTTGATTCATGGCTCTTATGAATTTATAAGCTATTTCCTGCCTGCCAAATAGATCCTCCTCAACATTGGTTATGAAGTTTTCCCAAGAAGTTTGTTGAGCCTGTCTGGTGACTGTTTTAGCGTGATTCCTTGCTCTGTTGTATTGCATTCTATTGTCATCAGATTGGTTCTGTAGCCAGATTTTATATAGACGTTGTTTTTCTTTGACTGCTGCCCTTATCTCATCATTCCATATTTTTAGTCCTTTTTTTCTATGGTTTCTCTTTCTCATGCCAATCGCCTCTATTGCACCCGCTTTAATTGCCGTAGCAATGTTTTCCCACTCAGTTTCCACATCTTCCGTTGTTGGGAATGTCATTAGCTTTTCTGTGACTCGGTTTTGAAATAGGAGTTTAATGCTATCGTCTTTAAGGAGTGATACTTTAAAAATTTCCTCATTATTCTGATTTTTGGGTTTAAAAGAGCGCTTCCACCTTTTCCATAAATCTATCTTTCCAACGACAATGTAATGGTCCGAGTTCAAATCCATTCCCCGGTGAACTTTCACATCTCGCATTTGTCCTGCCAACCTTTGATTTATAATTATATAGTCAATTATTGATCTATATCCTCTTGCTGTCCAGGTGAATTTGTGGATATCTTTTGTAAATGTATATCTTTTTAAAATGTATATTAAAATAAAAATTTGTAATTAATTTTTTTTCGTTTATGATGTTCTGTTATTGATAGGTTTTTGTGTAGGCACGATTATTATAATGTAAAGCGACGAGTAATGAGTCGAAACTACAGTAGAGAGTAAAACGCTGACAAATCCGTGAAGGATATGTGTAGGATTTCTTGCTCCTCCCTATGATTCGTATAGGCCAGTGTGTTCTTTTTGTCAATAGTTTTCTTGTGGCTTCTTGCCTTTGACTTACCACTCCATTAATCCAAAAGTCCACAAGTCACTATCGACCGGCTCGGAATATGATCCCCAGCTCGGATCCGACCGGCTTTTCGTTTAACAATACACCGCTCGACTGGTTCTTTAGTCTTTGTACTATAGCATAGTTCAACTATTTCATGTGCAGAAAGGTATAATTTTTTCAAAAAATGAAATTATTTTTAATTCTTTTAAATGACATCTAGAAAAAAGATAGCAAAACTGTGCATACCTGGCGCAGAATTATTATGTATTCGTGATGAGAAAAAAAAGAAACGCGTCTGGATGATGGAATGACTGAAAAATAAATCACGATTTTCCTACGAACTTTGTAAGTACAAGAGATAGGGGATTACAAGATTATTTTTTTGGATGACAAAGTTTCACCGAATTATTGGAGTTGGTACATTGATTTAGTTCGAACGAGTCGACAGACCGTTCGGGCTCGTAGTAGGTTCCCTTTCGAACCTCCAACACCGGCCCAACTTCGAGCTCCTACCATTCACTTTCGAGCCAGTTCGAGCGAACGTAAATCACGAGCTCATCACCCGACCGGTTCGACAGTGTATGGTGGGCTTAACACTAAAGTAATATTTAAGTTATTTTATGCAAAAGTTACTTTTACATACAAAAGTTTGTACTCTATGCGAGTGTGTCTGTACTTTAATCTGCTTAAGCCGGAGCTTTGTTATTGAACAGAGCTTATCTGGTGCTAAATCAACTTTCAATTTAACTAAACGATCTAAATTACTTGTATTTTAATCGGTATACTGTGCTACATTATTTTACCTCTCTTTTAAAATTCTCCAGGGTTTTACCTCTACCTGGCTTAACCTCAAAATTTTAAACAAGGACTTAACGATAAGTCAATCGGTAAATGGTAATTGCATATAAAAAAGTATTATATATTATTATATTAAGTATTTTCATTTACAAAAGTAAATATTACTAACGTTTTTTTTACTTTCTCTTGCCTATATGAATATATACGTAGAAAGGAAAGTATTGTTTTCATGTCGATTTTTCGAAATCGAGTTTTCACCGAATCTATACGTTTTCAGACCCCCTGAACCCAAAAATCATGTTTTTAGCGATTGGTCTGTGTGTGTGTCTGTGTTTGTGTGTGTGTGTGTGTGTGAACAGAATATCTCAAGAACGGAACATCGTACGAACTTGAAACTTGAAACTTAAGTTACGTACCACTACCGGACTCGACACGAACATTTTCATCAAAATCGGTCAACCGGAAGTGGTAGTTTATTCGTGTAATTTTTCACTTTTTTGCGATTTTCTCAAAAACTGGTCCTACGATTTTTTTAAAAATCGCCTGGTTTACTCAATTTTTTATTCCCTACAAGATAGGGTAGGCGTCATGTTTGCTGAAATTCTGGGTGAGGCTGTTTTCACGTAAAAACGTTTTTTTAAGATTACAGCTTTAATATGCATTTTAGCGCAAAACTTTATATAATAAAAGTTGTAGAGAATTAAAAATTCTACAACTTTTATTTCTAACAATTTTTTGTATAACGCTTAGTTTAGCGGTAATTTGCGATTTTCTGTTTTTTTTCTCACGAAAATGTGTGAAAAATTGATTTTTTAAAGATTTCGGCCTTAGTATGCATTTTACGACAAAAGTGTATATAATTTAATTTATAGAAAATTAAAAGATCTACAACTTTTATTTAAAGCATTTTTCTCTACAGAGCCTAGTTTAGAGAGAAAGAGTGATTTTCCGTATTTCTAAGCCAAACTGAGGTTGATTTTCATTTTGAGTGTTTCACTCATGATTAAAATAAGGTTATGTTTTTGAGGTTAGTTTTTTGTTTATTTCTAATATTTTATTAATAATGTTAGGTTTATTGTTAATTATTTGCATTGGCAAGAGAAAGTTGTGTGAGTGTTTCACACCAGATTTTTTTTAATCCAGTAAAGATAGTTGATTTGATTATTGGTGGTGAATGCATTTAATTCAATTTGAATAACTTATATTATTATTTCTGTAGACGGAAGTGTTTAGCTGTATTTCTATAAAGATTGCATTCATCTTATTTATCATACACATAGTTCAAAGTCTACTTTATGATGATAATGTTAAGAATTATGTTTCCAATACTTATTCATATGCCTACTTGCTTACTTACCAATCGAAACCTGAAAACATTTGCACTCCACTGAAATATCACGTGATTGTTTTCATAATATTTCATGTGTAGGCTATAATTTATTATAATTCTTGGAGTTTGGTTCAGATTTCTTCATAACCAATCTTTGTATTGAGAGTTTTGTTGGGAGTGTAAGTATAATAGGTGAAATGTGATTTATGTTTTGAATGAATAGAAAACAATTCATTTAGGATGAGGCTATTTATGGCGATGTGAGGACTTTCAGGAGTTATTTTTAAATATTTGATTATTTACTGAATAAATGGTGAAGATTTTGAAGGTTAAAAGAGGTCTGTTTGATATTCTGTAATTGATAGCAATAATAGTTAATAGACATTGCTGTGAAGGGTTTTCGGGGTTTAAGAGAGCAAAACAGGAGTCTAATCGATGAAAGTTGGATTGTGGGTGTCTGGCTGAAGAGAGCTTCAAATGAAGTGACGTCCACTTGTGTTAGCGAAGCTAACCCGAGTGGAGGTCAGCGAGAAAGTGTGGTTTGTCCTCTCCTATCATGTCATAAGCAATTCCATGACCCAATGAGATGAGGACGATATGTTGACGTGTTAATGAGGTGTATTCTTGTACAGATTCTGGCCGATCATTCTTGAGAGAGTAAGGTTAATTGAACCGCAACCATCAAAGTGTACCAGTAACCTCTGTCTTATATTCAAAATTATTATTCCTGGTAGTAATAATCGGAAAATAACTGCTAAACAGCTAAAAATCACGGCGACGACCTAACCATTAGAACAACCTGGTGCGTCCTCAATTGTATTTGACTAGTGCTTTCGTACTCTTTCAGAAATATGTTTATTGTTCTTGTGTACATATTAGTCAACGTGACTCCATCCTTTCACACCAGAAATTTTATTGATTAGTGGTGTGCTTTTGTAAAAATTTATGATGTGTTTTGTCCTTCTAAATTCTTACCCTCGTTTTCCGAAAACTGTCTTTTTCGTTGTTAGGTACACGCATGTTAGTTATTAGTGAAGATTTTTTGTTCAAATGTTAAGGGAATACTCAATTATTGTAGTTTACTTTTATTTTATAATTTTTTAATATGTTGGATAGGGTTGGAGAAGAAGAAAAAATGAAATAAAGAAAACAAAAACAAAATTCTTAAATTTTTTTTAAGTGGGTAAACTAAATCGAAAAGGATATGTTGAAAGATAAAACCAATGTGAAGGTTTTATTGAAAAAATATTTATGGAGTTATTGTACTTAATTATGTTAGTTATGATTTATTATGCAGAATTTTTTAGTGAGGATAGTGGTGTTATCTTAGAATGTGGAAATACGGGACCATTTAAATGTCTCCTCTCGCTTAGAAACTGTCGGCAAGTACAGAGAGAAATTGCAGCGACATTTAATACGAGTTATTGAAGATAGGTGGGCGAAACGGGCATTAAGCAACATACCTGATGGACGAAGAGATGTAGCTAGGGTGCGAAAGAGATGACCAAAGAAGTCGGAATAAGTCGGAAGGCCTAAACCATGGCAGGAAGAAGATCTTAGATAGCACCAGAGACGTTGTTGTTAAGGTCATCAACCGAACGCTGGTTTGAACCTCTAGAAGCTTTACTAAGTAAAACGAGGAATAAGGTGGTTTACCATTGCTTTCCTCACTGAGTGGAATAGTATGCTTATCAGCATGCCAGACCCTCCGAAAAACATCTACTTTCCACTCTGTAAATGCCACCTTCACTTCAATCACTACAGGTGTGGCTATATAATGAAATTACTTTCTCTCAGAGGAGATAACTATGACTGGTGTCTTTTACACCTCTACCTTTTCTGTTCTTAAATGATTCAGTCATATAATTGGCTGACCATGTGATAAGAAACAAAAATATATTTATAGCCCTGGGATTAGCAAATAGATTAATACTCCACCTGCCTGTGTCTACCAGAGACGTGCGCACCTTTAAATGAAATAAACGTAGTGGTGAATTGTCAAGCAGTGCTGCGTGCATATTTTTATTAATTTTTAAATAGGCTCATGAATCGATGCTTTACTATGTCGTCATTCATACATTCACGGATGAACTTGGTTTTTGTAAATGCAGGCTAAATTAAATATCTTAATCGCATTTTTTGCATATCTGTTTCATTTAGTAACAGTTGTATTTTTTTATCAGGTGACAAAACTATGCGCATATTTTTACGATTTTCGTAACGTAATCTTTATTATTTATCAAGAATATAAAATTAAAACGTAGTTGTTTTATTGTCAAGTACTCGTTATTCAAATTAATTATGGGAACTATAATGCAAGTATACAGGAATCACTCGGTACTAATACGGCCAAATTTTGTATTAAATTCTCTTGTATAAATACCGGTACCATTGAAAAAATATTTACGTCACGTAAAGTAGCTATCCTGTACGGCGGATGTTTTCACATCCAGTTTGTTAATTTTGAACGTGACTTTTAAGATTAGTATAACAGAAATTTGTTAATAAATATAAACAGAGAGGCGTGTAAAATTTTTGTTGAATATGTGTATTTTTTTTAAAAAATTGTAAAATCATTAATTATGTATTTTTTTGAGTATCTGTGAGGTTTAGTGTTAAAATATTTGTACTCGATCTGCTAGTTCCAGGGCTTTAAAAAATAGTTCTGTTTTTTGTCACGTGGTCAGTTAATTATATGACATGTTAATTATATGGCATTTAAGAACAGAAGAGGTAGTGGTGTAAAAGACACTAGAGTTATCTCCTTTGAGAATAATGAATTTCATTATACAGCTAGACCCTGTGGTGAATGAAGTGAATATATCATTTGCAGGATAAAAAGTAGATGATTTTCAGAGGGTCTGTGATGCTGATAAGTATACTTTTCCACTCAGTGAGGAAGGCAAAAGTAAACCACCTCACTCCTCGTTTTACTTGATTAAACCTCTTCATTGAAGAGGTTCAAATCACCAGCCTTTCGGCTGGCTGATGACCTAAACAATAACATGATCAGTATGTTTCTTAACTGCATTCTTTAGCTTCAAATTTGGCTTCAAGCATAAGGTGCACACAGCACTATTTGAGGATTCACTATCTTGTTCCATTTAAAGGTACACATTTACAAACTCATTATTGACTTCGAAAATGGTGGAGTATAGTCAAGATAAAACTGAAAAGTCAAAATATTAATACTTGGTTATGTTAAACTAATTACTTACCAGGTCGTTTATTACCTTTTTATCATTACTTATTTCATAATCGTTATCATCTTGTAGTTCTACAGCCCTTGGTAGGCTTTGGCTTTCTCCACTATCCTCCTCCAATCCTCTCCGCTATTTGATAGCGCCCTCCATTCTCTCGCACCCATCTAGTTAAATCATCTGTTACATTATCCATCCACCTTTTTCTAGAACGGTTCTTCTTTCTTCTCTTCTACTGTATTTTCTTCTATATTCCCTTAACTATTCTCGTTGACTAAATTCTCTCAGTGTTTCCCTACTATCTCTTCGGGTCTTTATAAAACAGACTTATCTGTTTTCTATTCCAGTATTGTTTTTCATTTTTCCAGTTATTTCCAGTCGTTTCTTTCTCTTATCGGTTCTAAAAAATATTCTTAAAATTTTATTTTCGAACCTTCTCAGCGTGTTGTAATTTCTTTCTTTCACAGTCTATTCCTTTCACGTTCTACATTTCTATTTATTTCACAACTGGGCGCACCAACAAATATGATGTATTTTATTTTTTGTGTTTTTACGTATTTATTTATTAAAAATATTTTTCATTTGTGATTTAAAATACTACATATTAAATGAGCGTGACTTCTAATAATTTTTGTCCAAAAATACACAATTTTACCGTATTGATTAATTATAAATTATTTATAAAACAATAGAATATTTAGGAAGGTATTTTTGCTATGTAAAATTCTATCTTGTAGAGCATAAAAAACGTAGTAAATAAAGCGATTTTAAAATAAAATCGTAGGCGCTGTTTTTGAAAAAATCGAAAAAGATTAAAAAAATCGCACAAATAAACTACTACTTCCGGTTGACCGATTTTAATGAAAATTTTCGTGTGAGATTCCCTTGTGGTACCTAGTTTTAGCTTGGTAGTTTAGAAACTGAGGACAGAGCTTCTTTCTGAATTTACCTTTCAGTAGGTTGGCCATGTTGAGACAGTTGTATGTAATATACTGATTTAGGCCTCAGGTGCTTCAGGCGACAAATCGATCAGAGTAATTATTACAGATTGTGGAAAAACACCCCTGAGGGGGATTTATCTATTTTACCCTCCTACGCCCACATCTTTCAGGAAGAGAAGGCAGGCTACGGTTGACACCCTTAGCATCGGGTCCTACCCAGCACTTGTTCATCCACCTGTCATAAGCGGTCCGAGCGCCCTCATCTCCGTGGAAAACGAACAAACCTTAACTTTTTTATTTAGGAGGAAAGTCCCGATCCGAACCCATTTCAATTAGGATCATTCGTGTGACTGAAAGCCTTATCGAGCAGGATTTTTGCAGCCATATGAGATCCTATCTTACATATTGACCCGACTGTATTAACAAAACAAAAACAATTGAAATTTGGGAAAGGGGTTGTTGTTCTCGTTCCAAAGACTTTTTGTGGCTACTCCCAATAACTTGGTTAATTTATTTACAAAATTAAAAATGACTAAATTTTGAGAAAGACAATTAAGTTAATTTAAAAAGTTAACAAATAGTATGAGACCTCAACAGTCATTGGTCAATGTGGCTCAAGACAATGTCCAACAATAATCTAAGGCACATCATAGGTAAAGTCTTTGTAAACTCTCAATATCTCCGGGAGCACAGAGATGTTCCGTAAAATCGCGAATAGCTCCTCTATAACCGAACAAAAGAGGCACGACCCTGCTCGGTGTACCTGTCTTATAGAGTACTGGTAACGCGCTATAAGTTGACGATTGCGCCTATCATGCGGAGGACAGTAATGCCCGTTCCCAAGCTTTGTGCAGCCGAGAGGTATACATTACGTCACTACTACTATGAGATATTGCGTTAGTAGTAGTAACGTTTTACTTGTACTATGTTTGTAGTAGTCAGGGGTACTATCCAAACTACATATATTCTGTGCCGCCGTCTACAGCGGATAGTGAAAACAACACCCACGTAAGTCACCACAGTAGGCAGCCTACTGCCAACCGAATACCAATGAGATGATTAGTACAAGTTTTATGACGTAGCAGTAGTCTGGTACTTCGTCTGTCCCCTTCATCCCGCAGCTGCACAAAGCTTAGATTCATGCAGTATACTATCTATCCTACTTACATCGGCCAACCCGAAAGCATAACACATGTATCAAACGTGTAACTCAAAATATAACCACCATAAACACTTAAGTAATAAAATTCAGTTCATGACCTTTCACACTCAATAAGTAAGGAGTAATGCAATTATTTAAAAAAAGTGAATTGTTTAAAATTCAATTGCGATTTAACATAATTTTACTGAAAATAATGAAATATGAAAACCCTAAAAATACAATAACATTTTGAAATTACCGTAAAACTAGTATTACTCATTATAAGCTCGCATTGACGGAACTCACGGACTAACTAGTCTATTACTACAAATGTCACAGTGCAGTAATTCAGTTAACTGCTGATGACTAAAAAGGATACTAAATATAGTTTAGGCCTAGTATTATGGCTTATTTAGAATGAATGTTTATTATTTAGGATATTTATTAAGAATCAATAAATAATACAATGGGTTGTTTATAAAACGACATAGTTGTAAACATAATAAATCAATGTTAGAGTAAAACTACAACATGATGGGTCATGGTTAGAGCTGTCGCTATAATGTATTTAGAAAAGCACATAAATTATAGTAGCACTTCCACCCCCTGCATAGTCCAGTCTTACTCTCGCTAACGATCGTCGACTTATATTGCCTTACCAGTACACGGCAAGACACCTGATTCTTGATAATATTTTTTTTAAATTTTTTAATTCCTAATTTGTGTACGTTGCAATCTGTTCAATTGAGAACAATAAGCAACCCCATGACCCAATGAGATGAGGATAATGTGTATGACGTGTAAATGAGGTGTAGTCTTGTACAGACCCAGGCCGACCATTCCTAAGAGAGTATGGTTAATTGAACCCCAACCATCAAAGTACACCGGTAACCACTGTCTACCATTCACATTCGTATAAAAGTAACTACCTTTACTAGGATTTGAACCAGGATTGATAACAATATTAGACAGCAGACGCCGTACAGATTCGCTAGAGGAAAGAAACTTAAATTTTAAGTTTCAACTTTTTACGATATTCCGTTCTTGAAATATTTTGTTTACATAGAGACCAATCGCTAAAAACAATTTGGGGGGGGGGTTCAGGAGCCCTGAAACGTGTATTTCTGGTGAAAACTCGATTACGAGAAATTGACAGGCAAAATACGTTCTTTCCCTATATTTAGTATATTCATATAGGCCAAGAGAAAGTAAAACTTAATTTAGTTCTCAAGTTGTTGTTGTTTAGGTCATCAGCCGAAAGGCTGGTTTGAATCTGTAGAGGTTTTACTAAGTAAAACGAAGAGTGAGGTAGTTTACCATTGCCTTCCTCACTGAGTGGAAAAGTACACTTAACAGCATGCCGGGCCCTCTGAAAAGCACATATTTTCCACTCTACAAATGACACCATCACTTCATTCACCACAGGGTCTGGCTGTATAGTGAAATTCATTACTTTCACAGGAGATAACTCTGATTAGTGTCTTTTACACCTCTACCTCTTCTGTTCTTAAATGATTCAGTCATTTAATTGGCTGACCATGTGATAAGAAACAGAACTATTTATTTTAGCCCTGCAACGAACAGATTGAGTGTAAATAATCTGCTACTCCACCTGTCTGTTATGGGCACAAGTTCTCAAGTGCCAATCCAATAATGCAGTAAATTCTCTCAATTAAATATGTTACCATTTTAAGATAAAATTAAATGGAAACTAACCTTATGATTATTTTCCTTACTGACTTTTTACTATTTACGTGTAAAACAAAACTTCTAAATGCAATGTTAAACGTGTTCAAAGTTTTTATAGCGATAAAATTGAATTTTGATGTTAAACATAAAGTTTTCTTGTTATTATAAATTCTTCTTATGGTTGCTTATGACGTCACGAACTACACAACTGCGTTAAATATTCAGATATGTATTTTTATATTTGTCGCTTTAATGACTTGACCGTTGTCGCTGTACTTGAAGGTCAAAACGAAAATGCATTATTGAAATTTACTGTAAACGATTTTGTCTGTAATTTTTTTTAACATTCGGTGGTTTTCAAATGTTGGATTAATTTTTGTAATATCAGTGGCACACAAAAATATAATTTTAGTTTTATTACTACTTTACTGTATATGAACATATAGGGAAGGAAAGCATTGTTTTCACATCGAATTTTCACCGGAAGTATACGTTTTCAGGCCCTCTGAACCCAAAAAAATAATTTTAGTAGTTGAACTGTGTGTGAAAAAAATATTTCAAGAAAGGAATATCGTACAAAGTTGAAACTTAAGTTAGGTACCGCTAGGGTACCGGACACGATCACTTTTATCAAAATTGGTCAACCGGGAGTAGTAGTTTATTTGTGCGATTTTCTCAAAAACAGCGCCTCCGATTTTATTTTAAAACCGCATTATTTAGTCTACTACGTTTTTTATGCTCTACAATATAGAATTTTACATATGTAAGAGTACCTTCCTAAATATTGTATTGTTTTATAAATAATTTATAATTAATCAATACGGTAAAATTGTGTATTTTTGGATAAAAATTATTAGAATTCACGCTCATTATAGTATTTTAAATCACAAATGAAAAATATTTAAAATAAGTTAATACGTAAAAACACAAAAAAATAAAATACATCATATTTGTTGGTATGCCCAGTCGTGTACTCGAAAGTAGTTTATTCGTGCACTTTTTCACTTTATTGCGATTTTATAATAAATCAGGTCGTTTACTTCATTTCTTACGCTGCATAAGTATAACGTACGCGTCATGTCAACTGAAATTCTTGGAGAGGCTGTGCTCGTAGAAAACAATTGTTTTTTGTTTAATTACTGCCTTAATTTTTCACTTTATTGCGATTTTATAATAAATCAGGTCGTTTACTTCATTTCTTACGCTGCATAAGTATAACGTACGCGTCATGTCAACTGAAATTCTTGGAGAGGCTATGCTCGTAGAAAACAATTGTTTTTTGTTTAATTACTGCCTTAATATGCATTTTAAGGCAAAAGCGTATAATATAATCAAAGTTGTTAAATATTTAAAAATCTATAATTTTTGTTTTTAAATTTTTTTGTACAACGCTTACAGTTAAAAGACAACGAGTGATTTTCTGTTGTTTTTTCATCAAAATGTGTAAAAAATTGATTTTTTTAAGATTGCGGCCTTAACTCTTTGAGGCACGAGAAGTCAGCTGGTTTTGTAGCCCCTACATGCACAGACTTATTTTTATCAAATTTTAGACCACCATGCTTCTAGGTGCTATGATTTTGACTAAACTACACTTTTACCTTATAGTATGTTTCAGCATGCAGATTGGTATAAGAAATAAAACCTCTGAAATACTTATTTCATAATTATTTTATTTTATAAAATGATAAAGAATAATATACAAAAAAATTAAAAATATTAAAAAGAATAATAGCTGAACAAAACAATATAAATAAAACAGGTACAAAGAAATTAATTAAAGTGTTTTAACTGAATGAAATGTCTGGAAGCAGTCCTTTGACTTGCCCAAACACAAAGCAACCTTGCATGTTGAGCAAGCCCAGTCACTTCTCACTGGTTGTTTTTTAGTACTGCAAAGCGCACATCTTCTCCTTGTCGATCGTTCAGGTTGATGGCTTGCTGACTGCAGCCGTATGTCATGTGACACTTTTTTCTTTTTATTTATCGGCCCAACATCAGTACAGCTCTTTCGTTTACTATTTACTTCTACTATTTTTGTCGCAACTAGTGCTCGTGAAACATCCCTGCGAAAGTTTTTATGGGATTTCTTACCATCAGAAATTTTAGTGAATATAATGTGGGCATTCACAATACAAGCATCAAGGAAATAGAAAAAAATTCGATGCCACCATTTGTGACTCTTCCTATCAATCTCATAAACTTTTTTTTTCTGATCAAATTTGTCTACGCAATTCATGTTGGCGTTGTAGTCTTTAACTATACTAGGGCACGAAATAATTTTCGTACTACCATCTCGCTGTCTTCGACTCACTTCAAATACAGACTCGGGATTGTGAAAATTGGACAGCAGATAAACACATCTGTTATCCATCCACTGAAGGGCTACAACGTCATTCCTACTCCACCAAACACTTTCACCTCGTTTTATTAATTTTTCTGCAGTAAATTTTGGCAGCTGCACTCGACATTTATTTACTGTACCACATGCCAGAATGCCAAAATCTCTTAGTTTTTGCATAAGTTCTACACTGGTGAAATAATTATCAATGTAAACTGTGTAGTACAAATTTTTCAATTCTTCAGTCATATTCAAAACTACACTTGCCCCCAAATTTCGCTCTACTTTATTCCCTTTCTTTCCAGTATATATGTCAAATTTCACCATGTATCCCATTGTGTCTGCTAGTACCCACACTTTGTACCCTCGTTTTATGGGTTTTTTTGGCATATACTGTTTTTTTTTCAGACCTGCCTTTAAATTTTATCATGCTCTCATCCACTGCTACTATTGATGAAGGCTTATAGCAAAGAGAAAAGTTCTGCTGCAATCTATCTAAGTAAGGACGAAGTTTATAAAGTTTATCATAGTTTGGATCTGACCGTGAGGGCAACAAAGAATTATCATTTATGTGTAAGTGGCTTAGAATCCAGCCAAACCTGTTGACAGTCATTAATTTTGAAATGTATGGGTCATGTAAATCCTCGTCTGTGCTCCAATAATCACGATAGCTTGGTAGTTTTTTTATACCCATTAATAAATTAATGCCTAGAAATGTATTCATTTCTAAAAGTGTGACAGGCACATACCTTTTTCCTTCTTGCTGACTATATAAATTGGTTTGAAATACTAGATTATCAATTATGCTTTTATCAAACAGTTGCAAAAAAATATCATAAGGACTAGGATCAATTAAATTACATATTACTTCAGAAGGGCCTTCATTTGTAACGAAAGGAGGTGGCTGTACATATCTGTTTACATGATCCCACTGAACAGAAGATTGTTGTTGAATATGAGGTACATTAGAAGGTCCTTCAGCCTCATCATCGTCACTAATTCCGCATGAATCACTAAAACCTATTTCACGAGGACCTTTATTTTCATGCAAATAATCAGTATCATTATTTTCAAGCAAATAATCGGGATCCCTGTCGGTATCATCAAATATTTCAGATGTTTCCGATTCAGAACCGGATGGAATATCTTCAAATAATAAATCGCTAATGAAATCTTCAGTCAGATTTTCAGCTGGAATTCTATCCATTATTTGCGTCTGAAAGGGGAGAAAAAGATTATTCATTAGAAAGATGCATTTCAAAACATGGTAACATAACCTCTATTTATAGGTTATACCTTGGTTGCATGGTGGTCTATATTTTGAACCCTCTAAAAACGACATTTAGAAATAATTGACTGTAAATAATTCAATAAACTAATACTTACTCTTTTCAAAACAATATGTCAATCTTCTTTTCTGCTCAAATCACAATCACGTAGAAAAATCTACTTCGATAACGGAAAAAAATCCCACGACCAAAACAAAACCACTACTCAGACCAAAACAAAGAGATTACAACGTACAAAACTAATAAAATGATACAGTGCTGCGCTCTACAACACGAAAAGACGATTATAGAACTATGTATACGAGTGGCTCATATCCTGAGCTGCTGTGCAGCGAAATACATACGTTTTTATACGTGGTTTATACGTTGAACCACTATGCAACGACGTCGTCGAAAATGGTGGTTCAAATTATAAACCAGTATGCCTGAAAGAGTTAAAATGCATTTTATAACAAAATAATCAAAGTTGTAGAACGTAAAATGCATTTTAAGACAAAAATGTATAATAAAAGTTATCAGAAATGAAAAATTCTACAACTTTTATTTTTCATTTTACGTCATTCGCTCAAGCTTAAAATTAGGTTATGTTTTTCATTTTATATTGTTTATTTTTGATTAACATAGATTACATTTTTCATTACATATCTTGACCAACCCACCGGGTTGGTCTAGAGGTAAAGTCGTGGCCAAAATCAGCTGTTTAACAGCTGATTTTCGGAGACGAAGGTTCCTGGTTCAAATCCTAGTAATGGTAGTTACTTTTATACGTATTTGAATGCTAGACAGTGGTTACCGGTGTACTTTTATGGTTGGGGTTCAATTAACCATACTTTCTCAGGAATGATCGGCCTGAGTTTGGACAAGACTACACCTCATTTACACGTCATACATATCATCCTCTTCTCATTGGGTCATGGGGTTGCTTATTGTTCTGAATTGAACAGATTGCAACGTACACATTTATTAGGAATTAAAAAAAAATATATATATATCTTGACTAAGAAAGTCGTGTGAGTGTTTCACACCGGATTTTTTTTAGATATCTTGTGCGTTGTTGTAGTGTCTCGGTGTATTTTTATGTTGAGTAGTGATTTATTTCTCTTGTTAATCCCTTAATTTTTCAATAGATACATAATACATAATTTTTATAAGGTATCTTATTAATGATGGTAAAGTAGATAAATGCACAAATTTAAAGCAGTAAACTGTCTCTGCTATTTAACTGTTTTTTTTAATAATTGAAATAGCCTGAAGTTGTAAGAAATACACCCACGGCCAAATTTTGTCAAAATACTTCGTCAATTATTTTAGGCTGTCGCTTTGTATATTAAAATACTTCATTTGAACACAATTTTTCTGCATTGGAGACCTTGAATCTGTTTTTCTAATGACAGTCTCTTAAATAGAATTTTTATTAGATTACATAACTTTCTCTTAAACTACGTACGTTATTGTTGTGTTCATGAGAAAATTATCAACAGCTTGGTCGTTAGCGACTACGAAGGGCTTACAGTGAAGTATTTATAGATTATCTCATTTTCCAGACTGTTTTGGAATAGAACCCTGTACTTGTAGTTCAACATAATCTAGTATTCTACGCCACTGCAGTCAAGAGCTTTTTTACTTAATAAATTTACCCGAGGTTCAGATCTGGCCTGGTTGGTCAGCCTTGTAGAATATATTTTTCGACTGCTGAATAACATCGTTTGGGTGAGCAACTACAAATTATACAATAGAATCCCGGTTAATCGAATCTGGGTTATCCGAAACGACTGAAAATCAAAAAATTCCCGATGTATGTAATTTACATGAACAAAATTGAAGTAAAGTGCTCTGTTAATGTGCACGTCTAATATCCGCGTCAAAAATAATAGCAACCTGAGTTGAAGCTATCCGGGTTATCCGAAAAAAGTCTGCCCCAATTATTTTGGATAACCAGTGTTCTTTATTATTAATAATGAATGATAAAACTAAAATTAATAAGAAACATATTTTTTAAATTTAAAAAATTCATAAAAACCTAAAAATAACAATTACCCTAAAAATTGATGATTCGTCGGTTGAAGTTTTATAAATCGAATTATTTAGGCTGCACATCAATCGATTAAGATAGGGCTGTTGATATCGAAGATATAATATAGGCACCATTCACCTAAGTAACGGAATATTATACTCGTAATTAACTAACGGCGAACCTTTACCGGAATCGTAGACCCTACAGTACCAACTAAATTCGTTTCATACAATTATGCTGTATTGTATTCTCTATTCGGTGGATTTTCGCTTGAACATCGTTCTTCAGTTTCTCTATCCGATCTTTAACGGTTTTGGATTTGTCATTAATATAATCAGAAATTTTCTTAGAGAATTTTTCAGGATTCATTCTCACCAAGTGCATCTAGAATGACTTTTTATTAATTTTGTGTTCAACATTTTCTTAAAGGTGTATTAGATTTCTGTCTCCATCTCCTATAAGCATCTGCTACTGAAAGACCAAATATTTTCCTCAAAATTTTCTACTCTTCTGATAGGCTACTATTTCATTTTAGCAGTTTAAAAAAAATAAAGAGGCTGAAAAAATTAAATATATCTTGTTAGTTAGAATATTGTAACATTATAACTGTGATATTCTAGAAATGTTAAGGTACTAAATTGTTTATTGTAAATAACCTGTGAATTGTATGAAGTGGTGTGTTTTAAAAAGGAATTCTCGGAAATCGAACTAGTAGAAAGGGTTGTTTTATTTTGATTCCTTCGACCTTGTACCTTGTTCCAGTCAAGAGGATTGTTTGAGAAACTATCAGACCGCAGGTATAAAAACAGTTAGCGCCTTTGTGGTGAGTTATAGGCCTACTCTATCCCATGGAACCGTGCAGCACGTCAAAACATAGATGTATTAAAATTGTGATTGAACTTAGCGCGATTCATTCGAGTTACAAAAATGTTCTTTGCTTATCAGATGAAACTTGCTATTTACTAATTGAAACATGCACAAAATACGACAGTATCGGTAGAAAGAATCATACTGTAGGCTTATTATAAAACTTCCGGCCTGTGGTCGGTTGTTTTGACTGAAGGCGTTGGTAAAGTGAAACATGATTACGCATCCTTTTTACTGACCTTCAACCCGTGATCTGTTTATATCTGCTGCACGGTTCTGTGGGAAATACTATCTGTTTGTAACTTGATGGCCTCCGGCAGAGGGGAGCAATATGCGGATTGTAAAACCATTTCAGAAAACATACACCTTTTTTTGTTAGTAACTGAAACTTATCGGAAATGACGTATTGCTATAAAACAAAGTAATACGCTTGTTGTTTGTTCTAAAAAAAATATTTCGAAAAACGCTCGCTTAATGAGATAATGTATAATTTAGTAAAAGTTTAATTTTTGAAGAAAAAACCGTATTTTTCAATTACATCGTCATTGTTGAACAACTATTTCACGGATTAACAAAATATTTGGGAGCGTTTGTTCTGTAAAAAACATCATTACTTTTTAAGGTAGGCTACAAAGTATTTTCATAAATAAATTTTGTAAAATGGCGAAACACGACATAAAAAATTCAGCATGCGGGAAACTTTTCGGTCTTTAAAGATAACTGTACACACGTTGGAAACGAAATAAAGAGAAAATTTTCAATGACGATATTAATAGGCCTATTTGAAAAAATACGGGAAAAATATAATAATATATTTTTGTCCAGATCGAATCAGTTTTTACTTTTTGGATGTCAAATCATAAAAATTATTGAAATCTTTCTTTCGCATTGTGATTGTTGTAAAAACGACATTTACATGATTTGTTTTATTGTGAACACAATAGATGTGTTTTTGTGTGTTCGTATTGTCTCATTGATTAATAAGAGTGTATTGATAGGTGGCCTACGTTTTTTACAAGGTTATTTTTACGTGCATTGTAAGTTAAAACTGAGTGGAACATTAGAGGTGCATTGTTGTTCACTGGGAATTATTTTATTAAAATTTTGTGAGTTGGTCAGCCTGTTGTCTTTATTTTATTCTAAGCCTGATACACTACGTTAAATTACGAAATAAAGTGCATGCACGTGTAGGTTACACGTTTCTGGTTTTTAAACTATTACTACCGGTATTCTGTACAATTCTGTTCTATTCTATTATAAAATATTGTCGTCTCAATGCTATCGCTCAGCTGCCCATCTATAGGTGGCCATACAATGTCATTTTCCATCGTCTTTCATTTATTTTTACTTTCTCTTGCCGTGTATAGAAATGTAACGATAGTTATGTTTTACTTTCCGATTTTTCGAAATCGAGTTTACATCAACAATACACATTTTCAGATTCCTTGAGCAAAAAAAAATGGGTCTTTTCCGTTTTCTGTATGCCACTATCAAATCCGAATTCCCTAAAGGGTTGCACACTTGTTCATTTCTCCACTCCCTGCCTTACTGAATACTTATACTGAGACAGACACTCACGCACTCGTACACACGTCCTTCCCAGTCCCCGTATATAGTACTATATTACACGTTCTGTTTTATTTCTTATTTTGATTGTTTTATTTTGCTATTACTACATTACTATTACGTTGTTTTTTAATTATTTACATTAGGAAGATAAAGTCATGTGAGAGTGTTTCACACATACTTTTTTAGTTATCACATTTTCTGGAATTATGCAATAACCCCCTTTTTTCCTGAATTAACTTTACAGCATCTTCCTCCGTCCGAATATTATTAAGTAACTCTTCAAAATTCATAGTAGACCGTGTAGTATTGGCACGCTAGACGCAGGAGTGGGAGACTTGTGTTACCGTTCAGGGAATTCGGATTTGATAGGGGCATACAGAAAACTGCAAAGACCCAAAAAAATGTTTCTACCGATTTAACTGTGTGTGAATAGAATGAGTCAAAAACGGAAAATCGTATGAAGTTAAAACTTGAACTGAAGTACCACGAGGAGACATTAATATTTTCATCAAAATCGGTCGGCCAGAAGTTGCAAATTATTCGTGAAATTTTTTACTTTTTTTGTAAAATTCTCAAACGGCTCTTACGATTTTTTTAAAAATCGCCTCATCTGCTAAATTTGAAATTTAAATTTGAAATTGAATTTTAAATTTTGTGCGTTACAACATGGGATAAGTGACGTATCTGATGAAATTTGTGGGAGTTTGAGCTCTCGTGGTAAAATAAGTTTGTTTTTAGAGATTGCGGCCTTAATATGCATTCTACGGCAAACTTGTATGTAATAAAGGTATAAAAAATTAAAAGATCTACAACTTTTATATCATATTTTTACAGAGCTTAAGTAGTTTAGCGTCAGTTAGTAATTTTCCATATTTCACTCATTAAAATCGAAGTCAAACAGAGGTTGATATTCATTTAGCGTCATTCATTCATTATTAAAATTAGGTTATGTTTTTCATTATTTATATTGGCTAGAAAACGTCTTGTGAGTATTATTCAATTGTGTTTTTTTTTTAACTTTGAGAGTATTTTTACATTTATTTTATCCCAATACTTTTTCATCCTATGAGATACTTGGTGTGTTTGTCCTTGGTTGAATGTCATATTATTATCCCTCAATTTTTAATCTAAAGTATTACTGCATTGGTTTTTTAAAAATCTGGTGTGAAACACTCACACAACTTTCTCTTGCCAGTGCAAATAATTAACAATAAACCTAACATTAGTAATAAAACATAAGAAATAAACAAAAAACTAACCTCAACAAACATAACCTAATTTTAATCATGAGTGAAAGACGCAAAATGAAAATCAACCTCTGTTTGGCTTAGAAATACGGAAAATCACTCTTTTCTCTCTAAACTAGGCTCTGTAGAGAAAAATGCTTTAAATAAAAGTTGTAGATCTTTTAATTTTCTATAAATTAAATTATATACACTTTTGTCGTAAAATGCATACTAAGGCCGAAATGTTAAAAAAATAGATTTTTCTCACGTTTTCGTGAGAAAAAAAACAGAAAATCGCAAATTACCGCTAAACTAAGCGTTATACAAAAAAATGTTTGAAAAAAAGTTGTAGGTTTTTAAATTCTCTACAACTTTTCTTATATAAGTTTTTGCGCTAAAATTTATATTAAAGCCGTAATCTTAAAAAAAACAACGTTTTTACGTGATAACAGCCT
Organism: Catonia carolina; assembly: GCA_035578175.1. Classification (NCBI taxonomy): domain Eukaryota; kingdom Metazoa; phylum Arthropoda; class Insecta; order Hemiptera; family Achilidae; genus Catonia; species Catonia carolina. Next base: position 20,420,266 of record JAQMRL010000003.1, on the reverse strand, counting down.
CACCGAGAACTTCAGCAAACATGGCGCCTACCCTATCTTGTAGAGAATAAAAAATTGAGTAAAATAGGCGATTTTAAAAAAAATCGGACCAGTTTTTGAGAAAATCGCAAAAAACTGAAAAATTATACGAATAAACTACTACTTCCGGTTGACCGATTTTGATGAAAATGTTCGTGTCGCGTCCGGTAGTGGTATGTAACTTAAGTTTCAAGTTTCAAGTTCGTACGACGTTCCGTTCTTGAGATATTCTGTTCACACACAGACACACACACACACACACACACACACACACACACACACACACACACACACACACACACACACACACAGACACACACACACAGACCAATCGCTAAAAACATGTTTTTTGGGTTCAGGGGGTCTGAAAACGTATAGATCCGGTGAAAACTCGATTTCGAAAAATCGACATGAAAACAATACTTTCCTTCCTATATATTCATATAGGCAAGAGAAAGTAAAAACATGAATAGAAATAGCGTTTTGGTTTATTATTTGCTGAAGTACAAAAAATAACGCTTTCATTCTCTGTTCAGTTCTTTTTAAATTTTTAATTTTTTCGCCCAAATCATAAAATAAAACTAAAACATTTGATATGTCGTTTTTAAAATCAGTTCATGACGTATTTTGGTCTCTATTTATGACCTTATGGCAGGTGGAGTGTTATTTAATTATTTGCACTCGATCTGCTTGTTCCAGGGCTACAAAAATGGTTTTATTTCATATCACATTGTCAGTCAATTATATGATTGATGCATTAAAGAACAGAAGAGGTAGAGGTGTAAAAGATACTAGTCCGAGTTATCTCTTCTTAGAGTAAGGAGTTTGATTATACAGCCAGACCCTGTGTGAATGAAGTGAATGTGTCATTTGCAAGGTGGAAAGTAGATGCTTTTTAGAGAGCCAAGCATGCTGATAAGCAGCATACTTTTCCACTAAACCACCACACTTCTCGTTTTACTTAGTAAAGCCTTTAGAGGTTCAAACCAGCCTTTCGGCTGATGACCCAAACGATAACATGGGAATCATGTTAAATCTTAGTTCTAATAGTTGATTTCGAAAAGTTTTGAGCAATAAAATATAACAACAGTTTCAAACTACTGTTATAGTTTTATGTATTTTGTAGGGCTGTGCTATATCGAGTAGCTTTCAACCTGATCGCGGCCGTAAACTTGTCCAGCGAGCTTCAACTCTCTTCAGTGAAACTTTGGTATATGTCGTGTTTACATCACCATTTGCTCTCAGCATGCACACAACCTAAACGTAAAACAATTCACATCACACACGAAAATAAGATTTACATACAAATAAATATTCAATAGAGCTCGAGGTTCTCAAAACATAAGTCGGCAGTTGGTAACCACGTGGTGTAGTGTATGGTGAACCTTACGTTTTCTATCCGCTACATTACGATTTTGTTCTTGTTTCGAAGAAATATGTTTTACCTCTGACATCTAATGTTTTAGTTTTTAGTGTTTTGGTTTTTGTCTGTTTGGTTATAGAGTGTTAATTTTTTCATAGTATAGTTTTTAAAACGATCATAATAAAAGCTTCAATAAAAACAACTTTCTCTCTTCTCCGAATTAGGATTTTAACTTTTTATTTTCTTTATTCCACTAGACTGGATTAAAGTGTCAAAGAACTTGTAGCTAATAATAGGCTTTGTATTTCTTTCAATGTGGATGTTTTACATTTAAGTTTGTTGGGTTGTTAAAATAAAATATTGGTTGCCTGATTTGTAGTCTACCGTAATCTAAAACACTATAATAAATTAGTAACATCAGATGATGAATGTTCTAAAAACTAAGGAATTGTAGCTTTTAGGGAAATTACCTTAAAAGTATTTATACACCTACATTAATAAAAAGAAACAAAAATCAAGGCTGATGTACATTTTTGAGATAACATCGTATTTTATTTTTTTCATTAATGTTTTTAGAAAAGATTTTTTTGTACGGGTCAATGTACAGAATACTTTTTGTAAAGTGCTGCACGAGGACTCCATAGTTGACCTAAAACTTACCTTTTTAAGATTTGGTAACTCATGTAACGTATTTGTTTAAAAAAAGTTTTAAAAAAATGATAACCGTTTTCTTTAGTTTAGATCGAAACGGAAGGCGTTCGGTCGAAAATGAAGTGCTGCTTTGATAAAGTCAACAGCCAGATTGGCATTGTTTTCTACGTGGTATATTCATATCAACAACGTCTTTCTAAACTACAAGTGATTATGTTGTGACCAAAATCATTTTGTATGATGATAATTATATTACAGTAATACTTTACGCTGTTATTCACCGAATTTAGTTGGCTTAGTTGACTAAGCTAGATAGTGTAGTCAGCACAACTTAGGGATGAAGCTAAGATCACGCATATCATATGGATTTTTAGGGTAAGAGGAGAACTGGTAAATTTAAATTATAGGCCATGGATTGGGGGGTAGGGATATGCGATGTTCATTGTGCAATATGCAAAAGAACGAGGATATTTTTCATTTCGTAGCAGAATGTCCAATTCTAGCTGAAATACGTAGGAAATGGTTAGGTCGAGATGCTATGACGAGGCCTATGTTTAAGGAGTACCTGAATGGGGAAAATTGGGTGCAGTTGGCGGAGTATAGTCGGGAAGCCTGGAGTTACAGATTTTCTCTTATATTGGAATTTAATTATTGATTTAAAAATAATCTGGTGTGAAACACTCACAGAACCTTCTCTTGCCAATGCAAATAATTAACAATAATCCTAACATTGGTAATGAAACATTAGAAATAAACAAAAAAGTAACCTCAATAAACATAACCTAATTTTAATCATGAGTGAAAGACGCAAAATGAAAATCAACCTCAGTTTGGCTTAGAAATACGGAAAATCACTCTTTCTCTCTAAACTAGGCTCTGTAGAGAAAAATGCTCTAAATAAAAGTTGTAGATCTTTTAATTTTCTATAAATTTAATTATATACACGTTTGTCGTAAAATGCATACTAAGGCCGAAATCTTAAAAAAATCAATTTTTCACACATTTTCGTGACAAAAAAAACAGAAAATCGCAAATTACCGCTAAACTAAGCGTTATACAAAAAATTGTTTGAAATAAAAGTTGTAGGATTTTAAATTCTCTACAATTTTTATTATATAAAGTTTTACGCTAAAATGCATATTAAAGCCGTAATCTTAAAAAAACAACGTTTTTACGAGAAAACACCCTCACCAAGAATTTCAGCGCACATGATGCCTACCCTATCTTGTAGAGAATAAAAAATTTAGTAAACCAGGTGATTTTAAAGAAAATCGTAGGACCAGTTTTTGAGAAAATCACAAAAAAGTGAAAAATTACACGAATAAACTACTACTTCCGGTGGACCGATTTTGATGAAAATAATCGTGTCGGGTCCCGGTAAGGGTATGTAACTTCAAGTTTCAAGTTCGTACGACGTTCCGTTCTTGAGATATTTTTTACACACACATGCACACGCACGCGACACACACACACACACGCACGCACGCACGCACGCACGCACACACACACGCATACGCACACACACGCGCGCGCGCGCACACACACACACACACACACACACACACACACACACACACACACACACACCAATCGTTAAAAACATGTTTTTTGGGTTCAGGGGGTCTGAAAACGTGTAGATCCGGTGAAAACTCGATTACGAAAAATCGACATGAAAACAATACTTTCCTTCCTATATATTCATATAGGCAAGAGAAAGTAACAAATGAATAGATAAAAAATTGAAAATATCTCTTTTTGTATGTACTGTAATTATCTATTATACAGTAGTTGTGTTTAATTAATCGAATGAATCCTTTTACGCAGGAGTCCTTGCCAGTAAGAAACTTATTGTAATGAGAGATAAGAAATGTGTATTTTTATTTTATTTTGATATTGATTTAAAGTTTGTCACTATGTTTAGAGATAAGGTTATTTACTTTCAAAATTATGCTGCTAACCGCGCTGACGGTCTTCGGACTAAGCGGAAAACAATCCAGTTCTGTTTAAGGGATGTATTTTATTTTATTGAATAAAACATTATTATTATTATTATTATTATTATTAGCACAACTGGCTTCTACTCCAGGGGTCTCGGTTTCGATTCCTTGTCAGGTCAGATGTTATTAAACGTTTATACATTATATACTGCCCATAACAGACAGGTGGAGTGTCAAATTATTTACACTCACTCTGTTCGTTGCAGGGCTAAAATAAATAGTCCTGTTTCTTATCACATGGTCAGCCAATTAAATGACTGAATCATTTAAGAACAGAAGAGGTAGAGGTGTAAAATACACTAATCAGAGTTATCTCCTGTGAAAGTAATGAATTTCATTATACAGCCAGACCCTGTGGTGAATGAAGTGAAGGTGTCATTTGAAGAGTGGGAAATATGTGCTTTTCAGAGGGCTCGGCATGCTGTTAAGCATACTTTTCCACTCAGTGAGGAAGGCAATGGTAAACCACCTCACTCCTCGTTTTACTTAGTAAAACCTCTACGGGTTCAAACCAGCTTTTTGGCTGATGACCTAAACAACAACAACACATTATATAATAGTTCTGCCTAATTTTTTGCTATCTAATTGTAAAGTAACTGTATACATAAAATGATAAAAACTTTTTTTGAAATTTTTTTTTTTGAGATCATTTTAAGCTAAGTTTTCCCATATGTTCCTCCGGAGATTCTAAGTTGTTTGGTCAGGGTTTGTTGTAGTTTATATAATTGCGGACTTAAACTGGTGGTTCTTGTTCAATTATGTCTGGTCTGAATGTAATTATATTCATTGTGCTCGTCTTCTTTTGACTGTATTTTTATGAAGCAGGTAGAGTCAGCCATGTTGAGGACAACAGCAATTGATTGAGGCCGGAAACTTGTGCGTGTTCGAATGTGATGTACATGTGCTGTTATAGTGTTGTAGTTTCTATATAACTTAAAGCGGCTGGTTGCCAAGGACGATAATAATTATTATAAATCACTCATTGGCATAAATAATTTTTAAATACGTACCACATTATAAAAAGTGGTCGAGTCCATTAATAAAAGGCCTAATATCCTGCGTTCTGTTGTCCATTGTTATCTTGACTTCTGTTTTGGTAACGTTGGATATTTTTATCCAATTCGATGTCTTCTGGATACTGATTCGTATCATTGAAAAAATCTCTTATCCACTTAAATTATTTGATGGACGAAGACGCCATTTAAATTTTTGAATACGCATTTTCTTTATCAAGTTTCTTGATGGCAATTCACATTTTTTACTTTCTCTTGCTTATATGAATGTATAGGAAGGAAAGTATTGTTTTCATGTCGATTTTTCGAAATCGAGTTTTCACCGGATCTACACGTTTTCAGACCCCCTGAATCCAAAAAACATGTTTTTAGCGATTGGTCTGTGTGTGTATACAAAATATCTCAAGAACGGAACATCGTACCAACTTGAAACTTGAAACTTAAGTTACATACCACTACCGGACCCGACACGAACATTTTCATCAAAATCGGTCAACCGGAAGTAGTTTATTCGTGTAATTTTTCACTTTTTTGCGATTTTCTCAAAAACTGGTCCTACGATTTTTTTTAAATCGCCTGATTTACTAAATTTTTTATGCTCCACAAGATAGGGTAGGCGCCATGTTTGCTGAAATTCTTGGTGAGGCTGTTTTTGCGTAAAAAAATTGTTTTTTTTAAGATTGCGGCTTTATTATGCATTTAAGCGCAAAAATGTAAATAATAAAATTTGTAGAGAATTTAAAGTTCCACAACTTTTATTTCAAACATCTCACGAAAACGTGAGAAAAATCAATTTTTTTTAAAGATTTCGGCCTTAGTATGCATTTTACGACAAAATTTTATATTATCAAATTTATAGAATATTAAAAGCTCTATAACTTTTATTTAGAGCATTTTTCTCTACAGAGCCTAGTTTAGTGTGAAAGAGTGATTTTCTGAATTTTTAAGCCAAACTGAGGTCGATTTTCATTTTGCGTCTTTCACTCATGATTAAAATAAGGTTGTATTTTCGGAGGTTATTTTTTTGTTTATTTCTAATGTTTTATTACTAATTTTAGGTTTATGGTTAATTATTTCCATTGGCAAGAGAAAGTTGTGTGTTTCACACCAGATTTTTTTTTTATGATTAAATAGCCTTTGCAATAGTCAAGTTTTGTTCAGATCTGTCCGGTGAATTACAAAAAGATTGTCGTAGCTGAAAATAAAGTTACATTCGGAACCCAGAATTAAACCCTTAATCGAATTTATCTTCTTAATCCTATATTGTGTTTATTCGTAAAAGCTATATGAAACTCTTATCGGAAAATTACGAAAGGAGAATATTTTAAAATTGTATCACATATTGATTCTGCCAGTTTTAATGTGTATAGTTAAAAGTGTTGGATCCTGATTACTCAACAGGTGTGAAGAACAGAGTGTGATGAGATGAGATTGTTATATGATCTTTAGCAGGTTGTCGATTGCTGCACCATTAATTTAATGTGCTACAGGTGATATCAATCATTAGGAAATACAGGCAAGAGTGATTAATAACGTCATTTGTTATGAATACCAAATAATCGAACACCGAAATAAGTGTTAGCTTACAACCCAAACCGGACAATATGGTAAGACGATCTCGATAGATGGGCATCTCATCTTATTTCAGAAATGCAGATTAATAATTTTGAAATTGGAACTGATATCATCATTAACGATTTATACGGTTTATGATTACAAAAGCTAGGTTTATCCGCTTTAAAAGGAATAAGAAAAACAATACTCCTTGAAATTTGCGAAGTAGTTGCAGAACTACAATTTTTTTTTTTAAGTTCTGTTAGAAAATTGTTTTTTGTTTAGGTCATCAGCCAAAAGGCTGGTTTGAACCTGTAGAGGTTTTACTAAGTAAATCGAGGAGTTAGGTGGTTTACCATTGCCTTCCTCACTGAGTAAAAAAGTACACTTATCAGCATGCCAGGCCCTTTGAAAAGCATATATTTTCCACTCTGCAAATGACACTTTCACTTCATTCACCACAGGGTCTGGCTGTATAATGAAATCCATTACTTTCAGACGAGATAACTCTGATTAGTGTATTTTACACCTCTACCTCTTCTGTTCTTAAATGATTCAGTCATTTAATTGGCTGACCATGTGATAAGAAACAGAACTATTTATTTTAGCCCTGCAACTAACAGATTGAGTGTAAATAATTTGATACTCCACCTGTCTGTTATAAAATTAGGCTGTTAGAAAATTAGTAAACTGATTACTCCTATTACCAACAATGTAGGATTGACGTGTAAGTTACATTTGAAGTTCTTCGACTTCTCCATGTTTGATGAAAGTTGTAGTTTCATTAATTGATTGATACTAACAAGGTCGAGGTACAGATTTAAGAGTTTTGAATAGAAGATGAGTAATTTGACAAAAATAACATGTTATCTTTTGATAATTTACTAGATAATTTGCGATAATAAATTATGATTATTCACAAAATTTACTTCTGTTCCTGCAGTAATTAGTTATCGAGTATTTGTATAGTAATTATAAAAATGATTACCTACTGATCTAGGAGGGTTGTGGGTGATTTAATTTAAATAAAAGGGGTGTGGTTTTACCCATTGGTAGGTTGATGACTTCCTGTTACCATCGACAGGTAGAAAAGAAGGGGTAGTGAGTGTTCCTCTCCTGTTTGTTACAAAATACAAGTTCAAGTGTCCAGTTTAATCGGCGAGGTTTTGCTGGATACAAGTGCAAATTGTCACTATTAATATTAACTGAACGACTGCGAATGTTCTGCACCCGTTAGCAGAACGGAAGAGAAAATTCCTTTGACGGTCTGGTTAGGCTATTATCACGAATCGGATGGTGCCGTATTGTGTCTCGTCGTTTGTCGGCGGTTCTTGTAATCTAGTGAATTAGTAGTCGTATCTGGTATCGTATTAAACGATTGGAAGAGAAGAAAGACAAGACTGTTCCTGTGTGCGAGTGAGAGGGAAGAGGATGAAAGTCGGGTCAGTTCGTATAATTATTGTGTATATGAGTAGAGGGATAGGCATTTACGTTGGCGCTAAAATTGTATTGTACTGGAATTTTTTATACATTAGCCTTCCTTACGGGCGATCTGAAACATTAAAATTATCGATCAGTATATTTTTTTAAATTTCCTCGTATTTTTACTTTCTCTTCCCGTATATAATAAGTATATAGGGAAGGAAAGAATGTTTTCATGTCAATTTTTGCGAAATCCCATTGGTAGGTTGATTGGTAGTTTTTACCGGATGTACCTGTTTTCAGACCCCTGAACCCTAAAAACAGGTTTTTAGCGATTAGTTGTGTGTGTGTGTGTGCGCGCGCGCGCGCGCGCGTGTGTCTGTGTCTGTGATCAAAATATCTTAAAAACGGGGAATATGTTACGAAGTTGAAACTTAGGTTAGATATCTATAACTTAAGTTAAATATCACTACTGGACCCAACACGAACATTTGCATCAAAATCAGTCAACCGGAAGTAGTAGTTTATTCGTGAAATTTTACATTTTTTTGCATTTTTCTCAAAAACGGCTCTTAATAATTTTTTTTTAAAACCGCCTCATTTACTACATTTTTATTTGTTTCGGGTATGATATTATTTATAAATATTTATTATTGTTGTTTAAAAATGACATTGGTATTAAGCTGATAGAAAATACTAAATTCTGTGTACAATCAGATTCTGTGGTGAAAAAAGTATAGGTGTCTTTTGCAGCATGGAAATTAAGATCTTCTCTGAAATTGTGAGACACTGAATTGTCAGACTTGTTAACCCAATGAGGAAGGCTAGAGTAAACCAATGTCACTCCTTGATCTATTTAATAAAACCTCTTGGTTGAAACCAGTGGTTTAACGGTTCATCTAAACAAAATGGGTGGTATAAGTAGGGGTACTGACTGGAAACTCATTGATGGGTTCTACCATGGCGTTCTCTATTAGTAACAAAAGAACGCCATGGTTCACTCTCTTCTTGAAAACAGGCTTCAGAAATAATAAATAATTATTGTTGTTGTTTAGGTCAACAGCCGAAAGGCTGGTTTGAACCTCTAGAGATTTTACTAAGTAAAAACGAGGAGTAAGGTGGTTTACCACGGCCTTCCTCACTGAGTTGAAAGAGTATGCTTATCAGCATGCCAGGCCCTCCGAAAAGCACTCACTTTCCACCGTGCAAATGACACCTTCACTTCATTTACCACAGGGTCTGGCTGCATAGTGAAATTTATTACTCAGAGGAGATAACTCTGACTAGTGTCTTTTACACCTCTACCTCTTCTGTTTTTAAATAGTTCAGTCATATAAGTGGCTGACTATGTGATAAGAAACAGAACTATTTCTTTAGCCCTGGACCAAACAGATAGAGTGCAATTACAATAACACTCCACCTGCCCGTTTTGGGCGTAAATAATTATTAGAAACAGATTAAATCTTTTGTTATATTAACCCATCTTAAAATATGAAATGTTTTGTTGTATATATTTTTTCAAATGGTGTAACAGTTGTTGATAATAATACGTAATTTAAGTGAACTTTTCAAGTATTTCGGAATAGTACTTTTAGTGTTAGTGCATGTAATGGTTATCAGTAAATGATTCTAAATTTATAAGTAGTGCTCCTTTTCATTATGTTATAAGCCTGTTGTATTTATTTTTCTTGTATTTTATTGTTTTCTGTTCTGATTTTTATTTTGGTTTTGTATTTTCTGTTAATCATTTTCACCGCTTTGACCAATTTTTACTTTTGCTTGCCCTATATAAATATACGATAGGTAAAGGAAAAAGTATTGTTTTCGTGTCGATTTTTTAAAATAGAGTTTTCACTGGAAATACACGTTTTCTGTAATATGTTCAGGCACGTTTCATATTATCAAAAAATTAAATGTAGGAACAGTTGACTATTAAATACCTTATAGACATTGTGAATCCTAAACTATGTTTTATATTTCACTTATGTTTTTTGGAAATTAATTTTATTGTAAATATAAAGGAGTAACATTATTATTTTTAACGTGTAATGTGCATTAATCGTATTTATTAATTTATTTAGGTAAAAATGTATGTAAACCAAAATTTACAGCGTCCAACGCATTTCTGGTACAATAAAATGTAATTCTTGTATGTATGTATTTAGTTTGGATTTGATTTGTGGTTCTAAAATAGTGTAGGCCCTATTGACTTAAACTTTAAACTGTGTGTACGAAAAAATGTATGCTATATTGCAGTATAATTTGTTTTGATGTAAGAAATCAACTGACTTTTGTCTTTATGGTTTGTTTCAGAAATTCCGAACGTAGAAAAGAGAAATCACGCGATGCCGCCCGTTGCCGCAGAAGTCGTGAAACAGAAATATTCACAGATTTGGCTCAAGCGTTACCATTGCCACCCTCAAGTGCTTCACAACTGGACAAAGCTTCCATCATGCGATTGGCTATCTCTTATCTGAGAGTTCGATCTATACTTCATGAACGTCAGTATAAATTTCTCGTTGGTTTATTTATGTTGTTTATAAATTGTAGTAATCAATCAATTTTTTGGTGTAGCAGATTTTGGAAGTGAGAAAATTTAGGTTTTCTGAAAATAGACTTCAAAATGTATAGAGGATATCTGTATAATAAAACACTCGTAAGAAAGGGATGTGAGTCCGTTATAAATATGTATTTCAAAGTTAAAATATTTAAATGAAATTTACAATAACCCTTTGAAGAAAAAAAAATACTTTGAAATGATTCGCAGTTTAACATAAGTATGATTTTTTTTTGCATTCTGACCAGTAAGGAACCATGTACAAAATTTTAGATTTATTTTTTCCCAGAATTCCTTCATTTTTTCACCTTGTTGTTTCTTCCTTTCTTTGTCAATTTGTGTGATTGTTTCTTTTCTCTTTTTTTGGAAATCTAGACTCATAAATATTATGTTTTTTTAAAATCCTTTTCAATTTTATGAAACCAATTAGTTTTTGTTATTCTATTTTTATAAAAATTGAATATTTTTTATATTCAAGTTTTTGTTTTTTATTTTTTTATTTTTTATATTCGAGAATATTGATGTAAAGAGAGGAGTAAGACAGGGTTGTGTTTTGTCGCCACTACTGTTCAACATGTATAGTGAAGCCATATTTCAAGAAGCCATAACAGAACTGAGTGATGGAATCTCTGTGGGTGGAAGGATAGTAAATAACATAAGATTCGCTGATGACACTGTTGTGATGGCAGACACCCTGGAGTCGTTGCAAGAGTTGGTGAATAGAATAAATGATCATTGCATTGGATATGGACTTAGAATAAATGAGAAAAAGACTAAATTTATGATTGTCTCGAAAGCAGAACATGGAAATGAAACATTAACAATAGAGCAAACCCAAATAGAAAAAGTAGAGACATACAAATATCTGGGAACCTGGGTTGATGGCAAGAATGACCAAAGTAAAGAAATTAAAGTACGAATTGAAACTGCAAGGCAAGCATTCATAAAATTGAAGACAATGCTAACAAACAAAGACCTTCAGTTACCTCTCAGATTGAGGGCTCTAAGATGTTATGTATTTTCTATCGTACTATATGGGATGGAAGCTTGGACATTGAAGAAACAACACATAAAGAAGATAGAAGCGTTCGAAATGTGGTGTTACAGGAGAATATTGAAAATTCAGTGGGTCCAAAAGGTTACCAATGTTGAGGTGCTCCGACGTTTAAATAAGGAGTTAGAAGTTATGAAAGGTATAAAAACAGGAAAACTAGAATATTTGGGTCACATAACCAGAGGAGAAAAATATGAGTTGCTGAGAATTATTATGCAGGGAAGGATCCGAGGAAGAAGAGGCGTAGGAAGAAGACGCATCTCCTGGCTGCGGAATCTTAGAGAATGGTTCAACTGTAGTTCATTGCAACTATTCAGAGCGGCAGCCAGCAAAGTGACCATAGCCATTATGATATCCAACCTCCGATAGGAGATGGAACTTTAAGAAGAAGAAGAATATTTTTTGTATTTATTTTAGTCTTTAAACTAGAGATAATGCATTCTATAATGTTTTTTTGTGAGTTGTTTGCAGCTTCAATTTTTCTGTTTTTCATATCTCAGATGCGAAAAACACATTTCTTTATCACACCAACTCTCTCCTGTCCATAGACTCCATGACACCATCAATCTTCTTCCTTGCTGGTCACCGTCTTCATTGTCTTTCCAATGAAACTCAACTGAAGACTTAACAGGCCATCTCTCCTCTTCTATTTTCCACAGGTGTCCATACCACTTAAATCTTTTCCTCTCAATTTTCTCCATGGTGTCAGTTTCATCCATTCTCTTCAGAATCTCACTATTTTGTACATGGTCCAGCCTTGAAACTCCACAACTCCTCCTTCTTAAGAAATCCATTTGTGTAGCTAATACCGGTTATTTCTTTCTTTCATGCCTTAGCATTATAGGTAAGCAAACTCTTCCATATTGCTTCTCCAATTCATCTTTTTATCCTTACTCTGGATCACTTTACACTGCAGGTGGGTAACTCTTTTTCCCTTGTGTTATTCTATTGTTATTTTCTCGCTGACCATTGCCTTCTTTACTCAGTAACATACCCAGGTATCTATACTCTTCACTTACGTCAACAGTTTTTCCCCTCTATTTACTAATTACAGCTATTGGTAGATTATTTTGTTTTTACAAAATTTGTGGTTAGACCCCATTTCGTGTTATGTTTCCGTCAGTTTCCTCATCATGTCATTCTTGTTGTTTAGGTCATCAGCCAAAAGGCTGGTTTGAACCTGTAGAGGTTTTACTAAGTAAAACAAGGAGTGAGTTGGTTTACCATTGCCTTCCTCACTGAGTGGAAAAGTACGCTTTTCAGCATGTCGGGCCCTCTGAAAAAGCACCTACTTTCCACCCTGCAAATGACATCTTCACTTAATTCACCACAGGTCTGGCTGTATAATGAAATTCATTACTTTCAGAGGAGATAACTCTGATTAGTGTCTTTTACACCTCTACCTCTTCTGTTCTTAAATGATTCAGTCATTTAATTGGCTGACCATGTGATAAGAAACAGAACTATTTATTTTAGCCCTGCAACGAACAGAGTGAGTGTAAATAATTTGACACTCCACCTGTCCGTTATGGGCAGATGTCATTCATATCAGATATTATAACTCTGTTACGTGGTATTTATGTAACTAAATTTGGACTTAGCACCTTCATCAATTACAAAAACTAACTTTTAATAACAATGTTATGTAGCACGTTTATATGTTACAACATTTTTGTGTTATTTATAGCATTATCAATAATTTTCCATTCGAAAACTTTGTTATAAACCAATGTAATATTGAAGTAACTTATGACCGGAAAGTGCCTTTAATGTGCATTTTTATTAAATCTTCGTTTCTCATTAAGAAATATTTATTTTGTGAGTTACATTATTGTTAACAATTAATTAATTCATAAGTCGTATTGTTAGTCGATGATTGATGGCTGATTTATTAATTTTTTTTTTGTTTTATTAGACATTCTTCTATTAATTTAGTTTATCTGGAGCACATTTCTTTGGCATTTATTATCCATTAACGTTGAACCAAATCATTTTTTATCTTATTATTTCTTATTTTTAAACTTGTTGCATTATTAACAGTGTTTTTATCATTATTTGGTATTTTTATTTTGTTTATTTAATAAATATTATTTGTTTATTTTTAAAAACTGCGTACAAATCGAATGGTCAATTATTTACAATAATAGTATATCTTTGTAATGTATCCTGTGGCCTGTAATTAATCTTATTGTTAAAATATTTTTATTTTTAGTAACCTTTTAAAACTTGATGCATTGTTAGTTTTTCTTATGATTTTATTTTTTAATGACCATATTTCCTTTCTTCTGTCCACTTGGTTTTCTGTTTTTGCTCTTCATGGAAGCCTTTAAAGTCTGTAATTAGTTGTCTGAATTTGGTTTGGTTCATTTGCATTTTCTCGGTTCATTCCGGTTTTCTCAATATCTTTTCTGACTTCTTTAAACCATTTATCTGACACCTTAGGTCTATTGTTTAGTGTGTTAAAAATTTATTTTGTCAACTGATTGTCATCCATTCTTTACGGTGTCTAAAAAATTTTAGTCTTCTTTTTCTAATTGTTCATTTTCCTTGTACAGTTCTTCTCGATCTTGCAACCTATAATACAGTAACTGTATTATGTAAATTATGTACAATATATATATTTTCAGTTTAGTTCATTGGGGATTGACTGTTAAAAAAACAGAAACCCGTCAAAGAAAACTACTTTGACCAAGAAAACCAACTGATGTCAAATTTATTCAAATTACATCTGTTTTATCAAAAATTCAAACTTAACAATTTTTACCCATCTGCCAAATGTAATGGACCGTTGACAGTTGAAAACAAAAAATATTTGAGTATGTAAAGGACCATATATGTCGTTTGTAAATGGCTCGCTGCATGTGTGATGATCAGATAATATTAATAAATATCATTTATATATGAAATAACATGATCGCTCAAATTTATTCTTCTTTTGAATGTAAAATAATCTGTTGTGTTTCAAAAACTATGATCATCTTCATTTCGTACTTCAAACTGAGTTGTAAATACACTTGTAATTCTTTCATATTTAATCTCCTTCTGAGATTTGTGTAGTTTGGGTATCCTTCCAATATTTGTTTAACTGTGAGAGGTGTTTCTTAGTGAATTATTGGCCTGCTACCAAAAATCCCCATGGTATGTCCAATTCGTAATCTCATTTATACTACTTTTTCCTTCCTCGTTAAACTTGCCCCATATCTACATTTTGATGGGGTGTCCTTTGTCTCATCTAACCTAGATGTCAACCATTTGATGGACATTGACATATAAATGGCCATTAACACTACAGCTTGATATCTGTCAACTACTTTGATGCCCAATTGCCACATATGTTGTCAGAAATCTTTGTTGGATGCACTCCTCTTTTCTTGCATTATCAGCTGTTATTCACATGTTATTGCATGTTTTTTAGAGCGAGGTTATGGTTAATTTTCAAAATAAACTTGTCTCTGAAGATGTTTTCTGTATCAATTCTCTTTTCACTACAGTAAACACAAAATTTTTAATATTCAGATGTATGAATATTATCTCTTCACATATCTCTTCTACAGCTGCTCTTCTGGTAGCTTCATTACCTTTTGTATCTTCATGCGTATGTATAAGATATTTCTTTGTACAAATGACTGAAGACACAGCATCTTCAAGAATTTTTTTAACAAATTTAGTTTCAATTTATTTTTTAAATTTGTATAACTCTGATGATGGTGGATCCACTGAAACATGCAAGTTAAAATTGTGTTGTTTAGGTCATCAGCCGAAAGGCTGGTTTGAACCTGTAGAGGTTTAACTAAGTAAAACGAGGAGTGAGGTGGTTTACCATTGCCTTCCTCAACGAGTGGAAAAGTACGCTTATCAGCATGCCGGGCCCTCTGAAAAGCACATATTTTCCACTCTGCAAATGACACCTTCACTTCATTCACCACAGGGTCTGGCTGTATAATGAAATTCATTACTTTCAGAGGAGATAACTCTGATTAGTGTCTTTTACACCTCTGCCTCTTCTGTTCTTAAATGATTCAGTCATTTAATTGGCTGACCATGTGTTAAAAAACAGAACTGTTTATTTTAGCCCTGCAACGAACAGATTAAGTGTAAAAAATTTGACACTCCACCAGTCTGTTATGGGCAGGCAAGTTAAAAAATAAAATTATAGGAAAAAACAAATAATATAGCAGCTGTATGAGGTTTATAAAAATTACAATATTTTTATAATAGGATTAATCATGGCAATATTTCCATTAAAATATCTTAATAGGTAACCAGTATCTTAAAGAAATAGTCTTTTCATAATTAAAGTGAACTGGTTTATAAAGTAAATTTTATATCAATACTACACAGATTGCAGCACCGATTATAATCAACATGGACTTTTAATTTTGTTTTTTAATAATTTTCATCTATTTGCATTTGTAACTGAAAGTCCTTGGTCTGATTACTTTGTAGTCTACTGAATTTTTACGCTGTTCTGCCAGTAAATAAATTAATATAATACCTACGTTATATTATAATGACGATTCAAAATTTGGCGTGATTAATTATTAATTAATTGTCAATATTTTACTGTGATCATATTCACAATTCTACTTGATTGACCATAAAACAGTTAACTTTTTATTAACAAAATAAAATAAATAAAACAAAACAAATGAAAAATAATTCATGACACTATGTTGTTGTTTAGGTCATCAGCCAAAAGGCTGGTTTGAACCTGTAGAGGTTTTACTAAGTAAAACGAGGAGTGAGGTGGTTTACCTCTGCCTTCCACACTGAGTGGAAAAGTACACTTATCAGCATGCCGGGCCCTCTAAAAAGCACATATTTTCCACTCTGCAAATGACACCTTCACTTCATTTGCCACAGGGTCTGGCTGTATAATGAAATTCATTACTTTCAGAGCAGATAACTCTGATTAGTGTCTTTTACACGTCTACCTCTTCTGTTCTTAAATGATTCAGTCATTCAACTGGCTGACCATGTGATAAGAAACAGAACTATTTATTTTAGCCCTGCAACGAACAGATTGAGTGTAAATAATTTGACACTCCACCTGTCTGTTATGGGCAGCATGACACTATACAATGTATTAAATCCCATCAAAAAAAAAAATTAAACATAAATTAATTAATGTTAGTCTGTTGATGTTAATTTTAAATTATTGTTTAGGTAATCAGCCAAAAGGCTGGGTTGAACCTCTAGAGGCTTTATTAAGTAAAACTAGGAGTGTAGTGGTTTACCATTGCCTTCCTCACTGAGTGGAAAAGTATGCTTATCAGCATATCAGACCCTCTTTACAGAGCAAAGGACAAAGTCTTACATTAAATACATAAAGAATGTGAGAACTAATTAACATGATAAAGAGATGAAAACTTGAGTATTTTAGATGTATTGTGTGGAAAAAATACCCACCATTTTCCGCTGTTCATTATACAGAAAAAATAGCAGGAATAGAGCACAGGAAGATGAAAAATATCCTTAATAAAATATAAAACACTGTGAAATTTCTGTGTTGTACTCTTGACTTATTGGTGAACAAATTGTAGAAATTTGTAAACGTAATTCTTTGCCATTCTAAATGTTTATCTTTGGTACCCTTAAGACTTTCGTTTTAATTTGTCACCGTAATTATAAAAGTTGGATCATAATTACCACCATCTTATAATAAAAAAAAAATATTTGCTTTTCCCCTATTTTATGTGTTTAGTGTCAAGATATTAAAATAAGGTTGTGTTGCAATTTAAATAAATTATAATCATTTAATTTGAGTAGAAATAAAATTGTATTTAAATTATCGAAGAAACGATCTGTAAATCTTAATTTAAAACAGCTTAATGTTGACTGTTCCTAATGAGACAAACTAATACAGTCAGGTCAGCGACATAACTAATGGTTATTATTAACTGTGAAGCTAGGCAATTCATTTCGATTATATTGCCAATTGATCTATTTATGTGCTTCCACAATATAACGGTCGAAAGGCAGGAGTTATTAATGAGTCTTTGCTTGTTTAAAGTCTAGAATTAAATGGTTTTATTCTTTTTTAATTATGTTGCTTGTTGCTAGTTTTGTCTTTGGAATGTATTATATATTAAAAAATCTCTTTAATGGAACAAAGTGTCTCATTTCTGGTGGTAATTTTTTCTAAAGAAAAGTAGTTGGTCCATGAAGTCCCATTGCGTGTTCATTTAACTCGGAGTTATCCTTCCTCATAATGGGATCAAGCCCACTTAATTTTGATAAAAAAGGTATTCTTTGAGAGGAGTCAAATTACACTATTTTCGTTCCCAAATTCCGATTTTGATTGACTTCTGGTGTTGGGGCACTTCCGGTTGAAACCGGAACTTTAAACCCATTCCAGGCCCACTAATTTTTTGTGTAGATTACAAATCTGAAAACAGTTTGTTGCTGTCTCTTGTAGTTTGTGACATCTGGATGTGATGGACGGATTGACGGACATAGGAAAATTATAGACGACAATTTTAGAAATTACCACCAAAAATACATTTGAACGTTCAATAGATTTTTATTTCATCTCTATTTATATTCTGTTTAAAGAAAATTAAAGAAAAATACAATATGCATGACTTTGTATTGCTGTCATTCATTTTGACTCCTTGTATGTACAGCAAGAAAATTTTAATAAGTTTTTCAGGAATAAAAATAGATCTTGTGTTAGTTGTTCATGACCAATTTTTAAACTGACAAAGAACTCATAAATAAAAAGTTTAGATTCGCATTTAACAGGGAATTGAACCCTGTAAATCCTGGCATAGAAACCTGTTGAGCTGATCACTGCATCTTAGGCCCGCCACCCATGCCCAGTTGGTATTTCTGTATTTGTACAAAGTAAAAGTATTGGCACCAATTTTATATCAGTATACTTAATTGAGTTGTAATGGAAGCAGAAAAATCCTGTTCTGACACAAGATTAATTACCATCGTTTTCACAGATACTTAAAAACTTAATTTACTCACAGTTCAGCTTTATTTGTTATCTCCGAGCAATCTGTACAATGGAGAAACTTATGTAATGCACTATCGTGTTCTTGCAATGTAGTTTTAGCAAACTGTAAAATTTGAAAATGTTTGCATTGTATTGGTGCAGTTATTAAATTCACAAAGTTTATAAGTTTGTGTATAATATTTTTTCATCTTATAATTTGCTGTTATAGCCTACCTTACAGAGGCTTTGCAATACCCGCATTGAACAAAATTATAACTTGATTTGCTAGTTCTTTACTCAGTTGAAAACAAGTTCTTTTTTAGACCTTTAATTGTATGAACCCAAATATTATTAGTTTTATGCCAAGAATTCCACTGTTGATAATATAAATAGTGTAGTGCAAGCATGTATGTAATGAATAAATAGATTTGTGATGTACTTATGGTAATTTTTTTTCTTCAGTTCCTGCAGATGAAGTTGACAAGAAGTTGCAAAAACGTTACAACAGAGTTATCGATCCTGATTCATTATATTTGAGAGCGTTAGAAGGATTTCTGATTGTAGTATCAACTGATGGTGATATTGTTTTCTTATCAGAAAATGTCACGGATTATTTAGGATTGTCACAGGTATGTCTCAGTGTTTTATTTCATTATTTTTATTAGGCTTGTTTATTTTTTACCTTGTAAGGTCTTGATATTTATTTATGTTAATGTAATTGTCTGCTACATTCTTTTGACCAATTATAGCTGATAATAAATGTACTTAAAACAAATACAATTTAAAAATAAATGAATAATGAATAATACAGTATAGTAAATTTAAGTAAAAATATGTATGTACTAAATAAATCCTTATAATGCACCCTGCAGCTTGAAATTAATTCCATTTTATATAATAAATTATTCAAAAAATTTTACTAACCTTCAAGCTGCCGTTATATTTATTTTTCACTTACACGTGTTTCGGAGGATCCACCATCATCAGAGTATATAATATCTTTGGAACTAAAATTTTTTAAAATCTATTGAAGATGTTACATCTTCAGTAATTTGTGTAAAACTGGTTTATGCAAATTTTATACCAATGACTGAAGATGTAACATCTACAGATTTAAAAAAAATTTAGTGTCAAAGATATTATATACTCTGATGATGGTGGATCCATCAAATCATGTATAAGTAAAAAATAAAAATTAAGGCAGCTTAAGAAGGTTAGTGAAATTTATTGTGTAAATTTATAATATAAAATATATACTAAATGTAGATAGTTAACATTTTTTTCTGTTTTATGTTTGACTGTTCCGCAATTTCTGCTAATGCAGATGGTGTATAATGATGATAATGAAAATGAGCGACGAAAAAATACCAAACCTGACTATAGAACCCGGGACCCCAGCGTAGAAGCCATTTGCAGTAACCACTACACCAACGGGCCGGCCTAGTAAAAATTAAGTCGTAGTAATAATGATGCTAATGATATAACATGAAATGAAAATGACATGAAGACTGCCTATAACATTAACTTTTCTTAAATCGACCGTTAATAAAATATATGAAAATTACACTGAATCAGGAAGCACAGTTGGATACAAATGCACTATCACAGAATAAACAATGATAGTACAAGGAAGGTATTTGAATCAATGTATAAATAAAAGTGAACCGCAAATCTAAAATTAAATAATGTGTTTAGTTTAACTGATATCACATATTCAAAGACATGAATATCTTATTTCTTAACGCCATACTAAACTTTATTAAAAATATTTTGCTGATCATGATATAATTACTCATTCTACTTATAATTAAATTATAATTATACAAATGGAGTCGGTAATTAGCTTGCATAGAGGTAGGATGTTCATACAGTTCGCTGTTATCAGTAAAAGCAATTATTTAAATATTGTGTTTGATTATGTGCATTTGTGGTTAATTTCTTGCTGGTACATGTTTGTTTTTGCCATAATATTACTTATTATATTTCATGTAATAAATTTATACTGCAAATTTAACTAACCGTGTAAACCTGCCTTGATTTTTGCTATTTGTTACTTACACATGTTTTGGTGGATCCACCATCATCACAATATCGTTTGAAACTAATTTTTTTTAAAAATCTATTGAAGATGTTACTTCTTCAGTCATTCATTTAAAACTTAAAACTCGAACGAAATTGTGTACTCTGATGATTGTGGATCCTCCGAAACACGTGTAAGTTACAAGTAGCAAAAATCAAGGCAGCTTTACAAGGTTAGTAAAATTTATTATATGAAATAGAATTAATTTCAAGCTGCAGGATGCATTAGAAGGATGTATTTTTGAATACTATGTATATGAAGGGGTTTTAAAAATGAAAAACATAATTTGTGCTGATTCGTTTATTTATGTTAAAATATGATCGAATAACATTTCTGTTTGTAAAATTTATGTATGTACGAGGTGTGGCTATTAAATAATGAGACTGACGTAAAAATTTTAATTTTAATTTTATACATAATCACTTATTGTCACCTTCAATATATACACTCCTCTATCCTTACAATGGTCCATTTGAATTTTCCATTGTTGGAAACCGTGCTGGAAGTCATCTGCTGTCAGCTCCTTCAGGACACGTGCCGCTCAAAAATGTTAGTACTGACACTTTGTATGCGATTGAAAATGACCCAAATTTTTTGGAAACTATAATAACATGTGATGAAACGTGGTTTTTTTACTTATGATCCGAAATGAAGTGCCAATCCATGCGCCTTATTCACCAGATCTTGCACTATGTGACTTCTACCTGTTCCCTAAGGTAAAATCTGCATTAAAATGGGCAAGATTTGAGTCTGTGGAAGCTGTAAAAGAGAAAGCGGCACGTGTTCTGAAGGAGCTGACAGAAGATGACTTCCAGCACTGTTTCCAACAATGGAAAATTCGCATGGAGCGTTGTAGGGATAGAGGAGTATATATTGAAGGTGACAATAAGTGATTAGTATAAAATGAAAATAAATTTTTTTACGTCAGTCTCGTTATTTAATAGCCACACCTCGTGTATGTGTTTGGTTTGAGTGCCTAACATGTTTAAAAAATATTTTTTGGAACAGCATAAGTTGTCACGAAGTTCACGAGAAAGTGACACACAGGAAAAAACACAACTTAGGGAGTTCTTCTAATGCGTTATTGACACTGCGGAGTTTGTCTAAAAACATGATAAAGGTGTTAAGTAAATTGCTGGACGAAAAAATAACTGTAAAAATTTTCTACTTCTTTTTTCATGGAATAACAAATCACTTTTTGAATTAAACGAAGGTACATAAAAATGAATGATGAATTATCAACTCTGTTAGTAGTTCAATGAGAAATATTATAATAGTAGCATCCCTTCTGTTTCCAGGCTATCAATAAAATAACCCTCCCGGAAGCTCCTGGGTTAATATTTGAACAAGTTGTTAATATACCTGTAGAACCTTTTTTGTACCGCTTCAATTGTTTCACCCTACTTTTTATGGAATGGGCTCCACATGGCTAAAGCAAATTCAAGACGGGATCTTAACTAATAAAAAATACAAAATTAAGAGACACATCAAGAAAAATTTACAGTTTCTGATCATAAATCCAGATAATGAGCTGGCTGTTTAACCTTTTTTTTCTACATGTGAATGAAACTTGAGACTATTATCAAATGTCACTCCCAAATCAGTGATATCTTTCTGTTCACCGAATTTTCCTTTCTGAGAAAAGCAAAGCTTTTCCTGTTATATTGATTAGATTTTTTTGAAATTTCAAAAAAGTGATTGTGGTGGTATTATTGCAAAATGTGTATTTTCCTCTCATGATGTTAAGTATGGTGAATGTTGAGTACATAGTAAAATAAAATTTTAATTCTAGTATAATTATTAATATAATTTTTGAGTGTTTTAAAATCTTATTTAAAAAAACTGAAGACTTCCTTCTGTTTTGCAATGTGAGACCATCCTTTGATCGTTTTGACCAATTTTAATTTTAATTATTTAGATAATACTGTACTTAACAATTTTTTCTCCCCGTATAGGGCCAATGTTAGGTGACTAGACATTTCTAGAAGCTCTTTTTTTCAGCCAGCAATCTCACCATTTGCTGCCTCTAGGCTTTTCTCATCTTCTGTCCATCCAGTGATCTGCTTTTCCTCTTCATGGAAGCCTTAAAGTCTGTAATTAGCAGTCTGAATTTGGTTCAATTCATTTAATTTTTTTGGTTTATTCCGGTTTTCTCAGTGTCCTTTCTTTAAACCATGTATCTGATACCTTAGATCTATTGTTAAGTGTCTTAAATTATTTTTGTCTACCAGTTGTCATCCATTCTATATAGGTATCCGTGAAATCATCTTAAATCGTTTCCATTAATTTTTCATTTTCCTTGTGTGGTTCTTCTCGGACCTCATGACCTATATTGTCCGTCTACTATACTCAGACCTATTATTTTGTGGAGGATCGTTCTCTCAAGTTTTTGTGCTTCTTTTAAACCAGCCCTTCTGGTCATTCCAAGGCACTCACTCATGTGTAAACACACCACAGCTTTTATCACAGTATTTTTTTAAATTTAAAGTTATATCAACACCTCAGTCATTAGTGACTACGGTGGGATACTTAACGGTGGTTTTTTTGAACTTTGTGAAAATTTCCAGACCCTGGCTGGGAATTGAACCCGGGATCTCTGTATGGTTGGCTAGCGCGCTACCACTACAATAGAGAGGTGGCCTTATCACAGTATTATAATGTGTAATTTTGGCATGTCTTGAGAGTGCTTTCTTCTTATACAAGTATTGAGTTCCTTGGAGTGTACCAGTCATCTTTCCTTTTCTGCTGTTGTTCGCTTTTTTTTCGCTGATTTTTGGCTGTATTATCTTCCCAAGGTACTAGAAGCTATCAACTTTTCTAATTTTTCCATTCTGTGTTTTCAAGTGATGCTGGGCTATTTTGATATTCATTGTGCATTTAGTTTTATTTTTATTTAATTTAGTGATTGAATGAAAAGCCTTATGAAGGAAAAAACAGTAATTTTACTTATTGTTTAAATGCAGTGCATGTAATTTTATATTCTGTTGATTGTGCTGTTAGTAGGTGTTACGGGTGGGAGTGTAGGAGTTCTAATAGAATAGAGGGAGGTACAGGCTGCAGTGTTGAATGTACTGACTCATGTGAATTATAATCTTTTCCATCCTTGAGCTAACCAATACAAAATAAATTTATCAGTCAGCATTTTTTGTTTCTCATTACAGTCATGTACTGTAGATGATAAAGCTGATAGTTTAAAACTTAGTGCTATAAAACCTTGGTTGAAAAACATAAGGGATCTAAAGTATGTGAAAAAATGTTGATAATTATTGTAGTTTTTACAATTGAACATAAATTTAAAATAGTTTGTTACAATTTTTTTATACAAGATGCTAATTTGTTCTGGTAATCTTTTTCAGTATCCTTAACTTTTTTTAAATTAGTCCCTAGTACGTTGCAATCTGTTCAATTGAGAATATAAAACAACCCCATGACCCAATGAAATGATGATTTGTATGATGTGTAAATGAGATGTAGTCTTGTACAGACTCGGCCCGACCATTTCTGAGATAGTGTGATCAATTGACCCCCAACCATCACTGATGTACATAGGAACTTATAGTGAAAACGAATGTTTCAATCAAGTTGAATTGATCTTAATTCATTTGATTCATTCAATATAGAATTGATTGAAGTTGACAACTGGTCTACTTTGTTTTTCATTCAACTGTTCAATTAAACAGTGGAATGAGTAAATCAACTTGTACAAACTAGTTGTTAAATGGTTTCGAAAACCGTAATAAACGTAGCTTGTTGAAATAAAGATGTGCGAGTAAATAATTTTTTGTTTGTTTTACATCTGACTGTTGTTCAATTATGAACTCAATAACCGCACTTTATTCTTGATTTTTTTTTGTAAAATTTTTGTGATTTTCCAAAATTTCTTATAATTCATTAGTCAGACTTTCAGAAATTACTTTAACGCAAGCATTGACATTTGTCGTCATCGTAGATGTCTTATTGACAAATGTAATTGACTCTTTGTGTTCCAATAGAATGGTACCGTTTAATTTTGGTTAAATAAAGTTGATCTTTGCTATAAAAATTGAAAAATATAAAACTAAATCGTGAGAACCTCCCTTATTAAATTTTCATTTATTTTTTTATTTGTTTACTGATTCTTTTTTCTACCCTTGCCTAAAAACAAATAAACATTACTTCATTGTGATATTAACCCTTTAGATTAACCCACCGGGTTGGTCTAGAGGTAAAGTCGTCGCCAAAATCAGCTGTTTAACAGCTGATTTTTGGAGACGAAGGTTCCTGGTTCAAATCCTAGTAAAGGTAGTTACTTTTATACGGATCTGAATACTAGACAGTGGTTACCGGTGTACTTTGATGGTTGGGGTTTAATTAACCATACTCTCTCAGGAATGGTTGGCCTGGGTCTGTACAAGACTACACCTCATTTACACATCATACACATCATCCTCATCTCATTGGGTCATGGGGTTGCTTATTGTTCTAAATTGAACAGATTGCTGCAACGTACACAAATTAGGAATAAAAAAATTAAAAAAAATTGTGATATTGGTGTAGATAATTATTGCATTGAACTGTCCTGCATACAAGGTCAAATTAATATCCTATCCTGCATAAATGTAAAGATAAAATGTGAGTACGAGACAGGATATAAAATTGTAGAGATAATATCCACCTGTATGTTTATGGTTAACCACAATGTTTGAATAGTGTTACATAACTAATGAATGTCTGTCGTGTAACTATTAATTATTCGTAGAATACAAACCACAAAGTTACATTATCTAATCATTGATAAATGTGAAATTTTTATTCATGATATTCCTGAAGATGATTTCCTGTGCTTTGTGTATTGTCTACATATAGTGTATTTTGCCCATAACAGACAGGTGGAGTGTCAAATTTTTTACACTCAATCTGTTAGTTGCAGGGCTAAAATAAATAGTTTTGTTTCTTGTCACATGGTCAGCCAATTAAATGACTGAATCATTTAAGAACAGAAGAGGTAGAGGTGTAAAAGACACTAATCAGAGTTATCTTCTCTGAAAGTAATGAATTTCATTATACAGCCGGACCCTGTGGTGAATGAAGTGAAGGTGTTATTTGCAGAGTGGAAGATATGTGCTTTTCAGAGGGCCCGGCATGCTGATAAGTGTACTTTTCCATTCAGTGAGGAAGGCAATGGTAAACCACCTCACTCCTCGTTTTACTTAGTAAAACCTCTACAGGTTCAAACCAGCTTTTTGGCTGATGACCTAAACAACACACAGTGTATTTTATGCATATTCATATCTGGTGAATGAAAAGATTTTTTTTCTCGTTTAGTAAAGTAGTTTTGCATATTGGAAGTTTTAGCAGCCCCTCAACTTCAGCAATTATTTGTTAGATTTTATTATTTCATGATCATATGTTCTGCTTCTAATTTTCATGTTAAACCCTTAACAGCGTTGTCGAGTTGGAAAGTTTAAATTTTTTGCAATTTTATTTATTTACAGATTTTAATATTTCAGAATTTCCTGAGTTCAAACATACTCTTAAAAGCTTATTATATGAAGTGCTGTGTAACAAAAAAGTAATTTTGAGCAAAATGTATATGGTTTGAAGCCTGCCATTTCATTCATGTAAATTATCTGATTTTTTTTATTCGGTACTTACATTTTACCTTTTCACTAAATTTATATTACGCAATTTAGTTTGTATTTTCATTTTTCAATATTGCACATCAATATAACTTCTTATATTATAACTTTCTTAAGCATATAACACCTGAGTCAGATGGAAATCATCTGAATGACTTTTAAAAGTATGAAATTATAAGAATTTTTTTATAACAATTTCATCCTTTTACCCTTATATTAAGGGTTACGATAAATTCATTTAATTATTTATTACATGAAAAGAATTGCAATTCAATGCAGATTATAGTGGAAGTTAAATGATATGAAATACTTTTATAAGGTACAGCAAATTAAAAATTTTTGATTTGATTACCTCCTTAAAAATCTGTAATTTGTACGTATGTTGTATTATTCAGACAGGTATTGTAAATCAGGTATCAGGAGGTACAGTTCTTTACTCACCCTATAATATGGCATCATACTTTTCTCTTTAATTTTTGAAAGTTATTTACTCTATAGATATTCAAAAAATAATTTCACATCCGATTTTTATATAGAAATATAATATGTAAAACCTTCCAAAGAGTACAATTTTTTTAAGAAATAGATTTCACCTATTTTTACTTTCTCTTGCCTATTTGAATATGTAGGAAGGAAAGTATTATTTTCATGTCTGTTTTTCGAAATCGAGTTTTCACTGGATTTACACGTTTTCAGACCCCATAAATCCAAAAAACATGTTTTTAGCGATTGGTCTGTGTGTGTGTGTGTGTGTGTGTGTGCGCACGCGCGTGAACAGAATATCTCAAGAATGCAACATCATACAAACTTGAAACTTGAAACTTAAGTTAGATACCACTAGAGGACCCGACACGAACATTTTCATTAAAATCGGTCAACTGGAAGTAGTATGTTATTCGTGTAATTTTTTACTTTTTGTGATTCCATAGGAGCCGTTTTTGAGAATGGCTTCTACGATTTTTTTAAAAATCACCTCATTTACTAAATTTTTTATGCTTTACAAGGTAGGATAGGCGTCATGTCTGCTGAAATTCTTGTAGAGGCTGTTTTCACGTAAAAAAAATTGGGTCTTTTAAAATTGCGGCTTTAATATGCATTTTAGCGCAAAAATGTATAAAATAAAAGTTGTAGACAATTTAAAATCCTACAACTTTTATATCAAACATTTTTTTGTTTAACGCTTAGTTTAGTGGTAACTAGCAACTGTCTGTTTTTTCTCACGAAAACATAAAAAATCAATTTTTTTAAAGATTTCAGCCTTAGCTAAAGAAAATTTTATGATAAAAATGTATTTAATTAAATTTATAAGAAATTAAAAGATCTACAAGTTTTATTTATCACATTTTTCTCTACAGAGCCTAGTTTAACGTGAAAGAGTGATTTTCCGTATTTTTAAGCCAAACTGAGGTTGGTTTTCATTTTGTATCTTTCACTCATGATTGAAGTTAGGTTATGTTTATTGAGGTTAGTTTTTTTGTTTGTTTCTAATGTTTTATTACCAATGTTAGGTTTATTGTTAATTATTTGCATTGGCAAGAGAAAGTGGTGTGTGTTTCACACCAGATTTTTATTTTATTATACATATTCAGATATTCTTAAGTCATATATCCCTTTTCACTGGTGATTCATACTGATGTTAAAAACATTTCTGTCTCTGGTAGTAATTGGTTTTATTTGTACAGTTGTGGTTTGGCTTTCAACATGTAAGGTTGTGTGAGAACGCTTTAAGTAAAGTTTGCAGTAAAGTGCAACAAGTGGGCTGTTGCTAGTCCGTATAAAATAAAAATATTTTTGTCCAGATTAATGGAATGTTAATTAATACGCTTTATAAACTTCAGTAATAAAAATAAAAACGAGTTAGTATGTTTTAATGATTCTGCATGTAATGTGATACATGTATAATTGAATAGAGGTAAACAAAAAGGATATTTAACTTCCGTTGTTTAATTAATTAATCATTTGAACAATCAGTCGAACGAACGATTTGCAATCAGTTGATAGATAATATAAGTTTAACTAAGTAGGCAGAATCGTTTGATTGCCAAATTTAAATGCAAATTAACAACACGGTAAATATTCGCCTGGCTTGTTCATGGATGTACAAAGACGTACAGTGAATATAAAACAGGATGAAGAATTTAAATCAGTGGGAGTGGAAGTGCGAGGGGATTGCAACTTAACAAATAATGAAGTGGGAAAGACCTATTTGAATTGATATTTGTCAGTATTATTTTTATTACCCCCTGTATCAGTGATCTGTATACTAATAATGTCGTTATAACCATTCGTGTATCAAAAATCATTTTAGTTTTTGTTCTTCTTGCATTGCATTTTAGATCAACTGAATAAATATCAACGAATCATTTGTCGCTAATATTTCCTTTGTTTCTCAATGATCTTTAAAACTTATATTAAGTTTATCCATTAAGTGAGTTTGTTTGATTACTCCGTAGTTCACTAAAGGATTTCGTGAAGAATTCTTCAATCTCAGCATTCATCCCATGTTCCTATTTGCTAGTATACAATGGGTGTATCTGTATTAGTTGTAAAAAAAATTAACTTTGAATTGTTAA
This sequence comes from Catonia carolina, assembly GCA_035578175.1. Classification (NCBI taxonomy): domain Eukaryota; kingdom Metazoa; phylum Arthropoda; class Insecta; order Hemiptera; family Achilidae; genus Catonia; species Catonia carolina. Next base: position 20,391,423 of record JAQMRL010000003.1, on the reverse strand, counting down.
AAAAAGTAAATCTGGCAGAAATATTTGATACACCACTGAATCTTCAAGTGTAATTTGCAAATGTTTAATGTGGCTTCTTTTTGTAACACAGTAGATGTCTGTGCTGTAGTCTGTTTCTTGTGAAATCGAATGAAGCATGTCTGAATCTATGGTGACAACTGTATATTGTATTATGTATAATAAATTTGTACTATATATTTCACTAACCTTAGTAAACTGCCGTGATTTTTGCTATTTTGTTACTTTCATGCGTTTCTGCGGATCCACCATCATCAAAGTACGCAATATCATTTGAAACTAAATTTTTTTTATTCTGCAGAAGATGTTACATCTGCAGTCAGCTATATAAAACTGTTTTATTTAGGTAACTGAAGATGTAGCATCTTCTGCAGATTTAAAAAAAATTTAGTTTTAAATGATATTGTGTACTCTAATGATGGTAGATCCACTGAAACACGTTTAACTAACAAATAGCAAAAATTGAAGCTGCTAAAAAAGGTTAGTGAAATTTATTGTATGAAATAGAATTAATTTCAAGCTGTAGGATGCATTATTGTAGGATACATTTTTGAACAACTGTGCATGTTACCATTTCCTGATAGAGAAGGAACATACTTACTTTCTTTAATTTAATCCCTTACAAAGAAGTCTATCTATTAAAAGGGTAAGGGGTTTTTGGGTCAAGTTTGATCTCAGCTTCCACTGGAATGTTTCCGGTCTACCTTTTTTTCTTTAAAATGTAACTCTATGTGCATATTTGCCATCACCTGTCATTTTTTCCAAATTACTAATTAAGATTGTTTCTATAACACTGTACTTTGAAGATTTACCGAATAGGTGGCTTGCTTGATCAATTTGTAGCCTCCAAGAAGAATAATTGGTGCTGTTTTATATATGTTTACTTAGTGCCCGATGAAATTATGCTGTTCTGGAAAATCTGGAATTGTTAGCTGCTGGCCTATTCTTTTGGAGTTATGGGGTTTTCGTAGATTTTTAGTGGTAGAAAATGAAAATTTCCCCACTGAGCCTGTGTCTTCAGTCCTTATCGTAAAAATTGCGACCCAAAAATGTTAAACCGCCATATTAAGTCACCTGTATTGGTTTGGGCATCTCATTTTCAAAATTATGTTACAAAGTAACTCAACAAAGTGTGTTTTTTCAGTTTTACATTTTGTTTTATTATGTTTTTTTGGGCTGTGAAAAATTTATTGCAATATTAAATTGTTACATACAAAAAGATGATAAGCCAAGGAACTTACAAGTGATAATGAAAGTCATAAGTATGTAGACATTAAACAATTGTTACCAAAAGAATTTCATTACATCAAATATGAACAGATTAATTTATTAATATTCATAGTTTCAGGATTAACTTAATTTTGAATTTTTACTGATGGGAATTGGAGATATATTTCTTAATTTTAAACTAATAGATAAATTAATCTGAACAATATAGAATGTATGAATGAGTAACAAGAAGTAATAGATTCTATCTACATTTTTAGAAGCAATGGAAATAACTTGTGTGATAAAAATAAAAAAAAGATTTAATTCACTAATATATTAACTGTTTAGGAATGACAGGAAATATGTATACCAGACATGCACACACACACACACACTCACATGAACAAAGGAAGATGGAATGTAATGAAGTTGTAGTTGTAACAAAATCACTTTAACCTTGATGCAACGGCAGTAAATCCAATAGTATTTATAAAATGGCTATCAATTCTTATATATTCATCTGTATGTACATCCTGAATCATTGTAATTTTTGTTTTTCTTCTGGATTTTCTTCAAAAATACCTACCTACCATATGATTAAAATTACACAAACTGTAGCTGGTCCATGTGAAGAAATTCACTCAGTCCAGCTCCAATCCTGAGTGATTTTTTTTATCCCTAGAACAGATTTTTGCTTTGATATGGGCTTTATTATTTAATTTATCCCTTACTGTTCACACAATTTTGTTGTGTCAATAAACCTTAAATTTTAAATATGCTGTGGTGGCTAAAAAAATGAAGTGTAACAACTTGATTGTCGTTGGCAATGAAGATGGATGATCACCTAAGAGGGTTGAAAATATGTGGGCATTTTGCAAAGTTAATCTGGTTCTTCAAAAAATTGATTGTTAATAGATAAAGCTGACTGCTGGATTAATATGGTTGTTAGAAAGGTTCAATGCCTAAAACGAGCAGGTGGAGTGTTATTTTAATTGCACTCTATCTGTTTGGTCCAGGGCTAAAAAAAAAAAATAGTTCTGTTTCTTATCACATAGTCAGCCACTTATATGACTGAACTATTTAAGAACAGAAGAGGTAGAGGTGTAAAAGACACTAGTCAGAGTTATCTCCTCTGAGAGTAATGAATTTCACTATGCAGCCAGACCCTGTGGTGAATGAAGTAAAGTCAAAGTGTCATTTGCAGGGTGGAAAGTGAGTGCTTTTTGGAGGGCCTGGCATGCTGATAAGCATACTCTTACAACTCAGTGAGGAAGGCAATGGTAAACCACCTTACTCCTCGTTTTTACTTAGTAAAATCTCTAGAGGCTCAAACCAGCCTTTCGGCTGTTGACCTAAACAATACACAGAAAGGTTCAATTGTTATTAGATTAAATGTATGCTGTGTAGAAGGAACAAGGAGTTGTGTGGCAAATCAAACATTCCAGTATCGCCATTTTTAGTAGAAATACTATCAAATCTAAATTTATTTTTAAAAATTTACTAAGCTGTACAGATTGGTACTTTATGGTACTTTAACACTTGTTGGCAAATCACTACTGTATAAGAATCCAATCACCACAATAATAAAAAGTAAAAGTAAAAAGTGGTCAAATAGAATTCCAAAAATAATCATGTGTTAGAATCACTTAGCAATTTAAATTTATAGTAGTTTCATTTATAAAATTCTTATGTACTTCTCAAATGTCAACAATCACATCTCGAATTTAAACGTCCCTTCAGCACCACCAGAATGGCAGCTCCATTGATTATTTTGTTATTTACTTCACCAAATCTCTACGGATTTACCAATTTTCATTTTTGAATTTTTTGCAGAATCTCGAAAGCGTCCTCGTTTTACAACCATGTAAAAATTATTTAAATCTGTTTGGTAGAAATCTAGTATTTAAGGACAAACTATGCCCATTTCAAATGCGCTAGATCACATTTTGCAATATAGACTCTTATCCAAAATTAATAAATTTCATATAGTATTAATTTTAATAAAACTTGAATGGTATTTTATTGTATTTTTATGACCTAAAAGGTGAAATATTGATTGATTCAGAACCCCGTTACTAACGTAATACTTATTTCAATTTTTGAATACCAGATTAATGAATGAACGAGGAAGTTTCTTTCTGTAGTCAATATACTACTACATTCCAATAAAATTACTCAGTTAATGTATATAATACAAATTGTAATTGCCAAACTGTTTACTACGCTTGCTTATACAGTCGATTCCGTATGATTGGTCCACTGGTTAATTGGGGCATCCGGTTTTTTGGGACAGTTCTGTAAAGAACAAAAACAGAATGGGATTTTTCATTGAAAAATACTTCGTTTATTCGATCCATAATGCCGCTTATTGGGGCCAATCTGATGCATGTACAATATATGTTTTATTAAAACCATTACAGGCCAGCGACGAACAACACGTGGTTCTAAGTGGCAAGATAAGATAATGGGCAGGATAGAGGTAATAAACATTTTGACAGATAAACAACAGTAATCACAGATCAGTCATAATAGAGATGATTTACAGTAAAATGTGTAGGCTACATAATCGTCATTGCACAAATTTCAGCGAGTCATATCCTTTAGTTATGCCCAAACTTACAAGCTGTATAACCTCGTTGCGACTTATGGTTAGTTGTCACTTGTCATACGTTCATAGAACGTTCATAATTCCATGCTTCTCGTCAGTTTTTGTGATTTCATGAGTGTACTGTAACACACTGTTTTTCGAGTCTCATTGTTTTGTTATTTGTTGGCATACTTTTTTATTTTTTTAATTTCCATTCGTTTCACACATTTTGTTGATATTTTTAGTGTAGGCTTACAGTACAGTAACTACTATCAACGTCTTTGTAGTCAAATGACGCGTAACGATATGACTGTGTGAATGAATAAAGCGTCTCGACAAAATAAAAATGTATTCACCTAACTTAAGCCAACATAAACTATCAGAACTAACCGGTGTACCTAAAATTACGATATCTTGTATCGTGCTCCGAGAAAAGAAAATATGCCAAGAGTGAGCATTAAAAGATAATGGAACATCTCAAAAAAGAAAACGTGAAGGAAAGATCCAAATTGTTAAGAAGCGTTGAATGAATGGTTCGCCATCGTAACTTCGCAAGGTGTTAATGTCAATGGTCCAATGCTTCAAACTAAGGCAAAAAGTTTTGCTAAAAAGTTAATCATTGTTCTGATACAATTTTATTTTTTTCGTGTGTATATGGATAGAACTTGCATGTAAAATTTATGTTTGTGATAATTTTAATAAAATATAGTATCGTATACGCCACATTTTATGAATTCGTTTATTAGGGCCAGCCGTTTAATTGGGCCAAAATGCTCCTGTTCCGATGTGCTCGAATTATCCAGAATTGACTGTACTTTGATTCATGACCTGTGTAGAACAGCCTTATTAATTTAGAATTGATACTCAAAAAAAAAAAAAAACAGCAAAGTATACTCTTTTCTTTTTCGTGTTAGACACTCTTTAACAGATTCTCAGTTATATTTGTTTTTGAAATTAAAATTTCTAAGCGCTACTTTTTCCAACAATGTTCGTTATTTACAAGTTGTCTGAACCACTTATAAATAAAACAGATACCACAATTACAATAAACCAATGAACAGATTAAACAATACGGATGAACCAATAAATGGATACAACGGATAACCACAATAAATCATCAGTAATAGTAATTCTTGTGTGGTTTTTTTTTTTGGTTTAACGTCCGACTGTTCTGCAATTACTGCTAATGCAGACGGTGAGGGATAAAATGATTTTTTTTGTAACGTATGAAAATATGCCGTGCCTGAATGGGATTCGAACCCAAGACTGCATGATTCTCGTGTGTTAATGGCCTTAAGGCCTATTCCCAAATAAAAATAAGAAAAATAGCGTAATGGGAACAAACAACTAGTAGCTAGTTTTGCTAAAGCGCTAGTAACTTTGAACATGTTTGATTTTACTAGTGCTAGTACAGGAGAAAATGTTATGTAATTGACTAGCGCTGGTAAACTAGCTTGGTGTGAACGTTTGTAAATGTTGCTAGTTGCTAGTAAGCTATATTCTGTTTAGCAATACACAGCTGAACTCACTTGTATCTTAAGAGCGTTGTTGTAAAGGTCATCAGCGGAAAGGCTGGTTTGAACCTGTAGAGGTTTTACTAAGTAAAACAAGAAGTAAGGTGAATATACCATTGCCTTCCTCACTGAATGGAAAAGTACACTTATCAGCATGCTGGGCCCTCGGAAAATCACATATTTTCCACACTGCAAATGACACCTTCACTTCATTCACTACAGGGTCTGGCTGTATATTGAAATTCATTACTTTCAGAGGAGATAACTTTGATTAGTGTCTTTTACACCTCTACTTCTTTTGTTCTTAAATGATTCAGTCAGACCACGTGATAAGAAACAGAACTATTTATTTTTAGCCCTGCAACGAACAGATTGAGTGTATATAATTTGACACTCCACCTGTCTGTTATGGGCACTATCTTAAGAGCAATGGCATTAATTAATTAGTGCTAGTGAACTAGCTCAATGTGAACGTTTGGAAATGTTGCTAGTTGGTAGTAAGGTGTACTTTGTACAGCAATATACAACACAACTTACATATGTCTTCAGAGCACTGGCATTAATTAACTAGCTCCGTGGGAACCATCAACTACGCGCTAGTAGGTTCTGCTAGTAAATTAGCACTGGAATAGGCCTTTAGAAATGTAAATATTAAACTCCCATTTTTTTGTTGTTTTTTCCTATTCTTTATTTAATAGTTCTTCATTTTGTCTGACCAGATCTTTTGTTCTTCCTCGGATGTTGCTGTTAGTTTCTTGTTTTTCATAGGAAATTTTTTATTATTATTTTGTTTTTTATGTATATATATTTATAAAAAAACTTTGTAATTTACCTTATACTGCTTTCAAAATCCTTCTTACAAGTACTTTAGCGGTGCACACCTCAAAAGTACGTTGAAATTTTGTATCTTTGATGTATTGCATAAATTGGTCTCTGTCAGTGCATAAATCCTCAGGTATATTAAGGAAAGCCATTTCTTTCTTGACTTCCCCAATTCATCTATTTCTTTTGATTTACATTTGAAATTGATAATTTGTTTATTCTGTCTGTAGTCCATTCTGATAATGTGCCTTAAAGATTTCATTTTGCTTTTAAATGTGTGTTCTAAAATTTCATTTTTCATGTATATTTCTGTGTTTGTTTTTAATATTCTTTCATTATTGATAATATTAGGGTTGTGGATTTGTCTTAAAAATTATCATTTTGTTAAAGGAGTTTTATGATTTTGAAGCACTTGTTAATAATCTTTAAAGAATTACTAGTTGGGTGACTGTTTTGTTGTAATGTTTAATTTTATGTTTAGAAATATTGTGAGACGCAACTAGGAAGTTTAGTTACACAGTTTTAACTTTGTTCGACGTTTCGTTCTTGAGATATTTTCACACGCACACATATGGCTAATCAGTATAAACATGGTTTTTTGGGTTCAGGGGGCTGAAAAATGTATTTCTGGTGAAAAATCAATATGAAAAGAATATTCTCCTTCTCTATATATCCATATAGGGCAAGATAAATACAAACATGAAGCATAAATTCAAAATTTCTGTTTAACCCTAATATTTGGTAATGTACGTCAGTTTGTCTATAAAAAATGCAGTGTTACTAATGATGTGATGTAGGATTAAATGTGTATTTTTATTGTTTTTTATTTAAATTTATTAAGATGGCATATAGAAGCAGCTGCGTTATCACACAGTCAATTACGCTGTAATTATTCACTAATGGGTGTTTGAATTCCAACTGTCTAGTTATCTACTTTAATATAGGTATTTAAATATTAAAATACTACTACCACCTTCTGTTCTCTGTTCTAGCAGTCGGATAATGTTCCGCAGGTGATAATTAATGGTCTATTTTAAAACTTATATTTCGTCCATTCTTTTCTTCTATTTTCTGGACGTATATATATTTTGTATTGTCTATTTCATCAGTTAAATAGCATGTTGTTTAGGTCATCAGCCAAAAGGCTGGTTTGAACCTGTAGAGGCTTTACTAAGTAAAACAAGGAGTGCGGTCGTTTACAATTGCCTTCCTCACTGAGTGGAAAAGTACGCTTATCAGCATGCCAGGCCCTCTGAAAAGCACATATTTTCCACTCTGCAAATGACACCTTCACTTCATTCACAACAGGGTCTGGCTTTTTAATGAAATTCATTACTTTCAGAGGAGATAACTCTGATTAGTGTTTTTTACACCTCTACCTCTTCTGTTCTTAAATGATTCAGTCATTTAATTGGCTGGCCATGTGATAAGAAACAGAACTATTTATTTTAGCCCTGCAATGAACGAATTGAGTGTAAATAATTAAATAACATGTTTAAAATTTTTATCTTTTAACATATTTTTTTTAATATTGATTTTTGAAGTTGCATTATTAGTAACTTTCATTTCAGTGGTTTCTTGTCACTACTGTGGGATATGGAATGGTAAATTTGAATGCATTAAATTTCCAGATCTTAACCAGGAATAAAATTTGGATTTTATTTTAAAAAAATGCTATATAACCTCAATTTTTAAACACTTTAACTGCTTGTAACACCATTTGGTGTCATTGGTGTCAAAAGTCGGATGCCATAAGAATTGATCATTGTCATATTGCATGTGTTTCTGTTGATCACAATGCTAGGCTCTTCAGATAATATTGCAGCATTATATAGTGAAGAATAACACATACTACTGTGGAATTGGTTTTGAAATATCACTTGCTTATGAATATTTATATTTTTTTTCATTTGACAACAAGTCTTTATATAATAGATTTTCGTGATCATCTTTGTGTTTAGTAATTCTGTTTTTGGTTTATGTGTGATTCATATTAAACCAAGTATCATAAGCTAAAATTTATCAAAAATAAATTATAAAGTTTTTAAAAAATAAAATATGAGAGATGAACCAGAGTTGTAATGAGACAGGATTGTAAATATTTACATTATGTCTTAAAAGTCCAATTTATATAAAAGTTTCATGTAAAATTAATTAATAAAATACTTACATTAACTTGAAATAAAAAAGTCATATCTGTCCGTAACAGGCAGATGGGGTGTTAAATTATTTGCACTGATCTGCTAGTTCCAGGGCTACAAAAAATAGTTGTGTTTCTTATCACATGGTCAGTCAATTACGAGGGTAGGCTGATAAGTAATGCACACATGCTTGTAGAAGACAACTAAATAAACTTCAGTAGCGCGCCTGGTGGCATGTGGAAGTACTATTTCTCCTCTACAAGCCTGCGCAGTTTGAAGGCGTTGCTTTCATTCAGTTTGTTTTGAGTAGTGGAAGTATGGCGTCGTGTTCTGGTGCTATGTCAACGAGAATTAAACAACGCGCTGTTATCGAATTTTTAACTGCTGAGAAAGTGAATCCTAGTGAGATTTATCGTCGTTTAAAGGCTGTTTATTGTGACGATACTGTTGATAGGTCTACTGTGAATCGTTGGGTAATAAAATTTCGTGATTGCCAACCTGGAAAAGCCTTAATTGTTGACAAAACACGCAGTGGACGACCAATCACTGCCTCAGACGATAATCGTCGCAAACTCATCGATGATTTGATTCAAAATGACCGGCGAATCACTCAACAGCGTATCGCAAACCAAATTGGAATATCTAAGGAACGTGTTGGCTTCATTATTGAACAATTGGGATACCGTAAAATCTGTGCACGATGGGTACCACGCCGTCTGACAGACGAGAATAAACAGCGTCGATTGGAATGCTGTGAACAACTTTTGAAGCGCTACCGTGACGAAGGAGACGACTTTCTTTTGAATATTGTGACGGGGGACGAGTCATGGGTTCATCATTACGATCCCGAAGAAAAAAGGCAGAGCGCTGAATATCGTCATCCACATTCTCCTGTTGTGAAAAAGTTCAAAACACAACCGTCCGCAAAAAAAATTCTTTTGACTGTGTTTTGGGATGCTCGCCGAGTTTATGTGACTGATTATCTGGAACGAGGGGCAACGGTAAATTCTGCTCAGTATATACAGACTCTGAAACACCTCCGACGTCGAGTTTGTCGTGTTAGAGGCAACCTGGCGCCAATAATTTTGCAACACGACAATGCTCGTCCACACACTTCGCGTGCAACTGGAGAGGCTCTGAGAAACCTGAAGTTTCAACCAATTTTACACCCTCCGTATTCTCCCGACCTTGCGCCTTGCGATTTTTATTTTTTTCCTCTACTGAAGAGAGACCTTAAGGGTAATCATTACAGCTCGGACAATGAGGTGAAGGCAGCTATTGCGTCCTGGGTTCGAGGAAAGTCGGAAGAATTTTTCAGTGACGGAATGAAAAAACTTGTTAAACGTTGGGAGAAATGTGTAATGCTTAACGGTGACTATATTGAAAAATAAATAGATAATTTGGTAGGTTAAGATTTGTACTTTAATTTGTTATTTACCCCATCTTGCTATTTCTTTTTGTTCGTCTTCTACAAGCATGTGTGCATTACTTATCAGCCTACCCTCGTATATGATTGAAACACTTAAGAACAGAAGAGGTAGAGGTGTAAAAGACTCTAGTCAGAGTTATATCCTCTGAGAGTAATGAATTTCATTACACGGCCAGATCCTGTCGTGAATGAAGTGATGGTGTCATTTGTAGGTGCTTTTCGGAGGGCCTGGTATGCTTACAAGCATACTTTAGCCTACCACTCAGTGACGAAGGCATTAATAAACCACCTCACTCATCGTTTTACTTAGTAAAGCCTGTAGAGGTTCAAACTAGTCTTTCGGCTGATACCTTAACAACAACAAAAAAACACAAGTGTACTGAATTTCTGAAAGGAAAAGTTCATTGAATTAATGTATTGAAAATTATATTAGCTTATAACCACAAGTAAACTTTATTTGTTAAAAAAAGTAAACTGTAGCCTTACCATAAGGAAATTGCAGTGCGAGCTTTCCAAGCATCAACATTGGCAGGGAAGCATTACTCCCACCATTGTAGTATTTTTCAGTAGAGACTTTGCAGCAGAATGTTTGATTAACGTAGTGAGGCTATTTTTTAGTGGTGCTATTTTTTAGTGGGGATTTACCCCACCTTCCTTGACTCATGTGCACCGGGACTGCAATATCCTACCAGTATAGCTATAATTTTTTAATCTTTAGCTGTGTAAAATGCATAAAATATTGATAACTATAAACTCTATAAAAAAAATTAAATAAATAATTATATCAAGAAACAAGTAAACTGATAGGTGCTGCATTTGTTTTTTTCTTCTTTAAAGAAAAAACTAACAAATTACAGTAAAACCTCTCTAATTCGTCACTCTCTAATTCATCACCTTCTATAATTCGTCAGCCCTCCCCAGTTCAACCATTGTGTGTGTGTGTGTGTCTGCGATACGTGTTTGCGCCGTAGTCACGTATCAACGCTGCTGATGACTAATAGCCTCCTGTTTACACTGTTAATCTTTAGTAATATACAAGGAAAACATCCTGTGCAAGTTGTATTGTACTAACGAACTTGGGTATGAGATTTTAAGTGACAAAGAAATTGTGGCCTACGTTCAAAACAAAGATTCACCTGTTGAGGAAGATAGCAACGAAGAATATGTTTCAAGCCCTGAAAATATTGGTACGTATCGAGAAATAGAAGGAATGCTGACGAAGTGCATCGAATGGTATGAAAGACAGAAAGAAGCAGAGTTATCAAAATTAATTGTAATACGACAAATTCGCCAGTTGGCTGTGGAAAAAGAAAAGAACTCGTTGGTACAAAAGAAGATAACCCACTTTTTCAAGAAATAAATTTGGCATTTTACATACATATTAGTATAATTAAGTAACGTTTTCTAAATTTTAATGTGATTTTTTGTAGTGTTAAGTGATACATAGTTAAAGATTCGTTTCATCGATTTTGCAAATTTATACTTTTTCGATTGTAATTTTATTTTCGGTAACGTGTACTGTGTTATGCGTTCTACAAATTAGAAAATGTAAGTACAACCATATACAGAATTTCTGAAGTAGTATAAAACTAGATACGTAGACTAATACAAATTTACTGTAGTTATAGGACTTAGAATTACTTATTGTGTTTATCGTTAATGTAAGTTTCATTTATGTAATTCGACTTTTATGGAACTAATATACGTACGAGTATGTTATTTATTAACCGTTCATAGCAAATTCCATAATTCGTCACTTTCTGTATTTCGTCACTCCTTCGGTCCCGAACGAGACGAATTAGAGAGGTTCCACTGTATCAATATTTCACCCTCCCAAAGAAAGTTTTGAGTTTACACCTCATATAAAAACAAGGGAAATGTATGGTAGTGAACAAATTAAAGAAGACAAAAGTGATGGCACTTTTGTCTTCTTTTGTCTTTCTTTTTTTTCATCCTGGGACCGTATGACCCAGGATCATGCAGTCCTGGGTTCAAATCCTACTCAGGCACGGCATATTTTCATACGTTACAAAATGTCATTTCATCCTCCATCGTATAATAGTTACACCCCAACGTCGTCGCTAATGACCGTTGTAGTTGATGCGACGTTAAATAAATGAATAAAAAAAAGAAGTGATGGGTTTCAAGGGTATTGATAGTTTCAGATGCAAAGTAGTTTTGAGCTATGAAACTTGAGAACTGTTAGACTCATTTATCAATATCTGATGTATTTTATTTACAATCCTGAGAGATGCAAAAATTGAATTGGATTAGTTTAAAAAGTTTATATATATTTTGAGGAAAATGCTGGTCGGTTAAGTGAGAAGGACCTTAAAAGAAATGAAGATATTAGGTATATCAGCCATTCGGAAATACTGGCAAAGTTGGTATAGTCATTTGTTGCAGATATTAGGTGATAGACCATTTAAACAAGTGTTTATTTACATGCTAACTGGATATCATGTTATAGGATGACTTTAGTCGATGTGTTTATCCCAGCTATTTTAAGAAATTGCAGATTACTTAGTATGAAGTTGGAAGAGTACAGTAGGCCAAATTCGTAATCTTTGTGATAATACAACGCTTAGACAAAAAGTAAAATAAGTACGATAAAATAATTTTTGTGGTTTTTAACTTAAAATTTAATTTAAAAATGAGTTGGTGATAAAAGAATAAAAATTTTGAATGAAAAAGAGCTGAAGCGAGATAAACTTGTATTATTATTTTTTGTTTCGGTTTTTTGTTTTTTTATTGTTGTTAGATAATTCTTACGTCAGTGATTGCACCTGTCCAGATTACTAAAAATGTAAAAAAATAAGGTGATATAATTTTTTGCATAATTCTTTTGTTTGTTCTCTATTTAGCCCCATGAATTTTACAATATAATATGAACTGTTCAGTTCATTATATCAGTGTAGTTAAATGCACCAACACACTGCCTCTGTCAGTTGAAGTGGTTAATCACTAAACTGAAAATTCAATTTGATTTTCTGGTAGAATCTAGAAATTTAAATTCACTGATTCAAACTAGTCATAGGTCAGAACAGAATTTTCTGTTCGTTGTACAACGTGGTAGAGTACTGAACCTTTTTAATTTATTTAATGTACAAATGAGCCTTTCTTCTTCAGATGCAGTGTGTTCTGAGAGAACATTGGCTATTATGTAGGTTTCTTGAGTTTTGTCGACTGCCTGTTAAAACAGGGCTACGGTACTCACACCTTACCAGTCTCGAAAATTCTTTCACCATGAAGTAATACGTGCACTCTTACCCACCTTCATGATGTGTAAGGCATATTCCCATGATGCTAGTTTACTAGCTGCTAGTACTAGTGTGTTTATGACAATGGTGTACTGATTTTTCTTCTTTTTTTGCAATTTTAATGAATTTAATTTGTCAGCTGTACTGAAGTTTCGTTTTGCAATGAAAACATATGTCCATACCATACGAGTGAAATTTTCATCTGGCGGGACAGAACACATGGGTCTTTTATGCAATAGTTAAATATCGTATTTGTTTGTTTTGTCTACAGTTTGAAACACTGTTTTTGTAATGTGTTAGTACTTTTATATAACTGTTGTCTAATTTAACTTTTGTGGATTTTTTAATTTCAGATGGAGCTGATGGGTCAGAGTATTTATGAAGTGAGCCATCCTTGTGATCACAGTGATATTGAGGAAGTGCTTGCGTGTAAAGATACAGAATCATTACAGCAGTCATTCTTTCTTCGAATTAAATGCACGTTGACCAGTAAAGGACGAAGTGTCAATTTAAAATCGGCCACATACAAAGTAATTGATTGTTTATGTATTTAATTTAATTACATTTTGATTCTTCTTAGCAGTTATTTAAAAATTCATTACAGTAGAGCGTCGATAATCTGAATGTCAAAAATTCGAATCATCAAAAATCCGAACGCCATCTGAGTATTTTTTCGATATTTTGATTTGCGTGAGAAAAGTAACATGTTTTATAAACTTTTCTTTTAAAAACATTTTGTAAAATGTTTACACTGTAACAAATGTTTTATAACTTATTTTAAAACAATATGTTTTCTGTAAACGAATGAGCGAGGCTTAAACAAATCACGCAATCAAAAATTCGAAAGATTTTGAAGTAAGATTTCAGTGATTTAGTAAGGTTTATAGTGAACCGTTTGTTTAACCGTACATAGTTTTTTTATTTGTTTTAATTTAATATACAGTATGATACTGCATATACTGTAAAATACAGACCGTAGTTTTATTATTTTATACTCTACCTCTGCATTGCTACATAGAACACACTAGGCTTAGTTTGATCATTAAATGAAATGAAATATAATAAGTACAGAGAAGTGTTTGTTTTTATTTATTCCTACCGTTTTAAAATGTTTAACTGTGGGCCTAAGCGGTATTTTTAGGGTTTTTTCCAAAAATGTGAACAAATCTGTAATCCGAACTACCTATGGTCCCAATTGCTTCGGATTTTCGACTCTCTACTGTATCTGTAAGTATTATGTTCTTGATAAACCATTAAATGTATTGAATTATTTTTTTCTGGTTCTTTATATATGATTATATGCATCATAGTGTGAATAAGAACGACTAATTGTGGTTTGTGAATGAGATATACTTGGTTACCTTACCAAATCAGTTCCCCAATAGGTGCAATTTAACTCCTGGTATCTCTTTTGTGATTGAGATAATTTAGAGATAAATAATAAACGATGTTATGGAAAAAGTATGGAAGTCTATTTGGTGGGTGATGGTAAACATGAAATGCAGTTATATTGGAAATGTTAAGAAAACGTTTTTGTAAATGTTAAAATTAGTATGTGTTACCTATTATATAAAAACATCTGTGCTATTAAAAAATTTCTCTGTAGATATATTATATTAAAAAAAAAACCACCAAAAATACATTAGATGACTCTCGCCCTATTAGAATAGTCAATAGGTCCTTTAGAATATCATGTATCTATCATCAGTTGTAATGTAAATTTGTAAATGGATGCATACCTTCATCAGCTTGTTATGACAATTCAATATGAAACTCTTTTGACAAGCGGACGAAGGTATGCATGCTTTATGATGGATACACGGTGTCTGAAAGGACCTATTAACTGTTCTAATCAGGTGAGAGTTATCTAATATATATTTGGTGGTTTTTGTATATTATATAATTTTAAACAATGTACAAGAAAATGTTAACAAGATTCTCTATGTGTGTAAACTCTATGTATGTATTCTCTATGTGAGGAAAACCCTCACTGATTTACATACTCATTCCATAATTCTCTAACTTCCCAATTAACTCTTTATAGGGCAGTACTACGGGAGAAAATTTATATGTCATGAAACGATAAATTTTGCTTTATAGGGACTTGAATAATGTATTTCTAGTGCCAGAACAGTAAGATATTTCTTTGTTTTGATGTTAAGCCCTGGTAAGTATGTATACATACCAAGGAAGGTTTTTTGAAATGGAAATCATCTAATGTTAAGTGGTAAAAATGCTTATTAAAACAACTTGTAGTACTATATAACAAAAAATAGATCCGGTGAAAACTCTATTTCAAAAAATCGACATAAAAACAATACTTTCCTTCCTATATATCCATATAGGCAAGAGAAAGTAATAAGTAGAATGACTTGTCTTAACTTTATATTAGCATGAATGCTTGCTTTCTCATAAAAAAGCAAAATTTTCTAAGCACTGTTCAAAAGTAATAACAAAAAAAACCGATAGCGTACGCTGATATGAATCCTTACCACATTTGCGCACTCACAAAGAAAATGGTCGCTGCGCGCTAATTTCAAGATGTGGATAGCCTACTTACCAGAGAACATCTATAACACCATTAAGTACCAATAAGGTTCAACTGCATAGCTTATTCTTAAATAAAATCAACCTATTGCCAGTGGTAAGTATACTTACCTCTGTAAGTTATATCCAGGAAAAGTAAAAGATCCAAATTTCAACCACTTGGTTCTAAGTGGTAGAGATAGGATAATGTTACTCTAAAGTAATAAATATTATTTTCACACTTTCCTGTTGGACTTTAATTCTGTAAATCGGTGTTAGAATTCTCAAAGTAGTACGAAGAAATAGTAAAGTGTAGCGCGAAACCGGGAAAAACAACCAACCAGTTTCATTAATGCATCCCTCTGAGGATAATGATAAGTCCTATGCTTCAGGTGCCTTGTCTTCTGCAATTTTGGCTACCATCAAGCTCACTTGAGTTTTGTTGACTGCTCATTGAAAAACATTAACCAAACTCGCATCATATCAGTCTTGAATATTCTTCAACCATGATGTCCTATGTTGACCTGGACCAAACTTATCCTCATATTATCTTACTCTGCATAATATTCTGCAGCATTCTGTATTTCTCGCCTCATGACCAAAGTACTCCAGTTTTTAATTTTTCTGTGTTCATAATCTTCATCTCCTCATCTTCTATCTCCTCATTTAACTTCTCTAATGTTCCTTATCTTTCTGTCCATGCCATCATTTCTTATCATATTTT
This sequence comes from Catonia carolina, assembly GCA_035578175.1. Lineage (NCBI taxonomy): Eukaryota > Metazoa > Arthropoda > Insecta > Hemiptera > Achilidae > Catonia > Catonia carolina. The sequence goes on along the minus strand of JAQMRL010000003.1, from coordinate 20,375,193 downwards.
GAAGGTCTTGAGTCTTTTTATTTTGATTTGGTTTAGTGATAAACCTGCACAGTACTTAATTCGCAATTTTAATTGCTAATTAGTTTATATATGATTTTCTTTTTTCTTGTTCAAATGCTGGCGGTAAACTTCCATGCACTACCATGTACGTTTTAAAAAAAATATATATAAACAAACAAAAGTCATAATGTTGAATAATCAAATTAGCTAAAGATTCAAAGAATATTTGATTTCAAGAAAAAAATCAAAAAATTAATGGTGAACGGTTTGTGAATAGTGTCTTAAGTTGTAGTGATGTTAGCTTGAAAAATTAAGCAAACTCATTCGGTATTTGCTTGATAAATTTATCTAAACAATAATGCATAATACTTATTGATAAGAATTCGTTATGTCATCTAAATTTTTACGTGGATGTGTTTTATTGTATTTTTTTTAACAATAAGAACAAATATTTCGTATTTTCATAATTTATTTTGTTGTATTAAAAAATAAATTTTTTGTTTTTAAACTCATTTTTTACTTGATCATGCGCTGATATGGGTTATGGAGATGATCATTTGATTGAATTTCATTGGTTTGATAGGTAATGAAATACTTTCCTGGGTGTTCATAAACTTGTGGCAGCAAAATTTGAGTTCTTGTTGTATGAAAGTGATTCAAATATAAACCTGAAGTTTTTTTTATATGAATTTATTTATTTATTAGGCAATAAAGATAATTATTAACATTTTAAAACAAAGTCGTTTTGGAAGCTTGACAATCCCTTGAAAGAAGTTTTGAGGTTGAATCATCAACCAATTGCTAACGTAGTCTTTGACAGTTTGATCATTTTAAAATAATTTTCCCAGTGCTTCTTTCAAGGACCCAAACAAAAAGTAATTACAAAGGGGTAAATTTAAATTGTAGGGAGAATGTTCAAGGGTTTCCCAATGCAGTTCGACCAATTTATCCTTTGTCAAAATCGCCATGTGAGGCCTGGCGTTTTCATGAAGAATGTCATGTTTGATTGGGATATCTGTCTTTTGGTTTTGTGGGTGGTTTTCTGTGACTCCAACAGCTGACAGTAGTAAATAAAATTCACTTGTCATTGATCATGTAGGAACTCTATGAGTAAAACTCCCCTCCAGTTCAAAAAAAAACAGTCGCGAGCACTTTTCTAGCAGAGTGACGGGCTGTGACTTCTATGAGACTAGATAATGGGCATTGATCGTGTCCTTGTTTTTTACTTGCAGTTTCACCTTTAAACTTGTTATCCCAATCAAACACTTTAATCCGAGAAAGGTTACCATCACCAAACTGTTCTTTTAACCGAGTTAAAATTTCTATTGTTTTAACACCTTCGTTAGTTAAAAACAACAATAACACATAGTACAATGTTAAATAGGACCTCTTGCTCAGTCTTGGCTGTACTGACGACAGAATTGAGATTTTATAATATGCCGATTAAGTTCACCACTCTTAATTCACTGCCCTTGAATGTGATGCTCCTACCATTTTGCTTGGGATGACCTGACAAAGAACACCGAAAAAGTCTTGTTTATATTTGACTCATCCTAGGAGAACATATTTTTCCATTATTGGTCTTGTTTGGCTTCATTGAACCACTTTAGTCGTCTATAATAACGTGTTAAATTCATTCACAAAGTTGTTTATTATATTTTTATTACTACTATTTACTAACCTAGTTCCTAATTACGTAATAAACACATTACTTGATTTAATAATTTTTACCCAATAATAATCAATTTTACCTTAATGTTTCTTAAAAATTTGTTTTTTAAAATCTATACTAATATAATAAAGAAGAAACGTCTGTTTGTTTGTTTGTTTGTATGAAGTAATCTCAGAAACTACTGAACTGATTTTAAAAAATCTTTCATTGTTGCATAGCTTTGAGCTTCCTGATCAATATAGGCTATTTTGGAACTTTAAGTAACTTTAATTAAGTGAGTTAAGCAACTTAAACTGTGACGATGTCGCATGTTTAGTTTATTGGGTGCATAGCGCTTTTATTTTTTCCAAGTCCTCTGGATGGTGTAGTTTTTGGGATAGCCCACACGATTCAACTTTTATATTTCATAGAAAAACGTGAAGTATAACATTCCATTCCAAAAACATTAAAAATTCGGAAATATTCAAAATATTTATTTTTGTACTGTATTTCATAAATTTGTTTTCATTCGACAGGTAGTGTATGAGTCATATATTTCCAATTACTCTGCATACCGCACCCATGTATTACTGTTTCTTATCTCAGCTATTTATCAACTGTCTCTTTCTTTTCCATCGGTATTCTTCTATGTATTCTATTCAATTCTGTTAAATTGAAGGGATAAACATTTAAAACGGTGGGCATCGATTTGAGACAAGAGTGCTCCCTTCACTCATGGATAACTTTATATCAGACTTTCTAGAGCTGGAAGTGCAGAAAAACAATTTATTTTGCTGTTACAGGGCAATGAACCACAAATATTGTATATAGAGAGGTTTTAAAATAATTTAATGAGGCCTACATTAGCTGCTGTGAAGCGAAGCGAGCAGGGGTTGCTAGTGAGAAGATATATTAAGAAAGTAACTCGTGTATGTTACTATAATGTTTAATGTATTTTTTACCTTTTTTATACAAATACAGATTATCATAAATTTTTAAAGTGCGTAGCGATTTATGTAATTAAGATGTATTTTCGTAATTTTTTTGTTTAAACAATTCACTCTTCTGATAATGGCCATTTAAATTGTATAGAAAGGTATTTTGCAAATATCTTTGTGAAAAGGTATAGGGACAAACAGTCCCTAGTTAACAGAAACAGAGTAATATTTGTTTGTTGAGTGTATAGTTTTAGTTAACAGACTTTCAGCATTTCATTGACGTCAATATAGTTTTTCTTAAACAAACAAAATTTTCGATTTATTAAATTTTTTTTAAAAAAAGGATGTCAGCATTATTATGTTTAAAAAAATGTGCATCCAAAATTCTTATTAATAACATCAGTTTTTGATTTGATTATAAACTAAAAAATAATTAATTAATTAAATAAATGATTGAAAATTCCATTAAATGAACAAAAATACAGCAAATTAAAATTTAAAAGGATTTAAAAAATAAAACATTTTTATAAATATATCAATCATGTAATGCTGATTAAGTGAATCAAAACAATAACAATTATGAAACCAATTAATAAATTAATGATATCAATGACAATATAAATACAAAATAACATACAATTAAATAAAAACAATAATCGTCCTAAAATTGATATTATTTTTGGTTCGTTATTCTTTGATTTCTTTTCTTTTGTTCGTAATAACAGAGGAAGTTTATTTATTCAGGCCAGGCCAACGAAAATACGTAGGCTGCGAGGCTACAGGCTACTTCAAAGGTCTAAATGATTATAATACAATGCAGTCCAATTTGTAAGATACAAAAATTCTGATACGTAAGCCTGTGTGCAACCGTTACACCACGAAGAAAACTCTGACCCCTTTAAACTATTTCTATTTGTAAGATACAAAAATTCTGATACGTAAGCCTCTGATGTATAAGTGTGACACCATGAAGAAAACTCTGATCCCTTCAAACTATTTCAACAAAAATTTTGTATCAAATTTTGAAAATATTTTACGTCACCCCTGTAAGTTACCTATGTAACTTAATGTATGTAAATAACAATCCTTAATAGTTTATCAGAAATTAGCTTTCAAATTTGGATTGATGTACAGAGATGAAGGTCTGTGGTTCGTTGTAAAAGTAAGCAGATTTGAATACTAGACAGTGGTAACCGGTGTACTCTGATGGTTGATTGAAGAAAATAATTTAACATCCAACGAGTAATGTAACAGAAGTTTGTATATAAATAACACCTTGATGCTGAAAGTTTAAAGACCCTGTTTTTCTTAAAGATGTCTGTACTAAACTGCTATTGTCTAGCAATAAAAGAGTTTGTAAAAGAAATTTTTTTTTAAAATTAGAAACTGGCAGTTGCACATGAACTTTTCGCTAAGTTTCAGAGGGGTTGCAAATATCTTAAAGGTTAGTTACACCATTATTTGTAGTTATTAAAACTGCGGTTATAAATATGATAATAATATGGTCAATCTTCAGAATAATTATTCAAGCTACCATAAGTAATTGAAAGGGGACTTGTCAGTTACTTAAAAGGCATGTGGGTTCATGCAGGATAAAAAATTTGTAGATCATAATATGTCAATAACAAACTTGACAGAATGATGAACAGAAATAAAAATCATGCAAATAACATGTTAATAAAGGTTCCAACCACAATGTAATAAAAATAATAAATAGATGAACAAAGTTGGTAAAACCAAAAATAAAAGCCTTTTTCATAATTTTCGACTACATTCTGAAAATGAGATCAGTAAACCAGGAGATTGGACTCTCAGTGAAGCAACAGCAAAGAAACTGGAGTCATTTGAGATGTGGACCTACAGAACACTCCTGAGAATATCATGGACCGATAAAATATCCAATGAGAGAGTTCTTCAAAAACTAAATAAAAAGACTGAAATAATGTACACAGTCAAAAGAAGAAAATTGGAATACCTAGGACACATCATGAGAAATGAAACTAAATACAAGCTGCTGAAATGCATAGTGCAGGGGAAGTGCATGGCAGGAGAGGCGTTGGGCGAAGGCGAATATCCTGGCTGAAAAATTTAAGGACATGGTTTTCGGTATCCACCCCTGAATTGTTTAAAGCGGCTGTCAACAAGATCAGCATTGCCAGAATGATTGCCAACATTCGGTAACGGATAGGCACTGGAAGAAGAAGAAGAAGAAACCAGGAGAGTAGACACCTGAATAAATACAGCGGTTTAAATTTTTTGGTCATTATTTTTACAGCAAGAACTTGAAAAATGGGCTTGGGTAGTACATTTTCGTTTTCTACGACTAAAAATTTATAAAAACATAGAATCTTTTACAAAACAGCTAAAGTTTTCCAGATTTTTCAGAATGATTATAGCATTGATAATTTCATTAAAAAAGTACCAATATTCTTAGTCATCTTAGTTTTGTTAAAAAATAAAAATAAATGTATAATACATTAGTAATCCCTGATTGCTTCATTTAATGTTCATGAATATTTTTTTTAATGTATGGATCAATCTTAAATTACTTTGTATTAAAATATTTCGGAGAAGTTCATTATTTTCTTTTGTTCATTTTAGGTTATACATTGTACTGGACACGTAGTCGGTTTTGAAGATAATGAAGAATCATCAAATGGTGGTAACAAACAGGAAGCTGATGAACCTGTGGCAGCAACATGTTCTCAACAGTGTTTGGTAGCTATTGGTGAACCAATACCTCATCCGGCAAACATAGAAATCCCATTAGGGCATCACACTTTTCTTAGTAAACATACGCTCGACATGAAGTTTTCGTATGCTGATGACAAGTGAGTATTTGGGATTTATATTCTACATTCATTTTACTGGTGTGCTACCAGCTTCGAATGTCTTGAGTGGAATACAGCGTGGAGAATATGTGTGAAAACATTAGGTTTATGTTTCCTAGCCTACTCAAAAACATGCAACTTGTATTAACTTTGAATAATAACTTCTATATTTTTATAAAACCAATAAATGGCAGTTTTTGTACATAAGATTTCATTTTTAGAAAGCACCTGTGCTGTCTACGGAACTAGAATAGGGATAGTTTTAGGGTTTTAACCCTATAGCCAGCAATAACATTTTTTAAAACTGGCAGGAAATTTTAAGCACTTAGGTTAGGTTACTGAACCATAAAGAAATCATTAAAATTTTGGCTTTTAAACACAAACCTTATCATATTACACGTAAAAATAACAAGAAAACTTAGGAGAATAAAATATATATTTTATTAAAATTGTTACGTGACTCTTAGGGATGCTGAAATTATTTGAAGACAAATTTTTTGACAGATATTATTCTACAAGTTAAGATTACACTACTGTTAAAACTTTCTTATGCTGTACATTTAAAATTCATTATATACAAATCCTTATCCATAATGTTTACTTCAAAATAAAACCAGATAAATGATTGTATGTTCAAAAATAAAGAAAATATATACAAAAACACATCATGTTAACAAAAAAAAAAACAACCAAAATCAACTCTAAAATAGGTTGTTTTCAACAGAGAAACGCAAATAAAATTTTCAACTGAAACTATAGTTATATATACGTAAAAATTTATCTTATACATTACTAAACTATTGTACAATACAACAACGCTATCTGTGAACGGATTTAAAACTAAAACAACAACATTGCAATATTATGAAGCAAATCTGATTCTACAATGCTATTGGGTCAAGAAGTGGTAAAATATTCTCAAAATTAAAGATTGCCAGCTCTAAGGTTAAGAAATTATTTTGCAACATAGATTCCATCATTTTCGATTGAGATTCAAAATATTATATCTGTATTCTTTATGACTAGAAATTTATTTGAAATTTTATGATTCTAACGTGTAGTTATTGTATTCATCAATTCCTCTTTTATGCTTGTCTTATGATGTGAATAAATACACTGAATTTTCTTATTTCATTTTTTAAATAAATATTTAAATGTTCATTCACATATTCATTTTGTTATTTTATACTGAGAATTATTATATTTATTTTGTATTTGGTTTATTTCTTTCAGGATGAAAGAATTTCTGGGCTATGAGCCAGATGATCTTGTCGGTAAATCAGTGTTTGAATTTCATCACGCTCAAGACAGCCAGGCTGTTGACAAAGCATTCAAATGCTGTAAGTATATTTTTACTTTTCTATTTATGGTATACTGAAATGTTAAAGCACCACTGACTTTTTAATTGTTTACTTTTTGATGTGAGTGATATACTTCAATAATATTTTATTAATGTAATGATGTAAGAAAAAATATTTAAATTTGTCTTATAGCCAAAATCTAAGTGTTCCTGTGCTTTGTGGATCATTTAGTACAACTCTTGATTACACAAATATAATAATTTAAAAAACTGGGCTCTGGGTGGAGATTATCAATCAGTGAAATCAGTTGTTTGGTGTTAGTTTTGTTTATTGTACTTTAGTTGGTTTTATTTCCAATTTTTCTCGTTGTGTTCATGCAAAGCGCTTTATTGATCTATTCTAATTCAGTTGGTCCTTTTTGTTTCTTTGTAGATTGTGTGATTTTTTTGTGAAATTTACCACATTAATTATAAATTACTTTTAGAAGGTGCCTTTCTATGCTTCTTTTTTTAAATTATATCCAGCAGACCTCAGAAGGAAGTGCAGTAGAACTTTGATAGTTCGACACTTGGTGGACTTAGAGGTTGTCGAAGTATCGAAATGTCGAACTATCTATAGCATATGAAATATTATACATAGGAAACATTAAAAATCACAGTATTAGTATGAAAATTGCATAATTTTAATAAATACAAATGAACTGACATGTCCTTCAGTACAATACTGTACTAAAGGACAACAGAAGGGTAGGGGGATGAGGAGAAAGTGGAAGGGGCTGACCTGCCTGGCTGATTACTTTTTACACCACTTCATGTCACCTAGCCACGAGATGTGTCGAAGTATACAGGGTGTCAAAGAATTGATAGTTTACTGTATATAGAATATGTAAGCTAACTTAATACATATTACAGTAAAACTCCGTTTATTCAAAAACCATTACCCGTAAACTACCTTAACCGAAACAGAGCCATGAAACTTGTTTTTTTGTTTCAGTAATTACTTAGTTTTACTATTGCGTATACAATTTTGAAAGGACAGAATATATAATTTTGAAAGTACAGGTATCCAATGAAATAAATTATGAATATAAAGTTTCATTATTCTGGTAATTCATTTACTCGTTCTTCACCTCCAGGATGTGCTTTTAATAAAACAGTGGCACGATGTTGCTACAAAAACAATTTCATCAAAAATCTCATACTTTTCTAAAAAGACTAAATAATTAAAAAATGATACAGTAAATAAATAAATTACTGTACAATATTACATTTTTTTCTCTTAAAATTTCTATATTTTTGTTTATACAGCTGATAAACAGTCCTATAAAATACTGTATAATCATTTTTACTATTTTTAAACCCTAAAAGTAGGACTACATATTACCCGGAATTTCTCATAATGGAAATCGGGTCTGCCCCTTATATTTCAGTTAAGCAGGGTTATACTGTAGTTATATTGTATATAAGCAAAGTTATGTAAGTTGTTAATTTACTTTATTTTGTTTAGTTACTTGAATAGGGGTCATCTTATGATTGTACCCAGTATTATTCAGTTTTATTCAGCATTTCCTGCGATGATTATTCTTTTAAATAAAAATATATTTAAAAAGGAGTTCTTGTACAGTGTAAAAGTCTCATAATAAAATTATTTTTAGGTTTTTGCTTTAACCCTTTCACGGGCCACCAATAATTCTTATGCACTACCTAACTGGGCCACCAATAATTTAGAAAAATGAGTGTTATGTGTAATATGTTATAATTTGTTTTGTCTTACCTGGACTGAGCTTGAAGGTTTCCGAACAAAATAATTAATTATTGCAAGGAAATTTCTTTTTAAGTTTCTTAGAAGTCGTAGAAATACCGGGCACTGGTAGATGGAATGTCTCTTTTATTCATCTTATATAAAACACTAATAAACTAACTAAACTAACTATGAAACTAACTAAACAAATAATAATTATAATAATAAACTTATACGCGACCGAATATATATAAAAACGATTAGAGATACAAAATAACATTTACTAATAAAAAGGTTATAGAAGGTTACTAGACACACTGTGCACTCAACTACAGCAGGTAGAAGGGTCAGATTCTTTGCAATATAACGTCACAGTCGTAGGATTGTGAAAGGGAAAAAATAACTCAAATATTCCCCGTCTTTTACTGAATAAAACGATGTATTATATTACGTAGATGTGAGACCTGTAAACCGAGATATCCAGCGCCAAATTTAAAATGATAAAATGCGTGATATCACGTCCATGCCCGTTTAAAACACGTTTCAGACAGCGTGATATCACGTCCATGCCCGGGAAAGGGTTAAATAAAAGCAAATTTATTTTTTCATCCATAAGGTGTGTACATTGCAATGTCTTCAATTCGGAACAATAAGTAACCCCATGACCTATGAGATGAGGAAGATTTATATGACATGTATATGTATCAGACAAACTAATGTCTCATAGCAAAGCGAGTGAGAGGGAGATATGTGGCATAACTACGCATGCGCCCAAAGGTCTTTACCGTTATAATCCAAATCTGAAAATATACTACAGTCGTTATCTTGCTTATTAGTTTACTGCGTGCATAAACGCTTGCTCACAACAATGAGTGAAATTATACAATGTTATTGGAATGGCACGTATGGCTTGTGCGAGTGAGAGCGTTATGCATACTCTCACTCCCACGACTAGGGGACTTTAGTTCATCTGAATACTGTAAATGAGGTGTAGTTTTGTACAGACCCAGGCCAACCATCCTGGGAGAGTATAGTTAATTGAACCCCAACCATCAAAGTAAACCGTAACCACTGTCTAGTATTAAAATCTGTATAAAAGTAACTACCTTTACTAGCAATTTGAATCAGGAACCTTCGTCTCTGAAAATAAGCTGTTAAACCGGGCTGACTTGCGGCAACGACCTCTAGACCAACACCGGCAGGTCTAATGTAAATTAGACAAAGATTGTTGTAATTATTAATGTATTTTCTCACTACATAAGTTAAGTTTTTTTAAGCAATTTGTTGTTGTGGGTAGCGACTTATAAATGGTTTCTGTTTGGAGTTTTACCATCTCCATTAGTAGAAATTACAAAACTGTCAGACATAAAAAGAAATTTGTTTGGAGTTTTTATGTTCTTTAATGATATTCATGCTGCCTCTTTAACTACAGTGCACATCATACTGTATTAACCTAATCATTTCTATAGAACGAGTAATTAACATTTGTTTGTTGAAAGTAGAACTCTCAAATTGTAATGAGTACTGTGTTATGAGATAGATAGTATTTATCAGAAATTATTAAATTTCTGAATTCAATCTTTGAAATTATGGATATATTGAAACTCTGAATCGTACAAATGAAATCTGGAATTTAAGCGAGAAATCACACTTTAAATATGTACAGTCTGTAATAACTCTACCTAATATTGCGATGATAACCGCTCTGGTTTTTCGCCTTAAAACAAACAAAAAATTTACCTATTATTGACAACTAAAATACTATGTAGAATTCGTTAATTAAAAATAACTATAGTAGAATTTATTATTTAATAATACAGTATTCATTCCTAAGTTGAAGAGGGTGTTTCAATCACTACTTCAGTAATTAATACGGAATGAGTTTCAGGTTATATTAGTGGTATGTGTTTCTTTTTTTGGTAAATGTAAATAGTTTTTTTTTTACTTATACTGCTACTAGTCCTGTTTTAATAATGGTAAGTTCTAGTATAAAGCCAAAAATCATTTTCATTCAGAATGGGAAAATAATTTCTTCTATACTGTATTAATGTAAAGGACAAGTGTGTTTGTTTATTGTGCAGTGAACATGTTTCAGTTGGGAAGAAAGGGAACATCAAATGTCACTTTAAAACTTCACTCGGGGATTGAAAAAAATTTTCCACTTCTCTGATTTTAGATGAGAAAAGGTTGTTGTTGTTTTGGTCATTAGCGGAAAGGTTGGTTTGAACCTCTACAGGTTTTACTAAGTAAAACAAGGAGTGACGTGGTTTACCATTGCATTCCTCACTGAGTGGAAAAGTTTGCTTATCAGGATGCCAAGCCCTCTGAAAAGCATCTACTTTCCACCCTGTAAGTGACACATTTACTTCATTCACCACAGGGTCTGGCTGTATAATGAAATTCATTACTGTCAGTACAGATAACTCTGACTAGTGTCTTTTACACCTCTACCTCATCTGTTCTTAAATGTTTCAGTCGTAAAATTGGCTGTCCATGGAATAAGAAACAAAACTTTTTTTGTTTTTGGAACTTATGAGATAACGATGTGCAGTTTTCGCCATACAAATTGTCTTGAAATTTTGCATTGAAATCATGTGTCGCATGACCCCACCTCCCATTTAAAAAAAATAAAGTTACAATCAAGATGGCGGACAAAATTTTTAGATTCATCATAAAATATTATTTTGTATTTGAGTGAGGTTCACATTTGAATATATCTTAAGATTTTGCTTACATTCAAAATGTTAAGCCGTTGTCAGTCTTTCATCCTTTCCTAAGTAATTACACATAACATTCATTCAATAAGGTGTTGCTGAAATGTAAAGAAAGATGAATATTTTCCCAACTGTATGAGATATTGATGTGCGGTTTTCGCCATTTAAAAAATAAAGTTACAATCAAGATGGCAGACAAAATTGTTTGATTCATTATGAAACAATGTTTGTATTCGAGTGAGGTTCACATTTGCATGTACCTATCATGAAATTTCCCTTAAATCCAAAATATTAGGCTGTCTTGGACTTTTCACCCATCCTGTGTAACTAAAGTTATGGAAAAGTATAAAACATGCAATTTTTATTAAACAAATTTTTTTCTACATAGCCTAGTTACTACATCTATTATGGTCTACAAGATAGGGTAAGCAGGGTAAGCAATATACCTGCTGAAATTTTTGGGAGAGGGCTTTGCTCTTGTGATAAAACTTTTTTTTAAGATGGTGGCCTTAATATGTACTATATATAACTGAAGTTATAGAAAATTATAAAACATTTAACTTTGACTTTAAGAATTTGTTTTCTACAGATCCTAGTTTAGTCAATGATTTTTCATATTTTTAACTCCTGCAGAGGTTGATTTTCATTTAGCGTCATTCACTCATGATTAAAATTAAGTTATGTTTTTCAATTTACATCGTTTACTCATGATTAAACATAGGTTGTATGAGGTGTGGCTATTAAATAGTGAGACTGACGTAAAAAATTTTATTTTAATTTTATACATAATTACTTATTGTCACCTTCAATACACACTCCTTCTCTATCCCTACATCGCTCCATGCAAATTTTCCATTGTCGGAAACAGTGCTGGAAGTCATCTTCTGTCAGCTCCTTCAGGACAAGTGCCGCTTTCTCTTTTACAGCTTCCACAGACCCAAATCTTGTCCCTTTTAATGCAGATTTACCTAACAGGTAGAAGATAATAACATGTGATGAAACATGGTTTTTTTACTTATGATCCGGAAACGAAGTGCCAATCCATGCACTTGAAGAGCCCCGAACTTCACCGAGAGCCAAAAAAGCTCGAATGAGCAAGTCAAAATTTAAAGAAATGATTGTTTTTTTTTATATCCATGGGATTGTGTACCTTCACTGGGTTCCTGAAGGTCAAACAATTAATCAATATTACTACCTTTAGGTACTTTCTAAACTACGACATCAAAGAGTAAGGAAAATACGCCTCGAAAATGTGGAAGGACAAATCATGGTTTCTCCACCAAGACAATGCGCCAGCTCATTCCGCGTTATCTGTCAAGAGGTTCCTGGCCAAAGACACCATCTCAGTGTTAGAACTGCCACCTTATTCACCAGATCTTGCGCCATGTGACTTCTACCTGTTCCCTAAGGTGAATCTGCATTAAAAGGGACAGGATTTGAGTCAGTGGAAGCTGTAAAAGAGAAAGCGGCACATGTCCTGAAGAAGCTGACAGAAGATGACTTCCAGCACTGTTTCCAACAATGGAAAATTCGCATGGAGCATTGTAGCGATAGAAAAGGAGTGTATATTGAAGGTGACAATAAGTGATTATGTATAAATTAAAAATAAAATTTTTTACAACGTCAGTCTCGTTATTTAATAGCCACACCTTGTATTGTTCATTACTTATATTGACAAGAGAAATTCGTGTGAGTGTTTCCCACCAGATCATTTTATTTACTGTTTGCCACATTCTTAAGAAGGCTTTTCCTAGACTACAATTTGTCGCCAGATAATGTAAGATTTTTTTTTTTTATATAGAAACTATTTTAATTCCTTCTATGAAGTATGTGACAATAATTCTTGTGATTAGCCCCATTTTTAAGTACTAACAGATTATTTCAGTATTAAAAAGGTTATGGTTTATTGTCTGTATTAAAGTTTGAGCGATGTAAAAGTCGTTTTTTATGGGTCGTCAAATGGATTAAATTATGGGGATGATTATAACATCAGAAAATGTTTGTAGTTTTGTATTTTTCTGTGTTAAAAATAATATTTGCAATTATATGAGGTGATTGCTCTTTGGTTTGTTTTTTAGGTTACATTATAAATATTTGTCGTTTTATTTTTAAGTGACATTAATTACATTCAACATTTAATATGTGCTTTTCAAAACAAAATCCTTCTGTAATAACTTATAGTAAATAATGTGTTACATTTTGTTGATTTTGTTTTTTTTTCGCATTTTCATCTATCTAAATGTTATTTTTATTGCAAAAATGTTATTAATTGGTTTATTGCCATTAAACAAAAATAAAACATTTGTTCCACTGGTTATTCCATGTTAAATTTTAGTTCAGTCTTGATAATCACGTTTCAAAATTGTTTTAATTTTGCAAGTGGTCTCTATGGTGGTGTCCGGATGTTTCTAACACCGTAGAATGTTGTTTACAGTTTCTAAATATACTGAAGCTAACATTTTGATTTAATCAAAATATTGTATGTTGAGTTTACATATTCCTTGTAAAAATTTTCTGAAATTTTTTTGTATTTTTGAAGATTAATTTTTTGTAATGAAAATGCATTAACAGTTACGTTATCAGAAATATTTTGAAATCTTACCACCTAATAATTTTCTTCTGAATTTTAATCAGTCCTAACTTTATAAAATGGTTTTTTTTTCTTTTTTGCTTGTTTGACCACATTGGATCACTTTAGTTATTACATCTTGGATCTTTTTTGAAGTTTTTTTTTCCAGCATTTTTGCATTCTATCAGCTCCTGCTTCTCTTTCCTCGTCTGAAAACAACCTTTCCGTGTATTTTCCAGTTCTAGTTTGTAATATGGTGTGTTTGTCTTTAGTATTTTAGTTTTCCTGTTTTGTGCCGTAAATATTCCAGTTTATCTGTATTTCTTCCATATATATATATATATATATATTTTAACCTCATTGAACCATTTTATTTTATATTTCTTATTCCAAATAACCTCTATATATTTTAAGTACTCTTTTTTCTGGTGTCCTAATTATATATATGTCTCTAAGAAAAGGTTTTTTCTTAATAAATATTTTTTGTTGTAAAATTTACTTTTTCTGTTTTTGAATTCTTTCTTTGATTGAAAATTTGTAGTTATGTCTATTTACTATTATTTCTTATAAATATTTAAATTCCTCTGTAAATATAATTTTTTGTAATTTTGGTGTTTTAACTTTATTGTTTTTTATTAATATTTTTGATCCAACTTTTCCCTGAATTCCATGAAGTTATATTTGTAAATTATTTATTTATATGGTTAAGTTTTTTAATTATATTGAGAAGTGTTGGTTTTTTTCAATTGATTGTTTCATTTTGTTGTTGTTTAGGTCATCAGCCGAAAGGCTGGTTTGAACCTGTAGAGGTTTTACTAAGTAAAACGAGGAGTGAGGTGGTTTACCACTGCTTTCCTCACCGAGTGGAAAAGTACGCTTATCTGCATTACGGGCCCTCTGAAAAGCACATATTTTCCAATCTGCAAATGACACCTTCACTTCATTCACCACAGGGTCTGGCTGTATAATGAAATTCATTACTTTCAGAGGAGATAACTCTGATTAGTGTCTTTTACACCTCTACCTCTTCTATTCTTAAATGCTTCAGTCATTTAATTGGCTGACCATGTGTTAAGAAACAGAACTATTTATTTTAGCCCTGCAACGAACAGATTGAGTGTAAAAAATTTGACACTCCACCTGTCTGTTATGGTCATGTTTCATTTATTCGAGTTTTATTGCATACAATTGATTTCAGTTTTCTTTTTTGTAATGATGGCATTCATTATTTATTTGTTTATTTTTCATTGTACTTTTTACATTGCCGTGTATTGAGGCAAAATAAGTTGAAAACTTGTTTTTGTATTAGTAACTGTTATATTTTATTGTTTGTTTTGTATAAAAGAGAGACTAAGTAGAATGGGTGTGATTGATTTTGTTGTTATAAGTAGTATGTGGATATTTTATTAGTTTTGAGTATGGGAAGGAAGAGTGGTTTTGATTGGTTGTTGTTGTGGTGGTACACATGGTCTAGCCTGGCACTAATAGAACTTGTCAAAATTTATTAATTGTGTTTGTTGTATGAATCAATGGATATGGTTCTCTATCCATTCTTTGTCCTGTTAAATATACATGTGTTGTATAGTTTAGGTCATACTGTCTGCTACATGTTCTTTATGTGATATTGTTTCCTTCCGACATTGCTTTTATGTTGTTTATTATATTATTCAAGCCTTGTATTAATTTAGACTCCTGTCCATAATTTGTATTCATGTATGTTTTAATATATTATTATCTGCTTCCTTTTATATTCAGTATTGTTAAATGGGGCCTCTGTAGTAAGTGCAAAACCTCATTTTGCGAGTAATCAACCAAAAGCACCCCGTTGTCCTTCTGACCAATTTTTTGCGATTTTTCAAGTATGTGGAATACCTTTTAAGTTTTTACAAAAACAATTGCTCTGATTCTGCTAGTTCCAGGGCTACGAAAACTAGTTCTGATTCTTATCACTTGGTCAGTCAATTGTATGAATGAAGCATTTAGGAAAGAAGTGGTAGAGGTGTAAAAGACACTAAGTTGTTGTTTAGGTCATCAGCTGAAAGGCTGGTTTGAACCTATAGAGGTTTTACTAAGTAAAACGAGGAGTGAGGTGGTTTACCATTGTCTTCCTCAATGAATGGAAAAGTACACTTATCAGCATGCCAGGCCCTCTGAGAAGCACTTATTTTCCACTCTGCAAATGACACCTTCACTTCATTCACTACAGGGTCTGGCTGTTTAATGAAATTCATTACTTTCAGAGGAGATAACTCTGATTAGTTAATTTGACACCTCTACCTCTTATGTTCTTAAATGATTCAGTCATTTAATTGGCTGACCATGTGATAAGAAACAGAACTATTTATTTTAGCCCTGCAACTAACAGATTGAGTGTAAATAATTTGACACTCCACCTGTCTGTTATAGGCAGAAAAAGACACTGGCCAGAGTTATCTACTGAGAGTAACAAATTGCGTCATTATACAGCCAGTCCCTGTGGTGAATGAAGTGAAGGAGTCATTTGCAAGGTGCTTTTGAGAGAGCCTGGCATGCTGATAAACATACAGTACTTTTCCATTCAGTGAGGAAGGCATGATAAACCAACTCACTCTTTGTTTTACTTTGTAAAGCCTCTACAGGTTCAAACCAGCTTTCTGCTGATGACCTAAACAACAACAAAAACAATGATACAAAATTTTTTCGTACAAATCGTATTATTATCGGTAAGATAACTATA
Organism: Catonia carolina; assembly: GCA_035578175.1. Classification (NCBI taxonomy): domain Eukaryota; kingdom Metazoa; phylum Arthropoda; class Insecta; order Hemiptera; family Achilidae; genus Catonia; species Catonia carolina. The sequence goes on along the minus strand of JAQMRL010000003.1, from coordinate 20,358,733 downwards.
TCAACCAATAACAGAATAATACAGAATAACTAATTCTCAAAAAAAATTTTGACTCCGAAAGAAGTATCTCTAAAACATTGTTTTTGAAGACTTCAAAACCTTCTTGAGGGGATTAAAAATTGTTGCCCTCACAATTTTAGTTAGACATTTGTGTACATAAAGAAGTCATTAAACAATAAATCAGGTGAATATGGGCATCGAGACATAATTTATTTGTTAGGCATGCTTAATAAATTAATATTAATTTTAATTGTTAGGTGTGCTGGCATTGTCATGATGAAGGATTATGTGACATTTTTGGTTGTTTTTCGTGATTTCATCAATGATTTGTGGCAAACGAATTGTTGTATACCATTCAGCATTAACTTTTCTTCGATCCTCTAAGTGGTTGCAACTTGTTCAGTACATTGAATGAAGCAAAATCTTCATTACAATAGTTGTTATATTATGCATTCCAGTCTTAAATTATGAAGAGAAACTATATCTTTAGAAAATAACATGAACTGCGAGGTGAAACATTATCAAGTTACATATAAATGTCAATTTTATTTATTTAGGTAGTTGGTTGTTTCTGTATAATTGTTTCTGTCCCACCCTTTATATAACAGGGAGTGTCCTTGGCCTCACTTTCAGATGTTTAATGCAGTGGGGAGGGGGGTTTGTTATCAGTGACCTCACTGCCCCACTACACTGTTTAGGAGGTCATTAACTGATAATGTAATTCATCACAGGTCTTCTTACTTGACCTGCACCACTTTCTTCTTTGATTTCTTAATTACCTGCAAAGAAAAAATAATTAAATATTTTATTATAGTTTCATCACACAATAGAGATCTGAAATTAACTTAATGACAACAGAGTTGTCAAATAAGTTTTGGTTGAAGCTATATATTTTATAAACATTCCAAATTTGAATCATTTGTACTTTAATTTTCTGTTTGACTGGTGTATCACAATAGTGGTTAGCTTTTGTGTAATTATTCTTTTAAGTTTTTTCCTCCTGACCCCTCCTGCTTCTCTGTTTTCTTCTTAAAATCGTTCAATTTGTCAAATTATACCTTTTTTGATGCTTATGAACCATCTGCGCTTAATTTTAAAAGCCGACCCATTGGTCTTTTGGCTTCCGTACATTTTTGTTTTAATTTTAAGTCACATCAACATCTTGGTTGTTAGCAACTATTCTGGGATGAGGAATGGTGGGTTTGAACTTGTAGTAATAATTTTCCAGATCCTGGCTGGGAATTGAACCCGGGACCTTTGCTTTGCAGCATAGCATGCTAACCATTGGGCTAGGGAAGTATAGTTTGTCCAATCTTAATTGGCATGCGTAACTAAAGAGTTGTAATCATACCTCTCTTTGTCCCTTGTCTACGTGTACAGGTAACTCGCAAACAACATAACAGAAAATGAGTAAATTGTTTATTTATTTATTTCGATAAGGAGGATAAAATGTTTGAACAGTGTGTGGTCTTAGGAAACACTCTGTATTTGTATAGCTATTCGAGTAGATGCACCAGTTCAGCTTGAACATACTATACTTTTGATTTAGCCCAAGTTGCCAGGTGACTTGGGTCCATTTTGTTCACATGATCTCTCCAAAATCTTTGTCATGACCCGTTTTACAATATCCTGTAAGATCCTTGCACTGGGCAATCCGTGAGGGCTTTTCATCTTGGTTATTCTTTTTGCCTTAGTAGTGTTTTCATTTTAATTGTTTGTGATCATCTCTCCTAGGTTTATAATTGTGTTTAGTTCCATTATTAAACATGAATTAAGTGTTATAAAATATAGGTAATTAATTTGAGGACTCCAGTTTTTCTTCATGTACGCAGTACTATATGAAAAAAGAGGTATAGATTTAGAATTTTTGTTGAATTAATATTTTAATGGTTGGTTTTTTCTTTGTCTTGTTGCAGTGTTCTCCAAGGGCCAGTCGCAGACAGGTCGCTACAGATTTTTGGCCTGTGGCGGAGGATTTGTTTGGGTATTAACCCAAGCTACTCTCATCTACAACAACAAAGCCCATAAACCTCAAAGCGTTGTTTGCGTCAATTACGTCATCAGGTAGGAACTTCTTTTTCTTCTTAACATAGGTTTTGATTTTAATGCATGTTTATGGTTTTATCTGTGTTTTTGTGTATGTCTGTTTCAGCTTTTTTAGGTACCTACATCAAATTCTACAAACGCCTTTTGATGGTAGTAGTAAACCCTATTTATTAGCATTTGCTTACAAAATTGCTGATTGTTTAACACTTTTTAAAAGTCCAAATTACACATATTTTGTAAGGTTTTTGAGGGATTTATATTTACCTTATTTTATTGTGTTTTAGTTTTGTAATTCAGAATCAAATAAAAGTTATTTAATATATAAAATTGAATTATTCGTTTGTGAGATTATGATTGTAAAGTTACTGAAGTGTTTTCATCCTAAATTAAGATGAAATTTTTATAAATCTTTCGAATGTAAATAACTTCTCCATCTCTGCTATTAAAACTTTTTTGTCATCGACCTCTTAACTGGTTTGATGCAGTACTCCAAGCTGTTCTACCTTAGTAAGTCGTTTCATATCTGCATACCTGCAGAATTCTATACATTCTTGTATTTGCTTTAAATATTCCAATCTATGCCTCCCCCTACAATTCACTTCCCCAATATAACCCTCCAATATTGTTAGAGCTATACCTGGATGTCTTATAATATTACCCACTAGCCTATCCCTTCTTCTGGTAAGATGTTTCCGTATAATTCTTCTTTTATCCACTCATCTAAGAACTAAAATATAGAAAGTGCCCTAAAGAATTGTGTAATGTTAAATCAATTTTTTTGTGAACTACATTCTAGAGGTTCCCAAAAGAAGTATAGAACATGTTGAAAACTTAAGAAGTCTAAATATATTTATACTTTGTTATCCCTATTACTTACCAGTTTTTTACAGTACCTAAATTACACATCACTTTTTGTGTTAACATGTTGTTATTTATTTTCTAACGTATGTTTATGCTTCTTAAATAGTAGCTGACATGAAATGAGGCTTTTTGTTTTATATCTGTTAAGTGATGTAGTTAGCTCCCAACATACACCTGATTTTTTCCAAAGTTTAAAAACTCCTCATATATTTAAAAAAAAACATATCACACTGAAGTAGCAACAAAATATGAGACACATTTGGTACATCCAAAGTTAATTATTAACGACTTATGCAGATTTAAAATATGTTTACACCAAACTTTTTACCCCCTTGTTCCAGAACTGTAAATGTCATGAATTTTTTAAAAAGTAAATACATTTTGGGGCAGTTAGTCGAGTACATGGTTTATTCATTTTGTTATAATTACGTTTTAAAGGGAAATAAATTTTTTCTTTTTATGCGGTCTCAGACATTTAAATGTAAATTTTTGTATATGGCGAACAATTTTTTTTTAATAATAATAACTTTGTAGATGATATAGTTAAATATGTTGACCCATAAATAAAATTAGTAATTTAGTTTTTTTTTAAATCTACGTGTATAATTAATTGAAGCCTTTTCTACTACTACCATCAAAATAGAATGAAGATTTAATGTTCTATAGATTTTTCAGCTTATTAATAGTTTGTATCTTGTGTTATTTATGTTATTTTTTACAAGTCTTTATTTATTTTCAGAAATATGATGTTTTTGTTTTGTTAATGAATGTAAACTAATGTTATTTTTCTTTTGTTCCCATGTCTATAATTTTTAGTACATTTCTTGTATGTTTCAGACAGTTTTCTGTAATTTAATTTTATGTGTTTTTATTAATATTGTCATTTTTAATTGTTTACAGGTTTTTCATAATTTATTTTTTATGTTCTATATTATGTACCATGTTGTTAAAATAAAATTTTTTGTTGTTAAATTTTTTTTCAGCTTTTTTTTAGATTGTAATTGTAGGTATTATATTATTATTTTTCTATTTTATTTACGTTGGTGTAAATCATAATTCCATAATAAAGTACCTAAGTAAATTGATATAGGTCTTAATTGGTAAGTATATTCTTATTTATTTTTTTGTAATTTTTATTAGTGTTTGTTGAGATATGAACGTATTAATGTGTACGTCATATTATTGTGAGCTTCAACACCTAGCATTACTAACAGTTCCACCTTACCCCTCATTGTCCATCATTGCTGCATGTACAGTTAAGAAAAAGTAATGTAAAGTAATATTACACTCTAAATGGACAAAGTAAACTGTACAATGAACTGAAAATTGAAACAGAACTACAGTAGACTTCTGATAATTTGGTGCGTTTGGGACTTTTCCAGTACCGGATATAGTGGATCATCGGGCGGTACCATGAGTGATTAGTGAATCGTAGTTCATACTGCGAATACAGCTGCAACATGATGTAAGAATACAAATACAGTATTGTATCTTTTACCAGGAGTATAAGGATAAACGTTTCAATTTAAAAACCAATGAACAGTATAGAAAAAAACTTATTTTTAATTGTAATTACATTTTAAATACAATACAGTACAACAATACACCGACATAACTACAGAAGGCCTACAGTGAAGTTATAATTGAAATACAGTACACTATATTAGAGTTTAGTTAAGTCGTACTGTAATTTGTAAATTTATATCTCATTTTAAAAAAATCTACACTACTAAAATCTTGTAGGCCTACTGCATTGCCGAACCACAATGAACAAGCATGTTTGCATCTGTAGTACAGTAACGTAAAACAAATTTATTATGTATGTACATATGTATGGTGGTGCTGGACCATCGGATGCTCCGGACTATTGGAAGTTACTGTATTATATATCAGAAATGTATCCTGTGTATTGTACGGTGCCAAGCTCCGTGTAGTTTCACGGCGAAGTGTACGGGTGAGGTATAATGAATGAGTGACGCATGCTGGGCGAACAATTGTTGTATTACTCTGATACAAAACTTTCCGTATTTAACATATTTGTTTGTATTTATTACATTTATTTATTTACATATTTTGATATAAATTGGTAAGTTAAATATTATGAATCCGACCAAGTTAATAACCCGGTAGGTATTTGTTAAATTAATACGTTTGATGTCAAGAATATTTTTTTAGTCTAGTTAGTAAATGCTACCACTACAAATGCATCAGCTGTGAAACACTACTAACTCATTCATTCTCCCACTACTATAACAACGCACTGCATTCCTTCCAACTACGCGGAGCTGGGACTCAAACAGTACATGTGCATAAATTTATACTGCTGCTTTAATGCACTTTTGTGCTTGTGTAGTTCAGCTATACTGTAGCTAACCTTAAGCTCACAATAATACGATGCATAGTATTGTACGAGGTCTGTTCAAAAAATAACCGAACTTTATGAATTACGCGCTAATGGGGATATTTAGCGACGTGCGGTTGGTGGCACACTGTTCTAGGTCATTCCTTTTGTGAACCCATTTTCTTGGATTGTTGATATCTCATTTAATTTTCGTGGTGTTCTGTTTTTAGTACGACGTGTTTAAGTGCTAGTGACGATTTTTGTACTGTGCGAAATTCGGGAGCAAAGGTGCAACGTGAAATTTCGCGTGAAGGAGTGGAAAACTTTCACAGAAACATTTCAACTTTTGAAATAAGCTTAAGGAGATGATTCTCTGAGTTGTACGCATTATTGTAAATAGTTTTCTCAATTTGAAAGTGTCGCCAGTCAATTGAAGATGACCCTCGACCTGGAACGCCTTTGACTTCAACTGATGGCACCCTCGTTAGGAAAATCCATAATCTGGTGCGTGTAAATCGCCAATTGACTGTTAGAGAACTTTCAAAAGAGTTTGGCATCTCGATTGGATTGTACCATGAAATTTTAACTGAAAAATTGAACTTGCTTCATGAATTGCAGCAAAGTTTGTTCCCTGTTTGGTGACCGAACAGCAAAAAGAACATCGTATGGTAGTTTGTCAGCAATTGAGCAATTGAGACAAAAGTGCAGTGTTCACAACAGGTTGACAAAAATTTCACAATACAAAAATTGTCACTAGCACTTAAACAAGTCGTACTAAAAACACAGCACAACGAAAAGTAAAAGAGATATGAACAATCCAAAAACATATGTTTAATAAAGAAAGACGTAGAGTGGTGTGCTGCCAACCGCACGTCGCTAAGTATCCCTGTTTGCTCGTAATTCAAAAAGTTTGGTTATTTTTTGAACAGACCTCGTATATTGTAACGAGTATTGCATGTTTGGAAGATAATTAATTAGGAATGTATGGTTGTCATTACACTCTATTAAAGTGGTATATAGTAACATGTTCAAAAGTACCAAAATAACATAGTTTAAATATTGAAAAAAGTATAGAAAACATACAGTACATTGTGTCAGAATTGTTGGTCTTTTTCATCTATTCCCTTTTTATGGACAAGAATCCATCCATAGATGTTTTGCTCAAAATATTGTTTTCCAAAATTTAGATGTAAATTTCAATTGTTCTTGTTTTTGCACGTAGTTTATCAATGTTAAATACGTTAAAAAACCATATTTAACCAGTCAATTAAATTTTTATTTTAAAATATCTTTTCTATAGTAATGAGTTTATAATTTCTTCAACCATAGTTTATTACTCATTTGAAACCATAACCTAAATGCTTCTATGCAATTGATTTTTGTTTAAACATCTGAACCTTTGTTTTTGTGCAACTTGATTCTATATTGGTGATCCTGAAGTCAATATCCAGTTAGCATTTTTTATCTTATCACACATTGTGTTGTTGTTTAGGTCAACAGCCAAAATGCTGGTTTGAACCTCTAAAGGTTTTACTAAGTAAAAACGAGGAGTGAGGTGGTTTACTATTTCCTTCCTCACTGAGTAGAAAAGAGTATGCTTATCAGTATACCAGGCCCTCCAAAAATCACCCACTTTCCACCCTGCAAATGACACCTTCACTTCATTAAAAAAAAAATCATTCACCACACAGGGTCTGGCTGTATAGTGAAATTCATTACTCTCACAGGAGATAACTTTGACTAATGTATTTTACACCTCTACCTCTTCTGTTAAATAGTTCAGCCATATAATTATATGACTATGTGATAAGAAACAAAACTATTTTTTGTAGCCCTGGAACCAACAGTGCAACCAACACAACAGTGGAACCAACGAGTGCAATTAATTTAATACTCCACCTGCCTGTTATGGGCAATATCGCACATTACCGTCTAAGTAATTTGCCTTGGTGCGCTTAACATTTAGGTTTAAAATTAAAAAATAACTGTTCCGTACAACAAAATAAACCAATCGAATGCAATAATTTTACTTTATTAGATCTTAATTATTAACGGATCTTAATTAATAAGTACGTTGTTCAAACAATTTAATGTAGTGATTAGCAACGTAGTGATCAATTCTGTTTCTTGTGTAGTGGTTGTGGACATTTAAATCTATAAAATTACTACTAAGATAGATTTAAATTGATAATCAATCGGTGGTTTAATTTTCATGGATGGATTTAGTTTTGATTCTCAGTGAGGTTTTGAAAAATTTTCCAATGTTTTTACGTTCTGAAAACTTTTTGAACCTTAATTATTCATGAAATCTTTCCAATTGATGAGATTCAGCTTCGATAAACAGAAAAAGAATTATTGTAAAACAGCTAACGTTTTTAATTATAATTACTGTGTATGTTTATGTACTTATAATACAATTTAAATTTTATAGCCTAATATTTATTATTAATTATTTAATTAATTATGATATATGTAATTAAATTAAAAGAAATCGTTTCATCATAACATTGCATATTTACTTATTACGTCAATGTGATAAGTATTAATCATTAATTTTTTGGTTGTTAAGCATTCTTAAACAATAATCTAATTATGTATGAATGGTCTTTGTACTGTTTATATCTGTTCATAATTTTTTTCAATAAAACATTAATGTATTTAATTATGTATTTATGTATGTAAGTAAATATATTGGGCGATCATAAGTTTTGTAACAGTTATTGTAGTAATTTTGAAATGTATGAGCTTATGAACAATTTTGGTGTATTATTGTTGTATTGGTTATTTTATGTACTTATATTTTTTTATTGTTTTGTAATATGTAGTTAGCAGATATTACATAGGTATTAAACAGAGTACTTTCTGTTTTAGTTAGTTATTTAACAATTAATATGGGTATTCTATTGAATAAGTTAAATGACAGTGATTGAAAAGATAGCAAATCAAGTAAAAGTTTTCTTCGTATTCCTCCACTTCCTCTTCACGACAGGTCATCTAGGATTTTCCGGCATCAAATGGTTTTATTTCATCTCGTAAAAGAACGAAATATTAATTTGTTCCCAATATTGTAGATCTTTTCCCCAATTTCTTTTTCATTCTGGCATGTATCCCACAACCTGTTTTGGAATTTCATTAAAATCCCGCTTCATTGTTTAAAGAACATATTTATTGTGCTAGCAACTGATTCTCTTATTTACCGTTATTGTGTGCAACTCTTTCCGTATATTGCTAATTCAACTTGTACAACTCTTGACTGTCCAAAAAGCGTATCTCCACAGCTATAAATTTCTGTTTCCACTTTCTGTAAGAGTTCAAGTTTTGCTGCCATCATAGAGTAGGAACTGCTATTAAGTTATGAATTCTCATCATTGTATGTCGGTGACTCCTGTACCTTAGTGTAGTTGCAATCATTTCAAGTATTTTTTGAAAATATTTTGGAATTCTATTTTTCTTCATTTTTTGAAGATGATTCATCAATTTATTGTGAAATGGTTTCTCTTGTTGAAACTTATTGTCTGTAACTCTTGTCTTATATTGCAATTTCAAATTCTGTCCTCCGTCGTACAATCCTTGATCCTCCATAAAAAACACGTCTCCACTGCTTCCAATTTTTAGTTCTTTTCTCTGTAAGAGCCAAAGTTTTGCTGTTATAAAAATGAGTCATCCTGAGAACCAGTCTGTTATTTTATATCTTCATTTCTCACATGCTCCATTCTGGTGATCCTGCTCGATCTTCGTAACCAGTCCATCTCTAAGGCCTCAAGCCTTTCTTTTATTTGTAGAGCTAATTTATCATCAGAACTGAGGAACGTGTTTAGTTATCATCTTCAATAAAGCTGTGACCACTAACTTTTCGTTCTAATCTGTGGTCTTTTACTATGGTCCCTGATATCCTGATCACTCATTCTCTCAGATGAAAAAATTGATCCAAGGTTTTTTTACTGGCCACAATAATCAACCTCACCATTCTCTGACGAGATTCTCTGGTGAAATTCCCTTGTCCATTTTTATACTGTGTTGGTATATTTATTCATCGGAAATTCGCTGACCAAGTCCAGAATTATGACCCATGTTTTTACATGAAATTTGTTTAACACAAAACTACTGTCTCCTAATTAGCAAGTGAATTAGTGACTTAGTATGATTCCACAAATGTTTTCAGAGGATCTGATGGGAGACTTCTTTCATCAGAGTCTGTAGGAAGTTATATTGTTACCATATTTGTTGATCAGTCTTACATTATTAATTAAATTCGAATAATAAATAGACCATGCCTAGATCAAGTTGTCAACCTAACTATTCTCCCTTTACATTTAAAAATACAGTCAGTGCTCGATTTTAAAGACTAATAGGGGGATAACAATGTCCGTTGTTGTGAAAGTCCATTAAATTGAAAGTTATTCATGTATAACAAAATCCACCAGGTTGGTCTAGAGGTAAAGTCGTCGCCAAAATCAGCTGTTTAACAGCTGATTTTCGGAGATGAAAGTTCCTGTTTCAAATCCTAGTAAAGGTAGTTACTTTTATATGGATTTGAATACTAGACAGTGGTTACTGGTGTACTTTGATGGTTGGGGTTTAATTAACCATACTCTCTCAGGAATTGGCGGCCTGGGTCTGTACAAGACTACACCTCATTTACATGTCATACATATCATCCTCATCTCATTGGGTCATGGGGTTGCTTATTGTTCTAAATTAAACAGATTGCAACGTACACAAATTTGGAAAAGAAAAAAAATAACAAAATGATTGGTCACGTATGTTTCTATAAACTGTTAAAGTAAACATTGGATTTTCTTTTTCTTATTCCTATCATAACTTTCAAAAAATTTCAGTAAGAAAGTACACGTTTTTCTTCACAAACATCAACATTCCTTAGATTTTTGTTATTTTCAAACCATTTTATTTATTTAGGAGGCTAGTTAGTTAAAACGAGCTTCAACTGTATAACTGGGTTACCTACGTAAGTAATGAACCAAAAACCTTTTAGTCAAAAAGGAAGCAAAAGGATAACTGCATTATCCAAGCGTACAGAATAATTTTGGTTTATTATCCGTATTGCTCATAATCTCCTATTGTTTAGAACTACATACAGTATTATAGCTAGGAATTTTTTAATCATCTTGTAATTTCAGAAAAAAAGAAAATGTAGTTGTTATTTTTTTATCTGTATGAATAAATTTAAAATTACATAAACCTATTAACCAACTTTAATATTATATAATTATGAGTAAATTTATTTTTGTGACCATTAGCCTAATTATTTTATCTTGTTAATATTAGAGCATTATTAATATTTTAATTTATTACTATGGTTTACTTAATTTATAAGCAAAAGCAGATGTGTCATTTCGTTAAATTTGTTATTTCAACTTTTTCTGCACTTTTCACTTTTGACTTGGAAATCAATATTTTATCATCAGATTTTAAACTCATAGGATTAATAAAAGTAATTTACAGTTAAGTAAGTTCACCATTTCCTTCATGATAAGATCGAAAAATATCATTGTACTTCACCTTAAAAAACAACTGTGAATTTAGGTTTTTTGTTTCATATCCCTGTAACTTTTTTTATCCCTAATTTGTGCACGTTGCAATCTGTTCAATAAAGAACAGTAAACAACCCTATGACGTAATGAGATGAGGATGATATGTATGAGGTGTAAATGAGGTGTAGTCTTGTATAGACTCAGGTCGACCATTCCTGAGAGAGTATGGTTAATTGAACCCCAACCATCAAAGTACACCGGTAACCACTGTCTAGCATTCAAATCCGTATTACTACTTTTACTAGGAATTCCTTGTACCTGACTACCAAGAAAACCATTTTAAATTGAATTAGTGTTATTAAATTTTTTGTAATTTTCCTCGTAGAAATCTCACAGCGTTTCTAGTTTTTCTTAGGTTTGGTATTCGATGTTAAATGTCCAATTGGCTTACTCGAACAATAAAAAATACTGTTATTTGTACGCGTGTTCTCCAAACGATTATTTTTAAGTTGTATGTACTAGTAAATTCCCGGTTTTTATTAAGTTTCCGGGTCGAAATATCTATTTTAAAATGTTCTAATTTTCTATCTTGAACCTTTAAAAAGTTAACTATATACTATCCGTTTTTTCAAAGAAAAATGAGGTTTTGATAAACCTGCGAAAAAAGATAGTTTGCAGTTAATTCTTTTTTATTTACTTGACACCTCTCTCATTTGAAAAACATAATAAAAAATGTGATAGGCCTACATCCGTAAATTTGTAGTTTACGTAATAAAACTTTTTGCCTGTAAAAATAAGTTTGTTCTTAATGTTTTTTTGGAACGCCTTCATGGCCTAATGGTTAGCGTGCTACGTTGCAAAGCAAAAGGTCCCGGCGTTATATTCCCGATTAGGATCTGGAAAATTATTACACATTTAAACCCACCGTTTCTTAACCCAAAGTAGTCGCTAATCACCGAGCTGTTGATGCGATTTTACATTTTCGTTTAATATAATTAAAAAAATCATTTCGTCAGTTATCTAAACTTAATCAAAACATAGATCTACATTTTGTATTTGATCAAAAAACCTAAAGTTTTTGAAAGAAATCGAAGAAGTTTCTTCGTTAAGCTATTTTTAATAGAAATCTAAAGATTTTTTACATTGAAGTAAGTGAATATTTTCAATATGAATAATTCCTGATTGTTTACTTTAACTAAGTTACCTAGCCGACGAATATTTTTTAAACTCAATTAACAACGCAAATAACGGTTGTGAGGAATATATTGTAAAGTTAATTTTATTGAAAAACTACTTCATTAATACGTATCTGGATTACCGAGGAGTTTACATTATCGGAGTAATATTAATAATAATAATAATAATAGTAACAAACTGTAGTTAGACAAGTAACTGTGACACAAATACAAAATTGACTAAAAAGTGGCTAAATACGTACGCGAAGTAAAAATAAAACCAGATTTTATAATAATGGAATAACTTATGACGAGATCTTCCAGTACCAGTTGAGTAAAAATGGTTAAGCAACCAGACCAGATCTGGTTTCTCATAGGCGACTCATGTAACTAACTCTTCTGTTACAACTAAAGTTCCACGTGTACGTGTTTACACTTATTCGAGACACGTTAATATACGACGACATTTTTATTAACACGATGCCGTTTCCGGCGGTGGCGTTCCATTATTTAACGTGGACTGGTTATTCGGTTTTAATTAGACAACTGATTTTTACGAGGACTCATATTTTTATGAATGTTATTGTGTCCTGTGTTAAATACAGATCTATTTTTTCATCCATCTCTGTGACTGTCCGTATATATAAGCACATTGAATTTTGAATTGTTCAAAATTAACTTAAACTAAAACTATAGCAAACAAGTCTAAGGAAAAAATCTGGTGTGAAACACACGACTTTCTCTTGCCAATGAAAATAATGAACACTTTAACCTAACATTAGAAATAAACAAAAAAAAAACTAACCTCAAAAAACATAACATTATTTAATCTTGAGTGAATGACGCAAAATGAAAACCAACTTTAGTTTGGCTTAATAATACGGAAAATCACTCTTTCACGGTAAACTAGGCTCTGTCGTGAAAAATATTTGAAATAACAGATGTAAATCTTTTAATTTCCTATAAATTTGATTATATGCATTTTTGTCGTAAAATGCATTCTACGGCCGAAATCTTAAAAACATCGATTTTTTTCTAGATTTTTATGAAAAAAACAACAACATAAAATCACTAATTACCGATAAACTAAGCGTTATACAAAGAAATTTTTGAATTAAAAGTTGTAGGTTTTTAAATTTTCTACAACTTTTATTACACTTTTGCCCTAAATCGCATATTAAGGCCTCAATCTTAAAAAAACCCGTTTTTTTTTTCTTCGGGAGACCAGCCTCCCCAAGAATTTAAGCAGACATGGCACCTACCTTACATTGTAGAGTATAAAAATATAGTAGGCTAATTGAGGCGATTTTTAAAAAAATTGAAGGAGCCGTTTTTGAGAAAATAGCAAAAAAGGGAAAATGACACGAATAAACTACTACTTTTAATTGACCTATTTTGATGAAAATGTTCGTGTCGGGTCCTCTAGTGGTACCTAACGTAAGTTTCAAGTTTCAACTTTGTATGATGTTCCGTTCTTGAGATATTTTGTTCACACACAGACCAATCGCTAAAACATGTTTTTGGGTTCAGGGGGTCTGTAAACGTGTATCCGGTGAAAACGCGATTTCGAAAAATCGACATGAAAACAATACTTTCCGTCCTATGTATTCATATAGGGAAGATGTAATAAAAATGAGCTAAATTTTAACTCTCCACTTGTTTGGAATTTGTAAATTAATATTTTGAGTCAGTTTTTCGCAGTTATAAGTACAAATGTAATCTTGTTTTTCATATGGTTTTATCCGTGCTATTATTACTAGAAACTATTATTGATTTTTACCTGTTTTTCGGTTGTTGCAATGTAATTCATAATTGTTAATGCCTAAATTTGTGATCCTCTACTGGTTACGTAGACGTGCGTTGTAGCCTACATTACTAAACGTCATTTTTATAATAAATATTGTCATTACAGACTGGCTCTAATATTAGCTTAAAATAAATAATTAGTGGCATTCATTGGTTTACGTGATAGTCAAGTGGGAGATGATTTAAGGTACGGCCAGATCGGTAACATTTTTCTTTCTTTATTCCTAATTTGTGTACGTTGCAATCTGTTCAATTCAGAACAATAAGCAACCCTATGACCCAATGAGATGAGGATGATGTGTATGACGTGTAAATGAGGTGTAGTCTTGTACAGACCCAGGCCGATCATTCCTGAGAGAGTATGGTTAATTGAACCCCAACCATCAAAGTACACCGGTAACCACAGTCTAGTATTAAAATCCGTATAAAAGTAACTACCTTTACTAGGATTTGAACCAGGAACCTTTGTCTCCGAAAAACAGCTGTTAAACAGCTGATTTTGACGACGACTTTACCTCTAGACCAACCCGGTGGTTGGGTAACATTATTGCTGAATTATCAACGACAATTTTTTAAAATCCTGGACAAATGATGTTTTTTTTTGTTTTGTTAAAAATGATGTTTTTGGGTGTAGTGTTTTTTGTCCAATTGTTTCCGACGTTAAAAGTAATGCTGATGATGAAGGGTTATAGCTGGAAATGAGAGATAAAAAAATGCCAAACTTTTCGAGAATTGAACCCGGGATCCCTGGCGTAGAAGCCAGTCGCGCTGTCCACTACACCAACAATTGGGTAATTGAGAACAGTTCACATTTTGAATGTGCCAAATTACCTTTATTCATTATTACTACTACGTTTAGTCAACAACCTGAAGGCTACTTTGAACCGCAAAAAACTGAACAAATAAAGTTTGTAGAGATATTAAATTAAACGTTATTACTTGATGAGAACAACGGTTCATTTGTTTTTATGTTATCAATTTTCCTTTGAAACGTAATTCATTCAGCTGGGTTCCTGGATACTGAAACCATTTCAATATTCACGGTTTCGGAAACTGAAGTCATTACTGTATCTGCTACCGTCTTAGTAGGAACTACTTAATTCCGAAAAGTCTTCGCTATCACTAAAACTGCAATATAAACAGTTTTTAAGTTATAATTTTTGTACGTACTTGTAATTTAATCTTTATGCGTGCGTGGCATCTTTCTTTTATATTGTCAACTTACCAAAGACTTTGGCAACCGAAACGATTCTCATTTTCAGATAAGAATGTTCGTTCTTCTTTCTACACGTGCCGTATCCTCGGATATCATTGGCTACCATGAAGGCCATCTAATGCCCCCCCCCCATACACGTGCGAACAATTTGCGCAAATTCGGTGTTTGTACAAACGCCTGTTTGTACATACGGTAGCACATACACGTAGCAACCTATTGCGCAAACACCATTTCGATTTGTGGTGTTGTTCGTTGAACATGTCAGATACGGACGATTGCTGTGCCGCCATTATTCTGGTCCTAGTTGCGGAGAAACGAATAGTTAAAAGAAAAAGAAAGCGAAGAGTGAGGGTCAAGAGTTGGCTCCAGAAGAGGAACGAATTCAGTCATGACCGCCTGGTCACTGAGCAAATAACGTCAGCTGCAGACTACAAAAACTATTTTCGAATGGACGCATCTTCGTTCAGCGAGCTACTCGAAATGGTGACACCCCTCATAGTGAAAAACAACACGGTAATGAGGGACGCAATACCTCCAGAACTGAGATTGTTGGCCACTTTGAGATACCTGATAAGCGGTGCCTCCTTTGAAGATCTGAAATTTCAAACTGCCATTGCAGCTCAAACACTTGGAAAAATAAGAAAAAACACTTTGAAAAATAGAAAGGAAACTGCCTGACAGTGTCTAGGAGCAGGAGTTGACTAACCCAAAGTTCGCACAAACCGTACCATACACGTCAAACAAGTACTCAAACAAGGAGTATTTGTACAAATTATTTCGATCCTGACCGATTTTACTTAAACAGTTTGCGCAACCATTCAAACAGCCCCATAGACGGTTAAACTGTTTGCACAAACACCGAATTTGCGCAGATTGTTCGCACGTGTATGGGGGGGGCATAAGTCTTGTTGTTTGCCCGACGATATAAGGTAACTGAATTCATACCGTACCAGTCTCGATGATTCCTCAACCACGACGTTCTACCTCGACCTGGACCGCTTGTACCCTGTTATTTTCCCCTACATTATATTTTCAATATTCTGTATTTCTCACCTCTCATCACATGACCGAAGTACTTCTACTGTCGACTTTTGACAGTATCCATAACTTCCATCGACTTAATTTAGCTTCACCAAAACATCCGAGTTCTTTACTTTATCCGTTTCATGGTATACTACACAGTAATTGCCTGTAATACCACATCTCAAAAACCTTAAGTGTTTTATCTTAAGAACGTTGACGTACGCAATTTATTTAGACCATATTTACTACCAATATAAAATTGTTATTTACATCATTTAATTATGGACATCGGAGATAAACGAATTTAATACGATTTTTTAAATGTTACTGTAAAAAGGTTGATAATATTCGGTCAACTATCTCAATATTACACTTATAACTAAAATTTGTTGTAAATGTATTATAATTATTCAATGTGCTATTAATATTAAATTAATATGTTGTTAATTGTTTAATTCGAAGCTAATCAGAATTTTAATTTTTATTCGGGTAAAGTATTTTTTTAAGTTTTTTTTTATTTATTATTTTGTTTATAGGAACCACAAGTTTCACAATAAAATACGAGTACAGTTGTTTCAAATGATGAAGATTTAACTTTTCTCCTGAGGGTTATTTTAGATGTTTTTTTTATAACAATTATTTCCCTGTTTGAAATTTAAAATTTCTTTACAATTTTTTTAATTGTTTTTATTACAAGTTTTAATTTATTTATATTGTTGTAATTAAAAGTATAATGTTGTATAAAATATGACAATAAGTTTATTTATCTCGAATAAAATATTTTACATTATTAATATTTATTTAAGAATAAAGTTTTTAGAACGATTTAAACTATATTTGACGATGGTTAAACTACAAATTCTTGTAATACGCGGTATAAATAAATCGATTACTACTTCAAACAGCTGATATGATAATTTACAAAATTATGAAAAATTCCTCTAGCGATAACGAATGTTGTATAATAATAACAACAACAAAAAATTTCCCTTTTTAACCACTTCATGCGTTCCTTATTTAAACAATAATTATTGTTTACAGTAATTATTACTGTCTTAATAAATATAACCTACTGTACACGCTGTTAGTTATAAATAAAACATCATTAGACTGTATGAATACTGCACACTATTAAGAATTAATTTGCAGTCGATCAGTTTTCGTATAACGTTTAGCTGTCTTGGTCAAGGTTTTCGCTCAGTTTCCGAGGCCACCTCAAGCGAATACCCGATCAGTCTCCTTTTTCGCTTTTGTGCAGTAGTACAGGCCTAACCTTACCATTTCCTATCCCAAACATTGTAACTTGTTATATATTATAATGTGTACTAGGTGAACCTGTGCGGGAAAACCCGCACAAAAGAGTAAATTTGTTTTTATAGAACTTCTCTGTAAACAAATTTTTTTGTTTTATTGTACTACTGGTTCATTGAATCTTCTTCTGTTCTTATTCGGCTCATGATGGAACTTCATAAAAAAATTGTATAGTGGCAGGCGATTTTCAGTTCGTGCAATTGCCTCTTCATATTTTACCATGTCACCCAGCTTCTTATAGCTTTGAGCATACGGATTGACAGCAATTTTTTCTAAAATCTCATTATTTAATTCCACATAAAAACAAAACCAAAATATAGCAGATCGAACTGTATACAAATTTACAACTACGTTGGAAATTCCAAAGCGATCTGACCGTGACACTGCCAATGCGTTGGTAGGCCTATACTAGTTCGTTGAACTTGCCCCCTCTCCAAACTGAAATAGCTGTGCGAGATGTGGGAGGGATAGATAGAGAAAGAGAGAGGCCTAAACTTCAGTTCGTTGAACTTGCCCCCTCTCCAATCTATTTTAGACCTCCTATTTTACGGTCATAAATTGAAATATTTGATTTTGGATAGTTTTCTGCAAATCTACTCGAACAGACGATTCATTTGAGCCCATTTTGGGGGAAAATCGGTGAAGGTTCAGGCGGTTAAAATCGTGTTGAAAAAAAAGCTGCTTGCTATTAATATATAGATTATTTTACGTGACAATAAAGTTTATTTATTTATTGGAATTTAAACTGTCAGTTAACCGATATTTTTCTTAGAACGCCGTATTTCTGTCTGTACCTTTAATTATTGTAAAAGTAACAACTTGTTCTCATTACGTATTGGTAGTAGCCTACGACTCGGTAATTTGTTTGCATGCAGTTACCCACCCGGCCGGCTTTTTAATAATGTAGTATCATTTGAACCGGTGTTCGGTAATAATAAGAATATAAGTAATAAATTTACTACTGAATTGTTTCCTAATTGTAGTGAGGAACTTGGCCTGGTTATTTACATCAGCAGTCAGGTTTCTCTATACTTGTTTAAAGAACGGTTTTAAACAAATAGGCGTGTGCATTTTACAAGAATTTTTTTTTTGTTTTTTTTTTAATTTCAATACAATTTATATATTTCGGGAACCTGTGTTAAAAATGTTATGCATTTTAAGATTAAAGTTTTCTAAGTAACCTTAATTATTTATGTTAATATATTTTGAAAAAAAGTGATTTGTTTATCATAAAAATCTATCCTTTTCGCATGAAGGTTCAATTGTGAACTATTAAGTTTTTCGTACCTTTCTTTCGAGGTTCTTTTAAATTTAACCCTTTCAGTGCCGAAACAATATTTAAAAGTTTGATCTTAAGTGCCATTTAAGTTGAATAAGGGTGTACAAAAAGTGCCAACCCTTATTTCGAAAACTTGCAGGCCTAAGCCTGCCATTACCCACCAGATTTCAACGTTACAGAAAAATAAAATTTCCTGTTAAAAATTAATTATTATTGTGTTCATAAAAACAGAATCCGTTCTTACACTAAAAATATTCAAAGTAGTTTTTTTAGTTTATTTAAAGTCGCATCGACAGCTTGGTCATTAACAACTACTGAAGGTTTTGGTACTTTAACGGTGGTTTTAACGTGTTAAAATTTCCAGACCCTAGCCGGGATTGAACCTAGAACCTTTCGCTTTGTAGGCTGCCGCGCTAGTCACTAAGCCACGGAGGTGGTTTCAAAATACATTAATTTTTGTTTAAAAGTTTTTTTTGGAAATGTTCGGTTATCCGGACGTTGGCACTTTATGCATCACTTACGGACGTCCGGTCAACTGGATGTTATAACTACGTAAAATATATCAACGTCCTGTTTTCCGGACGTTGGTACTAAAAAGGTTAACCGTGGATTTTTAAACTAGGGTATTTACACCGGTCGAATTACAAACATTAAACAATTTCTGAGTTGTATCAAATAAAATATTTAAACATCCAGATTCAAACAAATTTGTTCCACTTTCATTTATCGTCTCCTATCATTTCAGACCGTGACAGTTCTTGCTGCTATAGCGCCTTGGATGTCTTATATACATTTTTCCGAGGGCGATGTCTTCTATTTTTTGACAGAACGGTCACTGAAGCTATTCTCTCGATATATGCAAACCATATCAACTGTCTGATCTCTTGCCTGTTTTACACTGTGTTTTCCCGAGTTTTCCGAGGGCGATCTCTTCTACTTTTTGACAGAACGATCACTGGAGCTATTCTCTCGATATATGCAAACCATATCAACTGTTTGATCTCTTGGCTGTTTAATACTATGGTTTCCCGAGTTTTCCGAGGGCGATCTCTTCTATTTTTTGACAGAACGGTCACTGAAGCTATTCTCTCGATATATGCAGACCATACCAACTGTCTGATCTCTTGGCTGTTTAACACTATGGTTTCCCGAGTTTTCCGAGGGGGATCTCTTCTATTTTTTGACAGAACGGTCACTGGAGCTATTCTCTCGATATATGCAGACCATACCAACTGTCTGATCTCTTGGCTGTTTAACACTATGGTTTCCCGAGTTTTCCGAGGGCGATCTCTTCTATTTTTTGACAGAACGGTCACTGGAGCTATTCTCTCGATATATGCAGACCATACCAACTGTCTCATCTCTTGCCTGTTTAACACTATGGTTTCCCGAGAATCAGTCCATTATCATATGTCTTTATCTTTCCCCTGCTCCATTTTACAGATGTTAAAATTACCAGCATTTGTTTAATTTTGGAGCTCTTTATCAGCACTCAGCACCATATGGACTCCATCACAGTTGTAACCATTAACTTCGGTTATATCTGTGTTATAAGAAATGTTAACGAATTTTCACAAATGTCACATATAGTAGAATCTCAGAACTCTACAATTCCGCAAACCTTGGAAGTTGTATCAGTATGTATTGTATCTCCTTGTTTTAGTACAATTTTAGAAGTTGCCGTTGTTACCGTTTCTCGGCAGTGCTGGTGCTCTCCCCACTCCTACACAGATACAAAAGTAAATCTTCCTACATATTTTCAATTATAAGTGTAAAGAAATTGAGGTTTTAAAAGAAGTAGTGGAGAAGTTCACACTGATTATTGCACGCTTAGCTGATTATAACTTATGTCCCTCGTTAAAATTGAAGGTCTCTGCCATTTATACATGTTTCATCTGTACATCTGTGAACAAGTGCAGTGGTAAAAGTGTCTCTAATTATAACAAACCTCCCTTTATGTAAGTGCAAAATCTAAGTGAATTATAGTGTTATTATTGTTGGTCTGTTGCAGTTATCTTGGCACCAGTGTTGTGCTATGAACCCGTTCACGTGAAATTACGGTTCATTAATTTTGATTCATCTTCTATTTGAAATTCCGTACCCTTCTTCATATTTGTTATTAAGTAGTTCTTATTCATTTTTTTATTTTCTTACTAAAATTTTAATGTTGAAGTTGGAAACATCTGTTTGAGGTTTTTCATCGAAGAATTCGTTAAAGAACGCTTAAATGATTATGTACATAAAATATTAAGCTTATTTCGCTGGTTCTCATTTTTCATTTATTAATAAGAATAATAATTTTTTTAATGAGAATATTTTCGAATTATTTTCTTTTTATTCTGAAAAATATCAAATTATAGTATATTATTTTCGAGCTTGGAGCAAGAACGTTTTCACGCTCGGAACATAACAATTTTTTTATTGTTCGGGAATTTTTTTGACTCAATTTGGAAAATTTACAACTGTACTACATAAAAACGAGTGAATGAGATAATAATTATGAAATGAGATAAAACGTGCTTTAAGATCACCACTCAACAGTGGGCCCCAGCTGGAAATTTTATGTGAACGGTTTACATAATTGTGTGTACAATCAAAAATTACTTTTTACAAAATGATTCCCCTACTCCATCATCGGCGTAGACGTCTACAGAGATTTCCGGGAAGGTATGGTAGGTATCGATTGCTTACAATTTCGTTGCTGTGATGATATAATTTCTTAAAGAGATCTTGGGTAAATTTTACGAAATAAGTCGTTAACGTTTAGGAATTTTGAGATCATTGTGCAAAGAGTCATTGTTTAAATTAAAAGGGAGCAATTTGTAATTTGTTGTAAGAATTTTGACTGAAATTTAATTAAATTTTCTTAAGGAAGTTAAAGGTATTATTGAACACGCATGAAAAATAATCGTGTGTATACATTTTTAAGTGGGTATACTAATTTTCATCCCTACTATTAGTTTGGAACAAAATTGTAAAAACAAATTTGACAGTAAATTTTGATAACTTTGAAATTTTACAAGGGAATCTTAAACATACTTCATTGTTTATGTATTGCGTTCAAAAGCGTGTACGTTATTCTATCAAATGTATAAAAAAACAACCGTGAAGGCCAAGTAATTAATACAGGCGTATTAACTATACTATTATTTACGATAGATTTGATAACGAGGATTCTGGGCTATCTTAAAAAAAGATAAAAAGTATTCTTTTTGACCTTGGGTTCAAAAGGGGTGCATTGATAACATTAATAAATTATTGGAACACTCTATGTAGTACTTTTATAAATAATATGTATAAAATAGGCTGTCAAGCTTCTGATAGTAACACTTTGTATGAATTTGAATTTATTCCATACTCTCACGTTGTTTTTTCACGGTTCTGTCTTCACGATGAGTCTCAATGAAATTTAAGTTAAATTTATTCTCTTATCTGAAGGTCCCTTGTTCAATTCCTGATTAAGGTCGTAATTCAAATCTGTCGCTTTTATGGCACCGTTAAAATATTTAAAACCCTGTATGATTCGAATTATGTTTTAAGGGGAATTTAATGGTCAAATTTTTTACTTTCTCTTGCCTATATGAATATATTATAGGAAGGAACGTATTATTTTCATGTCGATTTTTCGAAATCAGTTTTCACCGGATCTACACGTTTTCAGTCACCCTGAGCACAAAAAACATGTTTTTAGCAATTGGTATGTGAGTGTGTGTGCGCGCGCGCGAGAACAAAATGTCTCAAGAACGAAACACCGTACGAAGTTGTCACTTGAAACTTAACTTAGGTACTACTAGAGGACGCAACACGAAAATTTTCATCAAAATCAGTCAACCGGAAGTAATAGTAGTTTATTCGTGTAATTTTCCAGTTTTTGGGATTTTCTAAAAAATGTCTCCTTCGATTTTTTTAAAAATTGTGTTTTTTTTTATTGCGGCTTTAAATGGATTTTAGGGCAAAAGTTAGGTAGTCGAAGTTGTAGAAAATGTAGAAACCTACAACTTTTATTTCAAACTTTTCTTTGTATAACGCTTAGTTTAGCGGTGATTAGTGATTTTTTTATGAAAACTTGTAAAAAATGGATATTTTTAATATTTCGGCTGTAGTATGCATTTTACGACTGAAGTGTTTATACGATTATTAAATTTATAGGAAATAACAAGATCTACAACGTTTATTTTAAGAATTTTTCTCCACAGAGCCTAGTGTAGTGTGAAAGAGTGATTTCCGTTTTATTAAGCTAAACTTAGGTTGATTTTCATTTTGCGTCATTCACTCATTGTTAAAATTTTAGGTTATGTTTTTTGAGGTTAGTTTTCTGTTTATTTTTAATGTTTTATCATTAATGCTAGGTTATATTTTTCATTATCTGCATATGTAAGAGGAAGTTGGTGAGTGTTTCACACCAAATTTGTTATTTTGGTTTTTACTTTCTTTTGCCCTTTAAATAGGAGTAACTTATAGGCCTATTGTTTCTTTATACGGTGTACAGGGGAGGAAATAATAATTTTTGTGTCGATTTTTAAAAAACGAGTTTTCACCAGAAATGCACGTTTTTACGGCACCCTGAACCCCGCCGAAAAAAATGTCCCGTGAACGGAATATTGTACGAACTTGAAACTTAATTTAGGTTCTACTAGGGGTTTTTTATTTTTTGTTTAACGTCCGACTGTTCTGCAATTAGTGCTAATGCAGACGGTGGAGGATGAAATTATTTTTTTGTAACGTATGAAAATATGCTCTACTAGGGGACCCGAGACGGATATTTTCATCATAATTGAACCGGAAGTGGTGGTTTATTCCTGAGATTTTCTCAAAAACGGCTTCGACGATTTTTTGAAAATAATTTTTGCCTCACTTGCTAAATTTTATGCTCTACTAGGTAGGGAAGCGTCTGGTGAAGTTCTTGTGAGTATGTGCTCACATGATAAGAATATTGTTATCTTACTTCATAACTGTCTTTATGATTAACCTTTAAAGCAGGAAGAAGACATAATTTGTCTATTTATAACAGCTGTTTTAAATTATTTATGTTTTTGTTTATATATGTTGTAGTTGGTTAATAATTCAGGTGAGTTGAAGTAGTGTTTACTTTATTTACGCGGATTCGCCTTGTGCGGTGATTGTGTCCATCTCCTAGAAGTTATCAGTTTGTGTAGCTTATTATTAATTTGTGATAATTGGGATTGAATTTTTATTTAAAAACTGTAAGTATACATCAACGATAGATTTCTTAAGGGAATTAAGTAAGCAAACTGATTCTAAACCTCTGAGCTCTGCTTCATTGTATGGGAGCTTGTTAACCATACACTGGAAACACTAGTATCTCATTTAAAGTAGCAGTGGTACGAAGTTAATCCTCTTTTTTTGAAAAACACCTTTCGAAATTACTTCAAAATCTCAGTTCATGAGATTATAGTTTCTTTTATATCATATTGTCTAAGTAGTATTTTAGTTATGTGGTGTTTAAAATTATACAAATCAGGTTGTTTTGGGTTTCGTAATGTTTCCGCGCCTTAATAGTTATTGTACATACAAATATCTGAAATAATTTTTAACGTAATTAATAACACATCTATTAAATCTGTATACAAAGTACGATTTCGGATTTACATCAATGCTATTGTACAATCGTATAATTATAGTTGTACCTCATCACTGTCGACATCTTGTAGCTCTACAGCTGTTGGTAGGGATTGGCTTGCTCTACAATCCTTCAATCATCTCTGCTACTAGTTAGCATCCTTCATCCTCTTTGTCATATCAAAATCAAATCATTTGTGACATCCATCAACCTCTTCCTAGGATGTTCTGTTCTTTTTCTCAAGGATCACGATATCGATATAAAACCCAAACATCTTTCCAGATATCTCCCTCATTTTACCAATTTGCAGAATGGTCCACTTTTTCATAATGCAATTGCCATATTTGAGATATTGGGTGTTTCGTTTCGTTTCGTTAATCCATAATTCCTGCACGAGACTGTTGTTTTGGTTTCGTAATTACTCATTTTTATAGTGAAGGGTTATTAATTATTTCCCATACCAAACTCCTAATCTGTAGGATTAGAGAAACTTTCTGTCAGGTTCGCCAGACTCTACCCAAATAATCTCCATTTTAAGGCGCCGAGAACTTGCCTTTTACCCTTTTCCATCCTTCTACTTAATGGCAACGCACTTGCTGCCATGCATTACTTAAAAGTCGAGACAAGGACTTACGGAAAGAGGATTTGCTGGCAAGAGCTGACCAACCGCACATGCAGAAGGCTCTTCCTAATGGACAGTACCAGTGAGCATTAACTTTTTTTTTAATTTTATTTATTTTTTGGTTTAACGTCTAACTGTTTTACAATTACTGCTAATGCCAGACCTGAGCGGAAATCGAACCTGGGACCCCGGCGTAGAAGCCAGTTGCGCTAACTACTGCGCCAACGAGCCGGCCATTAACTGGCATTTAATGGTGGAACATTTTTGGTTTCAGTTCCCCTGCCAGTGACAACTACCGTCCTCCGCAGATTTACCTATTCCATTTAAAAATATTGTTCTTACTGTTTTTAACAGATTAAACAGAACCCCGTATGTGAGTAATTTTTACCACAGGGTTTGTGTAAACCCACCGGATTGGTCTAGCGGTATGGTCGCCGCCGCAAGTCAGCTAATTTTCGGGGACTTAAGGTTTCGTGCTTCAAATTCTAGTAACGATAGTTACTAGACCATGGTTACCGGTGTACTTTGATGGTTGGGGTTCAATTAACCATACTCTTTCAGGAATGGTCGGCCCGAGGTTGTGCAAGATAACAGCACATTTACATGTAATACATCCTCATCTCATGCTTATTGTTCTGAATTGAACAGATTGCAACGTACGCACATTAGGGATTAAAAAACGATTTATGTCGAACATACAAATTTATAAGTTTACAAATAAATATTCATGCAAAATTTTATATCTTCGTGTTCGAATTTAAAACTTGATATTGTGATAACAAATTTTCTTTTTCTGTATGAAGGGTAGCGAAAACGTTAAAATCTAAATCACATGATTGTTTATTTTTAAATCGCAAAATTCTCCGTGATGCCATTAGGCCTATACGACGCACGTAAGTAAATGAATGGCTGGCACAATACGGCGTAGCCGCCGTTCGCCTCGTCCCCGTCCCCGTCCCACGCATCCGAATTGAGCGAACGTTATGCGGCATTTAAAAGGTGCTGCCGCTCAATGCGTGCTCTACGTATTCTACCAGCATATAATTGAATCTAACCACTGAAAGGTTAGTTTTAGTTTTCAATTTTAGTTTAGTAGTTTTTAATAGTTATGTATGTATGTATGTTAGTTGGCTTCACCAACTGTTACGTGAAGTGGTCGTTGCCAAATTAATAGAAAAAACAAAACAACCTTGACAACTGTTCAAAATAAAATTACTTAACTATCTATCATATCGTATCGTCATTCAGTTAAGTTTCTTTTCAGGTAACAATCGTTTTACGCATCATATGATTAGGCGTATTCTGTAATTCGTTAGGCTTGTGTTCGTAAAAATTTTATTAGGGCATTTCAAATTAACTTTCTCTAAACGGTTGTACGAATATTAAAACATGTAATTTAATTATTTGAATGTGTTTTTGTATTACCTAATCAGATGAAGGTAATGATGTGCAAGGTATCTATCTGTACCCAGGACATATTCGTATCCAAAAGTTTGGTATTCATTAAAAGTCACCGAGAAAATAATGCCGGTGGCCACATGTTATGCAGGTTGATATAAAAAAAGATACCTTATAAGGATTTTAAGCTGGAAGGTCTTACAACATCAAAGAACACCTGTGATGAGAACTTATTCATAATTATTTACACATCATGATCGATTTTGAGTACTCAGAAATGAAAGTATTAAAATACAACATTAACGATAATTTTAATATATTAATAAAACGGAAAAAGTGGTTTATATAAATATTTTTATGGTAGTTTCCTGGGGGTAATTCAGTTAATCAGTTTGTAGAAAGTCGCTATAGGCAGTTAAGATACACCTGTTAAACTAACGTCTTTGTAAGGTAACAATCTGATTGCTAGTTATGAATTCAACATTGGATGTCTTACTTCAAATAAAAGCGTACATAAGTAAATACCACTGGGGAAAAATTAGGTATTTTTTAACAATGCATTAGTTCCCGGTAATTCTTAAAAAAAAGTCGCTTCTAAGGGATCTTATTGTTATATCTTTCTTGGTTTTACGTCCGAAAACGAAGAAAGGTCCCAGCGGGACCTTTAAGAAAACCAAGAAAAATACACCTGTGGTAGATACCACAGGTACCTTCCAACTACTACCACAAGAGAGTTAGTTAGATACTACAGGTTACCTACGAACAAGAGAGATACCAACAATAAGATTCCTTAGAAGCGACTTTTTTTTAAGAATTACCGGGAACTGATGCATTGTTAAGAAATACCTATTTTTCCCCAGTGGTATTTACTTAGGTACGCTTTAGTTTGAAGTAAGACATCCAATGTTGAATTAATAATTAATCTACCACAAGAGAGTTAGTTAGATACTACAGGTTACCTACCAAAACGTTTTTGGTAGGTAACTCTGTTGATGCCTTAAAATCTTAACATCTAAATCATTAAGTGGTTTGCGTGCGGCGCTGCAAAGCGGAAGGTCTTGATTCCCGGCTAAGGTGTAGAAAATTATTACACGTTCAAACCCACATACCGGTCCTTAACCCAACGGTTTTACGTCCGATAACCAAGAAAGGTCCCAGGAGAACTTTTAAGAAAACCAAGAAAGAACCGAGGGGTTCCAGGACCCCCTGGAACACCAGGGGTCCTGGGTTCCATTCCCTATCATATTTTATTTTCATCTTTTACCCTCCATAGTCTGCATTCGCAGAAATATGCAAAGCAGCCTGACGTAAAACAAAAAGAAAACCGCTGATAAAAGCTAGTTTCGTTAACCACTACACCAAGGGTCAGCCTGATTGCATTCATGATCATATCAAAATAAAAACATCTACAGAAGTAATTTAAAACAACTGATATACATGTTTCCATAACGGATACCCATAACAGATAGTGTTATTTTATTTCATGAAATAGTATTTTTTTGGAAAACGATTAGTTTGTGGTAGGCAACACTGTTGATGCCATAAATCTTAACGTCTGAATCATTAAAATCGGTCCTGACCGCCTCCGCAACTAAGTAGTTAGCTGCAAACCGGAAGGTCTCGGATTCGATTCCCGGCTAAGGTGTAGAAAATTAGTACACGTTTGAACCCACATACCGTTCCTTTACCCAAATTAATCGCTAATGAGAAACCTGTTGATGCTACTTTAAATAACCGTAAAAAAAAGTAATAAGTCTTTTAGTAAAAACGTAATATGCGAGTAGCTCTGAAATTCATTAGCCAATCAAATAAATAAGATATTTTTTGTTTAAATGAAGGGTTTAGTAAAATATTATCTTTATTATAATGAGGTTTTTGGTGGCAATTTTTTTAAATTGTCATCTTATCATTTTCCGTCTGTCCATAGCATCCAGGTGTCAGAAATTGCAAGAGATAGCAACAAACGGTTTTCGGATCCGTAATCTACACAATAAGTTAGTGGGCCTAGATTGGGTTTGAAGTTCCGGTTTGGACCGGAAGTCAAGAAATGAAATTCGGAATTTGGAAACAAAAATAGCTTTATTTAATTGCTACAGTAGTAGGTACAGAAGTCACTAATTGGTTTTGCCGTAGGTCAAAGGTAAGCCTTTTTCTTTCTTACGAAAGCTAAGTAGGCTTGATTTCTTACAAAAATATTTTCTTTAGAAAAAATTGCCACCAGTCATGAGTCGTCGTCTCTCAAAAGGGATATTTTTATTATCAAGTATTTTTTTTTGTCATCACCCTCTCGACTGGTTTGATGCAGTTCTCCAAGCTTGCTATCTTGCGTAAGTCGTTTCATATCTACATACCTGTAACCCGTACATCTTATGTAATTTGCTTTAAATATTCTAATCTTTGCCTCCCCCTACAATTCACTCCCTCCACATTACCCTCCATTATTGATAAACCAATACCTGGATGCCTTAAGATATGCCCCACTAGTATCTCCCTTCTTCTGGTAAGATTTTTCCATGTACTCGCCTAAGAACCTCTACATTACTTATTTTGTTCACCCATCTTATCTTTAACATTTTCCAATAACACCACATTTGAAAAGCTTTTATCCGTTTTTTCTACACAGTCTCTTCCTTCTTCTGGTAAGATGCTTCCATACACTTGCCTAAGAACCTTTAAATTACTTATTTTCTCCACCCACCTAATATTTAACATTTTTCAATAACACCACATTTCAAAAGCTTCTATCTTCTCCCTTTCTACATCCCCTATCATCCACGTTTCACTCCCGTAATTAAGTAATTGAAGTAAAAGAAGGTTGTAAAAACTGAAGAATGATCGTATAATTTGCTATCATTCTTCATTTAAATACTATAAAATTAAATATTATTTCATTATTTAGATACATAATTAAAAGAATTTAGTATTTTATTAATCCCTTATTAATGTAGGAATTCGAGGACTATTTTTATTTAAGTTAAACAACCGCTTGGTGTGATAACTACTTAACTTTCTTTTAGGCGTGATTAGGTGAACAGGTACATTAACTGGTGTTTTCCTTGTTCGGCTGTCAGCTGGTCTCCTTAAAAAGTCATGTGTACAATCAGTGTTACTTAACTGTTTAAAGTAACAATCTTAAATTACGATGGTTGGTATATTATTTATCGTATTTCCCAGTAACTATTATGGCAGTGAGTTCTTAGTATATTAATATACGTAAATTATTATTATATACACGATTTAAAATTCTGGAGACTATTTACGGGCAATGATAAGGTTGTACTTAAAATATTTAGTATAATAATGTGCGACTAGACTAATAATCACCTGTTGATAATTAGCACATGGCCGTAGGCGGCGTCGGACTCCTAGTCGACATTCGCCGTTGTACGTACTATGGAAGGGGTTTAAATTGTGTTTGGCATTATAATTATTACCAAAGGTAGGACAAAAATATTTGTGCACATAGACGTAGTACTTGTCTGTACTTTCTAATAACTGAAAGTTGTTGTTCAACTCCGCACGTAAATATTGTTAGCTACGTGCCGATCTACATCGGTTATTCATGCTGTAAGAAATTTATCGTATAAATTCTTTCCTTGTATTTTTAAAGTCCTTTAGACTGCGTTAATTATGGATGTAAAATTAAACGCTCTTTTCAGTTTCGTATCTATTTTGTATTATTATTTTTTACAGTTGACAATTTTTCGTTTATGAGTAAGTTTGCTAATTAGGATATTGGTTTTTGTTATTTTTTTCACGTTTACACTTGTAAACTACTACAGGATAGTATCACTGGTAATTCAGAATATATTATCCTTGCTATGTAAATATATGCTGTGTGATCAAAACATTTGGTGAATAATTTTTCTATGAACAAAGTATTAAGCTTACATCAAATTTGAATAAATCTCCTTCAAAGTATTTTCGTTGGTTAGCGATGTGTTTATCCCAGTGTTGATTCCATGATTGGAATCATTTCTGGAAGGCTTCTTTTGGAAGGGCCTTCATCTCTTCTGTCGTAGCCCTCTCAATGTCGGGAATGATGTCAAAACGTTTTCCTGTCAGTACGGTTTTTATTTTTGGAAAGAGTCAGAAGTCGCATGGTGCTGAAACCGGAGAGTGAGATGGATAAAGACAGACATGAGTCTTTTTTTCGGCCAAAACCTTGCGGATCAGAAGCGAGGTGTGGTTCGGGGAACAAAAGTCTGGTAACAAAGTTCGCATTCGCTCGTCTCATTTGCAAATTATCGATTAAAATGGTTTGCTTGGACCCTTACGAAATGTTCAGTTCTTCGTAAGCTCTCGAATTGTCAATTACTTTTTTGAACGAATCTGTGTTGCTATTTTGCACGTTTTTGCTTGTTTTTGATGTCGAAGGACGTCCCGACCGTTCCTCGTTTTCAATCGATTCATTTTCGCGTTTAAATTGCTCAAATTATTTGTAATTTGCTCGTGAAACGCACGTGGAGTGTGAAATTATTTACACTCAATCTGTTCGTTGCAGGGCTAAAATTAATATTTCTGTTTCTTATTACATGGTCAGCCAATTAAATGACTATATCGTTTAAGAGCAGAAGAGGTAGATGTGTAAAAGACACTAATCAGAGTTATCTGCTCTGAAAGTAATGAATTTCATTATACAGCTAGAGCCTTTGGTGAATGAAGTGGTGTCATTTGCAGAGTGGAAAATATGTGCTTTTCAGAGGGCCCGGCATGCTGATAAGCGTTTTTTCCATTCAGTAAGGTAGGCAATGGTAAACTACCTCACTCCTCGTTTTACTTCGTAAAACCTCTACAGGTTTAAACCAGCCTTTTGCCTGATGACCTAAACAACAACATTACTTGTAAACAGTCTTCAGTTACTATATTATCGCCATGTACTAACTTTTAACATTTCGTGAGATTCTGTGGTACATTTTTTGCAATTTAATATTAGCGTAACAACGAACATACTCGTAATGTTAGTACAACCA
Organism: Catonia carolina; assembly: GCA_035578175.1. Taxonomy (NCBI): domain Eukaryota; kingdom Metazoa; phylum Arthropoda; class Insecta; order Hemiptera; family Achilidae; genus Catonia; species Catonia carolina. The sequence continues at coordinate 20,327,609 of JAQMRL010000003.1, read as the reverse complement.
AAACTTAATGTTAACCCGTTGTTCGAAATCCATACTAAGCGACAGACACTGTAAACACGATTTCATTCTTGCGGCTCTGGAAATCGACGTGGAATTCACTACTTGTTCAAATTTAACATTGACTATCTCAAAGAATCAGGCTATCAGACGTATTTTATTCTAATGGATGTCAGCAGTTTGTTCGTAATAAAATTATTCACCGTATATTTTGATCACGCCTCGTATTGTAGCCGCCAAAAAAATGTTGTTCAATCGACATTTAAAAATTTCTCCAGAACTCGTCTATTAAAATTGGAATGTGAACCCTCAAATTCTTAAGGATATATTCCTTCATTAATGTAACTTTTCATGTTTTGCCCAACACAGGCAACTGGAGTGTTAAATTATTTGCTTTCGATCTGCTAGTTCCAGGGCTATAAAAAATAGTTCTGTTTCTTATTACACGTTCAGCCAATTATATGACTAAAGCATTAAGAACAGAAGAGGTAGAGGTGTAAAAGACACTAGTCAGAGTTATCTCCTCTGAGAGTAATGAATTTCATTATACAGCCAGACCCTGTGGTAAATGAAGTGAAGGTGTCATTTGCAGGATGGAAAGGTAAATGCTTTTCGGAGAGTCTTGCATGCTTATAAGCATAGGCTATTGTTCCACTCAGTGAGGAAGACAATGGTAAACCACCTCACTCTTCGTTTTACTTAGTAAAGTCTCTAGAGGTTAAACCAGCCTTTAGGCTGATGACCTAAACAACAGATTCATGCCTACCGGCTGTAATAATAAGAAGAGACCGCAACCGTGGCCCAGTGGTTACCCCACTAGTCTACAAAGGAGAAGGGTATCGGGTTTGATTCCCGGCTGGGTTCGAGATGTAATGTTAAGTCAAAAATCCACCGTTCCGGTAACCCGCATGTGTCGCTAATAACAAACATGTTGATGTGAGTTCAAATTAAATAAACGAAAGTTATCGTACGCCGTTTTTCTATTTTTACTTTCTCTTGCCTATATGAATATATAGGAAGGAAAGTATTGTTTTCATGTCGATTTTTCGAAATCGAGTTTTCACCGGATCTATACGTTTTCAGACCCCCTGAACCCAAAAAACATGTTTTTAGCGATTGGTCTGTGTGTGTGTGTGTGTGTGTGTGTGTGTCTGTGTGTGAACAGAATATCTCAAGAACGAAACATCGTACGAACTTGAAACTTGAAACTTAAGTTACATACTACTACCGGACGCGACACGAACATTTTCATCAAAATCGGTCAACCGGAAGTAGTAGTTTATTCGTAGAATTTTTCAGTTTTTTGCGATTTTCTCAAAAACTGGTCCTACGATTTTTTTTAAAATCGCCTATTTTACTCAATTTTTTATTCTCTACAAGATAGGGTAGGCGCCATGTTTGCTGAAATTCTCGGTGAGGCTGTTTTCACGTAAAAATGTTGTTTTTTTAAGATTACGGCTTTAATATAAATTTTAGCGCAAAAACTTATATAATAAAAGTTGTAGAGAATTTAAAAACCTACAACTTCTGTTTCAAACATTTTTTTGTATAACGCTTAGTTTAGCGGTAATTTGCGATTTTCTGTTTTTTTTCTCACGAAAACGTGAGAAAAATCGATTTTTTTAACATTTCGGTCTTAGTATGCATTTTACGACAAAAGTGTATATAATAAAAGTTATAGAAAATTAAAAGATCTACAACTTTTGTTTAGAGCATTTTTCTCTACAGAGCCTAGTTTAGCGTGAAAGCGTGATTTTCCGTATTTTTAAGCCAAACTGAGTTCGATTGTCATTTTGCGTCATTCACTCGTGATTAAAATAAGGTTATGTTTTTGAGGTTAGTTTTTGTTTATTTCTAATATTTTATTAATAATGTTAGGTTTATTATTAATCATTTGCATTGCCAAGAGAAAGTTGTGTGAGTGTTTCACACCAGATTTTTTTCTGTGCGGTATATGGTATAAGTTGTCTGCTGACATATCAAGTGACTTGTTACATTTATTTTCTGTATGTATAACAAGTACCTCACAGATACAGTGTGTTACGCGAACGTTTGTATTTTTGAACGGGCAGAACGTTGAATAAACATTTTTTGTTTTAAAATTGGATTAATTCTATTTATAAACGATACACTATAATATGTTCAATGGGTGGCAGTCATGTGAAAAAAAGAAAGGAAATAGATAAAGAGGTAAGAAATTAAACAGAGATAAAAAATAAATTAACTGTGTACTGACGTCACGGAGTAAGTCAACAATGAGCAAGGTCATTTTTAAACAGTTTAAGTATCGCTGTAGTACTATGTAATTTAGTGGCTATGGAATATTTCGGTTACTACGTTAATTGCACTAAAAGATGCCGCAACGTAAAAATAATTTGGCGGATTTAAAATATGCTATGGTTTACTAGTTATTGCCAGTATTGGTGGTATTTGTTGTCTTTGTACAATAATATAAGGTCAATGGGTTTTTTAAATAAAAGTTTACCATAATTTTTTTTTATTCTTAACAAATTAAACCAAAATTCTGTTCTCCGTAGAACAAATAACGCCCCATCCAAAATTTATAACGTAAAAAAAATCTGGTGTGAAACACTCACACAACTTTCTCTTGCCAATGCAAATAATTAACAATATAACTTAACATTAGTAATTAAACATTAGAAATAAACAAAAAACTAACCTCTAAAAATATAACCTTATTTTGATCATGACTGAAAGACGCAAAATGAAAATCGACCTCAGTTTGGCTTAAAAATACAGAAACAGTTACTCTTTCTTGCTAAACTAGACTCTGTAGAGAAAATTACATTAAATAAAAGTTGTAGTTCTTATAATTTTCTATAAATTTGATTGTAGACACTTTTGTATTAAAATGTATACTAAGGCTGAAATCTTTAAAAAATTGATTTTTCACTAGTTTTCGTGTGAAAAAAAACAGAAAATTGCTAATTACTGCTAAACTAAGCATTATACAAAAAAATGTTTGAAAAAAAGTTGTATGTTTTTAAATTCTATACATTTTTTGTTATAAATTTTTATGCTAAAATGCATATTAGAGCCGTAATCTTAAAAAAACAATTTTTTTACGTGAAAACAGCCTCTTCAAGAATTTCAGCAAACATGGCGCCTATCTTGTCGAGCATAAAAAATGTAGTAAACGAGGCAATTTTTAAAAAAAATCGTAGGACCAGTTTTTGAGAAAATCGCAAAAAAGTGAAAAATTACACGAATAAACTACTACTTACGGGTGACCGATTTTGATGAAAATGTTCGTGTCGGGTCCGGTAAGGGTATGTAACTTAAGTTTCAAGTTCGGACGATGTTCCGTTCTTGAGATATTTTGTATACACACACAGACCAATTGCTAAAAACATGTTTTTTGGGTTCAGGGGGTCTGAAAACGTATAGATCCGGTGAAAACTCGATTTCGAAAAATCGACATGAAAACAATACTTTCCTTCCTATAAATTCATATAGGCAAGAGAAAGTAAAAATAGGGTAAAATAATAACCTATCTTTGATAAAATTTTGTTGTACATATTATTTTAAGATTCAAAAGGAACACCCCAATAATAAAAAACCCCAAAATAAAAAACCACATAAAAACAAAACTTAATTTCAAACGTACCATAATTATGAAACCAATTATACAACAGGAACACATTTTTAACGTGACAACTAAACTAAGTTGTTTTTTTAATTTAATTAGTTTAATTAATTTTTTGAATTTAGCTCTGGATTAAGTTTAATTGTGGGTCATTGATTGGTGTTTTTTTCCATTTTTAGTTTATCATAGTGGCTTTTTGTGCAGTTTTTGAATCGTAAGAATGTCTTGGTTATTGAAAATATTTGATTAGTTTTCCGTTGTGTAGCTGTACGTAAAACGGTTTATAAGATTTTTATTTCTACCCGGGAATCGAACTAGGAATTATTTATAATTAGAAAAGAACACGTTGTGTTTGAAAATATTTTCAGTTAAATGTCCAGTTAGTGACGAAAATACGGTTTTTGGATTGTTTCAAAAAAAATGAAGACAGAGACAGAAATGAAACTTTCGCGTGATAAATGTTGTAATTTATACAGAGTTTATTTTTAACTAGACTACTTTTGATTTTGTAACTGATAATAGCTTGGAATCGAATCCGAGATCTTCCAATTTTCACTGTTGCACGCTAACCACTGCGTTATGAAGGCGGTTTTAACAGTTTTTGTTGTTAAAATCGCCTTCGTAACGGTTGGTTGGTTCGTAACCACCGGGTTGGTCTAGAGGTAAAGTCGTCGCCAAAATCAGCTGTTTAACAGCTGATTTTCGGAGATGAAGGTTCCTGGTTCAAATCCTAGTAAAGGTAGTTACTTTTGTAGGAATTTGAATACTAAACAGTGGTTACCGGTGTACTTTGATGGTTTAATTAACCATACTCTCTCAGGAATGGTTGGCCTGGGTCTGTACAAAACTACACCTCATTTACACGTCATACACATCATCCTCATCTCATTGGGTCATGGGGTTGCTTATTGTTCTGAATTGAACAGATTGAAATTAGGAATAAAAAAAAAGAATGTGAGTTAAAAGAAATGTTTGGCTTTGTTTAAACAATTAACTAATTTTTTTACAACGTTGTAAATTTTATATGAGTGAAAATAAACACACTTTAACGGATGGGCTTGATATATTGGTTGGAATTTAATAGCTGTAGTAGCAGGAATGAGTGAACGGGTTGTTGGTCGAGAAGAGTGTAGTTGTGGTAATGTTCTTGGCGTGAAATGCGGTACTGTTTCTTGTGCTTTTCGCCTGACGTTCACCCATCCAGCAACCATGCACGCTGGATATGTTCACTCCTTCAACGGGCATCATACTATCAGCAGCATCTGCCGAAATGCCTCGTGCACAACGCTGAACATTTATTTCACATAAAAAAATATAATGTACCCACTAGTGTATTCGTCAGAAGTGATTTCTAGCGATTGTGGTATTTAGTATTGTAAATATTTTTTCTCGCATTATATATTTATTTTTGCGGAAAACAATTTCCTGAAAAAAGATTCTAATATTTCTAGTTTGAGAGAAAATTAATTTGTACAAGCTTTATTAAAACAAATTATCATACGGTAATGATTAAGCACCTTGATGTCAGTTAAAACAAACTAATTTTAAAAATAGCCGGCTGCATCGGCGTAGTTGGTAACGTGCTCGCCTCTCATCATGCGGTCGTGGGTTCGAATCCCACTTAGAAACGGCATATTTTTATACGTTACAAAAATTATTTATCCTCTATTGTACAAAGTTACACCCCAACGTCGTCGCTAATAACCGTTGCAGTTGATGCGACGTTAAATAAATTTAAAAAAAATTAAAAATGTAAAATGTATTTAGGGGACGTGGGATCATTGCTTTTAAAATAGGGGGAAATGTGTTATCTTTATTTACTTGCTATTTTATTAGTTTTCAATATTTTTTAACGAATTTTTTCATTTTTTTATACTATCCCTTTATGCAGAATTTAAATGGTGAATTTGATATCTGCATAACGGAAAATCACAAAATAACGAATTAAATTATTTTTCAAATCGGGGAATAGGACGTCTACCTTTAAAAACTTAAATATAAAATTCGGTGAAAATCAATCTACGGACAGACCGACAAACTCTTAATCCCAACCCGACATTCTCTTAGTTTTCAAATTCGTTAGAAGCACAAATTGAAATAATTCCGCTCATGGGGCAAGTTCAGCCATTTACTGTTAGATGGCGTTGACACGTATTTATAAATGTCTTGGTGGAATATAATCTCTTCGAAGGTATTAGGGAAATTTAATGAAACTATTCTTCTTATCGTGCCGATTTCATTACTGAAGGTTGGCTACAAAACTCGTAAATCGCTTTCCATCATGACCCGCTCTCAAAAGAGTGTCCGTACTCAAGTTTGTCCAGTTTCTAATGTTCTTCAACTTTGAGCTTTTCCTTCACCTAGGCCTGTAATTGTCCTTAACTTTACTCTCGAGAATTTCATCTGAGAAACTCTGAAATGAGTCATATTTTACTTTCTCTTGCCTATATGAATATATAGGAAGGAAAGTATTGTTTTCATGTCGAGTTTTCACCGGATATACACGTTTTCAGACCCCCTGAACCCAAAAATCATGTTTTAGCGATTGGTCTCTCTCTCTCTCTCTCTGTGTGCGTGCGTGCGTGTGTGAACAGAATATCTCCAGAACGGAACATCGTACGAACTTGAAATTTAAGTTAGATATCACTAGAGGAGCCGACACGAACATTTTCATCAAAATCGGTCGACCGGAAGTAGTAGTTTATTCGTGTAATTTTTCACTTTTTGCGATTTTCTCAAAATCGGCTCCTACAATATTTTTTTACATCGCTTTATTTATGCTCTACAAGATAGGGTAGGCGTCATGTCTGCTGAAATTCTCGGGGAGGTTTTTTAAGATTTTGATTAAGATTTCAGCCTTAGTATGCATTTTACGACAAAAGTGTATATAATAAAATTTATAGGAAATAAATAAAAAGATCTACGACTTTTATTTAGAGCATTTTTCTCTACAGGGCCTAGTTTAGCGTGAAAGAGTGATTATCCGTATTTTTAAGCCACACAGGTTGATTTTCATTTTGCGTCTTTCACTCATTAAAATAAGGTTTTGTTTATTGAGGTTAGTTTTTTGTTCATTTCTAATGTTTGATTATATTGTTCAATATTTGCATTGGCAAGATAAAGTTATGTGAGTGTTTCACACCAGGTTTTTTCCTTTTGATTATGCCCATAATAATATAATCATGGTCCATAATCATACGTCTCAAAACAGTGAAATTGTTAAAATAACCGGTCCACGAAACCCGGAGCTTTCTTTTAAACACCCACATCTCAAAATTTTCTAAACAATGCATGGACTGCATAAACGAAGTCTATGCTACCACACCGTATATCAGGGCAGAGTAGACGTATGTCTATTATGAAGCAATTAATGTGATAATGAAAGAAACGTAGGTACATGGTGGCTGGAGTGTCAAGGCCGGAGGGAAGAGGGTACAGTGTATACGTTTTGCGGATGACATGGTACTGTTGGCAGGAAGTGATGATATGCTTGTGATATATTTTTTGGAATGAGAATAAATTTTAAAAAGACAAAATCCTTGGTAATAAGTAGGGCACCAAAGAAGATGATGTTAAGCCTGAAAGGGAATAAAATAGAGCAAATCTTTTAGGTAACTTGGATTCCTGGTAACGGAAGATATGTTTAGGTCATCAGCCGAAAGGCTGGTTTGAACCTGTAGAGGTTTTACTAAGTAAAAGGAGGAGTGAGGTGGTTTACCATTGCCATCTTCACTGAATGGAAAAGTATGCTTATAAACATGCCAGGCCCTCTGAAAAGCACATATTTTCCACTCTGCAAATGACACCTTTACTTCATTCACCACAGGGTCTGGCTGTATAATGAAATTCGTTACTTTAATAGGAGGTAAACGCTCGGTGGGATGCAGACGAATATCCTGGTTAAGAAATCTGAGAGAAGCGTTTAACTGCTCGTCCCATGACATTTTCAGAGCAGTAGTGGACAAGGTACGACTGACCATGATAATAGCCAACCTTCGTAATGGAGATTTTTTTTTTGTTTAACGTCCGACTGTTCTGCAATTACTGCTAATGCAGACGGTGAAGGATGAAATGATATTTTGTAACGTATGAAAAAATGCCATGCCTGAATGGAATTCGAACCCAAGACCGCATGATGAGTTCGTAATGGAGAAGGCATCTGAAGAGAAGAATAGGAGATAACTCTGATTAGTGTCTTTCACACCTCTACCTCTTCTGTTCTTAAATGATTTAGTCAATAAACTGGTTGACCACGTGATAAAAAACAGAACTATTTATTTTAGCCCTGCAACGAACAGATTGAGTGTAAATAATTTGACACTCCACCTGTCAGTCATGGGCGGAACGGAAGATATGTGATTTACCAAAGAGGAGAAAATGAGGGTCGCAATGGCCGTGGAGGCATTTGGCAGGAAAAGACGGATTTTGTGCAGTGGGCTTGATTTGAAATTGCGGAAGAGAATGGCGAAATTTTGTTTGGAGTGTGGCCACGTATGGAGCGGAGATGTGAACTTTGAGTAGGGATGATGAGAAGATAGAGAAGATTAGCTGAATGGAAAAAGTTAGTAATGAGGAGGTGCTTAGGAGATTGGAGGAAAAGTGGGGGCTGCTGGTGGTGGTGAGACGGAGGAAACACAGGTGGCTGGGTCACTGGTTAAGAAGGGTATCAAGAGGGCGCAAAAGGTACAAGATGCTTGGTGATGTGAAACAGGGAAGAAGGTACGAGGATGTGATAGGGGTTGGCACGAGATAGGGAGAGATGGAGTATTGAATGTAGAAACCTGCTGTGAAGCAGAACACGAATGATGATGATGATGAAAGAAACTTAATCCTTGTTGAATATCATTTAAGTTCTTCCAAAAATAAAACTGTTCAAATATGTTTCTTAAAACGACTAACTTGTAGGGTCGGGTTGCTGTCATGTTTCCTCATAGGAAAGTAAGCTGAATATTGTTAAATGTAAACCATGTGACGTAGTAATTAATAATGAGTATTGTAGCCGTGAAATTCAGTTTTTTTTTATCGCTGTTACGAACGTTTTTCCTGTTAAATCCAATGAACTAATAGAGAAAGTTGTAGTAATTACTATGCTTTAAATGCAAACGTTTATTTTTATTTTGTATACTAGTATTTGTTTACAAAATTTAAAAGTTTGAATTGAATCGCTACTTCAATTTTAAATTAAGTTTTCGAGACTTATCTGTTTGATTTAAACACCGAAAGTCAAAACTTTTGGGTATTAATTAAATACATTTGTAATTTTTACTTTCTCTTGCTTTATATGTATACACAGGGAAAGAAAATATTGTTTTCATGTCGATTTTTCACCGTAAATACACGTTTTCAGGCTCCCTGAACCTAGAAAAACATGATTTTAGCGATTGGTATGTTTGTGTGTGTAAACAAAATATCTCAAGAACGGAATATTGTACGAAGTTGAAAATTGGAACTTAGATACCATTAGGTGACCCAACACGAACATTTTCATCAAAATCGCTCAACTAGAAGGGGTAGTTTATTTGTGCGATTTTTTACTTTTTGCAAATTTCTCAAAAGTCCAATTATTTTTTAAGAAAAAACCGCCTCATTTACTGAATTTTTAATGCTCTACAAGATAAGGTGAGTAGCATATCTGCTGACATTCTTAGAGGAGCTGTGCTCGTGTGGTAAAAATAATTTTTGTAAGATTGCGGCCTTAATATCCATATTAGGGCAAAAGCGTATAAAATTAAAGTGGTAAAAAATTAAAATCGACTTTTAATTCACGCGTTTTTATTATAATGCTTAGTTTAGCGTTAATTAGTAATTTTCTGTATTTTTCTCATCAAAATCTGTAAAAAATGTGATTTTAAGATTGTGGCCTTAGTATGCATTTTACGACAAAGTTGTATACAATCAAAGTTATTAGACTTAAAAAACTTTCATTTCATGCATTTTTTTGTACAGAGCCAAGTTCAGCGTCAGTTAGTGTTTTTTTAAAAGTTTTATAGAGGTTTTTTTTTACATTGTTTACTAATGATTAAACGTAGGTTGTGTTTTTCATTGTTTACATTGGCAATCGAAAGTCGTGTGAGTGTTTCACAAGAGATTTTTGTATTTATTATTGGAATTTTTTTAAACTTTTTGTAGTATTGGCACTGATAAGCAATAGTATTAATACTTTTTCTGTAGTTTGACATTAAGGGACACCTAAATAATGCTGCCTTAACCAGTGCGGAATGCGTCACTCGCTAAGCGAGACCAAACAGTCAGCATGCATCGTAACTGATATCGTCGCTGTTACGAACGAGAAACGATATAAAACGGCCGCCCGCCGTAACGAATAAATAGTGATTGCCCTAAATACTTGTAGGCAATTGAAATGTGTTATCTGTATTAATTCACGTGCCATTTATGTGGTTAGGCTGTGCCGTACGACAAATCAATTTCATTTATCAACATTTAATTATTATACTATACTTATTGCATATCTAACATTACATTATTTACTGTGGTAAATAATATACACTGATAAAAATATAATTGTATTTTAAATCTGTCTCCAATTTAAAAATAATAAGTTTTTGTTTGCGACTTATCAATTCATGTGACTAAATATTTTGTGAGTGCCTCTTCTATATGCTTGTTAAATTAATTAACATCATTTGTGAGATTTTTTTTGTTTAGGTCGTGTGTGCTCTATAGACATACCTATTCTTGATTTTTTACAGAACACTATTAAGTACCATAAAGTTTAATAAAATGCTGGAATTTTATTTTTACTTTCTCTTGCCCTGTCTACGAGGTGTGGCTATTAAATAACGAGACTGACGTTGTAAAAAAATTAATTTTAATTTTATACATAATCACTTATTGTCACTTTCAATGTATACTCCTTCTCTATCTCTACAACGCTCTATGCGAATTTTTCATTGTTGGAAACAGTGCTGGAAGTCATCTCCTGTCAGCTCCTTCAGGACACGTGCCGCTCAAAAATGTTTAAAATGAAGCTGGCAAAAATGTTTGTACTGACACTTTGTACGCGATTGAAAATGACCCAAATTTGTTTTTTGAAAACGTGATGATAACGTAGTTTTTTACTTATGATCCGGAAACGAAGCGCCAATCCATGCACTGGAAGAGCCGAACTTTACCGAGAGCCAAAAAAGCTCGAATGAGCAAGTCAAAATTTAAAGCAATGATGACTGTTTTTTTTCTTGATATCCATGGGATTGTGTACCTTCACTGGGTTCCTGAAGGTGAAACAATTATTCAATATTACTACCTTCAGGTACTTTCTAAACTACGTCGAAGATTAAGGAAAAACGCCCCGAAATGTGGAAGGACAAATCATGGGTTCTCCACCAAGACAATGCGCCAGCTCATTCCGCGTTATCTGTCAAGAGGTTCCTAGCCAAGTACAGCATCTCATTGTTAGAACATCCACCTTATTCGATGTTGAAAAATTATAACAATTTCTAAATACCACGCTAAGGGTTCCAAAACTTAAATTACTTGCCGGAGCTTGCAGTCATCACCACAGTCCTACAATTGGCCAAGAAGATTCCTTGGCCAGAAGCGTTTTAAACGTCTGTGCTGATTACCCGGTATCATCGCCCTAGTGCAACATGTTTTGTATCAGAAGATTGTCACTTAAAATTTGTCGTGCACAGTCTTGTATTGTCGTTTCGCGACGTCATTTACGTAAAGGATAAATAAACGAAAAATAAAATATCAGAGGTAAAATTATGCGTGGAATACCAAATGAATTCTAAGATAAATATGTACAGTCCAATTGAAATAGCAGGTCTATTTTCGCATTGTAATAGTATGCCTCTAAATTGTGGTAACTTTTCTGAATAAAAAACCTTTTCGAAAGTAAAATTTCCCTTTTAGTGGTATTTTTATTATTTTAAGTGGTAGCATAGACGCATGTGCACATTACAAAATTTCCTCCGTTCTTTACTCCATTAAAGTAATACTATTATGCTATTTCGTATTGACTGTAATTTAATTTGTGTATTATTTGTACTTTATTTTGAAAATTCTATATATTTTGATGAAGTCTATTATTAAAAAGGGTCGTCGATCAATAAAGAAAAAAAATTATTCGATTACAATAAATTTTTAGTTGAGTAGTTTATCGAATTAAATGACAATAAAATTTAATTTATTTAATTACATGGGTAATTTATGTTGTCTGAATAATAGATATGTTAACGGTAGTTGCAGTTCATGTAGGTCAGTTATGGAGTTATTGTAAGTTGTTGATGCGGTTGACATCACCTCCTAGCCTATCTGTCATCTGGTCGGTGACATTTTGGATTCAAGCGGTACGCGTATAATATAACGCCTCTATTTATGTAAAGGAATGAGATGTATAACGAATTAGAAATGCAGCGTTGCTATGCTATGCCATGCAACGCAGAGTAAAGCTCATCGCTTTACTTGTACGTCTGCTCGGTGTTGGTCGTCTTCCTATTTATTTGCACACTCGTCTCCCGTCATCTACTTTTATTTCTATATAGGACTGGGACGGTCATTGGCCCCTATCTGTCTTTCTTTCTTCGTTTCATCCTCCTTTATCATTCTTTCCTATACTTCGGCTTTCTTCCCTTTTACATTCACGTCTGCTTCTTTTTACTTTCACATTATTATACAACCTTGTATTTCAGAAAACACCTCAGAAGAAATCTTACATAATTTTATTTATTTATTCATACAATTTGATACACACTTTTTTCAATTTACCTGAATATAATCTGGTTGTTTAGGTCATCAGCCAAAAGGCTGAAAGGTTGAACCTGTAGAGGTTTTACTAAGTAAAACGAGGAGTGAGGTGGTGTACAATTACCTTCCTCACTGAGTGGAAAAGTACGCTTATCAGCATGCCAGACCCTCCGAAAAGCACCCACTTTCCACTCTGCAAATGATACCTTTACTTCATTCACTACAGGATTTGGCTGTATAATGAAATACATTACTTTCAGTGGAGAAAACTCTGATTAGTGTCTTTTACACCTGTACCTCTTCTGTTCTTAAATGATTCAGTCATTTAATTGGCTGACCATGTGATAAGAAACAGAACTATTTATTTTAACCCTGCAACTAACAGATTGAGTGTAAATAATAATCTAGTATAACATATTAATTAATCCTGCACCATAACAACCAGCAGAAGTAATCATTGTCTTTTTTGTTGTTCCTGGAATTGTGCTTCGCGAATTTGTCCCCCCCCCCTGGCCAGACTGTTAACCAGCACTTTTATTTGAAAATTTTAAGATATTGGCGAGAGGATGTGAGGAGGAAACGCCCGGAACTTTGGCGATCGGGTGACTGGTTCCTTCATCACAACGCCCCGCACACAGGGCCTTACAAGTGAACCGCTATTTGGCTTCTCAGGGGTGGTCTGTTGTTCCCCGCCCTTCGTATTCACCAGATCTAGCCCCATGCGACCTTTTTTCTATTCCCGAGAATCAAGGAAACTCTAAAAAGGAAGCGTTTTGATGATATGGAGGTGGTAAAAACAGTTTCGAAAAGGGCTCTGAAACACGCGCCATAACCATTATTTTGTACTTATCACAATATGTGTAACCAAATAAAATAAAAGGCAAAGGCTGAAAAGAAACCAAAAAATAGGGGTTAACTTAAATGAAGGTTTTTTAACGATAAAATTTTTTTACTTTTAAGAAGGTCGTTCCAGAAAATTAAAATATACAGTTTCTGGTAGCAATTTTTTAATAATTTGAAGAGCAAGCTCTTTTTAGATCCAGTTTTAAATTTAATGCGGATACCGACACAATCATGATCGTTCAAAATCACAACTTAAAAATGTAGTTTTGGTTAAATTTGCGATTTTACATTGCAGTTTAAATTTATCATTTATATTCTGTGTAATGCAAAGCAGTATTTTAGCTCTGTATTGTTCATTTGTAAACATAAAATTATGGTTTTGTAAGTGTATGTGTGTAAGCCAGTTAGTTAATGTTGAAGGTCGGTAGCTGAGTCCAGGGGCTACAGGGTATCATATCTAAAAGGTCTGGCCTACTAGATCAAGGATTTATTTGACGTATTTATTGTTTTATTACAATTAATTGTTCTCTAACTTAACTGTATTTGTATGTGTAGAGCCTATTCCGTAATAAAATAAATATAATAATTAAAATGTTTTACATTCATCTCAAGCTTTTTATCTACCCTTGTTTAGGCCTTATTTAATTTTGATAATTTTTAATTAATTATATTCATACTATTAAAATATTTATTGGATTCTTAAAATATACACGCTGAGCACGCTTTACTCGTTGTTGTTTTTTATTTAAAATTTTAATATTTTTTTAAATGTAAGTTTTTCTTTATAGTATTTTAGTCAACTTTTTTTAGTCTGACGACCATTTCGTTTGATTTGGAAACTTTATCAAATTTTTATGTTTTTTCAAACCGCAAAAACCTTGATAAACGTATTTCGTAAAAATTATTAGGTACTAATGTTTTTAGTTTTATTTTCTTGATACTTTTATTTATTTTTTTTATTTTCTTGATACTTTTATTTATTTTCATTATTTTTTATAATCCGATGATTTATTTTGATTGTGAGCAAATAGTTTTGGGTTTACCCATTAAGAAAAAACCCTGATAACCATACTCCATGGAAAAAATACTATCAGTATTTTAAACCTATAAAATTTAAAAAATTTGTGTATTCGAGTAACAATGATAATGAACAACACTGCGCTCCATTTTAACAATCACCAATTTTTTTTTTAAATTCGTAATGCCGTATAGTAAACCTATGTCACCCAGGGCTTTCTAAGCTCAAAACAGAAGGAATTTTTAAGTCGTTTGGGTAGTATGTGAGATTACTTCGTGCGAACAAAAACAGGTTACTTTTTTTGTAGTATTAGTAAGTATAGACAACGCTTCCCGAACCAGCGTAGTTCGTTATCTGGTAGAGTTGTTGAAAGAAGTTAACTTACACCGGTTGGGCAAGAGACTTATTAAGGCAATCATTCGATGGTCAGCTACTGACTTTATGGAAATACATTCTAGTTGCCGTTGTTGAAACTCCAGCTGAGCTACAAAAACAAGGCGAACACATTAAGTAGTTTTCTAAGAGTTGGTTTCCGTTGAAATTAATAAAAGGAATTTTTTAACGTTTTTACAAAATATTCATATTTTTGTAAACATTTCATTAACACCCGATTCATTTAGGAAATTGAATTTATTTTACCAAGATAACTATTCTTAAATTTAGGGCTCTATGACTGATTCAAACTAAATAACATAATAACTTTTACTAGGGTAAGGTTCTTCATTTTTATGTTTTATTGAACCCCACGAGAAACAAAAGGAGTTCAACTATTGTATTATATTAATATAAATAGCATTGCGTAATTGTAATTTTTTTAAATATATTTAAAGTCGCATAAACTGCTGTGTTATTAGCGACTACGGTGGGTTAAATAAATGTAACAGTGAGTTTTGACTTGTAAAATTTTCCAGACCCTAGTCGGGAATCGAACCCGGGACCACCTCGTTGTAGGCTAACGCGCTAACCACTCTGCTACGGAGGTGCTAAATTTTTTGTATTCTCAAAATTTGGTCGATTATATTCTTTTTTTAATCTGTAATAGGCCTTCGGGCCAGTCCAGTTATTGTCAGCTGGTATAAAGTCATTGTTAAATAAAAAGGTTTTTTAAAAATAAAACAAAACGAAAGTTTTGTGCAGCAGCAAGAGCGGTTTAGAAGAGATGGAAAATTTAAAAGTAGGCAACGAAAACATACAGGAAGTTGGGAATTCTCATATCTATGGAGTAAAATAACAAAGGATGGTAGAAGCACAAGTGATATCAAAAGTAGGATTGCTCAAACTAGAAAAGCCTTTGAAATGAAAAACAGCTTACTGACTACAAACATTGACTTATAGATTAGGAAAAATTTCTTAAAACACTATGTTTAGAGTGTAGCATTATACGGGAGTAAAACTTGGGTGATAGGGGCTGCAGAAAGAAAGAGGATAGAAGCTTTTGATGTGGTGTTGTGAGAAAATGTTAAAGATTAAGTGGGTGGACAAAATAAGTAATTTAGAGGTTCTTAGACGAGTATATGGAAGCACCTTACCAAAAAAAAGGAGAGGCTAGTGGGCCATATCTTAAGACATCCAGATATTAGTCGATCAATAAAATGGAGGGTTTGTCCATAACGGGCAGGTGGAGTGTTAAATTAATTGTTCTCGATCTGTTGGTTACAGGGCTACAGAAAGTAGTTCTGTTTCTTGTCACATAGTCAGCCAATTATATATCTGAACTATTTAAGAACAGAAGAGGTAGAGGTGTAAAAGACACTAGTCAGAGTTACCTCCTTTGAGAGTAATGAATTTCACTATACAACCAGACCCTGGTGGTGAATGAAGTGAAGGTGTCATTTGCAGAGTGGAAAGTGAGTGCTTTTCGGAGGGCCTGACATGCTGATAAGCATACTCTTTCAACTCAGTGAGGAAGGCAATAGTAAACCACCTCACTTCCCGTTTTTACTTAGTATAACTTCTAGACGTTCAAACTAGCCTTTTGGCTGTTAACCTAAACAACAATGGAGGGTAATATTGAGGGAGGGAATTGTAGAGAGATGCAAAGGTTAGAATGTGTAAAGCAAATTACAAAAGATGTAGGGTGTTACAGGTATGTGGAAATGAAACGACTTGCGCAAAATAGAATAGCTTTGAGAACTGCATTAAACCAGTCGAGACACTGAAGGCAAAGATAAATTTATAAAAAGGAGTTGATGACGAGCGAATTTTTTCATGGTTGACAACTACACATGAATAAACCTCCATTATTCAAATCCATACAAAAGAAATCAAGTAAAAAAAAAACCGATCTGGTCGAGTGGTTGTCAAAATATTGTACACTTCCCGATAACAAAACGCAACTAAAAAAAAGCGCCATAACTTGTAGACCTGTGAGTAAGAAATTAAAAATCCTTGAAAAAATAACTGATAGTGTTTTGACCTATTACAGCCTGTAATTTTAAATTAAGACAATACTTTTTTTATAGATGTTTTATATCTTTTTATATCAATGACTGTTATCTGTTATTGTTTAAAATGAAATACTTTTACGATTTTTATTGTCACAAATAAATTATTTATATTCAGTACGTTATAAGAGTATAAATATTACAGTTACACTTCTGATTTATAACATTCGGTGACTAAACCTACTGTTGTTTGTTCTGCCTGTTACTGTACCGAATTGTGATTTACACATCAATATTTCATGTTGACCAGGTGCTTGAAATTAATTTAACCTGTTTTGTGTTTTATTGTTTTCAATATTTGTTCGCGTGTTCCGCTTAATATTATTTATAAGCTTATTTTAAACAGCCTACTTTTTTTATTAATAATTTTGAACTATTACAAGGTTTACCAAAATTTAATCGGTGAATTTAAGATTTAAAAACTGTATCATTGAGTAATTTGGACGTGTGGTAATCAAATCTACGGCTCAGTAAAAAATTCTGTTTCAGTTCGAATTGAAAGATTCCAATTCTTTTTTCTAAGGTTTATTAATGACTCTCCACGTTACGTAATGAAGAAAAATTTACACGATGACTTCCATGGCCCTACAAACGAAACTTTTTGAAGTTTTATCGGCGATTTAAAGATAAACTAAGCACGAACCTTAAATTCTAATTACTTCCAAGGGAATCCACAACAAAGATTTAAACGACGCTAAAGTAGGAACTTCATTTACACCTTCAATTATCCATTTCTCAAATTTTTATTATTTAAAAATAATAATTAATAGTCTATAAAAAATGAATGAATAAGATTTATTTTTATTTAGAACACTCTGGCTATCGTGGTAGTGCTCTCCTGTTGCTAATTTTTTTCTTTACTTCCTGATGTGTGTACTTTGCAACCTGTTCAGTGTAAGAAAAGAACAATAACCAACCCCGTGACCCAATGAGATGAGTATGATGTGTATGACGTGTAAATGAGGTGTACTCTTGTACAGACCTAGGCCGACCATTCCTGATAGAGACATGTTAACTGAACCCCAACCATCAAAGACCGGCAACCACTGTCTAGTATTCAAACACGTAATTTAAAGTCATTGTTTACGCAGTTTAATATCCTATTTCACTGGTTATAGTCATAATTGTGAAAATTATCATTTGGTACTGTACAATTTTTGAAGTTAAAGGGACCAGAGAAAATTTGGTTCATGAAAAATTACATAAAAATTCGAGACCAAAAAGTGTTCTCGTTCCACCCTAGTCCTTAAACTGGCAATGGTGATTTAAATGTTTAAATTACACTTAATGTGTATTTCCAGCGACTTAGTTGGATTGTACGATTAGAAATACCATGGGGTTTTCTGAAAAACGGCCAAAGAAATATTCCAGTAAAAAGAATTTTAAAATAAAAGTTAACAAAATTTTTGAATAATCAAATATGCATCATTATATAAGAAGTATCAGCGTTTAGAGGTGTAAATACTTTAATAGTTATTAATTGTGATTGAAAATTAAATGATTTTCTTTATAAAAATTTGCTTAGTCATCCGAGATGGATGACTATTGTAAATTTGGAAAACCACTTTTCGTACAATTAGCTGTTTTCTTAATTCAGCCGTTCCCTTCAATGAATGCGTACGTCGCATTTTAAGACCGTTTGTTAATTTTGTCTCGTTTTCACGTTTTGTAACCTCTGAAGTGGCTATTGGGTAGATAAAAGGGGATCTAATTGCTATTAAGATGACTTGATTAAAGCTGGGCTAGGAGGGAGTTGAACTACCGCTAATTCCCCCCCCCCCATAACCTATTATTACATTGTATCCTGTTGAATAGTAGGGAATACATAATGATGTAAGGTAAATTGATTTTAGTAACGTCCCATCGTCGGCTATTTAGTCGATGATGCGTGCAGTCGGTTATTGAGAGAGAGGACTGTCTGCAGCTATACATTCAATTTTAAGTGGGCCTGATTGTTCATTTAGCATTATAAATTGGCCTTAATCTATCAGCGTACATTACCTAAGTTTTGGGGCCCCTTTGTTATTTAACACCTGCCTTCATGTATGTTATCTTAACTTTTGTTTACATCAACTTTTTTTGTTATGTCTATTTCACTAAAAATAGAATGTAACAGATTGAGAATTGTATTTTCTACTGTATGTAATATGTACAGCATAAAATACAAATAGAATATACTTTATTAAATACAAGCAATCCCCCCCCCCCCCCAAGCAGCTTGTAATGAAATAAAAATTAAATTTGAAATCTTACTCGTTGAAAGGAAAATCACGAGTGTACGAATTAAACGAATTGGCACTGGAATAAGGAATTTTGTTTATATCAGTATGAATCTAACGAGAAGAAGAAGGAGATTCGACGAGAATAACTGAATGTTTTATTAGGATAAAAGGTAGGCTAATATCTATTCTGTACAAAATGGTACAATCTAATAGATGTTTTTTGGAAGGTTTAAGTAACTTTCTATGCAGAATTAGATGTGACTTTTTTATTTTCTCTTGCTGTAGGGAATATTAGGAATATATAAAGAAGGAAAGTAGTGTATTAATTTCGATTTTTTTGAAATTGAGTTTTCACCGGATATTCACGTTTTCAGGTCCCACAAACCCAAAAATCTATGTTTTTTTTTTAGCGATTAGTCTGTGTGAACAAAATATCTCAAGAACGATCCTTGGAACTTTAATTAAGTTGGCCCACCATAAGAGGACCCGACACGAAAATTTTTATCGAAATCAGTCAACCAGAAGTAGTAGTTTATTCATGCGATTTTTCACTTGTTTATGATTTTTTTAAAATACGGCTCCTACGATTTAAAAAAATCCCTATATTTACTGCATTATTTGTGCTGTACAAGATAGATTAAGCACCATGTCTGCTGAAATTCTTGGTGTGAAGGAGTTGTGCTCTCGTGGTAAACAAATTGTTTTTTTTTTAAGATTGCGGCCTTAGAATATGCATTTTGGAAAATATAATACGCGTTTCAGGTGCATATAATTAAAACTGTAAGAAATTTAAAAAATCTACAACTTTTATTTCAAACTATTTTACTATCCCCTCTTAGCGTAGTGTCAATTAGTGATTTTCTCTATTTTGCTCATCAAAATCGGTAAGAAATGGGATTTTTTAAGATAACGCCGTAGTATATAGTTTACGACAGAATTTATATAATCATAGTTACAGAAAATTTAAAAAATTACAACTTTGATATCAAGTATTTTTTCTACATAGCCTAGTTTAGAATCAATTAGTAATTTTTCCGTTGTCCTACAAAGATTAATTTTAATTTAGCGTCATTCACTCATGATTAAAATTAGGTTATGTTTTTCTTTTTACATTCTTTACTCGTTATTAATCATAGGTTATTTTGTTTCATTATTTACATTGATAAGAGAAAATCGTGTGAGTGTTTCACACCTGGTTTTTTTAAAAATATTTGTCCCGTAAAGAATGTTAAAAAAAATTGAAAAAAATTACATTTGAAATTACGGGGATACATGTTGTAGGGTGGTACCGTACTGTACATGATTACATAATACATAAAACCGAATACATTATATTGAGTAGATGATGTATGCTTAATAGTGATAGATAAAAAATTAACTATTCCAAATGACCTTACTTACTCCAAACAAACAAGAATATAAGAATTAATTTTACCTATACATTTTTTTTTAATTTAAAACATATTTTATACAATCTAGAGGAAGCTACTTCCTCTATATTGTTTGTTTGTTTGTTACAACAAACAAATCAACGTTTTATATCTTATAAGTATATAGATAAATAAATTCAAACCACTAGATATGGTCAAATTTGTAAGAACTTTTATCAAAAACACAGTAGTACTTTTGTGGCTTTACCACATCGTCAGCTTATTTAACAGTATTACGAGATAATGTACATATAGTTGAGCCGTTCTTAGTTTGCTCCTACTGTCAACAAACAAAAGCCAGCTACTACAGGATGCACGCTAGAGTCCGCGACTTTACGGATATCGTATTCCTATTAAGTTAACTATGTTTTAAATTATAAGTACTTAAAGTACTAAAAACATCAGTCATGATATGATGTAGGCCTAAAAATTTCATTTAGAAAAATACTTTCAAAAGTATTTTCTATTTTAAGGGGGTAGTCAACCCAGGAAATGAAAATCAAAACTTCTGGCTATAATTTATCATTTTTTATTTTAAATGAAAGAGTAATTTACTAGTAATGATCTACCATTTGAACCAAGCCAAAAAATTAATTACAGCCCCTAATATAAGGGTGAGGTTGGAAAAGCAGGCTTTTACGGGGAATCAAAAATTTCAGGAACCAAGAAAGATATCAACATGATTCTTATGCTACAAAATACAGAAAATTGCTCTCTATTATCTGTTGTATGCGCTTGAATGTAATTTTCTTACAAGAAATTTATTGAAGAAAAACTATATTTTGAAAAACATTTATTTTATGTATTCACAAATTATTTTTTAACTAAATCTCTATCAAGGTTTTTGTAATAATCATTCCATAGATAATAGAGCAAGAAATTGTGAAAATTTAAAAAAAACATCATCCGAATATCTCCAATACTAACCAAAATATTTAATTCCCAAAAATGTACAATCATATAAAATCCACATTCCTGGAAAACTTAAAGTTGAAGGAATAATTTCACTCGCCTTGCTAGTGAGCTTTATTTTAAACAGATGTTTTTATAACTTTTTGTCAACGTACAAAGTAAAAAAATGGTGTGATTCAGAAAATTTTAAACTTCCAATAAATGCAAAAAAATCGAAAATTAAAAAAAATCATCTTCTTGAGTTGACTACCCCCTTAAATACTTTAGAAAGTATTTTGTTGTTACTTTTTAATCAGCGTGTACACATTTTGATATAATGCGCATGCTCAGTGACGTCATTATTTGTTTACATTAGGAGCAAACTAACAGAGGCTGGACTATATATTAACATGATTAAAGCCAGTTTTATGTAACTTATATCATTAGTCGTGACCAATAATGTTTACAAAATAATTACAGTAATTAAATAAATTGTATTGTGAATGATTACAATAATGATTACGTACTATTTATTATAAAATAGAGTAACGATGTTCTTGGAAATGTCATGTGTTTTTGGTCAATATTATTATTTTTGACAGTGTCTGGTGGTTTTATTTGTCTATAAATTTTGTACGGTGGTTTGTATGCTACAGTGATTTATAAATTAATTAGAGTACCGTCCTTTTATAATTTTGTTTACTAATAATTTCAAAAAAAAAACGTTGTTTGATCGTTTTTTTGACCCATCGGGTTGGTTTAGAGGTAAAGTTGTCGCCGTGAGTCAGCCGTTTTAACAGCTGATTTTTGGAGACTATGGTTTCTGATTCAAATTCTAGTAAAGGTATTTACTTTTATACGGATTTGTAATAATAGACGGTGGTTACTGGTGTACTTTGATGGTTGGAGTCCAATTAACCATAATCTCTTAGGAATGGTTGGCCTGAATCTGTACGAGACTACATTTCACCTCATCCTCATTCCATTTGGGCCATAGGGTTGCTTATTGGTTTTAAATTGAACAGATTACAACGTTACACACATTAGGGATTAAAAAAAATCGATTGTCTTTTATATAATTTATGCAATATTATTGTTACGTTCTCCTTGTTTTATTTTCATTTTTGAATGGGTAGTATGATTTTCGTTTTACTTCTAATAGTGATAGTAATAGTGACTTCTAATAGTTATATTTATTGTTATGGTTTATTAATTTTTGTATTATTATAGGTAATTATTTTAATTTTAAACAACTACAAAATTTGCTAAATTTTTCTTGCATTTTCACGTGAGAACAACTGAATTTCAGCAACGTTACCGAGTAGTTTATTCGTGGTAGGCTCACTTTAAATCGCTCGCCTACCCTTTCAAATCTAATTTGGGGCAACGTTCTACCGGTTAATTGGATAATCTGGTCCAGAGACTAATGTTTAAGTAAAAAATGTAATACCTTGTCTATATTAATATTATAAAGGCAGTGTTTTCTTTTTGTGCAGGCTTATTTCCAAAACTACTGAACGGATTTTCATGAAATTTTGACAGCATATTCGTATTTATATTCACGGCAACATTTTATTTTTAAACTTTCAAAAATGATAACCCTGACGGCAGGAATGAAGATTTTCATAAATATGTATGTGTGTGTGTGTGTACATGTGAGTAGGTATTGCTGTTGAAGTAGATGAAGAGGTTTGATGATGGTGAGAGATGTACGCGGAGGAAATTATCAAAACATCGTTTTGAGTGTGTGGGAGGGTGGCTGTGTTTGTACTTTGGAGTATATAATTATACAGTCGATCTAGTACCTAGACAATTTCTGTTACATATCTAGTTAAAAAAAATTGATTAGGTCCTACGCATGTTTCGCGTGCGAAGCCGCGCGGGCCATGCTAGTTTTTTATATGTACAACATATTAAAAATGTACAAAAATTGTTTAACATTTGTTTTGTTTTTCTCTAAAAAAAATATTTGCAGTTAAGCAAGTGATCGCTACGTGTAATTTAATAGTGTGTGAAATTTTTAGAGTGAAGTTATTCGAGTTCTTAAGGTTAATCAGTGTATATGCCTGCTGAATATGAGTTCTTTAATTAGTTTAGAGACTAGATTATTTTGTCGTTTGCGTGCTAGCCTACAAAACGGAAGGTCTCGGGTTCGATTTCTGGCTAGTGTCTCGAAATTAGTACAAGTCAAACCCCACCGTAGTCGCTAATAAGCAAACTGTTGATATAACTTTAAATTTAAAAAAAATTGTTCTAAAAAACGCACAATTGTAGTTTACATTATAATGACGCACTAAATACAGTACGTTATCTTTCAACTCGATAAAGTACTATGTATTTTTAGCATCACAGTTTTTTGTATACTTTTAATTGAGTACTTTTTTTCATTTTTTAAATCTTTTGGCGGGCTTTCATCTGTTTATGCAAATCGTCTTATACTTAATCGATGTACAATTTATGATTATTTCTTTTTAAATAATCTTAACTAGACATTTTCGCAGCATCACTGTTTAAAAAAAGGATGAATCACTCACCAGTTCGTTGAAAATATTTTAGTTGCATTCTAAAACGTCTTTAATTAACACTAAAAACACTAGTAAAAAGCACGTTTTATAATAATTGATTTTAAATTTCTGCACTGCACCATGATGAAATTAAGAAAAAATTATATTTATGTATTTTTTTTATACACTATTTAAACTCACTAAAATATAAAACACCGTAACGGATATCTTTTGCAAACACACCAACAGATTTATGTTTTAAACATTTTGTAATCGAACACCATTTTCTTTGTAAATTTTGTTTACACTACACTGACATTACGCAAAGTGGTTGGATATTGAGACATCAACCGTACTGTTCCGTTTTGTTGCTCGGATGATTCTGTTCTGTTCATGGAGGGAGTTGTAAGGAAGGAAGAAGGAAAACAAAAAAGAAAGAAGAATAAATATGTCATGTCAATGCTCTTATCTCTCCACGCGCTACGTGACTATGTACCCGTCTTTATAAACAGCTTGTCTACCCCGGATTAGGATTGGATGACAATGTCACTAACTTATTGAAAATAAATAGTTCATGTCTTATGTATATATTGTAGTAAACCATCTGCGTGAATTTGGCACGTCCGTTTTAATTAAATACATCGTAGGTTAGCCGGATCGGTGCTCACTTCATTAACTTTTCCAATAAAAATATGAATTGTAAATAAAGCATTGTTGTAATGTTTACTTTTGTGTTTGTACGTGAATGTGTGTGTGTGTTTGCAAGAGGTGTGAGAATGTTATGCTATGGTAGAGTGCTCACGTACGCCACTATACTGGGTGTTAGAGAAAGTTTGTGACCCTTTTTGGTAACTGTTTAGCTTTTTAATATAGAAAAAAGTGTTTCCATATGCAATCTTTTTTTATATTCGTTTTACGTTTTGTTCTCTTCTCTCCGCCAGTGTTTTTCCATCCGTTCGTACTTAATTTTCTTGCAATCTTTAGTGAAAGCTCTACAGACGTTTCTTTTAAACTCATTTCCTTATCTCTACAGGAATTTCAATCTGCGAATTTTGTTCTCTGAAAACGATGCCTTTTCTATTTCTTCTTGTTTAATCTCTTGGTTCTTCCATTCTTTTTAACGTAACCATTAAAATGTTTCTCATTTTTTATCCAAAAGTTAAAAGGGTTTATTCAAAAGTTTCTAATAGAGATCTAAGTTTTATGTAACATGATGTTTATTTATTCAGTCGTTTTTATGCGTTGTTACAATCTAAGTGTATAGGTTTTGTGTTTAAGTTTATTTTAAGTGTAAGACACTTTTACTGGACGATAGATTCCTTTTATTCGGGGGGGGGGGGGTTCATATCGAGAATTTGATACTTAATTGTTTTGTAATTTTTGTTTTTCATTCTTATTTGTTTAGTTTTTACTATAAATTGTTATAGAAAATTGATACATATTTTTTTAGTAATTTTCTTTTCTATATATGTCATTTGAGGGAGGAATTGGGGAAAAAAATAATTGTCAAATTTTTACAAATGTATAGTTTAAAATGCACTTTCCTGTGACATCATTAATCACGTTTCTATGATCACTAGAATTTTTTTGAAAATTTCATGTATAAATTAGTTTTTTTTTGTTTGTAAAAAATCCATTTAGTGTAGGCCTATTTCCTCTTTTTCGGAAAATAACTTTTTAGCTAATTTTTTGCATTTGTTCAATATGTAAAATATTAGTTTCTTACGTTGACGAATTGAACGAATTGGCTGTGCATTTCTTTTTGAGTAACGTTTTTTAAATATTTTCAGCGGATTTTTAAAAAAATTATTTCGTTATAATGAATAAATACCCGTAAGAAATTTAAAAAAAAAACATCTTTACAAAAGAAAAAATTAAGTATTGTTTTATGTGTCTTTAAGAGAGATGCTATAAAAAATTTAATACTGATACTTAGGAAGTTGTCCCCCTCTCAAAAGTAATGTTTTTACAAATTTAAACTTTTTCTTTTAAAGTTACGTTAGGTAGGTAATACGATTAATATTGTTAAATTTACAATACTATATTGTTCATTTCTGCAACGTATTTTTGTTTTTCAGTTCCCTAAAATGACGCCCCTCAATCTCAACCCAGTTCAAGGATTTTTAATTTTTCTTATAGAAAGACAAAAGTTTGTAGTTTTTGTGGGAGGCGTATCCCAGATTTTATTTTCCATTCTGAGAAGCTAAAAATTTATTTAAATAGTGTAATACTTTAACAACACCCTGTATTATTTAAAGTAGGTGCAATGTTCTATTATTGTACCATTATAATGATAGTAGTGATAGGCTTTCGACCTACTATATTTTGTCAAGTGTATTATTGAAATTTCATTAATTTTCTCCCCTCTCTAAAAACTTCTCCTACTCTCTTTCTTGCTTAATTAATAATACATTAATTATTCTTTATTAAGTTTTATGTTTATCAGTTTCTGCTTTCCTCTTTCCTTATTGTTTATTTCTTTCTATTTATATACGAGTACCTGCCAGCTTAGTCAAATCACCTCATAGAAAGTAGTTTTGAATTGTTTACCAATACTGGTTAGACGAGACAGAGGCTTTGTCTGATGATCAGATAACCTAAAAATCAATAATCATCCCTGGATTTCCCTGTTGAATAGCTCTTTAATGAAAACAGTTTCTTGTTACAAATAAAATACAAAGGAAACTTTATACACAGCTTGATTTTATTTCAAATCGTTGGTTGTACAATTATTTTCATTTGTTTTTTTTTTGAACAATCAAAAATGTGCAATGCTCTCCATTGGTAGCCAAATTTACTATTACGTGTGAGTTCCCAAATTTTATTTATATTAGAAAATTCGTGTGATGATTTAACTAAAATAATCCATGATAAATCATGTTACTAAATACTGATTTTTTAGGAGCCCCGAAAAAATTTCCAAATAATTTTTATGTTTAAAAAATTGCACATTTGTACAATAAATCGCACTGTCTGATATTTTTCATAACTTAGTTATATTTTTATTAAATTTAATTTTTTTATTTTAATAGTCTACTAACATGTTTCGGCGAATCAACTATCAGAGTAGTATAACCATTCAAATTGTAACTAATAAATTATTAAATTTTTATTGAAGATGAAATCTCAGTTACTTAAAAAAGTGATTGAAGTATTTTATAAACGTAACTGAGTAGACAATCAGTTACAGAATTTCTAATTTGTAAACGTACTTGAAACCGTGAAAAGGATCAGTCTTTTTTTTTAAATTTATTTATTTAACGTCGCATCTACGACAACGGTCATTAGCGACGACGTTGGGGTGTAACTATTGTACAATGGAGGATGAAATGATTTTTTTGTAACGTATGAAAATATGCCGTGCTTGAGTAGGATTCGAACCAAGGACCGCATGATGAGAGGCGAGCACGTTACAAACTGCGCCAATGCGGCCGGATCAGTCTTAATTGTGTATGAGGCATCGCTTTTTAACGTGTTTGTGTTAAAAAACGTTTACATTTATTATTGCTGTAGAACAGCGTGAAATATCTAGGGGTTGACCTAGATAAACGATTGACACTTCGACAGCACATTGACAGCAAGCTTAGCAAGGGTAGGGCCTTGTTCGCTTTACTCATCCTTTTGTTCCTCTCTCCTGCATACTCCTCAAAACTGAAACTTCTGATGTACTCCTCTATCCTACGTCCTTTCCTTTTGTACGGGTCACCGGTATGGTGGCCCTTTCTCTCCAAGTCCAACAAAAGACGTACTTCAGCATACCAGAACAAAGTCCTCCGGTGCATCACACAGTTCCACTATCTTATATCCAATCGCATCATACACGAACACCTTCTCTTCCCTTCTATGGAGGACTTTATTTACAATACCTCGAAACGGCTACACGACGCTGGGAAAACTGACGGACCCCAGATCATTCAGGACTTGTACCGACGTCCACACCCACCTGAAGTCTCTATGCCATTACCATTCCACGACTTTATCTAAATTGCAGTATGACCCACTTAACAAAATTTAGAGTTGCCACATTTTTATTCTGCCCTGTATTCCTCTTATTTCCCCATGCCCCTTCTACTTGTATGACTCACTCCCCCCAGTTGGTAGTTGTCCCCATGTTCCTATGCATAATCACTCCACTACGGTGAAAAGAGCCGCCATTTTAAATTGAAAAACACTCAGAACATAAAAAGGCCGGTGATTATGCCAAACTCTACCCTTTCCGTCTCCCCTGAAATCATAAACTAACCCCTACCTTAAATTATACCTTAAGTCCACGTTCAGTAAAATGCATGCCTTCCCCTCCCCAAGATAATAGGACTCCCACAAAACTGAAAAAAGGCCACTGAAATATAAAATAAAATAAAAGAGCCGCTCTTAAACCCACTTGTCCCTTAATTTAAATTTTCCACAAATAACTTCTAATAATAAATTACCTCCTTTCAAGTCCCAGTTCCAATGTCCCACGAACCAGAATCCTATTTCCTATTTGAACTATAAAATTCCCCCTAAATTTCTTGAGGTTGCAATTATTCTGTTATATTGTTCCCCGAGCGACCAGGTGTTCCTTAACACGATGTCGCCATCATAGGGCTTCTTAGCCCTCTCAACCAGGATTCAGGATTCAGCAATGGTAACTATATTATTATGTTTAATGTGTTGGTATTTAGATGAAAAATAAGTACGCGTGCCTGTAATCTAGGATAATTTATAAACATGTGACCAAATCATCTGATTAGTCTCGTGCTGGTAAAACGCGGCACATGACTTCTACTGTTGACGAAATTAATGAAGATTGTGCTATTTTGGCACATCGACTATTAAAATAGGTTGGTGAATTAGAGAAGGAAAAGCGTTTGTCGAGAAATCCTAGTACACTGTATGACAGGAGAGAGTTAGGAGATGAACAAGCGAGAGAGAAAGAGTTGAAGTTGAGAGAGTACGTACGGTTTGGTATTTTGTTGGCAACTGCTACTTTATTTGCTCGACTGAAGTACCGGCAATTATTGAATTTAACAATTGATTTCTTGTGTTATAAAAAAACGATTATGTAGGCAATTATCACGCTTTATTTTTTTTTAATTCTGTAAAGAAATTTTGAAGTATGTACCTTACCCTTGGCACATCCCTGAAAAACTAGTACGTTTTAACTTTTATTATTAATTACTGATTTTAGACTTTTTACATGTTTAACGTTAAGAATTGCAGTTTTTTAAGTATTTTAAAACAGAACAACCACATGAACAACCAGTTAGTATGAGCAAAAATATAATTTCTTTCTTTGGGCATCTCTTGAAGAGTGGCTCCGCCAGAATCTCCACACAAATCATCAACTATTTCCTAAACAGAAAATCTCAGCCCCACTGGATCAAAGAAATTGAACAGGACATGAACGAAATCCAAATCTCAATTGAGGAACTGAAAAGAAAATCGGGAAATTACCACAAACTCAACAAGACAAGACTTGAACAGAAGAGCTCGACCAAACGACAGAAAATCGTATTTTCCGACGAAGAACGCCAGAAGAGATCAGAAAGATTGAATGAATACTGGAGAAGAATCAAGGAAAGAAACATCAGGAAAAGTACTCCACAACAGAAATTGAAATAAGATCTTTCTTCTATAATGACTTTTGTAGTCCTGTGTGGCTTAAAAAAAGAAATCCTGATTCGAATTGATAAAACTATTGCTGTTTTTGAAGTATTTTTAAACAAAATAATTTTTCAATTCTTTATTGAAATTGAATTTTTACAAGAAACTACGAACCGTAAATTTGCTAACCATCTATGAAATTCTCTAAGTGGGAAATTTTAATTTTGTAAAAAGCTGTAAGGAAGACCATGTAACGAATTTTCAGGCGCAATAAGTCCAGCATTAACTAGTTAAGTGCTCAACTCATACAGAGCACTAAGATTACTCACCGAACGTCTATTGTTAATTAATTCACCAACCTATCTTAACAGTCGATGTGCCAAAATAACACAATCTTCATAGATTTCGTCAACAGTAGTCATGTGCCGCGTTTTACCACCACGAGACCAATCAGCTGATTCGGTCATATGTTTATTAATTCAACGGCCCTGAGATTACAGGCACGCGTACTTATTTTTCGTCTAAATACTAATATATTTAACTAACCATACAGTTACCGTTGTTCTACAGCAGTAATACTAAAACTATAAACGTTTTTTAAAACAAACATTGTATGAAGCGTTCCCTCCTTCACAATTTATTATGTTTAATCATAAGTAAACAATGTCCGCGTCAAAATTAATAGGAACCAAAATTTGAAGCTGAATTGTAAAAATCTGGTGTGAAACACTCACACAACTTTCTCTTGCCAGTGCATATAATTAACAATAAACCTAACATTATTAATAAAAACTAAGCGTTATACAAACAAATGTTTGAAATTAAAGTTGTAGAATTTTAAATTCTCTACAACTTTTATTATATAAATTTTTGCGCTAAATTGTATATTAAAGCCGTAATCTTAAAAAAGACTATGTTTTTACGTGAAAACAGCCTCACCCAGAATTTCAGCAAACATGACGCCTACCCTATCTTGTAGAAAATAAAAAATTGAGTAAACCAGGCGATTTTTAAAAAAATCGTAGGACCAGTTTTTGAGAAAATCCCAAAAAAATGAAAAATTATACGAATAAACTACTACTTCCGGTTGACCGATTTTGATGAAAATGTTCGTGTCGGGTCCGGTAGTGGTATGTAACTTAAGTTTCAAGTTCGTACGATGTTCCATTCTTGAGATATTCTGTTCACACACACACACACACACAGACCAATCGCTAAAAACATGTTTTTTTTTGTTCAGGGGGTCTGAAAACATATAGATCCGGTGAAAACTCGATTTCGAAAAATCGACATGAAAACAATACTTTCCTTCCTATATATTCATATAGGCAAGAGAAAGTAAAAAGAATATGGCATTCATTGTAATGTACTTATATCAAATTAATGCCTGTATAATTCTGCGTTGAACGGTGAAAACTTGACATTTTTATGTTTATTTTTTCAACGTGATTTTGACAGAGAACAAAAAAGTTGCCGTTTTTGAAGACTTTTCCGGATTATGCAAACTTATTGGCCTATAACTCCGTAAATACTTATAAGATATTAGTAAAATTTCGTCACATTGTTGGTAGGAGTGTTTTTATTGTGTATACCAAATCCCAAGATTATACCTTTTTTATTTTTATTATTTTTTGCGACCCCTTGTTATCTCACCAACCGGTAACTTTCTTAATTCGGGACCGGAACTGTTGGATTCGCAGTAGAATCAATAATATAAATAAATTATTTATTTAATTCGGGGACAACTGAGTCTTTGGAATTAATTGTTTAAATTGTAGACCATGCGGGGTCTAAACTCAGGTTCCTATAATTTTTGCCGCGGACATTAACAATCTATTTTTTTATTTTACTTTATTTAAAGTCGCATCAACACCTCGGTCATTAGCGACTACGGAGGATTATGTAACGGTGGGTTTTACCTTGTGAAAATTTCCAGAACCTGGCCAGGAATCCAGAGCCGGCCGCATTGGCGTAGATGGTAACGTGCTCGCCTCTCAACGTGCGGTTTTGGGTTCGAATTCCATTCAGGCACCGCTTATTTTCATATATTACAAAAAATAATTTCATTCTTCACCGTCTGCATTAGCAGTAATTGCAGAATGGTCGGACGTTAAACCGAAAAAAGGCCTGGAATCGAACACGGGACCTCCGCGTGATAGGCTAGCGCGCTACCACTACGTTACGGAGGCGGCAATAACCTAATTTTAATCATGATCGAATGATGCAAAATGAAAATTAACCTTAGTTGAACTTAAAAATACGGAAAATCAGTAATTGCTCTAAACTAGTCTCCGTAGAGAAAAATGCTTAAAATAAAAGTTGTAGGTTTTTTAACTTCTTATAACTTAGATTATAATTATACACTTTCCTCATAAAATGTTCACTCAGGCCGCAATATTTAAAAAAAAAATATCCTATTTTTACCGATTTTGATACAAGAAAACAAACCGAAAATCATTAATTGCCGCTGAACTAAGCAATGTACAAAAAAAGTAATTGAATTAAAGCTGTAGGCTTTTACATGTTCTAAAACTTATATTACATTGATTTTTGTCGTAAAATGCATACTACAGCCGAAATTTTGAAAAGTCTTATATTTTTTTCAGATTTTAATGAAAAAAAGAAAATCACTAATTACCGCTAAACTAAGCGTTGTACGAAACAATGTTTGCAGTGAAAGGTGTAGGGTTTTAACTGTTCTACAACTTTATTGATACACTTATGCCCTAAAATGCATATTAAGGCCGCAGTCTTAAAAAACCATTTTTTTTCTACGTAAGCACAGCCTTTCCAAGAATTTCAGACATGGCGCTTGCCCTATCTTATAGAGCATAAAATGTAGTAAGTGAGGCAATTTACAAAAATTTAGGACGCGTTATTGAAAAATCGTAAAAAGTGAAAAATTGTACGACGAAACTACTACTTCCTGAACGATTTTGATGAAAATGTTCACGTCGGGTCCTCTATTGGTACCGAACTTAAGTTTCCACTTCGTACGATGTTCCATTCTTGAGATGCTTTGTTCCCACACACACGAAACGCTAAAAATATGTTTTATTTTTGTTCAGGGGTCTCTGAAAACGTGTATATCCGGTGAAAACTTGACTTCTAAAAATCTTTATGAAACAATACTTTCCTTTCTTATATATTCATACAGGGAAATAAAGTAAGAATGGAGGGTTGGAAATATTTAAGTAATTTTTTTTTAATTAAAAATCTAGGACAAGATCTTCAATTGATCTAGTTTTTGACAGGAAAATAAAAGATTGTCACATCTAACAAAATTGATAAAACACTTAAAAATTGTTTGAAATTATAAAAAAAACACTGAATTAAACGCTCTCGATGTTATTTCACGTTGAAGAATCGATAAAGATGTTTGTAATAATTTAAATTTATGTTGTTTTCATGCGGCGATAAAAATTTATGCCATATCTAAGTATTGTAAGTACACCGTGTGACATTCATAACTACTTTATTACATGCGTGTACTTGAGTTTTTATAGTTGAGATAATTCCATTTATGGGTTTATTGATTGCAAATAGAAGAAAAATATGATACGGTACTGACTGTTGTTTATTAAATGTCAATAATACTTTTGGATTATTATAATAAGTGTGTATACATTAACAGTTGCATTAGGTTTATCTACATTAATTTTTATTGGTCGTGTTAGTAGAATTGTTTAAAGTACTTATTTTAAAATATAGGTTTGGTTGCTGTTGATAAAATATATTTAATGATTGATAAGGAAAAGATCTGCCCATAACAGACAGGTGGAGTGTCAAATTATTTACACTCGATCTGTTCGTTGCAGGGCTAAAATAAATAGTTCTGTTTCTTATCACATGGTCAGCCAATTAAATGACTGAATGATTTAAGAACAGAAGAGGTAGAGGTGTAAAAGACACTAATTAGAGTTATCTTCTCTGAAAGTAATGAATTTCATTGTACAGCCAGACTCTGTGGTGAATGAAGTGAAGGTGTCATTTACAGAGTGGAAAATATGTGCTTTTCAGAGGGCCCGGCATGCTGATAAGCGTACTTTTTCCACTCAGTGAGGAAGGCATTGGTAAACCACCTCACTCCTTGTTTTACTTAGTAAAACCTCTACAGGTTCAAACCAGCCTTTCGGCTGTTGACCTAAACAACAACAAGGAAAAGATCGTTCCGAAACAAATACTTAACTATCGTGTTACAGTCGAATAAAATATTTTGTTTAATAAAGAAATGGAATCAGTATATCGAACTAAAATGTTTCGTGCAACTTAAACCTATATAGTTAAATTTTACTTGTTGTTTTAATCTAGTGGTTTTATCCTGTATTTTTACTTTCTCTTGCCTATATGAATAAATTCTTTCTCATATGAAAGTATTGTTTTCATGTCGATTTTTCGAAATCGAGTTTTCACCGAATCTACACGTTTTCAGACCCCCTGAACCCAAAAAACATGTTTTTAGCGATTGGCCTGTGTGTGTGTGTTGAACAGAATATCTCGAGAAAGGAACATCGTACGAACTTGAACTAAAAAATAAGTTTATGACCATATTTATATATTTTTACTCTCTCATCTCCTACTTGAATTATACAGGGAAGGAAAGTAGCGTGTTGTTTTCATGTCGATTTTTCAAATTCGAGTTTTCACCGGAAATACACGTTTTCAACCCCCTGAACCCAAAAAATATGTTTTCAGCTATTGGTGTGTGTGTGTGTGTGTGAAAATATCTCAAGAACGGAATATCGTACGTAGTTAAAACTTAGAACTTATGTTAAGCGTAACTGGCATCTATATCTGGGGTCCCGGGCTCGATTTCCGGTCAGGTCTAGCATTTTTTATCACTTAATGTGCGTAACAGTCTGATGTACAACAACCTTACATCATCAGATAATAATAACTTTCAAAACGTCTTGTCGAAACTATTTATTTATTTAATCGAATAGTTTTAAAACATCGATGCATAATTTGAGCTTGCTAAAAAGTATCTATGTGCTTTTAAAGTTTATTTAGAGTTGCAACGAAAAGAGTTACGAAAAATAACAGACGTGACCGGGAATCGAACCTGGCATCCTAACGCATAATCTAGCTTTGCTGCCTAACATAACTGAGTGTTGTAAAACCACTGCAACTCAGTCCGATTAAAAAACCTCATAAATTTTTTCTCTTAATTTTTTAGTAAATTAAAAAAATACGAATTCTATATAAAGATTTTTTGTCATCTCAAAACATTCTACAGATTTTTTTAGTTTAAAAAACTCACGTTAAGTCCTTTGAATGTTAGCGACTGCGATGATTTGGTTGTGTAATAATATCTGGACCCTAGCCGGGAATCGAACCCGGGACCTTCCGTAGTGCAGTGTGTAAGACAGTCTAGCGCCCTGATCACACAGAGCCACGGTTGCGGCCCACAAATAAATTGTTTGCTAATTTTCTATTATCCACCGGGTTGGTGTAGAGGTAAAGTCGTCGCCGCGAGTCAGCTGTTTAACAGCTGATTGTCGGAGACGAAGGTTCCTGGTTCAAATCCTAGTAAAGGTAGTTACTTTTATATAAATATCAATACTAGACAGTGGTTACCGGTGTCCTTTGATGGTTGGGGTTCAATTAACCATACTCTCTCAGGAATAGTCGGCCTGGGTCTGTACCAGACTACACATCATTTGCACGTCATACACATCATCTTCATCTTATTGGGTCATGGGGTTGCTTATTGTTCTGAATTGAGCAGATTGCAACGTACACACATTGTGTTGTTTAGGTCATCAGCCAAAAGGCTGGTTTGAACCTGTAGAGGTTTTACTAAGTAAAACGAGGAGTAAGGTGGTTTACCATAGCCTTCCTCACTGAGTGGAAAAGTACGCTTATCAGCATGCCGGGCCCACTGAAAAGCACATATTTTCCACTCTGCAAATGACACCTTTAATTCATTCACCACAGGGTCTGGCTGTATAATGAAATTCATTACTTTCAGAGGAGATAACTCTGATTAGTGTCTTTTACACCTCTACCTCTTCTGTTATTAAATGAGTTAGTCATTTAATTGGCTGACCATGTGATAAGAAACATAACTATTTATTTTAGCCCTGCAACGAACAGATTGAGTGTAAATAATTTGATACTCCACCTGTCTGTTATGGGCAGTACACACAGGAATTAAAAAAAAAATCTATTGCTACGTGTATGAAATTCTAGGTTCGATACTGGTATTGGCAGGCCGTTCTAATGGTTGTGTAGTTAATTTTAATTAGTATTTAAATAGAACTATCATATTATGATTAAATACAGTAGTTTGCTGGAGATTTTTTTATGTTGTTTCAATAGTTGTCACCCTTGACACAGTGGCCCACAGTTGTAGTCGGCGGACATGTGGCTAGACGTGATTTGTGTTTTTTTTTCTATGACGGCGTGAAACGGCGGTACTTTTACCGGCTGATCGCCGTATGTCCCCCGGCTGATTGACCCTCCCCACCATTCTTCACGTAACGATGTCCATGCAAAGAAGCTTAAAAAAATACAATCTCACGAGTGTATATCATTGCAAACAATTTAAGTATGCAGGGTTTTTTATTTTTTTATTGTTTTTGAAAGACCTGCCTAATAGTTTCGTAGTTCAACTGGTTTCGAGTAAAGTGAACCAATGTCAACAGCTTATCTTGACCTTGGTTTATTTATTATTGTTTTTTTTTAATAGGCTCTTCCTTTTAAAATAGTCATTGATTAAACAGAAGCGGATTTCGCAAGCTGTCAGTAAGTCTTACTATACTAAAATGTGGTTTTTTTCAATTATATTTGTTCATGAAAAAGGTAAAGTGAACCGGTATGTTGATGTAGCTTTGGCCTTTTTGACGTTTGTTCTAACGATTTTGTCTGTCATACTTATATTAACACATTTATTGCTTTATGATTTGTCATTTTTGTCAGCATCAAGACTTAATTCTCTTCATGTTTACCATACGTTATATCGAATATATTTCTACCCATGTGTATAATATTTTGTGTTTGGATATTTTCTGAATTCTTTTTATTCAAGAAAGACTAAGTAATCTAATTTATCCATATTATTGGACATCAATGACGATGTAAAATATTTGGATAAAATTCTGTAGTTTTTGTAATATCATGTCACAGCTAGTGATAAAAATTGTCCAAGTTTTTGGAAATTTGGGGATTTCCCTGTTTCAGATTTTATAAATGGTGTAGAAATCCATTTTAACGATCTTTTTAGCTGTATTGTACAGATAATTTTTTTTTTATTTTAAAAATTTGTATAAACTCCCTTTGATTATTTGCATCTACGTTGGGTTACGGTTCGGAATCAGTGGGTTTTAAGTATAATAATTTCCAGACCCTAGGCTGA
Source organism: Catonia carolina (assembly GCA_035578175.1). Lineage (NCBI taxonomy): Eukaryota > Metazoa > Arthropoda > Insecta > Hemiptera > Achilidae > Catonia > Catonia carolina. Next base: position 20,291,001 of record JAQMRL010000003.1, on the reverse strand, counting down.
ATTGAAACCGGTACCTTCCGATTTTCAATGGACAGTGCAGTTGTCCAGTAAGCATACATTAACTTATCCAGAATTAAAAAAAAAGTTGTTTACGTCCGACTATTGTGCACATTAAGGCTAACGAGACGGTGATACATGCCAGATGAAAATGAGTGACGAAAAAATGAAGTAATAATCCAGGAATCGAACCCCGGGACCCCAAGCATAAAATCCAATTACACTGACCTCTGCACCAAACGGGTCGGCGAAGAAAAACGTTTAAAAATTGTTGTAGTAATATATTGTTGAAGAATATTGACAGTATTATGTTGCCACTGAGATTTGTCAGTTTGTCTTTTTTATACGTACCTAATTTGATAAGTTTTCCATGTATTTTTTATATATTTTACGTGACTGATAAACGAACATTAGTAACAAACTTTAAATTTTATGAAAGTAATTTGATTTTCTTTTCCGACTGTGATTAGAATATATATTATATAATTTTGCAGTTAAATCAAGTTAGTGAAACAAAAAGTATGTTATGAATCAGAGAGGGTGTGATTTTTTTGTTCTTTTAAGGAGGTAGTCAACTCAAGAAGATTACTTTTTTAAATTTCGATGTTTTTTGCATTTATTTGAAGTTTAAAATTTTCTGAATCACAACATTTGTTTACTTTGTTTATACTTTGATAAAAAGTTATAAAACATCTGTTTAAAATAAAGATCACTAGCAAGGCGAGTGAAATTATCCTTCAACTGATTTTCCGGAAATGTGGTTTTTACATGATTGTACATTCTTGGGAATTAAATATTTTGGTTAGTATTGGCGATATTTGGATGATGTTTTTTTTTTCAATTGTTCATAATTTCTTGCTCTATTATCTGTGGAATGATTATTACAAAAACTTTAATAGGGATTTAGTTAAAAAATAATTTGTGAGTACATAAAATAAGTTTTTTTGAAAGTATGGTTTTCTTCAATAAATTTCTTGTAATAAAAAATACATACAAGCGCATACAACAGATAATAAACAGCAATTTTCTGTAGTTTGTAGCATAAGAATCATGTTGATATCTTTCTTGGTTCCTGAGATACTTGATTCCCCATAAAAACCCACATTTCCAACCTCTCCCTTATATTAGGGGCTGTAATTAATTTTTTGGCTTGGTTCAAATGGTAGATGAGTACTAGTAAATTACTCTTTCATTTAAAATAAATAATGATAAATTATAGCCAGAAGTTTTCATTTTCATTTTCTGGGTTGACTACCCCCTTAAGGGTTAAACGCTTTAAGTTTTGATTGATTAGTAAATTAATTAGTAGATAGTTATATTGTAAAGTACAACGGTATCGAACTATTCGTTAAGTGGCCAAAATACGACTTAACAGGGTGGGTTCCCCCGTTCGATAGAGCGGAGATTATTTTTAAAGGCCCATTCCACCGGTGTCTCGGTAGGCCTGTGCGTTATGATAGGATGTACAGTAGAGTTTGCCGGCGCGGCGGCGATTTTCTTTTCAACATTCGCTCAGCTGTTTGTCTCTGTTGGCATAGTTTCCTCGTACATGGGAACAGTGGCGCTACCTATAGTTCTCTCTCTTTCTCGCTTTAATCTTTATCGTTTGTTACGTTACACACTACTACAACTACACATGACTACGAATTCGTGGCGAGGGGCGGCGCTGTGATCGTCGATGTTCGCCTGCTTCGTTCAGTCGGTCGACAGTCAGCTGACTGCACTCCTCGATTTTAGTTCGTTTATAAATTTTACGTCCGCTCAGTTTTATTTTTATATTTTCGGTTTCTTTTAATATATTATTGTATTCCAGTTTTTATTTATTGAAAGACAAGAATATGTGTTGAAAAATTTTCAGTGTGTTCTGTTCATCGAAGTTTATTAATAATTATTCCGTCCATTTAAAAAGTGAAGGCCTATATACTACTCTACTATTACTATTATTAACATACAAATTTCAGTTTGTATTTAAGTACAAATAGTTTGATTCAAATCTGTCGACAAGAACAAATGAATTAAGGATATATCTGTGATTTTGTGATTCGTTGAAATAATTTTAAACAATTTAGAAATTTGATTACAGTTTCATAAATATTTACACATTTTTAAGGTGAGAAGTGTTCTTTTTCTGTTTTTTTTTTAATGAATCAGTTCATGAATTATTTTATAAAGTGTTGTAAAATTATCTGATTAGTTTAAAAATTGATTAGAAAGAAATTTTTGTTGAACATTTGAAAAGTGTATCCTGTATTCAATTATATTTTTCGAGTTGGTTGTATTATTTGTTGTTATTTTTTTGTATGTTTCTTGTGGGTTAGTTAGTTTTGGTAGTTTTAAATCAAGCAGGCAAAGCGGGTGATCATTTATTACGTGTTTTATTGTTTGAACAAAATTTTAATTCAGATATTTATACGTATTCTCTGATCTATTCTGTTTTATTTTCGTTTCTTTTTACTGAATTCAAATCATTGGTATTTCTTTGATAACAAAAATATTATAATTTTCGTATAATATTTTTAGTTTATGAAGTCATGTTTTGGTAAATTAGTTGAAATCGTGATCATCAATTCTAGACTTGATAACAGGGCTCAATATTATGTTTATGTAACCGAGAATGTTACTGCTTGAAATCAAGTGAATGTTTAAGATAACCGGCTCGACTTGTTACATGCGTCTGTGGTTTAACAAATTTGATCCAGTTGCTACTTAATTTAATTTACATATTATGTTGTTCAAAAAAGTTGTATTTTTTAACAAATTGTTAACGATTTGGATATAATTTTATTTAGTTTATTGGAAGTCACATTAACGTTCTTTTTTTGGTCATTAGACGACTATTGTCGGTTATGGAACGGGCTTATGATCATTTTCAGACTACCTGGTAATCGAACCTGGGATCTTTCACTTAAACTAGCGTGCTAAACACTTTGCCACGGAGGCGTATTGATAGCTATTATTACAGTTAGATTTGTAAGAATTATATAAAATCTAAACCATCTATATAGTTGTCTTTATATACACGTTATATTATACGACAGTTCACCAATCTATTCGATGTATGAATACTAACTTGTACCAATTTTTATCTTTCTAAAATTGATTAAAACTAAGAAAGTCGTATCGTTTACCAAAAATACTATTCCAGATATATATATATTTTTTAATTTATTTAATTTAACGTCGCATCAACTGAAACGGTCATTATCGACGACGTTGGGGTGTAACTGTACAATGGAGGATGAAATGACTTTTTGTACCGTATGAAAATATGCCGTGCCTCAGTGGGATTCGAACCCACTACCGCATGATGAGAGGCGAGCACGTTACAAACTACGCTAATGCGGCCGGGTATTAACTATTCCAGATATTATTTCTTACCTTTGAAATGTTTTTTGAAGTTTTTTCTCTGTAGGACCATTTTCGACTACGTAGAGTAACTAAACTTTTTAGATAACTCTTTTGCTACCCACATTCTCAGCATTCATTGTAGGGTTTTCTCCTTTCTTTAGTCCAGCCGGTGTTCTGCTTTTGTTCGTCGTTGAAACCCTTGAATCAGTTGTCTGAATTTGGTTTGGTGTATTATATTTTTTCGTTGAACTCCACATCACACCTTAGGTTTATTATAATAAAATGTTGTTCTGTCAACCATTCTACACAGGTATCTAGAATTTTAGTCTTGGTTTTCTGTTCGTTTCCATTAATCGTTCGTTTTTCAAAACCGTAAAAGTACAGTTTTTCTTTTCATTGTAACCTAAACTCTCTTATCTACTATCTTCAAAACTTTGATTCTCTTAGACCAGCCTTACCGGTAATTTTAAGGCCCCATGCGTACCCGTGCCCGTGCGTACAGACACACGTTTCATCACAGTTTTGTTGAAGTAGTGATTAGAAAATATTATTTTAATGTAATGTCGTAAAATTCTTAATTGTAATGTAAGGAATATCTTAATATTTTTTATTTCACTATGTATTTTATTTAAATACGAGATGTTTAAAAAGGAAATTACATCTTTTTAAGATCCTTCATTTACACTATAATTTAACGGAATTAATTATCCGCGTTATTGGGAGATTATTGTACAGACAGGTTTTGAGTATTTATTTGTTTTTTATCGAGTTGGTTTTAAATTAGGCAGTCGATTGTAAAATACTCCAATGAAACGAGTTTGTTTTTCTTCTTCGTTCATAGATTGATAGATAGTTATATCGGGGAAGGGAGAACAAGTCTGTTTTATGGAACGGTGCCAAAATTTTAAGAAAATTTGAATAGGTTTCATAAAAATACACTATGTACTATAAAAATAGTTCAATTTTAGGGCACTGTATTATATTCTAAAAATCATTGTATAAATAAATATACATTACTATGAAACACATTTAGTTTTCGTGGGTGGTTAAATATGTGCGGTATTTTTGTCTAAAAGCGTCGTTATCAGTAGTTTATTTTTCTATTTCTGTAACATAAATTAGCGTTTCTTTGAATCTAAAGATTTTTTTGTTCATTCAAAAACCATGTGCCGGTAATCGTTTTAGCAGGTATGTTGTACCCGATATTTAGTAGTGATAGTCGAATTTTTTTTAAAATCGTATCCAGGTGACTGCTAACATATTAAGATAAAAATTCATAATTCTGAATTATCTTCGCTGTTAAATTCATTATCTACTTATCAATCCATTTTTTATTACTAGTCTTCTACTTGCTTACTTATCTATTCACCTCCTTCAACAAGCGTGTTACGTAATAATTTTTTCCAACCTATAGTACACAGTTTTATCTCAGCGTTCACTTTGAAACTTGTTTTTTAAAAAAAAAACAAATCTTTTAGAAAGTAACTCTTTCGTACTGTAAAATGTTTCATTAATAATTTTTTTTTTAGCTTTTGTTTTGAACAAATACAAAAGCTTGTGGTAATTTATTGATTATATATTTTCTAACTGAATAAGTAGGTTTTCAATTTTTTAATTTATGATCATATGTTTCATTTTTGTCTAGTATTCATAATTAAAGAGTAAGCTTGGGAGAATTAACTTAGGTTAAAGTAAATTTTCATTGTATTATGAATTACCTTTTAATCAACAACAAAATAATACAATTTTAACGTAATTTTTATAGCTGAATCTTTCGGTTTGTGCAGATTTATTTTTTAGTTAATTGTAAGGGCCTCATTAACTGTTTTGGTTGTCAGCAAGTACTATGGGTTACGGTAATTAATCGGTTGGTTTTAATGTGGAATAATTCTAGATCTTATCCGGGAATGGAACCCGGGATCTTTAGATAATATTTCTAAAATTAATGAAGTCTAGTTTGCTGATTGTAACTATATTGATGAACCGATTGATCGGTTATCTTCGTGCGATTCTTTCGTCTTAAAGTGGTTTTTAACCGTTATTTCGTTATGAATGTTTAATAATTAATAGATTATTATGGACAGTCTAGTTGATTGGGAAAATTTTGTCTAGGTGCTTCAATTTTTATAGTTTATTCAAATCGCATCAGCTAGGTCATTAGAGATTTATTGGGGTTAAGAGACGGTAGGTTTAAATAATTTTTAGACCCTAGCCGGGAATCGAATCTGCGGCCTTCCACACAACTGATGTCCCCATAAGTTTATTTCATTAGTTACCTCATCGTTGTATGTTATTTTAGAGAGGGTTTATCAAAACGTATTGGTTCAGTGGAATAATTAATTATCAATGACCACATTAAAATTATTTGTGTATTTGATTTTTTTTAAGGGGAAATACTTCGTTTTCAATGAAATTCAATGCCTGATAAAAAAAATTTCAGTAGAATTATTTTTGACAATGGAATGGGGAACCCCGTGACTTTATTTAGCTGTGCCGGTACTAAATCATGCATGATTAGTGTAACGCTGTAGTAAAATTAAATAGAAATACCAATACAAAGGAAACATGCTTATTATTGCTATGACCTATTTTATTCGCAAAAGTTATATGAATAAGCCATACAGTATTGAGTTTTTTAGTATAAACAACTGGAAAATAATATTGTCAGGATTAAAAACACCAGATATAAAAATCTGTTTCAATTGTCGCGATATTTCTAGTACGTAAATTATTGAAAAGTTTAGGTTTTGTTAAAATTTCAATTTACTTTTTTGGAAAGGTTCAATTGTGCATCGACCATCCGTTTAACCAAAACTCTTCTTATCCGTGTAATATACGTTGATGAAAAATAAGAAGTAGTAATCTATTTTTAGCTCAGCAGTTCTTATTCTGTTAGTGTGGCTTTTATTTCTTATAGAATTTTTTTTTTTTTTAACTGAACCGAAGTGAAAAACTGGGCGGCCCAACTAAACGGACCGTACGTTGTAGTCGACGTCAACTTCGTTAACTGTGCCAACTCCACCTCTCACGAGAAGGAGGAGGAGAAGGAGAAAGGAGTGAGTGTGCAATCCGTTAACCACCACCCCTTTCCCATCCTCTTCACTCATCCTTTGACTAAAATACTGTTCGTCATATTTCTTTCTTACCTTACATACCCAATCACATAATTATGTACATAACTTTTTACCCTTTTCTGAAAAAGTTTAGTCGGTTTTTATTTTTTTATCGAATAATTGTTTAATTGTAATAACTCTGCATATTTAATTGTTCATTTAAAAATAATCTGTAAATTTTCATAACATACAATTTAATTTTTTATTAATATTTTACCATGATGTAATATCTTATAGTCAGGATAATTATAAAATTATTATTTATATTATTATAATATTATATATTAATTATAAAACTATTTATTTGATTTGATGGATCAGAATCAGAGTACTCATTGTTATTTTCTGCCATTGTTTATCAGCAAGGAATAAATTACATACTTATTCTTACATTTTATTCGACTATTCTTCCAATTGTCCTTTTTAAGTTTTTGTCTTCTTCAGGAGCCATATCCTCACTGCAAATTAAACAAGATTCATCAAAGTGGGACCTGTTTAGTGTCCATTTTCCCCTGTCCTGTTCTCATTTGATTTGTTCAAAAAATGAGAGCTTTTCTTCCCTTGACAGTGCTCATAATATTTTTCTCGTATCTTTCTTCATTATTTTTTACCAATATTTCTTAATTTGTAACATGGTACATCCAGGAGACTTATAGCATTTTTCAGTGTTGTTGTTTAGGTCATCAGCCAAAAGGCTGGTTTGAACCTGTAGAGGTTTTACTAAGTAAAACGAGGAGTGAGGTAGTATACCATTGCTTTCCTCACTGAGTGGAAAAGTATGCTTATCAGCATGCCGGGCCCTCTGAAAAGTACATATTTTCCACTCTGCAAATGACACCTTCACTTCATTCACCACAGGGTCTGTATAATGAAATTCATTACTTTCAGAGAAGATATCTCTGATTAACTGTCTTTTACACCTCTACCTCTTCTGTTCTTAAATGATTCAGTCATTTATTAATTGGATGACCATGTGATAAGAAACATAACTATTTATTTTAGCCCTGCAACGAACAGATTGAACGTTAATAATTTGACACTCCACCTGTCTGTTATGGGCGTATTTTTCAGTATCAGTATGAAATTGAAAAAAAAATCTTGAAAGCATCCAAGCGCGCCCAGTAATGTCATCCATTAAGGTCTATGCCTTTCTTTGTATACAATTTTATTATTAAAAATCTGGTGTGAAACACTCACACAACTTTCTCTTGCCAGTGCAAATAATTAACAATAAACCTAATATTAGCAATAAAACATAAGAAATAAACAAAAAACTAACCTCAAAAACATAACTTAATTTTAATCATGAGTGAAAGACGCAAAATGAAAATCGTACTCAGTTTCGCTTAGAAATACGGAAAATCACTCTTTCTCTCTAAACTAGGCTCTGTAGAGAAAAATGCTATAAATAAAAGTTGTAGATCTTTTAATTTTCTATAAATTTGATTATATACACTTTTGTCGTAAAATGCATACTAAGGCCGAAATCTTAAAAAAATCAATTTTTCACACATTTTCGTGAGAAAAAAACAGAAAATTGCAAATTACCGCTAAATTAAGCGTTATACAAAAAATTGTTTGAAATAAAAGTTGTAGAATTTTTAATTCTCTACAACTTTTATTATATAAAGTTTTGCGCTAAAATGCATATTAAAGCTGTAATCTTAAAAAAACAACGTTTTTACGTGAAAACAGCCTCACCGAGAATTTCAGCAAACATGGCGCCTACCCTATCTTGTAGAGAATAAAAAATTGAGTAAAATAGGCGATTTTAAAAAAAATCGTAGGACCAGTTTTTGAGAAAATCGCAAAAAAACTGAAAAATTATACGAATAAACTACTACTTCCGGTTGACCGATTTTGATGAAAATGTTCGTGTCGCGTCCGGTAGTGGTATGTAACTTAAGTTTCAAGTTTCAAGTTCGTACGATGTTCCGTTCTTGAGATATTCTGTTCACACACAGACACACACACACACACACACACACACACACACACACACACACACACACACACACACACACAGACCAATCGCTAAAAACATGTTTTTTGGGTTCAGGGGGTCTGAAAACGTATAGATCCGGTGAAAACTCGATTTCGAAAAATCGACATGAAAACAATACTTTCCTTCCTATATATTCATATAGGCAAGAGAAAGTAAAAAAAATTAATGTTTTTTATTAAGAATAAACATTAATATTTTTTTGTCGGTAATAGACAACATATTGACAACCACCCAGTTTGGTTTGCTTTATTCTGCGTTACTTGAATTTTAGCAGGAACCTCCTGTGGAGTTTTTTATATGTGGCTGTCAGCTGGTCATCATTTGAAGTTGCTTAGCCAATCAGTGTTACTTAACAATAAAAAAAAATTTATTTAATTTACTTATATTTTTTTAAAAGCGATTTTATCATGTTGATTGAATAATTTATGAATCAAGTTGTATCCATAGAGTATTTATCTGTTAACTGTAATGTTACGAGTGCGTTGTAAAATATTCCTCGGTTTCTAGAAATTTTATAATTCTTAATTATGTTTCCTGGTTCGTACTTGTATCATTGTAATAAATAACGCTCATAATCATATTACTTACCAGTTTCCTCATAAGTACGCCTGTTTGAATCTGGTTTTTCCATTTAAAAGATTTCCTTGCTGATATATCCTCTTAATACATTCACAAATTCAAAGTGTTGTAAATGATTAATTTTTCTGAAAATTTTAGCTAATTTAAAAATTTAAACATAAATTTTTTTTATTCCTTGAATGCCGATTCTTCTCCTAATTTCAGAATTTGGAATTCACAGCTCCGTCTCCAGAAATCCATCTCCACCGCTTTCAGGCGATCCTTTTGTCTCTTTGTCAATACCCATACTTCCGCAGCATAGATACATACATTCTCCGGGATAGCATGATAAATATTTATCTTTGTCTTCTTCCATATTCTGTCATTCCAAAGGACAGAATTTAACTGCCCTATAACTTTTCATTCTTTTGAAATCTTGCTGTTTACTTCCATTGCACTTATTCCGCTCCTATCAGAGATGATTCCCTGGTTTTTTTTGGCCATTTGCAGAGGATGGAGGATGGTAGGTGGCCAGAGAGGGTATGGGATGCCAGCCGGTAGAAGAAGGAGGGGTAGGCTAGAAGTGACATGGTTGGATGGGGTGCAGGAGGCAATGTCTTTGCGGTGGCTCTCCGATGGGGACTGGCGAGACAGAGAGAGGCGGTGCTTAGGAAAAGAGATACGGCTGGGGCTGTAAATCCTCGCACAAGTGATGATGAAATTATGTTAGCTAAAATTAAATAGAATTATTTTTTTAAGTTTTAAAGTACGGAAAAGTATACATTTTTAAAACAATCTTCATTTACTCCGAAACATCCGCCCCGATCGTTGATGTAACTGTATATAAATTTATGCTTTTTGTAGATAACTAAGTATATGTTTTACATTAAAATGATGAAGTAAAATATAAAACCTATTTATATTAATTATAACATTAATATAATATTGTTGTTTAGGTCAACAGCCGAAAGGCTGGTTTGAACCTGTAGAGGTTTTACTAAGTAAAACGAGGAGTGAAGTGGTTTACCATTGCCTTCCTCACTGAGTGGAAAAGTACGCTTAACAGCATGCCGGGCCCTCTGAAAAGCACATATTTTCCACTCTGCAAATGACACCTTCACTTCATTCACCACAGGGTCTGGCTGTATAGTGAAATTCATTACTTTCAGAGAAGATAACTCTGACTAGTGTCTTTTACACCTCTACCTCTTCTGTTCTTAAATGATTCAGTCATTTAATTGGCTGACCATGTGATAAGAAACAGAACTATTTATTTTAGCCCTGCAACAAACAGATTGAGTGTAAATAATTTGACACTCCACCTGTCTGTTATGGGCAGAATATAATATTATGGAAACTTATAAAGTTACATAATTTCTGCACATTTTTTTTGCATTTGGCTGATGTTATTAGTTGCTAAATTTTAATAATTAATTGGGTTGTGTTAATTAGTTCCTTATTATTTAACATAAATTTTTTCAGTAGAAGTGTTTTCAGTAGTGATTAACAACTCTCTACTCGTTTATTACTTAATAAATAATTATTAATTAATCAATTTAAATAAAATAAATTATCTTGTGGTTTTTGTTTGTTTTTTTAATAGTTAAATTAAGTGTACAATTTGAATAGAGATTATATTTATCTGGGCCAAAGATAAATTTATATACAGTACTACTATTGTTATTAATATTTAATTGAAAGATTGGGAGTAATATCTCTACTTCTCTTTCTGATCCCTGTTCCCTGTTTCTAAAATCCCTGTTCCCCTACCCTGTTCCATTTTTGTGTAATATTTATTTTGATTTGCAATCACAGATTTGATTGAATCTTCATTAATACAAAATATTCCGTTGTCACTTGTGTAACAATACATTTTGTGTAGGTATATTATAATACACAATGTTGGTAATAGTTTTAATGTTCTTTGTTTTTGTTGGCCATTCCAAAATTATTTTCGTGTTTTTCTTTACTCATTGAGTATGTTTTGTCATAATTTATTACATTCATTTAAAATTGTTCTGTGAATCAGTAACTTATCACCACCAAGATATCAAATTTAGATAAACCTGAGCATATTCCTGTTGGATGTTCAAAGTCAATTGAAAATGGTTTTACAATAATACTTTCTGTAACGTCAGAAAACTAGAGAACTAATTTTTAGAAACTATCAGAAAGTCTTATCTTTATAACCAAAGGAGATATTGAATTTGGGATCTTGTCTTCTTGTTCGTCTTTTTTCAAAAGTTTGGCATAATAAAATTCGTTTTATTATTTACATTGGCAAAAGAAATCATGTGTGTGTTTTACACCAGACTTTTTAAAAATTTATTTTCATTTAAAAACCGATGAATAATTTCTTATTCCGATTTATTCCTTGTTGCTTCTATTATAAATCGAATATGTTATAAATCTTTATGAATAATTACGATGAAAAATAAAAAATTTGGTTTATCAGAAACGGGTTTGGTCTATGAATTTTGGATAAACGAAGTTTCCAGTGAACGTAAATTTTAATGATACCGAGTTTAAATATTTCATTAAAAATAAAGAACGTACCATGGATTTCAAGTAAGAAAAATGAAAGTGTTAACTTCAGAATATTTGTAGAAGAATTTTAAGCGAATTAATATTAATATCTTTTTGGCCTAGTTATGAAAATGAAATAGTGTTTATAATGTTACGTACGTATGCATGCAGGCCTAAACAAGCTTATTTTTATCAATGACTTGTAACCATAACTGTAATCATTTTGAAAGTATATCATCTAATTATGATGATACGTTTGTTTATCGTTTATTGCTTTTATCATTATCGTATGGTATTATAATGCTGGATTTAATGTCTTTTTTATAATAATCTTTCAAAGTGCTGCAATTTTATATGCAACTCTTTTGTATTGAGTTATTATCAATCACCTATTTATTACTAGTTAATTACTGTATCTATTATTTATTTCAGTTTCTTATTCGTATTTACTTTCTTCTTAAGTTTTTTTAATACGTTAAGTAGGTATATTGTCGTTAATTATATTGAACGTTAGTATATAAAGTTATTTTTTCTGTTATTATGGAATTCTACTGAATTGTCTATCATACTTAATTCTTAAGTGATTGTTTAGTAATGGAAATTTTGTGATCGGCACAATTATATTTTGTATTAATAGGTGTTCATTTGAAACACCGGGGCCCTGAGTTTGATTACCGGTCAGGTCTGGCATTTTTTCATCTGTCATTTTCCTATAGGCCTATCATCATTCTCCACCATCTGCATTTGCAGAAATTGCAAAACAGTCAGACGTAAAACAAACAAATTTGAAATGTTTCAACCTTATCTGTTGGTTATCTAAGATTTTATGTGTTGTTGTTTAGGTCAACAGCTAAAAGGCTGGTTTGAACCTCTAGAGGTTTACCAAGTAAAACGAGGAGTGAGGTGGTTTACAATTGCCTTCCTCACTGAGTTGAAAGAGTATGCTTATCAGCATGCCAGGCCCTCTGAAAAGCACTTACTTTCCACCCTGCAAATGACACCTTCACTTCATTCACCACAGGGTCTGGCTGTATAGTGAAATTCATTACTCTCAGAGGAGATAACTCTGAATAGTGTCTTTTACACCTCTACCTCTTCTGTTCTCAAATAGTTTAGTCATATAATTGGCTGACTATGTGGTAAGAAACAGAATTATTTTTTGTAACCCTGGAACCAATAGATCAAGTGCAATTAATTTAGCACTCCACCAGCCCGTTATGGGCAATTTAAAATATAATTAGGCTGAAACGAGAAAACACTTTTAATTTTTTTTTTTAGAATCACATCTACAGTTCAGTCAACAATGACTACTGTGGGTTTGAACTAGTAATAATTTCCTGACCTTAGCTAAGATTTTATGTAATGAAGAGAATAAATTTAATTTAGAAATAATTTTTTCATAATTTTACTTCATCTAATAAAACTGTTAAAATTTAAAATTCATGAAAATATTGTATGTGTTTCAAATTAGAGTTCTTGAAATAATATTTTATAAAAGTATGAAATTAATATTGCTCATTAATCTCACTTTTGAACTAAGTTTACGTTTTGTTTTGGATTCTGAGGTATCTACCCTTCTGTTTGTTTCAGTTTCATAGTAGTACTTTTTCTCTTGTTCTGATTGTGTCCATTATTTTGGTACTATGTCTATGTGGTGTGGTCTCTATGGGAAATTTTTGTTACTTTATGAGTGTGTTGATTTTTTTTAATACACATCTGAGACTTCCAGTTCAACTTCTTTTAGATTCTGCTTGATGTATTTAACCCATTTTAATCATATGTAGCTTTCTTGTTGAGACATATGAAACAATACTTTTTTTAAATCCTGTTTTCTGGCATTTTGAGGATGTGGAAGAAGAAGGATATTCATTTTTTTTATTTATTGTACTGATAATTGTATTGATCTCTGTAGACGGTTTTTGTTTTTCTATGTGCTAGATCCTGTCGATTTGCTTGATATTTTTTGTTTGTCCATGTTCTGATGATTCTCCTTTCAGTCTTTGTCCACTAGTTCATTTTCGACTTGTATTTATTTGGAAACGAGTTTCAAAGGAATATTGGACTGACTTTTGAATTGTTATAATCTTGTATTAATAATTTTGATGTTTGTATCCATCTTTTTTTTGTTGTAAGTTGCCCAGGTAGTAAGTTGCTTACTTTGACATTTTTCATCTTGATTATTCTGCATGCCCAAGTGGTTTCGTATAAATTGTGTGTGATGATTTTTCTTAGGTACATATTCTTTTATGTTGATGTACAAAATATTTGTTTTCTTTTTAAATTTTGTCGGATTGGTGGACAGAATTGGAAATTTCTAATTTTGTTTATGAAACACCATTTAAAGGTTTTGAATTTTTTGAAATTTTACCCCATCTGTTCTTTGTAGGGCCAAAAATATGTTTACACTATTCGTCAATAATATCGATGTAAACAAATTAGTTGGCAATGTTCCTAGTTACTTTAAAAAAAAAAATAACTAAAATAAAATGTTTTACTCATCAGTTTCTGTAATATGATTTGTTATTGGTCTGGTATGATATTAAGTTTTGTTATCCGTATCTACAGTTAAAAAAAATTTAAAGTTGTGTCATATCTTGGTGTTGTTAGTGACCTCTTTGAGTTATGAAACAATGGGGTTTAACTTGTAATCATTTTTAAATCTTAGTCAGGAATCAAATCTGGGATCTTCTGCTTTGTTGTACTCTATGTCATAAGGTGGTCATTGTTTCTTTTTTGAATGGATGTAGAAATATCTGGTTTAAGTGAATCGATAGTTCGTTAAACAAAACTTTTTAACTTTCACGCATTATATAGATTTTCAAATGTTTTTTAATACATTTAAAATAAGCAATCATTTATCATTTGCTTCTTCATTGGCCTAATTACCTGACATTGAATTTTAAATACGATTGATGAATACGCAGTTATCTTAAAGGCAAAGTGTATGTATACAGTATTGTAAAAGCAAAACATTGTACAATCTGTCTCGTAAAGTGTGTATTTATAAATGTATCCCATTCAATTTATAAGTTTGAGCTTGGTGTATTTCACTGGTTTAACGTTTACTTATTTACTAAACAGAAACAGGGTGACCTAAATTCAGTGTCCTAAATAAATTGTATTATATTTTTGCATTTTGTTATTTCTCACTGTGATAAATTTAATCATTTGGATATTTATATATTTATATTGGTCTAGGACCGTTAACATATTTTTTGCAACTTACATTTGTAGTATTACATTATCTTAACATTCATCGTTTGCATTTCTTTTTTCTTCGGTTTATCCATTGATCTGTAGATTTTTTCAATCCTGTGTGTTTTTTCATCTTGTTCTATGCCTTTTCTTCAATATATATCATATTTTTTTTTATTTTCTCCGTATTTTGATAAATTTTCCTTTAAATTGATGAAGTTTAGTTAACTTTTTAAATTTATCACCACATTGCTTGTTTGCAATAAGTTGTAACGTGGTTTAAATAATAATAATAATGATTTACATCTTAAATTAAATAATTCTGTAGGTACATTAATCAGCACTACTGACTTCCATGCAAGGATATTTAAGTTTAAAATTTACAGTGAGGTAATTGTAAGTAATTGAAGATCCTTGAATAAAAATCTGTGTTAGGTTAGGTTCGTACCATATGTATAAATCTCAATCTGCAAAGGTTTGTAAACCACTAAGACAGAAAACATAACCATGTGCCATTTTTACCCCTGACTTGGTGGGAGGCGAACCTTCAGGTTGGTATGGGGTTATAGAATACCCCTCCTCAATAAAATGAATACAGAAATGTCTCAAAAAGAAATTTTAATTCAACTACTGATATATTCAGCCCATCTTGTTCAATGAACATCGCTTATAGTGCGTCTGGATCACTCCCAAGGCTCTTGCGGACCAACGATTAGGAACCACAGATCTAAAAGTGATTTTTCTGATTTTTAACAACTTATTAAGTTAGCATTAATGAGTAGAAAAGTTAAATATAAAAGTGTGAATACTTTTATTTATATCTGCATTACAGTTTTTACTTTTATAAACTACTGAGCAAAGTAAAATGATACTTTCCTTTCTTCATGAACCAGTTGTTTTATTTATTCTTTATAAATCTGATTACGTAAATGAGAATTGGAAAATTTATGATCTTAAATGATTTTATAATTGTATATTTTATTGAACAGCTCATCACTTCTCATTCAGATCGCTGAGTTATTTGATTTCGTTCAGATAACTTAGAGAATCGCTGACTTGACTTCTTTTTGATGGATAATTGTTTGAACATCCTGTGTATATGTTAATGCATACTTAGATGTTACAGTAGTAGTAGAAGTAGTAGTAGTGTAACTAATTCATCTGGTAGTTATAGTATTGTAGTAATAAATAATAATCAACGTAATCATATCCATCATGTTCGTGTAGCATGTGTGTTGATAACGACCTTGGGTTGTGTGCCATGCTAGTCAGTTTTAGAGGTAGTGGTAGTGGTAGGATTTAACCAGTTAGATAAATTAATCTTATTTGTTTGTGACGTACATTCTACACTCCATACACTCGACACTCTATGGAACCTATTAAAAAGCCTGCTTCGTCTATTGTTGTAGTATTATTATTATTACTATATCCCATCTCTAAACTAAATTGTTTACTATTAACAAACAGACATAAACTTTGCTTGTTTAACATTTTCAACTTGTACTCCTTAGTTTTTAGGCATCTACTTGCGAAATAAAACAAAAATTCTGTCTAGTATTGTTTTCTGTTAATTTATTTAAATTTTTAATTGATTTTTTACTTTAAAGTAATTTTTTTCTATATTTGTTTTAATAAATAAACCAAAATGTTACTTTTCCTTATATTTGTTATTAAAACACTTATTTTCATCTCTTGATGTTCATTGATAATTTTTGCTGCTGAAATCAAATCAAATTTTATTCCATAAACAAAAAGTAATTTATGGTAAAACATCTATTAATTTTTCAAGACCTATAAAGGATAAGACTTAATTTCTTTCGTTGGTAAATGTATCCTTTTCTAGTTCATTACATTGGTGAAATATATTCCTTATCAGGTTTTAAAAAAATATTTTGTGTCTAAAATTTACTGTTAATGTCAAACTTTTTCCTCCGTAAAAATAAGCCACGTTTATTTATTTCCCCTCATAAAGGAGCTGGAATTTAACTCTGAAAATTTGATCTTGATATTATTGTTTGTCAATTCTGAGAGATCTGGCAAAAAAACTAAAAAAAAAATGTAATTTTCTGTAAACTCTATGACCTCTCTTTGAATCACTTTTACACAGTTTGTATTTCTTTCTTTTATCAGAAAATTTAAACTCATCAAAATTGGTTTCCTAGCGTTTTCCTTATCTTTAATTAGTTTGGTGTATTCTATATTTTAAATCCTTTTCAATTTGGATAAACCAATTAATTTCTGTTGTTCAGTTTTAATAAAAACAGAATATATTTTTTTATTAATCTGTCTTCGTTCATTCTATAGATATGACGGTAAAATTTTAATTTCTGTTTCCTGATTGGTTTTTTAAACTTTTTTGCAATGTTTATAAGTTCTTCTGATTTTCTTAATTATAATGAAACTTTTATTAAAAAATTCATTATCCTTATTATCGCTCTTCAAAGTTTTCTTAAGTTGGGTCCAGAATAACTCCTCTCTATGTCTTTCTGTATTGTGGAAATATCCTTTCCTTTATTGTAGCTTCTGCCCAAATCTCTTTATCAAGATGTCATCCTCAATTGTTCCCCATTAACCTTAATATTACCTAATTGTTGTTGTTGTTTAGGTCAACAGCCAAAGGCTGGTTTGAACCTCTAGAGGTTTTACTAAGTAAAAACGAGGAGTAAGGTGGTTTACCATTGCCTAATTATAGATTGTTAGATATAATAATATTAACTAATTAGATATTAACTAATATTAAATATTCTAATTATACCTAATTATAGATATAAAACTAAAAATTTCTTTCAGTATTCTTAATTATATTAAAAATATTTAAAATAAAATTTTATTAATCTATATGCAAACTCCTAAACATGTTTTTTTTGTTTACAACAAAATTATTATAGTTATTATAAAATTTTCTTTTAATTTATTTAGAGTGAAACGATTATAATGGTATTTGAGAAGCAGAAGAGAGAGTATAAAGTGGAAGGGATAGAAATATCACATCAGGATGTCCTATAGTATTTATATTCATTGTCTAGACAAGCAACATCATACTTAAATTACAGTTTATCTATATATTTATTGAATACTTATCATGCAAATTGTTGTATACAAATAATAAGTCAACTTTGCAAATTGGCTCATATTATGAATAAATCATTTTGTTTTCTAGAACAATATAATTTTATTTAAATCACCGTAAATATTAAAATTAGTGATCAGAATGTTGATTAGTACGCTTGTTGTATGCAGAATTAGAGAGGGCGTTGTTTCGTATTGTTGTTATTGTTTTTGTCATTAAATAAGTGTTTTAATGATGATGTCATTTCTCTTGGAATTTTCCGATTGGTTTTGGTGGTTTGTGGAACAAAATTATATTGTGGGTCGGTTCTTTGTCAGTTTTATTACTTAAGAATGGATTGTTTTTAAAATAAATAAAATTATGTTTGTCAGCTGACCATTTTTCACATAAATACATAAATAAATGAATAGAGTTTTATTGTCACATTAAATAATTAATTATTGTAATATATTTAAATAAATTGTAAAACAACAGAGGAAATAATATTGATTCACTCTCGATTTTAATGCACTTGTATCAGGTACAATGTATTAGTCTCCTATAATTTGGAAACATCAGCGAGATATTCATCCTTTATTATTGAATATAGAACACTAAAATAAATTATTTATTTTCATCTGGATTTTACAGTAAGTATTTTTTGTAAAACCGAAACTGATTTGTAGCTCTGGTTTTCAGAATTTTTTAAAGTGAAGGGGAGTTGGGGGAGTTTAAAAATTTATTATATTATATTGCTTATGTTAAGTTCCAGATTTTCCTTTACAATTTAATTAATAAATTATTACTTTATTTTGTTTCTTTGGTTTAAAGATTAAATAACGTTGACAGACAAGATTTATCACCTTTGGTTTTGAAAATTTTTGCTATTTTTTCTTTAACTTAAAATTAAAATTGTGCTAGTATCATTATTCTTTTATTAAATTATATAGGTGTTTTCAGTTTTTACAGTGTGTTGGTCACATTGTAATTTTATTGACAACACTGCTGTTAGTTTTTATATTATACGAAACTATAAAGCTGTAATGTTATTAGTTAAACTCACTTTTCTATTAAGGGATTCTTTTTGTGTTACCAAAGAAAAATTTTCTCAGACACCAGTCAGCCGATCTCTATGAAATTTTTAATGATATTTTAAATTTTTAATCTATCTGAGACACACATTTTATCATGAGTTTTTTTTTAAACCAGCTACACAATTTTTTACGGAGATAATTTATCTGCCATTTTAAAATATTAAGACTTGACTAGGAATTTTTTATAATTATATTTTTATTACTAATGTGTGTACATTGCAATCTGTTTGATTTAGAACTATAAGCAACCCCATGACCCAATGAGATGAGGATAATGTGTAAGACGTGTAAATGAGGTGTAGTCTTGTACAGACTCAGGCCGACCATTCCTGAAAGAGTATGGTTTATTGAAACCCAACCATCCAAGTACACTGCTAACCACTGTCTAGTATTCAAATTTTATAACAGTAATTACTTTTACTAGGACTTGAACCCGGAACCTTCATCTCCGAAAATCAGCTGTTAAACAGCTGACACACAGCAATAAGTTTTCCTTTATACCAACCTGGTTGTGTTTTTTTGTTGTTTAACGTCTGGCAATTACTGCTAAGACAGACGATGAAGGATGAAATTATTTTTTTGTAACGTATGAAAATATGCCATGTCTGAATGGTATTCGAACCCAAGACCGCATGATATACCAACCTGGTGAGTTAAATAATTTTTTAATGTAAAATTTTTTAAAACACTCAAGTTAAATCGTGTGTCAAGAGTCATTTATTGACTCATATTTATTATGTGAAAAAAATTCATAATGATCAAGTTAGTAGAAGCTGAAAAAACTTTTCATTGTATCAGTATGGACTTATACATAACTCCCAACATCCGATAAACTAGATCATTAATTTGTTTGAAAATATGAGAAAATTTAGTGTTTCATATATTTTAACCTGAATTGTTTTGAATTGTTTGTATTAAATAAAATATTTAGTTTGGTGTAATGAACTTTAGTTTTTATGTTTAGTAGGTTAAACACCGTTTGAAATTGTCGACCAACATGAGAATTGAGTTGCTGGGTCATGGTAGATAACCAGGGGGCAGAGTCCTTTGAGCGGTTTTTAAAGATTAGTGGGAATTTAACAGTTGTCGTTCGGTTATCTATTAGTAACAGCTTTTAAATTTCAACAATATTATTAAGACTACTACATTATAATGAAATAATAATAATAGATGTTAATGAAATTTTGTTAATGTTTTATTTATTTATTTTAAGTTTTTTATTTTATTTTGGTAACGTCTTATTTTTTTAATTGAATTCATTTTGGTTCTTGGTCGTATGCCAGAGTGCGTCTTGACATATGTTTTGTTGCCATATTACCAATTCAACTCATTATTCTTCAAAGAAGCATATGCATATGTACAAATTGAAATATCCTATCTGTGTTTTGGCAAAAAAACAAAAATAAATAAAAAGAACCATTTAAACTTTATAAAAGAATTCTTTTTATTCATATTAAAATCTGTCTTCATCATAATTTGCACACTAAACCATTTGCACTGTAATTCTCTAGTCTTATATTATTCTTGTTTGCAATCTAATAAAAAAAATTTGCAATGAACATTATTTGTATTTTTGTTTTTTATATCGTAATGAAAGGTCAGATTGTGGTTTAATGTTCTTATGAAATAATTTTCTTCTAATACTTTGCCTTAAGATTCCTTTGCATTATAGGTTTCCAACTGGCAACCCACTCCTTGGTTTATGCCCTGCTGTGCTTTTTTTTTTAAATTACCACTTAAAAAATATTGTTTTTATTTTGGGAAGGTTGGAATTGAACATTTTAAAAATTGTTATGATTAATCATTATTTAATGTCACCTTTTTAAAAGTTATCTTTTATAGCTTTGTAGACATTATACCTAAAAATAGCAAATGTAATAATAAACAAAAACAGTTCACATGTTTAGGCCTTTAAAATTTGTTTCTTGTTGTAATGTTCCTTCTGTTCAATTAAATCATGTGTAAATCACGTTTAGTATTAATTTATAATCCCTTTCTTGATTTTTAAGAGCCTAACAATTAGCTTGTTATTTATACAGGTAGCTTATAGCATCACAAATCTATGTATGTATTCATTGTATATGAATATGGACTGATTTCAATGTTTGTCATAATACGATTTAAATTCTAAAATATTCGTTTTAAATCAGCGTTATATTTTTGTATGCGTCAAGTGAATATTTTATAAAGAAATATTACATTAATATCAAATTTTATAAATTATAATGTAAAACCAGTTTAAAAAAAATTAATTATGCTTAAAATAATTATCAAATTAAAAATTATTATTTTAAACTTATTAATTCTTAAATAATTATTCTTAAATGAATTATTCTATAACTTAAGTTTGTAAATTACCTGATTTCGGAATGTATTTCAATCTTGAACCTGAAATAAATTGTAGTGAAACAACGAATGATTATTATCGTCACTACAAGAAACACATTTTTTTGTATGAACTTTTAAAAAACACTGTTGAAACTTATTCTAATAATTTTTTGATCTTTTGGTGTTGGTGTTGCGTCCAACAGTATTTTGATTTTGTTTGAATTAATTTTTTTTGTAAGATGATGTCTAAAGAATTACAGTTGTGAAAAATTATATCAGAAAATCAGATCGTGAATCTGATTATAATATTAATGGAAAAGATAAAAATATGACATCTCAGGATCAGATACTTAAAATTTTGACTGACCTTAATTCACTGGTAGTTGGGTTAAATTCTAAAATAGATGTAAAATTTTATGCTCATGGGAGAGTTTAAGTATTTAATTGGATGCTGTCAGAATTAATCTCATTTGAAAGATAGGTTTACAAAATAATCATTTAAGTTTGCAAATAGGAGATTTAAAAGATAGACTGGTTACTGGCTAGATTCTAAATTTATCTCAAAATTAAATATTTTAGAGAAGATATGAATAATAATATTAAAAAATAAGTAAATGAATATGTATATAACTTTGTAATGCCAATGGCTGCCAAATTTGCAGATCAGGTATTGAATCTTTCTTGGGTTCTTGTTATTTGGAAATCACTGCTTTATATATTTTCATTGTTAGACATTTTTGTGCAATTAAATTTGTTTTAAACATGTCATAATGCTTGCTGAAAATAATAATTATGATTGCTACTTCAGTATACATAATACTAAGCTATTATCTAATCTTGAAGGAATTTTTTATTATTTATTTTCAAAAGTTATAGAAATACCTTATTTATGCTGTGTTAATGGCACAATTTTCGTTTTATTTAAAAGTAATTATTTAATTATGAAGTACATACTTAATTATTATAATATACATTTTAATTATATTCACTATATTCAATTAATTGTTTAATTTTTGTTCGTAATTTTGGATATGATTTGCTGTAATATACTCTAAAGGGATATTCTATTAATGTGGTGGAAATCTTGTATCATTTTACAGAAACAATTGCATTACTGGTTTTGGCTAAAAATAAAAGAATATTTTAAATTTTATTAAAGTTTTAAAGCATTTCTTGCATAGAGTTATCTTTTTAAAGGATGAATTTGAATTAAATTTAATTATTTTTGATACTTATTAGGGAAGAACATCTGCTTTTGCCTAATATTTTTATAGTAAGGCTTTTAATGGATTGTGTTGAATACATTGTTTATTATTTCATAGTAGTATTTAAATTAAATCTGTAAACCATACTTCAAGTGATGATTTCATAAATTTTTACAACAAAAATCTGCACAGTATTAGAAATATAATTCTGTTTTTTCTTTTTAAAAAAAATCCATTTTTCTTTTTAAACTACATCTTCTGATTAATTGTTATTTAATGTTTTTATTTACATTCTCAAGGCGATGTTATTATTTTCAAAAGCGTGTACTTGTTTCTTAACGTTATTCTACTTGTTCAGTAAAAATATTATTAAATTTATTTGTCTTCATCTTTATCATGTACAGATATTTTCGAATTATGGTAGTTGATTTTTTGTTGCGTACAGTGGTTTGTGTGGAAGTAAGAAGTAGAAATTTTAAAATAATAAATATATTTAATTGTTTTTTAGTCAGACATAATAATTTAAATATTCTAATATATACAAAATAATTTAATAGAGATATACTGGTAAAATTGATTGGTATATGTTTTTTTTTAAATAAGAGTGTTGTTAAAATGTTCACAGTTGATGAAAACGTTTTATTTATTGGGAAAATATTTTTGTTTTGTAGCTTCTGTAACTCATCTTAGTTTATAAAGTGTTAACATATAGATGTGCAATAGTCCAACATTTGGTAATGTCACTAAAAGTAGTACGATGGAGGGGTTATTTGGTATGCAGTTCCTCCCTCCAGCCCACAGGGCCTTCCCATAAAGCTGCAATTTATCCCCTTCGAGTGTGAAAACTGAGCTTTATTAACTTAGATGAGTTATATTATTATACTTTTGTGTGGAAATTATGGATTTCTCTGATAGGTGATGTGACGTGTTTAGCAATACTAAATATTAGTTTTTATGAGCTATAAATTATTGTGTTATTTACATTTATGTTTTAGTGGCATTGAAAATCGTAATGAAGTATATTCCAGCAGTCAATTGGCTGGCGCATTGGAGCTGAAATCAGAAAATATTCCAGTACAAGCAACAGTACCAGCTCCTGCTATCATTAAAGCACCATTAATTACACAAAAAATTATTCCGACTTGTTCTTCGGCTGTTACTGTACCACCGGTATCAAGAGGTCCAATATCAGTTGCAGTACCACCGGTATCAAGAGGTCCAATTCCGGTTACAGTACCACCGGTATCAAGAGCGCCAATATCAGTTGCGGTACCACCGGTATCAAGGGGTCCAATATCAGTTACGGAAAAAGTTTTCCGAGAATCGCCGGCTAAAGTCAATGTTACTCAGCGACCATTACAACAAAGACAACCGGTTGCTTCACCTGCAAATGGCAATAAATTAGTGATAGCAAATCCAACAGTTTTAAAACAGATCTGTAATAATAAGGCGATACCAGTTACATTGATCACTTCGGGAACTGTATTACAAGTACGACCAAATTCAGTGAATAATGAAAACAGTAACAACAGACTTGTAGTTGATTATCAGCAACCAACGCAGCAGCAGCAGCAGCAGCAACGACAGACACCAGCAATTAATGTTATCGCTGATGATAAAGATTATATAAACACTGATAATAAAAATAATATCGAGTTGTTGCCGAATAAACCTGAAAACGTTCAGTATGACATCGTAACATCTACTTCACCATCTAGTACTCCGTTTAAATCAATCAGTTCTTCAGAAACGATCGAAGAACAGATCAAAAAAGAAGCTCAGGAGGTCGAAAAGTTGATCAAGACTTTGTCAGAAACTAAACCATTCCCAAATAATAGTAATACATCTTGTACCAATAATAACGCCAACAATAACAAATCGAGTAACAGTCCAAATATCAGCAGTATTTTACAAGAAGCCCAACGTGAAGCTGAACAAAAACGTTCTGGTGGTCCGCAATTGTCTACTTATAAAGTGTTCAGTTCAGCACCACCTCCTCGTCCAACCACTGCTACTGCTAAAATATTTGCTCCGAAAACTAAGGATATGAACAAAGGCTTTCTTATGTACTCCGATGATGAGTCAGGCTTAACAAGTAAGTAACATTTCTTACTGTATTCATTTTTATTATTAACCCTTAAGGCTCCAACTGCTTCTTACTGTTTCGCTTCTAATACATAGTGACAGTATTACATTCCTTTCTCGTAACGTCACACACACATTCATACAAGGTGTGGCTATTAAATAATGAGACTGGCGTTGTAAAAATTTTTATTTTATACATAATCACTTATTGTCACGTTAAATATATACTCCTTCTCTATCCCTAAAATGCTCCATGCGAATTTTCCATTGTTGGAAACAGTGCTGGAAGTCATCTTCTGTCAGCTCCTTCAGGACACGTGCCGCTCAAAAATGTTTGAAATGAAGATCGCAAATGTCTACAAAATAAATACAATAATGACCATTTCTGATGTATATTGACCTCACTGAAACAGATTTTATTGCATACTGTACTACCCATTTCTATAGCCACTGAAGTGGCGTCGGGTAGCACGTGGGTTAACCCTTTATAGGGCAGTACTACAGGGAAAAATTTATACATTTTGCAAAATATTAGATTTTGCTTTACAGGGACTTGTATAATGTATTTCTAGTGCCAGAACAGTGAGATATTTATTTGTTTTGATGTTACACCCTGGTAAGTGTACTTTACCAAAGAACGTTTATTGAAATGGGAATCAGATGATGTTTAGCGGCAAGAATGCTTATTAAAACAACCTTGTAGTCCTACATAACAGAAAGATGTGTAGAATAACTTATCTTAACTTTATATTAGCCATGAATGCTTGCTTTCCCCGTAAAAAACTAGAATTTTCTAAGCATTGTACTAAAGTAATGACAAAACAACGCGGTAGCGTACACTGGTGTGAATCCTTACTACATTCGTGTAACTCATGAAGCAAATGGTTGCTGCACGCTAATTTCAATATGTGGATAGCATACTTACCACAGAACATCCTATAACACCATAAAATGACAATAAGGTTCAACTGCTTAGCTTATTCCTAAATAAAATCGACTTATTGACAGCGGTAAGTATACTTACCAAAGACCTATGAAGGGTTAAGATGGTCTCAATCTTCAAAATATGTTTTTTTTGTGCTGCAAATTAGTGAAAAACTTTTTGTGTGCACAAATTGTTATAATTATTCCTATTAAATCTTAGTAAAAATTAATTCAATATTTTACCTTCATCCACCAAAATCAAAGTGGAGGTTAAAAAACAGCTACTAGTCTCAGAGATCATAACTTGAGTGTACTTTGACCAATTTACGTGAAATTGTTGTCAAATTGAAAGAAAATACCTCATTCTAGAACGTTATGTATGGTAGAAGTATTCCTTCTCTTTGAATTTTTTTTGAAAAAGATCTTTTTAAGAATAGCAAAAATTTTGATCAACAAGAAAAATATTGGTAATTTTAAAAAAATGTTTCAATACAGAAAATCACCTTTTACATAGGTGTAAGAGAATGTGTAGAATAAAATTCTACACAAGGTGTTAAGTATTATTTAATTTTATATTAAATTATAATTTCTGGAGAAGGTGATACATCTCGATTTGTGTACGAGATATTTACGTTTGAAATTCAAAAGTTTTACATAAATATTGTTTTAGTTTGCTCTGACTTAGCTTTCATTCTTATATTTATTTATTGATATAAAACAAATGTTATTAATAAAATTAAATTATTTATTATTATATTAAGGTAGACATCCTTTAAGTCTTTCTTCTGTCAAGTAATTAATTGTATAATGCACTCATTCCTATCTTGTGAACTTTCCCTTAAATTTACTTAGTTGTATTTTAATGATGATGTTTATAACTCAAATACTTAATTAGATGACTTGTGAGAATAAATTTACACAATAAATCCCAAATGGTGGCATTACCCTGGAACAAATTTTTCAAAAAAATTTTTTTTTTATAATCATGTGATTTATCTGAAATTTTAGAACAAAAAAATTCTGAAAATTCTGGTTAGTTAATCAAATTTAAACTTTAAATATTCCATGGTCACAACAAAAATTAAATGCCGACAGCATGGTGGTCGTTGAGAAGTTTAAACAGTTCTTGTGAGTCTCACAAGAAATCAGTTTTTCTGTATTGTAGAATAGATCGCATAAAAGTTTTACTTTTTTGTAGCATAATTAACAGTTTTTTGTGTTTTTCTTTTGTTGCAGTGCTGAAAGATGAACCAGATGATCTGACGCATTTAGCGCCAACTGCTGGGGATGTTTGTATCCCTTTAACTTCTGGAAATCTATTCTCGGATACTTTACTTGACACGCTTATGCTTTCTTCAGATAGTTATTGTCCATTGTTAAGTGAAGCGTCAAAAGAAATATCGCCAATGAATTCACCTTTCTTAATTTATCGTGATGATTTATCAAACTCAGGATCATTATCGCCAGCATTAACTCATGTAAGATATTTTTGTTAATGGTAGTGTGGTTTTTATTAATGAGTTTATTATTACTTCCGTTTGAGGGAAGGTGGATGCACAGACTAGTTTTTTCATGACTTTTGTATTTAACATTTTTATGTGTAACAATTTATATTTGGATAATGAGTAAGTGGAACTTAAACAGACGTAGGGCATCCTGGTTAAAGAACCTGAGGGACTGGTTTAGATGCAGTTATACGGAACTGTTCTGTGCAGCAGCTAATAAGGTTTGCATAATGATTATGATTTCTGATCTCCGATAGGAGAGGGACTTTAAGAAGATGTTTAACTAAGAAAATGTGCAATTAAAAATCTGTTTAATGCAAACTGCAATTATTTTAGTTGGCAATTCTGCCAGAGTCTGTTAACAGTGACAGAACTCATGCTCGATTCATTGTTATCCTCCTTGTCTATATGATTATCAGTTTTTACATCTACTATGTGTATTTTAGAAATAAACTTTGAAAGGAAAGAAGAGGCAACCTGCGTAACTTGAGTACTAGCACCACATTGCTTCTTTTTCGGTTAGATCGTTTGGTAATTCAATAGTCTTCAGTTGGTTATTTTCCAACTTTGATTTAACCATATTCGAACCAAAATAAAAGAATAAAATTGCTCTTGTTAACATGATAATATTTTTTCTCCTGTTAAGCCTGGTAACTAGTTTACAAGACTGTCTACGTGGCATGTGAGTGCTATTTCATGTGTGCAACACCATTCCTCAAAGATTTAACGCAAGAAAGAATAATCAGTACAATACAGTAGTATGCAGCATAATTTAAGTGGGCGGAATAAAAGATATAGGAGTAAAATTAATACAATAGCAATGGAGCCCTGGAGGCGTGTATCTTCCAACCACACATTTTTGTTTTTATTGTTTTTCAAGAAGACCCTTCATGAGTCTTTTATCATTTATGAAAATGTGTCCGTAAAAAAAATGCCTTGTTTCTCTTGTAAAGGGTAAAAGAGTCTATTATGCGTACAGTTCCTTGGCTTCTTGGGTATTAAATCTCACAATCTTCTGCAGATTCTTCTTTCAATTTTTTCTAGATCCTCTGACAAACTTTTGTTGTTTAAGTATAAGGTTTCGCTTCTATAGATTACCTCAGGTTTGATGATAATATTGTAATATTCTAATTTCCTGTGAATAGAGGAGTGTTTTTTATTTGTTTTATACTGATATTTTCTTCATGAAGGCTTTTTATAGTATGCTATTAGGGCACTTTTTCAGTAAATTAATGAACAATTCATTTCTCTGAATTAATAATTGATAAGTACTGTTGTTGCCCATAACAGACAGGTGGAGTGTCAAATTATTTACACTCAATCTGTTCATTGCAGGGCTAAAATAAATAGTTCTGTTTCTTATCACATGGTCAGCCAATTAAATGACTGAATCATTTAAGAACAGAAGAGGTAGAGGTGTAAAAGACGCTAATCAGAGTTATCTCCTCTGGAAGTAATGAATTTCATTATACAGCCAGACCCTGTGGTGAATGAAATGAAGGTGTCATTTGCAGAGTGGAAAATATGTGCTTTTCAGAAGGCCCGGCATGCTGATAAGCGTAATTTTCCACTCAGTGAGGAAGGCAATGGTAAACCATCTCGCTCCTCGTTTTACGTAGTAAAACCTCTACAGGTTCGAACCAGCCTTTCGGCTGATGACCTAAACAAGTACTGTTATAGCATAAAACACACCTTACTTGATGTGGTAAGACTTTAATTTATGTGTAATCTTATACAATATTCTTTATGGTGTGTAATTTATTGTTTACTATATTTATTTACTTTATTGTTTTTTTTCAGAGCCCTGGTGGTTGCAGTCTACCATCACTTTGTAGTCTCGGTGAAGATTCGCCACCGCTGGAAAGTACTCTCCTCGGGTTAGACTTGGTTGATTCCAGTAGTGTTGATGCAGATGCTGATGATTTTATGGTCAAAGCACCGTACATACCGATGAGTGAAGTCGATGACTTACCTTTATTAACAACGTCTGATCTCATGTGGGGCCCTGGTACCAATTTTTCTAATACATCATCCTCCTCTTCGAATAATAATAGCACTAGAAACAATAATCACAGAAATAATAGCAACAACAACTCACATTGCAGTAATGGTTGCAGTAACAGTCGTACTTCAAACGGATGGTATTCATCAAAGTAATTATTATTTTTTTATTAACTAAACATGATAGTTTTTAGATTTAGTTATTATTTTAAATGTATTATTCGACATGAATCTTTTATGTTGTTGGATAATTTGATTTCCTCTTGTTAGTTGAAACTAAATTCTTGTGTACGTTGTGCGTACAGCATTGCCATTCATATTTTTATCCTTTATATTAATTATTTCATTGAGAATTTAGCCCTCATAAAGTTGTTTCATTTGATTTTAATAGAAAGTAATGATGTAAATTAGATATTCAATCTACGATATCCGGGTGTCACAGACTTTGTCACCAAGTATATGCATAAATCATTAATGATTTTTATTGACAAAATTGTTAATAGTGAACTTATTGTTACATAAAAAAAAAGTATACTGGTAATTTTGAGTTATGCAGTTAAGAATTTCATTCAAAAACTACTGAAAGAAATTAATCAAGTAACTTTACTTTTGATTGATAATTTTAATAATGCTGAACCTCCTCTGATGAAGCTGATTGTACATACTGTTTTTGAAATAATAACTGTTTTTAGTTCTTTATAGTAATACTTAAACATAATAATTTGGTTCTCTTATTCTATTCATTTGGAAGTCATTACTGTATTTCATTATCAAGTGTCTTATCAATCAAGGAATTTAACCAGAGAACTTTCTTTTTAAGTAAAGAAAAAATTTGCAGACAAATGTGCAACTTCGTGTTAATTTAAGCACATTTATGAGAATGTTGTCATTAATTCTTTTTTTAAACCTTACTCATTTATCATGCATTGTATCCACATTAACACGCATGAATGTTCACATATTTATGTGTAAGTGCATATGAGCATAATCTCTGTAGTCTATGCACCTATATTGTGTTAAAATCAATCTTTCTATTTTTACCTTTACCAATCTTTCAAATGAGATTTGATAACCGTATGTTTTTTTTTAGTGTGTTATGACCCATATAATTATTAATAGGGCTTATCAGTTTTCTTTTCTTTATTATTAAAAAAAAATTGTTTGGAGTTGATAAAATTACGGAAGGATTTTTCAAAGTACATCAGAAGAATAGTAATATTGAAAATTAAAAAAAATTAACTAAGTGTAAACTGAATATTGATAAAATATAGCTGAATATTGAAAATTGCAAACAATATTTGTTTTTATCTCTAAAAAGAGTCAGCGGAATAAATAAGTACATACATCAAAGTAGATAAAAAAGATTTTATTATTAATATAATGTTTTTATATTTACCTTTTTTCTGCTTTCTTTTTCTTACATTTTTTTACTAGTATTTTCACAGTGTGCACCGCTTCTTCAGGTGAAATTTTCAGGCAGAAAATTTGTATTGTGAAGATTGCATCTTCCTTTGTCAAACTCTTTGAGTTTTTTGGAAATGTTCTTGAAACTCTATGTTATTACCTGAAGAAGCGGTGCGCACTGCGAAAGTACTTTTAAAAATCAAACAAAAAAAAGCAATAAAAAATTAAATTTTTTTTAATATAAATATTAAAAAAACCATTACATTAACATGGATTCTATTGCTATGATGCTAAATAATTATAAATAAATTTTGTTCGTGAGATTTTTGAAGTTCTATTACTTTTATGCCTGTTTATACACACCTGTGTCAAAAAAGATTATTGACATTTTTTATTAACATTTCTAGAAACAAGCTGTGGTTAACAAAAGTCACCGCTACACTTAACTAAGTGTGTTTTACAAGTTAAGTGTAAATTTAAATTATTTTTTATGTACTTTTTTGCATAAGTATGTTGTTTTGTTCGATAGGTCGATGAATTCGTCGCCAACAAGAATTGACTCAAAGCCGGATCATGACTCAAGTTTAGCCAAACTATTGCGAGCTGATACACACTCTGGTTCTAGAATAGTTACTCATACGATCAATTGCAGGAAAGGTAATTGCCGCTATTCTTGACGCTGAAATTTATTTAGTTTACTGTTCCGATGTTACTGTAAATTTTATGAAATAGTAAAGAGAGGTGTTTAATTGTACTGTTGAAAGGTTTTCCATTTATTTTGGTAATACTATAAGAGGGAAATCACATAAGTAATGGACTTAATTTTCGATCCTTGTTCTTATTTCTCTTTTTCTTAATCATTCTTTGTGTTGTTAAAAGGTTCCTCATACTTTTTTTAAAATTGTCAATAGTTCTTGTTTGTGTCTAGTTTCTCTATTCATTCCTGAGCCTTTTTTTCAATATTTGTAACAATTTTCCTTTTCCGCTTTTCTTTCTATTTTTGGGACAGTATTTATATTGTATATTTTGAGTGATTCAGCTTGAGATACTTAAAGATGTTTCAGTTCTGTTTTTATTTCACCTTTAACACATTCAGTGTGGAGTACAGTATATAATACTGTGGTCAGTTCTATTATAATTTCAAAAAAATTGTAGAAAATGATTGGAGAGTCATGCAAAGAAATGGCTAATTCACAAGTTTTCAGAAATGTTGTTAATACGTTTTGCAAATACGAGGGATACAAAAGTGAACTGACCTTCCTTGGAGACAGAATATTGCAGACAACACAATTGAGAATAGGAGCACATTATATATTGTGCTTCTAATGACGTTAATTGATGATTAATTAAGTGTTCGAAAGTCAAGCGTTAACTTTTGAACAGTAGTGCTGTTTCGAATTGAGTAAAACATGTTGTTTGAATATCGTGTTTATTATTTTGAGGTTACAAAAGCCATTAGTATGTATATTATAGTAACCATTCATTCATAGGATGACATAGGTATTATACATATTAACGTTTCCATAAAAGATAGTTTTGTCTATTTTCCAATTGTGTTTTTCTCATATTTAAAATTGTTTAAATTTGTATTTTCGTTTTGGCAGGTGTTTCCGGTGGCAACGAGTACGAGAAACGTAAAAGAGCTGCCAATGGGCCGGACATAAACCGTGGCGGTATAAAACGAAGCAGACAGCAACCGTCAATATCAAGGCCTGGCGTTCTGGACGGTGGAGGGAAAAACAATATATGTAACCAAAACCATAATGGATGTAACCATCATCACCACAACCACCATAATAATAATAATTGTAATTCAAATAATGGTTGTAACAATTTGAACCATAATCAAAATAGGAACGGTCGGTGTAATCATAATAATAGTTGTAACGGAAGCAGTTCAATAAATGGTTCGAACCGGAATTTAGACCAGTCGTGTACAGGTAATGGTAGTTGTGGTGGTGGTCGAGGTTCGTGTACAGAAGGAGGAGGAACCGAAGGTGGAGGGGGAGGAGGAAGCGTGCTGATGAACCTCTTAGTCAGTGGTTGCGATGTGAGTGCTGGTTATGTTTGTCTCAATTCTCGAAGACCTTATAGTTCAACTTATGCGGCAGTGTACAGAGCCAGGCAGCAACAAGCGTCTTACTCTTAGCGATTGCTTTACGATAAGCGATCGCTTATATATTAGGAATATCAAGAATTATTAGGCATATTTTCCATTTTAATAAACGTATCATGTTTTCATTTTGTTCTTTCTGTAGTGTCTTTTCTCATTTTCTTTATTCATTATGTTTTATGTTTTTTCATTATACATATTTTTTTTGGTTATTGTTGAAGTGTTTTAAAAGACTAATCCATTTTATAAAATTTCAGCACAAGATATTTTGTTTATCATTTAAGTTGTATTTTATTCCTGCTTTATCAACCAAACTGTTTCGTTAATTGAAATTAACTTTGGCAGATTTCAATTCTTGTATATTTGATTTAAAGTGCATGGCAGGACCAGTGAAAATGTTGGCAGTGTGTTAAAATTCCATACATCACTCTTAGTTGTGCAATCTAAAACATTCTGTCCCCAATGAATATTGCTACTGATAATTGTCATTCGATTCTGTATTATAATTTATTATAAGTAATTCCATAATTGATGTCTATACTTATATTGCTACAAATAAATCAATCAATTACCAAGACCGTGGTAGTCAAAAACAGATCACAGTGATATACTGCACATGCCATCCTGTATGGTGTATGGAGCATAGGAGTTGTATGTAGTCATTGCAAGATATTAATTAGAAGAATGCATTATTCATTCTATATGCATGATCAACGATTGGCCGTTGACTGTAGACTCAAGGCGAAACTGTTAAGTGTTATTCCTGCAGAATAGAGAGGACAGGTAATCATGCCATATGATATTGCATCATTTGTACTGGCAGACTGCATAATCTTTTTATTATGAACAACGGACATGTCCCTTTGCTTTACCATGCACAGGGTATCTTATCAGTGGTATTCTGTATTTCCAGTTGGATTTTGTTCATTCCGTTTGGCCAAATGCTGTAAGGTTTCTTTTCTCAATGATGCTCCATCTCGCATAATTACTGCCTTGCATTTTAAATCAGACTGTACTAAGATATAAAATTCAGCTTATGTTTCAGTATATATTTAAGTTTTTAAAAGTAAAAATTGTATAATACTTCATTACGAAAAGCTTTCTATGTGGAAGAGTCTTTATTCACTATACAGTCACCATATTCTTCTCACACATACATACACGTGTATTTTTTCTTTCTCTGTCATCGTATTTTTATTTAATTTATTATTTTCTAGTAGTGACTTTAACTCTCAGTACATCACTGTCATCAAACTGACATTGTCATGTACAATTATTACTGCCATTTAAAATGAAAATGTTTTTTTTTGTATTATTTAATAATAATTATTATAATAATGATAACAATAAAATAATTATTTCAATTTATTTCACTCGACTTCTCTTTCTTGCATGTCATCACAGTTCACGTTATAATTAACTGTGAAATTTTCCATTCGTTAGATCGTGATCGATTGGAAAAATTTGTGATTTGTTTTTAAACTTTTCAGTTAAAATTGTATTGCATAATTTTTCTTGTTTTTAAGTAAATTGGAAATTTTTTACACATGCCTTTCACCAAGTATGCCTGATATTAGTAATAATAGTGATATTATAGTAATGTAATTTGGCAGCTGGTTCTGCCAAAAAACTGTCATAGTAATTATATAACTGTAGTTTCCTTTTTAATTGATGTAATTTATTTCAACTAGGTCTCTTTGAAAACGCTTTGAAAAAATACGTGTAAAATTTTTCACTAATTGTTTTTTGTATTTAGGGTTGTCCAGTCTGTAAAGTAAATAATTAAATTTAAAATACAGTAAAGTAATTTTATTTTCTTGTAAGAACTTTCTCATTTACTGTTCTCACATACTGCATCTCCAAACGTCTCAACATCTAAAAAAAAAAAAAAATATATTAATATTTATGAAATACCCTTTGTAAAAATAGGTGTTTCTGAAATAATTTAAAAATTTAATTTTTTATTGCGTTTATAATTCTGTAATGTAGGTTAGTTTGTAATTTTTTCTCTGAAAATTCCATCTAGATAAATTTCATCATCTAAAAAAATTTTAGTAATATTAATCCTTTCTAACATTTTAAAAAATTGTTAGATTTATTATAATTTTGGTTTTTTGTTTAACATCTTTGGAAAATGAATCCATTTCAAATAAATTCTCTCGGATATCTAATGTATTACTGTAGTTTTCCTGACAAACTTTACATCTTGCAATATTTAAATTGTAAAATTATTGTACTATACAATATAAATAATAAAGTAACGTGTTATCTTACGATCTTCATTTTGTATTAATAATTTGTAAAATTTATTAATAAAACTTTCTTGATAAGTTCAGTTTTCCTTTTATTATGGCGACTTAATAAGCACTAATTTTTTGACGAACATTAAAGAAATACAAGGTAAATAGTTCCTACAATTCATTAACATTTTTAAATCATATTATTTTTATCAATTACAACGTGTCTTTTAATAAGTATTTATATTTTCAGTGTTTCTGTATTTTTATTGGTGCTTATCATAACAGTTTGAATTTTACTTGATCATAATTTTTTTCTTGGTTTACGTCGTGAATTATTTCGCTGATTTATTTGTCCATCATTTTGAAAATGATCAGAAATTGAGAATGTAATATCAGTACTTATAATGGTTTGGGTGAATGTTTTTTTTTCAAAATTCACTTCTGATTTATCAATTTTTTAATTTTTGAGTAACAGGATAGAAGCTTATTATTTACTATTTTTTTCGTGATCAACATAGTACTGTCAGTGTTGGATCGTTAATCTACTACTTCATATCTGGGTTGTGTTTTTTTTATAAACTTTTTTATATACTCATAAATTTAAAAGAAAACTTTGTTATAGATTATTTAACCTCTGATTTTCAATTATAGGTTGTATCTCATGATTGTTATGTAACAAGAAGGAAGCCTGTGTATCCTGTTTTGTTTTATTATTTACAAAAATTTATGTTTTATATTAAATTTATTTATTTACTAAATATTTTTCTGAATCCACATTTATTTTTCTCATAAATTGTATATTATATTATTTTTATTAATTTTATTATGTTACTTTTGATTTTGTTTTTACATTTCAGGATTTGTTATAATAAAGTGATGTTCTATTTTATAATCTGATCTAAATTATTAATAATTGTACGTTTTTTTATAATGTGTATCACATGTTTCGTTGTTGATTTATTTTTTAATACTGTTATTTTCTAAATTTCTTATTACAGCTGATATTGTCACAGATTAATACATTCCATATTGTGGGTGGATTGAATTGGTATTTTTTCAGCAATCTTTATTTTAATTAGCCAATTTATTTGTTTTATATTGCTGGTTTTTTTAAAAAATAAATATTGCTTATGAAATAATTTTGTTAAATTGTATCAAGTTAACAATATTTGATTAGCTGCTGAATTAGTTTGCGGTACATGCACTCCCCTATATGGAATGTATTTAATAGTAAATGGAAAAAGTCATCAAAATTGTGTCTTCTAATATCTTTATATTTATTTCAAAACAGGTTTCTTTGTGTATTAATTTTTTTGTTTTTACTGTATATTGTTAATCAACATATTTATAATAATATAGTACTTGATATTATTAACATATAAGTATATGTTTTACTAAAACATTCTTTTGTTAAGTTTGCACTGTCATTCATTAAAATATTTTTTCAAAAAATTTAGTTTTACGACCTTAAAAATTTATAAAAATACTCATATATATTTTGGATTTTGTACAAGAGCAATCCAGCATTCTCAGACTTGATCATTCTATTCTATTTATTTTGCGTTTTTCCCGATCCTTTCCGTCATGCAATTTTAAAAATTATGTTAATCATTTAACAACGGTGAAATAGTTACCAAATAGTTTTAAATGATTTTAAATTGCAATTGGATTATAAATGTAGCAAAGTGGATTCTTATTTTTATGGAAAAAAAATTAATTTTAATTTTCTTGTAATTTATGTTGGAGATATTGTTAATAATAACTAAAATGTATTATTATTATTGATAAAACAAAATTTAAAATTTTTAACTTATCATTTTAAAATAGTTAGTTGAAAAAACTATTTCATTATTTCTGACGTGTTTCGGTTGCAATTTTTTACTATTGTCTATTAACGTAAAAAATAAATGTTAATGAGATTATTTCTTCAGTCGTATTTTAATTCATGTATGTCTTTGTTCGTACGTAGGTTCATACATTACACAAATTTTGTTATTTGTCTTTTTTTTATCAATTGAATAGTAATATTTAGAGCGTAAAAATAGTTTTCAAAATAGCAAATGTGTTAAAACTAACACAAAATACCATACTGTAGTTAAATATATAGATATTTTGACGGAATAAATTATGTATTGATTTAATTTGTTAAATAAAGACACGTTCTCGATATTTTTATTCAAAAATAAAGAAAACTACATGCACGTATGTACTTTGATCCAATTGTACATGTTTGTGCATGTGTTTCAATAATAATAGGTTATGTACTAGGTGTTATTATTATTGTTATTGTTATAATTATAATAATGATAATTAATTGTATTATTGTTATTATTAATTGTTATTTATTAATAAATGCAATTTATTTTTTTGTTTGTTTTATTATACATTGGTGTAGTTTTTTAACAATTTTATTTGTTTTTTTATTACTTCCTCTCCTATCATTATTTTTTATTACCTTTGCGTTAAATAGATTTTTGAAGTTCTTTGTTGTTTTTCGTAAGGTCGGTACTAAAATGTCGTATCGACTAATGTCGATTTTAAAAGATAAATCTTTATGCATAAAAGTAAAAATTCTTGCTGAGATACTGGCAATTACTCTATTACTGATTAAGCCAAAAAAAGTTAAATTTTGTATGAGTAGCCATGTTGTGTTACATATAACCACGGGAAAGAAATTTTCCATAGCACTTACCAATATCCTGAAAAATTTGAGAAACCTTGCTCTAAATTAACTTCTGAACTTAATCATGGAGTTATTAATATTGAATTGTCTTTAATTAATTCCCTAACTCAAAAAATCAGATTGTTTTTAAATATCTTAATTATGAAAGAAAATTAAATTTTCCCTTACCTTTGCTAAAATGTTTACCTTCTAACCGAGAACAGAAATTTTAATTTAAAACCTTCTTCGATATTGTTTTACCTAGAAAATTTTTTTTTTTTATAACACTGATGGTGTTATGCATCAGTATTACAAACGCTATGGACAAGTAGAACAACGGAAGTTAATTGTGTTGTTTTTTTTTACCACATCATATTCAACAACTGATTTAACCTTTCACACATTATTGACAGATATATTCGCCGAAAAATCTTTCCCACAGGTCATTTTGCAGATCACCGCGTATGGTTTTATGGTTGTGGTAATATAGTGGGTTATGTATGTGTCTGCACTTTTACAAAATAAATCAGAAAGAGGTTTTGATTAAAATTTGTGATAATAGCCGTCAAAATTATGCCAACATATTTAAATATTCCAGGAAATTTGCACCTGCAGAAGCTGGGTTGACAACAATGGCTTCTATGGGGTTAGTGTTCCATATCAGTTGTACTTCCACTATTCGTCACTATTAACGTGTGTTACGTACATCTAATTTTATCATATTTTTTAAATAATCTTTGAACTTGTAGATTTGTTTTTTCCTTTTATTCTGCAATTCAGTCATATTTACGGATACATCTACACACATACATCATTTCACTCAGGAATAAAGACGGTTATTATTGAGTAAAAGTTAAGAGAAAAATATGTGATGAAATTTGCATGAGCTTTTGAGCTGTTAAAAACAGTTTTTCTATCTAGGAAAACACAATTTTTCCTAAAAAAAAATTGTTTACCCCAACCGATAATCAAACGTGTCTGTGATATGAAAATAATTCTGTCCACAAAGGGTTAAATTTGTAAGATTATATTTCATTAAAAAGAAGTAGTATTCTGGATCTCAATTTTTGTTTTTTGTAAAGTTTGTTTATCTCACATTAATTCTGAGATGTAGTGTTAATAATTGAGAGATTATTACAAAAACAATGGAAAGAGAAAATACAAGGGCACTTCTACAATAAATTATTTATTTTCCTTGCCAAACCCTCTGTTCTGATAACGGTATGTACAATAAGGGTACATGCAGCTCTTACCCAATAACTATTAACCTAAAAAAAAATATTAAAACCATAAAATTGTTTGGTAAAGATATTATTATACTGAAGTAACTGGTAGATTATTTGAAATTAGTAGATTCGTAGTTTGCAAAAGGAGGCAGGTTTAAAATTTATGAAGATCAAAATTTTGAATTAATTAGAACCACTCCCGTGAGATCTATTTGGCTTATCAACAAGATGATTTACCACTTGATGTTGTACTACAAATGCAAAGCAATCTTTTGTATTTTTAAATGATTTTTTTGCGCCCTGGAGACTCCAGGAGGAGTATAGAACATGTCAGCTACAACATCTGAAATACATATAAGAAACACACAATGTATCACTACTATCAAGAAAGAAATTCTTGTACGCTATAAAAAGTTTCACCGATCAAGTAATTTTTCAGATTCTTTTTAAAGGAATTCAAATCCTCACAACATTTTAAAAATTGGGGTAATTTATTCATAAATTTTCTCCCTGCATAAGTAGGTTTTTGTTCAAACAATTTTGTGGAGCGATTAGCCACATAATAATCATTTCTGTTTCTCGTGTTATGATTGTGAACATTGAAATTCTGCATAAAATTATTTTGCCTAACATACATAATCACCTCAAAAATGTAGAGAGAGGGAACTGTAAGCAATTTAAGCTCCTTAAATAGTGGCCTGCATGAGGTTAGCTGGTTAGCTCCCACCATACACCTAATAGCTTTCTTTTGAATTTTAAAAACCCTATTCATATTACCCATGCTAGAATTACCCCATACTAAGATACCATAACGGATATGAGACAGAATGAGGCCATGATAAGCTGCCATTAGTAATTTTGTATCATTTAATCTGGCAATTTGTTTTAGTGCAAATACCCCAGATGATATTTTACTACAAACTTGATTGGAATAGAAATCCCAAGACAAAGATCTATCTAGAGATACACCCACGAACTTCACTGCTCCTACATGCTCTAAACTATTATTATGAATAAATACATCCACTTCTCTACTTTCTTTAACGTTATGTTTATTTTTAAACTGCAAGTACTGTAATGGTATATGGTTGTGTGTCTTCGTCATTTATTTAGAAAAATTTATATGTATTCATGAAATAGGACAATCCAACTGTTTAGTTTGTATCATGTTTATTAACAAGCACAATAAGTAACATATACATTTGTGGAGTAATAGCAGTTCAGTATCATCTCTAATGCTGGGTAATTACATACTATTTTACCAGTGCCTAATTTTCTACTACGTACATGGAACAGTCATGTGACGTCGCTGCAGTTATAATGATATTAAATAGGGCTTGTTAACAAGATGTAAATGTTAAAGAATTTTTTTAAATTGATCTAAATATGTTATCCCTAATATATTATTATGTAATATCATTTATAAATCTAGGTCGTTCTAAACATTAAATTAAAATTCCAGAAACTTTTCATTCTCTTGCGTAACTGATTAGAATATATAACATGCAAACGTTAATCCCTGTGGTATTTTTCAATGATTTTTATGAGTTTTTCTTTTTCTGTTTACAACAATATTGATTCCTCATGATTGTTAATATTATTAAAACCTGTTAAAAGTTCTGTTACCATGAAAAAATGTTGAATTACTTCAGACATAATTTTTAAAATAACCGATTTATATTCTAACATGGGAACAGAAATATATGTCAGTTATTTTGAACTGATTAATCTGTGTTGCACTAACCATGGCCAGGAAAAGCGTGGTGAACTCTTAGGGTGATTTATCTTACTAATCAGCTTTTTACTTTCTCTTGCCTATATGAATATATAGGAAGGAAAGTATTGTTTTCATGTCGATTTTTCGAAATCGAGTTTTCACCGGATCTATACGTTTTCAGACCCCCTGAACCCAAAAAACATGTTTTTAGCGATTGGTCTGTGTGTGTGTGTGTGTGTCTGTGTGTGTGTGTGTGTGAACAGAATATCTCAAGAACGGAACATCGTACGAACTTGAAACTTGAAACTTAAGTTACATACCACTACCGGACGCGACACGAACATTTTCATCAAAATCGGTCAACCGGAAGTAGTAGTTTATTCGTATAATTTTTCACTTTTTTGCGATTTTCTCAAAAACTGGTCCTACGATTTTTTTTAAAATCGCCTATTTTACTCAATTTTTTATTCTGTACAAGATAGGGTAGGCGCCATGTTTGCTGAAATTCTCGGTGAGGCTGTTTACACGTAAAAACGTTGTTTTTTTAAGATTACGGCTTTAATATAAATTTTAGCGCAAAAACTTATATAATAAAAGTTGTAGAGAATT
This sequence comes from Catonia carolina, assembly GCA_035578175.1. Classification (NCBI taxonomy): domain Eukaryota; kingdom Metazoa; phylum Arthropoda; class Insecta; order Hemiptera; family Achilidae; genus Catonia; species Catonia carolina. The sequence continues at coordinate 20,250,097 of JAQMRL010000003.1, read as the reverse complement.
TAAAAACCTACAACTTTTATTTCAAACATTTTTTTGTATAACGCTTAGTTTAGCGGTAATTTGCGATTTTCTGTTTTTTTTCTCACGAAAACGTGAGAAAAATCGATTTTTTTAACATTTCGGTCTTAGTATGCATTTTACGACAAAAGTGTATATAATTAAATTTATAGAAAATTAAAAGATCTACAACTTTTGTTTAGAGCATTTTTCTCTACAGAGCCTAGTTTAGCGTGAAAGCGTGATTTTCCGTATTTTTAAGCCAAATTGAGTTCGATTGTCATTTTGCGTCATTCACTCATGATTAAAATAAGGTTATGTTTTTGAGGTTAGTTTTTGTTCATTTCTAATGTTTTAATACTAATGTTAAATTATATTGTTAATTATTTGCATTGGCAAGAGAAAGTTGTGTGAGTGTTTCACACCAGATTTTTATTATTGTTAATTTCTTGAATATCTAAGTTATCGTTTTGTTGGCTCATCTAATTCTTGTTGGAACATAATAAGAAAATAAGGTTTCCATTCTGAGTAAAAATTTATAACAACTTGAGATAAGCCATGTTGCTTAGGTCATCAGCCGAAAGGCTGGTTTGAACCTGTAGAGGTTTTACTAAGTAAAATGAGGAGTGAGGTGGTTTACCATTGCCTTCCTCACTGAGTGGAAAAGTACGCTTATCAGCATGCCGGGCTCTCTGAAAAGCACATATTTTCCATTCTGCAAATGACACCTTCACTTAATTCACCACAGGGTCTGGCTGTATAATGAAATTCATTACTTTCAGAGGAGATAACTCTGATTAGTGTCTTTTCCACCTCTATCTCTTCTGTTCTTGAATGATTCAGTCATTTATTTAGCTAATCATGTGATAAGAAACAGAACTATTTATTTTAGCCCTGCAATGAACAGACTGAGTGTAAATAATTTGACACTCCACCTGTCTGTTATAAATAAGCCTTATAAATACAGCACAGATAATCTTTTTTAACAGTTTTACTGCTGAATAGTAGAAATGAAGTATATAACCCCTGTGCTAAGTTGTCTTTCTTTGGTAAAAATAAAAGCATTCCACCACACACCAGATGCGTGGTCAGCAATGAAAGTATTAGTAGATGAGACATAGGTCAAAAATACAGTATTATTAAATTAAGGTCAATAGTTAAAATTCAAATTGACTTAAATGAAATCAATGAGCTAGTGAAGGATGGGATATGGTGGCGTTTAGCTTACCTAATTTGTAGTTAGTTCTCGCAGAACATTTTGAGCCATTTTTTGATATAATATATGAATTGAAATATATATTTCTAACCACCAGAATACGGTAACATAAAACACTTACCAATGTTTATAGCACTTTCGTGTATCTTGTACACATCTTCAGTAAATTAAAAATTTTTACGTCAAAATTTAAAACTTCCTGCTTTTACCATGGTAGATAAGAATCCTTATCTACCATGGTAGGGTTTAAAACTTCCTGCTCCTACCATGGTAGATAAGGATTCTTATCTACCATGGTAAAAGCAGGAAGTTTTAAATTTTGACGTAAAAAATTTTAATTTACTGAAGATGTGTACAAAATACACGAAAGCGCTATAAACATTGGTAAGTGTTTTATGTTACCGTATTCTGGTGGTTAGAAATATAAATTTCAATTTTAAATAATACGGAAGTTTAAAATCCTACATAGGATATTTGATAAAATAATTTATGAATTTATAGAAACAATAAAAGGAAATGAATAGGAGTAGCTAAACATTTTTTCATCCCAACAACTGAAATGGATAGGATCACCATGATGTGTTTTTGACAGAAAAAGTAAAATTCTGAAGAACCAGAAAATCCCATTAAGACTGAAAAGTTCCATTTTCAACCAGTGTATGTATATACTTCCTTTCCTCTCATACATTACCCGAAAATGGTCCATTATTAAAGGCCTGATGGATAGCTTAGGAAAGACACAAAGAAGATCCATGGATAGGTTAACGATCAATATTACATTGAAAGACTTAGTGGAAAATAAATACATTCAACAGAAAACTAAATTAATAGATGTAAAATAGCTTATGGAATCTGTAAGTGGCGAGGGCCAGAAACATTTTAAGACAAACTGATGATCGATTGTACAAGAAGATTTAACTATAATTATACTTTGGCTGGGAAGGAGAGGTAGAAGTTTTCCACAAATATGGTGTAGAAATGATATAGAACTATTGGCAGGATTTATTTGGGTAAGAATAATGAATTATGGAGGCTGATGAAAAATAATTAATGGAAACAATTAAAAAAAGACAACTAAAGTTATACGGACACCTGTATTAAATGGATGACTACCAGTTGACAAAACAAATTTTTAAAACACAAAACAATAGATTTAAGTTGTCAGGATAAATGATTTAAAGAAGTGAGAAAGGATATTAAGAAAACCGGAATATACCAAGAAAACTTAATGAACCGAACCAAATTCAGACAATTAATTATGGACTCTAAGTGCTTCCACGAAGAGCAAAAACAGAACACCAGGTGAACACAAGAAAGGAAAAAAGCATACAGTGAGCGAATGCTGAGATTGTGGGCTGCAAAAAGAGCTTCCAGAAACATCTAAAGTCACCTTACATGGTCTAAAATTGGCCCTATACTAGAAATAAACTAGGTGAAAGAAACAATAAAAATTATAGTTTATTAACAAAAATATTTTCTTCCTTTTAGTTACAATAACAATGGAACCATCGATTGAAATATTTTCATTAGTAAGTAATTAATAATTACTTTCCCCAGAGGTCATTCCATAAAAAATCAAAGTGTTTTACCAACTGTCATCTTGGAATGTTGATGAATGGAAAAGCTTCTAATAAGTCTTTAGGGAATATGGCAGTAATTTTTATAATGATATATTTATCATTTTGTATGGAATTCTGCTCTCTAGAGAGTAAAATAATAAAGGATGGTAGAAGAACAAGTAATATCAAAAGTAGAATTGCTCAAGCTAGAAAAGCCTTTGAAATAAAAAACAGCTTACTAACTACAAACATTGATTTACAGATTAGGAAAAATTTCTTAAAACATTATGTTTGATGTGTAGCATTATACGGGAGGAAATGTGGGTGATAGGGGCTGTAGAAAAGAAGAGGATAGAAGCTTTTGAAATATGGTGTTGTAGGAAAATGTTAAAGATTAGGTGGGTGGACAAAATAAGTAATTTACATGTTCTTAGGCGAGTGGATGAAAAAAGAAGTTTATGGAAGCATCTTACCAGAAGAAGGGATAGGCTTAGTGGGCCTTATCTTAAGAAATCCAGGTATTGGGCTATCAATAATGGAGGATAATATTGAGGGAGTAAATTGTAGGGGGAGGCAAAGATTAGAATATATAAAGCAAATTACATAAGATGTAGGGTGTTACAGGTATATAGTTATAAAATGACTTGCACAAGATAGAACAGCTTGGAGAACTGCATCAAACCAGTCGAGAGACTGATGACAAAAAATATATATGTCGTAGAAAAATTTGTCGAAGAGTGCGATAATTTGTTCAAATGTAGTTGTTGGTATTCATAAGAAAAAATAGAGAAAGTTCTTTACTCTTGGAACAGCTTTTGTATGTATATTGACAAGTGTACTGTACAAGTAGATCACTTCATCATTGTTTACTCTCTGCTACTAATTTCGTAGATAAGAATATATATATTATGAAATACAAAATTACTTTTAAATCATTGCATAAATATATATTATTACATTGAATATTATCAGTATTAATATTTACACTATAGACTAAAAATAGGCCAATTGATTTCATTAACAGTCACACCTTAATTATTGTAATACCCATTTCCATGTTAGTAATTATTTAGATAAATAAAAATTTTGCTAAATTATTAGTGGTGGTTAAGCTTACAAACAATTAGGAGCTATTTATTTTTATCCATTTACTAATAATATAAATTACTGGATTTAAAATTAATTTTCATATGGAAATATGACAAAAAATCTGGTGTGAAACACTCACACAACTTTCTCTTGCCAATGCAAATAATTAACAATAAACCTAACATTATTAATAAAACATTAGAAATAAACAAAAAACATAACCTTATTTTAATCATGAGTGAAAGACGCAAAATGACAATCAACCTCAGTTTAGCTTAAAAATATGGAAAATCACTCTTTCACGCTAAACTAGGCTTTGAAGAGAAAAATTCTTTAAATACAAGTTGTAGATCTTTTAATTTCCTATAAATTTGATTATATACACTTTTGTCGTAAAATGCATTCTAAGGCCGAAATCTTAAAAAAATCGATTTTTCAGGCGTTTTCGTGAGAAAAAACAGAAAATTGCTAGTTACTGCTAAACTTAGCGTTATACAAAAAAATGTTTGAAATAAAAGTTGTAGAATTTTAAATTCTCTACAACTTTTGTTACATAAATTTTTGCGCTAAAATGCATATTAAAGCCGTAATCTTAAAAAAAGTATTTTTTTACCTGAAAACAGCCTCACCAAGAATTTCAGCAAACGTGACGCCTACCCTATCTTGTAGAGAATAAAAAATTGAGTGAACCAGGCGATTTAAAAAAAATTCGTAGGACCAGTTTTTAAGAAAATTGCAAAAAAGTGAAAAATTATACAAATAAACTACTACTTCTGGTTGACCGATTTTGATGAAAATGTTCGTGTCATGTTCGGTAGTGGTATGTAACTTAAGTTTCAAATTTGTACGATGTTCCTTTCTTGAGATATTTTGTATACACGCGCGCGCGCGCACACACACACACACACACAGACCAATCGCTAAAAACATGTTTTTTGGGTTCAGGGGGTCTGAAAACGTGTAGATCCGGTGAAAACTCGATTTCGAAAAATCGACATGAAAACAATACTTTCCTTCCTATGTATTCATATAGGCAAGAGAAAGTAAAAATCTCAAATTAAATATTTGATAGTGGGGATAGAACATTATTATCTCCTAACATAAGGAGGGAGTAGATGTGGGTATAAGATTATGACTAGAATGCATTGTTAGCTCACTTTTGTTCACAGATGTCCAAGAGATAATGTGCACTTCAGAGGGTAACCTACAGTTTATCTTTGAACTATACATACTATCATGAACTATACATGTTTATCTGGATAAAATATGTAGTAGGCCTAAGTCTTTGTATATTCATAACAAAAAAAATCTGGTATGAAACACTCACACAACTTTCTCTTGCTAATGCAAATAATTAACAATATACCAAACATTAGTAATAAAACATTAGAAATAAACAGAAAAACTAACCTCTACAAACATAACCTAATTTTAATCATGAGTGAAAGACGCGAAATGAAAATCTACCTCAGTGTGGCTTAAAAATACGGATAATCACTCTTTCACGCTAAACTAGGCTCTGTAGAGATAAATGCTCTTAATAAAATTTGTACATCGTTTAATTTTCTATAATTTTATTATATAAACTTTTGTCGTAAAATGCATTCTAATGCCGAAATCTTAAAAAAATCAATTTTTCACACGTTTTCGTGAGAAAAAACAGAAAATCGCTAATTACCGCTAAACTAAGCGTTATATAAAAAAATGTTTTAAGTAAAAGTTGTAGGTTTTTAAATTCTCTACAACTTTTATTATATAAATTTTTTCGCTAAATTGCATATTAAAGCTGTAATCTTAAAAAAACTTTGTTTTTACGTGAAAACAGCCTCACCCAGAATTTCAACAAACATGACGCCTACCCTATCTTGTAGAGAAGAAAAAATTGAATAAACCAGGCGATTTTTAAATAAATCGTAGGACCAGTTTTTGAGAAAATCGCAAAAAAGTGAAAAATTACACGAATAAACTACTACTTCCGGTTGACCGATTTTGATGAAAATGTTCGTGTCGGGTCCGGGAGTGGTATGTAACTTAAGTTTCAAGTTCGTACGATGTTCCGTTCTTGAGATATTCTGTTCACACACACACACACACACACAGACCAATCGCTAAAAACATGTTTTTTGGGTTCAGGGGGTCTGAAAACGTATAGATCCGGTGAAAACTCGATTTCGAAAAATCGACATGAAAACAATACTTTCCTTCCTATAGGCCTATATTCATATAGGCAAGAGAAAGTAAAAAATGGTAATAGCTTTTAGAAAGTAAAAGTGACTAGGCAGATTTAAGACATCGGTTAGAAATTTGGAGAAAGTGTCCGTTTTTAGTTATTTGGGTTGCACCCTAACCTACAAAAAAATACATAGATAATGATTGATTAACAGATATGAACAAATATGTGGAACTATCCCCTGTAATTTGAAATATACAGTTAAAAAGAATACAGAGTTAAAATTTTATAAAGTATTTTGTTCTCATATTGGCTTCTAAAAGTGAAATTTGAACTACAGATTCGAGCGTGAAAAGCAGATTCCCGACAGCAGAAATGACATTCCTTTGGGCTGTCAAATTTTCTAGATTAAACAGGCTTCGGAATTAAATTATTTGAGCAGAGCTGAAAGCCCAAGCATTAATTACTAAAATTCCAAAAAGTTACAGTTTTCTTCATAGAATATTAAGAGATCTATAGTTTGACCAATAAACTCGTACTGGTAATACTGTGGAGAGTAAAACTTTTTATATCTATTAATAGATCATATTTTCAACATTTTGATTATTGATGCTTTGTATGAAATGAAACCTAGGCTGTCCTTCAGTAGATTAAGCCAAAAAGAAGTGTCGTGCATTGGATTGTCAATTTTTTAACTCAAAAAGAGTACAAAATTAAGTAATTTTAAAACTACCGATGATGTAATTCATATGGCTTGTAAATCTGTCATCTTCAGTAATAATATGGTACAATCTTGCCATAAGTACAGTTTGTTCATTGACCAACTGTCCATCGTGTAAATAGAATAATTGTGCATTGTACTAATGGGTAATATCTTGGAACGACTATACACAACTGTCAATCATCATGCACCGTAAGGGCTGGCGAATGCAATACCTGAATGATTCATTTTAGCAAATATAATGAACTTCTAATGATGATCATTTACTGACGATTAGGCCTGGTAGTGAATATATGCAGAAACAAAATATATATATTTGTAATCCAACATGTCTAACCAGTAAATATTCACAAGCAGTAACATGGTTACGAACAAGGGCTTTAATAACAGTGATGATATAAATAACTAAATTCAGTAGTTTCGAGGATTTTTTTTTGTGAAACTCCCACTCTTCTGGACCCTTTTGTTACAACTGGTTGGTGGGATTAGAGTAAATCAATATTTTCTCACAACACTATAAAAAAAATCTCAGGCTAATATAAATCTGCCTTTTGCTATTGATTGTATCACACTTTAATACTGTGATAAAACCTATGTGTCATTCTAAGGATGACCGGGAAGGCTGGTCTAAGAGAAGAAAAATTTGAGAGAAAGATCCTTTGCAAGATAATGGCCCCGAAAATAGTAGATGGACAATATAGGTTATGAAGTTGAGAAGAACTGTACAAGGAAAATGAATGATTAATGGAAACAATTTGAAAAAGAAGACTTAAGTTTTGTGGAGACATGTATAGAATGGATGACTACCGGCTGACAAAAAAATTTAAAGACACTAAACAATAGACCTAAGTTGTTAGATAAATGGTCTTAAGAAATCAGAAAGGATATTTAGAAAATGGAATAAACCAAGAAAACTTAATGAATGAAACCAAACTCTAACAATTAATTACAAACTTTAAGGGCTTCCGTGAAGAGCAAAAACAGAACACCGGGTGGATAGAAGAAAGAATGCCTTCAGTGAATGAATGCTGAGAATGTGGGCTGTAGAAAGAGCTTCCTGGAACATCTAAAGTCACCTGACAAGGTCTAAAATTGGCCCTATATGAGGGAAAAAATTGATTGTAATTACCAATGAGTGGGCTTTAAACCTTTGAAACAATAAATACTTCAAGAACTGTTTATGAATGCCCTTTCCAATAAAATAAACTTGTTGCATCTTTAACGCACAGAGTAATATTTCAATAAAGTTTAACCATTAAGAAGGAAGGATTCTGTTCTTACTTATTTAGGGTAAAATTTTTTAAGCAATATCTTGGAGATGTATATCATGTTCATTTATGGAAATACTCTTTTGTTAGAGGTTTAAATAATTCAAGAGTCATTACTCTTTGCAAAAAAATATAAAATAAAAATATCATCATCAACCAAAAAATACCAAAAAAAAAATAAAAAAATATCATCAAAAAATATAATATAATAAAAAATATCATCATGGGGAACTTCATTAAGTTCCCCTGGACGTAAGTTCTTGAATATGCAGCAATAATTTGCATTTATTACACTATTATTGTATCAAATTCTTTGGAGTCAAAATCAAAGAATTCATAATTATACTGGATACTAGCGTAACCATAAATGACATTTGTAAGTTCAGTGAACGGTGGTTTGTCATGATTTGAGTAATTTTTTCTCTTCAACCAATTTATTTGTCAGGTACAAGACACAGTTGTTATATTTTTCAATATTTAGTAGTTTAACAATGAAATAAATTATTGTAAGCAGATTTCGCTTATAGAATCTATAAATAAGACAACTGAAATATAATTTCTCTTTACCAATATTTATTAAAAACCAATTTCTTGTCAACCATTTACACTGCTGCTTCAGAATAAAAATTTTCTGATTCTTATGAATATGACAAATATTTGTCGCCATCAATAACTGATAACAAACAGTGAAAATTTTAACATATCATCGTATGAGATTTTAAATTCTAAATGAACAATGTGTCTTAACTTATGAAAGTGCTTTGTTGCCTAAGTTTTAATAAATTCTTGAATGAAGTAGTATATTTCTCTAAGTCAGTTTTGGCATCATAAGGATATGATGATGCCAGAATCTGCAGCCTCAATTTTGTTTTTGGATGTATTTTCTTAACACTTATTAACTTAAAAAGTTTTTTTTAAATCTCCACTGTTAGAACAAATAACCAAAAATATTTACTATAAGATTTTAATAATTTTTCAAAATATGTGTAAACAAATTTAGCAGTTTCTGAATTCATAATCAGTTAAATTATTATTAAGTTGTTTTTTTATATACATTAAAAAGACATCATTCAAGAATTTTAATTGAGTTCTGTAGATGATTTTGTCACCTTGTGATAAACCTAGAACAAAAGAAAGTTGCAAGTAAATAACATTATTAAATCCTTTATCATTGTGAATTGTGATGGCATATGAACAAATTGTAGGATTGTATTGAGAAAGTTACCATCAACCAAGTTTTTCTTGGGTCAGGCTCGATAACAACAACCTTTTTCTATAGTTAAACCATCTCTCATCGATTGCTCTTTTGACATCGGTCTTTTTCCTTCTGAGTACAGCGTCCTATTAGGGAGTCTACCTTCCTCCATCCTATTTACGAGGGCAGTCCAGAAAGTCTGTCACGTTTTGCGTTGTAGCCACTAGGGGCGGAGCTATCGCGGCCATTTTGGTGCTGCGGCGTTTCTCCATTCAGTGGATATCCAGCCGAGCTAGCAAGAGGTCTGTGTTGCTCTTCATTGTTTTTCAACAACAATTTAAAATGTGTGCCGCAATTCAAAATCCCGCCAGTTGTGAAGTACAGTCGGTAATTCTACTTATCGATTTCTTGGAATGGGGCACAACAATAACCTCTGCGAGGTATTGTGAAACACTTGAAAAGTTAAGAAGAGCGATCTAAAACAAGCGCAGAGGAAAGTTGACTGGAAAAATTCTCTTTTTGCATGACAACGCCCGACCACATACGGCAAATCAAACACGAGAAGTCCTGGATGCTTTCAAATGGGAGGTTTTCCCACATCCGCCATACAGTCCGGACCTTGCGACCCAGCGCTTTGATGACGACGCGGAGCTGCAGGAGGGTGTGACTAACTGGTTAAAATCACAGGCGGTAGACTTTGATGACGCTGGCATTTCAAAATTAGTTCTCTGCTATGATAAGTGTCTTAATTTGTTTGGTGATTATGTAGAAAAATAGCATTTTAGTTGCACTTTCAAATGTATATAAAAAATTTTTTTCTTGTACTTAGTTTTTTTTATATCAAAACATGACAGACTTTCTGGACTGCCCTCGTAAATGGATTAGCAAATCATAACGTGTACAATTTCTGGTGGGTGTCATTTTTAATGTGTTCATGATTGTTTTTTTTTTACATCTGGCTGCTTTGCAATTACTGCTAATGCCAGATGGTGAGAAGGATGATAAATGGAGATGAGTGATAAAAAAAAAGCCAGGCATTACCGGGGATTGAACCTGGGGCCTCGGCGTAGAAGCCAGTTGTGCTAAACACTACGCCAATGGGCCCCAGCCTATGATTTTTATAGTTATATATTTTTTTCTCTGCACTATATTTTTACTCTCTCTTGCCCTACATAAATATGTAGGAAAGGAAAGTATTGTTTTCATGTTGATTTTTCAAAATCAAGTGTTCACTGAATCTGTATGTCTGTGTGCATGAATTATATATCTCAAGAACAAAATATCATGTGAAAGTTGAAACTTGGAATTTTAAGTTAGGTATGACTAGTGGCCCCGAAACAAATATTTTTATCAAAATCGGTTAATCGGACGCAGTAGTTTATTCGTGTGATTTTTCACTTTTTTGCAATTTTTAAAAAAATACTTGATTCTACATTTTTTATGCTCTACAAGATAGCATAAATGTCATGTCTGCTGAAATTTATTGGGGTTGTGCTGCTTGAGATATCTTTGAACACTGATTTGCAAGAGCCAAGAAAACTTGAAGAATTTTATCAAGGACTAATTAAGTTGTCATTAAGATCTTCACGTCTTTGCAAGTTCTATCTGCAAAATATAAAAGCTACTGATTCTCTGTTGAACATTTACTTCTGTTTCTTTGAAGAAGACTATTTAGGCCTGCTTTACTTCTGAACTACACTGTACTGTTACCAAAAAAGAATGATTTTACACTATATTAAAGATGTGTTGTTTAGTATTTAATTATAAGTATGTGCACTGTATTAATGGAAAGATTATGTATGTAAACTTTTGCAGTCACGAATAGTAACAAAATTTTTATGTGATCAGCAGCCCTACTGTACTACATCTAATTTCAATAGAAGCTTGCACTGTGCACAACATAGGTACTGGTTGTTAGGAAAGGATGCCTCTAAACTGTTACCAGTGTTTAATACTTTTGTAAGAATTTATTTCTTGTAACATTTTAGTGGTTAATTGTATAAAACTATTTTAGTTATATACACCACGTACCAATTGGTACTTGCATAAATGACTAGGTTCATCGTTGACGAGTACTGCAGTACACTTTAATCTTTTGTGCTCAGAACGGAAACCCAAACTGAACCGGTGAATTTCTTTGTACTATAATATAAACAGCCTTATATTTTGTGTTGATAATTATGAAAGGAAACACTGTTGAGTATAATACAATCTAATTAATCAACTTAAATTAATTCTGATATAAAGTATTTCTATTATGCCTATTACTCATTTGTTTATAATCAAGAGTATGGGTATAGTAGTACGTTTTGCAGCACATTATACAAACTCCTGCAATCACTTTGCCAGTGTGGGACTGCTAAGAAATATTACGGAAGCTTCTATTGATATTACATATGGTATTGTACAGTATTGTTCAATATTTAGAATTACATGATGCAGTCTATCTATAATAACCCATTTGATGTTTAGGTCAACAGCCAAAAAACTGGTTTGAACCTCTAGAGGTTTTACTTAGTAAAAACAAGGAGTGGGGTGATTTACCATGCCTTCCTCACTGAGTGAAAAAGTAAGCTTATCAGCATGCCGGGCTCTCTGAAAAGTATCTTTTTCCACCTTGCAAATGACACCTTCACTTCATTCACTACAGGGTTTGGCTGTATAATGAAATTCATTACTTTCAGAGGAGATAACTGTGACTAGTGTATTTTACACCTCTACTTCTTCTGTTCTTAAATGCTTCATTCATACAATTGGCTAATCATGTGATAAGAAACAGAACTATTTTTTGTAGCCCTGGAACTTGCAGATCGAGTGTAAATAATTTAACACTTCACCTGCCTGTTGTGGCAGGTAGATTGCAACAACAGTAACCCATCATTGGTGTAATAGTATTTTTTACAGTAGTAATGGTTAGCTGTTTTTCCATAAATACTGCATAAATCACTGTTTAGATAATATTGTTAATCAGTAATTAAATAATAAGTATTTAAGCTAAGTTAATATTTAAGATAAGTTCTGTTATTTGATGTAAAATGTGGATTCAGAAAGTACTTTATGTTGAGATGTATTTTATTTGTTAAAAAAATAATTTTACAGCGCTTTTGATTTTTATATAAGGGTAAAACGTTTCTAAATCAGAGGTTAGTTTGTTCTTTATTTATAGAATTGTAGTTGAATAAGGCATACTTGGTGAAATGGTGTAACAAATTTTTATTTTTTCATTTAATACCTGTGTATTAATTTTAATTCTTTATTTGTATAATTTTGTTCTAATTGAAGATAATGACTGTTCTATTTTGCAGTATACGCGGTTAGTCCAAATACTTGAACTTGAATAAATTACATAAGTACTTAGAAATGTTAACAAGAGATCTCGTATCAAGGAATTCTGTACACTGCCGCAAATATTTTACTATTTAAGATAAATAAAACTTTATAATGCATCCTGTAGCCTATATTCAATCCTATTGTAAAAATATTTAAATTTTCACTGACCTGTTAACAGCTGCTGTATCACTTGTTTTTGTACCTTTTTTTATAAAAATATATTATCCTATTTTCTACTGACATGTTTCGGTAGAACCACCATCATCAGCATACATAAAACTTTCTAATATATAAAACTAAACTTTTTAATGTATATTAAAACTATTTTTACATGAATGACTGAAGATAAAACATTTTCTGAAAGTTTTAATAAATTTTTAAAAAGTTCAATTTCAATTGTACATACTCTAATGATGGTGGATCCATTGAAACATGTCCATAGAAAGTTGAATTATGTACAAAAAGAAGGTTAAAACCAAGTGATATAGCAGTTGTAACAGGTCAGTGAAAATTAAATATTTTTACAACAGTATTTAAGATAAGATTTTGTTATTTTATTTCTTTCTTTATTGATTACAGGAATCTGAATAAAAAAAATGGATTTTTCTATACATTAGTTCTTTAAAATACTATAAGCTTATATTTTGCTCATCAGCATGTGTTCGATTAACTATTTCCGTTGTGAAATTGTATTGAATTCAGCTGAAAAATCATAAATGTTGTAGAAAAAGATGATTTATCAACGAGTTAAGAGAACCTGTTTGTACTGATGGCAGCATGTAGCTAGATTGATGCTTTAAAAAGAGATAGCCTTACAATACAATTGTGGTATAATCACTTACTACATAAACAGATATTTTTGCATGAACAGTTACATGCAGAATACAGCAAGTGCCAAGTTAGATGCCATTTTTAGTAATTCAATTAATTATAACTGCCCACTCATATCTAATACAGTTATTTTAGATGTAAAATGGGATCTACCACGTATTAGTGTTATAAAAACATTAATTATTATACAATGATATAATTTTGGTATCTGATTAAAATTTCTTATTCAGTTTTTTACTGTTTGGAATTTGAGTTTACTTTTGAGTTATTTTGTTGGATATATTCATCAACATGCTTGCTGTTTGTGTACCTAGAACTATCTGTTACAAGATATTATGTTTCCTTAACTAAATATTTTATTATTGATACCAAGAATATTTTTAATAAAATTTAATTGAAATATTGTGTATTAATTTTTTTTCTTTTGTTTCTTTTTTGACAGGGTAACAACTTAGCGAGAACAACAATATTAGAGAATGATTCAAGAACTAGGCTGAAACCAATGGCGCTTTTAGATCCAGATTGTACAGTACCATCTTTGTTAGATTTAACGGAACAAGATTATGCCGTTAATACACCTGTTAATTTGTTGTTACAAGGATCAGAGCTTTTAAACGCTCTTGACAATCCAATGTAAAATAATATCATTATTTTATTACAAAAAAATGATCAAATAAAATAAAAAATGCTGATTTTATTATTTATTATTATTATTATTATTATTATTATTATTATTATTATATTCTTGTTCATTCAAGAATCATAAATGTTGAAATTCATTAATGATCGTAAAGTTGAATTTAAGTAAGTTTACATACTTGGATAATCTGAATTAAATGAAACTACATCGGATAACCTCTATGGTACAGTTATTAGCATATTACACTTCTAAGTGGAAGTCCTGGGTTTGATTCCCAGGTAGGGTCTGGAAGATTATTACATGTTCAAACCCACCGTTCCTTAACCAAAAGTAGTTGCTAATGATCTCTATTAATACTACTTAAAATTTCACCAAAAACAAACTACAGATGTTTCTGTTACAAAAAATTTAATTTATTTGAATATCAATGTTTCAATATGATTGGAGGGATTTATGGTAAGTTCTGTAGTTAGAAATAAATATTTATTCTTCTCATAAACATCATTGGTTTTTTCTTAAAGGTTCTTTTACCATCTTTTTCTGTGACAACTATTCTTTCCGAATTTATTAGATTTATGTTTAATACAGTTAGTTCTGTTTTTTTTTTTTCATTATCTCATTTTAAGGTTAATAATTCAAGTAACTTCTGTTCAGCAGTTTTGTAATTTGTACTATTACTTTTTCTCAATACTTTTTATTTAATGGTAACAAGATACTGAAATCCTAAAAAATTCAGATATAGTCCACAACTGAAATCATGGAAATTTTTTAAATTAAAAATTTACTACGAATGGTTATTTAAAATTATCTAGTAGTTTTTCTTTAGTGATGTAAAATTGTGTTGCAATTTTTCAGTAAGAATTAATTTCTTAAAAGGAACAATAGTAGTCAGGTTTTTAAACAGATTCACGAATGTTGTTGAAGAAATCTTCTGGTTTCTCATTGAAGTCAAGATATTCAGATTTATATTCTCAGATCAAATGCTATATTTTTTCTTCTGCTCTGTTAATTTTGTTGAAAGGGTAGATTCAGAAAAATGGTCTTTTAATAGCCAATCTCACAATTTCCATGATGGTGTAACATTCCATGCTGCATATTTCTTGGGTGTTTCTTTTTCTTGTTCCTCCCAGGAATGCCTATTCTGATTCACACTTATCTGAAAACTGACTCTTGATAATTATATTTGTTGATGTCTCCTCCATTACCTACGTACATCTCAGGTACGGATTACCATGATGGTGTAACATTCCATGCTGCATACTTCTTGTGTATTTCTTCTTTTTATTCTTCCCAGTGATAGGAAAACATGCCTATTCTCATTCTTGCCTATTACTATTGGTATGGTAATGATATTTGTTGATGTCTCCTCGATTTCCAACATACACCTCAGGTAATGACTTAAAGGGTCTCTTCCTGGGAGCACCTATTGAACATGAGCTCTTCATTTCTATTTTACTCACTGATTTTAATATACAGTGCTTAGACTCCGAACTCTACTTGAATATTTTCATTCCGAAGCGTGTTCAAACTGGGACAACTTTTTTTTACTTCAGGATAGAAACCACAGTGCCATACATCCTCCAACAACCTGGAGGACCTGGGACTCTTCTGATATGGTTATTTACCTTAGCCGAGTAGATCCAGTTTTAAGACTCTGGACATTTACTCTTATCCTTCTGTGTCCAGGAATGGTTCGTTGAAGGCATGACTAATAAAATGTCATGTAAATACCACTTGAATTTTCTTTTGATATGCACCAACTCGGTATCAGTGTTTCCCTCAAGTTTACCACTCAGCTAATTTAACTTATTACACAGCTATTAATAATTTATATGCTTCTTCCTGAGAAATCCCTGATGTATAGGCACATTTCAATTTAAAACCTGTACATTGTTTTCCTCTCATGAACTAATCACTCAGGTTGCAACTCCATAAGCCAATATAGGAACATCCAATTACTTATAACATTTTTATTTTGCATCCTTGCTAACCTTCTGTCTCAGTGGGCTTAAAAAAATTTAATTAGTATTTCATATTCCTATATTTTTTTAAGATTTCAATTACACGTCAAAATATATTTTGGATTGTCCAGGTTATCTGCTTGTGTACATAATAATAATAATAATATAAGTAATAGGAACTAAATAGTAATATACATAGAACTTAAAATAGGGTCCAATATGATTTAATTTTAAATCATTTATTACATTTTAACGGTCCATTATTATTTTATTATAGTGGTAAGCATTCCAACTACATAACCTTAAGTTCTTTGGTTCAAATCTTCCCTGCTCTCATTCATATATACGCATATATTTCTTAAAAATATTGTAAAACAAATTTATAAATAACAATATTGTTAATGTTGTTTGTATTGTATTATATATTTTATATATTTAAAAATATATTATTTATATAAGTAAATTTTAAGGTTATGAAATTTTTGTATCAATATTGATTTTGAAATTTATAATTAAAAAATTGATTAATTTTTCATAAAATATATATAGAAAAAAACAAAAAAAATAATGTTATATTTTTTGTAATTTATATGGTATATTTTGTTAAAATTTTAATTGATATTTTTCAAAATAATATTGATAAAATTTATTCCATTAACTTTAACAAACAAACAAAAAAATACAAAAATAATATAATTATATTTTTATGAGTTTTGCTCATAATTAGGCATAATTATTTATGATTTAAGTGAATACAAAGTATACATTTTATTAATATTTTATTATTACTCATTATTTTATTACATATTAAGTAATCATGTAAGGTAGAAAACATTAGTTAGTAAAAAAATAAAGACATTATTAAATTGTTTAGTTTATTTTATTATTATTATAATAAAATATATATATATTTTATTTTTGTTTTGTCTTTTTTATTAATACTATTATTATTATGTAGATAATTTATTTAACCTGTTTTCTTTATGGTGAATGTCCAGGATTTTTTTTTTATTATGAAGTTTATTTAACTTTATTATCTGAGGTTTAAAGAATTATCTGGAGTATCCAGATATAGTTAGGATCTGAAAATTCATAAATAAAAACTTTTTCAACCATAAGTTGTCGAATCCGAGACCCTATATTGTTAATTAATCATTTTGTACAAGCCAGTTTTATAAATTGAACTAGATAGAATTGCAACATAACAGTTCAAATTCAAAAAGTACCTAATCCTTATTTCTTAAAAATAAATTTGATGATTTCGTAGAGTAAAAATTATTTTGAACAAATTTTATTTTGTCATTAGTCTCTTGACTGGTGTAGTGCAGTTCTCCAAACTGTTCTATCTTGCATACCTGTAACACCCTACATCTTTCGTGATTTGCGTTAAATATCCTAACCTTTGCCTCCTCCTACGATTCATTTCCTCGATATTACCCTCCGTTATTGATAGACCAATACCTGGATGTCTTTAAGATATGCTCCACTAGCCTATCCCTTCTTCTGGTAAGATGTTTTCATGTACTTCTTTTTCATCCACTCATCTAAGAACCTCTAAATTACTTATTTGTCCACCCACCTAATCTTTAACATTTTCCTTTCACACCACATTTCAAAAGCTTCTATCCTCTTCCTTTCTACAGCCCTTATAACCAATGTTTCACTCCCATATAATGCTACACTCCAAACATAGTGTTTAAGAAATGTTTTTTTCAAATTTTTGAACAAATTAAAATGGTATATTTATTTTAAAATTTAATATCTCATTCAAGAATCTAGATAATATTAAATTTTTCAGAAATCATAACTTTTGACCTACTCAACTGATTTCAGTGATTTATTTTTTAAATTACGCAGCATTTTATTCTATAGTGCCTTTTGTATCCTAAAGGTAATTCCACGTTTAAAATTTTGTAACCATTATTTAGGTCTTTGTTGATCAAAATTTTTGTTACTGTAAGAGAAAAAAATTGTGGTAAAATAATTGAATGTAAACAGAAGGAATACTGCAACCATAGATTTTGCTCTGGAATGTGAAACATTTCCTTTAAGGTGATCCTTGTTCATGTAAATTGGCCAACATACGCCCAAGTTATGATTTCTGAAACTAGTGACTCCTTTACAATCTCCTCCACCATGATTTTAGTAGATGAGGGTAAAATATTGAAATAATTTTTATCCAGGATTGAATATCTTAAATTAATTTCTTCCCTCAGAATCATAATAGTTATGTAGTTAATATCAAAATATCTTCAATTTTTTTTGGTTTAGAATACTTGCTGATTATGTTATATAAAATTCAAATAAAAACTGCATTTGTTGTGAAATTTATAAATGAACTGGACAAGCTTAAATTATTTTAGTGGTTATTAAATTTCAATGTAAATAAATTTTTAGCATGAATGTATAAGGTATATTATTAAATCTATCATTTTGGGTATTTTAAGTAAATTTATTATTAATTGTAAATATTTTTTTGTAGTCGCTCTGTTTGTTGTTCAATTAAAATGAAAAAAGTGCAAGCAGAAAATAAAACATTTGTTTTTGGCTTTCTTTACTTAATATTATTATTAATTAATTTTATTGAAAGTACATTTTTAAAATTATAAAAAATCTGAATTTGTGCGAATGTGAAAATTTTTCTCTTAAAATTTTTGGTGACAAATCTTTTATAAGATTTTTTATTTTTGTCAAAATAAATAAATTATTATTCAAGTTAAAAATTTACACGTATGTTTTCAAATTGGTTTCCAAAACATTTATATGGCCTAAAAAAATTGAATCTGAATACTTTGAAAAATATGAGATGGTGATTTGTTTTATTAAACTAACTTGATATAAAAATAGATTTTTATTTGTGATCATCTTTGTTGAAGGCTAAAGGGAAGTTCTAAAAAAAGTGTTAGATATTTTTTTGTTATGAAAACACAATTTTGTCAGAATATTTACGAAATACATTTGATTTTTCCTGAAAATATCTGTTACAATCCGAGTTTCTTCTGAAATATGTCTGTCATCTAGGGTCATTACAGATCAAGTAACTTTATTAATTTCTAGAGTATTTTTTTCTGCTTGCATTCTCATTTCTGTACGCAAGCCCTTAAATTATGTATCTATACCTTAGGTCTTTACTTGGGACATAAAAAATTGATTTGTTAATTGTTTATTGCCCATTTTGTATACATTTTTACAAAATTTGGATCATCATTTTCTGATTGTCTTCATCCATTAGACTTAAAGTCCAGTTTTCTTGTTTAGTCACTCAACCTCAATAATTGCAGTACAGTGCGTAAGTGGACAGATTATTTCTTCGGTAGATTGTGTGTTTAGAAGAGCATGGCGGGTTTTTCTTACGTGCTGTTAATGTTAACTTCCCTCCACAAATCGTTAAATTGTTATCATCGTAATAATGTTATCTGTGATCAGACTGGTCTCTTTCTCCATGTTTATCTCCAACTTGTTCTGTTTTCTGCCAGTATCTTAATTTCTTGGTATTTCATACCCCTTTTTAATTGGCTATGACCATTATTCTTCAAAGTTGTCTTTTTGTTTCACCATCTACTTGTGTTTCTAACATAGTTTTAATTAGTCCTTCTTCTTACATAATGTGTCCTAATCAATTAGCTTTAAAAAGTTCACCTCATTGTCCCTACCATTCCCAATATCAACACGAATTAAAGGCAAAGTATTGTTAATAATAATAATAATAATACTCTTATTATTTTTTAGTATCCTAACAAAATAAATTATTTTTTACATTTATTAGTAATTTCTTACAAATTACTTTTTCGTATTTTTAAAAAAAAAAATTTGATTTAATTTTATTAGGCCATATTTATGTTCTCAGTAATTAATATTGCTGAAAATATAAGATCCAATATATATATATATTTAGAGTAGAATGTATTAACGTATTTTTATTCATGGATGTATTCATTTTTATACCATTAAATCTCATAACGCACTGCCTTATTGATATTAATATTCTTAAGGTTACCAAATAATATTGATTTGGTTGTCTTTATGTTATTAATATTTTCATTGGCATTAGTTTTTTTTTTATTGAAGTATTTACAAAATGTCATGTTATATTGTTAGTTTACATGTGATTCTTTAATATGAAATTATTAGAATTACTTGATAGTTGCAGTAATTTTCTAAATGTTCATTCCAATACTTGACTTTATGTAACATTTTTTTAACATTTACTGTAATAATTTTATATTGTTTGCTAACATTTACAAGTTAAAATAATGTTAAGAATACAATTTATATTACTTTTATATTAATAAAAAATTATTTAAATAATATATGTAGATTGTAATAATACAATCTACATCATAAATAAGGTAATCATAAATCATAATAAGGTATCATAAATAAGGTAACAAAATAATTTAAGTAACTATATTCTGACTGGTTTTTAACAAGTTTTTTTTATACTATTAATTGCATGTTAGATAGTAACATTCATAAACAAATGTTTATTTTTCATAAAATAAATTTATGAAATTGTTGTATACGATTTCTCATAATGGTCTTCGATTTAAAAGAAAAAAAAAACAAAAAAAATAGACCTTAATTATATATAAATATTGTTTAAAAAAGAGACAAATTGTGAATTTTCTGAATTTGCACAAAAAAATTTGTTGTTGAATATAGATAGAAAATTGTACAGTTAAAACAAAAATCATTCAATTTAAGTAGGTCTGTTTCATTTCTACTGATAACAAAACTTATAGTATGAATGTAAATTTGAATTATAATGTATTTGAATGTATTTTATCTACTTGAGTAGCTACTAGTATACTGTGTAATATAATATTTGGACACATTGTAATTTGAAAAATTTTTGTTTGTTTTGTAATTACTAATAATAGTAATATGTACCTATAGGTAGCCACTACTGTATATATTTTTTTAGTTCTAATTTTTATTCAGTTATAGATTAATCTTTAAAATATATTCAGGTTATTTTCATCTAAATTAATCTTCAAAATTTAAATTAAAGTTAATTTGTTTAAAAATATTTATTTTTAAAGGTAACTTTGAATTTTTATGTTATTCTTATGTAACTTTCATAATGTTGTTATAAAAATATTAATTGTGATACAAAATTATGAAAATGCTTATAAAATTTTCAGCTTCTGTATTTTTTAGTTAGGTAGCCTACTTTTTTATTTTAATTTTGTCATGTCAGTTTACTTTGGATCAGTTAAATTATATTTTTACTTGAGATGGTTTCTTTGAACCATTACTCCTTCTCGTAAACTCTCAGATTCTTCAACCATTTGTATAAATTCACTTTGTTCTCTATCTAACACTTGTATCTCCTTAATATCTATTTCAGTTTATATCAACCATCTATTATGTATTTTTTATTTCTTGCATCTATCAAATAACTTTTTGTAAATCTTTTCTAGTCGTTTCTCAATTTTAATTTTCTTTAAGACTTCTCAGATATGAATTCGTAATTAATTTTAAAAAATCGGAGTAATTTGTATTTTAGTTATCTTAGCAATTGGGTTTTATAGGTTATGAAAATTATCTCGACATGACTTGAGAACTTTCATAAAGTCAGCTGAAAAGAACCTTAAGATACAAGTCATCTATTTCTTAATTTTTTAGGACAAGTAATGAAGAAATCATGTGTTCTAGAATAAATTATGAAATCCATGACTTGAAGTGTATTATTATAACAATTATTTCTTATTATAACAAGTATTTCTAAACGGCTTTGCAAAGAAACTTAAAAATTGATTTTGATGGGAATAACTTGGACATCTTTAGGAAAAATTGTTTTTTTTTTGTTTTGGTTTGTAGTATAAAATATATTATATGTATAGGTAGAGTTGTTCTTATAATTTAGTAGACAAATAGCTGTAACAGTTTACAGTTCTAATAATATATATACATACTTATATTTATTTTTGGCATTATTTCATTGATGTGTAAGTTTTGTTAATTGGCACTATATTAATACATTAACTGATAATTATATATAAAAATTATGTTTGTTTTTGTGTTTTTCAACATTAATTAACTGTTATGTTAATTATATTATATTCTATATTAAAATATTTACCATAAGCTAATAAGGTCATAGAGAGAAATATGCATATGTATGTATCTTTTTTTGGAATAAAAGTGTTTCTGATTTATATTAAATTTGTTTTTGTTAAAGCCATAAACCTTTAGTTTTTTTTTTTTTGGTTTAACGTCCGACTGTTCTGCAATTACTGCTAATGCAGACTGTGAAGGATGAAATGAATTTTTTTTAACGTATGAAAATATGCCGTGCCTGAATGGAATTCAAACCCAAGACCGCATGATGAGAGGCGAGCGCATTTCCAACCACGCCAATTTTATTTTAAGTTTTATTAACTTCACACTTATCAATAGTTGTGTTAACGAGTAGTAAAATTATTATTATTATTAAATAAAGGCAAAATTGTAAGCTTGTTAGCCTAAATTTTAATCTTAAAAAAACATGTGAATTATCGAAAACCTTCCTTATAAAATTACTGAAGATAATAAACAATTGTAAAAGACTCAACCGGTCCTAAACATTTAAAATGAATTGAAATATATATTTCTAACCACCAGAATACGGTAACAGAAAACACTTACCTATGTTTATAGCGCTTTAGTGTATCTTTTACACATTTTCAGTAAATAAAAATTCTTTAAAATCAATTTTTCACATCAAAATTTAAAACTTCCTACTCCTACCATATGGAATAGTACATATGGAATAGTCGATTCTCATATCGAAAACAGTCTTGTCAACTTAATCACTGATTAAGTTGATACAGTTTTTTTGTATTGATTGTCATATTCAATCTGTGTGTTCATTAATTTCCCTGTTACTGTATTTATAAATATTATATTTTTCCAAAATTTCAATTCATTTTGTCTGTTATTCATTTTAATATTTAATTTAAATTTACTGAAGATGTGTACAAGATACATTAAAGCGCTATAAATATTGGTAAGTGTTTTCTGTTACCGTATTCTGATGGTTAGAAATATATATTTCAATTTTAAATAATATGGCTGTTTGAAATCCTAGGTAGGATGTTTGATAAAATAAAAATAATTAAAATGAATTATGGTATCCTGAAACAATCGTCAATTATATTCTCCAATGATTCATTTCAGCGCTTTTTGAACACAGTCAATGTAGGCATACTGACAATGTAGAAAAGCTTTTTACAATAATTGACCATATGCAGTGAGAAGAAATTCTGTTTTGTAATTGTACTAAAGTGGTTCTTTAGTAGGACAGCTGTGTGGCTCTGAATCCTATTGTTGAGATCTTAAATGAATTCCATAGGGGATTCTTGAGATCCTTCATGATGACAGTATACCAAGGAAGGAAGATTTAAGGAGCGAAAACTATCTTCATATGAAATGAGTCGAAGTGCAAACCCTTAGGTATGTTTTGTAGTGGTTATGGATTATTTTATAATGGTTTTTTTTTCGAGTGAAGATCCATTAGCCTTGCTTGTGTGTAGTTAGTGTAATATAATAAACTTATACACACACACAACAACACATACGTACATCCACAGGACAAACTGAATACGCTCACACATAACATAAACATACATCAGATGATTTACTACCGTCAGATGTGAAAGACAAAAATAATAATAACAAAATTATTTTCCATTTTATTAAATAAATGGATTGTTAACTCACTCTTTTTTAAATTCTTTAAAGAGTAAGGTGACGATTTACATCTTTTTAAAAATAGAAAAACATTTTCATAATTGAAAAAAAAAAAAAAAAAAAAAAAAAAAAAATGGTGCCGTGACCAGGATGAGAAAAGATTCAATTAAGGAATTTCAATAAATAAATAAATTTTGGAAAAGAAATTAAAATAACTAACAAAAAGGACAGGATAGTGAAACAATTTCATCAAACGAAAATAATCAAACCAGAGCAGTTGAAAATCAAAAAGGAGATAAGAAGAAAAAATTAAAAATAACACAACGAATCTTCTAAAAATTATAAAAACTAAGGTATAAACAATTCACATCTGACCAGGTATACTGACTCCGACTGGTAAGTCATCTGTTTCACATATATACATTTTTAACATAAACAAACGGAATAAAAATAAACATGGAGGAACAAGTGGGACAGATTCTCGAAACGAATAAATTAGACGAAACGAACATTAACTTCCAACTTAGGATACGGAGAAGTACGACAACAGGAAACATACGACAAAAACGACAAAGACTACAAAAACTATTAGAGAACGGGCGACAAATTGACTTAAACACATTACATAGATTTGATTTTGGTAAACAACTGACCGATTGTCAAAATTATTTTGCAAGGATAAGAAACATCGAAAATTTAACGGAATTAGAAACATATAATGCTAAAATTTTTGAGGATAGGCTTAACAAAATATTAACATTTATATTGCCCAACAAACCGGATAAAACAGTAGATTTTCAGAATTTAAAGGAAAGGTTTGAGGTTTGGAAAGCGAATAAGTGGCATAATATTGAAGTTAGACCTAATTGTGAACAAAATCTAAATCTTGAAAGGGCACGTTTAGGAGATAACTTCTTGCCTAATCAAAGGCAAGAAATTCCTAATTGTGATCAATTTAACTTTGCACCTGATACAGGAATATTAAACCCCGTTCTTCGAAACGAAGTACCTGACATCTACATACTGAATGCAGTAGGTAACAATAATCCCTTACATTTTCAACGTGAATTAGATTTCAATTGGACAAAAATTGCAAATCCAATTGAACAAGAGTTAAAACAATTAACTATCACCGATGGACGAGACATTGATACATTAGTAAGAAATATTAAAATCATCAAACAAATACAGAAACGTTATGCCGTTAATTTACCTCTGGTTTTGTTAACTCCGTTTATGACTGGTTTTACAGAACAAATTTTTGAAAACTCCATTAGGAATAACCATAATTTTGATCAGTTTCATCAAAATTTAGTAAATAAATTAATTACACCAAAAATGAAAGAAATATTAAAATTGAAATTGTTATACCGAAATCAGTCACAATCGGAAACTCTTGCAGAATACATGAAGGAAATTTTAGAGAATCATGATGTTTTGAGACTAGAATTAACGGAAGGTGAGTTAATTAATATAATTTTAACAGGTTTAAATGAAATATATGCCACACACATAGCTATAATTGGTAAACCCACCAACTTACAAGATTTTAATAAGTTAGACGCTTATGTTTATGAAAGAGTTTATGCCAGAACTCTTAATGATCTTGGTTTATCAAACATAAATAGTACAGGCGCTCTAAATACAATAAATAATACAGTATCTATTCAAGGTAAACAAAATACATTAAAAGATTCAGCATTCAATAACACCAGATCACAAAAATCATCCACAACATCGAAGTGTTTTTATTGTAATAATTCAGGCCACATTAAAAGGAATTGTAAACTTTGGCAACAAAAACAAGGAAATAACCATGTTTCAAAAAACTGAATGAATACAAATACGGAAAACATAGACATATGGTTCGTATTTGTAAACATAATGCAAATAAACATTTAAAGATAGGTGAACAAAAGTTAAACGGCAACTATACTTTGAAGGCCTTAACAATAAAAATTAAAAATGATACATTTAGGGCTCGTATTGATTCAGGCTCAACCCACAACATTATTAATCAAAAAATGTACAAACTTTTAAAAAGTAAGAAAGCAGTTATAAAGGAGGAAAATTTTAATGCAATTTGTCTTACAGCGGACAGGTTTCCTTTGGAAATCAATAAACAAGTCTGGGTTAAAATTAATTTACAAAACATATCGTGGAAAATGAACTTTAAAGTATTAACACAAATACAACACAAAATAATACTAGGAATGCATTTTTTACAAACCACACGTGCAACATTCAATGCAACCAGGTCATTCATAACCTTTGAATGGTTGAAAAATCAAAAATTTTATCTAATAAATACATACCCAGATCAGATTAATAATCTAGAGCACTCCGAGTATATTAAAAATAAAATTACAAACTTATGTAAGGAATTTCCTGATGTACTCACTAATAAATTAGGCTGTACCGATGTATTGACATATGATATTAAACTTAAAAATAATGAAATTATAAAATCGAGACCCTATCCACTAAATCCAATAAAAACACTTCAAATGAAACAGCAAATTGATAAATTATTAAAAGACAAGGTGATAAGAGAGAGTGTTTCCCCTTATTCGTCTCCGGCATTTCTAATTCCGAAAACCAATGGCACGAGTCGTTTAGTTGTGGACTATCGCTCAGTCAACTTGGTAATTGACTCAGAGGCACAACCTTTACCCAACATAAATCAGGCTTTCCAATGGTTTTCCGGGGCACGATGGTTTAGCACATTAGATTTAGCACAAGCGTACCATCAAATACCATTGACAGAAAAATCTCGTCAAATTACCGCATTTTGTACTCCGGATGGATTATACGAGTATGAAAGATTACCTTTCGGTTTATCAACTGGAGCACAAGTCCTAACACGTCTTATGAATACAATATTCAAAAATATTAAGTATAAATTTGTATTTAATTATATGGATGATATATTAATATATTCCAAAAGTTTTCCAGAACACATGAAACACATTAGAATAGTGTTGTCGATTCTAAGAAAAGCTGGTATTACCGTCAACCCTGATAAGGTAACATTTGCAGTGAACGAAATACCATTTCTTGGACACACATTATCATACAAAGGAGTCTCTATAGATTCGACTCGGACACAAAAAATATTGGAATACCCTGAACCCACGTCAGTGAAACAAGTACATCGGTACTGTGGTATGATTAATTATTTTTCTAAATTTATTAAAAATTATGCTGATAGAATCGAACCTCTAAATAAATTACGTCGTAAAAATACTCAGTTTATCTGGGGAGACTCACAGAAAACCGCATTTGAAGATCTTAAACAAACAATTGCTAATCCCCCGGTATTAGCCATACCAGACTTTTCAAAACAATTTATTTTACAAACAGATGCGTCAGATACAGGTCTAGGAGCTGTACTGCTTCAAGAACAAGAAGGGTCTAGACGACCCATAGCGTACGCTTCCAAGACATTGACAGAGGCAGAAAGGAAGTTTTCTGCATATGAACGAGAATGTCTTGCAGTTGTTTTTGCAACAGATCATTTTCGGACCTACCTGACACATCGTGAATTTCTTTTAGAAACCGATAATCAGGCTTTAGCCTGGCTTCTTTCTAGACCTAAACAACTAGGTAGATTAGCTAGGTGGTTACTTCGATTATCTGTTTTTAAATTTAAAATTAATCACATCCGTGGTTCCGATAATAATGTTGCTGATGCGCTATCAAGGATGTATGATTCTAATAGTGAAGATACCGCAAAAGATATATCTTATATCAATGCCTTATTATCACAGTTTCCTCTATCCTTTACAGATATAAAGAAACATCAAGAACAGGATACCTTTATCCTTCAACAAAAACAGAAAATGGATACCAAATTTTGTTTTTCAAAAGGAGTATTATGTTTAAAAGATAAAAACAATAATCCAACCAAAATTGTTCTTCCCAACTCTTTAAAAGATTTAGTATTTAAATATTTCCATAATTCCGAAATAGGTGGACATTTAGGCGTCGCTAAAACTATCCACAAAATAACACGATATTTTTACTAGCCAGATGTATATAAAGAAATTCCTGTCAAAGTGAATGCTTGTACAACTTGTCAGAGAAGCAAACCGGGAATGAATTATAAATGGGGGAATCTCAGTTCTAGAGTTCCAACAACACCATTTGATACACTGTTTATTGATACAGTAGGCAGTCTACCAAAAACTAACCAAGGATTCAAATATATACTAGTGGTGGTAGATAGTTTCTCAAAATTCACATGGTTAGCTCCATTAAAAAGTACCAATACGTCATTCATTATAGAAGAATTAAAACGTATTTTTCAACATTACTCCATCCCAAGACTAATAGTCACGGATAACGCCAAAACATTTAATTCAGTAATTTTTAAAAACTTTTGTTTCAATCTAGGCATTAAAAGGACCACACTCTCTCCTTATCATCCACAACCATCTCACGCCGAACGATTAAACAGAAATCTCAGGTCTATTCTTATCGCGTACCATGCAACTACACAAACAACCTGGGATAAATCTCTCTTTTGGTTTCAGTTAGCTTTTAATATGGCTCAACATACCGCACATGGTGTGTGTCCATTTGAGATATTACATAATTTTCCAGCTCAAACTCCATTAGATAGAGCGTGGAATATACAAGATATCCTTCATCGGAATCCTGTAAGTTCAAGCAACATGATGGGTAAAATTAAGAGACAGCTAATTAAGTCTCATCATGATATGGCACGTAGATATAATGCTACACGCCATCCAAATCCGTTTTCGGTGGGAGATAAAGTTTTACTTAAAACTCATCCCGTAAGTTCGAAACGGAAAAATATTTGTGCAAAAATGACGTACCGATGGTCGGAACCATTTTATATCATAGGTTTCTCTACACCAGTTACAGCCTTAATACGTAAGACTGTTGGGGGAGAAATAACAAAAGAACACATTTCTAACCTTAAAAAGGTTACATAATTAATTACAAATAGTAATATTTTTAGGTGACGTATGTCGCGACACTCGAGCTTGAGATGATTGTAATAAATTATAACTGATGTTTGCATGCTGAATGACTGTATTGTGAAAGGGGCCCCGAATGAATGTAAAATACCGCCTCAAGCCGACAATTGCTATATACTCGCCTTTCCCTTTTTTTCAGTTTAAGCACCCACCTCTTATCCTTTTGCTTTTGCATTTACCCCAGGGGGGGGGGAAGATTGTAATATAATAAACTTATACACACACACAACAACACATACGTACATTCACAGGACAAACTGAATACGCTCACACATAACATAAACATACATCAGATGATTTACTACCGTCAGATGTGAAAGACAAAAATAATAATAACAAAATTATTTTCCATTTTATTAAATAAATGGATTGTTAACTCACTCTTTTTTAAATTCTTTAAAGAGTAAGGTGACGATTTACATCTTTTTAAAAATAGAAAAACATTTTCATAATTGAAAACAATTTTACTGAACAGATAAAGATAGATATTTTTAGAAGATTGGTGGAAATAAAGATTTCAAGGACTTTTAATAGATTTTAAAGATTTTAAGGAACTTTTAACAATTTTAATAATCTTAAGAATTTTAGAATATTTACAAAAAAAATCTTTTAATAAAGATCCTTGAATTATTGAATTTGGAAACTTTTCTTTATGAACTTCTGGGATATTAGTACATGTTGTTGTTTAGGTCATCAGCCAACAGGCTGGTTTGAACCTCTAGAGACTTTACTAATTAAAATGAGGAGCGAGGTGATTTACCATGCCTTCCTCACTGAGGGAAAAAGTATGCTTATCAGCATGCCGGGCTCTTTGAAAAGCATTTCTTTCCACCCTGCAAATTACACCTTCACTTCATTTACTACAGGGTTTGGCTGCATAATGAAATTTGTTACTCTCAGTGGAGATAACTGTGACTAGTGTCTTTTTCACCTCTACCTCTTCTGTTCTTAAATACTTCAGTCATATAATTGGCTGATCATATATGACAAGAAACAGAACTATTTTTTGTAGCCATGAAACTAACAGATCGAGTGCAAATAATTTAACACTCCACCTGCCTGTTATGGGTAAGTAGGTAGAATACAGATGAAAAATGAATCCTAACTGGGAATCAAACCATGGACCCTGGCATAGAAGCCAGTTGCACTGATCATTACACCAACGGCCCAGCCATACGGTTAATGGTTGGGGGTATGGTTTGAAAATATCTCTCATTAAGGTGAAAATTAAGGCTTTTAGTGTTAAGCATCCAGTTTTGTCAAAGATTGTGATTAATAATCATAATATGGAGCAGGTGAGTATTTAGGATGTGTCATCTGTGTGGGCATGATATTAAAAAGAAATTTGCTTGGTTCCAGAATTATCTACGGAATAATATATCATACTCTGAAAAATAAAGTGAGGAAAGATAAATATCTAAGATAATGTGTTGGTCATCCCTACTCTTCTACAGGCTTGCAAAACATGGTCAAATTCAAAGCCAGAAGATAACAAAATTCAGGTAGCTGAGATGATTTTTTTAAGAAGTACTTATAGGTGTACACCACTAATCAAATTGTGAATGCTAGAATAAGGAAGGAACTGGAGGTTATAGGAGACTGTGTAAACATCAGGATAGAATGAGTTGCAACCAGTTTCCCGTGATGGCAGTACAGTATAAGCCAGGTGACACAAGAGTTGTCAGTAGGCTTCTCAGAAGATACCAAAGCAAGATAAGATTGAAGGATAAAGATGTATGTTTTTTAACAAGAGTTTACCCAGGGAAGAGCCACTGCCCCTTTTAAAAGCTAAGACATACAAAAAACTTTGAAACATGAAGAGAAAAATTAGATTTTTTTAAGAATTTCACCAAATCCAAATTCCTCAATCTTTTTAATAAGAAGTACAGGTCTTTTACACCTTACTGCTCCTTCCTAGTTCAGATTCTGGGTATCCTTGAGTTTATAGCTAGAAATTGTACCCAAAAATGTTAAAGTAAAACATTCAAGTAAGCAAATAATTGTACTATATAGATGATAAAAACATTTTTTCAGCCGTGTATTGAACACAGTTGAAACCGTTGATTTATTAAAACTATGTACTAAACAAAATTAATTCAGATTTAATACTATATAAATTTTAAACTTCTTTTTTTATTATAAATAAACTCATTACAAACCATGAGAAATGGTCGAAGAATGAGTAAAAACATTTACCAATGGAGAAGTACTTTCGTGGCTTCACCACATCGTCAGCTCATCACAATACTTAAAATTATATAATTGTAACATTTATTTTGTCAGAGATGTAAACCTCTTCTGTATATCATGACTATTACAATAGATATTCCTGTAATATTAAATAAACAATCTAGAAAGAAATTATCATAAAAAATTGAAACCATATAACATTGTAGCTTACAATGTGGCAGATGTGCTATGGAATGCTGGAACATTGGTATTAGGATGAGGGAAGTACTCGTAAAATTATAAAGTTGTTAGTTGCTATTTTGCTCAATTCATAAGTACTATTCTGAAAAGCATTCATATGAATGTTTGAATTGGATTAGTAATAACATTTCTAATAGTTATCTAATCTAACTGTTGAAATATAGAAAACTTATTGTAATTGAAAAGCACTCATTTGTAAACAGACTGACTAATGTTTTCACAAATTACAATAGTGCACCAATTTACTTTCGATGAAAACTGGTTACTGTCTAATTCTCACCATACCACTTTGCACTAAGAAACCACAGTTCATCTCTAACAAATGAAGGTATGTATTAAATTGATTGTGAATAGGGTATATAAAATATTGAGTAATTTTTATAATTATTATATAAATGTATAAAATTTTTTTATAAAATGTGCATATCATTGAAGAGTGTTAACCTGCTAACTATATTTTTAGGCCAGAATGTGATTTTGGTATCATTGGTAAAAGAAAAATTAAATCTCTGCTACTGGAAAATCTCCCAACTCCAATGAATATTAAGATGCGCTTTGTTGTGAGAATCTTTTCTGCTATCTCCATGGGAACTATACAAGTTTTGTTCAGTTATTCAGCTTACCTGTTAAGTTTCAGGAAATGGAGTTTGTGTATGTTAACACTCTTCATCAACGATATGTAATAAAATATAGGTCAATCCCCAATGGTGTTGTAGTCAGCACTACTGGCCACTATATCAAGGGTTCAATTTTTGGTCTAGTCTGGTGTTATTATAAAACTAATTGTTGTTATCTATCACATTCTGCATGTGCCTAATTGTTTTTAACAACCAGTTGTAAAACAAATAAATGGCATCCACACACCTAAATAACATTAAATGAATGAACCATTAAATAATAATTAAAAACGGGACAAAAAATAATAAAGTGGACTATATTATAAAAATTTATATCTTCTTCTTTTCTTCACGGGTTAGGCATTTCTACTTGTTCCAGCACCCATCATTTCTTCACCCTGCCAATATCTCTACTTCCCACCAGTTTGTATCTCCTCGCTACACTAGGCAAGCAGATTTCTGACATTCTATTTAAATGATTGACCCATTGGGCACGATACAATTTTATTTTTTCGTTGAGTGGAAAAATTCCTAATTATTGCCTTATTACTTCATTTCTGATCCTGTCTAGTCTTGTGCAAACCTTTACAGAATTTAATTTCTACAGTTTGGATATTTCTTTTCTTCATTTTCCTCATTACCATATGTCTTCACTGCCATATTTCAAGGCTGGAACTGCCACCGTCTTATAAAACCTTAATCTTACTTTAGTTAAGTTAAAGTTTTATAAAAAATTGTATAAACTTTATAAAAAAATGAAACCATAGTTTGGTATCGTAGACAAACATTTCTGTGTAGAAACATGTAATAACAAAACACAATTAAAAAGTACAAGATATTTCACATGTACAAACATTTAAATGAAGAAAAAACAAGACATATTAAATGAACCAATTAAGTTAAACATTGATGAGGTGGTACTGACTGCTGCTGCTATCTATACAAAGTACAAAAAGTTATAACTTACCTGTAAATAACCTAATTATACAGTTTAATACTAGTGACTAAGAAACAACATCTGAAAAAGTTTTAATAATTGATTGGTTTCACTTTTAAATAATAGGTAAGCATTA
Source organism: Catonia carolina (assembly GCA_035578175.1). Classification (NCBI taxonomy): domain Eukaryota; kingdom Metazoa; phylum Arthropoda; class Insecta; order Hemiptera; family Achilidae; genus Catonia; species Catonia carolina. The sequence goes on along the minus strand of JAQMRL010000003.1, from coordinate 20,217,320 downwards.
TACTGTTTATTCCAGGTTCTGTCTGGATCGAATTATTAATAAAAATAACAAAACTTTCTTTTAAATTTGTAACAAGTATTAATTAACAACTTATTTAACTACAATAATTTTTTGCGGTTATAACTACTAGTAATTTACAATTAAACAACTTAACTTAATAATAGATTAAAGTGATTACAAAATGTTATTACAAACTTAAGATTTAAACTAATTTAACTCATCTAGGAAGGAATATGGCTGTTTACGATCAGAAAATTAGACAATTAGTAATTATGAAAACAACCAACAAAAAAATTTCGAGGTAAATAAGTACACAAAAGAATACTAAAAAAATCAACAAATAAATGACATAATCAAGAAATTAATAACAAAAAGACTTAAAATATTATAACAAAGAAATAAAATAGAATAAACTAGTAGTACATAATAGTCTAATGGAATACAATAGATTAAGCAAGATAATGTTCATATAATTTGGATGGTATACAATTACACTGGCAAATGACCCGTAGTTAAGTTATCAGGCTTGTTAAATTAATCCTGACATGTCCTACTACGTTCCCTTTAGAAGAGTCCTAGATGCAGATACCAAAATCCGTAGAAAAACTAAATTACTTGAGTTATTTACTGAGCAAGGTCAACATGTCATCAAATTCAAGGTGATAACCATATTTAACATGTTTCAATATTCTCTTAGCGTAGAATCAATTAGAAAAATAAACTAAGTAAGTACTTTCTAGTACCCATCGTAGTACATGGTTTTGTCTGTAGTTGGATGCACCTCTAGCATAATATGATAGTAGTTTACTGTAAGTAATTTTGTATTATGGTAATTTCTTTTTTACTTTCTCTTGCCTATATGAATATATGTTGTTGTTGTTGTTTAGGTCATCAGCCAAAAGGCTGGTTTGAACCTGTAGAGGTTTTACTAAGTAAAACGAGGAGTGAGGTGGTTTACCATTGCCTTCCTCACTGAGTGGAAAAGTATGCTTATCAGCATGCCGGGCCCTCTGAAAAGCACATATTTTCCACTCTGTAAATAACACCTTCACTTCATTCACCACAGGGTCTGGCTGTACAATGAAATTCATTACTTTCAGAGAAGATAACTCTGATTAGTGTCTTTTACCCCTCTACCTCTTCTGTTCTTAAATGATTCAGTCATTTAATTGACTGACCATATGATAAGAAACAGAACTATTTATTTTAGCCCTGCAATGGACAGATTGAGTGTAAATAAATTGACACTACACCTGTCTGTTAAGGGCACATATATGAATATATATAGGAAGGAAAGTATTGTTTTCATGTCGATTTTTCAAAATCGAGTTTTCACCGGATCTATACGTTTTCAGACGCCCTGAACCCAAAAAACATGTTTTTAGCGATTGGTCTGTGTGTGTATATACAAAATATCTCAAGAACGGAACATCGTATGAACTTGAAACTTGGAACTTAAGTTACATACCCTTACCGGACCTGACACAAACATTTTTATCAAAATCGGTCAACCGGAAGTAGTAGTTTATTCGTGTAATTTTTCACTTTTTTGCGATTTTCTCAAAAACTGGTCCTACGATTTTTTTAAAAATCGCCTGGTTTACTCAATTTTTTTATTCTCTACAAGATAGGGTAGGCGTCATGTTTGAAATTCTTGGTGAGGGTGTTTTTAAGTAAAAAAAGTGTTTTTTTAAGATTACGGCTTTAATATGTATTATAGCGCAAAAAATATAATAAAAGTTGTAGAGAATATAAAATTCTACAACTTTTATTTCAAACATTTTTTTGTATAACGCTTAGTTTAGCGGTAATTAGCAATTTTCTGTTTTTTCTCACAAAAACGTGTGAAAAATCGATTTCTTTAAGATTTCGGCCTTAGTATTCATTTTATGACAAAAGGGTTTATAATCAAATTTATAGAAAATTAAAAAATCTACAACTTTTATTTAGAGTATTTTTCTCTACAGAGAGTAGTTTAGTGTGAAAGAGTGATTTTCCGTATTTTTAAGCCAAACTGAGGTTGATTTTCATTTTGCGTCTTTCATATATGATTAAAATTAGGTTATTTTTATTGAGGTTAGTTTTTTGTTTATTTCTAATGTTTTATTACTATTGTTAGGTTTATTGTTAATTATTTGCATTGGCAAGAGAAAGTCGTGTGAGTATTTCACACCAGATTTTTATGTAATGTGTTTATGGGAATAAATGAATTATAATAATTATTATTATTACATGGAATATGTATTACTAAATTAAATCATTTATGGTGAGTAAAGGATTAATGTGTACATTTTATTACAATTTCATTTAAAAGTAATAAAAATCACAATATTTGATTGTTAGGGTATAAAACATAATTAAATAATTTTACTGCTTGTTAAAAAATGTATTCAGTGCAACACCGGGAGAATAGTGATAAATTAATTAACTACATAGAAAAAAATATTGTCAAAGTACATTATTAAATTTGAGTAAAGGATTAATGAGTATGTTTTATTACAGTGTTCATTTTAAATCATGAAATCAAAATAACTGATTTTTAGAGTAAAAACACACTTTGATAATTTTACTGCTTGTTAATAAAAAATGGTCAGCGTAACTGGCTTCTACATTGGGGTTTCAGGTTCAATACCCAGTTAGGTATGGGATTTTTTCATCACTTATTTTCATTCATCACCTTTCTCATCACTGTATGAGCAGTAAATTGCAAAACAGTTGGGACGTAAACCCAAAAAAAGAACATTTCAAAATTAACCTTTACGCTTGTATAATTTTATATTCAATAATAATGGTTTATTCTTGATTTAAAATAATGTTACGTAATATTTCAACCATTGAAGTTATTAAATGGTAATTACTTTAATAAATAATTTGAGCTGGCCGCATTGGCATAGTTGGTAGCATGCTCGCCTCTCATCATGCGTTCTTGGGTTCAAATCCCACTCAGGCACGGCATATTTTCATACGCTACAAAAAACAATTTCATCCTTCATTACACACAGTAAGTTACGATGCAACGTCGTTGCTAATAACCATTGTAGTTGATGCGACGTTAAATAAATAAATAAAAAATAAATAATTTGAAGTTAGAACATTTTTGTGTGTTAAAAGGAAGTTATAATTTGGTTTTATAGTTATATTAATTTGATTCTGCCCATAACAGACAGGTGGAGGTTAAATTATTTACACTCAATCTGTTCGTTGCAGGGCTAAAATAAATAGTTCTGTTTCTTATCACATGGTCAGCCAATTAAAGGACTGAACCATTTAAGAACAGAAGAGGTAGAGGTGTAAAAGACACTAATCAGAGTTATCTCCTCTGAAAGTAATGAATTTCATTATACAGCCAGACCCTGTGGTGAATGAAGTGATTTGCAGAGTGGAAAATTTGTGCTTTACAGAGGGCCTGGCATGCTGTTAAATGTACTTTTCCATTCAGTGAGGAAGGCGTGGTAAACCACCTCACTCCTCGTTTTACTTAGTAAAACCTCTACAGGTTCAAACCAGCCTTTCGGCTGATGACCTAAACAACAACAACAACATTAATTTGATGATTATGTCTCAGAGTATGAATGTCAGAAAATGTGACAATTTGTTATGCTGAAGCCCTTGATTTTATCTTCAAAGTCGGGAAAGATTAACGTACTTATTCATTGTTCTAATAGCCACTTACCTATTTAACCTATTTTTACCTACCTATTTTACCTATTTTTTTTACCTACTTACCTATTTTTTTTTGTTCTGCTATATTGTGTGGAAACACAGACTTTGAATATGCAGTCCAAGAACATTTAGAAGCTTTTAAGAAGTGGGTATTCAGGAGAAGGCTCAACATTTTGTGGGGTTGCTATGTTACAAACACTGAGGTTTTGAGATGTGTGGTTGTGATTCACGAGTTAATGAGGGTAATCAAAAGAAGGAAGACTGCAAACGTTGATCACTAATACAGGAGTGATAAAGTGACTTTTCAAGACTTGTTCTTAAGGGTAGGTGCAGTCTCATGTTAAGAGACTGGACAAACATGAATAAGCACACTCATAGAGCAGTTCATGATAGAGAGGGATTTACCAGCGTTGTAGCCAGTCTTCATTGATGGAGTCGGCACTCTAAGAAATTTTACTAACATGGTTGAGTAAGAAAATTTTTGAAAGGATGAAGAAAAATAATGAAGAACTATTATAAAAACCTGAAAACTAGAAATTTTTAGGGCTTATCATGCAAAATGAGAGCTGGTACCAACTGCTGGAAATATTATAAGGGAAGGTACTTAGGGAGATTCGTGACATGTCCTATACTTCCTTTTGGAGTCTCCTGGTTGAAAAAAAAAAATAGTGGTGTGGGAAGAAGAATCTCATGGTTAAGAAAACTTAAATAACCCATCAGGTTGGTCTAGTGGTAGAGTTATCACCAAAGTCAGCTGCTTAACAGCTGATTTTCAGGGATGAAGGTTCCATGGTTCAAATCCTAGTAAAGGTAACAGTTACTTTTATGTGGATTTGAATAATAGACTGAGGTTACTGAAGTACTTGGGTAGGGTTCAATTAACTATACTTTCTTAAGAAACATTGGTCTGCACAAGACTATACCTCATGTACATGTCATAAATATCATCTTCATCTCATTGGGTCATGGGGTTGCTTATTGTTCATAATTGAACAGTGGCACATTAAAAATCTTAAAAAGTGGTACTCCATGATTACCAAACAGTTTTACAGTCAATCAACAAAATAACAATAGCTAATATGGTTATCACCTTACAGAACAGATTAGAACTATAAGAAAATTGAGTGACCAAGTATATAAAACAAGAATAGGAAAATTAACAAAAACATGATGTTTAGATTTAGAGCCTTGAACAATTTAGTCTTGTATTTTGTATAAAATGTCCATGAGAAAAAACTTATTTATGCGACTTGTATAGTGACTTACACCACTTTTACCTTGTAACTTTTATCATTTATAAAGGAACTATAAAAACTAAATTTAGAAAAGAATAAATTTCTTGTAAATAAAATAATTTCGTTTTGTTTTAAATGTTAATTATTTTAAATTTAAAGTCGCATCAACTGCTTCGTTGTTAGCGACTACAGTGGATTATGTGGCAGTAACTATGGGTTTTGACTTGTGAAAATTTCCAAACCCTGGCCGGGAATCAAACCCAGGACCTCTGTGTGGTAGGCTATCGCGTTAATCACTATGCTACAGAGGTGGCCAATGTTAAATTTTGTTGTTTGCTTTTACAGAATTTAAAAATGAAGGTGGGAACTCATACAATATGCATAATCATTACAATAATTTCAGTTCATTGCATCATACAGTGCTTTGGCATTGTCTGCACTCATGAAATGCTTTCATGTAAAAATGCAAAGTGTTTTGGAGCAGAAGAGTTGTCCGTTGGTTGCAGACAAAATGGAGGACAGATTGTACAAAATAGCACTAATTGTGGATGTTGTTCAGCTTGTTTAGGATGTAAGTATTAGGACTAATTTTCTTAATATAATTTTTACGTTCCTTGCCCTACATAAATTTGTAGGAATGGAAAGTATTGTTTTCATGTCGATCTTTCAAAATCCAGTTTTCACCGGAAATACTTGTTTCCAGGCCCAAAAATCCAAAAAAACATCGTTTTAGCGTTTGATCTCTTGTGTGTGAACAAAATATCTCAAGAACGAAATATTATATTAAGCTGAAATTTGAAACTTTAGTTCGGTTCGACTACGGGACCAGACATGAACTTTTTCAACAAAATCAGTCAATTGGAATTGTAGTAGTTTATTCATGTAATTTTTAACTTTTTTGTAATTTTCTCAAGAACCCTAGTTTAGCTTCAAAAAGTGAACTTTTCCATATTTTAAAGCCAAACCGAGGGTGATTTTCATTTTGCATCATTCACTCATGATTAAAATTAGGTTATGGCCGCCTCTGTAACGTAGTGGTAGTGCGCTGGCCTACCACGCGGAGGTCTCAGGTTTGATTCCCGGCTAGGGTCTGGAAATTATGACAAGTCACAACCCAACATTTCATAACACACTGTAGTCGCTAATGACCAAGCTGTTGAAAAAAAGGTTGTTTTTACTTTTAAATTATTTAGTTACACAACAGCTTGGTTATTAGTGACTAAGGTGGGTTAAGAAACTGTTAACGATGGGTTTTGGCACGTAATAATTTCCAGAACCTAGCTTAGAATCACATCCTGGACCTCCACTTAGTAGGCTAGCACGTTAACCACTACGCCACGGAGGTGACCATTTTTCATTTTACATTGTTTACAATGATTAAACATAAGTTAAATTGGTCATTATACACATTAGCAAGAGAAAGTCGTGTGCGTGTTTCACACCCGATTTCTTAAGATTGCGGCCTTAATAAGCATTTAAGGGCAAAAGTGTTTACAATCAAAGTTGTAGAACATATTTATAAAAAAATACAACTTTTATTTGTATAGTTTTTTGTATAACGCTTTAGCGATAATGAGTGATTTTGTTTTTTTTTTTTTTTTTAATGAAAATCTGTAAAAAAAAATGGATTTTTTAAGATTTTGGCCGTAGTATGCATTTCACGACAAAAGTGTAGCTGGCCGGCCGCATTAGCGCAGTTGGTAACGTGCTCGCCTCTCATCATGCGGTCCTGGGTTCGAATCCCACTCAGGCACGGCATATTTTCATACGTTACAAAAAAATCATTTCATTCTCATCACACACAGTTACACCCCAACGTCGTCGCTAATGACCTTGATGTTGATGCGACGTTAAATAAATTAAAAAAAAAAAGAAAAAGTGTAGCTATATTAATCAAATTTATAGGAAATTAAAAAAAATCTACAACTTTTATTTTTAACATTTTTCTCTACAGACTCAAATTTAGCGTCAAAGAGTGATTTTCCGTATTATTAAGCCAAACTGAGGTTGGTTTTAATTTTGCATCGTTCAGTCATAATTAAAATTAGGTTATTTTACAGGTTTTTTTGTTCATTTAAAGTCGCGTAAATAGCCTGATCATTACCGACTACGGTGGGTTAAAAACTCTACTAATGCTGGGTTTTTTAGGCAGTAATAATTTCCAGACCCTGCCGGGAATCGATCCCAGGGGCCATCTGCTTAGGTTAGCGCGCTATCCACTACGTCACGGAAGCGGCCATTTTATAATTTTAGGCCTCTCATCACGCGGTCTTGGGTTCGAATCCCACTCGGGCATGGCATTTTTTCATACGTTACAAAAAATTCATTTCATCCTTCACCGTCTGCATTAGCAGCACTTTGCAAAACAGTCGGACGTTAAACCAAAAAAAAAAAAAAAAAATTATAATTTTACGTTGTTTACTATGTTAGGATTGGTTATTACTTTCTCTTGCCTATATGAATACATAGAAAGGAAAGTATTGTTTTCATGTCGATTTTTGGAAATCGAGTTTTCACCGGATCTACACGTTTTCAGACCCCCTGAACCCAAAAAACATGTGCGATTGGTCTGTGTGTGTGTGTTTGTGTATACAAAATATCTCAAGAACGGAACATCGTACGAACTTAAAACTTGTAACTTCAGTTACATACCACTACCAGACCCGACACGAACATTTTCATCAAAATCGGTCAACCGGAAGTAGTAGTTTATTCGTGTAATTTTTCACTTTTTTACGATTTTCTCAAAAACTGGTCTACGATTTTTTTTAAAAATCGCCTGGTTTACTCAATTTTTTATTCTCTACAAGATAGCCACCACAAGCCGCAAGCTACAAGGTAGCCGCCATGTTTGCTGAAATTCTTGGTGAGGCTGTTTTCAGGTAAAAAAAATACTTTTTTTAAGATACTTTTTTTTTACGGCTTTAATATGCATTTTAGCGCAAAAATTTATGTAGGCCTAACAAAAGTTGTAGAGAATTTAAAATCCTACAACTTTTATTTCAAACATTTTTTTGTACAACGCTTAGTTTAGCGGTAATTAGCGATGTTCTGTTTTTCTCACGAAAACGTGTGAAAAATCGATTTTTTTTAAGATTTCGGCCTTAGTATGCATTTTATAGCAAAAGTGTATTTAATCAAATTTATAGAAAATTAAAAGATCTACAACTTTTATTCAGAGCATTTTTCTCTACAGAGCCTAGTTTAGCGTGAAAGAGTGATTTTCCGTATTTTTAAGCCAAACTGTGGTCGTTTTTCATTTTGCGTCTTTCACTCATGATTAAAGTAAGGTTATGTTTTTTGTTTATTACTAATGTTAGGTTATATTGGTCATTATTTGAATTGGCAAGAGAAAGTTGTGCGAGTGTTTCACTCCAGATTATTCGTAGGCGAGGAAATAACGTTTGCTTCATAAAAGAAGTTTTTGATACCAGGATAGTATGATATAGTAAGAGGAAGAAAGAAGCAACAGCTGCAATTGTGACAAAATACAGTCGACTGACCACGAGTGAGAAGCAACCACTTTACTTTCATGCTATCCTGGTATCAAAAATCTCGTTTAACTTTGGTTATTTTGAACTCTACTAGCAGTAGCTACTGCTACCTACCGGAATTCTCTTGAACTATTTTTGAAATGTTTTTCCCGCTACTATGAAAGATTGCGATCGTCCGATTTATTTGACATCGAGTGTCGAATTTTTATTCTATTGCCCTATGAATATACCTATGGAAAGTATTGTTTTCAAGTCGATTTTTTTTAATTGAGTGTATATCGGATGTACTCGTTTTCGGGCTCTCCACAAAAAACATATTTTTAGCGATCAGTATGTGTAAACAAAGTATCTCAAGAACGGAACAACATACGAAGTTGAAACTTAAGTTAGATACCACTACAGGCTCCACAAGAATCATTTTCATAAAAATCGATCTACTGGAAGTTTGTTCGTGTGATTTTTCACTTATTTGTGATTTTCTCAAAAACGGCTCCTACAATATTAAAAAAAAAATCGCCTAATTTACTTATTTTATTTTGCTCTACACTACAAGATAGGATAAGCGCCATATCTGCTGAAATTCTTGGGGAAGCTGTTCTGTCATAGAAAAAATGGTTTTCTTAAGATTGTGGCCATAATATGCATTTTACAACAAAAATGTATATAATCAATCATCATCATCATCATCACCCAAACACGGATAGGCCTAAAGCCTGTTCCGGCACCCATCTTCGTAGCGGTCTTCCTCTATCACGTCTACCCCGTGGGGCATAACTTAATATTTGGACTGGTAGTCTTTCCTCTCGCATTTTATTCACATGTTCACACCACCTGGAATTGTAGCGCGCAATGCCGTCTAATAGTGGTTGGACCTGTAATTCTACTCTAATACTTTCATTACGTTTCATGTCCAGTCTGTTATAGCCTGCCGTCGCCCTTAAAAACTTCATTTCTGCACTTTGTATTAGAGTTCTCTCTCGTTGCGTCATGGTCCAACTTTCACTGCCATACAGCAAAACCGGGACTGCCATAGTTTTGTACAGTTTAATTCTTGTATCCTTTCTTGTCTTATTTTTCAAAGTTCGATGTATTGTCCCGCAAATTGTTCTAAACTTATTCAGTTTATTCATAACATCGTCATCTTTTAAAAAGCTTACGTCACATCCTAAATATTTAAAATGCGAGACTTGTTCTAAAACTTTATCATTTATAACGATTTTCGTTCTGACTGGATACTTGCCCTTAAAGGCCATAGTCTTTGACTTAGCGGCAGATAGCTTCACTCCATAACCCTCACAGATCTTTTGTAGTTCAAACACAGCTTTCTGCAAATCATTTTCAGTTTCCATGATAATTACCTGATCATCCGCATATAGCAAACAGCTTAAATCATAATCGGCGATTTGTACACCAGCATTTATGCTCTCCTTCCACTTGTTCAGAATCCAATCTATATATATATTAAAAAGCGTCGGAGACAAACTGCAACCCTGTCTCACCCCCTTATTTGTATCAATCGCTGATGTCAGTCTATTTCCAACCTGTATATGGACAGCTGTATCTTCATACAAACTCTGTACCACTGATATCAGATGTGGGGGATATCCTTGCACATACATTATCTCCCAGAGATAATCAAGAAAGATAATCAATCTTATAGGAAATAAAAAAAATACTACTTTTATTTCAAGCATTTTCTTCTACAGAGTTAATTTTAGTGTCAATCACTCATGATTAAAATTAGGTTATGTTTTTCATTTTATTTAAGATTGCAGCCTTAGTATGCAGTTTACAAGAAATGTGTATATAATCAAAATTATAGGTTATTAAAAAACCTACAACTTTTATTTTAAGTATTTTTTTCAACAGAACCTAGATTGGAGGCAATTACTGATTTTCTGTATTTTTAAGTTGTAAAAATATTTTTAATTTTGCGTTATTGCACTCAAGATTAGAATTAGGTTATGTTTTTAATTTAACATTGCTTACGCAAGATTAAACATAGTTTGTATTACCTATTATTCATTATGTTTCAAAGTACCAACAGATTTTTATTTATATAAGAACCTATGAAGTTATATAAGTTTCATTTATTTAATTTGTGTTGTTTAGGTCAACAGCCGAAAGGCTGGTTTGAACCTCTAGAGGTTTTACTAAGTAAAAACGAGGAGTAAGGTGATTTACGATGCCTTCCTCACTGAGTTTAAAGAGTATGCTTAACAGCATGCTAGGCCCTCCAAAAAGCACTCACTTTCCACCCTGCAAATGACACCTTCACTTCATTCACCACAGGGTCTGGCTGTATAGTGAAATTCATTACTCTCAGAGGAGATAACTCTGACTAGTGTCTTTTACACCTCTACCTCTTCTGTTCTTAAATAGTTCAGTCATATAAGTGGCTGACTATGTGATAAGAAACAGAACTATTTTTTTTAGCCCTGGACCAAACAGATAGAGTGCAATTAAAATAACACTCCACCTGCCCGTTTTGGGTATATTTAATTTGTAATAACTAAAAAATGAATTTCAAATATAAATTTTGTAGAAACTAGACAACAATCGTGAATGATACCGTATTATATTTAGTAGATGAATAGCTGCATCAATAAAATATCGTCTGTGTGGACGGAGGATGCATATAGTGTCAGTATTTTTTTCACTGCAATGGTGGATCGTCATAGCGAAGTATCCATGCTTCTAGCCTCTGGGCTCAACATATTAATGCATACATACTTAAAAAAATGAGTTATATTAAAAAAAATCTGTTTAGAATACAAAAACATGTTTTGTTCTAGCTGAAGGAGCTCGATGTACCATTGGTCTTGGCCTTTCAATTCCAGTGTATTATCAATGTTCAGAAGGTTACCAATGTCAACGAACTAATGCACTACAAGGAACATGTCAGCCGATTCAGTTTTACAATAGATTCTCCTAGAAAATCTTTAAAATGATTTAAAGACATTATTAGGATGATAACGTAAAAATTCAATCAGGTAAACAAATATAAACACAAAACCACAAACCAATATTTAATAAAAATTTTTATTTTTTTTTAACAACAATAATAATATTATATAACATGAATAAATTATTTAAATAAAATAATACAATAAAAATAAATTTAATTACATGTACAAATAAATAAATATGTCATGAACTCATGACTTCAATACAATTTTTGGTATTTTTATGCACGACTAACAGTCATCTTAGATAAATTTTCTTTGTGACAAAATCTTAAGTTAGATATTTACAAATACATGCAACTACATTATTTAAACAAAAAAAATTAGAACAGTAGAATTTTCGAAAATAATTTGGTTTGAAAAAATGAATACTGTTTTAAATGTTATTTCATCTAATATAATAATATTTAAAGATAACTTTAACTGAGACATGTAGATAAGGACATAATTTGATTATAGAAACAAATATTAATCATTGATAACCTCTCAATATTTTTGACAAAAAATAAAAATCTGGTGTGAAACACTCACACAACTTTCTCTTGCCAATATAAATAATTAACAATAAACCTAACATTAGTAATAAAACATTAGAAATAAACAAACAACTAATCTCAAAAATATAACCATATTTCAATCATGAGTGAAACACGCAAAATGAAATTCGAACTCAGTTTGGTTTAAAAATACGGAAAATCACTCTTTCTCTCTAAACTAGGCTCTTTAGAGAAAAATGCTCTTAATAAAAGTTGTAGATCTTTTAATTTTCTATAACTTTTATTATATACACTTTTGTCGTAAAATGCATACTAAGGCCAAAATCTTTAAAAAATCGATTTTTCACACGTTTTCGTGAGAAAAAATCAGAAAATTGCTAATTACTGCTAAACTAAGCGTCATACAAAAAAATGTTTGAAACAAAAGTTGTAGGTTTTTAAATTCTCTACAACTTTTATTATATAAGTTTTTGCGCTAAAATTTATATTAAAGCCGTAATCTTAAAAAAACAACGTTTTTACGTGAAAACAGCCTCACCGAGAATTTCAGCAAACATGGCGCCTACCCTATCTTGTAGAGAATCAAAAATTGAGTAAAATAGGCGATTTTAAAAAAAATCGTAGGACCAGTTTTTGAGAAAATCGCAAAAAACTGAAAAATTATACGAATAAACTAAGTTACTACTACTTCCGGTTGACCGATTTTGATGAAAATGTTCGTGTCGCGTCCAGTAGTGGTATGTAACTTAAGTTTCAAGTTTCAAGTTCGTACGATGTTCCGTTCTTGAGATATTCTGTTCACACACAGACACACACACACACACACACACAGACCAATCGCTAAAAACATGTTTTTTGGATTCAGGGGGTCTGAAAACGTATAGATCCGGTGAAAACTCGATTTCGAAAAATCGACATGAAAACAATACTTTCCTTCCTATATATTCATATAGGCAAGAGAAAGTAAAAATGAATCTTTATAAGATTTATTAAAATAAAAGGCACAATAACATCACTGATATCTATCTATACATATACACAGATTAAAAAGATATTACCAATAAAAGTTATTTAAAATACTAGTAAGATCAATGCGTTAAAACCAGCACCAATACGTTTTTTAACTGCTCTAATTTATCTACTACTGAATTAACAGTAGTTATTCGAACATCACAGCCTTTGTAACTAAATCTAAAATCGTAAAAGCTAAACTATAATTTTCTAAGATAATACATATTTACAATACAAGATATACATAAGAATAATTATATATTTATACATAATATACACAAAAAATACAATAAAAAATATATGCGTAGTTAACTGTTGTTTAGGTCATCAGCCAAAAGGCTGGTTTGAACCTGTAGAGGTTTTACTAAGTAAAACGAGGAGTGAGGTGGTTTACCATTGCCTTCCTCACTGAGTGGAAAAGTATATACGCTTATCAGCATGCCGAGCCCTCTGAAAAGCACATATTTTCCACTCTGCAAATGACACCTTCACTTCATTCACCACAGGGTCTGGCTGTATAATAAAATTCATTACTTTCAGAGGAGATAACTCTGATTAGTGTCTTTTACACCTCTACCTCTTCTGTTCTTAAATGATTCAGTCATTTAATTGGCTGACCATATGATAAGAAACAGAACTATTTATTTTAGCCCTGCAACGAACAGATTGAGTATAAATAATTTGACACTCTACCTGTCTGTTATGCGTAGTTAACTATGAAATTTATTTCTGAATCTATGAAACCAAAAGAAAAGTTTCAAAAATAAAAACATGATGAAATTTAACTTCTTTATATCTTGTTTTTTTATACAAAAAAAAAAAATAAATAAAACAAATAAATTAAATTGTTTTTATAATACTGGTGAATGAATGTTTATAAAATTTTTTATTAAAATTGGAAATTTATTTCCATACAAAAGATTTACTTACTACTCCACCAAAAGTAAAATTAACTGAAATATTTGTTCAATCACTAATAGATTTATGGTAAGAATTTTGAAATAAATATACTACTAATAAAAATTAACTAAATTTCATTTTTAAGTGTTGCTGATTTAATCACCTTATATCACATACTGACCAATACATAATAAAAGTTTTTCTTTAAAACATGGTATTACTACAAGGTAAAATATTTGAGATCCAAGTGTACTGCACTTATTGTTAGGAATTTGTAGCGATACGAACGTCAGAGATCATTAATAAATATACTTTATGTTTTGAATACTTAGGCAAAGTAAAAATAAAGGTGGGTTAGATGCAGGCCAGGAATTCAACTAATGACATCAACTGTGAACACATTAAGTGAGGTAATTCAGTTAACATAAAAATTAAGTTAACTATCTTATCAATACAACTGAAAAGTGTAATTATCCTAAAGGGAACAACTATAATAAAATCCATTTTTATAATACATCCATCCCCACTCCCAACTAGCTGTGTCTGAATTGTTCCTCTCCACTAGGACACAGATGGGAAGGACGAAATGGTACAATCAGTAATCACTACAGTAAAAGTCTCTATTACAGCGAATTTCCAACCATCTTTACCTCACAGCTCACTTGATACACTTATTTTCGTAATTAACTATAAATACATGCTTTTTTATATTACCGTCTTTATACATCACGACACGACTAGTAAATAATAAATTACAAATGGTGTGTGTTTACTAAGGAAAACAACTAAAAACTACAAGTATATTTAATAAAAACACAAATATCTATTTTAAATGTGAAGCATGCATAAGCGGCGAGATAAACTTTTACATGTAAACAAGATTGCGTGAAATTTTGTGGCACACTGGTTGGAAATCATTCTTTTATTAAGTAAGTTTCTATATTACCATTATTAAAGATCACAAGTTATATGCAAAAGCAGGAAATTGAACAAAGTGACTTCTGCCTTTTTAACTGTAAACACAATCAATGAAGGCAATTCAATTAAAATAAACACAGAATTAATTCTTTTTATGAATAAAAGTCCTTCACATATGAGTTGATAAAGCAAGATTTCTCTAACATAATTTTTTCATTTGATCAACAGTTTGGTTATTAGCAACTATTTTAGGACTATTGCAACTATTTCCAATTAATTGCAACAGTTAGGACTAATACTAACGGAACTAATTATGATTTTATGTTTTTGTATTCTCCGTATAAACCCTCTCTGTTTGTTGATGAACTATTTTTTTGTTTTTAAAGGGAAACCTAAATACTGAGTTTGGTTGAGATCGAATGAAAATTATTGATGCTAAAGCGTTTATAGATCTATATGAATTTTAATGGACCATATTTATGCATCTTTGAAGTAGAATTAATAGATGTAAAGGATTTTTAGCAAAATCTTGTCATGGCAGTGACTTAAATAGATGACTTCTAATAGGAAATCTGCAAAAAACTGAAAACATAATTCCATGAAGAAAAACAATTACTGTCCCAAAAGAGCACACACGGAAAAAACAAAGCATATACAGAAAATGAGTGTCTGTTGAAGATAAACATTCTACAAAATAAAAATCAATATAAAAGTTGAATTTAGTGAACTTTATGCAAAACATTTTGTTTTGTTAATCTTGCATATTGGTCAATATGATAAAATTACAATATATTGATTAATTTAAAAAAAAATGTTTCTGGTAAAACCAGGATTAGCTGAACTTTTGAAAATTAAATAAACATTTCAATATAATAGTAATTTAATCTATCTGAAATACTAACAATCATAAAAATAAATAAAGCTCTTCCTTCATCATGGTTAAAAAATTACATTTCTTTCATCTTAAACTCCAAATTAAAAAAATAAAGCTATATTTGTATAACTAATAATATTTTGAATATTAAAAAGTAAATATAAAATAAAAGTAAAATAAATAAAAGTAAATATAAATAGCTAGATGCTTTGTAGCATCTAGCAACTTGAAATCAATTCTATTGTATAAATATCTGAAAATTTCATTGACCTTTACAGCTGCCATCGTCCTTATGATCTACTTTCATGAGTTTTGGTGGATCCACCATCATTAACAACATACACAAACTATCATTTGAAACTTTAAAAAACATTTACACCTACAGAAGATGTAGAATCTTCAGTCATCTATATAAAACTTTTATATTAATGAAAGGTCAGTAAAATTTTCAATTATTAATAAATCGAATATTAATAAGGCACAATTAACTGAATATCAGTTTAACTAGTTCTAACAATATTATCTTATAAACAGATAAGACTAAAATTTTCCAATCATCTGAGAAAAACCATGTACAATACTGCATAGAATGTACCAATAATAGAGATGTAACAAGCATACAAATTAACGATATTAAATAAAACATTCTATAAAGCAACTGTACATTTTTCTAACTACACTAAATCACCGTTAACGAATCTGTATCAATTTTTAACAATTTACAAATATGTACAAGTTAAAATACATCAATACAATAACTACATGCATATTAATTACATATAGACATACAGTAGTACCTCAATTATCGGGGGTGGTGAAAAAAAGATATTTGAAAAGATTTTATAGACGAGACCAATGAAATGACTAAGGAAGTTTACAACAGAAATTTCAATATCAAATTTTTAATTAAAATTAACAGGCAATGCATTCAGCCTCTTAGATCTAAACTGTAATATTTTGCCAAACAAAACAGTTTAAAAAATTGAGCGTGCGTCAGATACGCAACATTCATTTGTAAAGGTGAAAAATTAGAGGGTTGGTCAGAACCAGTAATTGGGCTGATGACTGTAGAACATAGTCTATTGCACAAGGTCTTCAACATGTACCTCACAACTTTTACATTACTTTCTAAAATTATATGCGATATTACTAAATCGAAACCCTTCTTAGTAGTACTACAGTATTGATAATGCTTCTCATCGTGTGTGTATTGTGGTGTTCGTATCAACAGCCTGTCGTGCGACAAATTAGTGTTACGCAAAGTCCGATCTTCAATTAAGAATAAAAAAAGAAGCAAAGAAGTAGAAACAATGACCGACTATTTCAGTCATCAATAAAATCATTTTATTTCGTTGTTTTACTTGTGCTATGGCTGTAAATAAATCGTATTGTACTTGTATTTCGTTAACTGTTTTTTTTTTGTGATTACTAACATTCATAATCAATTTTAAGTGTTCATTTCCTGATATAAACATGTGCAGAACATCCTCTTAGAACAGGTAGGTCTAATAAATTATTAAACAAAATGTATCGTACAATACTATTATTAAGTAGCTTTAGGCATTACTCCCGGCGGCTCAACCGTGATTTTTGGTTATCCATCACCTTCCTCCCCACCATTACCCCGGATAATCAAGGTACTACTGTATTTGGAACACAGTAAAAGCCATCAAACAGAATAGTAACTGACTAGCAATAGGTACTACAACATAACCTAACTACCAAAATTCACCTTCTTTACATAAAACAGATGACAATTTAACTTCGGTTATCTAATCCAATTGAAACCTCTTGCATACCTTCCACCACCAGTTGGGTTTGTAAACTTGTAATGCTATTATCAAGTTCAACGTAAAAATTTCATAAAGTACATTGAAATTTGTTTACTTCATTTTAATCCAAGCGATAAGGTAACCTGAAATAAAAAGATCATAAATAATTATTATTATTAATTCAGGACAAATTTATTCAAAATTATATATCAATAATAATATGCATTTTTCAACGAAAACTCAAATACAGTAATCCCTCACTATTGATGGGAATTATGTTCTGCAAATTTACCACGAATACCTGAATCAAATCTATAGGGAATAGAGTTATGATTAAGGAAATAGGTTATGATCACCGAACAGAAAAAACAAGTTAAGAACAAACTGAGAGGCATCCTTTTGTGAGTAGTATCATCAATTTAAGTATTTAAACCAATCTCCATTTTTTCAAAATTATAACAGCAAAACACAGATGCAATTTTCGCTGACTGGAAAGTGCTTTCTTAAACACTTCAAACGTTTTCTTCCTTTTTTTTAATGTTACAGTCAATTATTTACTCGAAAAACCTAGCAACTTTTTTTGCCAAACAAGAAAATCAATTTATAAAATTAATTTAAAGGTTTAACTTGTTTTAGCGTTCACTTCTCAGTATATGTGAATTTTTTGTGTCTTAAAAAAGTACAGATGACTTAGAAAAACGATAAATTTTTTTTACAAAACTTGAAAAATAAAAAAAGCAACACAATTATTACACTGTAAAATGTATTGTAAACAACCCCAACTCTTACAGAGTTCTACTGAGCTGTGCGATTGACCTCGATGTAAACAAGTCCAACTGTATTTACACAAGGATGCAATCATAAGATCTTAATATTTCTGAGTAAAGTTCCTTCTATGCTTTGTAAATAGTGTTCCACTCACAACATAATATAGTAATTACACGTTAGTAAATTTTTACATTAATACACCTCAATGAGTTCTGCATCGAATAAAAACTAGTTATATTTCACATTTTGACAGTCAGAATAATCAAAACTATGAATGGAAAAGAATTACTCTAGTATTACAAAAAAAAAATATCACTAATGTAACTTATCCACTTTGCATAATGTAATAACACCAAAAATATTACAACTGCTCATTTGACTTGTGATTGTTGTAAATGTTTATATTTATGAAAATATAATAATATTTAATAATAATAATAATATTTATTTATTCCACTTTATACAAATACAAAATTATATCTTATCTACTAGGAATAAATAACCACCAACTCAAGTAAACGGTGGTTATATATATAAAAACAAAATACATAAAAACAAGTTTACAAATGAATTACAAATCAAACGAATTATAGGAATAAATTACACATCAAATGTCGTCATCCACTACAAATGACAATTAAAATTTTAGCGGCAGCTACAGCGCATGTTAACTATATTTTTTAACAACAATATTAACCCAGCCGTCAATCTTCAGAGCAGATATTCACCTGTACATGACTAACACTAAAATCAGATATTATTGTTATATTGTTTACCAAGATCAGTAAATTCCTACAATGACTGAATAGCAAGCACTGCAAGTCAGCAACGGTAAAACACCAACACTAACCAACAATTCTTACAAGTGAATCAACATCAGTTATCTCATTGAGCCAATCTTTAACCTTTCTTGAAAATATTAACACGTTTAAGCTATTTTTAATTTCAATAGGCAACAGATTAAAACACTTCGGACCCAAAAAAAACAAAAGTTTTAGCAAAAAAGGATTTATTAACTTTCGGTCTTACAAAAAGTTGTTGGCTTGAACCTCTAGTTCTGTGATATAAGTATTCAGTACCTCTGTTGCCACTTTTTTTATAAAATAGTTTTAAAACTTTAAAAATAAATAAGTTTTTAATGGGCAAGATACGTAAATTTTTAAAATCATTAACAGTACTGTCTCTCTGACGTTTAAATAATAATATTTTAATGAAATATTTTTGAGTTACAAACAATTTATTTATTAGTTTATCATGAGTACCTCCCCAAAATTCAATAGCATACTGAAGACGCGATTGAACCAAAGAAAAGTATAAAGATCTCATTAAATTTAAGCCACATAGGTTTCTTAAGAAATAAAATGCCCGAATTGATTTACTGATATCAGAATGTAGCTGATTTACATGATTTCTAAAGGAGACCTTATCATCAAGAATCAATCCTAAATATTTTATTTCTTTTACCTGTTCAATTACTTCGCAGCTGCATCCAACAGGATCGGAACAAACGTGATATTTAATGTCACGATCGAAATTGACACCGACTAAGTCAAAACTAATTATTTTTGTTTTTGATGCATTTACTACCATTGCATTTCTCTCACACCATTTTCTTAACAATACTAAATCATCTGATATAAAGTCATAAATTTGCGACCATTCATCGCTTGCGTAGATAAATGCAATATCATCAGCAAAAGCTGTAATTCTACCATGGAAGGGTTCAAATAATAAATCGTTAATAAATAACGAGAAAAGATCTGCTGAAATGACAGATCCCTGAGGGACGCCAACTCCTGCCACCCTCTCATCACTTAAACAATTTTTCACACGGACTTGTTGCGTCCGGTTTACAAGGAAAGTTCTGAACCAATTCAAAGCTGGGCCTCTAACTCCTGCAGCTTCTAGTTTGATAAGTAGTAGATTGTGATTCACCAAATCAAACGCTTTTTTGAAATCAACAAATAGCCCTGACACTTTTTTACTACAATTTAAGTTTTCAAATACATCGCGTAAGACGACTTCAATCGCATCTTCAGTACTTTTTCCTTTTTTGAAGCCAAACTGGTTGGGGGAAAAAAAGTCGGTAACATTTAAAAAGTTTAATAGTCTGGTCCTCATAACCTTCTCAAATATTTTGGAAAATATTGAAAGTAATGAAACTGGCCTATATTGCTCGACCGCATCTGGGTTGCCCCTTTTAAAAATTGGCACAATAACAGATTTTTTTAACAACTCAGGAAATTTCCCAGTAACAAAACTAATATTAATCAGTTGAGCAAGTGGACAAGAAACTAGGTGAATAATCTGCTTTATGAAAGAGACATTAAAACCATCAAAACCAGATGATTTTTTATTTTGCATACCTAAAACTACACTTTCCACTTCACATTTGTGAACAAAACTGAGAAATAAAGAACTAGGCTGTGATTTTAAATAAAGTGAATCACTCAAATTTTTAGAAATTGCGCACACATTAACACTATTCAAAAAGAAATTATTAAAAGTGTTTGCTATCTCCCTTTCGTTATTTATTTCTCGACCATCAACTACTAATTTTTCAATTAATTTATTTTTCCTTCCCAGCAATGAATTAATGACTCGCCAATTATCAGCTGGTCTATTTCCACATTGCTGGAATTTATATGCATAGTATTGATTTTTTCTTAATTCTATATCTGAAGCTAGTTTATTTTTAAAGTTTACATAGTTATTTCTAAAGCAAATATCGTAAGGCCTATATTTTAATTGATTGTACAACTTGTTTCTTATCCTAATTCGTTTTAATAAGTTATCATTCATCCAAGGGCTAATTTGTTTTGCTCTAAATAACTGATTACTTATTTTAATTTCAGAAGTATTTTCTAAGAAACAACTTGATAGTAAAGAATGAAATTGATTGAAGCTGAAATCAACATCATTTTTGTTAAAAATTCCGTTCCAGTTTATTAATTGGAGGTGTGATTTTAATTTATTTATATCAATGTATTTTCTGTTATCATAGACATGATTAGGA
Source organism: Catonia carolina (assembly GCA_035578175.1). Classification (NCBI taxonomy): domain Eukaryota; kingdom Metazoa; phylum Arthropoda; class Insecta; order Hemiptera; family Achilidae; genus Catonia; species Catonia carolina. The sequence continues at coordinate 20,196,206 of JAQMRL010000003.1, read as the reverse complement.
ATAAATGACTTTTTATTAGGGATAGAAAGATTTAATCCAACTGCACAATGGTCAGATAAGTCGATATCAAAAACACCACCTTTCAGTGCATTCGTATTACTGTAACGAACAAAAATATGGTCTATACATGTTTTAGAAATATCAGTTATGCGAGTAGGAATGTTGATTAATGACGTAAGTCCACTGTTGTTCATGATTGAAATATAACGATCCCTATCAGGATTATTTGCCTTTCCGAGTATGTCCACATTTACATCACCAAAAAACAGTGCGTTTGTTTTAAATTTTGCAAGGAAAGTCGGGAGTTCTTGTAAAAAAATTGATAGCGAGACACCATGGAGTCTATACAGACCAGCAATAGAAAAAAGCAAATTATTAATTTTAAATTGTAAGAGTGTACAGTCAGCCGAGGTGAGACGGCATTGGACCTGAGTAGCATTAATATTCTTATCTACATAGATAAGAGAGCCTCCGGCCCGATAAGTCTCATTACAATTAGCGAAGCAAGAATAACCAGGAATTTCATAGAGTTTTAATTCCGCATTAGTTATCCACTTACATGGCTAAAAAATTTCATATTTTACAATTTTCAAAAATACTTAAGAGTAAATCATGTTATTCAATATTAGTGAATACAATAAATTAAATTTATGGATTTGACATGTATCACAAAACAAATGAAGTAAACAAAATATTTTGACATACATTATTGTATGATAACATCAAATTCAAAATGTAATTAAAATTAATACATAAAATTTTTAATTAAGAAACCTATGAATGCATCTTAAACTTTTGAACGCTTAAGAAATTCATTTTTAAAGACTCAATAAAATTTATACACTCCACATCAATAGTGCACTTGAATAAATACGTACATATGTTGAATAATATTCATTTTGAATAATGTATGTACTGCATCTGTATTTTTTTAATAAAAATTTCATCAAATAAATCGATAGATATTTATCATTGGATTTAAGAACAATCTTAAGTAATTATCATAAAAATTTTCAAGTAATTACCTTTTCGTAAAGTGTCCAAGCTAGTGCTGCCATTAATGTTCTACGCAACATACGAGGACCCAATCCTTTGAAGTATCCTTTAACACCATATTTCTACAAAACAAGAATCAGTAAAATCACAGATTAATTTTTTGTAAATATAAATAATTTTACTTCAGATATGGCTACATAAAGGTTTTTTTTAGATCATTGGAGGAAATTTAAAATATATTCCTTTTAATGTAATGGTTTTTTTTATTATACAAAAAATTTTGAATATTTACCCTTTTTTTACTGCTTTTTTTTCTACAACTTGTTACGAGCACTTTCACGGTGCCCATCGCTTCTTCAGGTAATAACATAAAGCTTCAAGAATAATTATTGTGAAGACAGCATCATCCTTTGACAAATTTTTAATTCAAACTTTATAGTTTGACTTATCCTAAAAGTTTTACATTACTACATATTACTACAAAGCCACCATCAACCGTGATCCTACCTGATACAGTTTTGTGATTCTACCTGAAGAAACAGGGCGCACCGTGAAAGTGCTTGTAACAAGTTGGAGAAAAAGAAAGAAATAGTTACATTCCTATTACCATTAATTAATGGTAAAAGGAATGTGTAACATTATCTTCATGGCCTGTCTTTGCCCTTTCTTCCCCTGATATTTATTTTATTATTTTATTTATCCACCCGGCCTTTGCTCTTCTGTCTCGTCTATAACAACCATTTCTCCGCTACATGGTTTATTATATTCTCTTGCACTTGCATCCTCATTTGGTATCTTATCTCATCCGATCAAACAGCAGATGCACCAGTACTTCGTTACTGTTGCAATAATTTTATTCTTGCTCTTTTTGTTTATGGTATACACTTTTGCAGCATAGATAATAATGGTTTGTCCTTATAATATATAATAAACATACTAAGGATTAACCCACAATTATTTCATTCTGTCAAAAGAAGTTGGCCATTGAGAGGTATCAGATGGGCCAGGCTCCATTAAGAATAATAATGTGTAATGCAAAGTGATTTATTTTATTTGTTCACTTAATTTTTTATTTGCTTGAATTATTTCATACTAATCAGTACAATCTATTTTAGAAAACTAGATAAAAATATCTTAGGCATAGATCTGAAATTTGGATGTTCACCAATTGGTGGCAATTTTTAAAAATATCATTTTTCTTTATCTGTCCACCTGTTGCACCCAGATGTCAGAAACTACAAGAGCTATCAACAAACTGTTTTCAGATTCGTAAATTACATAAAAAGTTAGTGGGCGTTAATAGGGTTTGAAATTTTGGTTTTGACCGGAAGTCAAGAAATCAAAGCCAGAAACCACAAGAGATAGAAAACAATGGTTTTTGGACTCGTACTCTACACAAAAAGTTAGTGGGCCTGGATTGGGTTTGAAGTTCCGGTTTCGATCAGAAGTGGGCCAAAATCGGAAATCAAGAAATCAAAGTCAGAATTAGGAAACAAAAATAGTGTCATTCGATTCCTCTTAAAAAGTAGAAATAGAAATTACTAATGGTTTTTGCCATAATTCAAAGGCAAGCCTTTTTAAAAATTGCCACCAGCCATGAGAATCGTCGTCTCATGAAGGGATTTTTTACTTGGTCTTTGAGTCCACTGTACTGACCATTAAATCTTTTGAACCAGTTGTTCATGGTTATATGTTCTAAAAGTAGTTGTATAATTAATTTATATTCTAGTATACAACATAATACTAATTAAAAAAATAATTTAAACTTACCTCATGAACAAACAGTGCGACTTCAAGTACAGAATTAAATCTGTTAGGATACAACTGCATTTTTGTTTTTAAAACATCAGCAGGTTGGGTAACAGCAGATGCTAATATACCAGCCACTACACCACAAGTGAAATGAACTGGAGCAGTGTAGTCAGATCTACTCATATCTGAAATTTAAAAGGTAAAAGGTCTTAATAAAAAAAAAACTGATAATTCTACACAATACTTAAAACACAAAGTAATAAATTCAGAAACATTTACATTACCTTGTCACAACTACAGACACAACGATTTTATTTTAACCCGTAACCCTCGCATTGAAGTGAACGAGAGACGCTAGCAACATCCGTAGCATTGAAGCCGCCGTTTGAATTGTTTTTTTTATCCATCTTTTATCCAAAAAATTTGAAATTTTTATGACACGTTCACAAATTGTTGGCCGTTGTTTTAAAAAAAACCATGCAAATCCGTTTTTTTACGCCTTATAAAGCTAACTTATGAAAAACATGTTGCAATTTGTGTACATTTTCAGCTTTGAAGCTAAAATTTCAGGCCTACATATTTTTTTTCCTGTTTTTTTTAGTTGGTATTATAGAAAAATCTGTCACTCCTCCTCATCACCAAAATTGACAAAAAATATTGTAAGATATAGTTTCATTTCTACCTGAAGATTACCTAATGAGATAATAGAAAATAACTCAATAGATTCTTTATCTAGTCAGTCAATTAGAGTAAAACCCAGCTTAACTGAGATATAATGAAAGGATTTCCGGATATAAAAAATTCTGGAGAACACGCAGTCATAATTTTAGGGTTTAAAAATTATAATATAGTATTTTTGATGACTTTTTATTAGTATGTATAAACGAAAATAGAGATTTTAAGAGAACAAAATGTAATATTGTACAGTAATTAATATTCACTGCATCTGTTTTAATTATTTAGTCTTTTTAAAGAAGTGTGAGATTTTTGACGAAACCAGTTTTTTTAGGGGCAACGTCATGCCATCGTATTATTAAAAGCATGTGTTGGAGGTGAAGAACAGGTACATGAATTCCTAAAATAGTGAAACTTTACGGTTCACATTTATTCCATTGGACAATGTTCTGTACTTTAATGGTGCAACATATTTAAATGCTGTACTATGGATAGCACAATATTGAAATTGATTAATCACCAAATTAAAAAAAAATAATTCCAGATCAGTTTCATACAAAGCAGGTTACAGTTAAGCGAGTTTTAAATAATCAGGATTTTACTGTATTAATAATATCAAACAATTTAATGCTCTTTTTTCGAAATGAACAAAATTTTTGACTTGCTGGCACTTAATTAAAAATATCATATCACAAACAGAATTTGCAAAACAAACTATGTAGCTCATATTTTAACAACAAGCGTAACACATATCTTACATGTAAATAACAGGACATACCTTGAGGCAGAGATTTCTTTAACTGTGTATAAAACATTAAGTATAATCCAGAAAATGGCGCATCTCTTACTAAAGTTGGTATCAGACCGCAAGTAAGACCACGAAGTCCTTCTTGCCTCTGTATTTGAACTAGAGCATTGACCATACTTCTGTACTGAAACTGCCCACTCTGTAACAATTACACAGGTAAAATAAAGATTAATTACTTGAATAAACAGCAAAAAATTTCTGTGAACTGTATAAATATATACAAAGTACTTTGCTAAACTGTTTTTTGGTTTAACGTACGACTGTTCTGCAATTACTGCCAATGCATACTGTGAAGGATGAAATGATTGTTTGTAACGTATGAAAATATGCCAAGCCTGAATGGGATTTGAACCCAAGACCACATGAAGAGAGGCGAGGATGTTACCAACTACGCCAATGTGGTTGGCATTTGCTAAACTGTTGAAGTTATAAAAATGAAGAACTCCATGTAATATATTTAAGTGCACTGTGTGTGCCAACTATGATGTTTTTAGTAAATTGCATCTAACTTGCTTTGTTCATTCAGATAACAATAATAATTTTCTTTACTGCTTTTTTTACAAAAAATTTAACCTGAAATACCAATTAAGTATCAAAACAATGTTTAGGAATCAAAGATACAGTAATTTTATAGATACTTTGGTTATTGAACTAGTAAAAGTGACTTGCAGAAACCACAAATAACGCTGTATTATAGCAGAATAATATAACATAATGTTAATGTTTGGGATCAAGAAGTTCCAACGTTTATAAGTAAGTAATAAATCCTTATAACGCATCCTGCAATTTGAAATCAATTTTATTTCATATAATAAATTTCACTAACCTTTTTAAGCTACCTTGATTTCTACTATCTGTCACTTACACGTGTTTCGGTGGATCCACCATCATCAGAGGAAACTAAAGAATTTAAATAAAATTTTTTAGTTTCAAATGATATTGTGTACTCTGATGATGGTGGATCTACCGAAACACGTGTAAGTGACAGATAGTAGAAATCAAGGCAGCTTAAAAAGGTTAGCGAAATTTATTGTATAAATTTATTATATATGAAATAGAAGAGTTTATAAAAAAAATATGAATAAAGTTTTTTTTGTGCTAATACTAGCTTATGCAGCAGAATCACAGACAGGTGGAAGGAAAGTTTCCTTCCACCTGTCTGGAAAACAGAATGAAGGCATCAGAAATGAAGTTTAAGAGGAGTATATTAGGGAACAATCGGAGGTAGGCAGTCTGAAAAAAAGAATTGGAAAGCTACAATAGTTTGGCACTGTCAGTAGGATGGAGGAGGTAGGTTCCCTAAAAAAGTGAATTCACATTTAGATTGTACATCCATCAGTTAAACAAGTTGGAGGTAGTACAAAATCAGTAATAATTTACAATATGTGTAAAAAATAAATTGTGGTAATGAGGATTGTAAAAAGTTTTACATTGGTATGACTAGTCGTAATTTTCAAGTGAGGTATAATGAACATAAAAAAAGCACTGAAATGTGACTACATTATATCTACCTATACCAATCATATAAAAGAGGAAAAACATAAATTTGGTGAAATGGATAAAAATTTTAATGTAATAGAACCGTGTAATATAGAAAATAAAAATAAAATTGAAAAATATGAGATGTTCCACATTTATAAATATTTAAAAGAGCAAAAGCAGGACATTTTGAATGAACAGGTCAAATTTAGGAATGATGAAGTGATATTGACTGCTGCTGCTATCCATAGTGAACATGAGAAAGGAAAAATTAGAGGAAATTAATTTTAAGTCAGCTTTATACAAATTACTGAAGATGTATCATCTTCTGTAGATTTTTAATAAATAAAGTTTTTAGTTTCAATTATATATTATTTACTCTGATGATGGTGGATCCACCGAAACACGTGTAAGTGAAAATAAAAGTTGACGCAGTTAAAAAGGAAGGTTAGTGAAATTTATTATATAAATTCATTAAATAAAATAGAATTAATTTCAAACTGCAGGATGCATTATAAATATTTATTTTCGAATTATTTACAATAATAACAACAAAGTACAAAAACCTGATAAACGTATAAATACCTCTGTTCTAGTTTTGACAACGGTGATTGGTATAAGACAGACACCACTGATAGATCTAGCAGTCATTCCAAGAAGAATTGCTTGCATAGCAGTTGGATCTTTACCTTCTGTTAATGTAACACTTTTCAGCCAATGAAGTGATGAAAAGTATAAACCAACACCTGGCACACAACGGGCCACAGACTGAAAAGAAAAGAAAATTATGACGTTAAATACAGCCATTGATACATATAATACATCGGAGGGACTCATCACTACAACAAACTAATTAACACAACATACAATGTGAAACACTATATAAATTGTCCTCCTGTTATATAGTACTGTGACAATATCAAAGAAAAAGATGGTTCGCGAAGATTCTAGAATTTCATTCATGAAAATAGTAAAGAGAGGATAATAGAGTGAAATAGTAACAATAAGTGACAATAGGACAATAATGACAATAAAGGTATGTCTAGTCATAAAAATTATTAATAGGACTGCGCTATTGTGTAGGACAAAAGGTCGGGTATTGTGTACAGCTATTTATGAAGTTGTTTATGTTTTCTATTTACAATAGTTGACTTGTTTACAATCGATTTTTCTAGCACTCATTTATAAAGGATTTTTTTTTGTACCTTACTATTTGTTCGGTGTTTTTCGGGAAGGTTCTTTTGATTCACTATAAAAGAGACCCCCGAGTGCGTTCAGAGTCAGTATTCGTTTGATCTTTGACGAGTGGCCGTCAGACGCTGTGCAGGGCGCGTTCCGAGCATTGAGTTGGTCAACGATTGTTATACTGGGTTTGTGTGTATTGTAAAAAGTTAATGTGATCTGTATTAAATTCAGTTTTTGTGTATTTAGTTTCATTTTGTATGTGTATTCTAGAAAATTGATTGTAAGTAGTGCTAAGTAAATTATTAAGTTATTTATTGTTTATTATTTATTTTAAGATTAAGTTAGTTATTGTATTACTTTATTATAATTAGTTGATTATTTATTTTATAATCTTTTAGTGTAATAAATATTTGTAATTGTAAACTTTGGTGTATTAATTATTTAATTACCTAGATCCCGAAACGGACCTTAGCGATAAGTGTCACAATACTTTTAGGAAAGTTTTTGTATCTTGAATGTGATATATCGTATAAACAGGATATAAATTTTTAAAGAAAAACTTGCCAGATTCCAGATATAGATCTAAGATTCTATAACTTGTTGACCGCTCCTACTCCTCTATATGCTTGTGGACAATTTCAAAGCTAGTTAATAACAAAATCCAGGTTGAGATGAAGTACTCTACTGGACAAGATTTGGAATGTTAGAATAAAAAAGGACCTGGGAGTTCCAGCCATAAGAGAAAAAAATTTGAGGTTATAGGAGATGGTGGTATTAACATCTGGGTAGAATGATTCCCGATCACATGTTCACATGTTTCCTGTGATGGCAATTCAGTATGAGCCAAGTGACACGTGAGATGTCAAAGCCTCTCAGAAGACAGGTACTTGAACATGTCAAGACCAATTCCTTAAAGGAAGAGAAGAAGAAAGTTGTCCTACATTATTCCAAAATTCCAATGATCCTAACTTGGTAAAAACATGATAGTTTTAATAATTTTGGTGCTACAATTTTAAAACTTTCAGTTTCATTTTACATACAAAACAACATAATAATTTATACAGAAGAAGAAATACTGAAGTTATACAAAAAGCATGTTAGTACGGCTCTTTACTGCATTGTGTAATCCTTAAATCAACCATAATTTACCACCTTTTAATGGACACAGGTAGTGTTCTATACTATAAAATAAAAATGGCTAATTAGTATTGTAAGGATAAGTGAAGAACTGAAGAACATCACTTTTGATTCCAAAAATACAATTATGAGAAGTTATATTCACACCTTTTTGGTGTGAATTTAAATGAACTTACCTATTGGTAAGTGATGAATTTATCATTGTGTTTAACTTTTTAATTTTGTGTGCTATTTGATACAAAGGGGTTCATGACAAGTCTACTGAAGTAAGCAGTAGCAGAAACAAATTTTTGGTGGTAAGTGATGAATTTATCATAGTGATTAACACTTTTTTATTAGTTTTATCTTGATATGTCCTATACTCCCTTTTGGAGTCTCCTGGATACAAAAAAAACCTATGCAATCACACAGTTTGCAAAATTATTTATTCTTCCTAAACAAAGTAAATGTCTTAAGAATAAATTTAATGATAAAGTAAAATAAAACAGGAAATACGTACTGGAGTCATGCCCTTCCATAGTCCAGATAAATGTTCCTTCTGTAATATTCGTGACATTAAAGTCAACATTCCTGTATTACTACCCTGGCTAGTTGAACTGTAACAAAAATAGAAAATTAAGTGTTACTCAAAAATTCAAATGTAAAAATACTACTCACTACCCACTAACATGTTATTTTTCACTAACCATAAAATATAATGCTGCTTCAATTTCCTTTTATTTATCCTACTACTTTCGCACACTTACATATTCTGATGGATACATCATCGTCACATTATAATAAGAAAGAAAAATTGAAACTAATTTAATTAAAACCTTTTCAGAATCTTATATCTATATCTTCTTCAGTCTATTGTATAAAATACAATTGTAGCCAAGAAATTCTAAAGGAGCTAAGAGCCATTTTTTGAGAAAATTGTTTATTTAAAAATTACGTACGTACCAAAGCAAATGCACAGCAAAAAGAGCTATGAGCTATGAGGATAAACAGATTTCTATAACAAATATAATATTTTCCTTTAATTTGTTGAACTGCCTGTAATTTTATTGGTATAAAAGATAAATTTAAAATAAGATAATTTAAAATTTAGAAAAACTTGACATTTTAAATAAATTAACAAACAATAGAAAAACCTAAGAATCCTTTGATGATGTAGATTCATGTAAGATGACGTAAACATTGTAACATTTCATAAGTTAGGATGTAATCTGTGATTAGAACAATAATTTAATAATGAACAGGGAACTAACTTACATTATTTAAAATGACGCAATAATCCAATGATAATAACATGAATAACAATAATACCCCCAACAAACAATTTTTACGTAATAACAAATAAATTACAGTTGATAGTAAAGAAGCACAAGTGACGCATAATTTTTATTTTTTTATTATTTTGATCTGATAAATCTAATATCTAAGAAAATAAACTAATAAATTTAAAAGAGTGTGATACAATGATGATGACATCTTTTGTATTTTTAAATACAACGGACTAATGTTAAACCATCATCATTATCTCTTTTAACTTTCTTTCAGTCGGTCCCAATACAATTCCTCTTTACTTCTCTCCTCCATTACTCTCTAGGCATCATATCTTTCTCCTGATTCATGTATAACTGAACCCTCTCTCATTTACTCGAGAGTGTTTTCACTCTCGATTTACCCAATGGTCTTCCCTCTATTACCAAGTAAAGTATACTTTTAGGCAGTCTACCCTCCTCCATCTTACTGACATGACCAAATCATCATAGCTTTATTTGCCTAACTACAACTACTTGTTTTATCTCTTTTTGTCTTTCCTAGGATAGGCTACACTTAGCTAGACTTTCATATCTGCAAATATCTACTCACAGAAAAAAGAACTAACTCTGCTTATAGCTACTTTGAAATTTGTTACAAACAAGAATACAGTATTCAGATGAACTAAATCTAAAATGTCCCCTAGCCGTGGGAGTGAAAGAATGCATAACGCTCTCACTCGCACATGCCATACGCACAATTCCAATAACATTGTATAATTTTACTCATTGTTGTGAGCAAGCGTTTATGCATAAAGTAAACTAACAAGCAAGATAACGAGTGTAGTATGTTTACAGATTTGGATTATAACAATAAAGACCTTTGGGCGCATGCGTAGTTATGCCATATATCTCCCTCTCACTCACTCGGCTATGGGACGTTAATTCATCTGATATCTGTACAAAGTAGAACAACTTATAGTCCAGCCTCTCTTAGTTTGCTCCTAATGTAAACAAATAATGCAACCCTGAGCATGCGCATTATATCAAAATGTGTACACGCTGATTAAAAAGTAACAACAAAATACTTTCACAAGTATTTAAATACAAAATACTATTAGAAGAATTTTTCTAAATGAAATTGTTAGGCCTACATCATATCATGACTGATGTTTTTAGTACTTTAAGTACTTATAATTTAAAAAATAGTTAACTTAATTTTTTTTTTTTTTTTTGGTTTAACGTCCGACTGTTTTGCAAATTGCTGCTAATGCAGACGGTGAAGGATGAAATGAATTTTTTGTAACGTATGAAAAAATGCCATGCCCGAGTGGGATTCGAACCCAAGACCGCGTGATGAGAGGCGAGCACGTTACCAACATCGCCAACGCGGCTGGCGTTAACTTAATAGGAATACGACATCCGTAAAGTCGTAGACTCTAGCGTGCACCCTGTCGTAGGTGGCTTTTGTTTGTTGACAGTAGGAGCAAACTAAGAACGGCTGAACTGTAGGCAATACTTTGGCAAGAATGTTAGTTAACCAAAGAAAAACAAATAATCTTACGAAATCATTGAAAATTTTATTACCAGTACATTAGTAACAATAAAAAACCCATAAGGTAATACCATTAAAAATTAAAAGATATTTAAATAGTAGAGCGCTTTAACCATATTTAACATTGAACAAAACAAAAACATTAAAATAAATAAACATCTCCTAATATGATACTATAGATACAAATTGAAAATATAGTCATTTAACACTATATTTAGATAAATTATACATAAACCTTGCCTGCAGATTTATATTCATTTATATCTTTCGTTTTCTATTTCCTTGACTATTTCAAACAGATGACAATTTCCTTCATGTTTAATCAAATAATTTTCTCCGTTAGTAAACATTTACATTTTATTATACCAAAATAAATTTTTAATGATAACAAAATATAAGTAATTTGCAAAACATTTTATGGATTGTTTACCTGTAAACATTGTTAACTTGTCCACACTGAAGACGGGTTTTGACCAAATCCAATGGTTGAAATAAAACTGTAGAAACTGTTCCTGATAAAGAACCAGCAATGAATGACTTTACAATTGGTGACTGCAAATAGAAAAGAAAAACACAATTAATTACAATCACAAAAATAGCTGAACATATAATAACCAATGTTGAACATAGGTATACAAACCAGAAATAGAAAAATAGGAATAAAATTTTTATTCCTCAATATCAAATAGGTATTGCTTTCATCACTACACTACCTAGTTCAAATATTTAAATCAATCTGAACAAATGACCGTCGATACTTTGTGTTACAGCACATAACTGTTAAGACACACCTTATATTAATAAACAATATTAACTTATGTTTTATTGACACCAAAAACAGAACTGAATAATAATTAATAGTAATAAGATATAACCTTAAAGTGTACCCAAGTGCATGACAAAAATTAGATTCATACCAAATAAAATAAACTGAAAGTAACATTTAGTTACTTATTATCTGTAAATAATGTTCAAACTAAATAAATTTTTAAACATTATTTACAAATTTACTTACAATTTGATGCTAGACAAAATTTTGCATTTTACAATAAGCAAACTGGTATAGTAAACACAGTTTTGATTAAACTAAATTACACTATTGTAAAATACTTACACATTCAATTGTCGTCTCCAGTTCATCAAAAAATTTTGAAAAATCAATTTCATTTGCTAATGTCATATTTAATTCATCACATATATTACATTAGTTATAATACATCAGTTTCTACCTTGGTGGGAACTGGTTAGTTAATATTTTCAAAAATTCACTTTACTTAAGGCTGTAGACAATAAATATTGCATAATTACTTTTCTATAAGATTAAAGCCACACCAAAAATCAAATATCATTGGTGATATGACATTCAAATTTATTCTGTATCAGAATAATCAGTGTAAAATATGGGATGAAGTCTGTCAAATGTATCTGAAATTGTACAGTTTAAATCTGTTTCATCATACAATTCAAACATTTCCGAAAATATGTAAAACTGATACATTGGAAAATGCATTTAAACGCCTTTAAATTTAAAATCAAACAATAATTTTTTGAATGCAATCAGTGTAAAAACGTAATTTGTTGACAGACCAATCTGTTAACTTTTTAGTGCAAGAAAATCCTAAAGTTAAGGTTATGTATATACAATCACAAGATCGCGTACATGAACTAGACACAAATCAAATAAAACTAAATGGATGATAACGGTTATAGTTTCTTAAATATTTATAGTTAGACCTCCCACAAAAATTTATGGTTCAAAGGTTCGGTAAGACATGATAATAACATCGTCTGAATGAACCTCCCATGGGTATTTCTTATCAACGAAGGTCGTATCAGTTCAAACATTGTTCTTGTAGTTTAAACATGAGACTAAAAATTATGCGCCAATAAAGTAAAACTTTTAACAATTAATGATCTGTATAAATGTGGCCTTGTTCCTAAAACTAATGCGTATTAAATAATTTGCATGCTAAAAAATTGTTAAGGCTAGGTTGAAAACGCAATATAGGGAAACATAGGTCTAACAACTATAATAATATAAAATAATATTTGAAATCCCTGAACAATTAACTCCTCACAAATTCATTAACCTATAGTAATAAATTTGTGTGATAATTGTATCTGTAGATACCTAATGTAAACATTAATTGAAAATAATATTACAAAAATTTATCAATCAGAAAAAATGAAACAACATTATCACAGTCACATGCACAGACGAAATTTCATCAGCTGTTCAACCACCTAAATAAACGTCAGGTATCAGTCCGTCCAAAACTCCAACTTTCATAGTAATGCCGACGAGATTTTTTAAACAAATTTTATTTAACTAACCATAAATTCTAACATTATTCTACTGCTAATATTATTATGTATTTCCCATTAAATTGCCAAAGATCCATTTGTGCAATTTTTTCTACATTATTCTAGAATGTTATAGAAAGTGTTTGCCGGTAGGCCTATTATACTAAAAAACAAACGTAGCAAGGATGTACTATTATCTTTAATGTAAAGCCATTTTATTCACAGACCAAGCGATTCTTAAAATGGAAATACATTAGTAGTATCCTGGCGATATTACAATGTTATTGAATGGCCAAACAGCTTTTGCAGTGCGACGATTGGTCAAGCTGGAGACCATGGGAGGTTTCACTTTCAAAATCTGTTGTTGAGGCAAGATTAGGAACTATTTCGAGATAGCCCTATTTCACCATTTATTTTTGTAATATGTTGCAATTAATCACGTTTATTTACTGATCTGTACCACTGTGGGAGGCTAATATGTCTAAAGTTTCTTTTTAGATTTAAAATTCATTTTTTTTTTTGAAATGTATGGAAGAATTTATGATGTTATAACATTATTCTGTAACAAAATTTTTGAAATAGGCAATGATATTTATTACAATTGAGAACAAAGATCACAAACAAAATATAATCACTAGCCTAAGTTGCAATAAAATTTATTGTTTTATTTGATAAATGATTTCAATTGTAGCTATTAATATTTGTTTTTGTTTGTCAATGTAATAAGCCCCCAGCAGAGCATAATACCCTTTGAACTTTAGTTCAGTGTAAAAAGTATTTACACAGTATAAACTATTATAAGACTGCTACTGTACATTATGTTATATAAATAATATTTTAATGTAGGAGTGATTGACAAATGACTGATACCATGTCCATACCCCCAGCATGCTGTTAACATTCGCTTCTTTTGAAGATAACACACGACACCACGCCATATTTATCATCAGTACATACAATTATATAAATTATCTCTTGCATTATTATATTGAACAAACCTCTCATATTAGCTCTATATAAAAATTAAAAATTAGCCTAATTACAATTTTATTTATTGTAGTTCAAAGTACTTTACCTTCAAATTTGAATTAAATATTTTAAAAAAATTATAAATTATTTTTAGACATTATTATATTGTTATTTGCAGTTATTTTTAAGGTTATTACACATTCAAATATGTGTAGCTTCTCTACCGTGAATACTACATTTTTTATTAACACTGTAAATCAGTGCAGTTAGATAAGCATGAAAGGTCTTGCACTGTATTTTTAGACATAGTTTTTTAAGTACTATTATGATAATCAGTTTTTCTACAGGAAATTCTCATGTGTTACTAAATTGTTATATCTTATGAGATTATAAAAAGTAAATAAATGCTTCTTTAAGCAACAAGTAAAGAATAGAGATTATGTTTGGGATGTGAATGATTTCAATTAATGGAAAACAAAAGAAATCATTGTTTCTTTGAATGAAAAAATAGTTTTCATTGCATTAACTCTCTGTTCTTAGATGGCAGGGTAGACTAGCTGATTTCAGTAGGGGTGTACATACATCACGTTGCACATTTACAGTTAAATTGAATCTTCTTTGTTAGATGCCTACCATTATTAACTCCAGTTCCCCTTGTGACAGTTCTCTCACTGCTGAATAAAGATTCACACTATACGCCATATGTTCTTCTCACACACAGTCAATATGTGAGCATATACACGCACACACCCATTGAACATTAATAAAGTAATAAAAATCATACAGGAGACATAAAATCTGTAATTGCTTCAAGTATCTTCTCAAATAGATCATCATTTTTATGTTCCATAATTTTAAAAGCATGTCGTAACCATTACAGCAACAACGGGGATTACGAAGCAATCCCTTGTGCTGCAGAAAAACTACTGCATCATCTTCATTTTGTACAAAGTCAGCTAACTCCAGAAAATTCATTATATATTATATCTTTAGAAATATTCAATCATAAAATGTGCTAACAGATACTAACAGAATGATGGTTGAATAGCGAATAACCATTCTCAACTTCTTACTAGACCGTATCGTAGTACTCCCACCATCTCATACTGTGCAGTACTTACCGCAATAATTTCAGGCACAAGGGGAACTGGAGTTAATACTAGTAGGCATCTAACAGAGAAGATACTCAAAAATTAAAAAGACAAGATTCTCTTGAAAACATCGGTGAGGTTTCTTTGAATTTGTTATTTGTATTAGAGTGTATATTATGTTACCAATTACATAATAAATAATCAACAAAGTATCTCCTCTTATATTTGTATGATACTGTATAGTTTTCCCGGTAGGAACCACATTAAGTGAATTTTAAGAACTTTGATTCAATGCGCACTAAAAACCAATTAAACTAATTAAGCACAATATTATGTTTGAGTTTTAGACGAATTGTATAGTTTTTTAATTATCTAAACATACCAAACATTGTACTATGAACTAATTAAGGAAATGAAAGAATTGTATTCTAAAATACATAAAATTCCACCTAGGAAAATAGTTTATCACAATATTTATTATTAAAGATTAATTACTCTTGTATCGAGTATTTAATTTACTAATAGTTTGTAATTTAATTTTTAAGTGTTTAGTGTATATTTAACTGATAAACTCATGCCAAATTTTGGTTGTTAGCTATTACAGCAGGTTATGGAAGAGTTTTTTAAAAATTCCAAATGTATGTACATTGCAATCTGTTCAATTAAGAACAATAAGCAACTCCATGACCCAATGAAATGAGGGTGATATGTATAACATGTAAATAAGGTGTACGTAGTCTTGTACATACCCAGGCTGATCATTCTTGAGAGAGTGCGGTTAATTGAACACTAACCATCAAAGTGCACCAGTAACCACTGTATAGTATTCAAATACATAAAAAAGTAACTACCTTCTCTAGGATTTGAACCAGGAACCTTTATCTCTGAAAATCAGCTGACTCCCAGTGATGACTTAACCTCTAGACCAGCCCGGTGGTTCATGGAACAGTAACTTTGGGTTTTAACACATTCAAATGTCTTCACTAATGCCAGAGAATACACAGAGGACTTTCTGCTTTGTAATCTAGCATGCTACAATAATATATTATGGAGAAAATCTACATCAATTTTTCTATATAATATTATAGAGAATGTTTGTTTGTTTATACAAGGTAATACCAGACCCTACTGATTTCAAAAATTGTTTCACTGGTAGAAGAAGCTTACAGCTTCATGAGTAACTTAATCTACATGGCATTACAATTTTTTTAAATAAAAAAAATTATGATCAGCAAAATCAAGTCATCTTTTATTTTATGTGGGAAGGTTATCTATTAAAAATATGTTCTATTAAAGAAGGTTTTCTATAAAGTTATTTTATCTATTATACAGTAAAATCTCTCTATAGCGGAATTGAAGGGACCATGAGATACCGCCGCTATAAAGAGAGTTCCGTTATAGAGAGAGCGAGTAATTAACGGTGGGAGGGAAGAGTTGGAGTAGGTACTAATTTTTCTGTACAAAATAACTTATATACGTATGTAAATGGTGCATGGAATAAGTTTTTGAAAAACTACTGAATAGATAACTTTATGACGAATGTTTAATACAGTAGATTACATCAAACAGTGAGATATTTAAATTAATTACCTACATAAAGTGTAGGTTATTAACTTAACAAGAAATTTGGATACAAACTGGTTTTATTAGATGTTGTGTTACTAATGTTTAACAATAGAATTTCACTTTTCGTATTGAACTTTTTTCAATAATCATTCATACAGTACATACCGTAATACGAGATAGCCTAATGTAATAGTAATGATGTAATACTCAAGATGTAATACTCGTAGATAACCTAAAATTAATTAGCACTGAAACTCGGTTTTTACTGAACAGTAATAAACATAGGATACATACAATTAAAATCTCCTAAAACATAGGCTACACAAACACAAAAAAATACACAGTACAGTATATATTTTTTTTTGTTATTAAGGAAACAATGACTGTGAAGTACATTTCATTTCGTAAAATAAGTTGTAAATTTTGTTTCGTTTTCAATTCATAAAACATGTCTTCAATCTCATTTTCAATGTTTAAAACTTGTAAATTTTCATTTACATATTGGCAATGATAGTACGTTGAAACAACAAGAATAGCGTCTAGTGCTTGTTTACTTGAAGGGACAACATTTCTGTTTCCATTTCATCGTCATTCACTTTCTTGCTCGTTGTTTTGGGCTAAGACATTTTCGATTATTGCATCATTGCCAACATCTGCTGAAGTGGCTAAGTCATTGTCTGCCCCTACATAGGCGTCTAAATCCATATCCTGAAGATATTGTTTTGCCGCTATAGAGAGATTTTTGTGCCGCTATAACGAGAGTTAAATACATTATTGTAGTATACGAAAGGGTCGGGGTCGGCAAATAATGCCGCTAAAGAGAGATTTCCGCTATAGAGAGTTCCGCAATAGAGAGATTTTACTGTATATGATTTATTGCAAAAATGTATTGTATTATCCAGTCAATTAACAAGTATAAGTTAGTCCACTACGCTAAAATGTAACATCATTCCATACCTTTTCATTTTTTTCTAAATTTTTAATAATTTACAAGACAGGTATCCAATTCATATCCAATTTCTGCATAGAACAGTACTTCCAAAAATTAAAGAGATTGTATCATTTTTTAAGAAATAAGTTTTACCTAAACTTTTCTTACAACATTTTATAAGTACTGTATTAATCTAAAAAAAATTATACAGGCTTTAATTTATTATATAAGCTGGATTAATCTCCTTATAGATAATAGATTCTTAGGTTGTATTTCTCCCCATTTACTGCTGGTACTAATGTAAATAAAATTTTAATTTCCAGTGCTAATTGGTTTTATTTGCATAGTCATGATTTTGCTTTCAATGTGTAAGGTTTGGCAAGATATATATAATACTTTAACTCTAGTTTGTGGTGAAGCACAACGTGTGGGGGGAAGGGTTGCTAGTTAAAATGATATGTCATGAAGTGTCAAGTGATTTTTTTTTTATTAAAATAATTAATTAATTGTAACTAAATAGTTATCTGCATGAGTTGGATGTAAAATTTAAAAAAAAATTGTGATAGAATAATTGTCTTATTGTTTATCTCAAACACAAGCAATCAGAAAATTTATTGAATTTATATGAAAAAAGTATTTCATATTATTTGTCAATCATATAAAAATTAACTTCATAATCAATTTTCCTAGTGGAAAATTTTATGAAGTTATTTTTAATATCCAATAGCCTACCAAACTTGTTAAAAAAATAAACTAGGATATAATAATAGCAAAATAAAATGTTAATTATAGTTTGAACAATAGTGATAAGATTATTCAGCATTGTGAAATATGAATATTAATTGTATCAGACCACCAGCAGAGGATTTAATGTTATCAACAACAAAAAAACCGTTAATCAATAACCCTGTTCAATAATCTTTGACACGTTGCTTTCTTGACTCGATAAACATACTCGTATTTATAATTTATTAATGCCAGTTTATCAATAATAATCAAAGGTTATCCTGTAATCCATTTATTCGAACCTCCGTGGTGATAGAAAGAGCTTGCCAACCAAATTTGGCCTTATAGTTATATAAAACTTTTTTATGATTTTTCTTCCTAATAATAATTATTATTAAGAGAAAAAATAAATCAAAAGAAAAATTGCAGCGTATGCCTATATAATTCCTTTATAGACTTATTTTCATTATATAAGGTTCTGATAGTGATGCAGGTAAAAAATTGAAAACTCAGCTGCATTATTAATTTAGCTATAAATAGATTAATCTATATAATTAATCTATAATCTACATCGATTTATTAATAATGCAGCTGAGCTTTTAATTTTTTACCTGCACCACTGTCAGGACCTTATTTATGCACAATGAAAAGAAATCTACGAAGGAAATTATATATGCCTACGCTGCAATTTTCTTTTTAGTTTAATTTTTTTTCTTTTGCTCTATGTGAATATTATAAGAAAAGAAAAGTATTGTTTCTTGTCGATTTTTCACCAGAAATACAGGTTTTTAGGCCTCCTGAACCCAAAAAACATGTTTTCAGTGGTCGGTCTGAGTGTGAACAAAATATCTCAAGAACGGAATAAGGTACGAAGTTGAAACTTGGAACTTAAGTTAGATACTACTATGAGACCCAACACGAACAATTTTATCAAAATCAGAAGTAGTAGTTTATTCGAGCAATTAAATAGCTTTAAAGAAATAAGTAAGTTATATTAAAAAATCCCATTCATGAGACAAAGTTGTCTCTTGGCTGGTGGCAATTTTTCCAAAAGAAAAGGAGTAGCCCTGAGAGGTGACATTGCGTCTTTACTTAAGTCGGGGTTATCCTTCCTCATAATGGGATCAAGCACACTTAGCTTTCGTAAGAAAGCTACTCTTTAAGAGAAATCGAAAGACACTATATTGTTTCCAAATTCTGGCTTAGATTTCTTGACTTCCGGTTGTCGGCCACTTCTGTTTGAAACTGAAACTTCAAACCCAATGATTTCTGTATCTACTTTTTAAGAGGAATCGAATGGCACAACTTTTTTTTTAGCTTATTTATTTGAAGTCCCATCAACAGCTTGGTCATTAGCGACTACTGTGGGTTTTCTGTACTGTAACAGCGGGTTTTAAAGTGTTAAAATTTTCAGATCTTCGTTGGGAATCGAACCTGAGACCTTTCACATAGTAGGCTAGCGTGCTAGTCATTACGCCACAGAAGCGGCCGATACTATTTTTGTTTCCAAATTATGACTTAGATTTCTTGACTTCTGGTTTTGGGCCACTTCCGGTTGAAACCAGAACTTCAAACCCAATCCGAGCTCACTAACTTTTTGTGTAGATTACGAATCCAAAAACTGTTGTTGCTATCTCTTATAGTTTCTGACATCTGGATGTGACAGATGGGTATCAAACAATGATAGATGGCAATTAAAAATTTCCACCAACAAAAACCCATGGTAAAATAAATGAACAAACATTATAAATTAAGTTTTTGATTAATTAGTTGGTTTAATAAGTGGTAGGTTAAAACTCTCTAGCACTTAGGCTCTACAGGCAATGCTACATTACGAAGCTCCACCCCAATTCAACCAACATAGTTCAAAAGTGAATTCCCATACAATGGTTACAACATCTGAACCATTCAGTTATTGGGGTGGAATGTTCTTAAATTCCTAAGGATCAAAGATAAAGATCCTTCAGGGCGATAGTGTTGGATAATTGAAAATTAAGTAAGTATTGTTTCTACCAATTAGAGAAGTTAAAACAATCAAAAAACTAACCAAGTAGAAGAAATTAGCAATCTTTGAAAAAAACCTTATTTAGAAAATTTCTAAATAATTGTTTAGAAATTTCAGTATGATTATTCGTACTGAATCAGTACGAATAATATGATAAAGCAAAGGAAGTGAAGGATGAAAATGAAAAATTAGTCAGCAATAACCTGAGCTGAAAAAAGAACAAAATGACATGAATTCATGTTGTGGTATTGGAAGAATAGAAAACAAGTAAGAAGGAAGTGAACCACGCTAATTTAAAATAAAAATTTGAAGGACCAAATTTTTCACTCTCCGATGGTTATACATATTAAGACTAATGCTGACGTTGAAGGGTGATAGATGAAGAAAATGAAAAAATACCAGACCTGACGGGGAATCACACCCGGTTTTGCACGAGATCCACATATTTGTTGAGACAAAAATCTGGTGTGAAATACTCACAAGACTTTCTCCTGCCAATGTTGAAAATTACTTAAAAGATTTCATGTCTTGGGTTCGAATCCCATTCAAGCACGGCATATTTTCATACGTTACTAAAAAACATTTCATCCTTCACCGTCTGCATTAGCAGTAATTGTAGAACAGTCGGACGTAAAAAAAAAAAAAAATAATGATTTCATAAATTAATATGAATGGTCTATAATAATGAATCAATAAATGAATTGAAAATTATTTAACCCTTTCAGTGCCAAAACAATACTTAAAAGTTTGATCTTAAGTGCCATTTAATTCCAATAAGGGTGTTTAAAAAGTGCCTGCCCTTATTTCGAAAACATGCAGGCATAAGCCTGCTATTGCCGACCAAAATTTTAACGTTACAGAAAAATAAAATGTCATGTTAAAAATTAATTTTTATTGTGTTCAAAAGTAAAAATACATCGTTCTAACACTAAAAATATTCAAAATAGTTTTTTTAGTTTATTTAAAGTCGCATCGACAGCATGGTTATCAGCAACTAATGTGGGTTTTGGTACCTAAAAGTTGGTTTTAACGTGTTAAAATTTCCAGACCCTAGCCGGGAACCAAACCCGGGACCTTTCGCTTTGTAGGCTAGCGTGCTAGTCACTACGTCACGGAGGGGGTTTCAAAATGCATTATGCCATTAATTTTTGTTTAAAAGTTTTTTTTGGAAATGGTCGGTTATCCGGACGTTATCACTTTATGCATAACTTACGGACGTTCGGTAAACCGGATGTTATAACTACGTAAAAGATATCGACGTCTTGTTTTCCGGATGTTGGTACTGAAAGGGTTAAATAACATATGCTTAATCATGAATAAACAATGTAAAACGAAAAACAACCAAATTTTTAATCATGTGTGATGCTAAATGAAAATTATAGCAAAGAAAAGGAGAAAAAATCAAGCGTATGAAAAAATTTAACATCGTCCTTAAAATGAAACGATATAAATACCAGGTAAAAAATAATCTTATATAAATTATTAAATTGTTTTGTTTATGGTGTCAAATAAAATTACTTAACTGATTGTACTTATCGATAAAAATATTACAAAAAATAAACTTACCACATCCATTTTAAGAATTTTAATATAAAACACGCTAATAAAAATTTAATAATAAAATTAATTCACTGAATCATTACACGAAAAAGTTAACGAATTTAATAAACTTACAGTAGGTAGTTTAAAAGCGAACGTACTGTACAGTACAATGATAACTGACGTTAGGTCAGTTCATTGTGGTTAATAAATACCCCCAATGGTGTTTTCTATCTGTGGAACTGATAGTAAAAAACAGAAGGCGGAGTGGGGGGAGCGTCTTTCATCGTATTATGAATAGCTGCTAATAATAGGAATAATATTTGTGCATTATATTATTTATTAGTTTATTTATAAAATTATCAATCCCCGCCTTATGACGAACGACTAAGTAACACATAAAACAATAATCCTCAGAGATATTCCTTAAATAAAAAAAAACATATTAAGATTATGTCTGTCTTGACATCATTTTGTATTTTTCGTCATCATAATAAAATAATCTCGTCAGCTCATTCATTTATTACCAAATATGTTTTTGTAAAATTTTGCATGATCTTACGCCTGTACAGAGTAACCTAAGGTTGTTTTGATTATCATTCATTAATTTTTGAAGGGTTTTCTTTCTCTTGCCCAATATGAATATATATTATATGACCGTCTATAGGAAAAGGCCTTATCTTTCCTAAGTAAAATTTTTAGGAGAGTCAAAAACCTGAAATTAGGTCAAAAAATTACATTTTCTGTTTTTTTTTGTTTAAAATATTACTTGTTATTTTCTGTGTATAAAAATAACCGTTTTTTATTTTATTTTGAATTTCAAACCTGATTAAATTCCCAAAAATAGACAGGTATATCAAATAGGGTAATTAGACCATAGCTTAACCAATGTATTTCTTATTGGTAAAGTTAAGATCCCTTTTCTGATAAATATGTAAAAGAAAAACTAAAAATTCTGGCTCAAAACATGAAAAAAGTAAAAAAGCACTGGAGAATATCCTTCCAAGAAAATAGTCAAGATTGGCGTTTCCACACTTAATAAGAAAATCAATAAATTTCTCAGAATGTAAATTTTTAGTTGACGCCTATTCCAGTATCATATCTTTTTATTTTTATTTTTTTAAGGTTAGTATTATTTCAATTACATTTTTTAAATTTATTTAACGTCGCATCAACTGCAAGGTCATTAGCGACGACGTTGGGGTGCAACTATGTGAGGATGAAATGATTTTTTTTTGTAACGTATGAAAATATGCCAATTATAAAAATTATTACAATTTATTAATTTTTTTTTTTTTGGTTTAACGTACAATTTATTAAAAGAAAAAAGTTATTTAGTATTGTTTTATCTTTGTTGTATGTTAAAATCACAATAAATTTTTTCAATTTTTTGCCCGCCAGTGAATTTTTACATTTGACATGATCTCAGAAAATGCTACAGGATTTTAACTATTTCAAACTTAGCACAAAATTTTACATTAGATTTTTATATGACATATGACAAAGACAAAGAAAGTAAATACTATTAAAATATAAGTTACTAATTGATTGCTCATAACGGACGGTGGAGTGTTAAATTAATTGGAATCGATCTGTTGGTTCTAGGGCTACAAAAAATATTTCTATTTCTTATCACGTAGTCAGCCAATTATATGACTGAACTATTTAAGAACAGAAGATGTAGAGGTGTAAAAGACACTATAGTTTAACGAACTAAAGACTGCAGATGAAGGCGGAGCATAGTGGCCTATAACACAGCACAGAGCCAATCGACTTTCGTTAATCATATCCTGCTTTGTCACGTTGAGCTCCCGCTGTGGAAGACTGATTAAAAAAGTCAGCTGGACTTTGGTAGAACAGAGTGTGACTTAGCGAAGGGACAACCTCACACCCGTCCGTGGCTGTTATTGTCTAGATCTCATCTGCAGTCTCTAATTCGTCGTGGTATTGTCAGAATTATCTCCTCTGAGAGTAATGAATTTCACTATACAGCCAGACCCTGTGGTGAATGAAGTGAAGGTGTTATTTGCAGGGTAGAAAGTGGGTGCTTTTCGGAGGGCTTGGCTGATAAGTATTCTCTTTTAACTCAGTGAGGAAGGCAATAGTAAAGCACCTCACTCCTCGTTTTTACTTAGTGAAACCTCTAGAGGTTCAAACCAGCCTTTTGGCTGTTGACCTAAACAAACAACATACTAATTGAACAATATTATCACTAAAATATTAACAAACTTTAATTGCAATTCCTGGAAAAAAAGTGTTTCTTAAACTTCATTTTTTAAATTTTGTAACTTTTTTATAACAATAACGATAAGAAAAGTAAAAATATCATGGTTTTCAGCATTAAATTCTCTGTGAGAAACAATCATAACCTCACTTTTGACTTGGGTGAAGATCAGCTTCCTTTTCCTACGGACGGTCACATAGGAAAGAATTGTTTTCTTGTCGATTTTTGAAATCCAGATTTTACTGGAAATACACGTTTTAGGCCCCCTAAACAACAAAAAACACGTTTTTAGCGATGTGATATCTGATGATATCTTATTTTTTTGATAGATTGGTTTAGGTGCTGCAATTTTTTCACTTTCTCGAATTGTATTTAAATAGTAACCGTTGATTAAGTTTGAACGCGGCTCGAGACCACCGCACGAACAGTGGGAGAAGTCTGTTTACCTACAATACAGAATAACCGTAGGCTATCGATAGAAAACATAGTTTTTGGGTGCAGACACAATTCAGGTAGTTATATAAGTTAATATTCAACGTCATATGGACGATGTGACATCATATAAAGGACGATGTGGAGGGTCTTATCTCATTCACATTGCAGCAAACTCGAGCCGTCAAATGGATGTAGTACTAAATTACTATGTTCATGAAACAAGCTCTATTGGCCGCACCGTGGCTCAGTTAGCTGCGCTGCAAACAAAGTGGAGGTCCAGGGTTTGATTCCCAGTCAGGGTCTGGAAAATTATTACAAGTTCATGCACACTGTTCCTCAACCCGAAGTAGTTGACAAGGTACCGTTGCTAATAATAAGCAGGATGTTGATGCGACTTAAAATAAACTAAAAAATGTCAATTAATGATAGCAGAGCATTTCAGTTTTATATCCAAGCAACCACGCCTCCGGACGATCTCAATTTATTTGTTTTTGTTTATCATATGTTTTTACCAAACTGTTTTTTTAAGTTAAAAATAACTAGTATCACAAAATCATCTTTAAATGCGTAAATATGTTTAAAAACTATTTTAAATGCTAAAATTTCCAAGTTAAATATTAAATAGATATTATGGAAAGTCTTTTTGAACGGTTGAATTTTTCTAAAAATGCTATTTTTGTTTTTGTTGATAAACATTGGTAGTACAGTTAGTATTCTAAGAAATGATTACGTGTATAGCAGCGATCAATTAACTGCGGCAGATATCGAGGCTTATGGTGGAAGTGATTCCGATTACAATAATTATGATAAAGATGATGTAAATTTGGCAATTCTACACGGATCTGAAGGAATGTTTCCGGAGATGAGTTATTTAGTACGTATCGGTGAGGTCTGTACAGGTGTAATTCTAACCGAATCGTGGATTCTGACTACACTTTACTGTAGAAGAAATGCGGAAGCGGCTATACAAGATGGTCAAAATATTAAGGTAGGTCAAATTCGATAGGTAGAATCTTTCTGTTATCTGTCAAGAAATATAAATTTGTAAATATTATTGTTTATTCAATTGTTTAATCTAATTATTATATTTTTTACTTTCTCTTGCCTATATGAATAGGCCTATATAGGAAGGAAAGTATTGTTTTCATGTCGATTTTTCGAAACCGAGTTTTCACCGGATCTACATGTTTCCAGACCTCCTGAACCCAAAAAACATGTTTTTAGCGATTGGTCTGTGTGTGTGTGTGTGTGTGTGCGTCTCTGTGTGTGTGGGTATACAAAATATCTCAAGAACGGAACATCGTACAAACTTGAAACTTGAAACTTAAGTTATATACCACTACCGGACCTGACACGAACATTTTCATCAAAATCGGTCAACCGGAAGTAGTAGTTTATTCGTGTAATTTTTCACTTTTTTGCAATTTTCTCAAAAACTGGTCCTACGAGTTTTTTAAAAATCGCCTGGTTTACTCAATTTTATATTCTCTACAAGATAGGGTAGGCGCCATGTTTGCTCAAATTCTTGGTGAGGCTGTTTTCACGTAAAAAAAGTGTTTTCTTAAGATTACGGCTTTAATATTCATTTTAGCACAAAAATTTATATAATTATAGTTGTAGAGAATTAAAAATCCTACAACTTTTATTTCAAACATTTTTTTGTATAACGCTTAGTTTAGCAGTAATTAGCAATTTTCTGTTTTTTCTCACGAAAACGTGTGAAAAGTCGATTTTTTTAAGATTTCGGCCTTAGTATGCATTTTATGACAAAAGTGTATATAACTAAATTTATAGAAAATTAAAAGATCTACAACTTTTATTTAAAGCATTTTTCTCTACAGAGAGTAGTTTAGTGTGGAAGAGTGATTTTCCTTATTTTAAAGCCAAACTGTCAAGGTTGATTTTCATTTTGCGTCTCTCACTCATGATTAAAATTAGGTTATGTTTATTGAGGTTAGTTTTTTGTTTATTTCTAATATTTTATAACTATTATTAGGTTTATTTTTAATTATTTGCATTGGCAAGAGAAAGTTGTGAGTGTTTCACACCAGATTTTTTCATCAGTCTTTCGACTGGTTTGATGCAGTTATCCAAGCTGTTCTATCTTGCCCAATTCATTTCATATCTATATACCTGTAGCACCCTACATCTTTTATAATTTGCTTTAAATATTCTAACCTGTGCCTCTCCCTGCAATTTACTCCCTCAATATTACCCTGCATTATTGATAGAACAATACCTGAATGTCTTAGGATATGCCCCACTAGCCTATACCTTCTTCTGGTAAGATGCTTCCATATACTTCTTTTTTCATCCACTCGCCTAAGAACCTCTAAGTTACTTATTTTGTCCTGCCACCTAATCTTTAACATTTTCCTATAACACCGCTTCAACAGCTTCTATCCTCTTCCTTTCTACAGCCCGTATCACCCACGTTTCACCCCCGTATAATGTATGTTACACTCCAAATATAGTGTTTTAAGAAATTTTTCCTGATCTGTAAGTCAATAGTATGAGATTACGGGAAAAATTATATATAATTCTACGACTGTCAAATTAAAGTATTTTTATTAATCAAATATTAAATAATCAACATATTTCTAATTACCATGATTGTGGTTTCGGTACTCACGCCGCATAAATTCGCATAAGTATACTCAGTGACACGTTTAGTTGAGACCACTGTTCAAATGGACATAAGTAGAATTACTAACTGTTCTCAACACATCACAGTGAAATTTTCTGGTCAATGCTTTCCTTCCTCACTCTCTTTCCTTATGCCGGCCGCATTGGCGCAGTTGGTAACGTGCTCGCCTCTCATCATGCGGTCTTGGGTTCGAATCCCATTCAGGCACGGCATCTTTTCATACGTTACAAAAAAAATCATTTCATCCTTCACCGTCTGCATTAGCAGTAATTGCAGAACAGTCGGACGTTAAACCCAAAAAAAAAAAAAAAAAAAAAAAAAAAAAAAAAAATCTCTTTCCTTATCTTTACTTTTATACTATTTTTTTTATTAATATTGCAACTTTTACCGCTCGGTATAAAAACAGTATGGCATAATATCCTAAATTTAGACATACAGTATTATAAATTGAATCTATTATTAAAATTTATACTCTAACTTATCATCTGTTTAAAAATATTCGTAATAACATTGCTGGTTAGTTTTCGCTGATGTGTTGTTTAGATTATGGTATAACGATTATAAACACGAAATAAATATAGTAAATAAAATATGCAAAATTTACTTGTGTTTGCAAAGGCTACGATAACTAAATGTTTTCATAGTGAGTAGTAGTTTCAAACTCCCGTAAAAAATGCATGGCCATTACTACTCAATAGTCTCAACTAATTACGTCATCAAGTATAGCTATGTAGAAGTTGTCGGTTCGTGCCGCATCAGCTTTATTCCTCTGTTTTGCCCATCTCCACACGGACTCTCAATTATTTGTGTTAGCACCTGCTATTGGATCTACCACCACATTAATGATCCTACGGAGAAACCACCACATTAATGATCCAACGGATATCTCTAGTACGTTCATCATGGCAGTGGCAATTGTAGGAATGGCAACGTTTACTGATCAGGGGCTTCGGAACCCCAGATCCGGCAGGGAAGGTGAACATCGGAGAGGTCACGGGGCTTTCCAGGTTGATATCAGGCGAAATCCTCGTGAATTACTAAGCTTTAATCGAACAGAGTCGACAATTCTGACGGACGCAAGGATGAAAATATCCACCTTTAAGAGAAAAACCAGAATAGCTACGTGGAACGTCCAAGGTATGACAGAGCTAAGAAAATCTCATGGTATAGGTCCTCAGAAGAATGGGGAAAGAGCATGAAATCCTGCAGAGCGTAAAGATAAGAAAACTGACATACCTTGGACACATCATGAGGGGGCCTAAATATGAGATTCTGCATCTCATAATTCAAGGGAAACTCGTTGGTAAACGCTCGGTGGGACGCAGACGAATATCCTGGTTAAGAAATCTGAGAGAAGCGTTTAACTGCTCGTCGCATGACCTTTTTAGAGCAGCAGTGGACAAGGTACGACTGACCATGATGATAGCCAACCTTCGTAATGGAGAAGGCACCTGAAGAAGAAGATTGGATCTACGAAATTTTCAGCGTGATTAACAGTTCGGTGGATATTGTTTCCTGACAAATTAGCGATGTTATTATACGCAGCCCAATGGTCAGATTTAATCAAAGATCCCGGACTTATACGGTCAAGGCACTCTGTACATACAATACATTTGCAAAAAATGCTTTAATATTTATCTTAACGTACTAAGTTTCCAACTAAAATTTAGCCTTACTTTCAAAACCGGTAATACTTTCACATGTCGGCATCACTTTTTTATTAATAGGCCTACAACCGTTTCCTTTTTTTACCAGGTGTCAAAAACCTGTTAATCAAGAATTATCTTCTTCACTGTCATTAACTTCCTTCTTTATATTTCGAATTGTAAAAAGAGAATCATCACAGTAGTTAGCCGCTCGCTCACGGCTTTTTTTAAGAGGCACGGAAATGTATTTTTGTTTAGCTTCAACTTCATACCATTTTATTACCTTGCATATTAGATTTTATTCAGCACTGTGAACAGTTCGACCAGGTTTTCGAGAAACCGACATTTCCGTTTGCGGTTACAAACAGTTAACGTACAAAACGTTCCGCGATATAGTCTACTGTATGCTCTCTAAGTATAACTTACGTTGCTGTGGTGGCGAACTGATACCAAAGCAGTCACGCATGCGCACTGATGCTTTCCTTCATTTTCCCTCGTTAAAACCAAAGCCAAACTCGTGACTCGAGTAACTATACTGTGTGCCGTCAGCTCCGTGTGTGGTAGACGCTGGTACTAGCCTACTCAAAAACATACGACCCGTATTAATTATATTATTATTATTATTATTATTAGTCGTAAAGCTCCCGAAGTGGAAGACGCTAAGTAAATCTGGTTTGTTTTTGGGATTTCTTGTCCTTTTTATCTGCCCACCAGTTTTTCATTCTTTGTAAGAATTCAGCTTTTTTTTGTTCACTCCATTTTGTTCCGGTTCTTGGAGCTTTTGTCTCTGGTTTAACCTCCGATTTTTTAACTTTTGTTCAAAAATTGTCTCTTATGAGAATTTCTTCTTTGGTAATTTTGGCTAATTCTAAATCTTTTTTAACATTTTGTATCCATTCCCCCCCCCATTAACAAGAAGTGATGACACATATTTTTACTATTCTCTTTGTGAGTCTATTGTCAGGAAGCCTCATTATGTGGCCATAAAATTGAAGGCGTCTTTTCCTCATGTCTGTCTCTATGTTGGAATATTCTTCAATTTTAGAAGTTCTCTGTAATCTGTACCCGTTTTCGGTCCATCTAGGTCCAAGAATTTTCCTAATTATTTTTCTTTCTTCTTTCTTTAAGCTTTCCATGTCCGTTTTCCTGTTAAGTGTCAAGGTCTCACTGGCATATAAAATTGTTGGTTTGATTACTGTATTGTAATGTTTAATTTTGGTATTCAAAGATAAACATTTTTTATTATAAAGGTTTTGCACCAATCCTAGGCCTCTACGAGCTTTTTGTATTCTCTCCTGTTGTGAATATTTTTCAAAAATAACTTCTTCTAGATATTTAAATTATGGTACCCTGTTAATTTCTCCATGTTTGGTTTGCAATTTTGAAATTTCTAAATTTTCAGTAGTAAACACTGTTTTTTCGAATGATATCTGTAAGCCAACTCTTTCTGTGCATTCCCTTAAAGTTTCTATCTGTTTTATTGCCATTTCACTAGAATCTGCCATTATTGCGAGATCGTCTGCAAAGGCTAAATAGGGGACTAATCTAAAGGACTATTCAATTTTAACGCTAAAATTAAATAGTCCTTTAGATTTAGATTTGTTATCACATTTCTAATGGCTCCGAAAATTATCTAGCGAGCTTCACTGAAAACAACAGAACTAATTTGTCTTACTGAAACATTTTACTGAGACGCGGATATTTTTCTTATAAAAATATCAGAGACAAATATTTAAAAAAATAGCTCTTCCTTAAAATACTAGCTAATGCTAATACGAGAATAGCCGGTTACGCAGTAGACTTTCCTTGATTTTATTGTTTTAATAGTTATAATAAACCTACGTAACGTTTGACATTTGTTTCAAAATATTGTAACACCTAAGCCTAGGTTCGTTTGGGATCTGGGTATAATAAATAATAAACAGACTTCTTTAATCTTACTACAATATTTATTTACAGATTAATTTACAATTATTGTTTACAAAACAATTTACCATAACTTAACCCTTCCACTGCCAGGTCCGAACACCCTTCGGAGTCGGGTGTGTTTTCCCTGTGCCGGCTCCGTATATGCTTCGGGTCTGCCTAGCGCTCTCTCGTATCTCTTTTTAAAAGCCGGGAGTGAACCTATCGTTACTATCTAGACCTCGGCACACAGTAAACATTGTATTCTTCTATTTTTTAGTAAATCACTGTTTTCGCAAAAATCTTGCACTTTGTACGTATATTTAGTGTAAATACAATAAAAAATGGTAAAACATAAATCGGCACATGAAATCATGTAACGAAAATAACGGTGGCAGCGAAAGGGTTAAGTTAGAAATCAATTTTTTGACTTATGTAAATAACCAGTAAAATACTCTAATTGTGACTAAGAAGAACCATTAATTTGTCCTTAGGTAACTGCAGGAAATGGAAACTTTTCGGCAACGAGGGAAGTAGAGAGACATGTAGATGGTACAATTACCCCACAAAAGAATTCATCATTAGTAAATCTTTTCAGTTGCTTGAAGGTACGCACATTTCTATTGTTCAGAATGATCTGACGATACGCTTCTACCTGTGATTACCTTCATTTATTGTTGTTCTTTAGGTCAACAGCCAAAAGACTGGTTTTAACCTCTAGAGGTTTTACTAAGTAAAACGAGGAGTGAGGTGGTTTACCATTGCCTTCCTTACTAAGTGGAAAAAGTATGCTTATCAGCATGCCAGGCCCTCCGAAAAGCATCTTCCTCTGCTCTACAAATGACATCTTCACTTCATTCGTCACAGGGTCTGGCTGTACATGAAATTTATTACTCTCAGAGGAGATAATTCTGATTAGTGTATTTTGCACCTCTACCTCTTCTGTTCTTAAATGCTTCAGACATATAATTGGCTGACCACGTGATAAGACACAGAACTATTTTTTGTAGCCCTGGTACTAGCAGATCGAGTGCAAATTATTTAACACTCTACCTATCTGTTATTGGCATTACTCACCCTAGTCAAACATTAACAATAGGGAAGAGTTAGGCCCTATTGAAATTATTTTAAGAAAATTTCTGGATATACCTACTGGTAACGCAATATAAGTTGACAATCGTCAGCGAGAGTAAGACTAGACTATGCGGGGGTTGGAAGTGCTACTATATGTGCTTTTCTAAATACATCATAGCGACAGCTCTAACCATGACATCATGTTATAGTTTTACTCTTACAATGATTTATTATGTTTACAACCTATGTCGTTTTATGAACATCCCATTGTATTATTTACTGGTTCTTAATACTATTCTAAATAATAAACATTCATTATAAATAAGCCATAATACTAGACCTAAGCTACATTTAGTATCCTTTTTGGTCATCAGCAGTAAACTGAATTACTGCACGCTGACATTTGTAGTGATAGACTAGTTACTCCGTGAGTTCCGTCGATGCGAGCTTATTATCGTGAGTAATACTAGTTTTACGGTAATTTCAAAATGTTATTGTATTTTTAGGGTTTTCATATTTCATTATTTTTAGTAAAGTTGTGTTAAATTGCAATTGAATTTTAAACAATTCACTTTCTTTAAATAATTACATTACTCATTATTTATTTAGTGTGACGGGTCATGAACTGAATTTTATTACTTAAGTGTTTGTGGTGGTTACATTTTGAGTTACACGCTTGATTCATGTCTTTATGCTTTCGGGTTGGCCGATGTAAGTAGGATAGATAGTATACTGCCCTTGCATGATAGGCGCAATCGTCAACTTATAGCGCGTTACCCATTTTGTATTAAATATTACATTAAAAGCTTACAAAGTAAACTGGTTACCTTAAACATTAATTTTGTCCGTGCTCTGGGCCGCCAGCAACTTAAATTGGTTGACCTATGTATATATAACAAAAATTAGTTTATCTAATTCATGAAACAAGGGCCTATAGAGTCTTGTCCAGTTGAAAAATTCAGTTTTTTTGTACACTATTTACTTACTTTTTAGTTTTGCATTTTTTGTTTTAATTAATTTTTTACTTTAATTTTAATCTATTATCATTATTAATTAAATTAGATATTAAACGGGATAAAAATAATTATTTGCCATTATTAAATCGAGGAAGAGGTCTTCAGTCGTTCATTGAAGACATCTCCATGTGTATTCTGTTAAATATGATTTTAAGTTGCGACTTATAAATGTTCCTAAATCATTAGAGTGGGCCCTAACTCTTCTCTATTGTTCTATTGGTTCTATTAAGTAGTGGACAAGCAGATGTAATAAAAGTGTCACAAGGTTATACTGTTATGTCTGAACCTTTTACACCCATCCAGATTCCGTTTATCCCTTAAAACTGGCGGCCAGATTTAAAAGGGCAAGAATGGCGGAGAGCAGGGATTGTGGAGGTACTGTAAACAGAGGAAGCCTATATCCAACATTGATGATAGGCTGATAAAGAAGAACATTCAAATTTGAGAATAAACTTATGCATATATATATTATATATGTAACAATGTCACAATTCATTAATTTGAAGATTTTTCGGTCTCCATGTGACATGTCAATCCCTTAACGTTGGCTATCGTACACTTCTATTCCTTACCAGACAGAACAACTTCTCAAGATTGGTAACTTCGGCCCAATTCCTCGTGTTCCTCAATCAGGACATCTACTGCCTACCTTGTCGACTTTAAATTTTTCCATTCATTATCTAAATTCCATTTTTAAATATCCAGCTGGAGCTGGAGTTGATGATGGTTACCTTTAAGATCACACCCTCAAGAACCCACCAACTTTCTGGACTTAACAGATTCAGCTTGCTCTATAACTTGGAGCAGGCGATGTCTTCTTTGATTGGTAGAAGTTTACGTCATTGGTCGTTGTTGTATGCATGCCTGCTTCGCTTCTATCAGCGGCGGGTGGTTCGTAACTCGCATCCGTGCATGATGGTTTGTTTGGGCAAACCAGTACCATTTGGTTTGAGCAAACCGGTAGTAGCATTAAATGCTTACATAGAAGAGGCTTAGATGTTATGCAACAAGCTCTGCGGACCACTTGGAGTAAGGCTGATGTATGAGAGGCGGCCAAGATCTTTTAGTTCTTGAAAATTTCAAAACAGAAACCTCACCTTAAAATGTGAGATACTGATAAAGGAGGAAATTGTGGAAAAAATATTATGAACTCTAGCTAGGGTGTGGAAAGACAAGATGGATAGCGTGTTTCAAAATCTTTTAAACCGGTATAGCCGCTGTGACCTTAGACATTAATTTGAGAGTGGTCCCAAAAACAAATTAAAAATTACATTTTTAAAGGAATTTCAAACAATCGAAGTGTTATAGAAATAGCTCAACAAATTTTGTTGTAAAAATATTCTGTTGGATGAACACTACAGGGTTTTTTTTTGTATTATAAGGATGATGTTTATTATATTTATTTATTTTTATTATATTGGTTACAGCTGGCTAATCCACTTAAATTTAATCATGCAATTTCCTCAGCACCTCAAATCGGTTATAGACTGCATGATTACAAAGAAAAATGTGTCATTGCAGGATTTGGCGAAGAGTTGGACAATGGCAATTTAGTTAGTACTGACGAGCCGGCGAAGTTGGAGGTTATTGCGGGTACTCCATCCCAAGGCATGTGCTCGTGTATTGAGTAAGTAAGCCTACTATTACGCAACAATTTTTGATATTGTGACACTTATTGCTAAGGTCCGTTTCGGGATCTAGGTAATTAAATAATTAATACACTAAAGTTTACAATTACAAATATTTATTTCACTAAAAGATTACAAAATAAATGATTAAACTAATTGTAATTAAGTTAATACAATAAATGATTTAATAATTCACTTAAAATAGATAATTAACAATAAATAACTTACAATCACTTTTATAGATTACACAAACATACAAAAACCAGAAACTGAATTCCACAAAAACTACACATTAACTTTACAATACACTCACGAAAAGACTTTACACAATACACATACAACAAAGGCAGTATAACAGTCGTCGACCAAACAATGCTCGGAATAGTTAACCTGCTAAATAACTACCCGATAATCGCTTGTCGAAGATCAAACAGATACTACTCTGACCGCACTCGGGGGTCTCTTATATACCTGTTTATAAAAGATCATTCCAGAACAAAGTAGAGTAATCATAAAGTACAAAAATAACTCTTTATTAATGAATGCTAAAAAAATCCATTTTAAACAAGTCAACTATTGTAAATAGAAAACGTAAACAACCTCATAAACAACTTCATAAAAATAGCTGTACACAATACCTGGTTGATTGAATGAGTGGTTAAATAAATGCAAAACATAAATGATTCAATGTATGAAATTTGAACACGTTTTATTCAACACACACGAACACAAGCGGACTGTATCACTGTTTAGCACACACTCACTCTCACCTGCGCACTGGTCCACGCACTCGAACTAGCTCCGCGCATGGCAGTAGCCAGCGCCCATTCACACACACGCATTTTCGCAACTAAACACATTCACACACAAATAAAACATTAATTAAATATTAACCATGCCCCCGGCCTTGAAGGGCATTCAAGAGTTACAATAATTAAATTATGAATACTAAAGTTTTTTTTTTTAAACAAAAGAACAGTTAATCTCTTTTATTGATTGAATTTGTCATATCTGAGTCAATTGGTAATACACATAATTTCACAATAGGTCGTTTAATAAGACCATTTGAAGTCTTGAGAGTAACCACACGAACTCTGGCATCTCGCCCTGGATGAAGTTCAATGACGCGAGCCATTTTCCATTGGAGTGGAGGAAGATTGTCCTCTTTGATGATAACAAGATCACCAACGTTGAGGTTTGGAGGAGATGTTGTCCACTTCCTTCGCTGCTGCATGTTGTTTAGGTAATCTCTTGACCACCGCGACCAGAAATGTTGATACACCATCTGAACATGCTGCCACTGATCAAGTCTACTGGTTGGAATTTTGAGTAGGCATGGTTCAGGATAGTTTGTGAGGACATCACCAATTAGGAAATGTGACGGGGTCAACGGATTTAGATCAGTAGGTTCATTTGATAATGGAGATAAGGGACGAGAATTTATACATGCCTCAACTTGAGTTAATAGTGTGACAAATTGTACGTAGGTTAAAATTAAATTCCCTAAAACTCGTTTTATGTGTGTTTTCACTAACTTAACTGACGATTCCCATAGTCCACCAAAATGTGGAGCCCTAGGAGGTTGAAAATGCCATGTAATTTCGTCGTTTGATAAAGTTGTTGACACCTTGTCATTAAATTCCTTTGACTTCCACAATCTTAGAAGTTCATTTAGTTCACGATGTGCTCCTACAAAATTGGTCCCGTTGTCTGAGTATATGTCCTTTGGTTTTCCTCTTCTTGAAATGAATCTGCGTAAAGCTCCAATAAAAGATTCTGTAGTCAAATCTTCGACTAATTCCAAATGCAGAGCCTTGACACTAAAACATACAAATAGCGCAATGTAACATTTAGCTGGAATGACACCCTTCTTCTTTGACATCTTCACATAGAAAGGTCCACAATAATCTACTCCGGTATAGTAGAATACTCGAGGTGGCACAAGAACTCTAGTTTTGGGCAATTCACCCATCATCTGTGTCCGAATCTTAGGTCTTGCTCTGAAGCAGGAAATACATTCGTGGAATACCTTCTTGACTAATGAACGACCGTTGATTGGCCAGTATTTCTGACGAACGATGTTTAATAACAGTTGGGGTCCTGCATGAAGATTTTTTATGTGCATATGTTTCGCAATTAAATATGTGATGATGTGACCCTTAGGCAATATGATTGGGTGTTTCTGGTCAAGACTTAAATCTGATTGTTGTAAACGTCCACCAACACGTATCACTTGATTTTTGTCCATGAATGGATTCAATGCCTCAAGTTTACTGTTTCTTGACACACATTGTCCTGATTGTAAATTACAATATTCATGAAGAAATGATTCTGTTTGCACAAGTCTAATAACAGCATTTTCCGCTAATTGAAGTTCTGTGACAGAAAGATTGCTGTCAAGACGAAGATCACGTGTTGTCTGACAGTTACGCGTAAATCGAAGACAGTATGCAGTAACACGTACAAATTTAGTGAAACTAGAAAAATTATTTAAATTAATAACATTATTTGTTGAGACTGCACATGAAATATTATTCTTCCGTCGTTCTGGAATATCATTATGATCTGTATCTGGTTCTTCCGAAATTAAATCTACTGATGAGTAGAGAAACGATGGTCCCTTCCAATATAAGCTGGCGTTTAAAATTTCTGAAGGAAGTAACCCTCTTGATAAGAAATCAGCAGGATTGTCTTCGCTTCTGACATGTTTCCAAGAATTGGTCTCAGTATTGTCTTGTATTTTGGACACTCGATTTGCGACGAATGTTGACCAATGAGATGAAGGTGCTCTTATCCACGCTAATGTAATAGTTGAATCAGAGTAGTAGGTGATTGAATCTATCTGAATCTGTAAAGCAGTCACAATTTTCTTGCACAATTCCGACAATAGCAAAGCTCCACACAATTCGAGTCTTGGCAAAGATGTCTTCTTCAGCGGTGCAACGCGTGATTTGGAACTAACTAAATTTACTGAGATATTACTGTCAGTATCAACTGACTTGATGTAAATACAGGCACCATATGCAGATTCCGATGCATCTGAAAATCCATGCAGCTCGATTCTTGTAACGTGTGTTTCTTTGGGTAAGATATTTCGTTGAACATCTATTTGCGATATTGATTGTAAAGATTCTTGAAAGCTAATCCACTGTTTTAGCAATTCTTCAGGAACCTCTTCATCCCAACCAATCTTACAACTCCACAGTTGTTGCATGATTATCTTAGCCCTCACTATGACTGGTCCAATAAGCCCCAATGGATCAAATATTTTTCCTATAACTGATAAAATTGTGCGTTTTGAATGTTTCACACTCGTCTTGTTGTAATCACCTAATAAAAATTGAAATATGTCTTGCCTTGGGTTCCAAATAAGACCAAGAGTACTCACAGTTGCATCGTTATTGATCATGAAACAATCGTCACTTACATCTTGATGTAGTAAATTTGATAAAATATCAGGATGGTTTGCACTCCACTTTCGTAAATTAAAACCTCCTCTATGTGCTATGGTCATCATATCCTTTTGAAGCTGTTTAGCATCCTCTAAGGTTTTTGTGCCAGTCATAAGGTCATCAACGTAAAAATCTTCTATGAAAACCTTTGATGCTTCTGGGAAATCATGTTTTTCATCTACCGCAAGTTGTTTCAATGCTCTCGTAGCTAAGTACGGAGCACTTGCTGTACCATATGTCACTGTTGTTAATTCAAATGTTTTGATTGGCTCATGTTGCTGTTCTCTCCACAAAATTCGCTGTAATTTCCACTGTGATAGATGCACTGTAACTTGCTGATACATTTTTTCAATATCTGCAGTCATGACGTAGGAATGTGTTCTAAATCTTGTTACTATACTAAACAGGTCTGACTGGATTGTAGGTCCAACAATTGAAATGTCGTTTAGCGAAAGACCTGAAGTGGTTTTTGAAGACGCATCAAATACTACTCGTAGCTTTGTTGTCTTAGATTGTTCCCTTACAACCGCATGATGTGGAATGTAATAACACTGGGTGGATTGCGATTCATCCAATGGAACCTCTCGCATGTGACCAAAGTCTATATACTCCTTCATAAACTGCACATACTGTGATTTCAATGCTGGATTGATTGAAAAACGTCTCTCAAGTGTAAATAATCTTCGCGAAGCGTTCTTCTTAGATTCGCCGAGATCACTTATATCACCTTTTAAGGGTATTTTCACACAATATCTTCCATTCACATCTCTGGTTGTAGTGTTCACGAATAAATCTTCACAAAATTTGTCGTTTCCGGTATGATGTTTTTCACCCTTGCACTCTTCTAATTCCCAAAATCTCTGTATATTTCTGTTAATTTCGTCTAGTGTAGATAAAAAGCACGTAGTTGCTAGATTTGATGTAGTGTTTACATTCATTTTGCCAGAAATTATCCATCCAAACACCGTATTTTGTAATGTATAAGATGAATTCGAAAACTTCAATTTACCTTCATGTAATAAATCAAAAAATAATTCTGCACCAATAAGCATGTCAATGTCATTGGGCTGGTTAAATTGAGGGTCTGCTAATTGAATGGTTTGCGGAATGTTTATGTGAGCTGTTTCTATTGTGACCGTAGGTAATTGTTGAGTGATATTTTTGAGAATAATGCAATCAATAGTAGTCGAATATGAAGTTAATCTAGATTTAATGATACACTGAACCATATTTGAAGTTTGAGTGGATGATTGGCCTATGCCATGGACTTCAAACGCACTGTTCTTGATAGAGAGCTTTAAAGTACGCGCTAACTTTTCAGTTATGAAATTTGATTGAGAAGCACTATCAAGCAACGCACGGCAAAGATGAGGACAACCTCTATGATCTAGCACTGAAATTACTGCTGTTGAAAGCAAAACAATAGATTTTTGTTGATCAGATGTCACGTTTGAAGTAGAAACAATGGTTTGTTCTACAATTGGTTTAGAAGGTTTGTCACTTTGAGTAGAAATTTGCTTTTCTGAATCACTTGAGTCAGATTTATTATGATGTAATAATGTATTGTGTCTCTTGCCACAAAGTTTGCACGAGCCTGACTTACAATTAGTAGATTTGTGAGAGCTCTTAAGACAATTAAAACATAAATTGCGTTTCTTTACTTCTTTTTCACGGTCTGAGCTTGGAAGTCCCTTAAAGACCTTACACATATAAAGTGGGTGTTCTTGTTCACTGCACAAAGAACAACCTTTTGTAGACACTTGACAGTTCGTGGAAAATGTATTTTTAAACGTTGGCTTGAATTTCGGAGACTGGCTGTGGTTCACAAAAGGTGGATTAACGGGTGTATGTTTTTGCAATTTGTTGTATTCAATTGATTCTAATACCTGACACTTATGTTGTAAAAATACTTCCAAATCGGACATAGTAGGTAACGCATCCTTTGTTAGTGTGTTTTCCCACTCACGTAGTGTTACTGGATCTAATTTGGTAGTAATTAAATAAATTAAAAGCGTGTCCCAGTGATTTGTGGGTTGCCCTAAACCAGAAAGGGCACGAATGTGTTTTAAGGCACTATCTAGAAGTTTGCGTAAAGAAATTGAATTTTCTTTATCATTTTTAGCAAGACTGAACAAAGCATTTACATGTTTGTTGATTAAATAACGCTTGTTGCCAAATCTGTCATTTAACAATTGCCAAGCAATGTGATAATTTTTTGCGGAACTTTCTAAAGCTTGAATGACTTCAAAAGCTGCACCCTTTAAAGAAGCCTTTAAGTAATGAAACTTATGAATATCCGGTATTTCCCTTAAGTGAATGAGTGATGTAAATGTGTCACGAAATGAGAGCCATTCACCATAGCTGCCATTGAACGTAGGAAGTTGGATATCTGGGAGTTTTACTGATATTGGTTGCGTAATTACTGGCTTGTTTTCAATATTGTTGTGACAGTTTTTAAGCTCATGATCAGAAATGAAATCTTGAGCCGCTGACATTAGTACAAAATATTCTGCCTCAAAATGGTTTCTTTGATCTGACATCATCAGATTCGTCAAGTAATTCAATTTGTAATTGTACTTTATCGAATTCACACCAGCACTCCTCTAATTTTGATAACCGCAGTTTTAATTGACTAATATCTGCTGCACACGAAATTCCACTAAAATATGTTTTGAACCTAGTTAATTTTGCTTTAACTAAGTCACGTTCCTTCACTAATAGTTTTAAATCACTCATGATTGTTGATATACTAGGCGTAAAATATGTAGCATTAAATGAATGTTAATAACACATGAATTGGGTGTGTATAAGAAATGTAAATAGTAGCAACAATGCAAAATAAAATAAATCAAATACTTATCTATTAATTCCAGCAAATTATGAGCTAGGCCCTGAATGTTTTATGATTTGGTAATGCTGAATTTGTGAATTTTTGAATAATTACCTAGCTATATTGTTTTTTAAATGTTATTGTGTATCAGTATATTAATTATAAAATGTGTTGATGTTGTAAAAATCAGCTGATTAACAATGCTGTAAAAGTTGTTGTTTTGCACAAATATAACAAATTTATTACAAAAATATGTTATTTACCACAGTTTGGATCCGGTCGGAGTAACCAAAAAATGGTTAATAGATTGAGTGGTTGGATAAATACACAAATAATTGAATTCAATGTAGAAAATTTGAACACGTTTATTGAACACAAGCGGACTGTATCACTGTTTAACACACACTCACTCTCACCTGCGCACTGGTCCACGCACTCGAAC
This sequence comes from Catonia carolina, assembly GCA_035578175.1. Classification (NCBI taxonomy): domain Eukaryota; kingdom Metazoa; phylum Arthropoda; class Insecta; order Hemiptera; family Achilidae; genus Catonia; species Catonia carolina. The sequence goes on along the minus strand of JAQMRL010000003.1, from coordinate 20,154,945 downwards.
TAGCTCCGCGCATGGCAGTAGCCAGCGCCCATTCACACACACGCATTTTCGCAACTAAACACATTCACACACAAATAAAACATTAATTAAATATTAACCAATACCCTTTTATAATAGGCGTACCCTTTATTGTTAAAACTGTAATTTATTGCTACTATTGTGTGTTGATATTTTTATTATCCCTTAACTATTTTTATGAATGGAATTCTGGAACATTCGCGATCCATCTAGTCGATTCTGTTACAATATATTAAAACCGCATAAAACCAGACTACATAGAGCACGAGATTTTTCAATAAACTGAAGCCGTATTATTGTGAATATTTTAAATTTATTGGTTTAAAAAATGAAAACTTAGAAGTTCATAAAAAATGAAAACTCATGTTTATTTTTAAAGATATACAGTACAGTAAAACGGTATGTAGACTTCATTAGTTATTATTTTACAGTACTTTAACTTAAAATCTTATTTTCTGTTCATTATAAAATTTTTCTTGGGTGTGGATTGTGAGTACATTCGCTTAGTAATCAAAACAAAGAAGACAAGCCTACCTCTGTCATTTATACTGGGTTGATAAGTATCTCAGACTCTCTCTTAGATTTACTCTCTCCTTCTCTCCCTCCCACCTCTCTATCTATCTATTTTGATTTTATACATAATCACTTATTGTCAGTCACCTTCAATATACACTCTTTCTCTATCCCTACAACGTTCCATGCGAATTTTCCATTGTTGGAAACAGTGCTGGAAGTCATCTTCTGTCAGCTTCTTCAGGAAACGTGCCGCTTTCTCTTTTACAGCTTTCTCAGACTCAAATCTTGCCCTTTTAATGCAGATTTTACCTTAGGGAACAGGTAGAAGTCACATGGTGCAAGATCTGGTGAATAAGGTGGATGTTCTAACACTGAGATGCTGTACTTGGCTAGGAACCTCTTGACAGATAACGCGAAATGTGCTGGCGCATTGTCTTTGTGGAGAACCCATGATTTGTTCTTCCACATTTCGGGGCGTTTAATCCTTACTCTTAGACGTAGTTTAGAATGTACCTCAAGGTAGTAATATTGATTAATTGTTTGACCTTCAGGAACCCAGTGAAGGTACACAATCCCATGAATATAAAAAAAACAATCATCATTGCTTTAAATTTTGACTTGCTCATTCGAGCTTTTTTGGCTCGTGCTTTTTGGCACGAAGGCTTCGTGTTTGAAGTTCGGCTTTTCCAGTGCATGGATTGGATCTTCGATTCCGGATTATAAGTAAAAAACCACGTTTCATCAGATGTTATTATAGTTTCCAATAAATTTGGGTCATTTTCAATCGCGTACAAAGTGTCAGTACAAACATTTTTGCAAGCTTCATTTCAAACATTTTTGAGCGGCACGTGTTCTGAAGGCGCTGACACAAGATGACTTCCAGCAATGTTTCCGACAATGGAAAATTCGCATGGAGCGTTGTAAGGATAGAGAAGGAGTGTATATTGAAAGTGACAATAAGTGATTATATAATAAAATTAAAATTAATTTTTTTTACAACATCAGTCTTGTTTTTTAATAGCCACACCTCGTGTATGCTGCATTATTTTCTTGTAACCATCTGAGTGTACTCACCCAACAACAGAAGTTGTCTACGTACTGATCTGGTGTATCTTTATCTTCTAGGCACCTGCATTATGAAAGATAAGATCAGGACCCTTCATAAATAGGTTAGGTTTGGAATTTTGTACCTTTGAAACCATTCAGTGATGTTGTTTCAGAGAATCAGTTGGGTATAATCTTTTTTGTGTAAAATTGACGGAGAAATCTGGACCTTGCTTCAGCGATTTCGGTGGTCCTCTGATATGCGAAGATAAAGTTGTCGCATTATTTGCGTACTTCTTTGAAGATACGTGCGAAATGTCGTCTCCAAGTGTTTTTAAATATCGTCTCCAAGTTCTTAACGAGGCTCCCGTTAAGTATTGCGGAAACCCTGAAATGATTGCCGCATACATTGAACTAATAGGTTTTCGAAACTGGATTGCCAAGACGACAGGAGTTTATATTGGAAATAAAACCCAAACAGTTACATCCTCTACCGAGACATTGACCAAGAAACATGAAAAAATACATGGAAGAGGAAACACACCACTTACCCGTCACAAAATTAGTGGGACTTCTAAGATCAGTACTCAGTCTTCTCCTATTATGTTTCTGTTGTGTTGTATTTATCACTATTTATTATTCTAATTTAATTTAACATTTTTGTACGACTTCTGATTGTAACTTGTAAAGAAAACTATAATTATATGAAAATAACTGAAAAAATCTGTTATAATTTTATAAAACCATTTAAAAGTTTTATAATTAAGCAAGTTAAGACAAAATTAGCCTACTGTCAATATCTTTATTATAGATACCCGAGTTTGGAGCCTTCTTTCTTCAAAACCGCTTGATGAATATTAACGTTCTATACACAAAAATTTATCTAATTTCAATCTGCGTTGTTACATGTCAGTTTTATAATTTTAGCGTTTATTAATATTTCAATATCAGGATGAGAAGAAAGAAAGAGCCGGTTTTTTTGTTGCAACACATTGGATGCATTTAGAGGCTTATAACGCCAACACCGTTCAACCGATTTATTTGAGATTTCGCCGAAATATAAACCTGTATGTTGTTATTGTACGTAAGAAATTTAAAATTTTTAGCTTATTTAAATTTTGAGTTATTAGTAAAATTCTGAACCCCTGTTAACTTCGTAACCGCTCATTAATTCGGCAATTTTAGAAAACCACTGTATTCAGTACAAAAAAGTTAATACAAATTCATTAATATTATGGAACAGCGATTGACCAGTTATTTGGTATAATTTTTTAAATATTTAAATAACGGTTTTGAGGGCGGGGGAGTGGAAGAAGCTTAACCATGTTGCCACGTCTTTTAATCGGTTGTGTTCTTTTCTCTTTCTGCTAAAGTCGCCTTCCGACGTAACATACAAGTAGTTTAATTGACAATTGTAAGTAAATGATAAATGGGTATTAACACTGCGTTGTCATGTTTGGTATGCGTATACTGGAAGGACAGGTTCCAGATATGCTAATAAAAATAGGTAGTAGGCCTACCGATTTACAACGCGGCAACATGTTTAAGGTCCTTCCACCCCGCAGCAAAAACCGTTATTTTAAAAATTGTACCAAATAACTGGTCAATCGCTGTTCCATAATATTAATGAATTTTTATTAATTTTTTTGTACTGAAAACAGTGGTTTTTTGAAATTGCCGAATTAATGAGCGGTTACGGAATTAACAGGGGTTCAGAATTTTACTAATAACTCAAAATTTAAATAAGCTAAAAATTTGAAATTTCTTACGTACAATAGCAACATACAGGTTTATATTCTGGCGAAATCTCAAATAAATCAGTCAAGCGGTGTTTGAGTTATAAGCCTCTAAATGCATCCAATGTGTCGCAGCAACAAAAAAATTGTTGTGTTGCGGCTCTTTTTTTCTTCTTATCTTGATATCGGAATATTTATAAACGCAAAAAAACATGAAACTAATATGTAACAACGCAGATTAAAATCAGCTAAATTTTGGGGTATAGTACGTTAAAATTGAACAAGCGGTTTTGAAGAAAGAAGGCTCCAAACTCGGGTATCTATAATACAGAAATCGACAGTAGTACTCAAACCCACACGATAGCTCATTTTTTTAAAATTATTTTTGGAAATAATTTGATTAGGCTTCGAAGTTGATTTGCATACTCCCAAAAGTTATCTAGATAACGTATTAAATATTTACAAAACACTTTATTTTTCATCAATTTATTATGTCCAAATATTACAGAAAATCCAATTTTACAAAAAAATCACATAGTTTGAAAATAAAAATGAAATTTAAATAATGTCCAGTAGTTTGTTTGCTTTTGAGAAAAATATTGTTGATGAATTTTTCCAGGGATAAAATCAAAGCAGTAATAATTTTTAAAAGTGTGTATGTTTATCATACATACAAAAGTACGAGAGAATTTAACAGGTTTTTACTTTAAAATATGAAAAGAAAATGTACAAACTACGAAAATGTTTACTTTACGTAGTTTCACTGGGTTAAAAAAAAATTAAACCAATTTTTGATTCTAAATTTTGAATTTTGTTGAATTATATGCACTAAATTCATGAAAATCTGTTTACCGTAGATGACTTTTCAGACTGCAATTAATCTACCGGTAATAAATGTAAGGTGTTCTTTATCGGGTGACGAAGTATTGGTGGTCCAGTTGCTTAAGGATTAAGTGGTACAATAGGACTACCTGGTGGAATTGGCAGGGGACCAGTTGGTAGAATTGGATCACCTGGCTGAATTTGGAGAGGGTCAATTGGTTGAATTGTAAAGATGGCTTGACATGTTCCTCGGAATTCTCCAGATTGTTGACACTGATAACCTTCCGCGCACTGGTAAGATTTAGGCATCGTATGATCTAGACCTACTGTGCAGGATGCTCCGTCAACTAAAACAAATTAAATAATAAACTAATTAACTTTTTTAATTTTATTTATTTACTAATAGAAAAGAAAAGGGAGGAAAGATGGGAATTACACGCCGAAAAGCTCAAAACTTTTATAAAAAGAAAGGACTCTCCAGACAAGCAAAGGTAAGGCGATATAATACTGCGATAAATCCTGCGAATCTCTATGCGAATGAATGACTTCAGGAAGGCTAGCCTAAAGGCCTATTTCCACGACCCTAGTTTACTAGCTGCTAGCAGCTAGCAGCTAGTAAACAGCTGCTGTACTAGCAGCTACTAAACTAGAAAACTAGGTAGCTACTAAACTACTAGCTGCTGTACTAGCAGCTAGTAAACTATTAAATTAGTAAGCTACTAAACTACTAGCTGCTGTAGTAGCAGCTAGTAAACTATTAAACTAGTAAACTACTAAACTACTAGCTGCTGTAGCAGCAGCTAGTAAACTATTAAACTAGTAAGCTACTAAACTACTAGCTGCTGTACTAGCAGCTGGTAAACTATTAAACTAGTAAGCTACTAAACTACTAGTTGCTATACTAGCAGCTAGTAGTTTAGTAGCTTACTAGTTACTGCTATACTAGCAGCTAGTAAACTATTAAACAAGTAAACTACTAGCTGCTACTAAAGTACTAGCTGCTAGTACTATAGCTACTATATTAGCTATACTAGCTTACTAGTTACTGCTATACTAGCAGCTAGTAAACTATTAAACTAGTAAACTACTAGCTGCTACTAAAGTACTAGCTGCTAGTACTATAGCTACTATATTAGCTATACTAGCTTACTAGTTACTGCTATACTAGCAGCTAGTAAACTATTAAACTAGTAAACTACTAGCTGCTACTAAAGTACTAGCTGCTAGTACTATAGCTACTATATTAGCTATACTAGCTTACTAGTTACTGCTATACTAGCAGCTAGTAAACTATTAAACTAGTAAACTACTAGCTGCTACTAAAGTACTAGCTGCTAGTACTATAGCTACTATATTAGCTATACTAGCTTACTAGTTACTGCTATACTAGCAGCTAGTAAACTATTAAACTAGTAAACTACTAGTAAGCTACTAAAGTACTAGCTGCTATACTAGCAGCTAGTAAACTAGTAAGCTACTAAAATACTAGCTGCTGTACTAGCAGCTAGTAAACTAGTAAGCTACTAAACTACTAGCTGCTATACCAGCAGCTACTAAACTAGTAAGTTAGTAAGCTACTAAACTTACTAGCTGCTATACTAGCAGCTGGTAAACTACATAAATACTACATTAGTAAAAAATATTTTGTGAAACCATCGGACTTTCTCTTGTCAATATAAATAACGAAAATTATAATCTTTTTTTAATCGTGCGTGAATGACGCAAAATAAAAATCTACCTATGTTCAACTTAAAAATTGACGCTAAGCTCTGTAGAAAAAAAATAAGTAATTAAAAACTGTAGAATTTTTAATTTCCTATGACTTTGATTACATACACTTTTGTTGTGAAATTCATACTAAGGTCGCAGTCTTAAAATTTACAATTTTTTACAGATTTTAATGAGTAAATTACAAAAATGAAATCGCTGACGTAAAACCAAGCGTTGTAGAAAAATATGTTTGAAATCAAAGTTGTAGGTTTCTTCATTTTCTAAACTTTTATCGTATACTTTTGCCTTAAAATGCATATGAAAGTTGCAATCTTAAAAGAAAAATTACCGCGAGACAACAGCCGACCAAAGAATTTCAGCAGATACGGCCCTTAGGCCTACCTTATCTCGGACTGTAGAGAAGTGTAAAGAGTTGTTCACACACACAGACACACAGACCAATCGCTAAAAATATGTTTTTTTGGGTCTAGGGGGCCAGATGAAAACGTGTATTTCCGGACACATAAGTACTAAAATCAAGTTAACAAGGAATTAAATTTTTTAACTTACATCCGTAACATGCTGGACAACATCCACAATTGGTAACTTTCTCTACAATGAAACCACCGTTGAATTCACAATTTTCCCTTAGTTCTTTTTCTCCGGAACACGTAGTATTTTTGCATGACTTCATCTCTGGAGTACAAACAATTCCGTAGCTCTGATTAATGCAATGAATCAATGCAATTACAATCAACATCAGTTTAGCTGACGCCATTTTTGTTAATTCTGTAACAAACGATAATAGCAGTAAAGAGATTATCAGTTTAGTATAAAATTTTATAAGCGTTAGTATAGAATGAGTAATTTAGAGGTTCTTAGATGAGTGGATGAAAGAAGTATAATATGGAAACATCTTTCCAAAAGAAGGGATAGGCTAGTGGGGCATTTTATGTTAAGGGGAGTCGGAAGGGTATTTTGGAAAAAATCGATTTTTGCAGAAAAAATATATTTATTACCTAGAATTTTCTCTTAAAAATTATGTATAATTTATAAAAATTTGATTGACAGCAACTGTGTAATAAAATTATTTCATGTTACCATATCGATTGAGTTCTACACACACTGATAGACCTTGGTTTTTTATTTGATATTTCTGTAACTTTTTTCTAGCATTTCTTGTAAAAGAAAAAGGGTTTCAGTTGGTAAAATTTGTTTTCCTTAGGTTAGGAACAAGTATATTAGGGCCAGGAATTAAAAAAAAAAACAAATAAAGTAATTAGTGAAAATGGGAAACTATCACCTAATCTGCAAGCACTATTCGAACCATTCTACAAAACCCAATACCGTACTTTGAGTCAATGTACTGAAAATTGGTTATTTTCAGATTCAATGTTTCTTTTTGAGGCTTTGGTGAGAGATAGAGAGATGAAACTTTGCAGACAAGTGTTTCTCGTATAGGTCTAAAAAGTGATGTAACGGTTTTTAATTTTTTTTTGTACTTTTAGAAATATTCTAAAAAATGTCCATCAAACTGATTTGAATTTTTTTTAAATTTAAAAATGTCTAACAAAAAAAGTATTGAAAATGATAAAAATCCTTCCATCAAACTGTAAAGAAAAGTGTACTCTTGTAAATCTATACTAATATAATAAAGAAGAAACGTCTGTTTGTTTGTTTGTATGAGGTAATCTCAGAAACTACTGAACTGATTTTAAAAAATCTTTCATTGTTGCGTAGCTTAGAGCTTCCTGATCAATATAGGCTATTTTGCAACTTTAAGTAACTTTAATTAAGTGAGTTAAGCAACTTAAACTGTGACGATGTCGCATGTTTTAGTTTATCGGGTGAATAGCACTTTTATTTTTTCTAAGTCCTCTGGATGGTGTATTTTTTTGGGCTAGAAGCACAATTAAACTTTTATATTTCATAGAAAAACGTGAAGAATAACATTCGATTCCAAAAACATTAATATTCGGAAATATTCAAAATTTTTAATTTTGTACTGTATTTCATATATTTGTTTTCACATTCGACAGGAAGCGAATGAGTCATATATTACCAATTACTCTGCGTACCGCACCCACGTATTACTATCTCTTATCTCAGCCATATATCAATCGACTCTTTCTTTTCCATTGGTATTTTTCTATGCATTTTATAGAATTCTGTTAAATCACAGGGAGAAACATTTAAAACAGTGGGCATCGATTTGAGACAAGAGTGGTTCTTCACTCATGGACAACTTTACGTCGGGCTTTCTAGAGCTGGAAGTGCAGAAAAACAATTTATTTTGCTGCCACCGGGCAACAAAACCACAAATATTAGAGAGGTTTTAAAATAATTTAATGGCCTACATTAGCTGCTGTGAAGCGAAGCGAGCGGGGGTTGCTAGTAAAAAATAAATTGCCAAGTTCTATATGCAACCAGAACATTAAAAATGGAACATATACCAAATGTAGCATTGCAGATAAAGGCTCTTCCGCCTCCCCTTACGACATCCAAGTATTGGTCTATCAATAATGGAGGGCAATATTGAGGGAGTGGAAAGGGGAGGGAAAGATTAGAATATTTAAAGCAAATTACGAAAGATGTAGGTGTTGTATGTATGTAGATATGAAACAACTTGCGCAAGATAGAACAGCTTGGAGAACTACATCAAACCAGTCGAGAGACTGATGGCAAAAAATACTGTTATAAAACTTGTATGCTTGTACGGGAATGTGTATCGAGAATGTATTTATATTGTGTAATTAAAAATAAATAAATTTAATTTCAGATCATTTCAATGCAGAAAGATACTGAACAATACATACCGTCACCCCTACGTTTGGCTCACAACGTGAACTACGAAATGCTTAGCTTGTCTAAATATCGTCAAATATATAGCCATAAAATATAATTTGTTAACATATTCACAGTTATGAATATAAATCTTTCATTTACAAATGCTTTTCATAATGATCCACATTTATATTAAGAACGCCTAGACAAAATATTTTAAATTGCTTTTAATTGTTTTCTTTTAATTTTATCATCTGGTGACATCAAAAATTAGTTGAACAATATATTTTAATGCAATCAATGCTTAAATTTTCATTTATTTATTCCTATCATGCATTCTGTTTTAATATTTAATATTTCTTTGATTTAAATTGATTAAAAAACTTGTACATTTCAACAAATGATTGATGATCTTACCATAAATTATAGTAAATTTTTTTAAACAATTTAAAATTTTTTTACAAACAACTTTTGTCTGGTCGGTCATTCTAAAATGTATTATTATTATTTATTTTTATTGTTCGTTTAGCGCAATAGTTCTATAGTCGTTTGCACGTTCAGTTGACACAATGGATCTTATGGGAATCGTCAATGCTATTAGCGACACTAAAAACATCAATATTAAAGGCATCTGGATGCGTATAAATACATTTTTTAAACCTGTATAGAACACATATTTTTTAAGGTAGAACTACAATTCAAGTTTTGCTTAACAGGAAAAAAATTGTGTATTATTTACAGATATCGGAAAAAAATATTTCACATTTGTAATCCACATATGAAGTTGAGTATTATAAACTTATAGTGTTAATTATTAATTAATAGTCAAACTCTACATTATAAATGTTTGCTATCGATGGGGCGCGGAGGAGGGGAATGTTATTGGTTATGATGGCATTGATTGATATTCAAAGCCGATGTTTGTGAATCTGCTAGTAGCAGTCAGAGCCCCATAAGAAATACACTGTCCTATACTGCTCCATTGTGTCAACTGAACGTGCAAACGACTATAGTGTCTGAATAAAATCTGTGCTAGAATTATTGACAAAATGAATCATGATATGGTACGATGATATGTATTGATTTTATAATAAAATTGACAACTTATGTACAGACTAATTTCTAATAGTTGCATGTCCTGGCTTCACCCGGATATATTTTGTTTTATTTCAATAATTTTAAATTAGTATTATGAATAAATCAAAAATAATATTTTCTAATTTGAAAAATGTAAATATAATAATAGAATTATTTGTTTGAAATTTATAAACATTTAAGGGTTGAATACCCTTTTCAACCCTTTTGGGGTAAATTTTGGAAATTGTTTAGGAATAATTTTTTGGTGCACTATAGGTAACATCTCCACCGAGTTTCAGCCATCTAGCTCCTCTGTAACTGAGTAAATTGAATCGATTTAAGGGTTAGACACCCTTTTCAATCTTTTAGGGTAGACTACATTTTGGAAATTGTTAAGGGTAATTTTTTAGTTGAATTATAACATCGCTGAAATTCAGCTATCTAACTCGTCTGGAATTTAGTAAACAATACATATTGGTTTATGTGTTGAACACCATTTTCATCCTCTTAGGGTAACATTTAGGAAATGATTAAGGAGTCATTTTTTTACTTTAAATGTAAGTAACATCTTCATCGAGTTTCAGCCATCTAGATTGTCCGTAACTTAGTAAACAAAAAATATCGGCTTAAGAGTTGAACATCCTTTTGGGTGTTCAACTCTTAAGCCGATATTACGGGAGTTGAAAACAACCCCTTAACAGTGAAATGTTGAAATAGTTTAACTTTTCTATTTACCTAAGAGGAATATTCCCTCCAGATTTAATCTTCCTAGTTATTGTCCAAGTAGGAGAATTTAGTGATGAGTAAGTGAGTGTGTCATTTAACCAGTGACGGCTTTCCCATTTATATCGTATACAACATTTATGCAGAATTATTTATTACAGTAAAACAATTTTATTAAAAACCCCTTATGCGCATGCGACAACTGAAGACTGGAGAAAAGTTATCCGTGTACTAACTGTACTAGCAACTGCCTCGATGTATCTGCGTAATACTGTAGTAAGCAGTCATTTTTATAAGCATCGTCATTTTTCATTAGCCAGCCGTACTATCACATCCAATAGCAGATTATAGCTATTAATTATTTTTAAATAAATAAATAAACCTTTATATGTTATAAAATTACAAAATTTATTTGAAACAAATTATAAAGGACATACAATAATCTTTGTTTTTTTAATGCTTTTAAGCGGGGGTGGCACGATGGTTTTAACTCAAAATTTCAATTTTTGGTTTTTTATGTTTTTAAATACCTAGTTTAGGCCTACATCTACCAGAAAAAACATTAAATTACGGCAAAAAAATAATTTTTTATGAAAAAATTAAGTTTTTATCAAGTTGACACAGAAAAATTATCATGTTATCGGACGAATATTTTTCACAATTTTATACTGCTCGTTTTGGTGCAAAGAGAATTTTAGTTTTTAAAATAACTGCATCACTGTTTTTTGTATTCTCAGGTGTTGGTTCAGCTTTCTAAACAACTGTTGATAGGAAATTTACTTGTTTGTGTAGGCCTACATTTTGTTTTTTGATTTGTGCCTTATTGTTTCTTGCGTTTTCCCGCAAATTTAGATTTTTAACACTAGGTACATTTTTCTCAGCAACCAATAAACCTACCAGGCTGAAATTTTTACCAGGTAATTATCTTGTACATCCACATATACCGACATTTTTATGACTTCCTCAGTTGTTCCAAAAATTAGTATTACGCAAAAAACGTAGAAAAATATTTGTAAAAATTTTATGTTATTCGTAATTAAAAAAAAAATGGTACGGTCCAAAGATTAATTTGAAAAAATGTCAGTAGCTCGAGAAGAAACCCGACACCTATGGTGTGTAAAGTTTAATTTCCCTATCTTTTATCAATCCTATGAAAAATGTACCTAAAAATAGCAAATACATTGGCGGGATACCAAGTGCAGTCTACCCTTAAGGCCTCTTTGGGCCACTTTAGTTCATAGCCTGGTAAGTCTATCCAAACAGTCTGTTTGGGTATAACGGTACATGTTACAGTATTAACTTTACTAACTTGAGAGCGAAGTTGCACAAAAAAAATCCATTTAGGTCGTAATTCTTCTCCTTCATGTACCATATCATTTCACGTCATGTCATCACAGCAATTTGCACTGAATTGGCAACCAGTATAAAAAAGCGCACTCATACTTACACCATACTGATCGCGTAGGTTCTTTAACCACAAAATTTTTCTTCGACCTGGACCACGTTCACCTATTATTTTGCCTTCTATGATATTCCGCAATTATGGATTAATTAATGGACGTAATAAAAATTACGTCCAGAAACCATGTCACAATAAATTTTTATTAAGGATTGTAATTTGGTGTCCAAATTTAAATGAGGCACTTAGGCGGGGGGAGGGGGCTTCGGGCTTAAACCCCCTGTACGAAAATAAAAATTTCATACCAAATTAATATGCCGTGAGTTTCTGAACCATTTCTTCTGATTTAGCCCCGCCCCTCTGAACCAAAATTCTGGCTACAAGGCTACTATAAACTAACACAATAAATAATGTTCTTTTTAAAAAATACATACAATTTTGAAATGAGCGAGTGGTCGGCGTAATATCACGTGTAACTGATCATTGGAATGAGAGGTATAATTCAGGTATTGTAAAAGTCGGAATCAGAAACTAGAGCAAAATTTAAGTAATTGTACACAATGTAAGTATTTTTTTTATTTGTTTTATCATTTTGAAATACAGTTTTATTTATTTTCAGTAAGAAAAACGAAATAAACGAACAATAATGTATAAAAAAAAATAAATTAAAGATTTATATTCATATCCGTAAGTCTTCTCCTCCGTGTTATGTAGTTTATCTTCAGGTTTAGTCGAACTATTCACTTAAACACTACACGGTTCTACATGTTCCTTCAGAAGGTCCTGTTGGTACGCATTGGTAACCTTCGGCACACTGAAAAGGTCTGGAATTTGATTGTTCCATGGGTAATGTACAACGTGCTCCTTCATCTACAACAAAATATGATCCAAAAATTTATTAAAATTGCGAATAATATTAAAATATTTAATAAAATATACGTAGATTATTTAAAGATTCTTTCTCGTTTTTCATCCTCTCGTATAAAACGCACATTAAACTTTGTTTAAAGTATAGGCTACTACGGGCTATACGAGGTGTGGCTATTAAATAACGAGACTGACGTTGTAAACACTTTTACTTTTATTTTTTACATAATCACTTATTGTCACCTTCAATATACACTCCTTCTCTATCCCTACAATGCTCCATGCGAATTTTCCATTGTTGGAAACAGTGCTGAAAGTTATCTTCTGTCAGCTCCTTCAGTACACGTGCCACTTTCTCTTTTACAGCTTTCACAGACTCAAATCTTGTCCTTATTAATGCAGATTTCACCTTAGCGAAAAGAGGTAGAAGATAATAACATGTGATGAAACGTGGTTGTTTACTTATGATCCGGAAACGAAGCGCCAATCCATGCACTAAAAGAGCCGAACTTCACCGAGAGCCAAAAAAGTTCGAAAGAGCAAGTCAAAATTTAAAGCAATGATGATTTTTTTTTATATCAATGGGATTGTGTACCTTCACTGGGTTCCTGAAGGTCAAATAATTAATCAATATTACTACCTTGAGGTACTTTCTAAACTGCGTCAAAGAGTAACGAAAAAACGCCCCGAAATGTGGAAGGACAAATCTTGGGTTCTCCACCAAGACAATGCGCCAGCTCATTCCGCGTTATATTTCAAGAGGTTCCTAGCCAAGTACAGCATCTCAGTGTTAGAACATCCATCTTATTCACCAGATCTTGCATCATGTGACTTCTACCTGTTCCTTTAGGTGAAATCTGCATTAAAAGGGACAAGATTTGAGTATGTGGAAGCTGTAAAAGAGAAAGCGGCACGTGTCTTGAAGGAGCTGACAGAAGATGACTTCCAGCACTGTTTCCAACAATGGAAAATTCTCATGGAACGTTGTAGGGATAGAGAAGGAGTGTATATTGAAGGTGACAATAAGTGATTATGTATAAAATAAAAATGAAATTTTTTTACAACGTCAGTCTCGTTGTATAATAGCCACACCTCGTATATTAAACCCGTAATGTGTTTACGTTGTAATCTGTACGATTTATGATCAATAAGCAACCCAATGACCAAATGAGATGAGAATCTGTTTGACGAACAATGAAATGTATGACGTGTAAATAAGGTGTAATCATGTACAGACTCAGGCCAACCATTCTTGAAAGAGTATGGTTAATTGAACCTCAACCATCAAAGTACAACAGTAACCACTGTCTTTGAACAAAAGTGGTTGAAATTAAAATATTTCGGTATTTTTTTTTTCAATCTCCTAGGGATAGGGTTATACTGAATTTCACCTCTATAACTAATCGTAAAGTTAACAGAATTAGGTCTAATTGTGGGAGAGAAAATGAATCAGTCCCTCATGGGTTTCGAAATTTTATATAAATAAGTTTTTGCTTTTTATAACATGATTTATTACTTTCTCTTGCTTGTATGAATATAAAGGAAGAAAGTATTATTTTCAAATTTCTCGATTTTTTCTCGAAAAATATTTCTCGATTTTTCGAAATCGAGTTTTCACCGGATCTACACGTTTTCAGACCCCCTGAACCCAAAAAACATGTTTTTAGCGACTGGTCTGTGTGTGTGTGTGTGTGTGTGTGTGTGAACAGAATATCTTAAGAATGGAACATTGTACGAACTTGAAACTTAAGTTACATACCACTACCGAACCCGACACGTTTCATCAAAATCGGTCAACTGCAAGTAGTAGTTTATTCGGGTAATTTTTCACTTTTTTGCGATTTTCTCAAAAACGGCTCCTACGATTTTTTTAAAAATCGCCTCATCTACTAAATTTTTTATGCTCCACACGATATGGTAGGCGTCATGTCTGCTGAAATTCTTAAAAAGGCTGTTTTTATGTAAAAAATTGTTTTTTTTTTCAGATTGCGGCTTTAATAGTGCATTTTAGCGCAAAAATGTATACAATAAAAGATGTAAAGAGTTTAAAATTCTACAACTTTTATTTCAAACATTTTTTTTGTATGGTACCTAAAGCTTAGTTTAGCGGAGTAAAATATCGATTTTTTTACGATTTCACCCTTAGTATGCATTTTACAACAAAAGTGTACAATTGAATTTATAGGAAATTAAAAGATCTACAACTTTTATTTCAAGCATTTTGCTCTACAGAGCCTAGTTTAGCGTGAAAGAGTGTTTTTCCTTATTTTTAAGCCTAACTGAGGTTGATTTTCATTTTGCGTCTTTCACTCATGATTAAAACTATGTTATGTTTATTGAGGTTAGTTTGTTTGTTTGTTTATTTCTAATGTTAGATTTTATTGTTCATAATTTGCATTGACAATAGAAAGTTGTGTAAGTGTTTCACACCAGATTTTTTAAAAATTCCTCTTGGATTAGATAATGATCAAATTTAGTTGATTTTATGGTAGAATTAATTATTGTGAACGTCTAAAGTAAATAACTGTTATAAACTTACATCCGCGACATGCTGGACAGCATCCACAGTTGCTGCCATTCGGATCGACGTAGCCGACTCCAGAGACACAGTAATTTCTTACTTCTTCAGCCTCACTACACCAAAAAGGACAACTCGCGTACGGATCGCATACAGCGCTGGAACTGTGACTGATGCAATTAAATGTAATTATTATTGTCACTAAAAGCAATGAGATTTTTGAGACGGTCTTCATTTTAAAATTCTGTAACAAAATTATAAGTCATAGCTTGATTAAATTTTACAATCTAGGTTTTCATATTACAGGCGGACCTCACCAATTCAAATCTAAAGGAACCGATATTTTTTCGATTCACGTAGTTAAAATATTAAACTCAAAAATGTACTTCAAAATTTTATATTTTATAAATACTTATATTAATCCATAAAACAGTACATTACAAAGGTAAAAAATATTAATAGACTACTAATTTGATTAACAAACGATTACCACAAATATTTTTTACTCAATAGGTAGTGATTAATAAGTAAATGTGTTCGTATTACATGCAGTAAAAGTTCACAAAAGTAGAGATATTACATGATACTAATAAAAAATAAACGACGTGGAAGAGTATGAAATAAAGTCGGGAATAACGTTAACAGTAGGCCTACATACATACAAACTAAAATTATACGGTACAGAATATTAAAAATAAATACTATGTAATTATTTATTAATAATGCCTCAAATATGCCCATAACAGGCAGGTGATGTGTTAAATTATTTGTACTCGATCTGTTAGTTCCATGGCTACAAAAAATAGTTCTGTTTCTTATCACATGGTCAGCCAATTATATGACTGAAGTATTTAAGAACAGAAGAGGTAGAGGTGTAAAAGACACTAATCAGAGTTATTTCTTCTGAGAATAATGAATTTCATTATACAGCCAGACCCTGTGGTGAATAAAGTGAAGATGGCATTTGCAGGGTGGAAAGGGAATTTTTCAGAGGGAACCTTTTCAGAAGGAAGGGCATGCTGACAAGCATAGCATACTCTTCCACTCAGTAAAGAAGGCAAAGGTAAACCACCTCAATCTTCTTTTTACTTAGTAAAGCCTCTAGAGGTTCAAACCAGTCTTTCAACTGACAATCTAAACAGCAATAATGCCTGAAACATGTTTTTGTATCAATATACATAACCACATAACTCTCGAAATTCTTCGAATAAAGGAGGTCCAGTAATTTAATTGGAATTAAAGAGGAATTCAAGGGATAAAGTAAATACGTATTCAATTTAGGGAGCGTTTCGAGTTATGGAGGTTTGAATTAGAGAGGTCAACTGTACAAGAAATTATGAATATTGCAAAATACGAACAGACTTACCATTCTCTGGTATGGTTCCCATATGAATCGAAGCCCAATTTTGGCATCAAGATACGCGATAATGAAGAACGAAAGGCTTTGAATGATATCGTCATCTCGTAAAATTAAATAGAAGACGACAGTAAAGACGAAGTGTGCCTTTATGCTGACTCTCTTTATGCTGGCTCTTCACTCTAGAGCGGTCGAAGTGCCAGCGCAGTGGCATTTGCGATTTTTTTTTTAAATACGAGTGAAATTTTTAAGTGTGTTACAAAATCGTATTTATTTATTTTTTAGCCGCTTCCATGGAAGAGGTTTGCGCGCCGGCCCACCATACCCGGATAAGTTCTGGAAATTATTATGTATCAAAACCCTATGCTATATACCTTCAAAGTAGTCGCTAATAACCAAGATGTTCATGCAACTTAAAATAAACTAAAAAAAAAAAAAAATTGGTATGTCCCGGGCATCTTCATTACTAATTACAGTCATTCAGTAGGGTATGTTTAGGCTACTTAATCAGCCCATTTATTTACAAATTTTTATCTGTTGTAGGGAAGAAATTAAATATATTTGTAAAAAACATACATATAACGTAAATATTTATTTGGATGTATATTTCGAGATCATGAATAGACCTAATTCTTTTGTAAAATATTTTGTGAACACAAAAAGCATATTGGTACGGCCGAATTTCCAACTACACTTAATTTGACGCAGCAAACAACAGCAGATTTGAAAAAAGCAGAAAATTTCAGGATGTAACCCTTTAGTACCTATTGATTAGTCCTGGTCAAGGTTTCTGCACAATTTTCCTTGACAACTCCAATGGATGCCTGGTGAATCTCCTTTTGTGGTTTCTGTGCAGTAGTATAACCTTTCCATTTTCTATCCCAAACATTTTTGACTTGTCATGTATTATATTATTTTACGTGACAATAAAGTTTATTTGTTTATGGTTTAATATTATGTAGTCCATAACTTAATTACGTAAATTAAGTTCGAAAAAGTTAATAGACACGTTTCTAGTTATAGTAGAGAGATAAATATTACATCTTTTTAATCGCGAATTTCAAACATTATAATATGATAAAAACAGAAATTAATTAAATTTTGATTTTCTCGAACGGAATCCCCGAAGTACATTTTCAATTCACAAGCGAAATCCAATATACTATACTTAACCCATCCTTTTAAGCTAAAGAATTCAAATTTTTTGTTAAGTTTGTCAAAATTTGTTTTAACCTTTTGATAAATCTACTTAAGGGTTTAATCTAAAGTAATTCGGTCAGTTCATTAAAGATAAATCTAATATTTTTATTATTACTTGTGATGAAAACTGTTTATTAAAGAATAACATAAATTATAATACAATAATATGTAATACATACCAACGAAGACCGGCCTTTTGAAAGAACAAAAATGCGTATAGATGTATTTATTGTACGTATTGTATTCACATTCACTAATAATACAGATATAAATTGTTAATTCAAGATAAACGATTCTAAATTTATCATCTGCTGCCATTCATTCAAAAATTCAAACATACTTAATTGTCAATTCATAAGACGGCATATTCAAAGGAACCTGATTCGTGTTATATTACATATTGCTTTTGTATAAAGTATGTTTACTGTATTTTAAACAAAATTGACATCCCAAATGGTGTATTGTGAATTTATAAAATATTATTAAAAACTTATGCACAATACATCTAAGATATTAAGAATGTTTTTAATTATAATTTCTTAGATGAACTAACAATTAACGAATCTAAATTATTATCGATATTATTTAAAACTATTTAAAAAATATGCTTAGCTTACAAGTTTCGTATGCCGATTTTGAGAACTGCAAATATTCGGGAAGGTATAGACACAATGTGTATTGTTTAATGTAGACATTACTACCCAATAGACAATCGAAATGAAAATGCTTTAACCTCTGAGGTAGAAATATCATGAATTTCCGCTCTCTAGGTTATCGGTAACTTAGAGAATTAGTGAAGGGCGAGTGGAATCAGTCAACCAGTGGAGGACTTTCGTATCATGTTTATTGATAAAGGACACAAAGCTAATTTTATATTTTTTCTCTGAAATTGTTATTACAAAATTTTTTTTTTTTTTGCATCCTGGAGACTCCAGGAGGAGTATAGGACATGTCAGTTATAACACCTAAAATAGGGTACATATAAGAATCACACTATGTATCACTACTATCAAGAAAGAAATTCTTGTACGCTATAAAAAGTTTCACCATTCAAGTAATTTTTCAGATTTTTTTTAAAGGAATGCAATTTATCACAACATTAAAAAAAAGAGCAAATAGGTATATTTAAACAGTCAAAAAAGAGGTTAATTAAGCATAGATAATCAAAAAGCAGTTTGTTCATGCTTTTTTGTAAAAAACATTTCCTTGAAAACCAAAAAGAATTAGTACGTAAACCTCGAATCTAATACGGTTTTATCGTCGGAATCGATTGGAAAAAAATCCAGGGCCCATCGAATCGAATGCTCTACAATCGATACAATTTACTTTTTTTGTTGGTTTTTACATGCGACTATGTTGCAATTACTTCTAATGGAGGCGATGAGAAGGGTGATAAATGAAAATGACTAATGAAAAAACTGACCGGAATTGAACCTGGGACCCGGGTGTAGAAGCCAGTTGCGCCGACTACTACACCACGGGCCGTACTTAGCCTCCGTACTCAAATTTTTAAACGTAAAACACTACCAAGAAATGAAAATTAACACATCTTTTAACTTATTAAATTATAAGATGTTACGAAAAGGGTCGGATGACATCAGAGTGAAATGGTGAAGTGTAGGGCTGTCGCCCACAAAGTATTGTAAACATTCCATCGATGATTTTTTAATACGCATTTCAAGGTCATGAGTAAGTCGGGATGAAAAATAAATTAACCATTATGAACTCTAAACTTTTCATCAGGGGGGTTTAGACTCCAGTGGTACGCCCCCACTCGATTTACAAGCAATTTAAAGCTAAAATCCAAAAACAATATTAACTCAGTGGCTCTAATCCAACCAGGGAACTCATACCGATTGGAAAAATCAAGAGAGCTTCTCCAAAGTTATTGAACGCTGAGTTTCAATTGCATGGAAATATAAAACATTTATTGCTTTCCTTTAAACAATGTAGTAGGCCTACCTCAATTGCTTTAGTCGGGACGGAAGACAACACATCATGGAACGACTGAGATTCAAACCAAAAAGTTAAACCATGAGGTACAACCTCTTACTTATGTTTTTCGTCAATGTTATTTCTCCGAAATCTCACTACACAGTACATAAAATTGTTTGCAAGCAATTCTGAAAAGTGCTAGCAAAATTTCACCAACAGTTAATTCCTGTAGTGAAAAAATTATTAACTGCGTTTTGAAAGTGTACTTTTTTTATACGATTATCAAGGGGTTCACGTATCCCTGTGCTTCACAATGTTAACGTTTGTACCTTTTTCTCATGAACTACATAAGGTAGACGCATAATTTTTTTCTTGTCCTTTAGAAAATTAATTTGTGCACATTTTGAGCATAAGAAATGTTTAAATTAATCAAATGAAAATCTTTTACAATTTTTATTTTTCAAAAAGGCCTTTGGTGATCAATTTTTAAATTTAATAAAATAAAAAATAATTTTTAATATATTTAAATTTTTAAACGCTCAGAATAAGCTGAAAGAATGGATCTTTCAAACGAAAAATCACTTAAATATCTTTTGTAGGTTTCGAGAAAAATGTTCAAATGTGGTAAAAAATTTAATTTTCGGAAACAGCCATTTTTCGTTTCGGTGTTGGAAGTTGCCCCGAGAAACTCAATCAATCTTCCTTTTTATTATGTTAACTGTTATAATGTTAGACTCCAGTGGTACGACCCCACTCGATTTACACGCAATTCGAAGCTAAAATCCAAAAACAATACAAACTCAGTGGCTCTAATCCAACCAGGGAACTCATACCGATTGGAAAAATCAAGAAAGCTTCTCCAAAGTTATTGCCGCTGAGTTTAGACATTTAACTTTTGTAGAGGAAATTTCTTGAAGAACAAGAAGCAACCCCATAGCCCATAACAGGCAGGTGGAGTGTTAAATTATTTGAACTCGAACAGTTAGTTCCAGGGCTACAAAAAATAGTTCTGTTTCTTATCGCATGGTCAGCGAATTATATGACTGAAGCGTTAAGAACAAAGACGTAGAGGTGTAAAAGATACTGAAGTCAGAGTTATCTCGTCTGAGAGTAATATGTTCTGTGAACATGAAGGTTAACCAAAAAATATTTATAATAGAAATATAATATTTACATAATTTTGTAGAGGAAATTTCCAACTACATTATCCATCAAAAACCAGTCATAATTTTTCAAATTTTTCGTACGTGACCCCCTTAAATTATAATAAAAAAATCTGGTGTGAAACACTCACACAACTTTCTCTTGCCAATGCAAATAATTAATAATAAACCTAACATTATCAATAAAATATTAGAAATAAACAAAAACTAACCTCAAAAACATAACCTTATTTTAATCATGAGTGAATGACGCAAAATGAAAATTGTACTCAGTTTGGCTTAACAAACGGAAAATCACACTTTCACGCTAAACTAGGCTTCCAATACCGATTGGGTATATATATGAGCCTAAAATATATATATGGGTACAAAAAAATGTTTGAAATAAAAGTTGTAGGTTTTTAAATTCTCTACATGTTTTATTATATAAATTTTTGCGCTATAATACATATTAAAGCCGTAATCTTAAAAAAAAACACTTTTTTTACGTAAAAACACCTTCACCAAGAATTTCAGCAAACATGGCGCCTACCCTATCTTGCAGAGCATAAAAAAATGAATAAACCAGGCGATTTTAAAAATAATCGTAGGACCAGTTTTTGAGAAAATCGCAAAAAAGTGAAAAATTACACGAATAAACTACCACTTCCGGTTGACCGATTTTGATGAAAATGTTCGTGTCGGGTTCGGTAGTGGTATGTAACTTAGGTTTCAAGTTTCAAGTTAGTACGATGTTCCGTTCTTGAGATATTCTGTTCACACACACACACACACACACACACACACACACACACACAGAGATCAATAGCTAAAAACATGTTTTTTGGGTCCAGGGGGTCTGAAAACATTTAGATCCGGTGAAAACTCGATTTCGAAAAATCGACATGAAAACAATACCTTCCTTCCTATATATTCATATAGGCAAGAGAAAGTAAAAAAACAACAAAGAGTAGATATTTTGTAACTTACCAAAAAGAAGAATACCGAAGGCTCCAGATAACTAGGCAAAAATGTACTTTGCTAAAAACACAACCAAGGTCAATCAACATGTACTGGAATTTACAAACTAGTACTGTAGCGTTGTCTAAGAGGAAGAAATCCGTAGGTGGGGAGATTACAACAAAATTAGGATTATTATCTTTTTACAATTACCATTCAACTTAATGAACAACCCAGTTTTCCTCGTTCATATAACATGAAGGTTTATCTGTCGTACGAAGGATTTCACGTTCATACTAACAAGAATTCTCTCTCATTCAGGGATTATAAAATGTTTTCGTATTACGTCAATATTGGCCTATATGCTTGTAAACTAATGTAAATCGCTTATCTGGTAGTATCTGAAGGAAACGGTTGACAGGTTAAACGATGTTTTATTTTTACAAGTTTGTAAACAGCACGGAAACGTGTTTTTGTGAATTTCGAACGTCATAGTCAATGTAACGTCCTGTGCATTTTAAATTAAATAAGAATATGTATTTATTTACTGTTAAGGTCGAAAACTTCTTTTCAGTTATTGTTCTATCATTATTTACTGACATAATTTTCTCTTTGAGGTAACATTATTGACGTCACACAAATCAACGACCGTAAATAATGTTTAAAAAATGTAGAGGATTTTATGTTTCGTTCCAAAAGATAAATAATTTTTCAGTTGTTAAGCAATTTTCCATTCAAACGACTTATAACTAGTGTTACCTATATTTGTTACAAGGTATGTACAAATTCAACAGTTTTGGTAGCTTTTGGGATCAATGAACTGTAATTTTTTAAAAAATCCCTAATGTGTGTACATTGCAATATGTTCAATTAAGAACAAGAAGCAACCCCATTGCCCATAACAGGCAGGTGGAGTGTTAAATTATTTGAACTCGATCTGCTAGTTCCAGGGCTATAAAAAATAGTTCCGTTTCTTATCACATGGACAGCCAATTATATGACTGAAGCGTTAAGAACAGAGACGTAGAGGTGTAAAAGACACTATATAGGTAGTCAGAGTTATCTCCTCTGAGATTAAAGAATTTCATCATTATACAGCCAGAAGAACCTTTTGTGAATGAAAAATCTGGTGTGAAACACTCACACAACTTTCTCTTGCCAATGCAAATGATTAATAATAAACCTAACATTATTAATAAAATATTAGAAATAAACAAAAACTAACCTCAAAAACATAACCTTATTTTAATCATGAGTGAATGACGCAAAATGACAATCGAACTCAGTTTGGCTTAAAAATACGGAAAATCACGCTTTCACGCTAAACTAGGCTCTGTAGAGAAAAATGCTCTAAACAAAAGTTGTAGATCTTTTAATTTTCTATAACTTTTATTAAATACACTTTTGTCGTAAAATGCATACTAAGACCGAAATGTTAAAAAAATCGATTTTTCTCACGTTTTCGTGAGGAAAAAAACAGAAAATCGCAAATTACCGCTAAACTAAGCGTTATACAAAAAAATGTTTGAAACAGAAGTTGTAGGTTTTTAAATTCTCTACAACTTTTATTATATAAGTTTTTGCGCTGAAATTTATATTAAAGCCGTAATCTTAAAAAAACAACGTTTTTACGTGAAAACAGCCTCACCGAGAATTTCAGCAAACATGGCGCCTACCCTATCTTGTAGAGAATAAAAAATTGAGTAAAATAGGCGATTTTAAAAAAAATCGTAGGACCAGTTTTTGAGAAAATCGCAAAAAACTGAAAAATTATACGAATAAACTACTACTTCCGGTTGACCGATTTTGATGAAAATGTTCGTGTCGCGTCCGGTAGTGGTATGTAACTTAAGTTTCAAGTTCGTACGATGTTCCGTTCTTGAGATATTCTGTTCACACACAGACACACAGACCAATCGCTAAAAACATGTTTTTTGGGTTCAGGGGGTCTGAAAACGTATAGATCCGGTGAAAACTCGATTTCGAAAAATCGACATGAAAACAATACTTTCCTTCCTATATATTCATATAGGCAAGAGAAAGTAAAAAAGTGTCATTTGCAGGGGGAAAATAGATGCTTTTCAGAGGGTCTGGTATGCTGATAAGCACAGCATACTCTTCCACTTTGTGAGGAAGGCATGGTAAACCACCACACTCCTCGTTTTACTTAGTAAAGCCTCTGGAGGTTTAAACCAGCTGTTCGGCTGATGACCTAAACAAGCAACCCCATGACCCAATGAGATGAGCATATGTCTGACATGTATTTGAGGTATAGTCTTGTGCAGACTCAGGCCGACCATTCCTGAGAGAGTATGGTTAATGGAATTCCAACCATCAAAGTACACCGGTAATTACCATCTAGTATTCAAATATGTATAAAAATAACTACGTTTACTAGTATTTGAACCATGGAACCCTTGTCCCCAATAATCAGCTGTTTAACAGCTGGTTTTAGTGACGACTAGACCAACCCAATAGGTTTTAAAAAATAATTACTAAAATAATGCTAACTTGCTTTTCTGATAATAGCGTAGCTATAAGGTTTATTAAGTTCCTTCTTCAGAAGGTCTGGAAACTATAGAGAGGTTCTTTAGTGAAGTTTTCTGGATCATAACAGGGAGACATTGTTGGTCAATATTTTCGGAATGATGAGACTAAAATACAGTAAAATTTATTTCATACGAAGTTTTTTGGAGTACTTAAGGCAAATATAAAAAACTAGGCAGATATGTCCTTTTAACCCACACTGATTCCCACTTATTACGCTCTGCTTCTGTTCAATAAATTCTAAAGAATAATATTGTAATACTGTGGTTTTTTTCAGAATAAAAACCCAGATAGACAGAAAAATGGATCACTGTATGTATTTCTCTCATAAATAAAGCAGCCAACAACATCCCAACCCCTTACAGCTGTGTGGTAATTTGACAATTCAATTGCCTTTTAGTGTGACTTTTCCATGTATACGTTTTATTTTTTGAGGTTTCTAAATGAAA
This sequence comes from Catonia carolina, assembly GCA_035578175.1. Classification (NCBI taxonomy): domain Eukaryota; kingdom Metazoa; phylum Arthropoda; class Insecta; order Hemiptera; family Achilidae; genus Catonia; species Catonia carolina. The sequence continues at coordinate 20,130,141 of JAQMRL010000003.1, read as the reverse complement.
TAGTGTTTCAACAAAGACAAGACTAAATTGTAGAGAAAACAATGTTTCAATTGCCGCTGCTTAAGGATTACCGAGAGAGCTTTAAAGAGGAATCAAATGACACTGTTTTGGTTCCAAATTTAATTTCTTGACTTCCATTTTGGGCCACTTCTAGTCAAAACCGGTAAAAACCATTAGTGATTTCTGTTTCTACTCTTTAAGAAGAATCAAATGACACTATCTTTGTTTCCAAATTCCGTCTTTGATTTCCTGACTTCTGGTTTTGGACCACTTCTGGCCAAAACCGGAACTTCAAACCCAATCCAGGCCCACAAACTTTTTGTGTAGATTACCAATCAGAAAACCATTTGTTGCTATTTCTAGTAGTTTCTGATATCTGAGTGTGATGGATGGACATAGGAAGATCATATTTATGACAAAATTTAAAATTGGCACCAAAAATCAGTTAAGAAGGTGGGGAAAGAATGGTGAGAAAGAAGTAAAATGTAAATAAGAAGGACAAAACTAATGTAACTAAAAATTAAAAACTACCAACCTTAGTAACACAAATTCTATATTACATTAAACTATTTATTTATTTATTAAAAAAAATACAGCCAGAAGATTTTAAACTCAGAGAAATATAATTGAAAATACTTTACAAATGGCAGTTAGCAATTTAAATATTAGTTATTAATCTCTTCAAAAACCTAGAAATTAAATTACACAAGTTTGTTAGTTTACTTACCAAAACAAGCACAAACCTATATACACCAGTTGTTCTGAATGGAGATATAATAAAATATCACAAAAATTATTCCACTCTGAAATTTTTTAAAAGCAATAACCAATATAGAAAAAGATATTTGTCAATAAGCACTCTCTATTTTTCCAAATTTCCTCAGGTACATAAAAATTTTTGTTCCAACTTCTTATAATTATCTGGTAAGGTTTTTTTAGATACTTGTTGGTATATTGGCAAAAATTTTGAAAACGACTGAATCAATTTTGATGAAACTTTCATTGGTCTTTATTATAATTTTGGGAGCGTTGCAGGATATGCAGGGAGACCTGTGGCTGATGGAGGGGTCACCCAAATGACGCCATGAAAAAAATTTAAACACTACTTTGTGTATAATGGAATTTTTAGTTAGGAACAATTTTATTCCTTAAATAGATACATTCATTATATCTATTAAATTATATGGATTGTATGACACATGGTGTTCGTGAATGAAATTTTGAGAAAATTTCAAATTTTTTGTAGTATTTATTCAATTGTAAAAATCAACTTTGACGTTTTCAAAATATCAGAAATTTTATAAATAAAAATTCAATCTTCTATTATTGTGCATTTATTTTTATTGTTGTAATGAATGTTTTATGAATGGTATTCACACACACATTTGCATGAAGTGTTAATGGAAAGTCATAGGCATGTGTGCAAGCGCACAAACACTGCAAAATATAGTATAAAAATAAATTACAAATTTTTCCTTAAGCTATCTGGTTCATCATCCACAGATGGTGTATGCAAAAGTAATAAATGCCTACTCTTAAAGAACATTGGGCGTGAAACAATTGTAAATTATTAAAATACTATTTATTAATAAACTGTGATAAAGAAATAAATCCTGCTACGTAAGGCTGGGGAGAACAGAGATCTTTGGAAGACTGTAAAAAAGAGATGTGATAAAGACTGGTTGAAACATGAATTGGACGAGTGACTAAAGGAGTTCACAGAAGAGATAGTAAAACAACAGAATATCTAAAATAATAGGGGAAAAGGGCTTAAATTCATGTGCAGGATTGAAATGTGTAGGTGAAAATACAGGATTACATCATACCAGTCAAATTTATGACAAAAACTTTGAGGCTTCCTCTGTGGCACAGTGTAGGTTGCAAAGTGGAAAGTTCCCGGTTCAATTCCTGGCTAGGTCTGATAACTATTACACGATCAGACCCACTGTTTCATCACCCAAAGAAGTCACTAATGAACAAAATGTTGATGTGACTTTAAATTAAAATTAAAAACAGTCTTGGCCAACCGTAGTGGTAGTGCGCTAGCCTATAACGTGGAGGTCCCGGGTTCGGTTCCCGGCTAGGGTCTGGAAATTTTCTCAAGTTAAAACCCACTGTAGTCCCTAATAACCCAGCTGTTGATACGACTTTGAATGAAACATAAAAACAGTCTTGAGATATTTTTACTATTTTTTCATTCCTTTTATTATACTCCAATGCAGAACAACTAGCACATATTTTTAAAACAAAAGAAAATGTCAATACTTGCATAACAGCTCCATTGATTTCATAATCTTGATAATTCTTTTCGAGGAATGAAGATCTGGTCATAACTACAACAACCATAATTTAATTTAAACCAAATGTATATTCTCTTAATAGAATATCCCTGCCTGAATATTCTCTTCGTATTATGTTTTTCTTGAAAATGAGAACAAATAATATGGTATAGGTCCAATCCAAACACTGCTAGTATTGAATAACTTGAAAAGCTGTACTTACAAACTAAATATCTACTCTAAAAAAAAAATATTAATGACAATACAATTAAATCAAATCACTATGAGTCATTAGAAGTTTCTGGGATTTTAACACATTTTTAACAATGTAAGTTAACAGTTAACACTGGGTCAAACTTTAACTAAATGTTAATTTTAATATCCATTAACTTAAGAATAAGTTGAACTTTCACAAGACGAACAACACACAAAATTAATTAAAACCAAGAAACTGCTATCTTTTGTTTAGGTTCTTATATTTCAATATACTATAAAGAGTTGTTATAAAAATTAAAAACTTTAAAAAATGGATTAGTATTATATTATTATGTTAACTCATTTCTTGCACTAAATCAATATTTTGATGTTTCACGAGTGATTGAAAAGTACAGAAAATGTGTTAGTTTGCAGACAGACACAAAGCAGTACCAAGCTTTAAGTAAGCAAGCAGACACCAAAAAGAATATAAAGCAAGCTGCAGGCTGCAGAAACAACATCTACAAAAATCCTACTCATTTTTATTATTTTTTTTTTATACTTTACTCATAGTTTAGTCATTGTGTTATGACAACTCGTTTAAAAGAATATTATATTAAAAAAAATTGACATTATTTCAGGATATAATTTTACTGGTTTAAGGAATGATTAATTACAGTAAATTTCCGCCAATCCGACACGACTTTAGAAAAAATATACTATTTTTTATCGATCACAAAACATAAAACAACAATCATGCCTTGTTCAATTTTGTTTGTGATTGGAAGGTCCGAGCAACAACATTGTGCCGGACAAAGCATATCAGCATGGGTGGAGAAGAGGTCAGTTGTTGATCATACAATGAATTGTAATGTAACAAGGCGCTCGTCTTTGGCTGACATCTTTGTTTAATGATGCTGAAATTACGAAACTCCACATATCATATGAAATGACTTCATAAAAAACAAAGAGAATACTAAAAAACAAATCGATAGCGTAGCTTTTTTTACTTTATTTGACTTTATTTTTTACTTTATTTTACTTTATTCGAGATATGTTTAAGATGGGTTCTACCAAGAAGAACAATCCCATGAGCTTAAATCAATCATCTTGCTCAATTTCGAATTAAATTTTTAATAAGCCTACAATGCACTTTTTTGTTTCATAGTTATTCAGTTATTTTACATTAGTTTTTTTTTGTTTAATGTCCGACTCTTCTGCAATTACTGCTAATGCAGACGGTGAAGGATGAAATGATTTTTTGTAACGTATGAAAATATGCCCTGCCTGAATGGTATTCGTACCCCATTCAGACATGGGATATTTTCATACCTTACATTACATTATAGTATGTATGTTATTTTTTATTCTACAAACTGTTTAAATACATTGAAAAATTGTTTTACTGTCATTTTTTTGTTTAATTACGTTTCTCCCGATATTTATCCTGCAATCCGGCTTTACTCAAGTCCCGAACGTGCCAGCTTAGAGGAAGTTCACTGTAATTAATTATTACATCCTGTTTTTCGCTAAAAATATTTTCAATTTATTGCCTGAAAAACAAAAAATAAAATACATACCTAGATTTTTATTTTGTTATCAAATTACTGAGAAAGAGTGGTAACTCAGTAATATTAGAGAAAAAATTTAATATAATTTATGAATAAATGGAGATGGATTAATTATACAAATGTTACAAAAAATGATAAAGATATATGGTAGCAGCACTGTTCTTCCAAACTCCTATTTTAATTTAATAATAAAATTTTTAAAATAATCTTATAATAATTTATGAATAAATCTTTAAATGCATCTTGTGGATTATAATCAATCTAAATGAAAAAAATACTATCAGTTTATACTGACCTGTATTATATACTTTTATTTTATTTTCACCAATTTATTCACTTTTTTACACTTGAATGTTCGGTAAATTGTTCGGATTTAAAAGAGCAAGAAAGTGAATGAATTTGTGAAAAGAAAATTAAAACAGCAATAAAAGGAGTACAGGTCAGTGAAAACTAATAGTATTATGCATATTTTTAAGATAATTGTAACTGTATATTTGAAATCATGAACAGGAATTTTCCAATAGCTATATAAAAAATTTTCCTGGATACAACAACAAATGCATAAGTTGTACTAAAATCTTCAAATATGTTGTAAAATATTTCGAAAATTAATGCAATTTGAACCACTCATAAACGCAGAGTTCTTTAGCTCATCGATGACCATGATGGTTTAACAGCAGCAGATAGCACCGGAAACGAAACAAGGAATATAAATGTTAGAAAGGAACACTCAAGAAAACCAATTTACATTATTCTTATTTAATAAACAATTTTAAAACACATTTAAATATAACATTTTATTTTAAATGTAAAATATATGAAAAAATCTGTTTGTCAAAATTAACCTAGTTTTAAATAATCTATGAAAATATTAAACAGTATAACACTTTTCTCACGTGTAACAACTGTAAATTTATAAAATAGTGTACAGTGCGTCCAGACAGAGCTCGCACAACATTTAATTCACACTACAAATCTAACTGATAAACATTACATTAAGAAAATAAAAAAATATATTTATTACTTTAATCACACAAGCAGTTGAGTTCCTGAAAGATGATATAATTTCTAAACATTCTCTGGTAATTAAATAAAAGGTACTGCACATATTATTAGTACATAGCCCTCCTTCTTAACCAATATTTCCATTAACAAACTCTTTTCCACGAGGGAAATTTGTTTTAGTCAAATTAACCACCCAGATAATTAAGGAACTTGATATTGAAATTAGCTGATAACCTCTGTTGGTATTGAGACGACCAGGTACATTTTTTATACAAAGTATAATGGGCCTGAGACAAGTTGAACAGAAGCTGACTTTAACTCCAGTCAATGTTCTGAATCTAAAAAGATAGTAGGATCTTATACAGCTGACACAGTTTTGAATATAACAGTTCAAAATACGTTATATATAGACTGTTTTGCAGTACAGGCAGATGTAAAACAAAAAAAAGTACAGAATCTTCTTCTTATCGTGCCCCCTCCGACCAGAGGCTATTCAGACTTTGGACATCGCAGCTCTGCTGAAGAACAACAAAACCAGTCGTAAAGATTCTTTGACCAAGAAATTTTCCTCCTTCCCACAACTTTCTTCCGCTGAATCTTGCCTGGTATTATTAAGCAAAGTATTTCGTATCTTGGACCACGCATAAGGTGACCCAGATATTCCATTTTCCTTTCTTCGATCGTGTAAACAAGTTCCTTTTCTGTTCTTCCCATTCTCCGTAAGTCTGTCTCATTGGTTACTTTTTCCGTCCAGGGTATTTTTAGCATGCAACTGTACAACCAAAGCCCAAACGCATCTACTCTCCTGATATTCGTTTTATTCAGCGTCCAAGCTTCTGCGCCATTATAACACTGTCGAGAAGTTGTAACACTGAAACACCCTTAATCTCAGGTCAAGGCTGAAGATTTATACAATACAAGATTTTTAATTTTAACAAATTCAGATCGAGCTATCTCTATTCTTCTGATTATATTGTACAGCATACTCAACAAAAAAAAAATCACTTGAGATATTAATACAAGAAAAGCGAAATTAAGTTATGTAAAATTGTTTATATACTGTAGAACTGCATAATTTTGCATTATACTCTTAGAATATGTGCTTGATTTCAGAACCCACGTTGTGTTGGTTACATCACACATAAAATCAATTATTAGTTCTATATGATTGTATATGAGCTACCATTCTCTCAATGAATTTTCGGTTATCCTACTGCACTTGGTTGTATTGAAGTTGGTTAAGAGAGAGGCCACAGTCTAATAAATTTTTACTATAACAGTAAATTATTTTAAAATACAAATACAAATGAGTTAAAAATATATTGAACGATTATTTTGAACAAAATTTTTAACAGTTTTTAAATTAATAAATACTTTACGTAAATAATTTCCACATAAAGTAATTTAACTAAAATTATCTACTTTACTGTATAACCTTTCTTTTCATTACAAAGTATACACCAGTATTTTCTGAACACAATGTACACTTGGAAAACATTACAATATTATTTCCTGAAGTACGTAATGCTTAAACTTAATAATGAAAAAGTCCAAAAAAATATACGTAACATTATCAAGTAATGTAATCATAACTTAAACAAGTACAATACACCCCAAATACAATGAACTGAGATGAATTTACTAGTATTCTATAAATACTATTATTATATTGATTTTTCCTTTAATTTACAATTTGATAAAGTTTTATAGGCAAACATACCCTCCTAACTGAATAAGGAATCAAATAAAAAAAGAATTTAAGGGTAAAAAAAGAGAGCGGAGGCAAGCAATATAAGCGTAGCATTCTTTGATTTAAATTATATACATGTATGTGCAAGAACAAACCTCTCCAGGTCACTAGATCTCCACTTTATCTCCCAAACTAATGTTGAAAAATTGGATATTCTATACAATAAAATTTCTAGCCACAAATGTTGGGAAATACAATAAAAAAAATTAATCTTTAAAAATTGATGGTAATAATCAAAATTGGTTCCAATAATAACCGGAAAATGAAGACAAAAATCTACACATATCAAAATTGTACCTTTTTATCAGAGAGTAAATAATACTGGACAGGTCATAAAAATTTAGTAAAACAAATAAATTTTACTAAACTTCAAAAGAATAATAGAGCTAATAGTCAAGTAGATACAAGACTGAATGTAATATCTCTTAAAAATATATAGATGAAATTTCAAACGTTAATAATTTGGTCTTGTTTATAAAAATTATAGCAAAGATATTTCAGTTATCTGGGCAAAAAAAAAATTCCATCAGCTTCCCCAAAATTATAAAAGTATACGAAACCTAATAAATTTTACAATGGAGTGATATAAATTACAGTTGATTCCATTTCATATGGCGAACGAACTTGCCTTGTTCAATCCACAGGAATTATACTGCCACTCCCATCTAGCCTTGAATTTACATTCAGTATTTTGGCTGACTGTCGATCGTTTATGTACAGTAAATAGCGTATTGTAATAGTAAAGACAACTTTAACTTTCCATATGCCATATTGGCTGGCATGTATAACACTTTTTAGCAGCATTAACAAACATAAGAAAAATAAAAAGCCTAAATTCTACATTAATCTGGATGTATCATTCCAGAAGATCTAGCATTAAATAAGAAGCACAAAATTGAAACTATCGTTTAATAATAGATCTTTATAATGCATCCTGCTGCTTCAAATCAATTCTATTTTATATAATACTAGCAACCTCCGCTCACTTTGCTTCGCAGCAGCTAATGTAGGCCTCATTAAGTTATTAGCTAGTGTTGATGGTGGCGCATCCACCGTCAACAGAGTACACACAAAATATCATGTGAAACTTGATGTTGTTTAGGTCATCAGCCGAAAGGCTGGTTTGAACCTCTAGAGGCTTTACTAAGTAAAACAAGGAGTGAGGAGTTTTACATTGCCTTCCTCACCGAGTGGAAAAGTATGCTTACCAGCATACCAGGCCCTCAAACTTAAAAATATATATATATATATATATATACACACGTGAAACTTGAAATATTTTTTAAAACCTACAAAAGATGTTGTGTCTTAAATCATCTACAAATTATAGATGATTGAAGATCCAACATCTTTTGCAGGTTTTTAAAAAATAATATAAATTTTTTTTAAAGTTCCTCATTATATTTTATGTATTCTGTTGATAGTGGATCCACCAAACTCGTGTAAATAGATAATACAAATCGATGGAGCTGAAAAGGTTAGTGGAATTTATCGTAAGGTAAATATTAGCAACAATAATTTTTTTAACGTTAAAATATTTTGATTAATTTAAACTATTTTGAAAAAAACAGAGGGTTGAATAATCAAATATTGTTTAAAAAACCTGCATTATAAATGGGGGTATTGAACAGTTTCCTAATTTATTATCAATAATAAAATTAATAATAATTTATATACAATAATCACTATAATAATTAATGTAGATTAATTAATTAATAATAATTAATATAACTTTTGGGAATAAGGGCTGTATTGAATGAAATTCATTAAAAAATATGTAAAAAGTATATTATAATATTATAAAACTAATTATAACATTATATAAAGAACATTGGTGTGTTTATATATGTAATGTATAAGCTTAGCATAAAACTTTACTTTTTTACCACAAACGTAACCGATTTTAATAAAACAGTGCATCATAGGTTAATTAAAAGGACACAATAATATCCAGTTTAATATAGGTTCAAACAGAACACAATCTGAAGTATGAAACATTTTTTTAAAATTTAACACATTTTCAAAAAAGTGGTGTAAAATAAAAATTTAATAATAAAAACTGTTACAAACTTTGGAAGGAACGATGGAGATAAATATGGAAGATCTGGTGGATTGAGCAAAAGACGAATAATGAATTGGATGCAAAAGAGAACTCATTGTGAATGCTTTCAAAGTAAGATACCGATTAGGAGTGGAAAGAGAAGGCAGAAAACCAGAATTTGCAATGGTTACTGAAACGAACACATGATTGCATTGATAATGTGAAGCTTATTAAATGTCATTCATGAATGTTGCAAACTGAACTCTCCTTAAATCTATATACCATTAGTAGTTCAACCTTGTCCTCTAGAATTGGTTAATGTGAATATTTAAAAAAATTCATCTTGTATAAATTTTTTATATGGTTTCTACAAAGTACGATACTTAGAAAAGACAATCTTTTAAGTGAATATTTATAATATGGTACACACATTCCTCAGATTTGTGTTTGATCCCAGTTAAATAACATTTTCCTAGGGCGCTTATGGAAAGCTTACAGAAATCTTCAGGAGTGACCTATCAGTTAAGACCTAGGATGCAGAAATATTAACTTTGAACACGTCATCTGCTTAGAAACTTATAACAAAACAAAAAATTAAAAAAAAAATTAATGCTATCAGTCGTGTCACTACAAGACCACATTAGTAATGAGAATCTATGTTAAAGAACAAATCTCACTAATATTACAAAGACCAGAGATAGACTGCTTGAATGGAGACTGAGAGGAGATAATCAATGCAGAGCCCACATGTTGGACCGAAAATGTCAAGAAAATCCCTTGCTATCAGATGCAGAGAGCTCAACATAGGAAAGACAAGATAACAATGAGGGCGGCTTATGTCCAGAAATGCATAAAAAAAGCTACTGTTGATGATGATTTCTCAAAATTGGGTAAAATTTAGAACATGAGTTAGTTTATTATTTAATTACGTTTCTACCAAGCAATCACTATGTTTTTGTTGACCACACTAAAAGAAATGCCATATAAAGTTCACTAACTTAATATAAAAAATACTAAGAAGAATTTACAATATAAGGACAAATTTATGATAATTATGATCTTGCTCATTTAGAAAGAATGAATAGAAACACAAACAATTTAATCATAAAAACCATTTCCTGATATTTAACATAAAACAAAAATTTAGAAAGTTTAAAAATTAAAATCATATATTTAATGTCTTTTTTAAAGACTCATACTTCAGTCTGAATGTTCAAAAATATACGACAATCTTTTTTCACATTAAATGCATCTAAACGAACACATACATAATCAAATATTGTACAGCTAACTTATTTTTAAAATTAATAATAATTTGAGCAGAAAATACTGTAATATTAAAATATTCCATGCAAAAGATATAATGCTGTAATTCTGATTAAAAGCCTTAATTCATCAGTTATAACAAATTTTTCAGCATAAGCAGAAGCATTTGAAATATTATCTACTATATTTAAAAATCTGGTGTGAAACACTCACACAACTTTCTCTTGCCAATGCAAATAATTAATAATAAACCTAACATTATTAATAAAATATTAAAAATAAACAACAACGAACCTCAAAAACATAACCTTATTTTAATCATGAGTGGAAGACGCAAAATGAAAATCGAACTCAATTTGGCTTAAAAAAAACGGAAAATCACACTTTCACGCTAAACTAGGCTCTGTAGAGAAAAATTCTCTAAACAAAAGTTGTAGATCTTTTAATTTTCTATAACTTTTATTATATACACTTTTGTCGTAAAATGCATACTAAGACCGAAATGTTAAAAAAATCGATTTTTCTCACGTTTTCGTGAGAAAAAAACAGAAAATCGCAAATTACCGCTAAACTAAGCGTTATACAAAAAAATGTTTGAAACAGAAGTTGTAGGTTTTTAAATTCTCTACAACTTTTATTATATAAGTTTTTGCGCTAAAATTTATATTAAAGCCGTAATCTTAAAAAAACAACGTTTTTACGTAAAAACAGCCTCACCGAGAATTTCAGCAGACATGGCGCCTACCCTATCTTGTAGAGAATAAAAAATTGAGTAAAATAGGCGATTTTAAAAAAAATCGTAGGACCAGTTTTTGAGAAAATCGCAAAAAACTGAAAAATTATACGAATAAACTACTACTTCCGGTTGACCGATTTTGATGAAAATGTTCGTGTCGCGTCCGGTAGTGGTATGTAACTTAAGTTTCAAGTTCGTACGATGTTCCGTTCTTGAGATATTCTGTTCACACACACACACACAGACACACAGACCAATCGCTAAAAACATGTTTTTTGGATTCAGGGGGTCTGAAAACGTATAGATCCGGTGAAAACTCGATTTCGAAAAATCGACATGAAAACAATACTTTCCTTCCTATATATTCATATAGGCAAGAGAAAGTAAAAAATCCAGACAAGAAACACAATTTTTAAAGATTAAGGCAGTTATCTTCCAATAAATTTTTTAACGCTGATAAGTATGAATTTTTATTTAAAATATGTTAAGATGAAAACAATGTAAGACATTTTTCACAAAATAATATTCGTTCATTAATTAGAGATAGTAAGTGATTAGTTAATTTAACTTAAACCATAGGCCTACAGTGTATGTAAATAGCTTATAGCTTACTGGAGAGTATTTTAACCCTTACAGTATCATACCATTTTATAACATTTATGTCTCTACATTCTTTAGTTTTTTATTTTATTTTAAATAAAATTATTAAAAAACCACTGGAACAGTTAAAGAAAAAGTAAAAACACTTGCCTATAGGGAAGCGATATCATGATACCAGATCGTCAGGACATTATAATACTTAAAATCACACATTTCTTCGTAGATAACCTAACCAGATTAGTTGTTTTCAATTTTGTCAATTAATGAAATGTCCTTGTCAACTGTTTTACCAAACCAAACCAATTGGTTAGGTATGGGTTTTGGTACGGTCATGTACGTCGAATAGAAGAAGAAAGGTGGCCGAAAAGGATCTTGAACTACCAGCCAACTGCTCAGTGGAAGAGAGGCAGACTCTACAGAACTTGGGAGGAAGGGGTGAGAGAAGCTAAATGGCAGAAGTGGCTAGAGGAGGAGGACTGGTGGAACAGACTGTGGTGGAGATTGAGGTGCAGTAGCAGCTGTACGAAGATCTTTGCTTAAAGTAAATAAAGTTAAGTCAACCGTCTTTAAAATTTCTTCAATAATAACTTGATCAAGCACAATCAACTATCAACTTCTCCAGAAACTCATTTTTGTAGCTGTTATTCTGCTTTTAAATCTTGGTTGGAGATTTAAAACCTCTGAGTCTTAAATGGAGAAGCTTTCAACAAAAAAACCTGTAGTTACAAAACAAGATGTAAAATTTTGGAGATGGTCATATCTCTGCTAAATGCCAACATTATTGTACATGATAAAATGTAAGGAAGCTAATAAAAAATTCTTATTTTCAATTGAAGGGGTCAGTGGATGAAGGTTTTAACTAACTTTTACAAAAATATTCAGTTTTTATCGTGAATGAAGGTGTTATGTGATATTTTTCAATAGCACTAACACAGTAATCTCTATCTGTTTCCATTAAGAAGATACTAGAGTATGAAGGTGTTGACATTTTTTTGTTAACTAATTGTTAGTTAACACCTACATTCGATTTAAAAATAAACATTTTATTAAAAAATATTTAAATGAAAGGTGTTATCTACACAAAAATGGGTTAAATTCATTTTAAAAACTAAAATAGACAAGGTTTAAAATACTTAAAATAAATTTTCAATGTCTATGTTATAAACTGACACCAAAAATTTAACTTTCTGAAATCAGTAAAATAAGTTACATTTTTGAACCGTAACACTTAATTGCTCAGAACTACATTTATGTCACATAACAGCTTCATCCACTGAACCCTTCAATTGTTTCAATCATGATGGAAAGTCTCATTAGTAACCCATTCTGTATAAATGTGACAACATCAAGTTGTTTCAGATCAGATAGCTCTTTAAATTCTTGAATTGGATCTTCGAGTTGTTTTTTAACAAAACTAACAAATCCTTCGACAGAACGCTGGCCTCTATATTCCCGTTTTGCAGGTTGTCCATTTCGAATAACTTTTAATGTCGGATATTTCGTAATATGAAACCTTGTCGCTATCGAATTTTCTTTATCACAATCGACTTTTCCCATGACGACCTGGCCAGAGCCTGGAAACTCCTGCGTAACTTTATCGGCAGCCTCTTCAAATATCGGCGCTAATAAATTACTGAACCTACACCATTCCGCATAAAAGTTAATAAATACTAATTCATTTGTTGCTAATGTTGTATCTATTGTGGATTGTGTAAGCGAAACAGCACCACTATCAGTCGGTCTATAACATATATATGATATAAATATATGAAAAAATATTGAAAATTTGAAACTTCTTAGATGAGAGAGCAGTTCCATTGTACACTCCGATAGGTATACCGGTAATAAAAACTAAAGTACTTTTATTAATACATATACACATACACACACACTACGCCAACAAACGTTAGCACGTCTGTCTACTTCTTCAACTCAAAACCAAGTTCCAACTCAAAACCAAATCAAGTTTCTACCACACAAATATTTAAGTAGCATTAGATCTTTTGCACAGAATTAGTAAAACGTAGTTAAAACACAATTACTTATACGTATTTAAGAAAAATATAGCCTTATTGATAATAATATAAAGAGAATGATTCAGATACAATATAGCAGACAAATCACAGCCAATGTAAGAATAGATATAGACGTAATCAATATGCAGGACAACATTTACCACATTTTACACACACAAATATATAAGATAAAATTATGTCATATTTATAAGTACAATACATGAAATACGATAGATAAAATATGTTTGACTCTGGATAAACTGGACACGTAATAGTTTTGTAATCTCATGCAATGTCAAAAGTACGATGGTGTGTCAAAAATGATCTGGACTTTTCGTAAAACAATTTATTTACGTAAAAAATGCAGTTTGACTTGCTTATTATTTTTCAATATAGTCTCCCTCCTTTAATGCACTTGGGCCAGTAATCCACAAGCTTGTGTATTCCTGCCAAAAAGAAGGGTTTTAGTTGGTTTCAAAATCACTGATGCACTGCTTCCTTCAGTAAGTTGTCTCGGCACACATTACGCACAAACTTTACGGAAGCCAAGTTCATCATGGATAATGTTACAGGCAGAACTATGACTGATGTTCAAAGTAGATGCCTCATTATCGATAGTACCTTGCCTATTTGTTAAAACCATCAATCAACCTTGCTCAGTTTTGTCGCCCTGCTCCTTGTTCTTGTGCCACAGTTGTCCAGCCACTTTTAAATTTCTCGATTCACTCGAAGGCACTTGTCCAGGACAATATACGGTTCCTGTACTGTGCCAAACGTCTACGTTGAATTTCAGCCCCTTTTACTCCTTGTGACCAAAGAAATCAAATCCCTCACCTTTGCTCGTCCTTTGTGCATAATTTTGGAGCAGACGTTTACGCTGCCACTGCCGGCTCAACACTGTTGCAATCAAGGTTAAGTGGGACACATATCACCATAGTAGTACAAACTGTAAGCATGCATTTGCAGAAGGTGATACAACTGAAAAATTGTTTTATTACAAAAGTCCAGTTAATTTTTGACTTACCCTCCATAAAAAAGTGTGAGAAAAGAGGTATGAAAATTATGCTAGTAAGAAACAATTTTGAAGAGGAATATATTGAAATAATTTAGTCAATAAAACTTTAGTGATTAACAAGCATTGTAATTTCATGAAATTATGGGTAAGCAAGCGCAACCTTCATATTGAAAATGAGTAATACCAGAACCAGAATATAACTTGCTATTGTTAAATCTAAATTCAATTCTACATGTAAAATAAAATTTTTGTTTGTATCTCTGACTCTTTTACTAGTATGCATATCAAAAACAATCAAAGGGTCACCTGGTAAATATACTTTTTCAAGAGGAATGAAAAGTAAAACGAATTGAAAACTCAGTCGTAAATTAATATATGTTATTACTTGTAGTTTACACAGCACTCTTCACTGGCACAGTAAAGAGAACAGAGATTCTATTGTATAAATATTATAAATTTCACAAACTTTTCAGCTGCCTCGATCCTTATGATCTACTTACACGTGTTTTGGTGGATCCACCATCATCAAAGTAAAATATCATATGAAACTTGAAAAAATTTTTAAACCTACAGAAGACGTTGCATGTAACATTACAAGTAGATCATAAGGATGAAGGCAAGCGAAAAGGTTATGAAAGTAAAAATATTTATACAATAGAATTGATTTCAAACTGCAAGATGCAACAGAAAGATTTATTTTTGAATGAGAGAACAGACATGCAAGAAGTGCTATGGAAATATTTCTTTGGAGAACTGTGAAGAAAATGTTCAAGAAAGTTATGGCCTAAATACGGGGAGGTCAGAAGTAAAGGAACAATATGAACATTTTCAGAAGGAAGAATTGTATAACAATCATGAATAAATCTTTAAAAATCACCCTGCACCCTGTATTTAATTCCGATGCAAAGCCATTATGAATTTTCATTAATCTTGTATTGCTACTTTAAATTTTCTTTTACATATTACTTTGCATTCATAAACTTGCATGTTTCGACTAACCCACAATCATCAGAGTATGCAAAAAAATAAAAATTGAAACCAATTTTAGAAAAATCCTTTAATAAGATCTTATACCTTTAGTCACTCAAGTAAAACAGTTTGCTTTACATTTATTATCTCATATTCTTACAATTATATGTTTTTTAAGAATACAGCATCATCTGAGTATAAAGAACATATAAAATAAAATAAATACAGTATTTATTAAAAACCTTTATGGAAGATATAACATCTTTTCATATCCCTTAAGTGTCAGATTACCAAAAGTTAACAATTTAAAACTAATTTACATAAAATAAGAAATAAAACCAATAAGATAATGTTTGTAGATAAGTAACCATAAATAAGAATTATATACTGTTCTGATAAATATTCATAATAGCATATTTTTATAGAAATTATATTAATATACAGCAGTGCATTTCTTGTTCCAATATCATAACCTTATAAACATTAAGCATTCCAAAAATATCAGCTACTCGTTTATTCATATAAAATGTTTAAATACATTTAAAATTTTTACATATCAATGACGATTACATCTTGCCAAAGAAAAAAATTTTGATTCTTGATAATATTTGAATATTACACTTTCTCAATAACTTTGAATATAATAATTTGACAGTTTATTTTATCAAAATATTCTTTCAAATGTTACAAAATTACAAAAAAATATACATCACTCTAGTCGAGGTTAGACTCAGCTTGTTTCTTTTCCTATGATTTGCCTCATCACTAGATCAGAGTAAATTGAGAATAATAATCTTTCTTCACATAGAAGTATTTCTGTAACGATACTAGGTAAAAAATAATAAAGTAAAGTAATCCCTTGGTATCCACGGGTTTTGGTTATCCGCGGACTTTGTCCGTGGGCCTAAAACCTTAAAATACATACATAATCTCACCTTGTGTACACCGTACTTGTTGGGAGGTGGGGAAGTCATAAAATTCCAAAAACATGTGTGTCACCCTACGTGTTTGAATAAATGTTTTGGCGTTCGTATCATGTTGAGTCACAAACTAGTATGGCGACGGCTGCCATGAGTTGACCTAGATTTCCAGTGCTGCATTGGCGCAGTTGGTAACGTGCTCGCCTCTCATCATGCGGTCTTGGGTTCGAATCCCATTCAGGCATGGCATATTTTCATACGTTACAAAAATTCATTTCATCCTTCACCGTCTGCATTAGCAGTAATTGCATAACAGTCGGACGTTAAACCAAAAAAAAAAAAAAAAAATTACTGTACGTAGTGAGCACGTCATCGGGTACCGGGCCCCGCCAGTACAACCCCCACCCCTAACCACCATACGTATGGCACAGACGCCATACTGTAATTTCTTTGTACGTTTTCCTCAATGTGTCAGTCTAACTTCTTCGTACATACATATGTACCGTTTTTCATTTGTTTGACGATCCTGAAACGAAGCCAAGCATTTCTTCACAAACCATCAACGAGATCCTCAGCATGGCAACGCAGCTTGCTGATCACGCGTTCGAGACAGATCCCATCATGGGAAGGGCCCTTCAATTTTAAGGAGGACTCCACGAGCTGATGATACCATACGAAGAAGTCCACAAGAAGTTTGAAAAGAAGAAGAAGCAAACAGACATAACTAACTATTTTAAAGCAACTTAAATTTTTTATGTGTACAGTAATGTATTTATTAAATATTTGTAGATTATAATAATGGTCAAATGTTCCTAAAACTATTAAACACTAAAAACAACTACAGGAATTTTACTTCAGAACCTAACCCCCATCTTTTTGTTTATATAAGGTATCATTATCTACGATTTTACGAACCGCGGTAACCCTCCGAAATGTAACCCTGGCAGATACCAAGTGATTACTGTACTTTAAATCAGTTACCATTCGTTTTTTATTGAATTATATAACGAACAAGAAATTCCTGTTCCAACCAAAAACTAATCTACAAATAGTGATGGAAAATAAAGCTATTTTTTGATAATGTGTTACTGAAAAAAATTACAGCCTGCTCAATAGGTTGGCTTGTGGGCGGGCTAGCTTTCCCATCCCCACTTTGTCTCACACTAGCATTAAAGTCATCTCTCCACTAACAATACTACATCAACTTATAATCAATTGTCAAACTAAGAAACAAGATTAAATTATTATTTTATGATAATAACATTATAACATATATGATAATAACATTATGATAATGTTATGATAATAACATTATTAAAATATTTACATAAAAATATTTATAAAATGGTATATTTATTTTATAAGCTATATATAATACTATAATATATAAAATTTACAAAAACTATAATGTATGATAAATATTAATAATGTATTATATATTTTATTTATATATTTGATTATTAATTATTTTTAAGATATATAAATTTAGATGTAATTATGTAGTAATATGGTAGAAGATAAGAGATTCTATAATTATATCATTTTAATACACATTTTACCAGATGTATTATAATTATATACATACAAAATATGTGTCATGTCAACTACGAAAAACCTGTGGTAATAAATAAAAAGTAATGTAGCAACAAATAATTGTAACATTAAGAAATCTTGAATCAAGAAATCATAAATTGAACATTCAAAAATGAAAAATAATATTTCACAGATCATATTTATTTTTTAACTGCTCTTATAAAGCAGATATACAGCAGTCGAATAAAAACAAAAAATTCTAGGTTCAATTCCGAAATAGTGCTCAGTAATTTTTAATGCAATAAAATCCACTGAAACTATACTATGACTAACTGAAGTCATTAATTAAGACGCTGTTAGTGAAACTTTTAGTAATCTAAAAAAATAATATAACTAAATTTATTCAAAAATAAATCCTTATATAATGCATCCTGCAGCTTGAAATCAATTCTATTTCATATAATATTATATATAATATAATATTATAATATAATTTCACTAATCTTTTTAAGCTGCTCTACTAATTTCTTTTGGGTGTCACACGTAATTCAATTGATCCACCATCATCAGAGTACAAAATACTACTTGTACCTAACAAAATTTTAATTTAAAATTTTAGGAGATCATCATCTATTCAGTCATACACCTATATAAAATTTCATATAAATAACTGAAGATGTAATATCTTCTAAAGATTTTAAATTAAAATTTTTTTTAGTTTCAAATGGTATTTTGTACTCTGATGATGGTGGGTGGATTCACCGAAACATGTGTAAGTGACAGACGATAGAAACTAGAGCAGCTTAAACAGCTTAGTGGATTTTATTATATGAAATAGAACTAAATTTATGAATACATTTTAAAATGTATCCAGCAAGTTGTAATCAATCCTTATTTATCTAAACATTATTGTTGAACAAGTTTTTTAAATGGGTTTATTACAACAGACATGACATTTTTATATTAAAACAACAAATTTCCAAAATGAAAACTTTTACATTGGATAAAGAAAGCTGGTAGAAATCTGGTATAAGTGTGTATGAAAATGATAAAAAAAACAATAAAAAAGGACTATTTTAATCTAGGTTATTGATGATATATGGCACTCGTCAGTTAAGCTCTCTGTCAAACAGGCTGATTGTTCTATTCTTTATTATTTATTTATTTGTTTATACACATAACCTACATATTATTAACAAGACAAGATGCTATCAAAATTTTTTTGGAGAATTACAATTTTCACTTTAATATTAATACATTTCATTGGTCTAAAATATTTAATACGAATATAACATCTCTACACAAATGAAAAAGATTTGTTTCTGTGTAATATATCCAGAGTGGGTGAAAAGTTTGAGAACGGCTTAATAATTAGGATGCAAGGGAAATTTCAAGATAAATGCAAATCTAACCTCACTTGAATACAAAATACGATTGGATTGACTTTCTTTATCTTAACCCTTTAACATGTTTTGTCATAATATTATGCAACCCAAGATCGTATCCCAAAGCATTTTGCCGTAATATTACGCATTCTTTTAGTGAATATTACGCATTCATTTAGTGAAAAGTCGAGAAGGGGTGTCAAGCATGTTTCTTGTCAACAAAGGTTTGAGACAGGGGTGTTGTATATCTCCTACCCTGTTTAAGAATACATGAATGCGGCACTGGAAAAATGGTGTAGAAAATGTAGGAATATGGGAGTCCAGTTGGGAAGAGACTACTTTCATACACTTTTGTTTGCTGACGACCAGGTTGTTCTAGCTGAGGATGAAGAAGATTTAGAATACATGTTGCGAAAATTAATAGAGGAGTATGATAAATGGGGGCTAGAGGTGAACACGGAAAAGACGCAGTACTTGGTTATTGGAAGAGATGGAAGAGACCTTAATGTAAACGGAAGCATCATTAAGAATGTTGAAGAGTATAAATATTTAGGAGTGACGTTTACAAAAAATGGAAGGGACGAAAAAGACATAGCTAATAAAATTGTGAAAGGAAAGGCATTAACTGGTCAACTGAACTCAATTCTGTGGAGTCTCAACATAAGAAAAGACATAAAGAAACGAATATTTTCAGCAATAGTGGAAGGTACGGTGACATATGGGGCAGAAGTGTGGACCATTACACAAAACATGAAAAATAGAATCAGTACGGTGGAGAACAGATATTGGAGAAGATGTTGCAGATTGACGTTACGAGATAGGGTAACGAATATAAGAGTAAGAGAAATAATGGGCATTGAAGACTCAATAATAGATCGTATTGAGAGAAAACAACTGCACTGGTATGGTCACATGCGAAGAATGAGCAACGTACGAATCCCACTGAAGGCATGGAACTGGAGACCGCAGCGAAATAGAAAAAGAGGAAGACCGAGAGGGGAGATGGATGGAAGGTATTGACAGAGCCATGGGGAGAAGAAACATGGAGGAGGAGTCATGGCAAGACAGGCAAAAATGGCGTTTTGACTGCGACAAACGACCCATAGTGTTGTAAATAGTCGCCACTATATATATATATATATATATTACGCATTCTATCATGCCGTCATATGCCACCGTTTTTCAGTCTCAGTTTATACTTAAGAGATTTGACTACACGCATTATCATTTATAACATACTTTTTGCCATAAATGGATTTTGTAATTTGCATAAATTACAAAATGTTACTTAAACCAGTTTGGTTGTACGGCGTTTAACTTTGGGGAACTACCAGCAGAAGTAACATAGAGGTAATTCAAAAGTTCCAGAATAAGGTTCTTCGAGCTATAACAAGGGCGCCACGATTTGCAAGTAATGCAGTAATGGACGAAGTCAGGCATTTTAACAGAAAATATCAGGCAAGACTTGAAAGTCATGAAAATGAATTAGCCATAAATCTTCTAAACAATACAGAAGAAGTTAGGCGCCTGAAACGTTACCATGTTTTGGACTTGTCTGAAAGAGTTTAAATGTACAAAAATTATTGTGAAAAGTATTCCATATTGTAAAATGTAAATATCTTTGTACATAGTAATTTTCTCTTTTAACACATGAGTAATTGATATAATGAGAGGTACTCAGGGTAATGAGGCCTCAACTTGTGATTTGTGAATTCAAAAGATTTGTTTATAGTTTATTTTTAAAAAAATTTTTCTTCTTTTTTTTATTCCTAATATGTGTACGTTGCAATCTGTTCAATTCAGAACAATAAGCAACCCCATGACCCAATGAGATGAGAATGATATGTATGACGTGTAAATGAGATGTAGTCTTGTACAGACGCAGGCCGACCATTTCTGAGAAAGTATCGTTAATTGAACCCCACTATCAAAGTACACCGGTAACCACTGTCTAGCATTCAAACCCATATAAAAGTAACTACCTTTACTAGGATTTGAACCAGGAACCTTAGTCTCCGAAAATCAGCTGTTAAACAGCTGATTTTGGAGACGACTTTACCTCTAGACCAACTTGGTGAGTTCTTAATTGCAATCCGGAGGGTTCTTTAAAAAACTAGTTGCAAATAATGTTATTTAAAAAAAAAATGCAGTATTTCACAAGATCATATGATCAAGTTTAATTTGAAACAGATTTTTGAAAGTTCCTTATGCATACAACTGCCCATCAGCTGTACCTTCGTTCATCTAATTGTTTATTTAGATAGTCCATGTTCTTAGTGATTTTATTTTTACTTTAGTGAGTTCTTATAGTTTTCTTAGTATTCTTGTACAAATAGTTAGTTCATACTGCCTTCATTTACAATATAACACAATTTCGGTTTCTTTTGTTTACAATATTGTTTTCTTGTTTTCGGTTGCTAATAACTATTATTTACATTTTAATATTTTTTATTTTATAAAAACATCATATTTTTTTTATATGTTACGTACACATGTTGAAAGTTTTGTGTAGTTATTGTGAATAGAAATTGAAATACATGCTGTTTAAGTTACATGAAGATTTTTGTCTGTAAATTTCTAAAAAAAAACCCACGAAGTTAGGAAGTAACACCTAACAGAATATAAACAGGTTAAAGGGTTTAAGTACCTGCTTTATTCATTACCATCTAACCCACTGTTTCCTTCACTGCACTATTATCAATGACATTACTCAGGGTTGGAGGAATACATATTTGTGTCTACACTTAATAAACATTTATGAACTAAACCCAATTACAAAATATTTCTAAAAAATCTGGTGTGAAACACTCACACAACTTTCTCTTGCCAATGCAAATAATTTACAATAACATTAGTAATAAAATATTAGAAATAAACAAAAACTAACCTCAATAAACATAACCTTATTTTAATCATGAGTGAAACACTCAAAATGAAAATCAACCTCAGTCTGGCTTAAAAAATACGGAAAAATCACGCTTTCCACGCTAAACTAGGCTCTGTAGAGAAAAATGCTCTAAACAAAAGTTGTAGATCTTTTAATTTTCTATAAATTTAATTATATACACTTTTGTCGTAAAATGCATACTAAGACCGAAACCTTAAAAAAATCGATTTTTCTCACGTTTTCGTGAGAAAAAAAACAGAAAATCGCAAAATTACCGCTAAACTAAGCGTTATACAAAAAAATGTTTGAAATAGAAGTTGTAGAATTTTAAATTCTCTACAACTTTTGTTATATAACGTTTTGCGCTAAAATGCATATTAAAGCCGCAATCTTAAAAAGAAAATGTTTTTACGTAAAAACAGTCTCAAGCAGAATTTCAGCAAACATGGCGCCTACCCTATATTGTAGAGCATAAAAAATGTAGTAAACCAGTTGATTTTAAAAAAAATCGTAGGACTAGTTTTTGAGAAAATCGCAAAAAAGTGAAAAATTATACGAATAAACTACTACTTCCGGTTGACCGATTTTGATGAAAATGTTCGTGTCGGGTCCGGTAGTGATATGTAACTTAAGTTTCAAGTTTCAAGTTCGTACGATGTTCCATTCTTGAGATATTCTGTTCACACACACACACACACACACACACACACACACAGACCAATCGCTAAAAACATGTTTTTTGGGTTCAGGGGGTCTGAAAACGTATAGATCCGGTGAAAACTCGATTTCGAAAAATCGACATGAAAACAATACTTTCCTTCCTATATATTCATATAGGCAAGAGAAAGTAAAAAGAAAGTGCAATTCCCTGAAGATAATTTTTTTTAAATATTAATATTATGTCTACTTTTATATTCTCTGAAAAAATAATACCTGTAATGAAAACAACACACAGAATACTCATGAGAATTGTACAAATAAATTGATACTACATTATTAATACGAGAAACAATATGGATGTATAAACTACAATGTAGAGGATGTTGGTGGTAGAGAGAGAGAGGGACTGGTCCCATGATACATTGTACAGTTGTTATAAGCACGTCCATTCAATTCCCAAATGGCCACAACCCACAAGTTAACAAAAGGTCAGCACAACTAAACATAACAAAACTTTTTGCCATATCCTTCTATTATATATTTTTTCATGTAAAAACTTAACATTAATATACAGAGTGATTCACGAAGATATGCAGAAACTTTGGGAGCCCACTGTACATGTAAAAATAATGAAAAAAGTTTCTATAAACATGGGTCCGGAAATGCTTCGTTACCGAGTTACGGCTAATGAAAGATTTCCCCCGTATTTCAGCTCACCAGGTGAAATGAGGTCTTCCTGAAATTCTGGTAAGGTAAATTAAGGGGCGAATTCAATCATTACTTATGGTTTTTGATCTGATAAATTGAATAAAACAGGTCCCAGAACTGTAAGTTAAATAGTTTTTGAGAAAAACATTGTCAAATGCAAAAAAATGGAGTGAAAAAACCACATTTTTTCATCTTTGTTTTTCCGGTTAATTTTACTTTGTACTGTTATGAATAAAAATTCATTTTATCAAACATCTATTTGCTTTCTGTGTACTTTATTTACACCAGTTTGTTCAGAATAAAATTTTCTACATGTTTTATTCAAAAATTTTAACTGTTTCTTGGTGAAATAACAAAGTTATTCTTGCCCTAAGATGAAAAAATGTGTTTTCACTCCATTCTTTGCATTTGTCACTGGTTTTCTTAAAAACTATGTAACTTACATTTCTGGGTCCTGTTTTATTCAATTTATCAGATCAAAAACCATGAGAAATGATTAAATTCGCCTCTTAATCATCTTACCAGAATTTCAGGAAGACCTCATTTTACCTGGTGAGCTGAAATCCGGGCGAAACTTTCGCTAGCCGTAACTGGGAAACGAAGCATTTCCGGACCCATGTTTATATAAACTTTTTTTATTATTTATACATTTACAATGGGCTCCCAAAGTTTCTGCATATCTTCGTGAATCACCCTGTATATTATTTGAAGAATCAGAAAGAAAATATTACAAAATTCAAAAACATTCTGGATACCATATAAAAATTTACGTATAAATGACGATGTTGAGAAAATACTTAATTTCTGATAGCATCTTACTTGGAACATTAAATTTACAAATTTACTGTAAAGTGTTATAAAATGAAAAGACATAACCCTGAATAAAATGGAAAGTACAGATACAATGATTACTTTCATTTTAGATACTACAAAATATATTTTAAACAAAACATGTTAACTCCAGAACAATTAACCATAGAATAAACTAGTTTAAGATTTACAATTTTTCTGATTTGAAACTGATGCAACAATGTTAATGCCTAAAAACAGAAGGTGAATGAACAGATGTTTTCAGATGTGTGGTTTAAAAGAAGGTGTATTTTATAACATACTAGCAACCCCCACATATCAGAGTGCGTAGCAGCTAATGTAGGCCTCATTAAATTATTTTAAAACCTCTCTATATACAATATTTGTGGTTTTGTTGCCCTGTGACAGCAATATAAATTGTTTTTCTGCACTTCCAGCTCTAGAAAGCTCAACATAAAGTTGTCCATGAATGAAGAACCACTCTTGTCTCAAATCGATGCCCACTGTTTTAAATGTTTCTCCCTGTGATTTAACAGAATTGTATAGAATGCATAGAAAAATACCAATGGAAAAGAAAGACCCAATTGATATATGGCTGAGATAAGAGAAAGTAATACGTGGGTGCGGTACACAGAGTGTTGTGTTGTTTAGGTCAACAGCCGAAAGGCTGGTCGAACCTCTAGAGGTTTTACTAAGTAAAACGAGGAGAGAGGTGGTTTACCATTGCCTTCCTCACTGAGTGGAAAAGTACACTTATCAGCATGCCGGGCCCTCTGAAAAGCACATATTTTCCACTCTGTAAATGACACCTTCACTTCATTCACCACAGGGTCTGGCTGTACAATGAAATTCATTACTTTCAGAGGAGATAACTCTGATTAGTGTCTTTTACACCTCTACCTCTTCTGTTCTTAAATGATTCAGTCATTTAATTGGCTGACCATGTGATAAGAAACAGAACTATTTATTTTAGCCCTGCAACGAACAAATTGAGTGTAAATAATTTGACACGTCCACCTGTCTGTTATGGGCAGTACACAGAGTAATTGGTAATATATGACTCATTCGCTACCTGTCGAATTAATTAATAAAAACAAATATATGAAATACAGTACAAAAATAAAAATGTTGAATATTTCCGAATATTAATGTTTTTGGAATCGAATGTTATTCGTCACGTTTTTTCTATGAAATATAAGTTGAATCATGCTTTTAGCCCAAAAAATACACCATCCAGAGGCTTAGAAAAAATAAAAGTGCTATACACCCGATAAACTAAAACATGTGACAATGTCACAGTTTAAGTTGCTTAACTCACTTAATTAAAGTTACTTAAAGTTGCAAAATAGCCTATATTGATCAGGATGCTCTAAGCTATGCAACAATGAAAAAGTTTTTATAATCAGTTCAGTAGTTTCTGAGATTACCTCATACAAACAAACAAACAGACGTTTCTTCTTTATTATATTAGTATAGATAAAAGTAATGACTGAATGAACTATAGAAACATTATTCAATCTAATAAGGAAGTCAATGCCCAAAACGGGCAGGTGGAGTGTTATTTTAATTGCACTCTATCTGTTTGGTCCAGGGCTAAAAAGAAATAGTTCTGTTTCTTATTACATAGTCAGCCACTTATATGACTGAACTATTTAAGAACAGAAGAGGTAGAGGTGTAAAAGACACTAGTCAGAGTTATCTCCTCTGACAGTAATGAATTTCACTATGCAGCCAGACCCTGTGGTGAATGAAGTGAAGGTGTCATTTGCAGGGTGGAAAGTGAGTGTTTTTTGGAGGGCCTGGCATGCTGATAAGCATACTCTTTCAACTCAGAGAGGAAGGCAATCGTAAACCACCATACTCCTCGTTTTACTTAGTAAAACCTCTAGAGGTTCAAACCAGCCTTTCGGCTGTTGACCTAAACAACAACAAGGAAGTCAATGGTACATTATCATATTGCTTCAGTTCAGTCGGTGGCGAGGCAGAGAAGTGATAAAATGGAAAAGAGAATAACCGAATGGATACCTCATGAAACCAGCAATGGTTTTAAAGAACAACGATAAGGTGGGCAAGAGATATCAGAAATTAGAAGAGACCTAATAACCAGCATTGAATGGAAAAGGGTTTAACAAGAAGAAAAAAATAAACATACATTTTCAATATAAAAATTCTTTCAAGTACTCGATTATTTATCTCGCTAAATTTAGATAACTGAAAAATAGGAAACCAGTAGTATAGACTAAAAATCTATGGTTATTTGATATGGAGTTAAATCAGAGATATTAAATCTAAATTTAAATTATCACCAATATAATGTAAATACATTTCCGTTAATACAGATGGAATGTATGATTATTATACAATACCACTCTAGTATGAACATAATTTTTTCTAAACTCTAAAAATTTACGATTGATTTCTCATAATCACCCTGTAGCTTACTTGACAGTTATAAATAATTTACGAAAACATCTAACCACTAACATATTTTCATAATTAAATGATGAATTAATTGAATTAACAATTACATTAAAATTAATAACAATAACATAAGAAAACAATAATCGACAATGATTTACTAAAACGATTATCACAGACATAAAAATACTGATAATTCATTAAATCAATTCTTATTTCATATAAATAGAACAATAAATAAATTTTGACATATTTAAAACCTATTGAGATTATTTGAAAACACAGTAAATCCTTGAAAATTTATTTCAAGAAATTAATAACATTTTTTTAAAAATATAACAAGTTGTACGACTGATTATTAATTTCCACAATTTTGTTATGGAATAGCAAATAATCTGTCAGAAATCAAATCCAGAATTTTAAGGTAATCAATCTTACAATATTATCAAGTACATAATTTCTTGAAATTTACAAACTTTTGTAAAAAAACTTGATCGAAAAAAGTAATACAAGAAAAGTGTAAATTATGTAAAAATGATTAAATTTTAACATAGGAAATTATTAAAAAGATCAAAACTTGTTAAGATAAATTTTAAAATGAGAAATATTTAAATTAAAAAAAAACAAAAAATTCAAATAATTTGGCAGAAAGTATTTTTCATGGCAATCCAATAAATCTTTGTAACATTCTATAATAATAAAAAAAACATACAGTAATCTACTTCACGAGAATATGAAAATTTAAAAAATATCAATTGTCAGATGTTTATACATGTGCAGTTTGAAATGTATACTTTCCAATATTACAAAAATTGAGTTTTATGAACAAGTCCATTTACTATTTGCTCGCTTTCCAAAAATTACTTTTTTTTTGGATTTTATGGTAGATATTATAACCAAATTTTCAGGATATGTTGAACATATTAAATTTTAGTTAATCACACATGGAAATTAAAATATATGCATTATATTTTGAGAAAAATAACATTTTTGTGATATTTCCTGCGACAAATTTTAGAAACTTGGAGAAAATTTTTAAAAAACCTAATTTCACTCCAATCAATAAAAGCCCATATAAGAAATTAAAAAAAAAGACAGATCTACAAAAATAAGAAAAATTAAAGTCCTATCAATTACCAGGTTTTCAGAAATGTGACAAAACGTTATCTAGGAAATATATTGGACCGTGATCAGTTGCATCAAGAGCTTGGTTATTAGTGACTACTTTGGAATGGTAGGTTCTTCAACACATAATTTCCAGGCCTTAGCCAGGAATTGAACCTTGGACTTTCTGCTTTGTAACCTATTACACGAACCACTATGTCACAGAAGGGTCAGAAAATATTATTTTACAATAAACACACAAGAATTTGAGATTATTTCAAGAAATTACGTTACCTTGAACAGATCTTTAAATAATAAAATCAATTGTACATTTTAAGCGCAGTACATTAGATTAATAAGGAGACATAAAGTAGGAAGATGGTATTATTACATAAATAATTACTGTATTAATTACAGGGTCAATTAGACACTAACTTCAATTGTACAAAGTACAACTACATCACATGATGAATAAGAAACTACAAAGACTACACAATCTATAAATTTATTTAACTTAAATTAATACAAGTCAAGGACTTACTATGTTAAGAATAAAAAATAAATTTTGTTAAATTATTATATTTACAATAAGAAGAATATTTTAATAGATAAATAATTTAAATTAAAACTAATTTATATAATTTCAATTAAATAACATTGTAGTAAAATTTACATTATATTAATTAAATCTAAAATTATTGGGAAGAAAGTCCTTATAACAAAACATATTTTAACAATTTTTCTTAGTTTTTGTACTATTTTTAACTTGTTATAATAATATGAACACCAGTATGTTTAATAATGCTCATTAGATTTCGATTAATTAAATTAAGGAAGCATAAAATGGTTTATCGACTAAAGAATTGTTAAAAATATCAAATATTAACATATTTGATATTTTTGATTTTAGTTCTTTGTTATATTTTGTTTTAAATAAAACATTAACATTTCTTAAAAAGAGTTTACAAACATAACTTGTAACAAGATAATAAAAAAATTAACAAAAAAAATGATAACATTTGAATTAAATACATTGATTTTCTTAACGTATAAGAATATATCTTTTACCGAAACGTAGAAAAGAGAGCAAGGCGAAATTTTTAAAATTGGATTTCTTAAGAGATTCAATTACAGGCTATCTCATATTTCTCCACAGTAACTCTAAATAAATGTTAACAAGTTATACAATTGTGTTGTATTATAATAGACGAGTCTGTTTTAAACTAATGTCAAGGTTAACACAAGAAGTTTGTATTAGGAGAATATGAATTAACTGCTAATTTTTCCTTTTTTGTATTTTTCTCTATTTATTTTAAAATTTTAATACACATATTTTTTAAAGTTCCTAATGTATTTACGTTGCAACATTTATTCTACTTAAGAACAATAAGCAACCCCATGAAAGAAGAGGAAGATATATATGACAAGTAAAAGAGGTGTACTAATGTACAAACTCAGGCTGACCATTCCTAAGAGAGTACAGTTAATTGAACTAACCATCTAAGTACACCAGTCAACACTGTCTAGTATTCAAATTCATATAAAAGTTCAATCAATAAATAATTAACAATCTAAAGAAAAACAGGATAAACACAAAAGAATTTGAATACAATCCTTACGTTTACTAGGAATTAAACGAGGAATTCGTCTCACAAAATAAACTGTTAAACAGCTGACTCAAGGTTACAACTTTACCATTAAACCCATCCAGTGGGTTTTATATGTATTGATGTTTAAAAATTATGCAACACCAGATAATTAAATATACACCCAAACCTCTCTCATTCAAAATACTCCCTAAATCCAGTACTATTTACTTTATCCCGCATTTATTTTATGAAAATATTATTTTAAGCATAAAAATCTGGTGTGAAACACTCACACAACTTTCTCTTGCCAATGCAAATAATTAACAATAAACCTAACATTAGTATTAAAACATTAGAAATGAACAAAAACTAACCTCAAAAACATAACCTTATTTTAATCATGAGTGAATGACGCAAAATGACAATCGAACTCAGTTTGGCTTAAAAATACGGAAAATCACGCTTTCACGCTAAACTAGGCTCTGTAGAGAAAAATGCTCTAAACAAAAGTTGTAGATCTTTTAATTTTCTATAAATTTAATTATATACACTTTTGTCGTAAAATGCATACTAAGACCGAAATGTTAAAAAAATCGATTTTTCTCACGTTTTCGTGAGAAAAAAACAGAAAATCGCAAATTACCGCTAAACTAAGCGTTATACAAAAAAATGTTTGAAACAAAAGTTGTAGGTTTTTAAATTCTCTACAACTTTTATTATATAAGTTTTTGCGCTAAAATTTATATTAAAGCCGTAATCTTAAAAAAACAACGTTTTTACGTGAAAACAGCCTCACCGAGAATTTCAGCAAACATGGCGCCTACTCTATCTTGTAGAGAATAAAAAATTGAGTAAAATAGGCGATTTTAAAAAAAATCGTAGGACCAGTTTTTGAGAAAATCGCAAAAAACTGAAAAATTATACGAATAAACTACTACTTCCGGTTGACCGATTTTGATGAAAATGTTCGTGTCGCGTCCGGTAGTGGTATGTAACTTAAGTTTCAAATTTCAAGTTCGTACGATGTTCCGTTCTCGAGATATTCTGTTCACACACAGACACACACACACACACACAGACACACACACACACACACACACACAGACCAATCGCTAAAAACATGTTTTTTGGGTTCAGGGGGTCTGAAAACGTATAGATCCGGTGAAAACTCGATTTCGAAAAATCGACATGAAAACAATACTTTCCTTCCTATATATTCATATAGGCAAGAGAAAGTAAAAATACGTAATAAAGAATTTACATATGTAGCCTACATGACTTCAAACGAATTATATGTTGCAATCATTACAGTTCAGGGTATAGTAAGTGCTAATGGTAAGAAAGAGAAAGCTGAAAGAGAAAGAGAAACTTGTATAACATACTGTTATATTGTATAGTACCAATACTGTACAATACAATACTCTTATCTTGAAAATTTAGTTTCCCTCTTAAACTGTCGATATAAAAAAATGTAAATCAGTCACTTGAGTAATACACAATCGTGATTGTCTATAATTAAATCCAAAAACAACAACTTAAACTACCACAAAAAAGTATTAAGCAGAGCAGAAATCAAAAGTGTTCCTTCAAAAATCATATTTCAATCAAACTAGTATTAGTATTTTTAACTTTTGTAATGTCTAATGGAATAATATTAATTTTTATTAAATCTTATAAAAATTAAGTACACTATTATATTTTTGGTAATTATTTTACCTCTGTAAAATGAAACCTCCCAAAATCTGAAAAAAATCAGTCCCTTGAGATTAAAATTAAAGAGATTCAACTGTATTATACAACAAACTTTCTTTTTAATTTCAGATTAAATAAGAAAAGTCTGGTTATTAATAGAATGATTGTAAAACTACCATTGCTTATGTAGCCATTTTCAGAGAGCATTGATAAATGATAGAATGCAACACTGAATCTATTTGATTTCTTGCTATGGCGTGAATATTTTTAACATTTAGTCTTATAATGGTTACTAATAACAAAGTAGTTGATTTAACTTAACAAAACAACAAATAATTTGTATAACTCATTAACATTTCTTGAATAAGACAATAGATGTTTACGAATTAGCCAATATTAAACTAATAAATCCTCTAGTAAACTAGTAAATCTTCTTATTAAACAAATATTTTTAACACAAAAATTAAAAATATTATTTTTAGCCCGAATAAAGCACAATAGCACTTAAGCACGCTAAGAGAAAAGTAGAGCGCTAACAATGCACAAAAAAAGCAAATAAATCTTTGTTTTTTTAATTTTAAACATTCATCAGCTTGTTCTATGACTCATTATGTATGCTGGTAGTGCAAACAATTTTATTACCCCAGTTAATGATGATTTTACCAGCTTAGATGATCTGAAAAGGAAAGGTCTCTACAATTAATAGATTTTCACTACAAATATTATACCAGCATAGCATCATATTGAGAGGTTACTTTTATTTGATGGGATTAAATTAAAATAATAATACATGCCAGTAGTAACTTATTTATATTTTTTCCTGGTGTGAGCAAAGCTAAGGGGAGTCTAATGTTTGTAGTTCTTGTAGAATCAGCTGGTCAATGCTGTGATGTTTTTGTATTCAATATTTATTAAATTGCTGAAGGAAAATAAAGTAGAATCATTTCATTGTTTTGTCTTAAATATAATTTTTTTTGAAATAGTTTTATAATTCGAAGTTGGTGCGTATTCCGTGATTACCGTGACGTCATGCGTTATGAAGTGAAAAAGTGCAAATTACACAAATTAAATCAAATTTCAGTTACACAAATTAAACCACGTTTCAGCGATAAACAAATATAAAACCAAGGAATAAAACAACAAACTTCAAAATAAATAAAAATCTGACCGACAAAATATATATATATATATTAACAAAAAATCGTTCTTGCCTATTTAAATTTTATAGTACAAATTATCTCCGCATCAAGCGTCAACATTCAAATTACGCCGAATGAAGAATTTTCTATTCAGAGTGAAGTCAGTCGGAGTCTGGCAGTTAATGTTAACAGATGAAGATGAAGATGTTGTGAAACTATTAATCATGTTCCATCCTGCAGATTAGTCAAGTACATATCAGAGGTAATAATATTTTATATAAAAGAACTTGCAGAATAATAAAAAATCCAACGTAAAAAATCCAAATGTGTGTCTTATTAAAAAGAAAATTTACCGCGAAAGACAAATTTTCACGTGACATCGTTGT
Source organism: Catonia carolina (assembly GCA_035578175.1). NCBI lineage: Eukaryota > Metazoa > Arthropoda > Insecta > Hemiptera > Achilidae > Catonia > Catonia carolina. The sequence goes on along the minus strand of JAQMRL010000003.1, from coordinate 20,097,468 downwards.
TTAAAATATAATGTATCAAATTGTTTTAATTTTTAATTTTTATAACGTCCGGATTTTTTTTATATGCCTTAAGCAACAAATTTTACAAAATCTTAATCTGAGCTCATAAAGTTTTTATTTTTTGGATCCAATTAAAACAAATGTTATTCAAACCTAAAAAGTATTTTTATATCTATGTTTAAATCTTATAATATTTTTTTTTGTGTCATGGTTAACTATATATGGTTTGTTGTTAATAAATGATAAGTTTATTTTTATTTTATTTTTTTGTATTAAACTATTTCAATGTTTGTAAATGGCGTTATTGTGTTGATTTCTTACACAAACCCAGCAATTCGCAAGTAACAAGAATCTGAAAAAACTTTATTCCTTTAATTTTTTATTTAAGCGTTATCCGTTGTAAAAAATTTTAAACTCAAGTAATTTTCATTTTTTATGTGATTCATTTTACATTTTATTTTTTTGTGTTGTTTTGTATCTTTTCAATACAAAGTTAACACGCAAACTTGGCGACCCAAATGCCAGGATCCTTGCGATTGTTGGTTAGTGGAAGAAATTAAATTTTTATAAAAAATCAGATTAAAATTAACACAATGGGGCATGTTAGAGATATAACTGAGATCCTGGAAGATCAGGACACTGAAAGTTTGGGATCTGATGTCGGAAATATTGATAATATCCCGACAGAAGACTCCAACTTTAATAACAATTCTAGCAATAGTGGGGAATTTCTGGAGGGTTTCGATGAAGCAGGAAATCCTGTTAATGCACGTCAGGAACATTTAAATAACAATGGCGATAATGATATTGACAAATATGACATTATGGCCATATTTAGAGAAATAAGTCAACAAATAAGTAAAGGGCAATTAGAATTAAATCAACAAATAAATAAAGGGCAATTAGAATTAAATCAACAAATAAATAAAGGGCAGTTAGAATTAAAATTAGAAATCACAGATTTAGGGCAAAAAATTGACAATGTAAAAAAATGTTTAGAAAATGAAATAAAGCAAACAAGAAAAGACTTAAATAATGAAATACAAATGAATAAGAGGGAAATAGGAAAAAATACCACCAGAATTGAAAAGGTAGAAAGTCAAATAAAAAATGTAGATAAAATTGTAGATACAAGGTTTAACAAAAATTTTGAAAGTGCTAAAAACGAAATGGAACAGGGTTGGAGTAGGACAAATGAATTAAATTTAGGGGAACACAAAAAACAATTAGAAAAGGGGTTTAACAAACAAATAAATGGGATTAAGTCAAAATTCAAAACTTTTGAGGAACAAGGGAATGAATTAAAAGGTCAAATGGAAAAGTTAAATGAAGAAAATGAAATTAAGGGGGGACAGATCAACGAAATTGCTGGGGAAATAAAGAATCAAAAAGGAGAAATACAAAAGATTAAAGAGCAAATTGATGATTTAGATGTGAATAACTTTGGGGAAAGGGTAATTGAAAAGCATTTTATGGGGAAAACAAGTAATGAAATTAAATTGAAAATTGACTTCAAAAACCCAATGGAGTTTATAAGAAACTTAAAGGAACAGTTAAACAGTAATAAAATTGTAAAATGGGAGGAAATTAAAGGGGTTATTGAAAATGTTTTTTGTCAGAGTAATAGTGGTCAAGACTGGTGGTCATATATTAAGGACAGGATAGAAGATTTAGATGGATTTGTAGTAAGGTTCAAAGAAAAATATTGGTCCAATAATATTCAATCAGAAATCAGAATAAGGTTAATGTCAGGAAGGTATAGAGTGGGAGGTGGTTTAACTATGTCCGAATATCTTATTAAAAAATACAATGTTGGAAAAAACCTAGAGCCTGCTATTAGAGATGAGGAATTGCTGCAAATATTAACAAACCATTATGACACTTTGATTATGAGGGCAAAATTAGCTAACGGGGTAAATAATCTTGATCAATTCATACTTCTGCTTGACAATATGGAAGAAGGGTTAAATAAAATAAAAATTCAGGAACAAAATCAGGGTAACAGTAGATTTAATGGGAGTAATTATGGAAATTTCAATTATCAGGGGAACAATAACAATAACAATAATAGATTCAATCATCAGGGAAATAATGGCAATGGTAGATTTAATCAAATGGGGGATAGATTTGGGAATCAGTTTAAAAGGGAGAATGAACAACGCTTAAAGGAAGTAAAAGAATATGTAAGGGGCTACAATCAGGGAAACAGTAATTTTAACAGTAATAATGGATACAATAGAAACAGTAATTTTAACAATAACAATGGGTTTAACAGAGGTAATTTCAGAGGGCAAAATTTTCAAAATACAGGTGGATACAATTTTAGAAAATTTCAGGGACAACAAGTAAATAGAGAGGCAGAGGGTCATAATGCTGGGAATAAGAGCACAATTCAAGCAGAAATCCATGAGGGAAATCCAAAAAACGCAAAGTAGGTGTGCAAAAAGTCCCTGACATGCCGGAAATGAACAGGTCAATTAATAGTGTAATCGTAGATAAAGTTAATAATATAAAAGAAAATTCTGAACTAGAATATGATAAAATTGAAATTTTAGAATCAGTAGAGATAAATGAGGTAAATAATGAGAATGATAAACAGATTTATACAATTTTAGCTGATGATTTATTGCAGGAGTCTAATGACAATAACGATATAGAAAAAACAGATTATAACTTAGCACAAATTGAAGTAGGGATTGAAAATATTAGGGAAATGGCTTTAATCGACACTGGTTCAGAAATTTGCTGTATTTCTAAAGAGTTTCTCGAGAAAATAGAGTCAAACCATAAATTTAAGTTCTTAAAAATGCCACTGCAAAATTTCAGTATAGTGACAGCCGTAGGTAAAAGGTTTAAACAAATAAATAAGCAAGTATTAATAGAAATTAAGATTAATGAGCAAATCTTTCCTGTTGTTTTCATAGTTATAAGTAATTTAAGTGTAAATCTGTTAATTGGTGTAAATTTTTTAAATAAGTACAATGCTGTTATAAATTTTGAAAATAGTCATATGATCTTAGAAAATGGAGAAAAGATACCTTTTGTTAATAAATCTATAATTAGTAAAACATTATTTCAAATAAGTAAAGGCAATTATGATAATAATAATCAAATTTTATGGGAAGAGCAAATAAATAATATTGTAAAATTAACAGAGCAAAATGAAAATGAACAAGCTGTACAAGACTTTATAAATTTATTTTATGAATTTGAAGATATTTTTTCAGACACACCTGGTGTCATTAAAGATTATAAATGTAAAATTAGAATCAAGGAGGGTATACCCTTTTCTCAAAAGAGTTACCCCATTCCTTTTGCTAAACGTCAGGCGGCACAGGATGAAATTAATAAATGGTTAAATTTAGGTATCATAGAGCCGTCAAATAGTCAATTCACTTCTCCTATGGTGGCTGTCACTAAACCAGATGGTTCAGTACGTTTATGTTTGGATGCTAGACGATTAAATCAAATTATTATTAGAGATCATACAGAGGCAGAATCAGTGGAAAATATGTTTGTTAGAGTACAGAATGCTAAATTTATGTCTAGTTTTGATTTAACTTGTGGTTTTCTTCAAGTAGATTTAGAGGTAGAAAGTCGACCTTATGTTGCTTTCTTATTTTGTGGTAGAAGTTATCAGTTTACTAAATTACCGTACGGATTAAATATTAGTGTTTCAGAATTTATAAAAGGTGTAAATACGGCCTTAACGCCAGAAATTCAGGAATTTTGTTTAATATATGTAGATGATATGCTAATTATTTCACAGACACTCGAGGAACATTATTACAGACTTAGAAAATTATTTAGTAGATTAAGAGAGTATAATGTAAAATTAAAATTAAAGAAATCAAAATTTTTAGCATCCCAATTGAATTATTTAGGGTACCTTATCACTCAAGAGGGGTTAACCATTGACCCAAAACGAATAGAAATTATTCAAAATTTTCCTAGACCTAGAAATTTAAAAGAATTACAAAGTTTTATTGGAGTAACTAACTATTACCGTAAATTTCAACATAAGTATTCAGAATTAACTAGTAAATTTGCAGAACAGCTGTCTAAAAAGAACAAATTCATCTGGAAAGACGAACAAGAACAGGCATTTTTAGAAATTAAACGTAGATTTTTAGATTGTATTATGCTTAAGTTTCCTGATTTTAGTAAACCATTTTATTTAAACACAGATGCAAGTAAGATAAATGTAGCAAGTGTTTTGTATCAAGTTGACGAGAATGATGATCATAATGTAATTTGCTTTGCTAGTAGAACTTTAGGTAAACATGAACGTAATTTTAGTATCACAGAATTAGAATTATTAAGTATCATTTTTAGTTTGCAGAAATTTCGTACATATTTGTTAGGGCATAAAACTATTGTTAGAACAGATCACCAAGCACTTATTTTTCTTAAAAATTGTAAATTAACGTATGGACGTATCTTGAGGTGGAGTCTGTTCCTCCAAGAGTACGATTTAGAATTTGAGTTTGTACCAGGAAGAAAAAATATTGTGGCCGATATCCTATCCAGAACTAGTATGGATGGTCAAAATAATAATGAACACGAATATAAAGTATATAGCTTAATAAAAAAGGATGAGTTAGATGATTTATTATTTTTAGTAAAAGAACATAGTAAAACAGATAAACAATGTATTGACATAAAAAATAAATTAAATAGTAAAAGGATGGATTATGAACCATTTTTTCAAATTGTAGATGATATTTGTTTTAAAAGAGATAATTTAAAAAATAATGTTTGGAAAATTGTAATACCTTTAGAAATGTTAACAAAATTAATTATGTATTATCATGAAAAAATTGGCCATCCAGGTATAGTTAGAACATATAAATATTTAAATGAATTTTGTACCGCTAAGGGTTTAAAGAAAGAAATTAAAAGAATAGTTCCAACTTGCGTTAGCTGTCAATTAGTAAAATCAAATAATGTACCGAATCAAGGCTTAACTTACACTCTAGTTTGTAATGATGTTTTAGAAAAATGTTTTTGTGACGTATATGGTCCTTTATGTATAACTTATCAAGGATTGCAGTTTATTTTTGTAATTGTGGATGGTTTCTCTCGACTTGTAAAATTTTATTGTATAAGAAATTCAACAGCCAAAACTTTAATCGCACAAGTAAATAAATACGTAAAAACGATAGGGGAACCTCGAATTTTGGTCTCTGATAACGCATCAGTTTTTCACAGCAAAACATGGAAAGATGGTCTAAAAAATTTAAATATAGAACATAGAACAATTAGTATTTATAATCCTAAAAGTAACATGAGTGAAAGATTTTTAAAAGAATTGTCAGGCATTCTTAGAACTTATTTGTTAAAAAAGAAACATTTAGAATGGTATAAATATGTACAACTTGCAGAAGATATAATTAATTGTAATATACATAGTGTAATAGGGTTTAGACCGATTGAAATTTTTTATAAAAAGAAGTTTAATGATGAAATTTTTGATAAAACTACCTTTCCAGGAGGAAAACAAGAATTTGAATTAAGTTCAGAGCAGCTTTGTAAATTAGTTAGGAATAGAATTAAGAAAAATGAAATAAAAAAACTTAAAGAGAGTGAAAAAAGGGCCAGTAAAATCATATATTCAAAGGGAGAACTTGTTTTAGTTCGTTTGTTTACATTATCTAATCGTAGTAAAAAGTACTGTTCAAAATTAGCGCCTAAGTATCATGGCCCATTTCAAATTACAGCTGTAGGAAAAAAGAATTTCTATTATGTAAAATGTATAAAAACTGGTAAGCGGAGTATTGTGAACAGAGTGTTGTTGAAACGTTTTCGTGTTTTGTAGTTTGTCTTTTTTAAGCCGTGGAGGGCTAATTTTCTTTTAGAGTCATAGATTTTGTATTTTTTCGAGCAATAGGGTAATCACTAAATCCCCGGCTGACCTCCATAGTTAGAGCAGTAGAATCATTTCGTTTTCTGGGAGCAAATTTTTTATTAACTATCTTACCTTTTTATCTTTTTCTTCATAGGATTTGCATTTTTTAGTATGTTGTGAAGTAGACTCTTTTCAAAATTTTGTTGATAGCGTAATAGTAGCAGATTTTTCGAGTAATGATAGCATCACTGTATAAATTTCTTGTTTGTTGTAGAATAATATGTATTTAAAAGGTCTCCGATACAATATTCCGGATATCAGAAACGTTAAGTTTGAATCGTTTTGTTTTAATCTTGTAGTTATTGTTTTTTAAATTTTTTTTTTATGTTGTAAACTTGTCGCTAAACAGATGAATTTGTTTTCTTAACATTTGGTATGCTAAATTTTTTTGGGAGATACATTTTTTGTTTGTAAATGTGTAATTTCAGTAATTTTGAAAGTTTGGTTGGATTATTGCTATTTTTTTATTATTATTTTAATATTCCGGTATGTCAAAACAAAAAAGACCTTTTAGTAGTTGAGAAACCTGATTAAAATTATTAAATATTTGGGTAATTTTAAGATTAAAAAACTTGTAATGTATGGATGTAAGGTAAATATATGTAAATAAATTTAGTTTTAAGAATACCGGATGATGTTGAATGAATGAAATTGTAAAAAACAAAACCGATGAAAGAACAGCTAAGCTAAAAAGTGTATTATTGTGTTAAAAAATGTTAAAATACGGTTAAAAAACTGAACAGATAAAAAAAAAATGTAAAATTAGATTATAAGAATTAAATGTGTAATTAAAACATTATATACATAAAAACTTGATGTGACAATATATGAGTAAAATGCATAAAGTGCAACAAAATAGTGAAAAAATGGGAAGTTAAAAGATTTTTCTGTCCAGGGACAATAGAGGAAAAGAATATTTAGTTTAATTTTGTTGATTAGTGAAATAAGTTTTATTCTTCGTAATTTTCATAGATGTATTAATAAATAGTTTAAAATAAGAAGCGTGTTAGTTTTACAATTAGATTTGGCAACGTTGTGACTGTACGATACAGATTAATTGCGATTTACAAGTTGATAGCATAGTTAGAAAAGCGTAGTTTTAAAATAAAATTTAGTATTAATGTAATATTTTATACAATATGAATTATTCAATTAGAATGATGACATAACCGCAATGAGATCAGAACATGACGCATAGATGAGTCATCGGACTATTAATAGTAGCTAATAAAACTGTTAAATTTCCTTATCTTGAATTTTTGAATATTCTTATCTTAATGTATAAAATTAAAATCAATCTAAATTCATTTAAATTTAAAAATAGTAGTCATAAAGTAATTATAATTGTCATTTCCTGTAATTTATTTAGTTAATATAAATACGATTTATTCAATTTTTTTAAACATATGATCTTTTCCCACGGGAAACTTATCATTTTTTTTTTGTTGTTATTTTCAGCTATTAATAATATTTAGTTTTAGGAAATAACCATGACACGATAAGTAATTAACATATATATTTTTTTATAATAGGATATTTTCTGGAAAGCAATGATAAATATATGTAATTTATTTTTTATCATCGAATAAGGTTCCTTTTGGACAAGTCCTTGCCCAAATCAGAACTTATACGATGATAAAAAAGGGGGATATTTGAGAGGTTACTTTTATTTGATGGGATTAAATTAAAATAATAATACATGCCAGTAGTAACTTATTTATATTTTTTCCTGGTGTGAGCAAAGCTAAGGGGAGTCTAATGTTTGTAGTTCTTGTAGAATCAGCTGGTCAATGCTGTGATGTTTTTGTATTCAATATTTATTAAATTGCTGAAGGAAAATAAAGTAGAATCATTTCATTGTTTTGTCTTAAATATAATTTTTTTTGAAATAGTTTTATAATTCGAAGTTGGTGCGTATTCCGTGATTACCGTGACGTCATGCGTTATGAAGTGAAAAAGTGCAAATTACACAAATTAAATCAAATTTCAGTTACACAAATTAAACCACGTTTCAGCGATAAACAAATATAAAACCAAGGAATAAAACAACAAACTTCAAAATAAATAAAAATCTGACCGACAAAATATATATATATATATTAACAAAAAATCGTTCTTGCCTATTTAAATTTTATAGTACAAATTATCTCCGCATCAAGCGTCAACATTCAAATTACGCCGAATGAAGAATTTTCTATTCAGAGTGAAGTCAGTCGGAGTCTGGCAGTTAATGTTAACAGATGAAGATGAAGATGTTGTGAAACTATTAATCATGTTCCATCCTGCAGATTAGTCAAGTACATATCAGAGGTAATAATATTTTATATAAAAGAACTTGCAGAATAATAAAAAATCCAACGTACAAATGTGTGTCTTATTAAAAAGAAAATTTACCGCGAAAGACAAATTTTCACGTGACATCGTTGTTTAAAATATAATGTATCAAATTGTTTTAATTTTTAATTTTTATAACGTCCGGATTTTTTTTATATGCCTTAAGCAACAAATTTTACAAAATCTTAATCTGAGCTCATAAAGTTTTTATTTTTTGGATCCAATTAAAACAAATGTTATTCAAACCTAAAAAGTATTTTTATATCTATGTTTAAATCTTATAATATTTTTTTTTGTGTCATGGTTAACTATATATGGTTTGTTGTTAATAAATGATAAGTTTATTTTTATTTTATTTTTTTGTATTAAACTATTTCAATGTTTGTAAATGGCGTTATTGTGTTGATTTCTTACACAAACCCAGCAATTCGCAAGTAACAAGAATCTGAAAAAACTTTATTCCTTTAATTTTTTATTTAAGCGTTATCCGTTGTAAAAAATTTTAAACTCAAGTAATTTTCATTTTTTATGTGATTCATTTTACATTTTATTTTTTTGTGTTGTTTTGTATCTTTTCAATACAAAGTTAACACGCAATATTCATTAATGCCACAGTTTATTTAACTTATTGAAAATATTAAACCTTTATCAGATTAATCATTAATACGAGCAACACTCAAAAACAGTTCTGCATTGTATACAAACAACTCCTAAAAACAACAATTAAAACTACCAGAAAAAAGTATTAAGCAGAGCAGAAATCAAAAGTGTTCTTACAAAAGCTGCAGAAACAAGTTAGCAGGCTAAAATTTTGGTTAATGGGTTAATTTCAATGCAATAGAATAATTTATAACAACATCCTTATCAGGGATTGATATTTTTAAAAATGCCTACTTTTTAAAAACCGTTGTTCTGGCTAAAAATTTAGAGAGATATTCAAAAATGTTTTGGTTGATACTATAAAACGCACTATCCATGGATCAGTTTCCCAATAAAATTACTAACTCTAAATCTCCTTTCAAAATTACTAACTCTAAATCTCCTTTGAAATTGAACTCAAACAGAAAATACTTATGATTGTCTATTTTTAATTTATATGGATATTGTTAAAATTTAGCTATAAACTAAACCCATAACCAACCCATGTTTTTAGCTGCAGATGTGAAACCAGGCTTAAATTAATAATATAATACAGTTTAGACAGATATAAACTAATGAAGAGAACTAATTATAACCACCTTTATACCAAAATATAAAACCTTATCTCAACAAATCGTTAGCATTCTAGACATAACTAAAAGCTAAGCACATGTAGCATTTTTTTTATTAATGTTAGTAGCATATATATACAGTTATTCTAAACTGTCAAATGAATTGTTTACTACAGACTACATGATAAATCATCTGAAATTTTGATCCCGAATCAATACTAATATTAATTTGAAAGTAATTTTAAGCTCCCAATTTCAGTTCTGTTTGTAACACAACATTTTTTTCTTTTAATAAACAGTAATGTTTCTTGGATGATGTTTATTACATTTTTCCATCATGTTTTGAAATTTCCTTGAATGGAAACTTAAAGTTAATTTATAATAAAAACTAATGACTATACCAGTTGATGTTCTACAACTTATAAATGAAACAATTGAAAAATATAGCAGTTTTTCAGTAGATAAAGGTATGAAAAACATCATATGGAGCAAAGCAAAGAAAAGAAAGCCTTAATGGAATTAATGAAGAATGAATGGGAAGAAAGAAAACTCGGCAAGTAAATTAAAAGAGTAACACAGACATGGCTACAAAAATAGTTCTATTTCTTATCACATGATCAGCCAATATATGACTGAAGCATTTAACAACAGAAGAGGTAGAGGTACAAAAGACACTAGTCAGAGTAATCTCCTCTGAGAGTAATGAATTTCATTATATAGCCAGACCCTGTGGTGAATGAAGTGAAGGTGTCATTTGCAGGGTAGAAAGTAGATGCTTTTCGGAGGGCCCCGCATGCTGATATGCATACTTTTTCACTCATTGAGGAAGGCAGTAGTAAACCACCTCACTCCTTGTTTTACCTAGTGTAATGATTGTAATATGAGACATCTCCACAGACACACAACAAACAGTATAAACACAATCATAACATTCTAACGTAAACATAAACATAACTTTACAGCATCAACACACACACATCAGATGATCTCAACTACAGATGTAAAAGGAAAATTTTAATTTTGATCTAAAGATGTAAGAGGAAGTAAAAAAAAAAAAAGAACAATTTTATGAAATTCATAAATTGGATTGTTGAACTCACTCCATTTTAAACTTTTAAAGGAGTGACGTTATATACAAGTTATTTTAAAAACAAATACTTTTGATAATTTGATAATATACTAATTTAGTGATATTTTGTATTAATATTTAGAAATAATACTTTTAGAAGATTTGGAAAAGAAAAGAATTTAATATTTTAAATAAATTTTAAAGGATTTTAAAGTTTTTAATTGTGTTTTAAAAGTTTCTCAAAATTCTATCTCCAAATTGTGAAATAAACAAATTGAATTTCAAAAACAAAAGGCTTTCAAATTTATTGATCTGTACGAACCTGGGACAATAAAATGGTGCCGTGACCAGGATACATAATCAATTTTCAACATAAATTTCAAGACAATTTCAGGAAAAGAAACAAAAATCAATATAACAAGATTGGAACGAGATTGGCCAAGATTTGAAGGAAACCATAATAAAAGAAAAGGAACAAACCGGAATCAAATTCACCAAATAAAAATTAATCAAACAAAAATAATAAACCAAATCTTCTAAAAAATTTACAAAATAATTTATAATTTGTGTAGGCAAGTACATTGAGATCATCTGGTAAGTGATTTAACACATACATTTAAAAAAAAAAATCATCATCACTAAACAAAATAGGTATAAACATGAATAGAGACGTAGCACCAATACTTGACCCTACCAAACTAGACGAGACAAACATTAACTTCCAACTACGCATACGAAAAAGCACGACTACAGGAAACATAAGACAGAAAAAACTAAGGCTACAGAAACTATTAGATAACGGACGCCAAATTGATTTAACTACACTACGCAGATTTGACATAGACAAACAACTGACGGAATGTCAAAATTATTTAGCGAGGTTACGGAACATAGAGAATTTAACTGAATTAGAAAGGTATAATGCAGAAATATTTGATGATAGGCTTAACAAACTATTAACATTCATATTACCCAACAAACCAGATAAACTCGTAGGATTTCAAAATTTAAAAGAAGGATTTGAGATTTGGAAACTCAATAGGTTACAAAATTTCGAAATTGAACCTAATTTTGAACAAAATAACATAAACCTTGAAGATGTACATTTAGGAAATAATTTTTTACCTGATCAACAAAGAAATCTTGATGTTGGTCATGTTAATCTTTTACATTCCCCAGTAATGCAAAATCCTGTTCCTAGAAACGGAACTCCTGACATATTAGTACCGAATGCAGTAGGTAATCCTAATCCCGTTTATTTTCATCGTGAATTAAATTTTAATTGGACGAAAATTGCAAATCCAATTGAAAACGAATTAAAACAATTAACTATAACTGATGGACGTGATATTGACGTGCTAGTACGAAATATCAAAATTATTAAACAAATACAAAAACGTTATGCAGTAGATTTACCTTTGGTATTGTTGACTCCGTTTATGACTGGATTCACTGAACAAATTTTTGAAAATTCTATTAAAAATAATCATAATTTTGATCAATTTCATAGAGATTTGGTAAGCAAACTAATCACACCAAAAATGAAAGAAATATTAAAACTCAAATTGTTATACCGAAATCAGTCACAAACAGAGACTCTTACTGAATACATAAAAGAAATCTTAGAAAACCATGAAGTGTTAAGATTAGATCTGACAGAAGGTGAGTTAATCAATATAATTTTAACCGGTTTAAATGAAATATATGCCACGCACATAGGTATAATCGGCAAACCTAATAATTTACAAGATTTCAATAAATTAGACACATATGTCTACGAAAGAGTTTATGCTAGGACCCTTAATGATATCGGTTTAGCTAAAATAAATGATACGAGTGTAATAAACAATGTGAATAGCGTGGTACCTAACCAAAGTAAACAAACTACTTGCAAAATCAAATCACAAATGCCTGCAACATCCTTAAAATGTTTTTATTGTCATAAGCTAGGTCATATCAAAAGACATTGTAAATTGTTACACCAAAAAGAAAATAACCATGTTTCAAAACTGAATCTTTACAAACACACATCATATGCCTTGGATACAGACAAACAATCTGTTTGTAAACATAATCCCTGTAAACATTCAAGGTTAAAAGAAAACACGTTGAACTGTAATTATACGTTGAAAGTTTTATCGGTAAAAATCAAAAATAATATATTTAACGCTCTCATTGATTCTGGTTCCACTCATAATATTATTAATCAACAACTATATACATTTTTAAAAACTAAAAAAGCGATTATAAAGGAAGAAAACATTAACACAATTTGTCTCACAGCTGATCGCTTTCCTCTAAGAATTAATAAACAGATATGGGTTAAACTTACTCTTCACAACATATCATGGAAAATTAATTTTAAAATATTAACAAAAATACACCATAAAATAATACTCGGAATGAATTTCTTACAAAAAACCCACGCAATATTCAATGCTTCGAAATCTTTCATAACCTTTGATTGGGCAAAAAATCAACAATTTTCTCTAACCAATTTAGATCCCGACCAAATTAACAACATAGAACAAAGTGAATATATTAAAAATACAATTAATGATTTATGTAGGAAATTTCCTGATGTACTCACAACTAAATTAGGTTGTACCAATATATTAAAATACGATATTAAACTAAAGAATAGCGAAATTATAAAATCTAGGCCCTATCCATTAAATCCGATAAAAACGCTCCAAATGAAAAACCAAATTGACAAATTATTAAAAGACAAAGTAATTAGAGAAAGTGTTTCACCTTATTCCTCTCCAGCCTTTTTAATTCCGAAACCGAATGGTACAAGTCGCTTAGTTGTAGACTATCGCCGAGTCAACTTAATAATTGACTCAGAAGCCCAACCCTTACCGAATATAAATCATGCTTTTCAATGGTTTTCTAATGCCCGCTGGTTCAGTACCTTGGATTTAGCACAAGCGTACCATCAGATACCATTGACAGAAAAATCTCGTCAAATCACTGCATTTTGCACACCGGATGGCTTATACGAATACGTCAGATTACCTTTTGGTCTCTCGACTGGTGCACAAGTTTTAACACGTCTTATGAATACATTATTCAAAAATATTAAACATAAATTTGTATTTAATTACATGGACGATATATTAATATATTCTAAAAGTTTTACAGAGCATGTCAAACATATTAAAATAGTATTGACAATTCTGCGGAAAGCTGGTATTACAGTTAATCCCGATAAGGTAACATTTGCTGTAAATGAAATACCGTTCCTTGGACATACCTTATCATATAAAGGAGTTTCTATAGATCCGACGAGGACGCAAAAAATATTACAGTATCCACAACCGACCTCGGTAAAACAAGTGCATCGATATTGTGGTATGATTAATTATTTCTCTAAATTTATTAAAAATTACGCCGATAGAATAGAACCCTTAAATAAGTTACGTCGTAAAAACACTCAGTTTATCTGGGGAGACTCACAAAAAATTGCGTTTGAAGATCTCAAACAGGCAATTGCTAATCCCCCGGTATTGGCAATACCAGATTTCTCCAAAGCTTTCATTTTACAGACGGATGCGTCTGATACAGGTTTAGGAGCTGTCTTACTTCAGGAACATGAAGGATTTAGAAAACCCATAGCATATGCTTCTAAAACATTAACAGAAGCAGAACGAAAATTTTCTGCATATGAACGAGAGTGTCTTGCAGTTGTTTTTGCAACTGATCATTTTAGAACTTATTTAACACATCGAGAATTTCTTTTGGAAACCGATAACCAAGCCTTAGCCTGGCTTCTTTCCAGACCAAAGCAATTAGGTAGACTCGCTAGATGGTTACTTAGATTATCTGTTTTTAAATTTAAAATAAATCACATCCGTGGTTCAGATAATAATGTGGCTGATGCATTATCGCGGATGTACGATTTAAATAACGAAGATATCTCAAAAGATATATCTTATATTAATACCTTATTATCTCAATTCCCCCTATCTTTTACAGATCTAAGACAACATCAAGAACAGGATACCTTTATCCTTCAACAAAAACAACAAATGAATAATAAATTTTGTTTATCTAAAGGTGTCCTATGCCTAAAAGATAAAAATAATAACCCAACCAAAATCGTTCTTCCCGAATCCTTAAAAGATTTAGTATTTAAATACTTCCATCAGTCCGAAATCGGTGGACATTTAGGGGTTGATAAAACCATACACAAAATTACACGGTATTTTTATTGGCCAGCTATATATCGAGAAATTCCTTTAAAAGTGAATGCTTGTAAAATCTGCCAACGTAGTAAACCTGGGATAAATTATAAATGGGGAAATCTTAGTTCCAGAGTTCCAACAGTGCCATTTGACACTTTGTTTATTGATACTGTAGGTAGTCTGCCAAAAACCAACCAAGGTTATAAATATATTCTAGTGGTAGTGGATAGTTTTTCAAAATTTACATGGCTAGCTCCATTAAGAAACACTAACACATCCTCCATTGTCAATGAATTAAAACGCATTTTCCAAAATTACTCCATCCCAAGGTTAATTGTCACAGATAACGCTAAAAATTTTAATTCCATAATATTTAAAAACTTTTGTTTCAATCTAGGCATAAAACGAACCACTCTCTCACCATATCATCCTCAACCATCCCACGCCGAACGATTAAATCGAAATCTTAGGTCTATCCTTATTGCATATCATGCAACGACTCAAACAACTTGGGACAAATCTCTCTTTTGGTTTCAATTAGCCTTTAATATGGCTCGACATAATGCTCATGGGAAATGCCCATTTGACATATTACATACATTTTCAGCTCAAACACCGTTGGATAGAGCATGGAATATCCAAGATATCCTCCATAGAAATCCTATACGTTCCAGTAACATGATGTGTGATATTAGAAGAAAACTAATTAAATCTCATCATGATATGGCGCGCCGGTATAATGCTACACGCCACCCCAATCCGTTTTCGGTGGGAGACAAAGTTTTACTTAAAACTCACCCCGTAAGTTCGAAACGGAAAAACATTTGTGCGAAAATGGCATATCGATGGTCTGAACCTTTGTATATCATTGGTTTCTCTACTCCAGTTACAGCCTTACTCCGTAAGACTATTGGAGGAGAAATAACTAAAGAACATATCTCTAACCTTAAAAAAGTTACGTAATTTATTCATAATTTACATAATTTATTTTAATAAGGATTTATTTTGGTGATGTCTGTTGCGATACTCGAGCTTGAGATGATTGTAACAAAAATGTAAACTGTGCTGTTTGCATGTTATTTGAATGTTTTATTGAAAGGGGCCCCGAATGAATGAATATTACCATCTCAGGCCGACAACTGCTACATACTCACCTTCTCTTTTTCATTTAAACACT
The DNA here is from genome assembly GCA_035578175.1 of Catonia carolina. Classification (NCBI taxonomy): domain Eukaryota; kingdom Metazoa; phylum Arthropoda; class Insecta; order Hemiptera; family Achilidae; genus Catonia; species Catonia carolina. The sequence goes on along the minus strand of JAQMRL010000003.1, from coordinate 20,081,582 downwards.
CACCCCCATTATTTTACATACACATACCTTTGTACTTCAGTTTACTCTCCGGGGGGGGGGGGGGGAAGATTGTAATGATTGTAATATGAGACATCTCCACAGACACACAACAAACAGTATAAACACAATCATAACATTCTAACGTAAACATAAACATAACTTTACAGCATCAACACACACACATCAGATGATCTCAACTACAGATGTAAAAGGAAAATTTTAATTTTGATCTAAAGATGTAAGAGGAAGTAAAAAAAAAAAAAAGAACAATTTTATGAAATTCATAAATTGGATTGTTGAACTCACTCCATTTTAAACTTTTAAAGGAGTGACGTTATATACAAGTTATTTTAAAAACAAATACTTTTGATAATTTGATAATATACTAATTTAGTGATATTTTGTATTAATATTTAGAAATAATACTTTTAGAAGATTTGGAAAAGAAAAGAATTTAATATTTTAAATAAAGTTTAAAGGATTTTAAAGTTTTTAATTGTGTTTTAAAAGTTTCTCAAAATTCTATATCCAAATTGTGAAATAAACAAATTGAATTTCAAAAACAAAAGGCTTTCAAATTTATTGATCTGTACGAACCTGGGACACTAGTACAGCCTCTAGAGGTTAAAACCAGCCTTTTGGGTAAAGACCTAAACAACAACGCAGACATGATCCTAATAGTTCTAAGAAGACTGAAATAAAAAAAAGAAGTATGTTCCCACTGTTTTTCCTACTGATGTTCACAATTTAATACAATGGTAACAAACCTAAAGAAAGGAAATTATCTTCCAATTCAAAATGTATATAAAACTTGTTTTACAGAACCAAAATTTTCAGCTAATTTTGGTATGAACAACAAATTAATTACTATACAATTACATGGGCCAAAAATTGCCATAGAGTTTAACCACAAAAACAGAATTTACTTTAAATTTCAATTTAAAGAAATATCAAAAACTGATATAGAAAATAAATCATTATAAAACATTACTGACCAACAGGGAACATTAAGAAAATGACTATCACTCTATCTTAAATTACTTTACCCTTTTTTTAAAAATTGCAGTTGGTTCTATTATATCTAATAAATGAACACAAATATATAGAGTATGTTTTGTAACAATGCTATTTAAGTGCTATTAAATACTTCTTGCACTGCATTCAACAATGACAACAAATACATGAAGCTATGTATTCATTCTGGAAAAAATGTTGTACCAATTTTAACACTGCTTGTCCAAACTCGTTTTGTTTATTCCATATAGAATACACGTTCAGGAAAAATAACCAGAAAGGAAAGTCATCAAAGAATATTACTTATCACAAAGTGTAAAAACCAATCTATTATGCTTGCTAACTTTTAACAAAAAAAGTAATAAAATAAATAGTATTGTACCCGAATCATGTTTCAAACCACAGAAATACACAAAAGAGAAAACTTTTCCATCTACTAAAACATATTTTTATACCATAAAACCACATGACACAACAATCTGAAAAAATCTGGGAAGTAATAATGGAAAATTAGACTACACAGTAGTAATACTCAGAAATAAATGGTAATCTATGGACACAAAACCTTACATTTGAACACTGGAACAGATAGAAGAATTCTAAGGAAGATTATAGGAGCTTATAGGAATTATGAACAAGAGTGGAGACTGAAACCTCCCAAAGAACTACACGCATACAGGAGGGACTTAAAATTCCATGAGAAGTAGACTTCATTTTATGAACACGTTTCTAGAATGAAAATGACTCATTGAATGGTTTTCAAATTTTTGAAAAACAAGAAAAACCAAAATGTATGATTGAAAAACACGTAAAAGGCTTGTTAAAGAAACTCTATAAAGGAATTTCAGATAAAAAAAGACATAAAAAATGTTGGCATAAAGACTATTCACAGAAAAAAACATGCACTTTGAAAAATGGCAGGCTCATGGTGTAGTGGGCAGCACAACTGGTTTCATGTCAGCAGTCTTGGAGGGAGGGGAGGAGAAAGAAAGAGAGAGAGAGAGAGAGAGAGAGTGAAAAATTGTTTGCCACTCATCAACTGTATAAAAAAAATAATGAACCCTTACTCTTTGGGGGATTAAGAAATATAATGGGGAAAGAAAATTGTACCATAGATATAAATTCAAAATATAAAAAAAAATATTAAAATTGGTACACATAACTTCAAAATAAATATACAGATTCATAGGAATGGTTGTCACCATCAAAAACAATACATCGAAAGATATTTAACAACACACGGAAAAAATCTAGGTTAAGTGAAATTGTAAATAGTTAACGATTAAAAATTGTGGTAATGTAATATATAGATCAGACATTTCAATTATAATTATTTAAGGCTGGTTTAAGATTATCCAAAATTTTAGTACACATATATTATTATTAATAAATTACACAAATTGTATTGCATGCAAATACACACACACGCACACACACACACACACCCAGAAAATACACAAAACATATATGTACATACGCACACAAATGTAAAACCGATCATAAAATGTATACTGAAATATAAGAAAAAATTTGAATACGTATTACTTATACTGTAATAAACACAGTATTTTATACAACATGACTTAAATTTATGGTAAAGTACAACCTCGTTAGACTCCTTGAACCGAGATCCCCTGGATAACCAAAACCGATTTAGGCCAGATATAATTTACAAAATTTTAAGAAAATGTATATTACAATCGCAGAGAGCGGAAAAAATAAAATACAGTACTATAAAAATTCTTGCATTTCAAATGGAATTAATGTGATAATTATAGGCAGAGTTATTATTTTAATTAGCAATCAGAAAACTTACGACTGTTTTGTACAAGTGTCAGATGGAGATAACACTGCCAGAGCTTCTTACGCTGAAAAGAATCCAATCATGAGGCTTGCAAGTGATACACCAATCTGATGCAGAAGAATTTCATCAGCTGATTTCTGAAGAACTTGACTATACTTTAAGATTTTTTTTTTTATTCCTAATTTGTGTACGTTGCAATCTGTTCAATTTAGAACAATAAGCAACCCCATGACCCAATGAGATGAGGATGATGTGTATGACGTGTAAATGAGGTGTATTCTTGTACAGACCCAGGCCGACCATTCCTGAGAGAGTATGGTTAATTAAACCCCAACCATCAAAGTACATCGGGAACCACTGTCTAGTATTCAAATCCGTATAAAAGTAACTACCTTTACTAGGAATACTTTAAGATGTGTTGGTAATGATTGAAACTTTTTTGTGCTAATGTATGTTCTTAATCTGTAAATGTATATATGGAGAAGTGTGTTACCTTAAGGGGAGACTATACTTTGTATCTTGCCAATGTTAAATTTGCTATTTTTAGGTACATTTTTCATAGGATTTGTTTAGGGAAATTAAACTTTACACACCATAGGTGTCTGGTATCTTCTCAAGCTACTGACATTTTTTCAATTTAATCTTCGGACCCATACCATTTTTTAAAAATATTACGAATAACATAAAATTTTTACAAATTGTTTTTTTACGTTTTTTGCGTATTACTAATTTTTAGAGCACCTAAGAAAGTCATAAAAATGTTGGTATATGTGGATATACAAAATAATTAACTGTAAAAATTTCAGCCTGGTAGGTTTATTGGTTTCTGAGAAAAATGTACCTAGTCTTAAAAATCAAAATTTACGGGAAAACACAAGAAACATGAAGGCACAAATCAAAAACAAGTATATTTCCCATCAACAGTTGTTTAGAAAGCTGAATCAACAGCTAAGAATAAAAAAAACAGTGATGCAGATATTTTAAAAACTAAAATTCTCTTTGCACTAAAACAAACAGTATGAAATTATGAAAAATATTCGTTCTTGGTAACATGATAATTTTTTTTAGTAAACTTGATAAAAAAAACTTAATTTTTTTCATAAAAAAATTATTTTTGTGCCGTAATTTAATGTTTTTTTTTGGTAGATCTAGACCTAAACTATTAAAAAACATAAAAAACCAAAAATTGAAATTTTGAGTTAAAACCATCGTGCCATCTCCCCTTAAATATAGAGGTATAATTCAAATTGAACATTTAACCAAGAACAGATAAACTACTGAAGAATCAGAAGAACAATTATCAACAAAAAATATATCGTATTGCCCGATTCCCAAAGCATCCAACTTTTAACGAGGTTGAACTGTACACACTTGATAGATATTCAAATTGAAATATATTAACAACAAACACTAACTCAGTTACGATAAATTTAATTTGTTATACATTTACGAATATAAAAGTAATAAAAAAACTAAACTAAACTTTTTAAATCTTTCAATGACTAACGAGGCAGTAAAAATTGTAATTTTAAACATTAAATACGTTTAAACAACAATGGCCACAAGTAGGAATTTTATATAATATACATATATATTTGATATATAAATAAAAATATAAATGTATTTAAAAAATATTTAAGCCTGAGAATCAAGAAGTTCAGGGTCAGGAGGTAGAAGAGTGACATTGGATACAGGAGGATTTGGTGCAATTTTTTTCGATTTCATATAGCCAACAAATTGAGTAGGTATTTCAGCGAGTACTTCCCTTGCAAGTCTCAATCTAGCAGTGCGAGGATCGCCTACCGATATAAATTTGTTGAAAGGCACAAACTGTACGATATCACGAGCGGCTCTTACTCCTCCCGCTGTTAACGCTACAGTGTCTGCGTCTAACGTTTCCATCGCTGAAAAATCTGCGTTTCCAACTCCGACAATTATAATAGACATCGGTAATACCGATGCTGATACGACCGCCTAAAAATAAATCATAAAACAAATTTAATAGACACAAGTTTAAAGCAAATCTTCTTGTTCGGGTTAATTAACACGTTGACTGCTATGTGGCCCAAATACGTGTCACAGTTGTCTTTGAAAATGGGCCACGTGCATCAAAAATGAGTCACAGTACATAAATTATTTTTGAGCCGTGTAATGTGGTTTGAAAAGCTACGGCTTCAAAGTGACATTGTACACTTAAACTTTTCAAATTGTTGGCCTTTTTCAAATAATATGATATTGCGCATACAGGCACTTTTCCTTGTTGTCCTGTACTAGAATGCTACTATTATTTGTAATTTTATTATTTCTTTTACTTATTTTGGTTGATTGAAATAGTTTAAAACTTTGTAACTTAACCCAGTTGTTTGTTACATTTTTTATTGTGACACAAAAAGGAATCACATGGCTTTGAAATGTAGAATCATTCCAGCAGGCCATGTTACCCAAAAGTTTATCACAACTTTATTTTACAAAAAAAAAATGTCATTAAATAAATTAAGTAAAGTAAGAAGAAAAATGAATAAAACGTGAAAAAAGTACGATGGCCCAGCTGTAAGTGTCACAAAATTTAGTGTGGCAGTCAACGTGTTAACCACATCAAAAATTCTTGAAAAGTTTCACTGTGAAAACTATTTCATCCTGGGTGACCATATCCAGATAGGTAACAATAAACTGCAGTACACAACTGATTAGTCACTGCATTAATTATATTATAGTAAGACACTCCTCACATTCTTGGAATAGAATTATAACATATAACATGTTCCTGGTTCTCAGACCTTGATTGTTTTGATAGTCCAGAGCAGTTACTGGATAATAGGAAGATGTGATTTTCCTACGCTTTGATATAATTTGAAATTAATTTATAAACACACTGAAGATTTTTATACAACAAATTTATCAACTATAATTGTTAAGTTTCTTTTAATGTACATTTAAAAATCACGTAAGTTTCATTAAGAGTAAATGCATTCCACACTCCAGTTGATAATTTGAGAACTTTCGAATTAGTAATGTATATCAAGGTATATAAAAATAAAAGGCAGCCATGTTATGATTTTTCTTATGTTTAACTGTTTCACACATTACTGTTAATGCCGATGAAGGCTGATAGATGGAAAATGAGTGATGAAAAAATTCCATACCTGACCAGGATCGAAGCCGGGACCCTGATATAAAAGCCAATTGTGCTGAACATTACACCTTATGCCGGCCATTATATGATTTTGATAATAATACAAAAATAAACAGATCTAAATACCTTATCATACGATTAATCTTTTATAATGTTTCTTCTTCGTACACCCAGGTAGTGTTAAATAATTTTATAAATACTGCAGCCAAAATCAGACACAAATACTCAAACTTATAGCCCTACTACTGAATCCATACAGAGGATCAGAATACAAATAATCAACGATCCTACATTATTTATTTGAAATGAAAGTCTAATGAACACTCTTTGGCAGGTGTCCCAATTTAGAACTTAGCAAGTATTTAACTTTTCGATAATCCATGGAGTGTACCCAAGATTCAAATATATCAAGTAATGCTATAAACTAAACTGATTCTGGGATAAATAATTAATTATCGTACTCTTGTTTTCATGTACACATCTAAAACCACTACAAAAGTATTTTGTAGAAATAATCAAACATGAAAACAGAACAAAGGAAATTACCTGAGTAGTTTGAGGCATATCAGTGATAACACCATCTGTTAATATAAGTAAAATGAAATAGCTAGAACCATCGGTATATGTAGCAGCAAACCGAGCGACATGATTAATAACTGGTGCGAAATTGGTGGGTCCATACAACTGAACTTGTCTGATACACTTACGATAGGCATCCAGGACTCCTGAAAACAACCGTAATAATGGTGAACAATTAAAACTACATGTAACACAATATCTGCTGATTTGCTTCTTGATTTCTTTCCTGGTAAGAGGTTGGATATCCACTACGTCAATCTAGATCCTATCCACTTCTGAAAAGCAGTCGAACATTTTATTATACACTGCAGCAACTATTTATGTTATCCATTTCAACTCATAACATATAAATACAACATTAGAAAGATCAGTAAAAAGAAAAAAAAGAGAGTATTGAAAGTTATAGATCTGTGAACAATAAGCATAAACAATTTAACTCCTTGTCAGCTTCTGACGCAATAATACAACGCACATAAAAGCCCGCAGACAAAATATTATGTATTTGTCCGGTTTCATTTCGTTTTATATCAGCTATTTAGTTTTACTTTCCACCACAATTACACACAGCATTACGCATTACCACTGAAGTAGTTTGGAAGCATTATCATGGGCATGAAGTATGTTTTTGTTTATGTCTGTCACAATGAATTGTTTTATTGTGATTACGTCCAAACGCTACCTGGTTTATTTTTCGTAATATTTTTGTGTATGTATATATTTTCACACCACTAAAAATTTCTACATGATAATTTACATTAAAAACTACAGTCTAGTGTATTTTTATAAATAGATTAGGTAAATCATATCCCACATAATAAATAACAATAATGAACCAAAGAATATTGATGCCAGTATATAAGATTGTGCTTGTACATGCAACCCGCTGAACGTGTGTACTACTGTCCCTAAAAATAACAATTAAAGAAAACAGCTGATATAAATTTAGATAGCTGCTATTGACAGTGTGATGATTTGTACAAAATCCGCCGTCAGCATTGATATACTAAGTTGTTAGAAAGGCATGACTATTGTACCGCGTACCTCACCCGCCCATCACTATATTCTCTCTCTAGCAGAAATGCAATCTTATACGCCAACATTTATAACTGATTATTTAAACGAAATACAATTTGTTTTGCAAGCTTAACAATATATGTTTTACCACTTATTTATCAACACTGAGTCCACATAAACATTTAAACCAAAATTGGATCAAAATTATATCCACTTTGGAAAAAATATATGAAATCAACAAGGAATTAAAAAGGAGTATGAAGGAACAAAAAATAAGATGCCGACAGAAATCTGAAAGAATTAGAGAATAACATGATGCAAGGAATTAGCCTCAGGGCAGATAATGTCATGAAAATGACGTAGATGCTTGAAGCATCAAGTTGCTTTATTTTTATTGTAAAGAATACCACCTATTAATTTCCACAGCTTTAAAAGTAGTTTTCTTATTGTCTGCTATTCTATCAAATATTTTACTACAATTTTTAGTAGTTCCTCCAAGCAACTGCCAAGACAGTTGCTCTCCCTTTTCTACAAATAAATTTTTAATTTGTTGGCTAACAAAAATATAATTTTTTTATACAAAAAATAAATATCAATTTATCTGAATACCTACATTCAAAATTATAGTCATAAAGTTTTCAGTTTACATATTTACTTAATACCTTATTAATGAACAAATAGATATTTCTAACTTACTGTTCACCCATATTTTTGAAGTTTATTGATTTCAGCTTAGGGTAATTCAACTTCTTGCTCTTGTTATATCTAAATAATAACGCAATATCATTATAATAAATAAGCATGAGAAAATATGAAAATTTTTTTTTGAAAAACTTAATTTTCAAATTCGATAAAATACCTGGAACACCATTACAATATGGACTGTTTGGATCCATATTCACGAAGAATTCATGTGACACTCTTCCCTCAGGCGGTAACCTAGCACCAAATCCCAACACAGGAAACAATTTATCACTGTCATAATCCTGAATTATTGAACCAACCGCTGAAATCGCTTGTTCATAACAGTTCGGCATCGCACCAGATACGAAATGAAGTGAAGATGGATCTTCTGGATTGCCATTTGAACCTGGAAAAAACAATTCAATGATAAACTTATAAACTGTTTTAATTATTGTAGATAATTTACATAATTTTTTTTTTTTTTAATTGTATAGCCCTTTTAAGAGCGCACTAGTTTTGTAATTAAATTCATTTTCCCGTAAGCTATTTTGGGAGCTGTCGCCTCCTTGCGTGGTACTCCCTCATCCTCCTACTCACCACCTGTCTCTCCTCCTCTGTCCAGATTCTAGTCTTGGACTCAGCAGAATGGAAATTCCCGAAAGTCTTAATCTTGTGCCTAAAAATGTCTCTGTTCATAATGTTGTTGCCCGAGATGTCCAACGTTATGAGGTCTTCCTACACTTCCTTCAACCATCTGTCTCTGGTTTTAAGTCCTTCCTGGCTTCTGATCAACTTGTAGGTCTCATTTTCTATATCCCTAAACCTCATTAGATGTCCGTAATATTGCAGTCGTCTTTTCCGACACTTTGTTGCCAAGGATTCCCCCAGAAAATTCATTATTACTTCGTTTGATCGTTTTTTTACTTTGTTTTGATTACTTACAACACAACAATGTAACATTGGGTTGAACTATTTCAATGAGTTGTACATGTTCTTCAAGTGAGCTAGTAAAACTGAAATATTTTTTTTCTCAAGCAATTAAACGACTTACATCTGTACATTTTTTACAATAGACATTAAGTTATTACTTTCTCTTGCACTATATGAATATATAGGAAAGAAAAGTATTGTTTTCACGTAGATTTTTCAAAATCTCATTTTTACCAGAAATACATGTTTTCGGTCCACTGAACACAAAAAACATGTTTTTAGCAATTGGTCTGTGTGTGTGTGTGTGTGTGTGTGTGTGCGCGCGCGCATGCATTTGTATCTCTGTGCATGAGCAAAATATCTCATGAACAGACTATCATAAGTTGAAACAAGGAATTTAAGTCAGATACCACTATAAGCTCAAGCACACACATATTCATCAAAAATCAGTTGACTGGAAGTTTCTTTTAAATCGGCTAATTAACAAATTTCTTATGCTCTACAAAATAGGGTAAGCGCCACACCTGCTAAAATTCTTGGGGGGAGGGCTGCGCTGTCATGGTAAAATATTATTATACGAGGGCTGTTCAGAAAGTAAGTTTCTTTGGTTAATAAAAAAATGCAGAATATACTTACAGATTTTTTATTACACACATTTTAAAGAGCAACTCTTACACTATTTTTCAACATAATTACCAAAATTATTTAAACACTTATCATATCTGGTTACGAGCCTCGCAATACCCGCCGCGTAGAAGTCTGCCGCCTGTGCACGTAACCAGCCGCTAACGGAGTTTTTCAGTTCTTCGTCGTCTGTAAAGCGCTGAGATCCCAGCCATTTCTTCATATTGGGAAAAAGGTGAAAATCGCTGGGCGCCAAATCTGGACTGTAGGGGGATGTTCAAAGATGTCCCAGCCAAAACTGTTCAAAAGGTCCTGAGTTCGGGCAGCTGTATGCGGCCGCGCATTGTCATGCAGGAGAACAATGCCCGAAGTCAACATTCCCCGCCTACGATTCTGTATAGCCCTTCTCAGTTTTTTGAGAGTGTCAGAATAGACTGCAGCGTTTATGGTTGTCCCTCTTTCCATGAATTCCACTAGAATAATCCCTTTTTGTCCCAAAACACTGTTGCCATAAGTTTTCTTGTCGAAAATGTTTGGCGACATTTCACGGGTTTTCTTGGCGATGACGTGTGACCCCATTCCATCGATTGTCTCTTTTGTTCGGTATTCACATAGGAGACCCATATCTCATCACCTGTCACAATCTGACTAAGGAATTCTTCACCTTCTTCATGGTAGTGCGAAAGAAAGGTTAAAGCGGATCCCATTCTCTTCTTTTTGTGCTCATCAGTCAAAAGTTTAGGGACCCAACGAGCACAAAATTTGTGAAAACCAAGTCTCTGTGTCACTATCTCATACACTAGAGTTCTTGAGATGTTAGGAAAAAACTCAGAAAGTTCTGTAATCGTGAATCTGCGATTTTCCCTAATCTTGTGGTCAATGCTCGCAACAAGGTCGTCAGTAATGACAGATGGTCGGCCAGATCGCTTTTCATCGTGGACATTTGTGCGTCCATCATTAAACAATTGGCACCATTTTCTCACGGCAGTGTAACTCATTATGTTTTCTCCATATACCGAACACAACTCACGATGAATTTCCACTGGTGGCATTTGTTTTGCCCACATGAATCGGATAACCGAACGTACTTCACAGTCGGCGGGAGACTCGATAATGGCGGCCATTTTGAAAGCAAGGTTGCAGCACAACAAATAACGTCACGACCTTCACAGCGGCACTGCCAGACGCGCACTAAACGGAGCCACACAGCGCTACTCGGATCATGCCGCTACCCCCACCCGTTCGCCAACTAGCCGACAAAGAAACTTACTTTCTGAACCGCCCTCGTATTTTTAAGATTACAGCCTTAATATGCACTTTAGGACAAAAACACACACAATTACAGTAGTAGAAAATTTTAAAATTTACTACTTTTATTTCAATAATTTTTTCAACAGAGCCTAGTTTAGCTCTTATTAGTGATTTTCCACATTTTTAAATTTTACAGAGGTCAACTTTTTTTTTGCGTCATTCACTCATGATTAAAATTAGGTTACGTTTTTCATTTTACATTGTTTAGTACTGATTTAACAGGTTATATATTTCATTATTTACATTGTCAAGAGAAAGTCATGAGTGTTTCACACCAGATTTATTCTTATTGTCATTTCTTACCTGTAACTTAGTATCAAAAGTTTATCAATTTGACTTTAAACATATTTAAATTTATGTTAAAAAAATGCATATAAAATTGTTTATAGATCAAAACTTTGTATTGTTTTGTCATTATAATCATTTTTGCATCCGGTTTTCTTTAATGAAAATATAAACTGTTCAGTGGAAAATTAACAAATTGATTTGTGAATATGGCGCTATATAATAAATAACACAGCACACTATTAAAAATATAAAATAAATAATTAAAAAGAAATCATACAAGTTTTGTTTTTCCCAGTAATAATAAAACCCATCTCATCGAATTATGATTACAGCTAAAGTTAAAAATTGGGGATAATTTAAAACCATTTTTAACCCATTATGTTTTTTAACTAATGATAGGTAAGTAGTAGTAAATGTAATAAATTATATTCTTATCCGCATAATTGTTTTCAAGCTTTTTTTCAATTATAATTTCTATTCTTTGTTATCTTAGTTAAATTACAAATATTCTGTCCAAATGCTAAAAATACTTACCACTCAGTACACAATATTGTTTGAACAGTAGCCTAAATGGTGAGTTTAAGATTGTTTATTCAGTTTCACATTTTTGTTAATATGCATGAAGTCCCAAGACATTCAACGTTTTTGTACAATTTCTTTTTAGTTGTTCTAGCAATAATTTGGGATTCAAAGTTTCAAAACTTGAAAGACTTGTGTAAAAGTAAGCCGTTTTTCTGTGATATAATATGGCCCCAACATGACCAAATCATGTTATAAAAAATAAAATACTGTATCTTAATATTCTGCTGAATTATAGATATGTACAATGAAACAAAACAAAATAAAACTTCAGGACTCCATAAATAGAACGGTAAAATAAAAATATCATCAAGAAAGTTAATCAGTCAAATTCTATTTAAACAAACATACATGACAATTTTTTTTTTTTGGTTTAACGTCCGACTGTTCTGCAATTACTACTAATGCAGACGGTGAAGGATGAAATGATCCCTGCGACACATGAAAATATGCCGTGCCTGAATGGGACTCGAACCCAAGACCGCATGATGAGAGGCGAGCACATTACCAACTATGCCAATGCGGCCGGCACATCATACATGACAAACACAACTATTAAGTTGCGATGTGAAACTGGAAATGAGACAGTTTTACTACACTAAATCACAACAAAACACTTACCGGCAGCGTTCATAGCGTAGTGGTTAGTGCATTGGCGGAGGTCCCGGGTTCAATTCCCAGCCAGGGTCCGGAAATTTTCACAAGTCAAGACCCACTACAGCCCCAAAATCCACCATACTCATTAATAACCAAGCATTTGATGCGACTTTAAGTAAATAAATTTAAAAAACTTACCAGTGAAGTCAATAGCAATAGAACAGTGCAACTGAGTGCCACCTTTTATATAATCCAAGAATGAATACACAGGTTTCAATTCAAAATGATCCAAATAAAGTTCTCCTGAATGCAAATAAGTTCCTTTCTTCCTCACCTAAAAGAAAATACAGTAGAATATTTGTTTTAATAATAAGGTACAAAAAATAATTTAAATTCAAAGCAACTCAAAGAATATCGTCTATACAAAACCCTTTAACATAGAGCAACCCTTCTTTAACAAGCTCAATAACATTACAAAAAACTCATTGCAAAGCAATATACAATCATCTTTGAAGCGGCTATAAAGGACTGGAAATCCTTAATCACGACAAAGTGATGGTGAACTTACTACAGTTCTTGAACTATGACAAAAGATTTTAGCCACTTAACCAGAAATGGAAAGGTTGAATTACTTTAAATAAATCTTCAAGATGTCTTTTTGTCCCTTTTATAAATTTGTGTGTTAGATTTTACACATTATAGAATAGGTTCAACTGAGGAAGTAGGTAGATTCAGAATGATAAAGTATCATAAAAATCCTCGTAAGAAAGACAAGGGATTTGATTTGATCCAACTTCATTGCTCAATTTAAATCCAACACAATAAATAAATATCAACTTAAACATGATACATGGAATTTTCAGTGACTATTGCAAAACTGCTACCATACATAAATCTATAAAACAACTACCTAGAGACATTTAACCATTTCACACAATTTGTTGTACTATTATGCCAGTGAAAATTCAGTCCCAAAATATTTGCCTAAAAATGTACTACTGTCATCTGCTGCTGTTGATCTCTAAAAACCACGATTTGTACTAATTCCTTATTTTTTATGTTTCTTACTGCCACGGTTTTTTCTGTCATTCAGTTGATGTTTACGATCATTTGTTTACGCTGTGTTTTTGCACATGCCATTACAAAAGCACTGTGTTTTCAGTGAGTTTTCTATTTGAATACTATTTCTTACAAGATTTATTAACATTTAATGTGCAATTGTTCGTTTATACAGGTCATACTATAACATAAGCTCTTCCAAGCGAGAAATAATAAAATAATTAGATAACAAAATATACAGTACTGCCAGAATGATCATTTATGCGCCAAAAGAGGGTAACAATATATTGGTACTATGACCTTTTCAGATAACCCACACAGATGTAGAAGTTATGAGTCACCTTCAAAACTAAAGCATAGAAGGGTGAATTTGATGCCAGCATTATTTAATATTATTAATGTAATGGTTTTTTATATAAAAAAATATTACATTAATATGGATTCTGCTGCTATGATGCTAACTAAAAACTGAAATAATTATAAGCACTATTTTTATGACGTTTGAAGAAGTTGTACTGTGAGGTTAGACCACATGAGCGATTAAGCAATTTGGGAAAAGCTAGGAAGGCCAAAAAGTGTATTAGATGAAATAGAAAAGACATTGTTGTGGTGTGGACATCTGCATTCGATGAATGAAAACCGGTGGCCCAGTAAAGTAAGTAACTGGTCTCCAAGGAAAAGAAATAAAAAAGAATGCCCATCTAAACAATAGATGAAAGGAATAACAGAGGCAATGACTGTAGAGACTTGCAGAAGAATGAATGAAGAAGTTTGGTGTTTGGAATACAAAAATTAGCTATTATAGCAGTAGCTGTAAAAAAGTAATTTTTTGTCAAAAGACATTTAAATATTCAAAAAAGCATAAAAATGATCGAATAATATGGCAGAATCACTTAACCACATACTCATTAGCTTATTGAATTTATAAGGACCTTCTCTTCACTTCACGGATTAGGCAGTACTGCCTGTTCCAGAAACCACCTTCCCCTCTGACGACCAACACCCCTTCGACCATTGAACTCACAATTCATTGCCAATCTAGGCAAATGGCTTCCCTTAATGTGATCCAGATGACGTGAGGACAGAAGAGGAGTAACCAGAAGACAGAGGAGGATTAACAACCTTGTTAAAAAACCAAGCCCTATCTGGCTCCGGATGCTAGCACTTTATCAAGGCCCCTACCTAGGGTTATTACGCAAAAATGGTCAACGCCCTTGAAGGTGGAAGAAGAGGGATTCCCAACAGTGGAAGAATCTAGACAGATATCTCAAATAAAAGGTCCTGTAGGCTTGAAAGCAGTAAAGTGATGTGTCTACTATCAAGCTCAACCGATGCAGCGCTCGTAACGTAGCTAGGGGATTTGTTAATTACTAGCAGAAATCAAAACTGTCTCGGAAGGGCTATAATAACACTGTTTTAACATTCCTGATATGACAAAATTTCTTTCTACCAATATAATCACAAAAAATACATTTACGCATACCATTCTTTGTCTCTAAAATAAACATATAATTCTTTAAAACCAGATATATCCATCAATATAATTCACTTACAATTATTATAAAATCACAGCACAAATAAAATGTAAACGAATACCTGTTTATCAGGATGTATACACGCATAGCGATTATTAGGGCCAGGTCCTTGACTGAAAGTTTTTAAATTTGTGTAGAATTCACCGATCAGACTGTGCCTACCGCTTGCATTCCAATCATAGCAGACAATTTTCAAACTCCTGTCATAATCACCATTACAAAGAGTTCGTACTGCTATTGAAAATGTGTCCCACACTGGGTTCACTGTCCATTTCTTAACCTGTGCATGATAAAAAAAAAATTATGATAAATATAATAAAACACTTAGCTATAATTTTAGCACAGTTTCTTGAATATTTATGTAAGAAATAAGCACTTCTTCTTAACAATATAAATTCTGTAACGAACAAAGTTCAAAAGGGATAAAATTAGATATAAAATGTCTGTTAAAAAAAATTTGTTTAATAATAATATATTATTATTAAACAAATGATTAATAATCATTTGTTAATGATTATTAACAATAATAATCATTATTGATTAATAATGATCAGCCAATCATTATTGGTTGATAATAATGAATTATTATTATCATTAATAATGATAATAATAATCATTATTAATAATGATAATAATAATCATTATTATTATTAATGATTATTAATAATAATAATAATGGTCAGCCATTATATGATGGCTGATCATATAATGGTCAGCCATCTGACCATTATATGGTCAGATATAATGACCATATCATTATGGTCATTATATCTGTCAGCCAATTATATGATTGGCTGACATATGGTCAGCCATAATTGGTCTGACCATGGCTGACATGGTCAGCCAATTATATGACTGAAGCATTTAAGAACAGAAGAGGTAGAGGTGTAAAAGACACTACTGAGTTATCTTCTCTGAGAGTAATGAATTTTACTATACAGCCAGACCCTGTTGTGAATAAAGGTGTCATTTGCAGGGTGGAAAGTTAGTGCTTTTTGGAGGGCCTGGCATGCTGATACGCAAACTCTTTCATTTCAGCGAGGAAGGCACTAGTAAACCACCTCACTCCTCATTTTTACTTAGTAAACCTCTAGAGGTTCAAACCAGCTTTTCGGCTGATGACCTTAACAACAAACAATGCATGTAAAGCAAAATACTTTAATGAATAATTTTAATGTCCACTATCGTAACACAAGGAACAGAAATGATTATTTTGTGGCTAACTACAACATTCAATTGTTTGAACAAAAACCTACTTATGTAAAGAGAAAATACATCAATAAATTATCCCAATTTTTTAAAATTTGGGTTTCTTTTAGAAAAATAAACTTGATTGATGAAACTTTTTATAGTACAAGAATTTCTTTCTAAATAAAGAAAGCCTAAAGACCTAAAAAATTGTGGATTTTATGAAGAGTCGTGTATTGAACAACCATAATCGATTATGATGAATGGAACATTTTAAATAGGAATTCTCGGTAATTAAAAGTCGTAGAAACATTTGTTTTATTTTGATTTTTTCTTATGTTCCACTAAAATGGTGAAAGTATTCGAAGCAATCGCTAAAAACATGGTTTTTTTGATTCAGGGGTCTGAAAATGTGTAGATCTGGTGAAAACTCAATTTTGAAAAATTGACATGAAAACAATACTTTCCTTCCTATATATTCATATAGGCAATATAAAGTAAAAATAATAATATTCAATCGTTTGTTAATAATAATATTAAATGGCTGAGGAATCAATTGAAGTACTTATCAGACAATTTTTTCTTTTTGAGTAAGAAAAATAAGTTTTGTATTATTTATAAAAATGCAATAAAATTACAGAACAAACAGAAGAAATATTAGGGCAAAAGTGTAATCAAAAATACATTAGAGACTAAATAATAGCCAAAAAAGACGTTATAGCTTCTTAATGGTATCATAACGACATACTGTTTCTGAATTACTAACCACAATAAGTATATTAGGTATCTATTTTAAACTTCTACTTAAAAAGTTGCATTATTTTACGACAGTTAATTTTTTACTTTCTCTTGCCTATGTGAATAAATAGGAAGGAAAGTATTGTTTTCATGTCAATTTTTCGAAATCGAGTTTTCACCAGATCTACACGTTTTTAGACCCCCCTGAACCCAACAAAACATGTTTTTAGCGATTGTTCTGAGTGTGTGTGAACAGAATATCTCAAGAACAGAACATTGTACGAACTTGAAACTTAAGTTACATACCACTACTGGACCCGACATGAATATTTTCATCAAAATCGGTCAACCGGGAGTAGTAGTTTATTCGTGTAATTTTTCACTTTTTTGCGATTTTCTCAAAAACTGGTCCTACAATTTTTTTTAAGAATCGCCTCGTTTACTAAATGTTTTATGCTCAACAAGATAGACGCCATGTTTGCTGAAATTCTTGAAGAGGCTGTTTTCACGTAAAAAAATTGTTTTTTTAAGATTACGGCTCTAATATGCATTTTAGGGCAAAAATTTATATAATAAAAAATGTATAGAATTTAAAAACCCACAACTTTTTTTGTATAACGCTTAGTTTAGCAGTAATTAGTAATTTTCTGTTTTTTTCACACAAAAACGTGTGAAAAATCAATTTTTTTAAGATTTCAGCCTTCTTATACATTTTATGACAAAAGTGTCTACAATCAAATTTATAGAAAATTATAAGACCTACAAATTTTATTTAACGAAATTTTCTCTACAGAGCCTAGTTTAGCGTAAAAGAGTAATTTTCCATATTTTAAAGCCAAACTGCGGTCGATTTTCATGTTGCGTCTTTCACTCATGATTAAAATAAGGTTATGTTTTTTGAGGTTAGTTTTTTTTTGTTTATTTCTAATGTTTTATTACTAATGTTACGTTATATTGGTCATTATTTGCATTGGAAAGAGAAAGTTGTGCGAGTGTTTTACACCAGATTTTTTAAAATATTTTTACTCACCTCAGTCTTATGAACTAAAGAATAATCGCCAGACTCCATAACTTTATAAATTTCTAAAAATGGATCGGATTTACCGAACCAATCCTTCCTGTCCAATTTATGACCACTGAATTTAAGTACGACTTCATCTTTAAGCGCTGCCAATTCTTCAGCTGTCACGAATAGGAATCCTAAATTATAACCACCACCTTCAGTACCTCCTGCTTTATGCCGTAAAGGTAATTTTACCTAAAACATTCATCTAATTATGTAAAATCAGGTCAACACATTATTAAGGTTAATTATTGATCATTTCAATAAGAAACTAAACTGAACAGATTTGTAGAATTAATAACACAACTTCTTAAATTAAATTCTTAGATAGGTTAACTGATCATTTTATTAAGAAACTAAACTGAACAGATTTGTAGAATTAATAACACAACTTCTTAAATTAAATTCTTAGATAGGTTAACTGATCATTTTATTAAGAAACTAAACTGAACAGATTTGTAGAATTAATAACAAATAACTTCTTAAATTAAATTCTTAGATAAATTACTGTGTATAATGTTTAACCAATCAATTTATCTACTATTTTAAGCTGAAATTACCTAAAAATCAGACAAGTATAGGTAACGCAATATAAGTTGACGATCGTCAGCGAGAGTAAGACAGGACTATGCGGGGGTTGGAAGTGCTACTATATGTGCTTTTCTAGATACATCATAGCGACAGCTCTAACCATGACTTCTTATTCTTTCGGGTTGGCCGATGTAAGTAGGATAGATAGTATACTGTCCTCCGCATGATAGGTGCATTCGTCAACTTATAGTGCGTTACCTATACAGATATCAGATGAATTAATGTCTCATAGCCGAGTGAGTGAAAGGGAGATATGTGCCATAACTACACATGCCCCCAAAGGTCTTTACCATTAAAATCCAAATCTGAAAACACACTACAGCCGTTAACTTGCTTGTTAGTTCACCGCATGCATAAACACTTACTCACAACAATGAGTAAAATATTATACAATGTTATTGGAATGGTGCGTATGGCATGTGCGAGTGAGAGCGTTATGCATTCTCTCGCTCCCTCAGCTAGGGGACTTAAGTTCATCTGAATACTGTAAATATGTTAATGTTTTGTTTTTTATGTATATATCAAAAAACTTTTTATATTTACCTTATACTGCTGCTTCTTATACTTTTTCCTTACAAGCACTTTCGTGGTGCGCACCGCTTCTTCAGGTAATAATAATAGCTTTAAGAAATTATTTACAAAGATCACCATCTTCCTTTATCAATGGTTTGACAAACTCAATGAATCAAACTCTTTCCATTGTTGAGTTTGATTCTAACCACTGACAAAGGAAGGTGGCGATCTTTGTACATAATTTCTAGAAGCTATTAGTATTACCTGAAGAAGTGGTGCGCATTGCGAAAGTTCTTGTAAAGGAAAAGTATAAGAAGCCTTTATAAGGTAAATGTGAACCATAATCCGAAAAGGGACCTCTAGTCAAAAATTTTATGTTATGAACTGTTACCCTTTTAAAATTTACCATTGAATTCTAACCAATTTGATGCAAAATTCAGAATTTACTCTCAAAAATTTTGTAACTTAGAGCAGCTTTAAGTTTTTTGATGAAAATATTGGTGTTGAATGCATTTTTTAACTTTTACATCACTCTTTTTACATTTTACATATTTAAGAACAAATTACACATAGAATTACACTAATTTTTTTTTAAAAATGGTTAGGTTTGACACTGTTGAAGGTTTTTTTAAACTGAGTGCCTTCACTTTTATTTAGCGGTTCTGCAACTGAGTCCGGCAGGTCAGATTCAGGCTCAGGATACCCAATAGAAGGTCTCTGCATTCTTCTTTACCAAATATCTTGATCTTTTTGAATAGATATTCTTTTTATTTTGTAGGTATTCCTACAGACGTAATTACATTTAAAATATAATCGGACAAAATAAATTATAAAAATCTACTAGAAAAACCTCAAATATCAGTGTATCGATCCTAACAACTCATTTTTCTCCCAACAAGAGGTCACTTTTCGCTTTCCACCTCACATATATAAAAAATTTTTTATATAGGGCCAATACATAAAAAAAACAAAACATTAATATGGATTCTGCAGCTATGATGCTAACTAGCAACTTAAATAAGTACTTATGTACTAATTACGTTGCCGTCTACAAAATTTATACATTTTAATCTAACCGACCCATTACGTAGTGGCCAGCACAACTGACTTCTCTATACCAGGGGTTCTGGGTTCAATTACCAGTAAGGTCTTTTCATCTCTATGCCAAGGGCTTATATACAGTCCAGCCTCTGTTAGTTTGCTCCTAATGTAAACAAATAATGACGTCACTGAGCATGCGCATTATATCAAAAAATGTGTACATGCTGATTAAAAAGTAACAACAAAATACTTTCAAAAGTGTTTAAATACAAAATACTTTTAAAAGTATTTTTCTAAATGAAATTGTTAGGCATACATCATATCATGACTGATGTTTTTAGTACTTTAAGTACTTATAATTTAAAAAATAGTTAACTTAATAGGAATACAAGATCCGTAAAGTTGTAGACTCTAGCGTGCACCCTGTTGTAGGTGGCTTTTGTTTGTTGACAGTAGGAGCAAACTAAGAACGGCTGAACTGTAGACATCATCACCCAATTAAAAAAAGGTTTATAATATAAAGTTAAAACTAATCTTATAAATACACATGTACAAAGTTGTAATGACAAAAATATATAATTTATATTTATATATTCATTAATAATACAAATAAAAAGTAATAAATAGCCTGTTGTAGTTCATTTCAATAATTGAAACCCGTAAAAAAAACACCATACCAAAGTTAGTGACCACCTGTTGATAGTATATAAATGTAGCAACTAGTGTATATATATACTAATGCATGGCTACAACCAATTACATTATTTAAAATATCCATAAATTAACATATTTTTAAATAACTTACAAGCACTTCTATATTTTTAAAAGATTATGAATTAACATATATAACCCAGTAATCTCAGATTATTTTCTTTAATGGTAACTCATTACACTGTAGACAAAAAATGAAAATTAGGATTTTTACGGTAAATACTGAAATAAATTAGCCAGTCTTATCTTAATAACAGAGTTTAAATAACTTAAAATAACGTTACTTGATGAAACACATTTTTTCCCAGAATCTTGAGCTGAATTTATGTTCAATAATGATTAAAGCAAGAAAAGGTCATATTAACTATGGCTCCATCCATAGTGGTTAGCTTGATAGACTAGAAAGTGAAGGTCTAGGGTTTGACTCCTACTAAAGTTACGACATTATAAAATGTTAAAACTTTTGGTAGTAAAATCCATAACCTTAAAGTAGTCAGCTAACTAATCAACTAACAATCAAACTATCAATTTTATTTTACCCCAAAAAACCATTTATGCAAGATTTAGGATATTTTCTCAAGTTTT
The DNA here is from genome assembly GCA_035578175.1 of Catonia carolina. Classification (NCBI taxonomy): domain Eukaryota; kingdom Metazoa; phylum Arthropoda; class Insecta; order Hemiptera; family Achilidae; genus Catonia; species Catonia carolina. The sequence continues at coordinate 20,060,001 of JAQMRL010000003.1, read as the reverse complement.
GTTACTAATTATTTGTAAGTAGAATCACGTCAACACTTTAAAACAAGGTAACAACTCATTAGTGTTATCAGTTAACAAAAAATAAATAAATACCAGTTTAAAATTACATTCAATACATTCGTTAGTTTCTTGGAAAAAAATTGTAATATCCAGTAAAATGACTTTTAAAGCCCCAAAAATTTTGTAATTCTTACACAAATAACAAAGTTTATGACCATCTGTATAATCTTACATAACCTTTGGGTTATGGGAAGTTAATGTGATGATATACAGATAACAAAAATGCCAGATTTGACCGAAAATCAAACCTAGGACCCCAGGTTTAGGTTAAATTAAATAGTTATTAATTTATTAGGCCAAAATATACAGATTTCAAATATGTTATCATAGTTTTCTTAAATTTTTAATATCTTTAAGATATATGTTAAAAAATATTGTATTAAATTTGAATAATGAAAGAACATTTTAAAAAATCATGGATCTAACCTGCCATTTATACAATTGTAGCATTTTTAGGATACATCAGTATGGATTAATCCATCCATTTCACTATTGCATCCTAAATGAGTAGGCCTATACAGACAAAAATCATGTGAATTTTACAAAATGCAGGATTAAATACAATACTAGTATCCCCATGTGTTTAATCATTCCTCATTAAGACATATTTACAAGTTTAACTTTTCCTCAATGAAAAGTAATTTATTTTACAAATTTCAAAAATTTGAACTCACCTTTCCACTTCCAACGATTTGTCCAAGGCTACATGAAACAGCACCAAGGAAATCGTGGTCAGCAAGATTTGCACTATCAGAGTCAACATCATACACTTCAAAACGAAGAGGTTGTTGTTCTTCAAAACGATAAGGTAAATGGATTTTGGCAGCAAAATCGGGATCATGTGAATTTTGAATGACTTCCGTTCGATGAAATTCAACCCAACGTTGTTCACCAAATGGGCGAATGTATGTTACACACATTGGATCTGATTTGGAAAGGACATCTTTACCTTGCAATGACCTATATTAACAAACAAAATTTTTTTTTTAAAAGCTGTGGTACATTCATCACAATCCAAATGTTACTAACCTATCAAAATCAACAACTGACTTCCACAGCCAAATAGTCCTAAATTATCAAGTAGGGCTACCACGGTCTCTAATTCAAAAGAATTAGCAATTATTTTTCAGAAAATTGTTGATAAAATAACTGCAGAGAATATGATAATCAAACTAATAAAACAACGGGCAAAATTAGAAAAGTGATAAAAACTAAACCGAGAAATTATTACATACACTGATTACTGAGGGCATAATAACTTTCTGTAACAAATACAACATTGTAAATCCTAATTTTTTTTAGTTTTATTAGCCCTTTGACATCGCCACTAATTTCATGCAATTCTCTGCAGTACTGACATCTTTACAAAAAGCAAGACCACATCATTACACATCACATGCAAAAATGTGATGAAAGATTATGAAATCGGTTATACTTTAACTTTTCAGCTACGCAAACGAAGGCTAAGTTATTAAAATTTCGGAAATATAATTCAGATAAATAACATCACTAACAATCTTCGAACTATTTTACTTTGATGTTATTTTGTTCAGTTAAATAATCATTCCCAACGAAACAATCTGTTTTAAGAGCCAGATAACAATAAAAACTACATTGTTTACATCTTTATGTCAGAATGACAGTTAGTTACAAAATAATTTTGATCTTTAATTAATTGTTCAATTGATGAAATCTAATTACTCGAGTCTGTAGTACAAAGTAATTTAGTTGGACAATATAGGAGATTCAAGGTTAAATAGATATAATTAATGTTACTGAATAAAAATTTACGAAAGTCTAGTGATTTAAAACCTGTTTGTATTTACCTGCAAGATAACGTCAATTCAACTTCGGTAGTGGGTTGTGCAGCAGATCCAGGAGTGAAAGATGTCATTAGTGTTTATTTATACGATGAGACGTAACAATAATTTTACAAAATACTCTTTGCTAGATTAACTAACAATTTTTCAATTTAAACATGTTATTGATAGCGTAACATTCAAATCGTCCAACAACAAGGTAACAAGTTGTTGAGATTAACCTATCTATAGTATTTACTATTACTACACACTACTACAATGCACCAGCATTTAGTTGCAAAGCGCCAGACGATATGCCCAGCCAGCAGATAGCGCGTATCATCAAGGTAACCCACCCCACCAATACAACTGCATTGACACTAGCGCGGTTCCGCACTAGCGCACAAAACAGGTAATTTATCAAACAGCTATTCGTGCGGGAATTTTCGAACTACATAGGATACACTATTCACTTGGGATTTAGAATATAATAAGTAACGTACATGACAGATTGCCGTTTTCGTAACCATATTTCATCTTGTGTCGCGACTTTTCTATTCAGTTGTGAGTGGACAACAATTAATTTTAACATTTTTACTGAATAACATAATAATGATACTTTTTTTTCCTCTTGCCCTATATGAAATGTATATAAGGAAAGTTTAGATTTTGTACCACATTTTCAACAATCAAACGTTAAGCCCAAAAAACATGTTTTAACCAATTGGTTAGTGTGTCTGTATGGGGGCTTTTAACTTTGATCTTTATTTAGAAACTATACAATGCAGTACAACCATCCAAAAGCTTAACAAAATTTTGAATAAACAAATGATGTGAAAAATAAACAGAAAAGAATTTTTTTTAAAGAATACATCCCAGTGAATAATTCAAAAGTTGAACAGTAAAAAGAAATTAAGAAAAAATAGAAAACAAACACAGGAAAATCAAATAATATAGACATAACAAGAATAACATAGAATACAAAGTGCTTAGAATAAGAAGTAGCTTAGAAAGTAACAACAATAGCAAATAATATAAGTACTGTACGATAAACAAAAATAATAAAATAAGAAACGAAAAATATTTAGGGTACATGAGTAATAAAGATCTGAACAACACATAATAAATTATAAATTACAAAAGTGAAATGTTAAAAAATTATGAAATCTGTAAAATTATATGGAAGCTAGAGATCTAATTGAAGTAAAAGATGGTTACAAAAAAGACAATCCCTGTTCAATTTTTGCTAGCACCATGTTTTTTTGTAGCTGATTAATCATATTCTTTATAAATACCTAATTAATAACTTAATATGCGCATCTTCTCATTTGAATGTATTATGGTAACTTGAATCCTTATTTTACAGACATGGAGAACTGCGATAGAATTTAATAAAATCGGTCACAAATTCATTATTTGACACCAGGTACAGAAAAGGTTACGACAGAAATGAGAAATGAATTGAAGCTTCTGTACACACAACTGTTTGAACTAATAACAAGCAACTGACAAGTGGCTTAATTGTTTTCCCATTGAGCAAGCTTTCAGTTTCAGTTCAAACCTTCAGTTTTGATGTTTACACATCAGTTTTAACTGACATTTCATCTGAAACAGAAACTGATATGAGAACTGAACTGACCTTAAAAAAGAGGCTATGGGTTTGAACATGATAACTCAAAGGCAGAAAAATATACAAAACTTTGAGTTGAAATTTGAAATTTAAGTTGGGACCATGAGGAGACCTGACACTAAAATTTTTATGAAAATCAATTAATCTGAAGTTTTAATTCCTAATTTGTGTACGTTGCAATCTGTTCAATTCAGAACAATAAGCAACCCCCATGACCCACTGAGATGAGGATGATATGTATGACGTGTAAATGAAGTGTAGTCTTGTACAGACCCAGGCCGACCATTCCTGAGAGTGTATGGTTAATTGAACCCCAACCATCAAAGTACACCGGTAACCACTGCCTAGCATTCAAATCCATATAAAAGTGTAATAGATGGTAATAGGAGACATGTATATGAACAAACAATTGTAAACATGCAAACTTACACACAACTAAAAATACACACGTAAACACACACGTACACACATACCCTTCACACACTCGACATAAACAAGACATGTCAACATTTGTTACATTTACACCCCAACATAAACAACTACGTCAGATGATTTACCAACTCCAGGTGTGAGTGATAAAGAAAAAAAAAAAAAAAAAAAAGAAAATTTAAAATTAAATTAAAGGATTGTTGAAGTTTCATTCTGTTTTAAAACTTTTATGAGGAGAGACGTTCTACAAGTTTTAAGAAAAGGAACTAATAATATATCATTATTTTAATCAAGAAGTTTTAATCAAAGATTTTAATTGTTTTTAAGTGTTTTTAAGAAATTTTAAAACTTTTAATTATTATTTAAAAAAATGTGTTAGCTCTTGTCTTTGACGAAAATAAAATAAATTTATTGATTTGTTGTCTTACAAATATTGATTACAAAAATTCTACCACTGGACATCGATTACAAAAGTAACTACCTTTACTAGGATTTGAACCAGGAACCTTTGTCTCCGAAAATCAGCTGTTAAACAGCTGATTTTGGCGACGACTTTACCTCTAGACCAACCCGGTGGGTCTAATCTGAAGTAGTAGTTTATTCATTAATTTTTCACTTTTTTCAATTCTCAAAAACAGCTCCTATGATTTTGATTAAAATTGCCTCAGTCACTACATTTTTTGCTCTACAAAATGAAGTAACCGTGGTATGTCTGGGGAAACTCATGGGTGGGGGGCTCCTCCCCAATCATGATCCATGGGGGGGGGGATGCTCTTGTGGTAAAAATTATTTAATTGTGGCCTTAATATGCATTTTATTAGGGAAAAAGTATATACCATAATTAAAATTTTATTTTTTATGTAGGCCTATATATAAAAAAACTTTTTTTATCTTATACTTTTTTCCTTACTTGCATTTTCGTGGTGCACACTGCTTCTTCAGATAAAAATAATAGCTTCTAGAAATTATTTTATGAAGATTGCAACTTCCTTTGTCAGTGGTTTAAACCAAACTGATTACAAAATAGAAAGGATTATAAAACTAATTATAAAAGTACGGAAAAATGTATAAGGAGTATAAGGCAAATATAAAGAGTTTTTTTATATAAACTACAAAAAAAAATTAATACGGATTCTGGTTTTTTTTTTAACGTCCGACTGTTCTGCAATTACTGCTAATGCAGACGGTGATGAAATGATTGTTTGTAACGTATGAAAATATGTCGGGCCTGAATGGGATTTGAATCCAAGACCGCATGATTAGAGGCGAGCACGTTACCAACTGCGCCAATGCGGCCGGCTATGGATTCTAGTGCTACGATGCTAACTAGTAACTTAAATAATTATAATAATTAAAGTTATAGAAAATTTAAAAAAACCTTCAACTTTTATTTCAAGCTTTTTTCCACAGAACTTAGTTTCATCCACTCCTGATTAAACATAGGTTACATTTTTTGTTATTACTTTCTATTTCACTACATTATAAACTATAGGTAGGGAAAGTTATGTTCTTGTCGAATTTTTAAAATCAATTCTTTTTTAGTTTATTTGGTTGCATCAACACCTTGGTTAGTAGCCACTATGGTGGGTTATGTAAATAGAACAGTAGGTTTTGACTTGTGAAAATTTCCAGACACTAGCTGGGAATCGAACCCAGGACCTCTGAGTTGTAGGCTAGCATGCTGACCACTACACTATGCAGGCAACCAAAATCAATTTCCGTATACTGCTCGTAAAAAATAAACCTTTTTTTATGTTGGTGAGAGAAAGTCATGTGAGTGTTTCACACAAGATTTTTTTATATAGTTTCTTCAGTCTTTACTCAACCAGTTTCTGAAAAACTGACCAAATTATAGAATAAACCTATTCATTCCAGTACTACAGAAAAAAATTATTCTTTGTACGAGGCGTATTTTTAAAGTAAGTACCGTTTGAAAATAAAAAAAAAAATAAAAGGAAATTTGCAAAAACTAATTTTATTTTCGGAATCTACATACTTTTATCTATTTTTCTACATAGTTTCCAAGTTTTTGTAAACACTTATCATATCGCACAACTAAATTTTGGAAACCTTCTTCATAAAAACTTGCCGCCTGCTGTGATAACCAAAAATTCACGGCCGTTTTCAATTCGTCGTCATCGTCATAACGGCTGCCGCCCAAGTGATGTTTCAGATGACGGAAGAGATGAAAGTCGCTCGGCGCAAGGTCAGGGCTGTAGGGTGGGTGGTCCAAAACTTCCCAGCCAAAAGAGTCCAATGCAGCTCGGGTCTGAGCGGCAGTGTGAGGCCGCTCGAGAGAGTTCAAAAGACTCGACAGTTCCTTGAATTTTCTGACACGTTATGACGAAAACGGTGACGATATGCTGAGCCGGATCGTAACTGGAGACGAAACGTGGATTTCGCATTTCACTCCCGAATCGAAACAACAAAGCATGGATTGGAGACACACGCACTCTCCCGTAAAGGTCAAAGCCAAAGGTCAAATCACAGCAGGCGGCAAGTTTTTATGAAGAAGGTTTCCAAAATTTAGTTGTGCGATATGATAAGTGTTTACAAAAACTTGGAAACTACTCGTATGTAGAAAAATAGATAAAAGTATGTAGATTCCGAAAATAAAATTAGTTTTTGCAAATTTCCTTTTATTTTTTTTTTATTTTCAAACGGTACTTACTTTAAAAATACGCCTCGTATATATGTATATTTTTTTTAAAGCCACATAGGACTACATAAGTTCATCAAACTAAAAAAAACTCATTTCAATTTTTCAGTTTTTGGAGTACTTTCCTGATGTTTCCTTCCTTGAACTTTCTCCAGTATTCCTTCAATCCATCCGATCTTCTCTGCCATTCCTTGTCAGAATACACAATTTTCTGTTGTTTCGTCGGTTTCTGCTGTTCAAGTCTTGTGGTCTTCAGCCTGTGGTAATTCCGGTAATTTTGTAGCTTAGTAATTTTTGTTTTGAGGTCCTCAAGTGAGATTTGGAGTCCGTTCATGTCCTCCTTAATTTCCCTGATCCAGTGGGGCTGAGTTTTTCTGTATAGGAAAAAGTTGATGATTTGTTTTGAGATTCTGGAAGAGTCGGTCCTCAAGAGATGTCCAAAGAAGGAAATTCTCTTTTTCCTCATCTGGTCTGCTAGAGGTTCTGTATTTCTGTATACTTCTTCTTTCGAGACGGGTTTCCATAACCCATCAGAGAAACATCTTTTGTTCAGGCATCTCCTGATGCATCATCTAATGTCAGCGCAGATCGCTACGATGATTTCCAACCTCCAATAGGGGACAGAACCAAAAGAAGATACTATGTCAAGGTTTTTGATGGCTACTTTGAGTTTCCATATTTCAACTCAAATAATTGAACATTTATTCTTATTCAAAAGACTAAAGTTCTAAAAGGAGCCTTACTTTATAGAAGCAACATTTTAATTTTATAATAATAGTGGATTACTTCAAATCTACATTTTTTCTTTTTTGTTCACAACTCATCATTAATATAGCAAATAATAAATTGAGAACTACATATGAAGAGGAAATCGAGCTTAAAACTATACTTTATTTCTTTTAAGATGAGAACTACTGTAAACAACATTTTACCAAGTAAGGTTGGATCTTTTGTGTCTACGCTATGTGTAACCAGATGGCTGACGCCTGTTGCCCGCTTTCATTTCTAAATACTGTAAAACAATTTTAATACTGAACATTTCAGTAGATACTGTACTAGCAATCAAATCAGTCTGTTGTCTAAATTTATTTATTTATTCTAATCTGATTGTTATGGGTAATGCTTTCATTCGGTAATGGTAATGGTTTGCTGGCATTTCTCCCACCACCTCCCCTCCGATTGGTTGCCAGAAGGCATAGACCCGGAGGTCATTCTGTAGAACTCATAATTTCAAATGTGACGGCGACTGTCACCTTGTATAAGTATTAAGTTAATTAATGTAATAAAATAAGTTTGAGAGCGAGTTGGAGCCTGGTCGGTCGACCTGGGGAGTGTGTACTGCTTCCCTCTTGTCAATAAATGCCTCTTGGGGCTCGAGGCCCCTGTCAGAAAGTAATATAAGGGTCCTAACAGTCAGGAAAATCATCAGAAAATAAACTAATAATAAAATATTAGTTAGGACTTAAAGTTACCTTTATATTATGTCCAGCAAGTGCTTGTACAGCATTATAAATTTAGCCTACAGTGCTGTTGACTTCAGCCAAGACAACTCCCTTAGTTAAACTACTTGACGCTGGTAGAACGAAGCTACCTCATGAAGGAACCCCCACACCGTCCGAGCATGCATCTTGCAGTACAGGCTCGAACGTTCTGAGAGAGCCCAATCTTCCCCTTGGCCTTGAAGCTCCAGGGTCAGCCGGTGTCTGGACCCCCCAAGAGCGGGGAAATCGTACAGCAAGTATGTATTCGATTGTATCTCCCCACAGACACAAGAATCGTCAGCCAATAGATGGAACCGCTTTATATATGCCGCTAACTATCAATGACCAGTGAGGACTCAGACACCCTATGTCCTTAATGAAACACAATCATTCAGTAAGAAAGGAAAAAGATTCCTAATCGGTCTTATAAAAAAAATTATGATATTTGACTGGATAAAAAGTAAAGGGGTACAGTGAAACAATAGCATGTTGAAAGTTGAACTTTTAAGCAAATTGAAATTAATTAAACCTAAATTGAATTTGTATAAAGTAGATGAACTGGCAAAGGCAAGCAGCTGTATGGTACTGTGCTACGATTACCACCGTACCACTGTAACCTGAATCCTATTGAGATAGCGTGGGCTCAGGTGAAGGAGTACGTGGCTGCAAATAATAAGACATTTAAGCTCCAAGAAGCAAATACATTTTTTGAAATTGGGATTTCTAAAGTATTAGTGGATAAATGGAAAAACTGCGTAGCTCATGCATAAAAGGAGGAAACGCATGTGGGCTTTAGATTCTTTGAGCGAAGTTCAGGTAGACAAATAAATACAATTATAAAAAAAAATAAAACAAATTATAATTTTAAAACTGTTACTTTAATAATAAAAAAAAAGCTATAATACATTCCACGATTCTTCAAAAGCTGAACAAAGTTTTGTACACGTTAGTGCAGCTGACAAAGGATAGTTACTTATCGATATAGTTTCTTCTGTGTATTCTGGTTGAATCTGTAAAAAGAATATCAAAATATAATGTAAATTACCAAGTAGTATAGACATCAACAATAATTTAAGAACTTTTTCGGATAATCATTTACAATCTGTGAATAAAACCCACAGATAAATGAAATTTGTAAAATGGTTACAGTAAATTCTTTGAAACTGAATAGTCAGTTAGTATCAGGTTTATTGTCATCAAATAATTAAATTATTCATACTAATAAATAATTCAGACACAATTTGAATATACATACAGAGCAGAGACCATCACTACAACACTGGAAATAGACAATACTTCCACTAACAACATAAAAGGTTCTTTACTAGCGTGTCCGAAAAAACTTCTTTATTTGGTATTCAAAAAGTTTAATCTGCTTCCTTTAAAAAAAAAACTCTAAAAATATGTAATTCAAAACTAGTGTCCTTGAATGAATAACAAATGTTGGAAAAGGAAATATAATAAGTTATATTTATGAAATAATTAAGTACCAAGTCGTTTAGGTCATTAGCCGAACGACTGGTTTGAACCTGTAGAGGCTTTACAAAGTAAAACAAGGAGTGAGGTGGTTTACCTATGCCTTCCTCACTGAGTAGAAAGAGTATGCTTATCAGCATGCCAGGTCCACCAAAAAGCAACTATTTTCCACCCTGCAAATGACACCTTCACTACATTCACCACAGGGTCTGGCTGTATAATGAAATTCATTACTTTCAGAGGAGAATCTCTGATTAGTGTCTTTTACACCTATACCTCTTCTGTTCTTAAATGCATCAGTCGTATAATTGGCTGACCATGTGGTAAGAAACAGAACTATTTTTTGTAGCCCTGGAACTAGCAGATTGAGTGTAATTAATTAAACGCTCCACCTGCTTGTAATTAAATACTGGCTTAATTAAATCAGGCTCGCTATATTTTATGCAAAGGCACTTTTCTGGTTCCATTATCTCAATCTTCTTGAGGTTTTTTTTGCACAGTCCAGAGTACAGATTTCAAATTCCTCCTAAATAAAGTATCACAATTTATAAAAATAATGAAAACACATAAATGAATTTACTTAATAATTTAATTAAATAAGCCAATATTTGTATAAAACTGACAGTTAATGGCTGTAGAATTAGGAGGGGAACACTTGGGAATCAACGTACAAAATATTGAACTTAATGCAATACCTAAAAAAATTATACCTGTCCATGTGCAACAGCTCCGACAACAATAGCAACTGGTTCATTGGCCGGAACAATTTCTTTTGGGTTGATCACTTTTGAAGCCGAAAACGAAGTTGCATACTTCTTACAACCGACTGGTAGATGGTCTGTCACTGGATTTCTGATCACTTTCAATAATTTCATCGCTCCATCAGTTGCTCTCACATTGAATTTATGAAGTAGCTGTACTATGTTTCAAAGAAACAAAAAAAAACAAAAACAATTCAAACCTATGACAACAAAATTTCATCATCTACATTAACTCCAGCAGTAAAGTTCTGACCAGATAATTTATAGACCTTAGAATGCCCTTCTCCAGTTGATGGTATTGAGCCTTAGGATAAGCCCACAGATAATGCTGGTGAGTGCACAAAGTGGAAGCATGTACATATGCACTTAAACCTTCATTCAGTTGTTGGTATTTCAAGATGAATTTCAGTAGCAGCAGTGAAGTTGAATTATTTCTTGGAAAACGTTTATACGACATTGCTATCTTTTAAAAACGATACCGTTTCCTGACATTAACCCCTTAATGTTTTATGACGAGATATCTCGCAACGTAAATGTTGTAGAAAAGCGCCCCTGATGAGATAACTCGCAACTGAATTTGTCTCGATTTATTCTGTTTTCTGTCGAAATATCTCGCCGTAACATTAAAAGTAGTTTATCTTATATCCGTAACTTTAATATTAGTGCTAGTAAAGGTTCCTTTCTATAGGTTAGATAACTCTATGTTATTTGTTTACGTCGTACTCTCCAATGTTGCATAAAAGGTTTTGTTTTGGTTAGTTCGGTGCGTTTCTTTGTAAAGTTATAAATTCGTTATAAGTGTTTACGAAAAGAAATTGTAAGCTATTCGATATTGTTTATAGTTTTTTAGTAGTAGGTTTTATTTCATAGATAGTATTTAGTCCGGTATTTCAATTCCGTTTATTGTAGTAGGATTGTTTATTACTTATTCGTAAGTGATGGCTGGTACCTCTGGCAATTCAAATGCAGTGAAAGATAGTGAGTTCCTTCATCTTCTTTACGATTTACAATCGTAAATGTCATATTATACAAAACTATAAAAAAAAAATTGAGCAGGATATGAACATTTTTGGCTAAAAAAGGAACCGTTAAGGGGTTAAGAACAGAAAATTGTATGGTGAATATAATTTTTTTCCAAAATTAAAAACCGATAGAAACAGGTTTTTTAAATACATGAGGGTGACAATAAACATTAATCTAATATTGTCAAAACTTACTGCTTATTGTTAGAACTTCACACAAAAACAATAGTGCAACTTGCACAGGTAACCAATATTACCAGAAGAAAGACATGTGATTACTTAGAGGTACATATTTTGAATATTATTTATGAGTATGTATTATACGACACCAAGTACACTTCGCAATCTGCCAGCACAGCAGCACACAGGATTATACAAAACAAACTTGTGAGCTGATACAGCAGGTTCCCCCACCAGCATTTTACTGTGAGAGATCAGACTGAAATATAATGACACATTTCTGTTAGCAGGTTCCCACTTGTAAGTGACCTGCGGCCAGCCTTCACTTTGCGCTTACCCTTCAAATGTTTAAGTATTATACTTTAGACATCTAACTTAAAAAAATCTGGTGTGAACACTCACACAACTTTCTCTTTCCAATGCAAATAATTAACAATAATCCTAACATTATTAATAAAACATTAGAAATAAACAAAAAACTACCTTTAATAACATAACCTAATTTTTATCATGAGTGAAAGATGCAAAACGAAAATCAACCTCAGTTTGGCTTAAAAATACAGAAAATCATTCTTTCGCGCTAAACTAGGCTTTGTAGAGAAAAATGCTCCGAATAAAAGTTGTAGATCTTTTAATTTCCTATAAATTTGATAATTTACACTTTTGTCGTGAAATGCATACTAAGGCTGAAATCTTAAAAAAATCAATTTTTCACATTTTTTCTTTGGATGGATAATTGATGGACCAAGGAGATTCAGCAGTGGAGGCTTTCATTGGGAAGGTGAAGTAGAGGTCAGATGACCTCTATCTTTATGTGCTTATAGATATAAACATAAAAACAGTAGAGAGATGACACAGTAACAGAGTAGAGGTGAAGAAAATAACCGTAGCTACAGATATGAAAAATTTATTAAATTAAATGAAATCTTGATTTCCTATTCAGCATATTAATGCCCTTAAAATTCACAAAGGTGCTTTGATATATGAGTATAAATAAACAAACAACTTAAATATAATAGACTATACTGTAAAATTATAGGCTCACCCATTAATCCAGCAAATCGTTTAAACGTCCTTGGTATCCTTGTCTGAGGATTTATTTCAATCAATACATTCTTTTCACTCCGTACATAAACCTGAACAAACAATGCAGAAATAAATACTTAGTATACATAAACACAAAACACAGCTAAGAACGTACAGAAGATCCTCATTAACCTGGAACAACTGGGGTCCAGGCTGATCCGAGATAACGAAAATCCAGGGTGATCTTGCATCCGCTTTAGCATTACAAGCTTGTTTGGTGATATTTCAGCTTGACTGTAGAGATAAACCATAAATTTATCTATGTTTGCTACTGCTTCTGCATGGGTCATAACCACACATGGTTAACACTTTGAAGCCTGAGCTATAAGAACATGGTATGTCACGGTATCCTGGGGGTTGTAGAGTAAACTTCAAAAAATTCCAAAACATTTAATTTCTATCATATCTTAACGATTTTGGCATCAAATTGATTAAAAAAAATCAGAAAATTTATCACCATTAATTTACATCGAAATGTATGAGAGTTATTTAAATACACACCAAAAAATTACGAAAAACAAAATTGTTACGTGCCACACACTACCTAATTTTAGAGTTTTACAATCCTAAACACTACTAAAAAAACAGTTTATATAAATTCAACAAAAAGGCAATGAAATAAACTACACACTAAACATGTTTGAGTACTAAAATTTAAAATATTTTACACATAACTAGAATTTGTATGAAACACTCGAAAACACACCGGTAAGCACAATGCAACATTACTGTCAGGGCAGTACTAGGTTGTTTCTTTCCTTCTAGCCTTTCCATTTGCAGTTTTGCTCGTTACTGAGCAAACTTTACAGCAACACACGGTAAACATAAAACGAAAAAGAAATTATAAATATTGCTGTCAAATAACCGCACAAACAAAGCGATCTAGAAAACAAAACAGTACAACGTATACAACCGAAAAATTTACCGAACGAAAATGATTACCTACAAAATACGAAAGGAAAACAATTATTACAAAGTAGAAATAACTATATTATTTACAAAATATCAATTACAGAATAACTACAAACCTCATATAACTACGAGAAAATCACAACAGAGTACACATGTACATCAACAAAAACATAACCTCAAACATGGCTCAATGTTTTTCTACATAGTTCACAAAATATTCAGTAGATTTCGCTGCAAGCATAGAAAATAAAATATAGAATGAATCTGTGCAACCAAAGCCCAGTATAACCTCGTCTGAATCTTACAACATAATTTAATGTGGCCGCCCGAGTTATACTCGGGCTTCGGACAACTGCGATTTACGCTCACCCCGAGCTATACTCGGGCTTAGGCTTCAAAGTGTTAACCCTTTATAGGGCAGTACTACGGGGAAAAATATACATGTTGTAAAATGTTAAATTATGTTCTATAGGGCCTTGAATAATGTATTTCTAGTGCCTGAACAGTAAAATATTTATTTTTTTTATGTCAAGCCCTGGTAAGTATACTTACCAAGGAATGTTTATTGAAATGGGAATCACATAATATTTAGTGGTAAGAATGGTTATTTAAACAACTTGTAGCCCTATATAACAAAAAAATGTATCGAATAACTTATCTTAATTTTATATTAGCATGAATGCTTGGTTTCCTGTAAAAAACTGGAATTTTCTAAGCACTGTACAAAAGTAACAACATACAGTATGGTAGCTTACGCTGGTATGAATCCTTACCACATTCATGTAACTCACAAAGCAAATGGTCGCTGCATGCTAATTTCAATATTTGGATAGCCTACTTACCAGGAACATCTATAAAACCATGAAATGCCAATAGGGTTCAACTGCATGGCTTATTCTTTAAAAAAATCGACCTTATTTCTAGTGGTAAGTATATCTACCACAGACCTATAAAGGGTTAATCAATACAGCCAGAATCCTCTTCATTTTCACTTTATGTAACACCACTGCATGAAGCAATAATTTCTTCTTCAGAGATCACTTTATAACCTACGTCATTGTCAATTTGCAACCAATTGTTAATATCTCCTTCATCAACATTGGAACACCGTTGGTATTTTTAAAACAAGTCTAAAATATCTTCTTCTGTACTTGTTTTTTCTTCTTCAATTTTATTGTTTTCTGGCAAGTCACACACACGAGGCCATGACAACTTTTTCCATTACTTTATCAAAGGGAGGGGAAGGAGAGCTTTGAGTCACCAGTTTGCTGCATAGCAACAGCAAACAAGGTGAGTGCAATGCACTTGCCTGCTGACAAATGAATTCAAGTAATGTACCTTCTGAGAAGAGCAATTTATTGTAAAAAAGTCTTCATTTACTACGCTAAGCAATATATACTTTTTTTCATAAAGAGGTCCGGGTTAACAAGTTTCTACTGTAACATCAAAATTACAAAAAATGCGCAATTTACATATTTAAAGTTAAAATATGTGACTACCAATTTAAATCAATGAATCTGAAGAATGTGGTCTTCATGAAGATTCAACAATGAGAAACTTACCTCCAAAGTATGAATATTTTTTGTAGGCAAAAAACTACGATTGTTAACATCTGTTACTCCACAAAAAAGCATAGGGGACCCAAGTGCAGAACACAGTTTTATTGTAAAACTAAAATTTTACAAGCTAGTATCACAGGCAAAAAATTTGATTTCCCGTTGTGAGAAAAACATATTTAAAATTTGTATGTTGCACTGAATGGTGATTGAGAAAACCCCAGTATTAAAGTTCAGTAAAATAGCTTTTGCTCTAGAACAAATAACAAACAAAAAAAGATGGAGAACCACTTTCACACCAGAATTAAGAAATAAAATTTAAAAAACTGCTTTAGTGGTTCATAATACGTAACTATCTATTAAAATGTGTAATCAACTTGTCCGTAATTTCTACTGCAAACAAAAACATAAAGTAATATTTGTGAAATAGAAAGTAAATTATAAAAAAGCAAGCCCATGAAAAGGAAGATTACAGAATTTTTAAATAAAACTGTCAAATATCACGAAAGAGTACGCTTACTACCTGTTGTAATAAATCACAAAAAATCTCACCTGCAGTAATCCAGCCCTATTCAATGGGCTATCCAAAAGCATTAGTAAACACTGATGGACTATGTCTGGTCTACAACTTCCAGGTTGACGATTGTTCTTTTTCAGTACTCCAACATGATCATCACAATTTAATAATTCAAATGAGTTTCCCACCTATAACAACAACAACAACAACAACAACACACATTTCTACTGATTAAATTCACACTACTTAATTACTCATATACAAAAACTAACGCATATTTTATCTATGTACAGTACATGATTTCAGAATTCTCTCCAATGTTTATTAAAAACTTCTCATTGTGTAGAAAAAAATAGGAAAACTTTTATCTTTCAAGGCTTTAATTAGCCTACGTATGTATTTTTTAAATTGGATACATAACATAATGGGGAGAGAGTGTGAAAATTCAACTGGATGCTTGGAATGAAATTATGAAAAGTTTTGGACTCCAAATAAGTAGAGAGAAGCAAGAAGTAATAGTTTTTGGAAGGGACAGGGGTATTGAGGAGATCATTACACTGGAAAAAGAGGCATTGAGGCAGGTAAAAATTTTTAAATATCTACGGAGTAAGATTTCAGAAGACTGAAAGATAGATGGAGAGATAAAACGGTTGCAAAAAGGAGGAAATACCAAGGGGTAAAACACTTGTTATGGAACAGAAAGATACCAAAGAAGGCCAAATTAATGAAGTACACTTTGTATTATGCACCAACAGTGCTGTATGGAGCGGATACGTGGGGGATGAATCAAGGCCGCACTACACTACAGGCCGGAGTGCCCCCCACCACTCGCCGCTGCCACGTCACGCTATGAGGTGGACATTTCTCCTCCTTGCCTCGTCTCTTATTGCGCCCAGTGATCTAGTTAGTCCGCTAAGAAGCTTAATATGTCTGTTTGTTCGTCGTAATTCTTAATTTAGTTTCTTCTAAATAATTCTAAATTTGTAGCACTTCTAATATTTTAGAAATAGTTTTAAAATGGTGGAAAATTGTAAATGTAAAGCATAGTTTTAAGTACGTCAAATTTTAGGACGATTATTATAAGCCTATTGTGACTACTACAGACGAAAGCTATGTATTTTTGCAACGTTTTTGTAATTGGTTAGAGTCATGGAATAATCTTGAATTCCAGGGAGAGAAAGCAAATTCCCAGAGAGGGAAATTGTCCAACAAAACACATGTGGCTTTACTTCATACAGCCTCTACTTTTCTTGAAATAATAAAGTATTTGATAGGTGACTTGAAATTTTCATACGTGTTATTAGGTAAATTTCAAACAGATAGTTTAGAGGCAAGATTCGGTCAATACAGGCAAATGAGTGGGGCCTGCTACCAAATTCCAGTGAAACAAGTTTTGTAATCGGAGAACAAGTTAAGAGCTTTCAGTTTAATTAAGCTGTACTCTTCCAAAAATGTTGAGGTTCATAAATCTGACATACTGCTATAAAAGTGACGACGATTGTGAAAAAAATGACTCAGATGAACATGTAGTTAATGTTATAGACGATTTAGACGTAGACCTAGAGGAAGTTGAACTTTCTGATAACGATAGATTAGGTTTAGTGTACACAGCCGGTTATGTAGCTCACGTAGCTTTAAAGCACAATACTTGTACGTCCTGTTATGCCTCTTTGACTCTCAAAGGTACTGAATCAAATATTGTGCCTCAATGCAAAAACTATTATTTTAACATAATTAATAGAGGTGGTTTAAAGTATCCATCAGATGAGTTATTCGAGATAATAGTAATCGCTTTCAGAGTGTTAAGACTGTTATTTCTGATAGATACGAAAGCGATTTCTTGTGTGCTTCAAATCAAAGAAAGGTTTTTATTAAAACTATAAATGAATTTATTGACCAGGGACATATAATGGGCAGAATTTGTAGTGAATGTGGACTCCCTTATAAAAAACTTACTGATAAGTGTTTGTTTTCATTTAGTCATATTTTACTTAACAACTATTCTAAAAGTATCACTGACTGTATGTCGAAGCAAAGAAAAGACGTAAATGACAAAGTAAAGAAGGCAACAAAAAGAAAATCTGATAAATTAAGTTCTATTAGTAATCCTAAGAAAGCTACAAAAAAAGCTAAGACATTAAGCTCTGTTACTCATCCAACGAAAATGTTGTATATTATACTAATGTGACTAAAAAACTATATTAATACAAAATATAGGACTACGATGTTTTATTTAGACCCAGATTCCGTAACTCATAAATATATAGTATGTAAAACTGTAATAATTTTAAAACAGTAATGTATGAAATCAAATTTTATTCTTTGACTTTAGTAATATTTAAAGAATTATTTGTAGTGGTTTATAACATTGTTTGTAAATTAAAAAGACAATACAGTTTTAACATTGCATTATCAGCTTAAGGATTTGTCAAAAAAAATAATTACCTATACCAAGTTGTTCACTGATTAATGCAGAATAATAAAATATATAGCTTGTATTGATAAACTTTAATCAGTGGGGCAGGGCGCAATAGTTTTGAGCGCGGTACACTGAATCACCATAACAGCCTGTTGTGAGAGTGGCCGGCAGCCCACCTCATGCCGTGATGTCACAGCATGGGCACTCCGGCCTGTAGTGTAGTGTGGCCTTGGATGAATGAGAAGAATTGGAGTAGGTAACAGGCAGGGGAGATAAAGTTCTTAAGAACTATAAAGAGTAGAACAAGGAGAGATAGAATAAAGAATACCAAGGTTAGAGCAGAGCTAAACGTGGAATGTATGAGGGAGAGGGTGGAGAAAATAAGATAAGATGGTATGGCCATGTGAAGTAAATGGGGGACGAAAGGTTACCTAAAAGGATGGAAGAAGGAAGGGTAGAAGGAACGAGATCAGGAGGATGACCAAGAAAAAGATGGAAGGATGAAGTTAAGAGGAGTGTGGAGGGATGGGGATACAACTGGGAACAAATAGAGGAGGACCCTGTCCTTAGTATTTCTCGGTCCTTCTTGTGGATGCAGAATATGGACTCCACAATATACAGGTTTATTTATTACAGTGAGGATTTTTAGTTGTCTGTATGTTTCTCTGCACAATTCTCTGAGCTGGAAGTACAATTTTCTTTTGGAGGATCAAAATTCTTTGCAAGTTCCCCGCAGAAAACCCTCCTCAAACTGCAATTCCATATCAGAGATGTGACTCAAATATTGCATAAAAGGCAATCTTAGCTGTCATCATGTTCTTCATTCTCTGTATTATAAGTATAGGCATTTCATCTGGCGCGTGGAGGCTTCGAATGAATCAGCTTGCATATACTATATCCACCCGTCCCTCACCAATTGTTATACACTGTTCATAAAACTAATGTTTACATTTTTTTACATTTTATAGTGACATTCTTTTATTGTAAATACAGTACAAAGCGAATGGGGAGTGATGTAATGTATTTATAATTAATCATCAGTTATTATTGTTATTATACTATTATAGGCTTATAAGTAATCATAGTTTATTTACAAATTAAACTAGTTCTGACAGCAGGTGACTCATCAACTACATACGCCTAACTAACATATGAAACGCACAGTGAATATTGTCATTCAGTTTTTAATCAATTGTCGTTCTGTACAATCATTATGGTTATACAGTGTCAAGGGGTTTTTTATGTGTGCAGATCGAATAGTGTGTTAGTGTGTGTGTGCACGCGTTAGATTATAGATCTACCTATTTTATTATTTTGTTCAATTTTTAAGGTTAAAGTACAAATTTACCTAGTGTAGTGCTTATTATTTTATCGTTTACTTGTTTACATTAAGCTTAAAATGTCTAAAATTGGAGGGAGTAAAGTTCTGCATAGCCAATCTCGCGAGATGATTGCTAATGTGGTTACGTTTATGACCGAGGAAGCAAAACACAGTTTTTATTATAGATGTTGAGAAAACTATCAAACGCATTAGTGCACCAACTGGTGTGTCAAAACGTTCAATTACGGGAATGAAACAAGAAACGAGAGTAATATTAGAAGGATCATCACTGTCTTTTACGACACACAAAAAACATTCGGTACGGGCCAAACCTGTTTCAGGTTTGGATGATTTTGACAGGAGTGTTATCAGTCAAAAAATAAATAATTTTTACACAGACGAAGGTGGAAAATGCTTATCAACAATAAATAAATTATTGCACGTCTTACCAGAGGAAAATATTTTTCATGGGTCTAGTAGAACATTAACACGTGTTATACATGACCAAGGTTATAAATGGCGCAGATTAGAATCAAATCAATTGGGTCTAGATGAATATTATTGTATAAATGTACGCTTTATAGAAAACTGTGTCATGCATTTTGTTTTGAAGTGGGCATTTTTGATACACCTTATAGTATTATAGGCTAAACTCTCTGCACGCCAGATGAGACGCCTATAGCTATACACACAGCCCTGTGCTGAGTTGGCAGCATAGAGAATTGATGAACTAATGTGGGGCATCCATATAAGACCTTCATCAACTGTTATATTCAGTAATTAGTATAACAAGTATTTAGCTGAAGTAGCCTTCTTGCGGTTTCTCTGTCCTCCCAGTACTAGTTGTTTCGCCTTCATCGATTTCATTATCGAGTCACAGCTGTGACTCGATAATGGATAATCATGTTCAGGGGTATGTGTGATGCAATTTCCAGTTGTTCAGTGTCTTTTCTACTCAGTAGTAGTACTGCATCATCAACATACAATGCAGAGTTGCTGTAACTTTTAGTAGAAAGTCATCCGTGAATAGAATAAAAAGCAAAGATCCCTGCGGAATTCCACGTGAGATGGCTCTTGTGTTTGATTTAATCTGTAAGCTATAGTTTTTTACTTTCTCTTGCCTATATGAATATATAGGAAGGAAAGTATTGTTTTCATGTCGATTTTTCACCGGATCTATACGTTTTCAGACCCCCTGAACCCAAAAATCATATTTTTAGCGATTGGTCTGTGTGTGTGTGTGTATGTGTGAACAGAATATCTTGAGAACGGAACATCGTACGAACTTGAAACCTAAGTTACTTACCACTAATGGACCCGACACGAACATTTTCATCAAAATCGGTCAACCGGAAGTAGTAGTTTATTCGTGTAATTTTTCACGTTTTTGCGATTTTCTCAAAAACTGGTCCTACGATTTCTTTAAAATCGCCTGGTTTACTCAATTTTTTATTCTCTACAAGATAGGATAGGCGCCATGTTTGCTGAAATTCTTGGTGAGGGTGTTTTCTCGTAAAAATGTTGTTTTTTTAAGATTACGGCTTTAATATACATTTTAGCGCAACAATTTATAAAATAAAAATTGATAAAAATTGTAGAGAATTTAAAATCCTACAACTTTTATTTCAAACAATTTTTTGTATAACGCTTAGTTTAGCGGTAATTTGTGATTTTCTGTTTTTTTCTCACGAAAATGTGTGAAAAATTGATTTTTTTAAGATTTCGGCCTTAGTATGCATTTTATGACAATAGTGTATATAATTAAATTTATAGAAAATTAGAAGATCTACAACTTTAATTGAAAGCATTTTTCTCCACGGAGCCTAGTTTAGTGAGAAAGAGTGATTTTCCGTATTTTTAAGTCAAACTGAGGTCAATTTTCATTTTGGGTCTTTCACTCATGATTAAAATTAGGTTATGTTTATTGACGTTAGTTTTTTGTTTATTTCTAATGTTTTATTACTAATGTTAGGATTATTGTTTATTATTTGCATAGGCAAGAGAAAGTTGTGTGAGTGTTTCACACCAGATTTTTGTTTAAATATTTAATTCCGTAGTATGTATTTCAGCTACATGAAGAAAAAACTGGTGAATCCAGAGTTGCTAATTATGCAGGGAAGGATAGGGGGCAGAAAGCAGGAGGAAGTTCCCTCCTAATTGGATGAATTAGCCAGATTACTGAAGCATGCAGGGCAAAGCATGATGTGATCAACCAAACAAAAAACAGAGATTCATGGAATATGTCACAATGATCATTATCTACTTCAGGTCAGGACAGAAAAAAAAATTTACAGATGGAAACAAGGGGTGGGAGAGATATGCTAGCTTATTCAAATATGTTGTTAAGTTATGCCAATTTTACTAAACAATAAGACATTTTTGTTAATAAAAACTATAATACAGGTGTTTAAAAACTTCCTATTGTTCTATCAGTCTCGGCCAAATTGGCATAGTTGGTAACGTGCTCGTCACTCATCATGCGGTCTTGGGTTCGAATCCCATTCAGGCACGGCATATTTTCATACGTTACAAATAATCATTTCATCCTTCACCGTCTGCATTAGCAGTAATTGCAGAACAGTCGGATGTTAAACCACAAAAAAAAAATATCAGTCTCAGGGCACAACAGCTTAACAAAAAACTGAAAATAAAAACAATTTAATTAAATGCGTATGGCCATAACAAGTGGACAAGAATTTCCAAACCTCAGGTCTTAAATGTGTACACTTACAGAACTGATGAACTATGTACCTACCCTAGCAAAGTTAGGTAACAAAAAGTTATTTAAATGATAATCACCATGAATTCCATTTAAAAGAATACAACAAAGTAGGGCCTACTGTTCATTATTACCATTATTTACCGCTAAAATGTATTTAGCTACAACAAAATTTCAACAAGATTATTCGGTTATTCTAAACACACCAAGTCACAAAGGTTAACTAATACAAATACTACTTTATCTTACCTTAACTGATTCCAACTGAGCACCTTCTAGAACTATTATTAAACGTTTCTCTGCATTTTTCATGTGTGAAACGAGCCCTACGTGCGTTGGGACTGGATCATATTCACTTTCTTCCAACCTTCGTTTTTTCCCCATTTCTGAATGTTCACTAGCACTAGATTCAAAGGTGCCGATTAAAAATAACAATGTTTCCAGTCACGTCAAAAACGCAACTTAAAAGTAAGTAAAGTATTGCTAAACTTATCAACAAAAACCCGCAAACAGATGTTTGAGGTTATGTTTATGTGTACTACTGGCAACTCTCAAAGTTTTCAAAGACTAATGGAATTTCGTCAAATGAATTAGTGCCGTATTGAAATACCGAAAAACATGAAAACAGTGCAATAATTATTTGTATTTCTAATCGCGTAAGCTTTTTAGAACTGTCACGACATTAACCTCCTCGTGTCTACCTTGAAGCATAGACAATATCACATAGAAGGGTTAACATGTTAGCCGGATAGGTAAACACAGTTAGTACCTACTTTCTAATACAGGTAGCGCTTTGAGTATTCTACAAGGAGGCAACATGCTCCGCTAAAATTGGTAAAGTTTTGCGTGAGAGACAGACAGTGTAATATTGAACGCTCTCTTTCTAACATATACGATTTTGACATATTGTCGCGTGCGGGGCGACAGAGCGAATGAGAGATTGTTAGAATAGCGCTACTTGTCAGATAGCGTAATAACTTGCGCAATTTGTAACACACGCATTGAGCTAGATATATGACTGGAGGTAGCACCGTGAAAACGAATTGCGTGCCGTTAGGCTGCCACGCCGCCATATTGCGGTGAGGATAGATAATGCGCGGTATTCAAACTGTAATACAAATCAAATGACTGAAAGTTGATAATATATCATTTAATGTAATATTTAGGGAATCAATTCTCGATAATAAAGTTCATAGTAATTTTAGTATTCATTATTAGTTTAATACTGTATTCCTGTAACGTAATATTTTGTTTAGAAAGGCAAAAATACATTACGTTAAACCTAACTGAAATGCAACATAGGCCAAATTACATTGATGTTACCTGAGTTCTTTCTTATTGGTTTCTTCAATTTGTAAATACACCAATACACATTGACAATATTTTATTTTACAATTATATTAGTTATTTTAATAAGTATCAAGTTAGCTATAACTAAGTTATCAAGAAATTCAAAATCAAATAACCCTTACTTCTTTGTTTTTGGTAAGCCTTTTAATATAATTGTTCATACACATTTCAATTATCTTTGCTGAAAAATAACTTTTTGTAGAAATAATCAAATTTTAAAATAAGTAAAACCTTTGGAAATTTACTTAGCAAAGATTTTTATCTCAAGATATTTGATTTAAGTTTAAGTATGTAGGCCTACCTTATCCAGGATTATCACTTAACAAAAGTACATTTTTAAAATTAAATCTACCTTGTAACTAGTTTCATCTTCACCTATACTCTTCACACAAAATATATTATTAATGTTGTTGTATAAAACACGGCCTAATGCTGGTTTAAAACCATAGGCCTACTACTATTACCTATCTCTCCCACATCTTACTGATGTTTTCATACACTTGGGAAGATCACTAAAAATAATTTCTCTTTAAGAATACAGGATTGTAAATAGAAACACGAAGGAATTGGTTAAAACCATTTTATTTGTTCATTTAAAAGTTAAACAATTCTGTAAAACTTTGATAGTTGTGTTGGTATAACATATTTCATAATCAATGTTTCAGAATAGGATTGTGGATAGGATTGCCAGACCTCAGTATTGTGAATGGTCAGTTTGTGTTTTATGATCTGTGTTCATATCGCACAAAGCAAGAAAATCAGAAATGCCAGTATTTTGATCAAACAAGTTGATGGTAAAACAGAAGTACTTCCTTGTACTATTTTTTTTAGAGTCAAGTAAAATAAAATTAAATAATAAGTTTTAGTTCAGACAAATTTTTCTGGCAATGTACTAAAAACAGATAATATGTTTCTTCCTCGCAGTCAGGAACTTTATTAAACAATTCACTACATAGGAAGTTTTATTAGTTTCAGGTCTCTCTTGGTAGGACTCTTCCGTAAAATGCTTGCTGCAGAGGGTACTGTGGACTGTTGCTTTCCAATTCTTCCTTCTAACAGCATTTTCCCATGATTTTAAAAGTTTAGGGCAGGATCTTGGAAATCTGTAATCGGAATTAAGTTTAGCCTATGCAAACAATATATTCCATATTCTATTACTGTAATAACTACAGGATTCATACTCAAATAATTTTGACTTGTTCAATGTGGTTTTTTTTGTGGTTTAACGTCCGACTGTTCTGCAATAATTACTGCTAATGCAGACGGTGAAGGATGAAATGATTTTTGTAACGTATGAAAATATGCCGTGCCTGAGTGGGATTCGAACCCAGGACCGCATGATGAGAGGCGAGCACGTTACCGAATGCGCCAATGCGGCCGGCTTCAATGTGGTGGACGCTTTAAATGTTGTCATGGCTAAAATGTTGAAACTAATTTAACTTATGCTACATACGTTTAATTTCCAAGTCGGGTAGCTGTGAATATTAATATGTGGTACACTTCCTTAAGCAGTACGATATAAAAAAAGAAATTAAAATAAATCGATATGAAAACCAATTACAACCAGTTCTATTTAAAACCCAAACATGTAAAACCGATGTCAAAGTATATCATGAATGTGTTACACAAATGTTTATTATTCTTAAGTAGCCTAAATAAAAATTGTCAAAACAAATAACCACTTTGGTATAACAAATAGGCCTAACCAGAGTTAGAAAAATACAAACTTTACATTAAGACTGGATGTTATTGTAGCCTAGTTAAAATAGCTTTCAGCGTCCTTGTCCTGCCTTAGGTTTCCTGATATTTTATAGCCTAATTAAATCAGTTAAGGCACTGCAATAATTATTATAGAGTAATCAAATAGGTAGGCCTAGGCTTTGTTGTAATTCAATTGAACTAAGCCTAGCCTACCTGAGAAATTTCATTCCTGGAAGATCAAAACTTTGGGTTTTAATTCTTTGAGTGAAGTATAAAATTATGATAGATCATAATTAATGAAATGGGTGGAAAAATAACCGAGATAAAATTAGTTTATAATAAATATTTACAATCTCAAAGGACTTGAAACTCATACAAGCACTCAGATTCAGCTGTTTTAAATTGGTTATTGATAAATAATTATGAACTTAACTATGAAACTAACCCCACTTCCTATTTTATATGCTTCATTGCATCCAAATACGACATAATATCGAACCATAATTACTTATATAATTTACATTATAAAAAGTAAACTCTGACGATAAATAAAAGCTCATTAACAGCATGTAATATTTCAGAGCGCTATCCTCACCACAGTACCAACATAACAAAATAACAGCGGCACGCTTTTCAAGAGTAGACGCCGTGTCAGTGCTACCTCCGGTTATATTTCTAGCTCATTGAACACACGGCATCTATAGCCAAATGTTGTCTCCATACAGTAAACTCAAAGAGGTAGCGTGAATACATCGCAGCAAGTATTGGAAACTTTAAAGCAGTAAATCATATTTTTTGTGTAAATGCAACTATTTATTGAAAATGTATTAATGTAAAATACATTAATCAAACAAAATTGTCTTTGACCAATTTTTTGCATAAGAATAAATGTACGAAATAGTTCGCCGTCAACAAAAAACCATGTTTAAATCGCATTTTAGAATTCTTATTTTTAAGGACAGCACTTCTTATTATAGATTAGTAGATGTGATTTTGGGAATTCACTAATTGTGAGTAAAATAAATTGTTCTGTGGATTGCTGGTAAATTATTATGCTGATAATTTAACGAATTTTGCAGATATTTAATTTCTTGTGAGATGTTAGTTAATAAAATTTCTTAAAATCGTTATTGATTCGTATCGATCCCAGATTTTCGAAAAAAATATTAAAATAAATTTTTAATGATGTTTTCATTCAATTTTTCCCACATATATCATTGTGATGCGTAATTGAGAATTTTCTCAAATGTTACAATATTATTATAAGTAGCAGGAATTGAGGAACAATAGACAAGGTCAAGTAAAATAATATTAGGAAATTTCCCAATTCGCTTTGTAAATTTTGATGTTGGTCATGGTGTGACGTCACTAATAATCAGCTGTTTTTGTGACGGATGAAAGCGGGAAGTAGGCAGACGATTTTACATCATGATGTAAGTTTACTGTGATATTTTAGTATTGTGTTATACGATAATGTTGAAGATGGAGCGCTGTAAGCGACCGCTGGAGTCAGTGAATACTATATTCTTCGATTTGGACAACACTCTTATTCCCACAAGAAAAGGCGATGAATTAGCTTGCAATGAGGTATTTTTAAATAATGAATTTATATATTTTTTCTGATTATTAATGTTATTGATTTTTGTCGTATGTATTTTAAATGCATGAAGGTCAGTCACATGCCTTTCCGACCATGCGCGTACTCTGGAGAGTGAATGCACGTTGGTTATTTCGTCAGAGTGTTGAACTTTTCTATGTTCTTGTTAAAAAGTAGGGTGGCGCCAAAAATAGATTTTATAAAATGTGAACGGTTCAGAAGAAATCCAAGACCAACCGAATTTAGTCTTAGATCTAGCTGGTGTGTTCTCTTGAGTGTTTAAAAATATCTCATTTTCTTGGCACCAGTTCACGTATAGGTTAAAATGCATTTCGTCGTGAAATTGTGAAGTGAACGCTGTTAGTTGTATTCTGAGCTGTCCGACGTAAACGTTCGCTTACGTACTTACATTATTAGTGTTATTATTTTTTGTAGGTGTTTGTTTTTTTAACTCTTTTCAATAATAGTAGTCGTTTACTTTCGTTTATGAACTGTATCGATTCCAAGTTATTCTTTAATCGGTTTTTAAGTTCATTGACAGTTGTTTAGTTTATATTTACAATGGCTTTACCAGAACCAGTGTTAAAATGTGTGACTATCTTAAAAGCAGCAAGTAATGATACCGAAAAATTTGCTGCTTTGTTTATGGTTACAAAACTAGTGAATGCTGAAATTTGTAATGCAAACTGTAAAAAAGCGTTATTTGAAGCAATCGGATTTAAGTTTTTAAAGAGACTTTTATTAAGCACTGATGTTCCTGCTGATTGCCCTCCCTTGGTGTACAAATCGGTTGCAATGTCTGTTTTGTCAGCATTTTGTTCAGAGCCTGAATTAGCCACACATCCAGAAATGTTGGCAAATATTCCTGTTTTTCTGGATATCGTTGAGTTAGCAGATGATGAAGATGATGATGATAATCTTATAGTTGTAAGTGAAGCATATAAGTGTTTACAAAGTATTGCCTCGTATCCAGCTGGTCAAACTGCTCTTTTTGAAGCTGGTGCAATAACAAAAATGTCGGAAATTTATTCTCAGCAAAGTTTCCAGACTGATGAGGCATTAAATATTTTGGTTTCACTTACAAGTCGTTTTGGTGCTGATGTTTGGGAAAAAGATAATTCTAAACAGTTCCATGCATTGCTAAATAAAATCGCTTTAGATTTTGAAACGGATCATAGTGAACGGAAATTTGAATTGTGCGGTATTATTTATTCATTGTTATTCAATTGCCAGAAACAAAATGTGTCGGCGACTGCTAATGAAGAATCATGGCCTGCAAGTATTTATAAAGGTTTGACTGATATATTAACTAGTAAATTAGGTAAGGCACAACGAGATCCCGCTTTAAAACTGGTGTCTGCAATTGTTGATTTACTTGGCGTTGAATGGTTGTTGTCTGACGAAGAAAAACCCAAGCAATTCTTCCTATTAAATGTACAGTTATGTTCTGTAGAAGTTCGAATGCAACTTGAAGATCGTAGTTTTAAACAAATATTAGACAATGCAGAATTAGTCACTTCATGTTTCATAACATTAGAATTGGCTGTATCATATATTGCAACCGATCAATTAGATTTGGAACAGAAAGAAAAACAACAATTGTATACAGCATTAAAAGGGGCATTTGCAGCAGTTATTAATGTCCTTTTAAAGGTGTCAAAGGATACAAAAAATGATAAGGATAAGTTAGATGTTAAAAGTAAGATTTTTGTTTGTGCTATGATAAGAGTTTTAGCTGCTTGGCTGGCACAAGAAACATCTGCCATGAGGAACGCAGTTTATCAGATTCTACCGTTTGTTTTGATTTTTGCCAATGATACATTTTATGCATATAGGGCACGTTACGTATCAGATAAGGTACGTGCTGAATCGAAAACAAATGCCAATCAGTCAACGTCTATTGCAGCTGATTCAGATCCAATAAGTCGGATTGATGTTTTACGTTTATTGTTACCAGCGCTTTGTCATTTGGCTGTAGAAGAAACCGGCAGAAAAATAATGTTGGATGGAAAGGAAGATGAAGTGTTACATGAATGTTTAGCTTTTCATTGGTCAATTGTACATTATAAGAAACCACCTGTGCCTAAATCTGAACGGAATAAAGTCAAGACTCAACCAGAGCCGGCATTGCCTGCGAAATTACTTGAGGATATGAAAGATTCTCGTGCAGCTATGATCAGTATCTGTAATATATTTATGAACATAACTGTTTTGGAATCAAAGTTAGTCGAAGAAAGTAATCTGTTTGCAACATTATTAAAATTCATTTTCAATAATTTACCTGAATTGAAAAATATACCAGAAAATTTAGTACTTCATGGTAATTTAGCAGTTTTGGGACTTTTACTTTTAAAACAACATTCAAAGCGAGTTAAAAAGAATGATTTTTCAATTTGTCGTTACATTCAAGCAACCATTAGGTTTTTATGGGATGCTTATAATGTAGATGAATCGAATGATTCAAGCACATTGGTTGTTGCATTGGCTTACAAAGAAAATTGGAGAGAATTAATGGAGCTTTGGTTTTTGGGAATGCAGACAATGTCATCCGTATTGGCTACAATACCGTGGATTTCGGAATTTGCGATAGAAAGTGGTTGGGCTCAAGGTATTATCGAAACTCTCAACAAAGTTAAAATTGGTGCGCTTCCATCCAATACAAAATCAGCTTATGAAGATTTTCTTTGTAATCTTGTCGAGGCAAATAATAGTGTAACACAAGTGTTGAAGGAACATGATGCCCTCAGTATGTGCCGCAAACATAGGTTCATGGAACTTGGAAAGAAATTGTTTGGAGATTAAGTGTGGGAACTGGTGACTGTTTAAATTATGAATAGGTTATTCAGTTTTTTTTTTAATGAATAATGGAACTTATTTATTATTTTATATACAATTAGTGTAGGTAATTTAACTGATTATTAATTCTAAGTTTAGGATAAAGTGACCAGATTTTTTTAAGATAGTTAAAACTATTTTTATAGTTTGGTCAGTAACATTATCAGTCATTCAAAAATAAATCTTTATAATGCATCCTGCAGTTTTAAATATTTCTATTTCATATAATGAATTAATACAATAATTTCACTAACCTTCTTTTTAAACTGCGTCACCTTTATTTTAATTTTTACTTACACGTGTTTCGGTGGATCCACCATCATCAGAGTATAAAATAATTTTATACAAGTGACTGAAGATGTATCATCTTCTATAGATTTTTAATAAATAATGTTTTTAGTTTCAATTATATGTTATTTACTCTGATGATGGTGGATCCACCGAAACACGTGTAAGTAAAAATTAAAATAAAGGTGACGCAGTTTAAAAAGAAGGTTAGTGAAATTATTGTATTAATTCATTATATGAAATAGAAACATTATCAGTCATATTTAGTATTGCAAAAAGATAACTTAAAAAGATTTGTGTTTTTTTTAAATTTTTAATGTTACAAGGTATTATTTTAGTATAACTAATAAAAATTTGTAAATTTGCATGTAGCTGTAAATTTTTTTTCATTGAGCACATATTTTGTGGTGAAATTTGTTCTTTTTAAACAAACATGATTTTGTTTTAATCTGTTTCTGTATTCATTATCCTATAAAGTATCTCTTTTTATTCTAAATTTTAGATGGATCATTCCCCAAATTACTTCAAATTGTCAATGATTTGTTGTATTTTTTATTTATTTTTTAATATTATTTTCTTATGATTCTCTGTAGAGTATAAAGTATGTATATATTTTTATGTTACCAATAATCGTATTCAGGTTTATTAAATTTAGGTCTGTACTAGAAAGTCAAATCAATCTGGTCACATTATGTTAGGTTAACTTTAAAAATGTATGGATAACAACCCACCACTAAATGTTTGCTAGTGATTAATAAATTAATCCTTTAGTGCCTTAGTATCGTAAGATAAATTTTTAAATCTTGTTAAACTAGCTTACATTTTTTTATAAAACAAATTTACTTTCATTGTAGAAAAGTAACTTGTAAGATGTTTATATAGTGTTTCATATTACAGTCAAGTCGTTTGTTTTGATGTAGCTATTTTTAATCACTATTCATACTGAACGTTTTAAGTTAAATGGAAAACACATAAATGTATATTTTTTTTGGAGAAAATCCAACTTGAAGAAATACTTTTGTGTTTCAGGCTATCAATTAGTTTCACAAATTGTGCAATGATGGATATCTTTCTTAATGTTATGGATTTTTTCATTCGTTATGTAATATTATTTTCACTTCACCTGATTTGGTCAATATATTTTTTGATTAAACAAAATTGATTATTCTTTTGCTTAATCAAATATATTATTTATTGAGATTTGTACTGTGGTTACTTTCACTGAATGTGTTTATTGTGCTCAAATAATTAAATTGCTTTTATTAGAGTTTTTGAACACTAAAAATTACAATACATTATGGTATATTCATTGTGCCAAATTGTTTTCATAAGAATCTTAATATTTTCAGTTTCCATTTAGTTATTCATTAATGTATTACCATGTGGGTGTACTTCACCCAAATCTAATTAAAAGCTGTACTAGAAAATTGACAAATTTGTTGTTGTTCAGGTCATCAGCCGAAAGGCTGGTTTGAACCTGTAGAGGTTTTACTAAGTAAAACGAGGAGTAAGGTGGTTTACCATCGCCTTCCTCACTGAATGGAAAAGTACGCTTATCAGCATGCCAGGCCCTCTGAAAAGCACATATTTTCCACTCTGCAAATGACACCTTCACTTCATTCACCACAGGGTCTGGCTGTATAATAAAATTCATTACTTTCAGAGGAGATAACTCTGATTAGTGTCTTTTACACCTCTACCTCTTCTGTTCTTAAATGATTCAGTCATTTAATTGGCTGACCATGTGATAAGAAACAGAACTATTTATTTTAGCCCTGCAACGAACAGATTGAATGTAAATAACTTGATACTCCACCTGTCTGTTATGAGCAGAAATTTGTTGATAAAATGATTTTTAAACATGAGGTAATTTAAACGGCAAAGTTAAGGAATAGATTTAAAAAGCATTACAATAATTGTTTTTCTTTTCACATACAACTCATTTCGGATTTCATTAGAGTTAGTTATTATTCTTGGAATTTTTATAAAAAATTTACAATGTGGTTGTAAATTGTTACTGAAATACAATTCGTATAACTGGTTATGATATGTATTTATTTTATTTTATTTTTTATAATTTGCCAGATAGGTAAAACAATACTGATAACCTTGACAATAAACTTGCCAGTTAATTTGTTATTTGTTTGCATTTTTGTTTTTTTATTTATGCGTTCCTGTTGTTCTTTTATCTAATCTTTATCTTTAGGTAAAATTGTGACGTAAATAACAACCAAATCAGGTTTTTCAGCAATTTTTTGTTTTTATCCGTTTCATTGAATTAAATCTATTGTTTGCGTTAATACTGGCGAATGATGTAAAATTATAGCTGTTTATCGAGTGGTAATGGATTGATTATGTTTTTATCAGCATGGAAGAACCTTAATAAAATTAATAAAACTCTTCTTCTTTTTTTTTTTATTGAGTGATGATGCCTACATAAGCCTTGGGCTTGTGCGTAGGTAATGATATGTGGTGATTTACTGATGAAAAAAATGCCAGACGTGACCGGGAATCGAACCCGGCATAGTAGCCAGTTGCACTGACCACTACACCACGGGCCGGCCATATTTAATTTGTTTTTCTTTATGACTATATTTAATTCGTTTTTCAAATCTTGAACAAATACTTTATAAAATTGAACTGTAATTAATATTTTTGATTGTGTAATAACATTTTTTATTCCTTTTGTACTTTTTGCTTTCTTTTGGCCTATATGAATATATAGGGAAGGAAAGTATTGTTGTCATGTCGAGTTTTCATTTGATATACACGTTTTCAGGCCCTCTGAACAAAAAAAAAATGATTTCAGGGATAGGTTTGTGTGACCAAAATATCTCAAGAATGGAAGCTAGATAGATATTCCCCGTATTTTTATGTTCTGCAGATGTTGATTTTCATTTTGCATCATTCATTCATGATTAAAATTTGTATATGTTTTTCATTTTACATTCTTTACTAATGGTTAAACATGGTTTATATTGGTTATTATTTACATTAGCAAGATAAAGTCGTGTGAGTGTTTCACACCAGATTTTGATGAAACAAATACAATTTTTACAATTATGCATGTAGTTTGTGCTAATTATCCAAGCTTTCTGTCAGGTAAATGCCAGAACAATCTAGTAAAATATCTTCTCTTCTTGGCATAGGCCATCATTCTGGTATCAACATTTTTTAAATAACTTTACCAGCTTCTTTCAGACCTTTATTCTAGAACCTTCCCTTTATTCTTTGAATATGCTCTATCCATACATTTATTCCAATAACTGTTTCTCTCTTTCCAATACATTGTATGCACCTTTTTGCTGTATATGACAGTTCCGAACCATGTTCTCTCTCATACAACTTTTTACTCTTCATAAAACTGGCAACTGGCTTCTATGCCAGGGTCCCATTCTATTCCTGGTCAGGTCTGGGATTTTTTTCAACTGTATACCACCTCATATTACCCATGCACAAACCCATACTTATGTAGACATAATCACTCGAAAAAATCTGTAGCTTCTTCTGTAGCTTGTAGAATCTGAATTCTGTCTTCTTCTGCCTGTAAGAGTTTGCTGTCACAAGGAAAATATTATTTAAATAATTGGTTTCTCTTAGTTCCTTGTATAATCAGCATTGTGAGATTGTCAACACCCACTTGAATTATCAGTAAATTTTTTTTTGAATTGTAAAGAATTTTCATGGTAACATATCGTACATTTATATGGATACATAAAAGTTAACAAAAACATTTGTTTTCTATATAATCTCTTTAAATAATTTGGCTACTTTTTTACCGTGTAGACAATAATTTGTGATGATGGTGGATAATTCTTACGTAATTGGAAATTATGTTTGTCATTGTAATTATGTATAATAGCCAGTTTTTAACCATTACCGTATATCTGCATGTAAACTTTTATGTACGAGCTTACATTTACAGTGTAGCGTCAGTTATCTGATCTAATTGGGACCAAAGCAGTTCTCATTTTCAAATACACTAAATATTGTAATTTGATATACTGTACCACAACAATGTAATGTAATCTAAATGTTTAATAGGTTATTAAACGCTAACATAAACGTAAATTTAAAAAAAATAAAATATTAATTTGTTGCATTTATTGCAAATGTAGAGTACTAAAGATTATAAAAAAAAACTGAAAAGTACAGAATTTCAAAACTGAATAAATCGACGAAATAAACTACAGTAAAATCCATTAGGAAATATTTGTTAACGCACTTGTACATATTATTATACAATAATTTTTAAAAAGATCTTGTATTTTCTTTTGAACTAAGACAGAATTTCTTTTTGTTTATTTATTAAAAATTTTAATCCGTACAAAACTAAAAAAAAGTATCAAAACATTTCATCTCTTAAAAAGCATTAAAAAGAAACGTCACATTAAACAAATTGTCAACATCAGTCACTTACAATAAATATTTTTTTTATTCCTAATTTGTGTATGTTGCAATCTGTTCAATTTAGAACAATAAGCAACCCCATGACCCAGTAAGATGAGGATGATGTGTATGACGTGTAAATGAGGTGAAGTCTTGTACAGACCCAGGCCGACCATTCCTGAGAGAGTATGGGTTATTAAACCCCAACCATCAAAGTACACCGGTAACCACTGTCTAGTATTCAAATCCGTATAACAGTAACTACCTTTACTAGGATTTGAACCAGGAACCTTCGTCTCCCAAAAATCAGCTGTTAAAACAATAAATATAAAACACAAATTTAGACTCCATTGTTTATAAATTCCGGGGGTTGTAGCAGCAACATCCCTCATTCTTTTTAGTAACAATGTTTCTGCAGCACTAAATTCAGGCTGTTTTTTTGCACCATAAGATTGCAGTTTTTAGGGCAGAAAGCCCCCCTCTGCATGAGTAAATATGTATTTTTTTCTATCAATGGTGGTTTGGATAATGAACGCTCTTGTTTACTTACATATCCAAGTTTCATTAGAAATAATTTTCTTATTATTTAAATAAATTTTTTAATATAATTTTATTGTCAGTTACTGCAATTTATTTTTTATGATCATTAATGGATATTCTTGAATATTAGTTATTCGGGTAATCAACGCTCCTGTATACTTTTGCATATCCAAGTTTCATAAGAAATAATTTTCTTATTATTTAAATAAATTTCGTAATATAATTTTATTTTCAATTACTGTAATTTATATTTTTTGCAATTTATTTTGTAGATCATTAATGGATATTCTTGAAAATTAGTTATTTCATTTCAGAATAAATGTAAAGTTTTAAATTCTTTTGTAAATGTGAAACCTCATTCCATCCTATTTTGTTAAAAGTATTAATTTTCTGTTTTGTCAATAGTATGATTTCATTTGACTTTGGATTGTGTATCTTACGGTTAATGGCATGTAGACATGCAAAATGACATGTTTCCAGTATTAATGGTTTCAAGTAGTATATAAACTAAATAGCTCATTGTGCCTTATATATTTATTTGTTAAAACAAATATATTTATATAAAGCATTGGATGGTCATAAAGTTGTGCATGTAATTTTTAAATCAATTTATTTATAGTTGCTTCCTTACAAACTGCTATATACTTAGTTTTGTTTTGTCATGTATTGGTCACATTAAATTATTGATTTATCTCCTTGTAAAAGATTCTTTGATGGAAATAATTTCGAGCTATTCCTGTTATGTAACTACATTACAGGTGGAAAGTTCTAGTAATTTTTTTGATTAAATGTTTGTTTTATCTTTGTGACAGTAAATATACTATTATTATTTTTTAAATGAAGTATTTAAAATTGTAATTATTTAGCTATCAGAAAAAAATTGCTAAACTAATTATTATCTTGACAAGTTTTTGTTCAGTTTTGTTCAATTTTGATAATTGAAACCTATAAATCAATGTTACATTAAGGAAATTCTTTAATAATCAGAATGTTGTTACACTTTGGCATGATAATTTTGGTTATATTATTAAATTATGCATTTTTAAGATAGTAAAAATTATTATTTGTGAACACTTATCGTTCTTGTACCATGTTTGACTTATTAACGTATCTGTATACTTTCACTATTATCTTCTTTATCCCTATTCCGAGTTTTCTTGGATTGGGCCTAATACAACTTCTTGCGATCGTCAAACCATCTGTCCGTTTTTTCTCTCTCTTAGCATTGCATCGTTTTCCTGATTCATCTATACTGAACCCAACCACTTCATTCTTGGTATTGTTTCCTCTTTCTCCCTAGTAACCACAAACATTCTTTTAAGTAGTCTTTGCTCTTCTATCTATTGACATGATCAATCCATTGTAGCTTTATTGTTTCAACTCTTGTTATCAGGCTCTTCATCCTTAATTGTTCCATAATTACGTCACTTCTCATGCTATCTCTTCTTGTCCTCTTTACCACACACTGTTTCCTACTAGCATCTTAATTTCTTGATAGCTCATACTCTCTCTCTCTTTTTTAAAGCCACATAGGACTAGATAAGTTCATCAAACTAAAAAAAACTCATTTCAATTTTTGCGGTTCAATTTTTCAGTTTTTGGTGTCCTTTCCTGATGTTTCCTTCCTTGAACTTTCTCCAGTATTCCTTCAATCCATCCGATCTTCTCTGCCATTCCTTGTCAGAATACACAACCCTCTGTCGTTTCGTCGGTTTCTGCTGTTTAACATACTCTCTTTTAAATCATCCATAACCATTTTTTTCAATGTTATCTTTTCTGTTTGCCTCTTACTAATCTTTCTAACTTAGTTTCAAAAATCCCTTTCATGAGACAATATCTCATGGTTGGCAGCAATTTTTCAAAAAGGGTTGCTTACCTTTGACGTATGGCAAAAACCATTAGTGATTTCTGTATTGACTCTTTAAGAGAAATCAAATGACACTATTTTTGTTTCTAAATCTGACTTTGATTTATTGACTTCTGGTTTTGGGCCACATCCGGTCAAAACCAAAACTTCAAACCCAATTGATGCCCACTAAATTTTTGAGTAGATTACGAATCTGAAAACTGTTTGTTTGCTACCTCTTGTAGTTTCTGACATCTGGGTGTGACAGACGGTCTATACAAAATAATAAATGAAAATTTTAAAAATTGCCATCAATTAATCCTTCTCAACTCATTATGTGCCTAGCTTTTCCTCCGTCAAATGGTTGCCTTCAAATTCCTCTTTTATCCACTCCTTGCAAATACTTCTACATTCCTCATCATAACCCCTCATTCCCCTCTAATCTTCTTCATAACCACTTTTTTAAACCTATAGTCATTGTATTTATTTTTCATGTAATATCCATGTTTCGCATCTGTAAAACTTGTGAGGTAAAATACATAAGTCAATTTTTTGTTTTTTTTTACTGTAATACTCTTATTTACACTTGACCTGAATATTAACGTCTGAATGGATTTTGTAGTCTATTTAGTATGAAAAGAATTCTCCTGCAGGTTTTATTAACAATTTGGACAGTTTTGTAAACATGTATTAATATTTTTTCTCTTTTCAAAGCATTTATAAAAATGTATTTTTTAAAAAAATAAAACCGTACTATGTAAAAATGTTTTGTGTGTTTATATATTAATGTATTATTGTATGTATTTATAAATAATTATTTATTTTAATAAGTTTTTTTACCGATTGTATTGTGTACTACTCTTTGTACAGTATTAAACATTGTGAAATCCGTTTTAATGAAACCAATTGAAATATTAAAGTATGTGTTATGTTGTTGCCAGTTTTGTTTCTTTTCGTTGTTTTTTTTATTACAAATTATAATATGCAATATTTATGTTTATTACTGTATTAATGTTTCTTTTGCTACCTTATTTTAATAAAATGTTACTTAAAAATGAAGTGTTTTGTTTTTATTCTTTTGTTATAATTTCTGTTTAAAAGTCTTTTTGTATTGACTTTTATGTACAAATTTAAAATAAAATTTTAAGTACATTGCAACAGCTGTACTGTTATAACTGGGACAGAAATGGTTTTTTTTATTAAAATTAATTTTTAGCTTATTTTAAGGGAAGTGGGAGTTGAAAAAATATTATTTTCTTATATTAATTTCCATATTTTCCTGTGTAATTAAGTGATATATCATTTATTACTTTATGATGGTTTTTTTTGTATTTAAACTCCCAAATGTGTGTATTGTGCAGTCTATTCAATTTTATAGCAAAAAGTAACTCCATGATCTTATGAGATGAGGTGTAGTCTTTTACAGACCCAGGTTGACCATTCCTGAGTAAGTATGGTTAATTGAACCCCAACCATTTAAATACACCAGTAATCATTATCTAGTATTCAAATCCATATGAAAGTAAGTATGTTTACTAGGAATTGAATCAGGAACCTTCGTCTCTGAAAATTAGCTAACTTGCCATGATGACTTATCCCTCAATCCAGTAAATAAAAATATAAATATCAAGGTGACTATGAAGCTGAATTTTTTTTGTGGT
Organism: Catonia carolina; assembly: GCA_035578175.1. NCBI lineage: Eukaryota > Metazoa > Arthropoda > Insecta > Hemiptera > Achilidae > Catonia > Catonia carolina. The sequence goes on along the minus strand of JAQMRL010000003.1, from coordinate 20,021,767 downwards.
AAATCTCATTGTTATTTTATTTTGGGGTTTTCTAAAAGTTGGCTGTTTTTTAACCCGAAAAGAAAATATTCTCAGCCAGTTTCTATGAAATTTTCAGGAGTGTTTTATCTATGTAGCCTGAGATATGCATTTTATTGTGAGGTTTGACTTAAAAATACAGGAAATTAATAATTGAACCTAAACTAGGCTCTGTAGAAGGAAATGCTTAAAATAAAGGTTGTAGATTTTTAAAATTTTCTATAATTAAGTATATACACTTTTGTCTTAAAATGCGTACTAAGGGCGCAATATTAAAAAGATCCCATTTTTATACCAATTTTGATGAGCAAAATACAGAAAATCACTAATTGACGCTAAACTAAGCGTTGTACTAAAAATAATGTTTGGAATAAAGTTCTTAAATGTTCTACAACTTTGATTATATTCACTTTTGTTCTAGAATGTGTGTTAGGCTGCAATTTTTTTACCACTAAAGCTCAGACCCCTGCCCTCAAAGAATTTCTGCAAACATGGCGCTTTCTTTATCTTTATGTAGAGCATTAAAAATGTACTAAATAAGGTGATTTTAAAACAAAACTGTAGGAGCTGTTTTTGAGGAAATCGCAAAAAAATGAAAATCGCATGAATAAACTAGCCTACTAATTCCTGTTGACTGATTTTGATGAAAAGGTTCGTGTCGGGACCTGTAGCGGTACGTACCTAACTTTTAAGTTCCAAGTTTTAATTTCGTACGATACTCCGTTCTTGAAATATTTTCTTCACACCCAAACCAATCTCTAAAATTATGTTTTTTATATTCAGGGGTGTGAAAACTCGATTTGGAAAAATCGACATGAAAAAATAGGCTACTTTCCTTCCCTATGTATTCATATACCTAGGGCAAGAAAAAGTAAAAGTTGTTGTTTAGGTCATCAGCCAAAAGGCTGGTTTGAACCTGTAGAGGTTTTACTAAGTAAAACGAGGAGTGAGGTGGTTTACCATTGCCTTCCTCACTGAATGGAAAAGTATTGTTTATCAGCATGCCGGGCCCTCTGAAAAGCACATATTTTCCACTCTGCAAATGACACCTTCACTTCATTCACCATAGGGTCTGGCTGTGTAGTGAAATTCATTACTTTCAGAGGAGGTAACTTTGACAAGTGTCTTTAACACGTCTACCTCTTCTGTTCTAAAATGATTCAGTCATTTAATTGGCTGACCATGTGATAAGAACAGAACTATTTATTTTAGCCCTGCAACGAACAGATTGAGTGTAAATAATTTGACACTCCACCTGTCTGTTATGGGCAGAAGTAAAAGTTATAAAAAATAAAGTATTTACAAATTATTGGAATAACCTGTCTCTTTCTACGACCTGTAGTTAAAGGGAATCGATAAATAAACTTCTGTTAGAATCGGTTCATTGGTTTGAAAGAACGTTATCAATGGTTTAACACAGAAAGATTACCTAATTCTATTTGTGATAACGTACGGAAAAAATCTGGTGTGAAACACTCACACAACTTTCTCTTGCCAGTGCAAATAATTAACAATAAACCTAACATTAGTAATAAAACATAAGAAATAAACAAAAAACTAACCTCAACAAACATAACCTAATTTTAATCATGAGTGAAAGACGCAAAATGAAAATCAACCTCAGTTTGGCTTAGAAATACGGAAAATCACTCTTTCTCTCTAAACTAGGCTCTGTAGAGAAAAATGCTTTAAATAAAAGTTGTAGATCTTTTAATTTTCTATAAATTTAATTATATACACTTTTGTCGTAAAATGCATACTAAGGCCGAAATGTTAAAAAAATCGATTTTTCTCACGTTTTCGTGAGAAAAAAAACAGAAAATCGCAAATTACCGCTAAACTAAGCGTTATACAAAAAAATGTTTGAAATAAAAGTTGTAGGTTTTTAAATTCTCTACAACTTTTATTATATAAGTTTCTGCGCTAAAATTTATATTAAAGCCGTAATCTTAAAAAAACAACGTTTTTACGTGAAAACAGCCTCACCGAGAATTTCAGCAAACATTGCGCCTACCCTATCTGGTAGAGAATAAAAAATTGAGTAAAATAGGCGATTTTAAAAAAAATCGTAGGACCAGTTTTTGAGAAAATCGCAAAAAACTGAAAAATTATACGAATAAACTACTACTTCCGGTTGACCGATTTTGATGAAAATGTTCGTGTCGCGTCCGGTAGTGGTATGTAACTTAAGTTTCAAGTTCGTACGACGTTCCGTTCTTGAGATATTCTGTTCACACACAGACACACACACACACACACACACACATACACACACACAGACCAATCGCTAAAAACATGTTTTTTGGGTTCAGGGGGTCTGAAAACGTATAGATCCGGTGAAAACTCGATTTCGAAAAATCGACATGAAAACAATACTTTCCTTCCTATATATTCATATAGGCAAGAGAAAGTAAAAAACGGTGGACGCAACTTTTTTGTCGGTTTAGTGGAAGATTTTCCGTTTTATTTCAAGTCGCATCAATATAACGGTGGTTTGTGTTACAATAAACAAAGCAGTGTACAAAAGATAAAACTGGTTGAAAATTTCTAGGAAGCAAATCAAGGATCTTCGCCTTTACAGTCGTTCACTCTACAAAGCACGTTCTTTGAGGAAGTCGCATCTTATTTAATATTTTTAACACGTTAGGCGGATGAGTTTAAAGTTCAAACGCCTGAACAAAGTGCATTATTAATTAGCTTACGCCTCTGCTTTGGTGTAGCCGTGGCCTTTAGGCACAAACTATTATTATCATTGTTTTTAATCGTCTATAATAACATTAAAGCCTAAAATTTCGATTGTCATGGACATAGTTCAAGAACATAAACTTTTATAAACAACTGAATGTACGTTAAATAAATTTAAGATATTTGATGTAACTTTTACAATTTTATTAATTTTCCGTATTATGAAAAATTAAATAATTGGAAAAGGTAGTGAGTGAGACAAAATCAAAAAATATTTAGGCTATTGCACTCGTAGTAGGCTATAGCCAGTGTATAGTGCCGGTTACGACCGATGGTACTGTGACATTCACTTTGACCATTGCATAGCTAGGAAATGTTTTTTAGTGACGCGCCAAAAATGTAAAGTCGATGCTTGGCGTGCCATTACGGGATTATATTAGTAACGAAGTTTTTCTTCGATGAACAGGACGTGTCACTGATATTACACAGATTATACCATTAAAATGGTTTTAACCACCGGGTTGGTCTTGTAATAAAGACGTTGCCGCGAGTCAGCTGTTTAACGGCGGATTTTCGGAGACAAAGGTTCCGTGTTTCGAATCCTATTAAAAATATAAAGTTTTATACGGATTTGAATACTAGGCAATGGTTACCGGTGTAGGCCTACTTTTATGGTTGGGGTTCAATTAACTATACTTTTTCAGGAATGGTCGGACTGATTTTGTACAAGACTACATTGTTGAAATTACAAGACATACATAATATAATCCTCATCTCATTGGGTCATAGGGTTTTTTATTTTTCTTAAATTGAGCAAATTGTAATGTACATACATTAAGGGTAAAGAAAATGGAATTTGGCCGGATGAGAGAACAAGCTTGCGCTCGGGAAGACAAAGTCGTAGCTATTCCCATGTCGTTCGGAGAAAAACGGATGGGAGGTAGAGAAAGAGACTGCTTAAATGGTGATCAAGAGCAGGATGATGCAAGAGAAGACCTCCCACACGTACCAAAGATGCCAAAAGAATGGCTTGGCTACTGGATGCGGAGAGCTCAAAATGAGGAGTCCTATGTTCAGCAGTGGGACGCCAAGAGCTAGTTGATAAGAACGAATTATTTGCGTAAATCAGTTTTCTTTTTTTTAAAGTCGCATCAACAGCTTGTTCATTAGCGACAACGGTGGAATTTTAACGATGGATTTAAACTTTGTGAAAATTTCCGGACCCTGGCCGGGAATCGAACCCGGGACCTCCGCGTGGTAGGCTAGCGCGCTACCACTACGCTGCGGAGGTAGTGAATCAGTATTCTGATTTATTTATTTTAAATTATAATCCATACAAAACTCAAAAATAGTATATGATAAGTCTGTATCAAACATTTCATTTATTAAAAATCATTAAAAAGAAACATCACATTTAACAAATTGTTAATAACAGTCACTTACAATATAAAACACAAATTTAAACTCAATTATTTATAAATTCATAGATTGTATATGATTTTTCAGGTAAGACTTGAACTCTCTCTTAAATCTTTTCTCACATTCAATCACGAACAACCTTTTGTATTTAAATTAATTATTTTTTTTTTGTATTTCGTTAATTGTATTGTCATTTAGTGCGTGCGTACTGTAAGTCGGTTGTGGGTAAAACGTAGTTGATCGGGTTTGAGAGTAGTCAAAGACCGTAGTAGGCTACTACTGTAGTAGTACTATCTGTCTACAACTTGATGGTCTCCGGCAAAGAGGAACAATATGCGGATTGAAACACCATTTCAGAAAACATATTTACCGTATTGTTCCGAATACAAGCCGCAGTTTTCCCTAAAAATCGGTTCCATAATTTGACCTGCGGCTTGCATTCGCGCTTTAATAATAATAATCGTTTCTTATTAAGCATAAGTAGGTATGAATAGAGAGAGAGCGAGAGAGAGGGAGAGAGAGTGAGATGGGGGGGAAGATAGAGGGGAGTAAGAGGGTGAGAGAGATGCCTTCCTTACGTTGTGCGTGTAGTCATTTTGATCAGTTTGGTGTTACAGTATAAAGTTTGGTAGCAGTTTTCTTATATTTCATTTTGTTTTTTATCCGATCATTTGTTTTTTGTTGTATTTTGTACATCGCCATGAGTGATGTTATAGGTTAAGGGTACTTTGTCTATACAAGTAACCAAAAAGTAGCGCAGAACTTGCGATACCAATTTCGAATTATTGGTATCGTAAGTCCTGCGGCTACTTTTTGGGTAAAAACACGGAAAAGACATCCACCAAAGAAGCCGGAAGAAAACACAAATAATGTAGATGAATCCTTGTGTTCGGTATTGAACAAAAAATAAACAAAAACTTCTAAATGCTAATTAAGTAGTAAGTGTATTTGTTTGTACGGTATTTTCTCCTTAAAAAATAAAATACTTTCAAAAGCATACAAGTACTGTACTTGAAATTTATTTCCTAGTTTTGATCATAATTTTTCTGATGCGGCTTTAATTCGGGTGCGGCTTGTTTTCGGAACAATACGGTAATTGTTTTTTAAGTTACTGAAACTTGCTGGAAATTACGTATTATTATAAAACAAAGTATTTCGCATGGTTTTGTGACATAAAATTGTTTAGAAAAACACACGATTAAGAGATAATGTATAATTATTTTTTTTAAATTTCCTAATTTGTGTACGTTGCAATCTGTTCAATTCAGAACAATAAGCAACCCCATGACCCAATGAGATGAGGATGATATGTATGATGTGTAAATGAGGTGAAGTCTTGTACAGACTCAGGCCGACCATTCCTGAGAGAGTATGGTTAATTGAACCCCAACCATCAAAGTACACCAGTAACTATTGCCTAGCATTCAAATCCGAATAAAAGTAACTGCTTTTACTAGGATTTGAACCAGGAACCTTCGTCTCGAAAATCAGCTGATTTTGGCGACAATTTTACCTCTAGACCAACCCGGTGGGTCGATGTATAATTTGGTAAATTTTTTTTTCAAATACATCGTCATTGTTCAACAACCATTTCACGAATTAACGTAATTTTTGGCAGGTTTGTTCTGTAACAATTATGAAAAACGATGATGCTATAAAATTTAACAGAAAATCATAATTCTTTTAATTACGAGGTATTTTCATAAATCATTTCGTAAAATCGCGTAACACGACATGAATTCAGCTTGCGAAAAACTTTTCGGTCTTTAAAGATAAATGTAGCCATGTAGGAAATGAAATATAAAGAGACAATTTTCAATTAATTTTTAGCGAAAGAATTATTTAAGTTGGACGTAATTTCCGGAAAGTTCCAGTTAGTTAAAAAAAAATAGATACATCTATTTTTTTTCGTTTCGTTTCTGTTTCGTTTCGGATTGTAAAACCATTTCAGAAAACATACATGTATGTTTTTTTAAATGGTTTTACAATCCGCATATTGCTTCTCTCTGCCGGAGGCCATCAAGTTACAGACTAATATGCGGATTGTAAAACCATTTCAGAAAACATACATGTTTGAAAATGCAATCCGCATATTGCTTCTCTCTGCCGGAGGCCATCAAGTTACAGACAGACAGTTATATTAATTCGCCTGTATCGGTCAAATTGAATCAGAAAGATGAATAAAGTATTGTTAGCGGATAAATATTCTTTATCGTTTTAAGCTTTTGGAATACCCGTTAGTGGAAGTGTCAAGCCTTGTTTACGCAGAAGTAGGTGTGTACATATGCTGCAATAGTATTCGTGGACGATATAGATAAGTTTCTATTGTTATACTGTAAGGAATAGGCCTAAATAAATGCCTAGCCACTATCTACATAAGCTTTGGCTACTACACACTCTCATCTTACACAAGTCGATTTATTTATCGTGAACTATTAAGACGTGTCTGATTAAAGTACATACAATCTTATCCATCCGTCTGTACAAAGTTTACTAGTGCCTATCCATCCGACCTACGCTTGCCTATTAGCCTATCATGTTTCGGCATTAATCACCTCATCACTGGTCACTAATTTAGGCCTATATTTTGCACTTTCGTAGTCGCGGGCATAGTTCAATACAAATTTAAAAACATCTTGGTTTTTTCTTTAGTTTGATTTCCATCAAGGTTTTTTTAGCAATTATTTTATGTTTTAAAAATCATGTAAATTTCAGCCATTGTTCTTCCAGATCAATCGGAATATTCTGATTACCAGAAGTGTACATTACTAACCAAGTCATCGAAGTGATCATGTAGAATTTATCTAAAAGTTAAATTAAAAAATTTTACGCTAGTAAATTTTGGAATTTTCCTATTTTAAAATTTTCTATTGATTTGAAGACGATCTTCAACATGTATTTAAATTTATTTTTTTATTTATTTTAAATTACCCTAAATTTCTTTTTAAACAAAAGGTTTTTTTTATTAAACCTTGGCTTTTTATTACTGTTGTTTAGCTTTTAACTAGTTAATGTTTTCAAAAATTTTACATAATTTTCTTTTTCTTTTCGAAACAATACTATTGTGTATTGTCTTCGTTATGTGAACATTTTCATGTTATTTACTTATAGTTTTTGTTTTTAAACTGATTGTAAATAACCTAAGATGTTAGGAAAAAACCCGTAGCTTATTAAAATAAATTTTTTAATGCCGGCCGCATTGGTGTAGTTGTTAACATACTCGCCTCTCATCATGCGGTCCTGGGTTCGAATCTCACTCAGGCACGGCATATTTTCATACGTTACAAAAAAATCATTTCATCCTCCATTGTACAAGGTTACACCCCTAACTTTGTCGCTAATAACCGTTGCAGTTGATGCGACGTTAAGTAAATGAATAAAAAAAAAACTTTTTTGAAATCGTTAAGTAAAACTTACTCCTTGCTAGCATTTCAGTGGTGCTGCTGATAAGTCCGTATGGGGCTCGCCAGGGGTATATATTTTCCAAAATTTAGAACCAATGGTCGATTTTTGGGGAACAAAAATATTTTCGCTCGCCTCTCATCCCACGACTTACCACTGTTAGGTAATTTAGGAGTTCGCAGGTCCCTCCATTCTGGTATTTCTACTAAATTTCTTTAAAATGTTAGTTTTTATTGTAGTAGCCTCTTGTCTTATCATATACGAGTATATTTTATGTTTGTGTACTCATATGTAGGCCTACCAAGAGACAATTTCCGCCTGGACCATTTGCTCCCTTTTACATCTCCTTAGATTCATCCTCGGCTAGAGCATAACGAAACTCCAGTAAATACTTTTTTACACTTTGGTTGATTGAAGGTTTTCCAGTTATTAAGAGAGCATTTCCTAATTATTCGGTAAAATATCTTAGTTTTCGTTGATTTGATTATGAAAAATTTAGTTCTTCATGGCTAATAAATTTTTTTTCAGAAAGAATCAGTTCCTGAGAAATTGATACTTCTAAGGTTAAAAATTGATAGTTTTTGTTTGTAAGAATTGTTTGTGTTTTTAGCTTGATTAAACGAGAAGTTGAACACGGATATCCAACGGTTCATGTTTTGCTTTCAGTAAGTTATAATAATTAATCGCTCGTCCATTCGGTGTGCTTTAACAATTTTAAGTTATTTTCTTTGGGTTAACTGATAGAACTGGTCAGGAGGCCTCAGTGATTTCACTGCACAATATTCCTCGTTTCGGGGGACTGTGAAGACAATTTTCTTATGATAATCGGAACTTAAGCTGATATTTCTGTGTTATTCTTTATTTGTATCTGTACCTAGATTTTAGTGAGAAAGTGAAAATAACGGTTTCTTTGAATAAGAATATTATTATAGGATAATCGATTATTGTTTACAGGAAGTGATCTCGAAACAATAACCTTTCATCAAGTTGTTATTGTTATTCTTATTTTTTTATCAGTTTCATTTTATTATTAGGCTTTGTTTTTTAAGCCTATGCATTATTACGTTGTGTAATATAATTTTCTCTGTGAAATGTACATAATAGGCTAATTAAACTGTGATATGACGTAGACTTTTGGACAGACCCTAAATTGTTATCGTAAGCCTAAATAAAAACTGATTTCCGTTATCCATGATTTTTACTACGAAATATTAAATATAAATATTGTATCATTTATATTTTTTTATATGTAATTTTTACTGTATTAATTATATCTGCAGTTGTGCCCACATTTTGTACCGGTCACATTCGGTGAAGTGTGTAGTAATGAAGATTATGATAGTGGTTGAACCGCTTTGATAAAAATATTGTTTAAGCCTAGGTTCGTTCGGGATCTGGGTGTAATAAATAATGAACAGGCACTCTTTGAACTTATACCAATCATATTTTTTATTTATTTATTTTAATACTAAAAAATAGGTTTAGGTTTGCCTAGTTAATTTATAGTCAAGTAATAACTAATGTACTAATATAGTAATTTACTTTATAATTTAAAAGATGTGTTATATAGAATAAGCAAGAATATTATAATCTGTAATTAATTCATGAGGTATTGAAAATTTGAAAATAATAACTTATATAATATTATTTCATCACTTTCCTTTCCTGAATATAGGCTTTGCCGTATTCAGGAAAGCAATTTTTGTTTAGTTAGATAAGAAATTGTACACATTGTATTATTAATATAGCCTAATGGAAATAAATAAATAAAATAAAAATACTGTAAATCTACGATCTACTCTCGTAGAACAATGAGTAGATGTGTTTTGAGTATTAACCATGAGTAAATAATACCCCCTCCTATCACTCTATAAAATTTCAAATTTTGTTGTTTTGTTCTTGACGGAAATATAGAATAAATAAATTAATGACGTATTAAAATAAATCTGTTAGGTGTAGCCTTTGTATTTTAGTAACATTTTGTATTTATAGTAGGCCTAACGAATACAAAATTAAATTAATATCTTACTATTAAATTAATTAATTACTTCAATTAAATTAATCACAAAACTTAACTACAATTTTTAGATACTGTTACTTAACAATCAAAATAATTGAATTATCTGTCTATAACCACTTACTATCACCCGCACGCACTACCCTATTAACGTAATTCAGAACCGGTCCCATAACAACACTATTTGAAACGTCCCGACAATATTTTCCTTTTACTATTCAAGTATTGACTAACACTTTACAAAAACGCTGTATTTTACCTACGGTTTGAAAGCTTCCTAAACAATTGAGAGCCTTTTAACAATTTCCCCGCTTTACCAGAACATAGTAGAAGAAATCAAAATAAAAACTAACCTTTAGGCTTATACTATTTTCGGTTTCCGAGAATTCCCGTTCAACACACTTTATTTATCGCAATCCATTATTCTTGTTCAATTTACACACCACTACACACAATACACAATATTTATTCAATCAGTAGTCTATTCCGTCAACCATTTCTAGAATATTACTGTACAATGTTACAAAAGTTTGAAAAAAAATTTTAATTGCTTTTTAGTTCATTTAAAGTAGTATCCAAAGCGATCATTCACAGTGATCTACTGCGGATTATCAAAGTGTCTGCCGATTGTTAAATCAAGGAAAACATAAAATAATCAGTTTTGTAATCTATCAATACGCTATGGAGGCAAATTGACCAGTTTTTAAATAAAAAAGAACCTCTAAATAAAGAAAAGAAAGGATAATTAAAAATAAATGTTTATAAAAATAATGAATTAAAGAAATATAACAAAAATATCAGAAAAAGATAACACATTAAACGAAATCTATAAATTAAAGTTAATCTAACAAATTAAAAAAACGAAAACAAAATAATTCACATGTAGGCTATATTAATATTAGGTATGGTATTTTTAAGTTACCCAAACAATAACATTTTTTATGAATGTTCAATTTTAAAAATTCTTTATTTTAAGAAAGTTGTTTACGATTAAATCCAACTAAGATAACTAATAAACAGAACAGATAAGTTAAGGACGAACAAACTCCTGTATAACATAAATTACACATACCTTAGTAGGCTTAATTCACTGATGTTATTAGTCTCACATATAAAACATTAATACTTAATTAGAGGACAGTAATGTTGTTTATTAATCTCATCGTTGTTATTGTTCGTTGAAAAGGAAAATTAAAACGATCAGAGAAAATGGGAGCATGTTTGTTACACTTCCTTCGTTCTCCTACAATCAAACAAATAAATAAAACCTTAGAGAAGGTAAAAATATTATAGTTGCAAATTAATGAACTTTGAGTGACTTCATTATACGTGATTATTTGTAAAGATCTTCTGTTTTACTATTTTCTTTTGAATAGATTTCATAACATTATGCAAACAATACATTACTACTTGCAATATTCAGAATTATTTCATTTCAGTCATTTAAAAATTAGCATAGTCCTAATTTATTTAACAAAAAGTATTAATTATTTATATAAATAATCATTAGAAGATTTAAAAGGCGCCGTATCGTACGTAAAAATGTTTGTCCGCATTGTCCGCGTCACGTAATCCGTGTTTAAAATTCATAGATTTATTATGTCGTTCACCGACAGAAGAAAATAAGAAAAATACGTTAAAAATATGTGTGAAGGAGACGCCTGACTACTAATGATCCAAGGTTTATATTTAAACCAAGTTTTAGTCGTTTCTCAGTGTTTAAAATTGAAGCTATATGGAAAAATAGTCATTCTTCATTTTATTCATGAAATATTATACCTGTTAAAATTCTTTCCTTTCACCAAATGTCGTAAGCAACTACTTTCGTTTTGGAATATTTTTTACTGCGTGATAATGTTGGGTCACGTCCAAATCCTAGTTTTCAAACTCGGGAAATTTGAGGAACCACGAAGCGGTCTTCGTAAAGGGTTGCCAGATGATTTCCTAAAGGAGGACATGTCTTCCTGACCTCCCTTGTTGTTTAGGTCAACAACCGAAAAGCTGGTTTGAACCTCTAGAGGTTTTACTAAGTAAAAACGAGGAGTCAGGTGGTTTACCATTGCCTTCCTCACTGAGTTGAAAGAGTATGCTTATCAGCATGCCAGGCCCTCCGAAAAGCACCCACTTTCCACCCTGAAAATGACACCTTCACTTCATTCACCACAGGGTCTGGCTGTATAGTGAAATTCATTACTATCAGAGGAGATAACTCTGACTAGTATTTTTTACACCTCTACCTCTTCTGTTCTTAAATAGTTCAGTTATATAATTCGCTGACTATGTGATAAGAAACAGAACTATTTTTTGTAGCCCTGGAGCCAACAGATCAAGTGCAATTAATTTAACACTCCATCTGCCCGTTATGGGCAGTCCTCCCTTATCAACTATATTGTTGTTGTTTAGGTCAACAGCCAAAAGGCTGGTTTGAACCTCTAGAGGTTTTACTAAGTAAAATGAGGAGTGAGGTGGTTTACCATTGCCTTCCTCACCGAATGGAAAAGTACGCTTATCAGCATACCAGGCCCTCTGAAAAGCACATATTTTCCACTCTGTAAATGACACCTTCACTTCATTCACCACAGGGTCTGGCTGTACAATGAAATTCATTACTTTCAGAGGAGATAACTCTGATTAGTATCTTTTACACCTCTACCTCTTCTGTTCTTAAATGATTCAGTCATTTAATTGGCTGACCATGTTATAAGAAACAGAACTATTTATTTTAGCCCTGCAACGAACAGATTGAGTGTAAATAATTTGACACTCCACCTGTCTGTTATGGGCAAGGTCCTCCTTATCAACTATATATCCTTCTTTTCTATATTTATCAAGGAATGAAACTGATGAGTCGTGCGTCCTGGCCCAGGTCTTAAATAAAACTCAAATGGTAATGATGATGATAAATATGATTTGAAGTGACATCAGCAATGGACAATACACTTCAAATCTTAAAAAAATTGAATACTTCTCGGAACTGCTCAAGATCTGCGAGTTTTACTTTTGTATAAGCCCACATAACGGGAATGTTGACAGAGTTTTCTCGATATTTAATGCGCAATGTATCAAAGAAAGGAACATATTTAGTGTAGATTTAGTAAAAGTGTAGATTTTTATACAATATAATTTTAAAAACATGTCAATAAAGATTTTCGTAATTATTTGTTTAAACTCAAGAACTTTTTGTAAAAATTGACAGTTCTACTAATTATGATGATTAGAACAAAGTAAATAAAAAACTTCATTTAATTAAATAATTAATTTTGTATGGCCTACTTTTATTTAAAAATCCATTTAAGACCCATCAGTCCTTTTTACTTTCTCTTGCCTATATGAATATTTAGGAAGGAAAGTATTGTTTCCATGTCGATTTTTCGAAATCGAGTTTTCACCGGATTACACGTTTTCAGACCCCCTGAATTCAACAAACATGTTTATACCCATTGGTCTGTGTGTGTGTGTGTGTGTGTGTGCGCGCGCGCGTGCGTGTGAACAGAATATATCAAGAACGGAACATCGTACGAACTTGAAACTTGAAACTTAAGTTACATAACATTACCGGACCCAACACGAACATTTTCATCAAAATCGGTCAACCGGAAGTAGTATTTTATTCGTGTAATTTCTCACTTTTTTGCGATTTTCTCAAAAACGGGTCCTACGATTTTTTTAAAAATCGCCTGGTTTACTAAATTTTTTGTGCTCGACTGGGAAGGGTAGGCGCCATGTCTGCTGAAATTCTTGGAGATCCCGTCACGTAAAAAAATTGTTTTTTAAGATTGCTGCTTTAATATTCATTTTAGCGCAATAATGTATAAAATTAAAATTGTAGACAATTTAAAATCCTACAATTTTTATTTTAAACATTTTTTTTATAACGCCTAGTTTAGCGGTAATTAGCGATTTTCTGTTTTTTTCTCATGAAAACTTGTGAAAATCGATTTTTCAAGATTTCAGCCTTAGTATGGATTTTATAAAGATTAGAATATATAAAGCACATTACAAAAGATGTAGGGTGTTACAGATATGTAGATATGAAACGAGTTGCGCAAGATAGAACAGGGTGGAGAACTGCATCAAACCAGTCGAGAGACTGATGACAAAAAAAAATGCATTTTATGACAAAAATGTATATAATACAATTTATAGGAAATTAAAAGATCTACAACTTTTATTTTGTTATCATTTTTCTCTACTGAGCCTAGTTTAGCGTGAAAGAGTGATTTTCCGTAATTTTAAGCCAAACTGAGGTTGATTTTCATTTTGCGTCTTTCACTCATGATTAAAATTAGGTTATGTTTATTGACATTAGTTTTTTTGTTTATTTCTAATGTTTTATTACTACTGTTAGATTATATTGTTAATTAATTGCATTGGCAAGAGAAAGTTGTGTGAGTGTTTCACACCAGATTTTTCTACTTGTACTACTAATCATCGTCTTCTCATAATCGGCATCATTATCATCTCCATCAAGATCATCATCTTCAGCTTCAGCTACTTCATGTTTCGAGATTTTAATGCACATTGCAGAGTCAAGTTTAATTTTATTTATTGTTCAGAGTTTAATCTTTTTTTTGAAACACTACTGAGTGTTTTATATTTTCACTCTAAGATTGTTATTACTCTGTTTTTTATCATCTTTCCTTAAATTTTATAATTATATTTAAAAAACTGTTTGCAAAGGAATTACACTTTGTTAAAACAAAGAAAAAAATAAGTTTTCAAGTTTACCCAACCCACCGGGTTGGTCTAGAGGTAAAGTCGTCGCCAAAATCAGCTGTTTAACAGCTGATGCCAGTTATTAAAGCTTTTTAACAGCTGATTTTCGGAGACGAAGGTTCAAATCCTAGTAAAGGTAGTTAGTTTTATACGGATTTGAATACTAGACAGTGGTTACCGGTGTACTTTGATGGTTGAGGTTTAATTAACCATACTCTCTCAGGAATAATCGGCCTGGGTCTGTACAAGACTACACCTCATTTACACGTCATACACATCATCCTCATCTCATTGGGTCATGGGGTTGCTTATTGTTCTAAATTGAACAGATTGCAACGTACACAAATTAGGAATAAAAAAAAAAGTTTATCCATTGACAAGTGATCTTTATTGAAATATCTTTACAGTCAGGACTATTTTCAGTTATAAATATTTAAACTTTGTTAAATTAATGTTAATTTAGAAATCTAAGAATGTGAAAAAGTTTTTTGTTATTAAATTCCTGAGTCATTTTACTCAGAATAATATGTGGGTGTTATTTTGGTAAACATCTTTCAACAGAGGTTAAGCATTTATTTAGGGGTTGACCTTCATTTAAACTGCCTCACTATTTTATGTTGGTGTGAAATTAAAATTTTTTAAAGTATTTATGCCTAATTAAAACTTGACAAGCAGTGTTTGTATTTTCAAATATTGTGTTCATTGTCAGTTTTAATGAAGATATTATATATAATTTAATCTGATTATAATTTATGTGTAAGTTAATAAATAACTAGCATTTTAACAGTGATAGGTTTTTTAAATATCCTATTCTTTGATTGTAAATTTATTTTATGTTTCTTACTGATAAGATTTATTCAAAACAATTATTTTAATGTGAATTGACAAAATTTCATTTTTATCTCTTTATAAACAAACTGTGTAATTTTAAATTCGGATTTTCCTCTATTTAATGCAAAACTTTGATTGTGGGTGTGTCACATCGTGAAATATTTGTTTCCTTCTGAATTGAGGTCAATTGTTTCGTAAGCTGTTTATTTGGTAAATTATTTAAAGGAAATAGTACTAATGATTGTTAAAATGTTTGTAAATATATGATAATGTTTATGATTGTCTTGGTGGTTCAGTCAGTAATGTACATGATCACTGAATCGGAACTCTTGGTTTGTTTCCCAGCTGTTGTTTAGGTCATCAGCCAAAAGGCTGGTTTGAACCTCAAGGCTTTATTAAGTAAAATGAGGAGTCAGGTGGTTTACCTTTACCTTCCTCGCTGACTGAAAAAGTACCCTTATAGCATGCCAGATCCTCTGAAAAGCATCTAATTTTTACTCTGCAAATGACACCTTCACTTCATCCACTACACGATCTGACTGTATAATGAAATTCATTACTCTCAGAAGATTAACTGTGACTGGTATCTTTTATACCTCTATCTCTTATATATATTAGTGCGAAGATTTACAGCCCCAACCATACCTCACTTCTTAAGCACCACCATTCTTTGTCTCACCAGTCCTCATCGGAGAGCCGCTGCAAAGACATTGCCTCCTGCACACCATCCAACCATGTCACTTCTGGCCTACCCCTCTTTCTTCTACCGGCTGGCACCTGCTCCCATATCCTCTTTGGCCACCTACCATCCTCCATCCTCTGCAAATGGCCAAACCTTTTTAATTGCTTCTGGGATATGGTATCCATGATATTTCCTTGAACGGCAATTCTTCTCCTAATTTCAGAATTCAATCGATGCGTGATACATCACAGCTCCACCTCCAAAAATCTATCTCCACTGCTTTTAGGTGATCCTTCTGTCTCTTTGTCAATACCCACGCTTCCGCACCATAATTACACACACTCTCCAGGATAGCATGATAAATATTAATCTTTGTCTCCTTCCATATTTTATCATTCTCTTTCTACCTCTACCTCTTCTGTTCATAAATATTTCAGTCATATAATTGGCTGACCATGTGATAAGAAACAGAACTATTTTTGTAGCCCTGGAACTAGCCATTCAAGTGCGAATAATTTAACACTCCACCTGCCTGTTATGGGCAAATATGTTCTAGCTGGAAAATTTAACATCAGTTCTGAAATTTACCGTAATGTAGTCATTAAAGCCCCTTAGATGTGGGCGCAATTTTAAATAATAAATAAAAATAATAATAATAAAAATAATAAAAAAATATGGCATACGTATTAATTAAGCAGTGAGTATTCATCTAATATTGTGCAGGATATAAGATAAAATTTTATAATAAATGTGTCTCACAAACTCAACTTATATGAACAAAGTGTATGTGTCAAGTTTATGGAAATTAAATGGGAATTGTTAAATCTTTTTTTAAGTTACATACTAATCACATTTATTAGCAACTAAAACTGTAAATTACTATAGACTAACTTGTGAAAACTTTCTCTTTTTTTTCAAAATTACAAATTAAATATGTATTTTGACCCACCGAGTTGGTCTAGAGGTAAATTTGGTGATGTGAGTCAGCTGTTTAACATCTGATTTTCAAAGACAAAGGTTCCTGGTTAAAATCCTAATAAAGGTAGTAGTTACTCATCTTCGAATTTGAATACTAGATAGTGGTTACCAGTGTACTTTAGTGGTTGTGGTTCAATTATTCATACTCTTTCAGGAATGATCGGCCTGGGTCTGTTCAAGACTACATCTCATTTGCATGTCATACACATCATATTCATCTCATTGGGGTAATAGGGTTGCTTATTGTTGTGAATTGAACACATTGCAACATACACACATTAGGGATAAAAAAAAGAAAGAAATATGTATTTTATATAAAACTCACACATAACTGTAACTTTTTTTATTTAATACTTTTTTACCCAATACCAATTTGATGTAATATTTTCTGCAAAAAAACATTAAATTTCAGCCAAATTTTGGCTTGAACCAAATTACTAATTTAACAAAAAAAATTTTTTTCAATCCCTAATGTGTGTATGTTGCAATCTGTTCAATTCAGAACAATAAGCAACCCTATGACCCAATGAGATGAGGATGATGTGTATGACGTGTAAATGAAGTGTAGTCTTGTACAGACCCAGGCTGACCATTCCTGAGAGAGTATGGTTAATTGAACCCCAACCATCCAAGTACACTGGCAACCACTGTCTAGTATTCAAATCCGTATAAAAGTAATTACCTTCACTAGGATTTGAACCAGGAACCTTCGTCTCAGAAAATCAGCTGTTAAACAGCTGATTTTGGCGACGACTTTACCTCTAGACCAACCCGGTGGGTTTAACAAAAATAAACAAATTGTTTTTTGCTTTTATTTGTCATTGGGAACTGTACAGTATTGACAACCCCCTAGTTTGATTGCTGCTATTCGCTGTACATTTGATGTGGATTAGGCCCATGAATTTGAGCAGGTACCCCCCAGTAGAGTTTGTTCTCGCATGGCTGTCAGTTGATTTTCATACAAAGTCGCTAGCCCAACAGGTTTTGCGTAACAAATAATAGTGACTTTCTACCAGCTGAGTGATTGGGCTGCCCTGAAGGCCTAACAAAATTTAAGTGCTTGGTTTATTTCACTCGACCTGTGTAATATTATAAGTATTGCATACTCAAGAAGTTTGCAGGGGTAAATTTTAATTGCCTACTGAATACTGTAAAAAATTATATTAATAAAAACGTAAAAGCTTCTTTGAAATATTTCAGTAAGTTACATAATATCGAAAGATCACTAAACAAAATGAAATATTTATTTGTGAATTTGAAATGAGAGAGGTTACTGCTAATAAAAAATAACAGTGATTAATAAATAAAACATAAAAAGAAAAATATTAAGAGCGGAACATTTTAACGTGTGTACGTCACGATTATAAGTACAGTTTTAGTTGTGGTACTTGTATTAACACAGATTTGATTGGGGCCACAGTGGAAATAGAAATAAACATTTTATAGTTTAAGGCCAAGGGTAGAGAGAAGAAAATAGTCTACAGATTCTTTGAGGTTATTTTATGAACAGACAGCATTGACATAATTTCCAATTTAATTCATTTACTGTTTAATATCACTTCTAACTATTTAATCCATTCTTATGTATTATATTTTAGCCTGTTTTTTTAGAAAATATTTATACTTTATTTTTTATTTTTGAATGAAATGTTGACTCAAGTCTATTATTAGATGTTATGAAGTACAAATGTAATCTTCTTACCAACTGTCATCCTGTTTTTATTTTGGTCACTCAGTTGTAATTTAACAGATTGAGTCGTTACTTAAAAAGAGGGGAGGTGTTCGAGAGTTGGCATTTAAAGTGGGTTAAATTTGTTAAAAATACATTTAAATTTGTGTCGGTCATTTCATGGATCAAATCTTATTTTATCCCTATCATTTAGGCTGGCCATTCGGTGTTTTAGTCCGCACAACTGACACTATACCTGTGGTTCGAGGTCGATTCCCAGTCAGGTCAGATTTTTATCTGTTAGCATAAATGTACTAAGCAGTCAGATGTACAGATATAAAAAAATCGTCATTGAGAGTTTAAATGATAAACTGAAGTTGTTTTTTGAGTATTCTATTGCAAGTAAATTTGAAAAAGTTTGTTGTCAGTTCAGGCATTTCCTTTTAAATATTGTCGTCATGTCATAAATTTTATGAAATCTTAATAAATTTTTGGTACATTATTATCCTCTTCATATGACACGTCACATCCCAAATAGATGAAATGATTGAACTACTCAATCAACTATTATATTTTTGTCCTGACTGGATATTTCCTTCGAAAAGGCATCATTTTTTTTTATTGCTAGTAATTTTCAGATTAAACTCGGATTCATGCATTTTCTAACATCCTGATCATTCATTCCAATTTATTCATAAACTTATCTTCATGTCCCTCATCTTGCAGAATATTCTTGAATATTTCTAGAAAATAAATGTAAAATATTTTTGACCCACCGGGTTGATCTAGAGGTAAAGTTGTCGCCAAAATCACCTGGCTGATTTTCGGAGTAGAAGGTTCCTGGTTTAAATCCTAGTAAAGCTAGTTACTTTTATATGGATTTGAATGCTAGACAGTTGTTACCGGTGTACTTTGATGGTTGGGGTTCAATTAACCATACTCTCTCAGGAATGGTCGGCCTGAGTCTGTACAAGACTACACCTCATTTACACATAATACATATCATCCTCATCTCATTGGGTCATGGGATTGCTTATTGTTCTGAATTGAACAGATTACACCATACACACATAGGGATTAGAAAAAATATTTTTCATATAAAAATCCTTTTTGCATCCATTAATTTTCAGATTATTCTTCTTCTTAAAGTCCCTTTCCCATCGGAGGTCGGAAATCATCATCATTATGCGAATCTTATTTGCTGCTGCACGGAACAGTTCCATATTACTGCAACCAAACCAGTCACTCAGGTTCTTCAACCAGGATGCCTAACGGCTGCTAATGTTCTGGTTGCCCTTTATCTGCCCCTGCATGATTAATTGTAAGATGTATATATTTAGGACCTCTTATCACATGTCCAAGATATTGAAGTTTTCTCCTCTTCACTGTCTCAGTTTATTAGTTTATTTATCACACCTGAATAAATATATAGTTGTTTTACAGTAAAAATGATCTGAAACAGTATTTTTTATTAGGAAAAAAGATTTTTTGTCATGTAAAATAAAATACATTGTGTACATGAAATTTTTCTTATGTTTTCAGGTCACAAAAATATTATATGAGCAATATGCATTACCAAAAAATATCGCCAGTACTGTGACAAATACATTTCTTGAGAATTTTCGAAAGTGTCCTCACAAACCAGATGTTAGAATTGACAAGTGGCGTGTGTCGTTATGGAGGCAGGCTTTAACTCAACGATATGAATGTTTTGCTGGTAAGTGTTCAGTTTCGTATTATTTAAAAAAGCATTGTCAATTGATTTATTATTCTTTTAGAATAAATAATAGAACAGGACATGAGTATGTTTGAAATAACTAGAATTTCTTCAAGAGTAATTTTCCTTGAACTTTTTGGCAGAAAATGATCACTAGCAAGAAGAATTTTGTCCTGTGTTTATGGGTTACCCAAATGATTATTAAACTGAAAATTAATTCCAAAAAACTTTTCACACTGTTGACCTTATTCAAGATATTTTTCCACTGAGGACTGCGTTGAGATTTAACATGTAGCTCGTGGTAGTAACTCACATAGCAAGTCTGCGTTAGAACACCGGAGTTTCTTTGAGGAGCATCGTAAAATCATTGAAAACTAAAACTTTGTTATCACCATGTTTGAAGAAACAAATTTTTCTCTATAAGATTTGGAGAGAGCTGAACGTTATATGTATGATTGTTTTTTCAAACTAAAATACTGTAGTTAGTAATGTTATGGATGTTGTTAATATTTGTCTTGTTTCTTATTTTAAATGAAGTATAAAACTATGTTTCTCCAAAATGGTGGAGAAAAATCATCTTAAAGAAGAAGAACCCCCTGTAATTTTTTTAGAAAATTACAAAATCGTGCTGCGCTAAGGTAATATTTTTTGTATATAATCTTTTTAATGTTCCCAATCTTATGAAAATTAGGAATCTATTAGTTTAAGAACAGAAGTGTTAGGTACACTAATACAAATTACTGGGAAAACCAATCTGATTGTATGTTTTGATATCAAAACAGACTGTGTGGTCTAATTTGAAAAAATTATTAGGTATAATTTTAAGGATTTTATGTTAGGTAAACTTTCTGTGAATTTAAATTAATTGAAAATGTTTGTTGTATGGAATGCACAAACATTTTATTTATTTTTTTCTACAACTAATTATTCTATTTTATATAATGAATTTATGTAATAAATTTCACTGACCTTCCTTTTTAACTGCGTCAACTTTTATTTTCACTTACACGTGTTTCAGTGGATCCACCATCATCAGAGTAAATAACATATAATTGAAACTAAAAACTTTTAAGTCAGTTTTATACAATTGACTGAAGATGTATCATCTTCTGTAGATTTTTAATAAATAAAGTTTTTAGTTTCAATTATATGTTATTTACTCTGATGATGGTGGATCCACCGAAACACGTGTAAGTAAAAATAAAAGTTGATGCAGTTAAAAAGGAAGGTTAGTGAAATTTATTATATAAATTCATTATATAAAATAGATTTAATTTCAAACTGCAGGATGCATTATAAAGATTAATTATTGAAACCATTAGTTTAAAATCTGATTTTTTCTACGTGTTAAAATGATCAGTATGAATAAAAAAAATATGCTTATTGTGCAGAACTACTAGAAAATGTATCATGTACTATGCATACTGAGTTTTAATAAATTCAGTAGTAATTTGAAAATTTTTGGCAATTTTTGACTGTTACTATCCCGTAATACTTTTATTTATTGCAATATTTGATAATTTTGGGGTTGACCACTGCTTCAGTTCCAGCTGAAGGTAATTATCATAAATACTGTGGTGCTTTTTGGTTTATAGTGTAGTGCTGCTTGTGTTGGAATTCTAAAATAGATTTGGCAATCAATTTGCAAATTAAAAGGAAAGGTTTCAAGTAGTGTAAATACTATTTCTGTATGGATTACTACGTGTAGCGACTCGCTCACAAACATATTTTAACATTTTGCTTGTATTGGCACACTTAATAATTATTCATTGCATATTAATAATATAATTAGTTTTGGATCAGTTCTCATGAAATTAGTATTTGAGGTATTCACCTGTGTTCATGCCAATTATCTTTTACAAATATTATAAATTTATGTATTTCCATACATCTCTTTTATTTTGTCCTGGGTTCAATTTTCTGTAAGGTTTACATTTTTTTCACTACTCATCTTCATCTATCATCCTTCTTATCGTTTGGATTAGCAGTAATTCCAAAACAATCAGGTGTAAAACCAACAAAAACTATTTTTCATAAATAGAATTAGATGTAAACTTCTCCTTTCAACAGCTGTATTATTTTAAAAACAGATATATAATAAACATTTAAGGACAGTTAAGATTTGTATGTTTCTCCATACATAAAAGGAACATTTTTTTTCACAGCTTGTACTAAAATTATCATTACGGTTTTTTATTTTAAAGGATTACAATAATAATTTTGTTGTCCAATCTTAACACTTCAAAATATTAGGTAATTTATCACCATAAAAAATTGTAGCAGGTTTTAATAGAAACTCTAATTTAAAAATTTCTATCTCAGTTAGATAAAAATATTCCTGAAAGTGTCATAGAGATTTGCTGACAGGTTTCTGAGAAAATTTTCCTTTTGGACTGAAAAGAAACTGATTTTTGAAGAATTGCTAAATAAAGAAACAATAAATTTCATCTCATAACATTCCAGCAGTATAGTCACGTATAAAATGCAAATCAATAGTGTTGTTCTCTGTAAAATTGCAGTGCGACCAAGACAATGTAAAGAGTGAGAATTTAAAAAAAGAATGATGCTGGTAGTTTGATTTTAATCATTGAAGTTATAAGGAAACATTGTAAAAGATTTTGAAACCAAAGATGACATTTATCTGTCAGCACTATTTAAAATAGTGTTTAAAACTCTAAAGTATTAAATTATATATCAAATTCAAAAGGAAAATCTGGAAATTAATAGAAGCAAATAAAATAAAATTTTTATTTTTTTTTATACTCCCGACTCTCCTTACAAGAACACTCTTTTCAAGCTTAGTTTATGATTACTTGCATAGTGTCAAAAGATTTTCAAGAAATATAAAGATAGTTAACAGAACCCACTTATTCACTCTGAAATTGTGATGTTCCATCTCAACTAAAATCACCTGCTTCTCTGTCTTAACTTTTATCTTGACTTTATAGTAATTTGATAACATTTTTAGAAAATATTTCTTCTTACTTTTAGGTAACTTTTTTGTATTTGTATTTTTTTATTTACTTTGTACTACAGTAAAATTTTCTTAACCAAGGTTGCATGTTGTAAAATAAATACGTTTTTATTATTATGTAAATGTACTGCAGATTGGTGGTAGCACAACTGGCTTCTAAGCTAGGGGTCCTGTGTTTGATTCCCGATAACATATTTCCTATAACTACATATATTTACTTATAATAACTTAAATAAATCTTTTTTTAATTTCCTCTTTAGTTTCATCGACGGCTTGGTCATTAGTGACTACTGTGGGTTTTAACATGTTAAAATTTCCAAACTGTAGTCGGAAATTGAACCCAGGACCTTTTGCTTTGTAGGCGAGCGAGTTAATTACTACACCATGGCTAATAAGTGATTTTCAGTATTTTGATCATCTAAATTGATAAAAAAATGTGATTTTTTTTTAAAGATTGCGCCCTTAAAACTGTAAGCATTTTATGACAAACGTGTATGTAATTAAAGTTATAGGTAATTAAAAAACTTACCACTTTTATTTTAAGTATTTTTTCTACATAGCTTAGTTTAGCGTCAATGAGTGATTTTGTGTATTTTTAAGTTCTGCAGATGTTGATTTTCATTTTGCGTCATTCACTCAACATTAAAATTAGATTTTGTTTTCATATTACATCGTTTACTCATGATTAAATATTTACACCAAATTATTTGCTATCTGATATACCCTGAGTCCCAGCTACCTTGGATAAGTGATTTTATAAAGTAGTTATGTAATTTCTTTATATTAAATTGTCAATATTATATTAACTTTTTAGCTCGTAGCCACTGAATTTTATTTTGTTACTATAAAATGATTTGGTAGAGCAAACTAAAATGAAACATTTGGTAAAAATTATGTGAACATATTAATGAGCTTACAGTAATCTTTATATTTGTACAGCTTTTGCTAATATTTGTCGTTTTGCTAATTGTACTGTAAACAGAGAAGATCTATATGACGTGGTTATCATTAAGGTATGAATATTTGGCACCTGGTCGATCCATTAT
Organism: Catonia carolina; assembly: GCA_035578175.1. Taxonomy (NCBI): domain Eukaryota; kingdom Metazoa; phylum Arthropoda; class Insecta; order Hemiptera; family Achilidae; genus Catonia; species Catonia carolina. The sequence continues at coordinate 19,997,613 of JAQMRL010000003.1, read as the reverse complement.
AGAAATGTTGAAACGATTAAGAAGAAATGGTAATTATAATTTGGCTCTTATTACCAATGGGTCGTCTGAATCTCAATGGGAGAAAATTACCTTGCTGAATTTATCAAGTTATTTCGATCTGATCGTTGTTTCGGGTGATTGGCCTTGGGAGAAACCAGATATTAACATTTTCTTTAAGGTAAGTCCTATTTTTCTAGTTATATTCCGTGATAAGCATGTACTTGGGTTGACAGTCATAAAACAAACTTTTTATGGAAAATAGTATTCTGTGGCAAAGTTGTACCAGTATGCGTCATCATAATAATTACAGGTATACCATAGTAAGAGAGTGTCTGTGTTATCTAATTAGAAGTAAGAATAATTGATGTGTTGTAGAGAAATATCGTATTCCATATATTAAAAAAGCTAATGCTTAACCAATAGAATGGTGAATGTTGTGAGAAAACACTAGAAATTATAACATACGAGGGTCGTTTGTTTATTTATTTTTTGTCATAGTCTCCTTTTAGGCTTATACACTTCGTCCAACGCTGCTCTAGTTTGTTGATCCCTTCCGAATAATAGGATTTGTCCAAGTCTGAAAAATAGCCATTCGTTCCTGCAATCACCTCCTCGTTTGAATAAAATCTTTTTCCCGCTAGCCATTTCTTCAAATTGGGAAACAAATAGTAGTCCGAGGGAGCCAAGTCTGGAGAATAGGGGGGATGTGAAACGAGTTGGAATCCTATTTCCATGAATTTTGCGACCACAACTGCTGAGGCGTTGTTGTGATGGAAAAGGACTTTTTTGTGGGGCAATTGTGGGCGTTTTTTTTGCAGCTCGGTTTTCAAACGGTCCAATAACGATGAATAATATGCACCTGTAACAGTTTTACCCTTTTCCAGATAATCGATGAAGATTATTCCTTGTGAATCCCAAAAGACAGTCGCCATAATCTTTCCGGCCGATGGAACTGTCTTCGCCTTTTTTGGCGCATATTCCCACTTCATAACCCATTGTTTAGATTGTTCTTTGGTCTCAGGAGTGTAGTGATGTATCCATGTTTCATCCACAGTGACGAAACGACGCTTAAAGTCCTGCAAATTCTTCTGGAACAGCTGCAAACCGTCCTTGCAACACTTCACACGAAATTCTTTTTCATCCATTTTTTGAAAATCACTCGACTTCCTCGATTAAAACGAATGTCAAACACAAAGAAATTGACCGATCTGGCTGAAATTACACATGTGTTTTTCCAACAGATGCTACTAACTAAACATATGCTTGATATGCGCCAGTAGTGCCATTTATCTGACTTTGCACGAACTTTTCAAACGACCCTTGTATTTCTAGTGGAATTTTATTTTAAAAAAGTAGAGATAAATCCAATATTTTCTTATGATTATATTTTACACAATATGAGAAAAATGTGAAGTGATAGTTTGTATTCAAATACAATATGTAAATTTTAATCAATGTTATGTTATGTTATGTAATAAAGTGTCTGTGTGAAGGTTGGTCTGGTTATTAGTAGAAAAAGTATCAAAGCTGTACCACAGCTGTGTCTAATTAAACATTTTAGCTTATATCTATTTTAGTATTAAATTTAAATTGAGAATAAAATAATATACAGAATGTCTTTGAAATGCATGGAAAACCGTTAGGTGCTGATTCCTCTCATATAAAGTGAAAAGTTCCAATAAACATTAATAAAATTATGATTATCTAACTAAGGCTAAAGAAAAAAGTTGTTAGTCTGAAACAAAGCGAACAATACTTATTTCATGTTAGTGCCAGCAGAAACATGATCAGTTAAAAAATACCTCAACTCATGTGCTAGTATTGTACATTTAAAACATGCCCTGTGTAGTTTATTGAACTACTGCCTATGTTAGTGTTGAATCAATTTCTGCAGTGATTATTCTGTATTATACCTCTCGTAAGTTGATTCCTCTCTAAATCTGCTCTTTCCATTCACTTAGCATCCGTTTCACGCGCTCCTTCTCTCGTGTTTTGCATCCCGTTTTTACCTCATTTCTGTTCAAGTATGTAAACTGATTGACTAAGCACTTCTTGAAAACATTCAATGTAGTGCACTGACAACACTCGGGAAGCCTGTTTCAAAGATTGACCACATGCAGCAAGAAGAAATTTTGTTTCATAATTGTGCTAAAATAGTCCTTCAGTAGATGAACTACGTGATTGAAGTCCTACTGTTGAGATTTCTGATGAACAACAGAACTGGAGTTGAGTAGAAACCATTTAATATTTTGTATATATTAATCAGATCACCCCGACTACCTCAGTTTGCCAGGATACAAAGATTCAAGGAATAAAGTCTGTCTTCATACGGAAGAAGTCACATTCTAATCATCAGCTATTACTCTATTCATCCGTTGTTTTGGTGTGTGTGTCCTCTTTTCCTTCTCTCCCTTGGGTTCCACTTCTGTATACTTCTGAGTTACCTGTCTTCATTCATTCAGCCCAGGTGTCCATACCAAAAGTGTTTTAATTTCACTTAATAAACACTTTGGCTTTCGTACCTTCTCCCAGATTGCTCCATTCCAAACATGATCCAACCGTGACATCAAACTGCTCCAGAAGTCCCATCTGCATCATACACCAGAATGGTTTATTATATTGCTCTTCCAATCCTTCCGTTTGTTCTGCTCCGAGTTTTCTTTGACCACAACACAGAATTTAGCCTCTATGTCACTGCCTTTCCTTGTACCAGTCTGCTTATTATTTCTCTTTGGCTGTTCCCATCTTTACTCAGCACTAAACTAAGGTACTTAGAGATACTTTGTCAGTTCCCTCAAGTACAAGTACTCTTTTTGAAGTTGTAGTGGAATCCTTCGGAAACAGGAAAGACAGGCTATGATAATATGACAATAATAATTAATAGTTCATGAGGAAGTTAATAGTTCAATGATCAAAAAATTTAAATGGCTGGTATTTCAATTTTTTTTTATTATACAATCCTAAGACGTTTGTTTAGTATCCTTAACCACTGTTTAGATATTATTTTTTTCTGTTAAAAATACAAATAAAAAGGCCAGACAGAAAATGAAGCATTTTCAGACCTGTGTTCTTTGTTACTTTTAACTTTATTTTATGTAAGGAACCTGAATTTTTCTGCTCATTTCAAAAACACCTGTATAGTATGTAATACAAAATTTAAATTTTTATTTGTTAAAATTTTAACAGTTTAATTTCTAAATTTCTCAAACCTTTTTATATATTTTAAAAATTAATAAGCTTCTTCATTGTACTGCAATACAGATGTGGAATGGTTAGCAGATGTTTACAATGTAAATGTCTGCTAACAAATTCTGTGGAAGAATTGAAAAAAATCAATTTTTTTAAGTTCATATCTCTCTTTCGTTCTGTTGGAATGTACAATGCAGAATGTTAATTACATAATTTTGTGTCACTGAGATTTATTACAGGCTCTTCTGCTGTTCGACTGAAATAAATTGAATTTTGAAATCACTGGCATGCCATTGTACCAATAATTCCATTGTTCTAACCAAATTGGAATTCAATTGCCAGGTATTCTTGTCTAGGTATATTGAACTAGTAATGAATTTTATATATTTACCCTAAATTTATGATATGTGTAAATTTATTTTTCCTTTTCTTTTGTTTTCTTTTCGTTGCTAGAACTATTACGTTTTGAATAATCACCCTAACATGCTTGCTGCAATTTGGTGGCTTTTGGCTTGGTGGTTTGAAAATGGAACAGGGAAATCCAATGGTGTTTCTTCATAGCTGGCTATCAGCGTATCACCTTTTAAATTATTGGCACTTCTGGTGTTAACTTAACCTGTATCATCATCCTCATATCTATTCACTGATTGGGCTGCCTGAAAAGCCCATTAATTATTAATAAATTGTTTCATTTAACTTTATTTCCATCTTGAAATATTTCACATTTTTGTGTTTTTCTCTTTTTTATTTGTAATTTGTTAAAATGTTATTTGAGGTTTCAGGAGTATGTATGATTGATTACTTAATTTTATTAACATGTTGCAAAAGTCTATACGAATTTCAGTATTTAGTATTATAAATGAAATAATTGTAGATATTATATATTAACAAGAAATTTATAATTATGATATAATATTGTTAGTTATTAAATGCTCAGTGCTGTGAAAAATAGAGGATTTATATCTGTGCCCTAGAGGTAAAGTGTGTTACCTCCAATTTTGGCAAAATTAAGTTTGAAAATCAGCAAGAAAGCTCTATAAAAGTTGCATTAACCACTTTTACTCCACTTTCGTGTAATGATGTGGAAAATTTTTAAATTGATTACTATTTGTAACTGTAATTGAATGTATACTCGTTATTGACAATAAGTTATTTTATTTTGAATTATTATTTTTTTATTGTCTTACTGATAGGCCTCAGTATTTGCTTGAGTTCTGTAATTTTTTCAAACATTCTTGTGAATAAAATGCTGTTTCTTTATTAGAATAGAGTTAGCACAATACATTTTGTCTAAGTTTTGTTTTCGCTTGATTAACTCAAGTTAAATTAGGGGTTAACACTAATGTAATTAAAATACAGAAAGACGTAAAGAGTATGAAGTCTTCTGGGTGGTCAGGGGGTAGTAGAAGTTAAGAAAGTTGTTTAGTCATTTAAATCTCTATATCAAATGCTATTTTATTTGGTACAAATTTTTTTAAGAAATTTCACTCCTACAGAAATTTTTACAAAATAAAAAACTTAATGTTTTTGGTCCTTCTGAGAAATTACAAAAATGGAGTTAACTTCCTTTACCTCTTAGGTACAGATATGAAATCTAACATTGTGCAATAACAGAAATAAAATCAGTTAAACCGAGCAATAAAATAAAGTATTGCTTATACCAAGGCATTGAGCTTCACTGTATACTTATAAGTTCATAAAATTTGTACATGTAAACAGTTCCAATCTTACAATCATTTCATGGATTTTTTTCACTATTAGTTAATGGCTTTGCATCTTACTACAATAGTCCCTGGGGCATTACTACTTGAAATGATCTCATTTATTTTATAGTTTATTTTTTGATAATTTATTTAGGTGTAGCAGAAAAATATACATATTTTTGAAGGTAAAGCAATGTTATTATAGTGTATTTTTAAAACAGTTTGTTTGTGGTTTTTTTATGTTTTGTATCTATTTTTTTTCAGTTTACTATAATGAATGAATTAAGTTTGTTTGATTGTTGTTTGCATTAACCTGTGATTGGTCAACCCATTATAAAATATCTAACTTGGAAAGTTGCTTAGAAAATTTCTGTAAAATGCTATAGGTGGCTCACGCTAAATATGCAACTCTTGGCAAATTTGGGCTCTCTGCTGCTTAAAATCGAATAGTGGGGAGTTGTTTGGAGTATATGTTAAGTTTCTAGTTAAGTTCATACTTAAGAATATTTTTATACAATTAACTTATCATGTTAAAATTATTCTAGATTTTTCTGTAGACTTAACTTTTCTTGTTGTAGGTTTATGGTAATATGCACCTCGGTTTTTGTTTAGATAAAATTTAAAAATAACTTCTTTTTTAAACAAATTTGTGATACCAGTACACTCATTTCTAAATCACAAAACCAATATTCAGTCGCTTTTTCTCCTACATCTGATGGCAAGAAGATAGTCCTCCTCACTTTTGTTCAGATAAAACTAACTCCTTTTTTAAATAAACTAATTTGTAATGACAAGTATGCACATTTCTAAATCAGAAAACCAATATTCAGTCACTTTGTTTTTTAAGTTTGATGGCAAGTCCTGCTTCTTTCTGTGTAGATAAAATTTAAAAATAACTTCTTTTTTTAAATAAACTAGTTTGTGATGCCCAGTACGCACACTTCTATATCTCAAAACCAATATTCAATCCCTCTTTCTTCCAAATCTGATGGCATGACAGTCCTGCGTGGTTCATAAAGCCCTATCCAAATCATGACGTAAATTCTTCACAAAATGTATCTGGAGGTTTAGCTATATTAATGACTTTCTAATTGGGTAGTAACTCGTAGTCCATTTTCCTGGTTTGTGTCACAAATTCCATCAATGTCATGGTATGGTCGTTTCTGAAGTCCCGTTCATTTTTCTACAGTGATTTATTAGCAAATAATTATTATTATGTGCTACCATCATTAACATTTTTATTTCTTAGCTAGATAACTTCCTTGCTACTTAACCCATTTTTATGGTTTCTTTTATGGGAAGAAAACCTTTAAATACAACTTCATACAAGATTTTTCATCATTTACCACACTTATTAAAAACAACAAGAAAACTAATCACTCGTGCTGTTCAACGTGTTGAATAATTGTTTCATACTAATAGTATAATAATTGAAAGTTGTTTCGTATTAATAATCTGAAAGAAGGTGCTTGTGTAAGAGTGGGACAAGAGCACTTACCATGATGAATGTGCTAAAAAGCAGAGAGGAACACAATAAAAAAATATATTTGAGTAGCAGTACTCAAATTGTACTCTAACATGTGGAAAACATTACATTCAAAAATGGTGAAAATTATTTTATTCGAGATAATATAATAATTACATTAAATTGTGAATTTGTCATTTAGGTCATCAGCCAAAAGGCTGGTTTGGACCTCTAGAGGCTTAATTAAGTAAAATGAGGAATGAGGTGGTTTATTTATGCCTTCCTAAATGAATGAAAGGGTATGCTTAACAGCATGCCAGACCCTCTGAAAAGCACCTACTTTCCACCCTGCAAATGACAGCTTCACTTCATTCACACCACAGGTTCTGGCTGTATGATGATGAAATGCATTACTCTCAAAGGAGGTAACTCTGATTAGTCTCTTTTACACCTCTACCTCTTCTGTTCTTAAACGCTTCAGTCATATAATTGACTGACCTGGTGAAAAGAAACAGAACTTTTTTTTCCCTTGCATCCATGAGACTCCAAAGGGAGTATAGGACATGTCAAGATAAAACTGATAAACTGAAAGTTTATCACCAATGATAAATTCATTACTTACCACCAGAAAATTGTTTTTGCTACTGCTTACTTCAGTAGGCTTGTCATGAACCCAATTGAATCAAATATCACACAAAAATAAAAAAATAAAACACAATGATGAATTCATCACTTACCAATAATTTTTTCCTGCTACTGCTTAACTCCGTAGGCTTGTCATGAACCCCTTTGTATCAAATAGTACACAATATTTGTTTAATTAGAAGTTTAATATTTTTCAATCAAAACTATTTAGAAAGGAATTCATGCTCACTGTAAAATGTTTCATCAATCAAATATTGTTTTAGCTTTTTTTCAAAGTGACTTAAATTGTTACAACTTTTTAAACCTTGTGGCAATTTATTGATGTATTTTCTACCTGTATAAGTTGGTTTTTGTTCAAACAATTTTGTGTTGAGATTAGCAACATAATAATCGATTCTGTTTCTTGTGTAGTGGTTGTGAACATCTAAATTCTGTAAAAAGGTATTTTTCTTTACATACATTATCACTTCAAAAAATATACAAAGAAGGAACTGTGAGCAATTGCAGCTCTTTAAATAGTGATCTGCATGAGGTAAGGTGGTTGACTCCCATCATACACCTAACTATTTTTTGTAGCTCTGGAAGTAGCAGATCGAGTGCAAATAATTTAACTACTCCACCTGCCTGTTATGAGCAATATAAATTGTTCAATCTATGAATGTTGTTTAGGTTATCAGCCAAAAGGCTGGTTTGAACCTGTAGACGTTTTACTAAGTAAAACGAGGACTGAGGTGGTTTACCATTGCCTTTCTCACTGAGTGGAAAAGTATGCTTATCAGCATGCCAGGCCATCTGAAAAGCACATATTTTTCACTCTGCAAATGACACCTTCACTTCATTCACCACAGGGTCTGGCTGTATAATGAAATTCATTACTTTCATAGGACCTCTTTCAGTCCTTTTGAAATGACCTCTTTCAGTCATTTAATTGGCTGACCATGTGATAAGAAACAGAACTATTTATTTTAGCCCTGCAACGAACAGATTGAGTGTAAATAATTTGACACTCCACCTGTCTGTTATGAGCAGAATCTATGAATATAAATTCTTAAATAAAATGTGTTGTATACGCCTGACCAATTTTTACTCAATTTAGGTTGACCACTCCCAGGTTAAATGATCATCTTAGTTTAGTAAATTATAATTTTAAACAGTTTTCATAAAATACACAATGTAGATATTTTCTAGTGTAATAAGATTCATAAGTTTTTGTGTGTAGGGGAATGTATGTACAGATTGTTAAATTATATAATTATAATTGAATTACTCTTTTTAATTAAAAAAATTCTCTAACACTGTAGTCTTATCTACATGGCTGTGAAACTAACTTACTATCTGTCATTAGTAGATTAAATTATTCTTATATCAGTCTGTGTTAATTGTGTCTGTAATTAGTAGTAATTAAAGAGTAATTGCATTTTACTGGCCTTCATAAATTATCTTGATAACACTCACACTTTTCATGACAGTAAGATAAAATATTTTAGTGAAATTTTGTATTTTTAGTCATTCATATTAATCTATTTCTCCTCCTTTCCACTCCCATAATTAATGGCCCTCTTTCTTTCCCCTACTACACCTATTTTTACTTCTCCCCCTTTCCTGGTTGTCCCGTGGTGTAGTGGTCAGCACAACCGACTTCTACACCAGGGGCCGTGGGTTTGATTCCTGGTCTGGTTTGACATTTTTTCATCTATCACCCTTTTCATTGTCTACATTAGCATTAATTCAAAATTAGTCGAATGTAAAACAAAAATATCCTTCTCCCATCTTCTTCTTCTTCTTCACTATTCAGTGATGGATATAGGCTCCATGTATGATCTCTTTACACAAAGTTAAATATCTAATTTAGCATCTGTTGTAATGAATTTCACGCTTTAAAGTTGTAAGATGTGTATAATTTATTTAAAATGTAAAAGGATGTATTTTCTCGAAAGGTTTATAGTTGTGTATAAATGTGTTTTTGATTTTCCTTGTTTTCTTCATAATCTTCCATTTGGCACCAATGTATTTTCTGATAATTAAGGAAGGTCTTGTAGTTTTATTCTTGTAGTTCTTTGATCTAATGTAATTTATGTGTTTTATGAAATAATTATAAGGGAATTTCTTCTTGTTTCTTCTTTTATCGTCTCAACTTAATTAACACCATGTTAAATTTTTCTCACATGATATTTTCTTTTTCATTTATTATTTTTCATCTTTTTCAAGCTTTTTCCATTTCTTCATATACACTCTCTTCCTTTCTTTTGATGATTTCTTGTTGTCTTTTGGAATCCCTCTGATTCTTTAATCTTTTTCTAAATTTTTGTCTGTCCTCTATCATATTTAACACCTTTGTCTTTTTTAATTGTTTTTCAGTTTCTACACACCATCTGTCTACTGTGCATTACAGTTTCTGCTTCTATCAAATAACTTTTTTGTAAATATTTTCTTGTCCATTCTATATATAATGATGATTATTTATTCCCCAAAAATTATTTATGTATGAATAACTGTACATTACATTAACATAAACCAATTTAGTGCATCATTTATATAAACTGAGTCGTCCAGAATGACAGTATCACGATGTGAGCTCACCATTTGAATAGTGTAATAATTTCCTTCATGTACTGCTAAAGAGCCATTTCTGTAATTCAGATTTTAACTTCATGATGTTCCAAAAAGTTAATTTCAGAAAAATCAGTTGTACAATTTGGGGGCCAGGTTATAAAAAGTCTTAGGAATGGCATTTTTTAGTTCTTTTGTAAAGAAATAAAATGGTTGTTTCTTGTACTGTAGTTATGTATTCGTTATGTCCGTACATTTTCAATTCTATAGGTAAGTCCATGTATTTTTGTGAGTCATTTCTTTTTAAATTCTGAGTTAGTAAGATGTTCTTTTACATTATAGGATATATAAAATTGACAGGGTAAAAATTACCTTCAAATTAGAGACAATTTCTAACTATCGACGTCTTCATCCACCTTGGATTAGGCTGTAATTGAGCCTGATGCAGCGTCTATCTCTTCTACGGTCTCCCCACTCCTCTTGTACCCCTCGGTTCATAAAGTCATATATTCAAAGGTAGTCAGTCCTGTGGCATTCTAAATAAATGATATGTCCATTGTCCTTTATGATGATCTTATGTAGTGGTTGAGTTCCACATTAAATTTCAAACTATGCCGGTTTGAATTAGTGTTAGGTGAGTAATATTGTTTTTAAAAAGTCACATTAAAATCGGTTCTTCCAAAATTACTGCCTTGAAGTTTATTTAACAAAAGTTTACATTGCAATAGAGTAAAATAAGAAATGTCTCATTTTATATCTAATTAAAAATTAATCCATTCACATTTTTTAACAGCTAAAATTTCACTGCTGGAAACATAAAATTAATTTTGTGTAAGTTACTTTTATAAAAAGTGAAATTTTTTGATTCAATTTACATTTTTTTTTTGCTGGCCCCATTGGCGCAGTTGGTAACGTGCTCGCCTCTCATCATGCAGTCCTGGGTTCGAATCCCACTGAGGCATGGCATATTTTCATACGTTACAAAAAATCATTTTATCCTACATCGCCTAAAGTTCCACCCCAACGTCGTCGCTAATGACCGTTGCAGTTGATGTGACGTTAAATAAATATATAAATAAAAAATAAAAAAAAATTTACATTTTGTTGAGGTTATAAAGTTGTATTAGTTTATCAATATATTTTCTGTTTGTTTATTTTACAGGCATGTGATTTATTGGGTGTAGCTCCTAGCGAATGTGTAATGGTCGGCGATAAAATAGAAACGGATATTGCTGGAGGAATTGCAGCCGGTTTAGCGATAACATTTTTGGTGAATTTAAATTTGAAAGATGATAATCGCAACCAACTTACCAATCAAAACCAAAGATATATAAAATTAGACAAAGTTGTAGACCTATTATCGCATCTTCCTTCAACAGTATTGCGAAGACCGATTCCGGTGATTAATGAAGATGAAAATTCTTTATTGTCATCATCTTCGGCGATGTATTCTTCTGATAAGACTTCTTTGTCTAGTCATAGTCTGTTATCGTACAGCGAAGAGGATTCTAACAATAGTAACGCAAGCGATGGAAGCTGACATCTATCGCTATCTGCAGTATTCTTTCACATAATAATTTTTAGGTGTATGATGGAAAAATATTTATTATTTAATGGTGATATTTTTTATAATAGTAATAATTTTATGTTTTGATGATATTCAATTATGTTTTTATAGATTTAATTAATTTTTTAGGTAAGATAGTTATTTTATTTTTTTAATTATATTTTGTTAATGTTATCACATTAATGCTGGTGTATCTTAACCTAAAACTAGGTTTTCAGAAGTAGTTAGTTGTTTTTAACCAATCGTTTTTGATTTTGTAAAATTTTTTATATCTGTAACTATAATTAATTAATTGTAGGTAAATTGTATGTTGTACAAATGATTTATGTAAGTGAATGATAGTGTATGAGTATTTTACATGTATTTATATTATGTATGCTTAAAGAAATGGTCTATATTCAGAGTGTTTATAAAGTGTGATCTAGTAAAATAAATTTTTTGCATCTCAATGTAGAAAAATTAAATGTAGGATGTGGCCTATATAAAACAGTTTCATTCGATGTTAAGTTACATTCTATCCCCCAAGTTCCTGTTGGAAACAACTCAAAAAATAATTAATGGAAAAGGTAGAGTGGTTTTTCATTTAATAGGTCATAAAATTACCTTTACAAAGTATAACAATTGACTGAGATATGATAGTTGAAAGAAATTTTATTTTAAATATATTAACAATTTGCCCATAACAGGCAGGTGGAATATTAAATTATTTGCACTCGTGAGCTAGTTTCAAGGCTATATAAAAAAAAAGTTTATTTTTCCATGGTCAGTCAATTATATGACTGAAGCATTTAAGAACAGAAGAGGTAGAGGTGTAAAATACACTAGCCAGGGTTTTCTCTTCTGAGAGTAATGAATTTCATAATCATACAGCCAGACGCTGTGGTGTGAATCTAGTGAAGGTGTCATTTGCAGAATACAAAGAAGATGCTTTTGAAAGGGCCTGGCTTGCTGATCATATTTTTCCATTCAGTGAGAAAGGTAATGGTAACCACCTCACTCCTTGTTTTACTTAGTAAAGCCTCTAGAGGTTCAAACCAGTTTTTCAGCTGGTGACCTAAACAACACATTAACAATGGAATGCTGAGTGGATACCTATGGTTGAAACTTGTACATGTAGTTATTCCTTGTTTCTCACTTCTTTTTCTTCAGCTGCACTATTGGTTCGAAGATTGGTGAACATCATGGCTACGCAGACTTTGTCTATTGTTCGTTGAAAGAGTTCCATCAAGTTTACACCGAACCACTTCCTTTGATTAGCGAGTCAGGATATCTTCCTTCTACCAGGTCCTCAAATGTCCTTAACTTTTCCCTGAATAGCAATTTACAGGAGTTTTTACTTGTCCGCACGTTTCATGATGTGCCCAAAGTAAACCTGTGCTGTTTAATTGTCAACAGCAGGTCAGGCCTATGTCCCATTTTCTGAAAAAGCTCTTCATTAGTGATGTGATCAACCCAAGAGATTCTCAAAATACATCAATATAATCACATTTCAAAAGCCTAAATCCTCTTTTTAGTGGGGTCCACTTAAAATAGAGGGGTACATTTAAAAAATTTTAATTTCTCTCTAGAGACTTGATGGTAATGGTTAGGTACTAAAAAATTAGCCCCTTTTTATATTTGAGCACATCCTATATTTTATTTTTTGCACTGAGTTGATGAAAAGTTATTTAAGAGATATTTATGTGAATTGTATTTATTATTGCTATGGAAGAAGTGTTTGCAACGATCATTGTACTGTTTTTTGTAATAATTCTGACTAAAACACATTAAGTATTTAATCAGTGAATTAGGAACTAACTATGTGAACAACAGCTCCTAGATTCATAACTTTTCATAGTTCCAAAACTAACATAGTATACTAGGGACATGTTTATCTGGAATCCGTTTATTTAAAGGTCTGTTTTATGTAAAACAGGTTAAAAAAAATGTTATTTGGAATGATGGAAAAAACAAAAATTGGTGTATTGTAAGAATTTTGAGTAAGGTTTTGCATGTAGCTATACTAAAAAGCCTTCATGTAAAGTTAAATGGGTACTTATTTAAAAATGTGTGTAACTGAACAGTAATGTGATATCGCCATCATCATTAGCATCATTAGAGTGGCCACCCATAAAATCTTCATTAAGCATTGACATTCTTTAATATATGAGATTTTAAATTAGGTTTTAGCTTGTCCAAATATTTTTCCCATAAATTACTTGCATTTCACCAGATAAACATGTCTCTAGTATAGTATAAGACCCACCGGGTTGGTCTAGAAATAAAGTCGTCGCCAAAATCAGCTGATTTTCGGAGACGAAGGTTCCTGGTTCAAATCCTAGTAAAGGTAGTTACTTTTATACGAATTTGAATACTAGACAGTGGTTACCGGTGTACTTTGATGGTTGGGGTTTAATTAACCATACTCTCTAAGGAATGGTCGGCCTGGGTCTGTATTAGACTACACCTCAGTTACACATCATACACATCATCCTCATCTCATTGGATCATGGGGTTGCTTATTGTTCTAAATTGAACAGATTGCAACATACACAAATTAGGAATAAAAAAAAAGTATAGTATATAAATTATTATTTTATTTTATTTATTTACTATCCCTAATGTGTGTACGTTGGAATCTGTTCAATTTAGAACAGTAAGCAACCCCATGATCCAATGAGATGAGGATGATGTGTAGTCTTGTACAGTCTCAGGCCAACAGTCGGACGTTAAACCAAAAAAAAAACAGTCTCAGGTTGACCATTCCTGCGAGAGTTAATTGAATCCCAACAATCAAAGTACACTGGTAACCATTGTTTAGTATTCAAATCCGTATAAAACGAACTATCTTTATTAGGATTTGAACCAGGAACCTTCGTCTCCAAAAATCAGCTGTTAATCAGCTGACTCGTGGTGACGACTTTAACTCTAGACCAACCAGGTGGTTCAGAATATAAATTTAAAAAAAATTTGTATGTTATTGTGAGAAAATTTGAAACCCAGATTGCAGTTTTTTTTTTAACATAATTTCTTTAAACAAAAATATACATAATATTTAATTTTATGTCATACTGTTCTTTACATTCTGGTTGACTAATATAATTAAGTGTAGAATGTACAGTGCTGTTATAATCTATCATCCACTGCAACACAAAACATTGATGCTAATGATCAAATACTTTGCTTGGTTCAGTTGTATATAATATTTTTTAGATTAAATGATGAATGTATTTAATTAAAGAGGAAATTAAGAAAAATTGTTTTAGGTGAATGTAATCCAGTATTTTGTGATAATGTGGTTAAAGCGTTAAAGGATCCGTGCGATATGAATATTTATTTTGAGCATGTGAAAAGCAGGGTAATGTAAATGATTTGAATTTATATTTATTTTAGTACGAATAAGTGTTTTTAAGTTTTTTTATGATAATATATCTCTCATTTTTATACATTTTGATCTCGTTTGTGGTGCTGGACACCTACAGATGATTCGGTTTTATATTTAAACACAAATAAATTTTCTAAGAACTAACAAGTATTAGTATTAATCTGAGAACCTATTGTGTCATTTGAAATAGTATTCTAATGGGTTCTATAGTTGAATCGCTAAATGCAGAAAGGCCTCATATCCAATTTTTTTGAAAAATTACTTTTTTATGTGTCTGTTTCTTTACACGAAAACACACATTTCTGTACAAAAAAGCCTCATCTACACTCACTAGTAATGTTATAATTTAACTGAGAAATTTTCATTAATTGCAGAAGGGCCTCATATCCAGGAGATGTGACCTTTCTGCAGTTAACTGAGATCAGCTGATTCGTTATATAAACTCCTTTATGGTTAGTAGTGTACTTTGTGGCTTGCTTTTTTCTACTCTTGTTTTATTAAAAGACTATTGCTTTTAAATTGAAAAAATGAGTTCAAGTGATGAAGAAATTCCAGTAAAAAGGAAGAAGAAATTAGGCGTATAGAAATGTACCAAAGAATTTTTGTAAAAAGTGCTTAAGTACACGGACCACTAATGGACCTAAAGAAATTTTTAATGTCAAAATATTATTATTTTGAATTTAATCGTGCTCATCCAGGAATCGTTACTGAGTATAATATTGAAATAAACCATTAATTGTAGAAAGGCCTCATCTCCATGAAATAATTTCAGTCACTGCAACTAATACGTTTAGTATTTTTGAACTTTCTTATAGCCAAAATTTTAGCTATAGTAGGTATATATTAGGATCACAAATTTTTTCAATTTTTTGTATTGCATTTATAAAAAAATAAACAGTTATTTTCATCTCCTGAAAAATTCTGTAGAATGAAGATGAAGTGTTTCTGCATTTAGCGATTCAGATAAATAATCTGTCAGTGTTGGTGAAACAAGATAGTCATAAGTCATAGTGAAATTGATAAGAAATAATGCCATAGATTTTTCGGGCCAGCTTTATTTAGGTTTATGGTATATTTCAATTTTAACTAGTAAATTTGCCAGTACAGTATTATGAAACAGTATGTATACTATTTAAAAAAGATAGTAAAATCTTCTTGGATTATGTTAAATCTCTTTTGTGTTAAAGGTAGGAGGTAAAAATTGTAATAATTAAGCTCTAAGAACTAGTTTTTATATCTGATAAGTTCACGCAAAAGCTTTTCACATTAATAGGAACTTGAATTTTCTTGATATGTATAGAAATTTAATATGTGTGAAGCTTTAAAATTTATTCTGGAGTCTATAATCTATGTAAATGATATATTACTAGTTTTCACTAACTTGTTCTCTTCTTATTTTTTTTATTTTTCTGTTATTTATTTTTTATAATTCTAACATTTTTTGGTGGATCCACCAACATTAGAGTGTGTGACCCGTTCTAATTGAAACTAATTAAGTATTCAAATTTTTCTTGAAGATATTATTTCTTCAGTCTCTTCTTTAAAACTCAAAAGTTTCTCTAGTTAAAAAATTGACTGGAAATATAACAATAGAACATTTTACTGTATAAATATTTTTTTAACCTTTTCTGCTACCTTGATCCTTATTCTTTTGTAATCTACTTACACTTGTTTCAGTGGACCCACCATTAGAGCACAAAAATATATGAAACTAGTATTTAAAATAAAATTTTATAAATACATTTTTTTGAAATGCATCCTGTCAACCATTAATATAAATTACAGTATAAATGAAATTTATCAACTTACCTTTGGTTGCTTTTTAAGTTTAAAAAACTTAAGCGCATTTCGGTGGTACCACCTTCTTCAGAGCATAATATTAAAATTAAAAATTAAAATTTAGATGGTGTTTCCATTCAGTCATTTAGATTAAAACTCTTTAATCTAAATGACTGTAAATCCGTTTTAATCTAAATGACTGAATGGAAACACCGTTCTAAATTTTAATAATATGCTCTGAAGAAGGTTAGTAAAATATTAGAAATATTTATACAATAAAGTTGATTGGGAAGTGCAGGATGATTAAAGATTTATTTGTAAATGAAAACAATAGAATGATTTATGTACTTTGACGGTGGTACACTGAAACAACAAATAAATAAGAAGAAAATTTAAGCAGCATTGAAAGGTGTATTGATTAATGAAAACTACTATTAGACAAGTTACATAAAATCCTTTAATGGGTTATAGAACTTGAGGAATACTCTGAAAATATTTTCCAGACCTAACCCAGAAATTGAACCTTGGTCCTTCAGTTCTTCAGTCATGTATGAGAACATGACTGAGCCATCAGATATTTGATTTAAATAAGTAAAATTTCTTGAGGTTGAGTTTACCTCATAATCAGTTTTAGGAGCCTGACTCTAGTAGGACATACCTCCAGCTTCCATATTTCATTATTAGTTTAATGTTCATAGTGTTTCAATTTCAATGTTAGTTTGAAGTAGTTGTTTCATTTTACTGATTTTTATACTTGAAATACATATATTTAGATCACAAAATTGTTGTATATTTTTTTGTAAGTTGACCTATTCGCCACATATTTGATGGTTCTCAGAAAATTTATTTCAAAATGTTCTTATATTTTTACAAAAATATTTTAAAAGTTGGCTATTTAATTTAAAATTGATTTTTATTGTATTTGTATTACAATTGTTGTAATTATGTAAGAAAGAAACAAATGCAGTGCATTTGTTTCTTCTCTTTATTAATGGACATAATAATTCTGGATAATACTCTTTTTATATTATACTCTATTTCTATATTTAACTAATAATTAATTATAAGATAATAGTTGTAAAATATTTTAGTACAAGATCTTTAATGTCTCATACAGTTTGACATAATCATTATAAAAATATTTCTGTTAAAATTTTAGTTATAAGTATTACAAATTTTGTAGCAGTTTCTTTGAAAATTCTTAAACATTTTCAATAACTTTGATTGTAATTTGCTCCTTTGTAATGGGAGAATATTGGTGATGTTAAAATGGCTAATTTATAAAAAAATCTTTTAAAGTTTAATATTTGAAAAAACACAAATTATTTAATTTTTCTATACTTTAAAACATAATATCCTCCTCGATAGTCCAAAATACATTGTATTCTGATCTGATGAAATTGAGGAAAGAGACAAAAAGATATTTATTTTAGTTTGATTTATTAGCTTTGTGGGAAATAGTGTAGTAGTTTGTTGGTAAACTGTACACAGTTTTGATTATACAGGACAGGTATAGTGCTTGAGTCACAAGTTTGCCTTTGGTTTTAACGAGAGGTAAAGGGGGGAAAGCATCAGGGCGCATGTGCGACTGCTTTGGTATCAGTTTGACAATACAACAACATAAACTATACCCAGCCATACAGTATATTGTGTAGCCTTTTGTAGGTTAACTGTATGAGTAGTACTGTATGTTACTGTAAACAGAAATGTTGGATTCTTGAAAACATGTTTTGAGCTATTCACATTGCTGAAATCTAATATACCGTGTAATAAAATGTTGTGAAGTTGAAGCTAAACAAAAATACCTTTCCGTGCCTTTTAACAAAAGCCATGAAGAGCGGCTAACTACACTGTGATGATTCTCTTCCCAAAATTCGAAATATAGAGAAGGAAGTTAAAGATAGTGAAGAAGATAATTTTTCATTAATAGTTTTGTTGACACCTGATAAAGAAAGGTTATGGTTCGGTAGATACTACTGAGACTGATAGTGAAGATGACGTTGATAGCGATAACGAAGAAGACGATTCATTCTAGATTTTGTTTCAGTTGAATAAGGTAATTACCTGCCCATAACGGGCAGGTGGAGTGTTAAATTAATTGTGCTTGATCTGCTGGTTCCAGAGCTACAAAAACAGTTCTGTTTCTTAGCACATCATAGTCAGCCAATTATATGACTGAACTATATAAGAACAGAAGAGGTAGAGGTATAAATGACACTACTCAGAGTTATGAATTTCACTTTATAGACAGACCCTGTGATGAATGAAGTGGTAATGTCATTTGCAGGGTGGAAAGTAAGTGCTTTTCGGAGTGCCTGGCATGCTGGTAAGCATACTTTTTTAACTCTGTGAGAAAGGCAATAGTAAACCACCTCACTCCTCTTTTTTACTTAGTAAACCTCTAGAGGTTCAAACCAGCCTTTTGGCTGTTGACCTAAACAAAAACAAGGTAATTACAGTAAATTAAACATTGTAGTCATGAAATTAAACCTATAGGCAATATTACAGGTCAGAGTTTTCCTTATAAGGTTTTGGAAGAAAACAGTTTCTTGGCAAAAAACCACAGCTTACAAAATGTGAACAGTTATATAGTAATTGCATGGTGTGTAGTGAAATTTAGTATCTCACTGTTGAGGCTGGTAGCCTGTCAGATATTCTTTTCCCTTCCTTACAACCCATCCATTGCAAAAGGCATTCTTGCGACTCGGTGTCTAAATTGTTTAAATTTTGTAGGCTATCTATAATTATTTTTGTAGTGTGAAAGTGGAAATTGTACAGATTTAACATTTTTGAATTCAGTCAGTTGTCCAACATTCCTTTTACTGATGGGTTTGTACTCAAGGGCTAAACAGGGCAAGCAGTCTACCTCATCCATTTCAAATGGCTGCACCAGTACCTCTTAAGAATTTTCATTCTCTCATCTATATTGTTTTTCAAAGTTGATGAGCTCTGAATATACGCATTGCCTCTACCCACTTCATAGCTAGCCTATGACTTGCCAGCAACGTTACCTATACTTGCTCTTGTAGTTCTGTTATATCTTCGTCAGCCATTTTTTTTTTGGTCTTTCAATAACAATTATAATGCATAAACATACAACCAGTTGATTATATTATGAAGTATTGTATGTTAACTCGCTCTATAATGGACTTGTTCAATACGAGATACAAGACATGAGTGAACTACTGCGGCTCTTCTATGCATGCGTGCGTAATGTTTGTCAAGCTGATACATTCGTACAATCTGACAACGCTGTCAAATGTTCTGATTGGTCTAAGCTCTAAATTTGTCTAAACAGCAGAGCTCATCAACCATGAAACGCATTATTATGCTAATAATGCCCACCTCATTTCATCTCAACGTATATCCACATTCCTTAGCCTATCTTACCAGGACAGTCCTTTACCACTCACAGAAAACTAATTTCTGCTTTGAAAGTACCCACATTTCACTTCCATTTAACATCACAAGTATCACCATCGTTTTATAGAACTTTAAATCTGTGTCTTTTGTAGTCCTATGCTTCAATGTTTTATGTATCATCTCACAAATAATCTTAAACTTATTTAGTTTATTCGTCATGTCCTGCTTGTTTGCAAAAGACATGTTGTATCACAAATATTTAAAATTGGATACCTGCTCCCAAATGATGTTCCCATTAATTTCTACTTTTGACCTCATCAGTTATTATCCTAGAAATGCCATTACTTTAGTCTTTTGAGGGGATATTATCAAATTGTAATCGGTGCATTATGTTGTTTGGTGTGAACAGCCCTCTTTGTTGTAACCTTTCCTCAAATAAATAATAATAATAAAAAAAAACTCGATTTCAAAAAATCAACATGAAAACAATACTTTCCTTCCTATATATTCATATAGGCAAGCGAAAGTAAAAACAGTAAAGTACTATGAACTATAGTATTTTTAGGTTAAGTACAAAGAAATAGATATAAGTACATTTATTGCAATAATTTATTTGTGTTTATTTTGTAGTATTTTTATAATCGTGTATCATTTGATTGTTGTGCAATAACCATGTATTGTATACAGTGCATTAGTTAAGAAGAGTTACTTAGTTTTTTAAAGACAACTTGGCAATATTGATATAATTTAATAATTTATATACCTAATAAATATAATTTAAGTTAACTCAGTACAATTTAACGGTATGTACATACTCTTGAGTGTCTGTGCGGCAAAGTTCCTGTTTCCGTTGTGGTTATTTTGTATTTTATTTCATTCATATATTCAGTGACTGAGTTTGAGTTCTGAGTATAATATTTCTGGATTTTCGTCCGTTATTTTGTAAAGAAATTCATTATTATAACATCTGCTTTGACTTCTCAAAGCAGATCCTCCTTGTCCTTATCTACAGTTAGATCATGACTGTGGTATTACGTAGGTAAGCATGATCAACCAAATAATATGGGCATTTTAAGGATTGATAAATACTGTTAACAAATAAATGCCCAAATGTAAAACAGAATAGTAATCCTGAAGAATGACTTGCTTCCTTTTGTTGAAAACCACCTTCTTGGTGCACCATCATAGCTCACTCAGGTTTGACAAACTATATAAAAGTTTTTCAGTGTCCTGTACAAAAAATTATTTTTATTTTGTATTAGCCTATACAAGGTGTGGCTATTAAATAATGAGACTGACGTAGAAAATTTAATTTTAATTTTATACATAATCATTTATTGTCACCTTCAATATACACTCCTTCTCTATCCCTACAACGCTCCATGCGAATTTTCCATCGTTGGAAACAGTGCTGGAAGTAATCTTCTATCAGCTCCTTCAGACACGTGCCGCTTTCTCTTTTACAGCTTCCACAGACTCAAATCTTGTCCCTTTCAATGCAGATTTCACCTTAGGGAACAGGTAGAAGTCACATGGTGCAAGATCTGGTGAATAAGGTGGATGTTTTAACACTGAGATGCTGTACTTGGCTAGGAACCTCTTAACAGATAACGCGGAATGAGCCAGCGCATTGTCTTGGTGTAGAACCCATGATTGTTCTTCCACATTTCGGGGCGTTTTTTCCTTACTCTTTGACATAGTTTAAAAAGTACCTGAAGGTAGTAATATTGATTAATTGTTTGACCTTCAGGAACCCAGTGAAGGTACACAATCCCATGGATATAAAAAAAAACAATCATAATTGCTTTCAATTTTGACTTGTTCATTCAAGCTTTTTTGGCTCTCGGTGAAGTTTGGCTCTTCCAGTGTATGGATTTGCGCTTCATTTCTGGATCATAAGGAAAAAACCACGTTTCATCACATGTTATTATTGTTTCCAAAAAATTTGGGTCATTTTCAATCAAGTACAAAGTGTCAGTACAAACATTTTTGCGAGCTTCATTTCAAACATTTTTGAGCGGCACGTGTCCTGAAGGAGCTGACAGAAGATGACTTCCAGCACTGTTTCCAACAATGGAAAATTTGCATGGAGGGTTTTAGGGATAGAGAAGGAGTGTATATTGAAGGTGGAAATTAAAATTAAATTTTTTACAACGTCAGTCTTGTTATTTAATAGCCACACCTCGTAAATGCCCAAATGTAAAACAGAATACTAATCCTGAAGAACGACTTGATTCCTTTTATTGAAAACCACCTTCTTGGTGCATCATTATCGCTCACTAAACTTTGATAAACTATAAAAAAGTTTTTCAGTGTCCTAAAAAAGAAATTTTTTATTTTGTGTTATGTATGTATATTTATTTTAGTTATTTAAAGTCACATTAACAGCTCGATCAATCGCGACTATGGTGGGATATGTAACGATGGATTTAAACTTGTCAAAATTTCCAGACCCTGGTCAGGAATAGACCTTGGGACCTCCGCATGGTAGGCTAGTGTGCTACCACTACGCTACAGAGGTGACTATTTTTTTTTTGTATTATTAATTAAAATGTATTGGTAGGCCTCTTGAATGTATCAGAAACTGTGAAATTCATTTACATGAAATTATACAAGATTAATACTTTTGTTATTCATAAAACATAGCCTACATAAGGAATACATTCTGCAACTGTTTTGTTATCATTAAACAAGATTACTCAAATATTATGAATCAATAAATTTTATAAAGAATTATGCACTGTATTCAATGTATGTACCTAATAAAATATTATATAAATAATGTTATACTAGAACTGTTTGTTATATTATTTGAAGTTATTTTTTATAAATATTTTACATGTATATATATTTTAATATTTTCTGTACTGTTGTATTTTTTAAGCTGAACATCAGAAACAGAGTTCAGGTTTAGCCAACTTATATTGTGAGCATATATTTTAGTTTTTTTTTCAAAGAACTGAGGGTGATTAGGAGATTGTTAAACATTTAGCCAGAATATACATTTTTCATTGCTGTAATTTTGGTTGATTATGATTAAGCATTTGTTGTGCTTAGTTTCTAGCAAAATTGAAGAACTAAGGGGATGAAGATGTTATATCTGTATAACATTTAAGGGGGGACGTAAGTTTTTGTGATTCATGGTGTTTTAGTTTGTAAGTAGTTAATTACTATAAAATACTCTACACCTACAATCTAAGGGAATTCTAGTAGATAGAGATGTTAAGATTACTTCATACCTTATTTTACCAGAAAAGTTTACAAGGATATTATTTCTGTGTTAATAATCAATCTTCATCAGTTAAAGGTATCATTAAATTTTTATTTAAAAAAAAACTTATGAAAAGTTTTTGTTTATATTATTGAAATATTACTCATCCATTTTCAAAAAATACAATCTGCAATACTAATTTTTTTTATTGAGTGAAGTCATTGTATGGATAAGATTGTTATAAGAAATGTGATATTAAAAAAGTAAAATTTAAGGTATTTTAATTGCATGATATAAATTTTCCTAAATGAGTAATATGTTTAATACAAAACTGAAAGTAATCAAAACTTTTGACAAAAAGATGGAAGCTGTAGTACTAATAAATCCGTAATACTATTTTTTGGTACCTAACACCTTTATCCACTAAACTCTTCAATTTACTTTTTTTCAACTCAAAAAAATACAGAGTATTTTCAATACGATAAGAATGTACCATGTTACATAATGAAATCAATTTTATATGTAAAGATTTTTAAGTACAAAGTATGTTATACTTTTATTTTATCATAAATGTAATATATTTATTTTTGAAAACTGATCTTTATAAATAGAGAGATAAATGAATAAAAGTTGTGAAAAATTTTGTTATATATTGTAAAAAATAATTTTTGTTTTTATTTCTCCGTAAAACCTTGTTTTTTTTTGTTTTACGTCTGACCGTTTTGCAATTGCTGAAGATTAGTGATGAAAAAATGCCAGACCTGACTGAGAATCAAACCCGGGACCCTGGTGTAGAAGCCAGTTGCACTAACCACTACGCTACCACTACCTTGTGTAAAAAATAGATTTATACCTTAAAATTTCTAATTGAGAACTCACTGTTAGTTTTCACCCATAATTATGTATTCTTCTTAAGAACTTCTTCACAATTTCCTCTATTTATGTATTTTTACTAACAAAATTTTTATGGATCATCAAATTATATGAACTATTAAAACAAAACAATAAACTTTTGTTTCCCATTTAACAGATTACATAAACAAAAAAACTGAATGAAACATATTACAAAAATTAATTAATGTATCGTATTAATTAACCTGACCTATCCAGGAATCAAACCTGGGACTCCAGGCATAGATGTCAGTTGCTTTGACACCTATACCAACAGGCCAACTGTTAATCCGTGTCTGAGCTACTTTTTGAAGAAAAAGGGATACTGTAGTACAGTGTGTTCTAACCCGCGGGTCATTGGCGGCCCTCTTATTAATTTTGTTGGCACTTTGTTTTGAAACTATAAGGCAGAAAAGAAATATCTCCCAGCTCTATGAACATATGCAAAAAACTTGATGTAATATAAATTTCTCTGAAGGCAAATTATACAACATAATTCCCATCTTGTCAGCAGTTGAATGAAGAAAATGATACAAATTTTAGTATGTTGTGTGGAATAATAACTCATTCAAGAAAGTGCTTCAGGACAAATTCCAGGATTTTGACTCCCTAAAACCAAAACTTTCACTAATAACAACACCATCGAGATTGAAGTGTGTGAGGTGCCCTGTGACCTTCTAATGGATGATTGTAATCTTCAGCCAGACCCATTCTACCAGACTAACAAGTGTGATGTCCCTGAAAATTTCTGGAAACTCATTTCTAAAGAACATTTTCTCAAATCGTTTAAATTCTCTCTGCAAATATTATAGCTGTTAGGCAGTACATGTGCGTGAAAGTGTTTCCAACAAATTAAATAAAAAATGAGAAATCGCATTGAAAGTGCTTAACTCGAAATACTGGAATCTAGCCTGAGACTTTGCCTTACTGAACTTACCGTAGACATTGATTAACTTGTATCAGAAAAACAGTCCCAATCATCACATTGATTTCTCGACTGTAAAATAAAGTGACATTTTAAACTAATGAGTTTTATGTAATTCGTTTTCTCTCTTTAATGTCACTGGCCCTCAGTTTCCTAAACTAAAGTTTGATTGGCCCTTGGGCAACTAAAGGTTGAACCACGCTGCTGTAGTATATTCCATTTATCTTTAAAACTGATGTAAACAAAAATGGTCTGCTTTTGTTGTCTAGCTCATAATGTAATTCTCATGTGGATGCAAGTACAGTAATGTGTGTGTAATCTTAGCCCAAGACAATAATGCTTTAACTGTAACATATTCATGGAGATTATTATTTAAGGAGCTTCAATTGCATACAGTTCCTTCTTTGTACATCTTTAAAGTGATAATGTACGTAAAGCAAAATACCTTTTTGCAGAATTTTAATCTCCACAACCACTGCACAAGAAACATAATTGATTAATACTACGTTGGCAATCACAATACTAAATTGTTTGAACAAAAACCTACTTTTTCAGGTAGAAAATACATCAATAAATTACCACAAACTTTAAAAAGTTATTGTAATTTAGGTTTTTTTAAAAAAAAAGCTAAAAATTACTTGTTTGATAAAGAATTTTAGTGTGCATGAATTCGTTTCTAAATAGTTCTGGTTGAAAAATATATAAACTTCTATGGAAATGTTGAGGTAAATTGTATATTTGATACACACATGTATTGAAGTAAGAAAGTTAGTAGTAATTACTCGTATAATTGATTAGTAATTATTTAACTTTTGTTAAAATTTGTTCCTGTCAGTCTTATCTAGATATGTTCTATACTCCCTTTTGGAGTCTCCTGGATGATGTTAAAAAAAATACTGCAACTGTACACTTTGAATATGTATTAAACTTTGATGAGTGTACCTGTACGGTTTATATAGTGTGTAATGTACTAAATTTAGATTGCAGTGTTGCTCTAATACAACAAAAAAAAAAATCTGGTGTGAAACACTCACACAACTTTCTCTTGCCAATGTAAATAATGCCTAATATAACCTAACATTACTAATAAAACATTAAAAATAACAAAAAACTAACCTCAATAAACATAACTTAATTTTAATCATGAGTGAAAGACATAAAATGAAAATCAACCTCAGTTTGGCTTAAAAATATGAAAAATCACTCTTTCACACTAAACTAGGCTCTGTAGAGAAAAATGGTATAAATAAAAGTTGTAGACCTTTAATTTTCTAAAAATTTGATTATAAACACTTTTGTCATAAAATGAATACTAAGGCTGAAATCTTAAAAACTCGATTTTTCACTTGTTTTCGTGAGAAAAAAACAGAAAATCTGGTGTGAAGCACTCGCACAACTTTCAAGAGAAAGTTGTGTGAGTGCTTCACACCAGATTTTTTTTTGCACTGGCAAGACAGTGCAAATAATTAACAATAAACATTTAGTAATAAAACATTGGAAATAAACAAAAAACTAACCTAAATAAACATAACCTTATTTTAATAATGAGTGAAAGACACAAAATGAAAATCGAACTCAGTTTGGCTTAGAAATACAGAAAATCACTCTTTCACGCTAAACTAGGCTCTGTAGAGAAAAATGTTCTAAATAAAAGTTGCAGATCTTTATTTTTTATATATTTTTTTAATTTTCTATATATTTGATTATACTGTATACGTTTTTATTATAAAATGCATACTAAGGCCGAAATCTTAAAAAAAATCGATTTTTCACACGTTTTCGTGAGAAAAAACAGAAAATTGCTAATTACGGCTAAACTAAGCGTTATACAAAAAAAATGTTTGAAATAAAAGTTGTAGGTTTTTAAATTCTCTACAAATTTTTTCTCTAAATCGCATATATAAGCCGTAGTCTTAAAAAAACTTTGTTTTTACGTGAAAACAGCCTCACACAGAATTTCAGCGAACATGACGCCTACCCTATCTTGTAGAGAATAAAAAATTGAGTAAACCAGGGGATTTTTAAAAAAATCGTAGGACCAGTTTTTGAGAAAATCGCAAAAAAGTTAAAAATTATTCGAATAAACTACTACTTCCGGTTGACCGATTTTGATGAAAATGTTCGTGTCGGGTCCGGTAGTGGTAGGCCTATGTAACTTAAGTTTCAAGTTTGAAGTTCGTACGTTGTACCGTTCTTGAGATATTCTGTTCACACACACACACACACACACAGACCAATCGCTAAAAACGTGTTTTTTTGGGTTCAGGGTGTCTGAAAACGTATAGATCCGGTGAAAACTCGATTTCTAAAAATCGACATGAAAACAATACTTTCCTTCCTATATATTCATATAGGCAAGAGAAAGTAAAAATCGCTAATTACCGCTAAACTAAGCGTTATACAAAAAATTGTTTGAAATAAAAGTTGTACGAATTTTAATTCTCTACAACTTCTTTTATATAAATTTTTGCGCTAAAATGCATATTAAAGCCGTAATCTTAAAAAAACAACGTTTTTACGTGAAAACAGCCTCACCCAGAATTTCAGCAACCATGACGCCTACCTTATCTTGTAAAAAATAAAAAATTGAGTAAACCAGGCGATTTTTAAAAAATCATAGGACCAGTTTTTGAGAAAATCGCAAAAAAGTGAAAAATTATTCGAATAAACTACTACTTCCGGTTGACCGATTTTGATG
Organism: Catonia carolina; assembly: GCA_035578175.1. Lineage (NCBI taxonomy): Eukaryota > Metazoa > Arthropoda > Insecta > Hemiptera > Achilidae > Catonia > Catonia carolina. Next base: position 19,970,263 of record JAQMRL010000003.1, on the reverse strand, counting down.
AAAATGTTCGTGTCGGGTCCGGTAGTGGTATGTAACTTAAGTTTCAAGTTTCAAGTTTGTACAATGTTCCGTTCTTGAGATATTTTGTATACACACACACACACACACACACAAGCGCGCGCGCACACACACACACACACACACACACACAGACCAATCGCTAAAAACATGTTTTTTGGGTTTAGGGGGTCTGAAAACGTGTAGTTCCTGTGAAAACTCGATTTCGAAAAATCGACATGAAAACAATACTTTCCTTCCTATATATTCATATAGGCAAGAGAAAGTAAAAAGTGAAATATTGCGATTTTATGAATAAAATATTTTTTCCCAATACAGATTGGGCTAGGTTATCCGGACATCCAGATTAACGAGAGCCAGATAAATGAGTTAGTACTGTGTTAATGGAATTGCATAAACACTTGTGCAGTAATATAAATTAAATCATTTTTTCAGTAAAGAACTCTAGCTTCTGAACAAATTTGGAGTACAATATACATACTACAGTAAGTTGCTTTATTTAATAATTAGTTACGTATTAATAATTGTACAAATTTAAAACTTTTTTAATATTAGTTTAATTATACTACGGCAAACACGTAATTTTTTTTATTAAAATTAGTTTTTTAAACAATGAGTTCATTTATGTATTGTAACCAGCAACTCTAATTATTTTTACCTGTAATTATTTTCACCCATAAATTTTTTTAACCATAATAAAGAGCTTTTTGTACGTCATAATTTTTTTATTTAACACTAATTAATTACTTGTCATATATGTATAACCTTCAAAAATCTTTTAGAAACTATTGCCATGCACTAATGTCGTACAATAATAAAATGAAAAGCATCAGTAAATTATTGGAATCAAAAAGACTTGCTAATATTATTGTCATATGTAAATTTTATAAATCTAATAACATACTCGCTGAAAAAAATTCATAAATTGTTTTTGTTCCTATGGAATCAAACTTAAGGGTACATTTTTTTTTTTTTTTGGTTTAACGTCCGACTGTTCTGCAATTACTGCTAATGCAGACGGTGAAAGATGAAATGATTGTGTGTAACGTATGAAAAGATGCCGTGCCTGAATGGGATTCGAACCCAAGACCGCATGATGAGAGGCGAGCACGTTACCAACTGCGCCAATGCGGCCGGCAAGGGTACAGCTAGTACCATTGAAGAGAAATATTATAGTGATCCATTCAAAATATCTTATAGACTATTATATGTTGTACACCTTTGTTATTGTTGTTCAGGTCATCAGCCGAAACACTGGTTTGAACCTCTGGAGGGTTTACTAAATAAAACGAGGAGTGAGGGGTTTAACCATGCTTTCCTCACTGAGTAGAGAAGTATTATCACCATGCCTGGCGCTCTGAAAAGCATCTACTTTCCACCCTGCAAATGACACCTTCACTTCATTCACCATAGAGTCTAGCTGTGTAATGAAATTCATTACCCTCAGAGGAGATAACTGTGACTAGTGTCACCCATAAAGGAGGGTTTACTAAATAAAACGAGGAGTGAGGGGTTTAACCATGCTTTCCTCACTGAGTGGAGAAGTATTATCACCATGCCTGGCGCTCTGAAACGCATCTACTTTCCACCCTGCAAATGACACCTTCACTTCATTCACCATAGAGTCTAGCTGTGTAATGAAATTCATTACCCTCAGAGGAGATAACTGTGACTAGTGTCTTGTTCACCTTTATTTCATCTCTTCTTATGCTTCAGTTATATACGAGGGTCGTTTGAAAAGTCCGTGCAAAAATAAAAACTACTTAATTGTTTGGGGTAAACCTTTTTTATTTTTCGACATAGTCCCCTTTTAGGCTTATACACTTCGTCCAACGCTGCTCTAGTTTGTTGAACCCTTCCTTTTTACGTACAATTTTTGTATATACACTTTTGCCCTAAATGTGCATTAAGGCGGCAATCTTTAAAAAACCCTTTTTTATTACAAGGGCGCAGCCTTCCCAAGAATTTCAGCAGACATGGCGCTTACTCTGTCTTGTAGAGCATAAAAAATGTAGCAAATGCGGCGATTTGTAAAAAAATCGTAGGAGCTGCTTTTAAAAAATTACAAAAGTGAAAAATTGCATGTTTGAACTACTGCTTCCAGTTGATCTTAATGAAAATTTTCATGTCAGGTTCTTTATTGGTAGCCTACTTAACTTGATTTCAATTATTTCATACGTTATTCATCTTCTGTCCGTATTTTTCCTTTGAGACTTGCAAGTAATTTAGTTTTCCAAAAAAACGCTACTAACGTCTTGTAGAGTAAGACCAGTGGTAGGGCTGCTACCTTGGAGCCTCTGGACCTGCCCCAGGTTTCATTCGGAGACCCACCTCCTAGGTTCCTCCGCTCCTCACGCCGTTGGGAAATTTCCTCTTCCGCCGCTCAGACCGTTGACCATAGAAACCAGTGATATCTAAGGCTATCACTGGTTCCCCCAACACCAATCTGTTCATCGACCCAGTTTCCCGCTAGGATTGGTTACCCAACCTTCCGCTGGGTTACTCGACTTAGCAGGGGCACCTCTAGCAGGTTAAGTGTTGGAGTTGGAGTGAGAGAGGCTAAGAGAATTCACTTGGTTGAATTCTTATGTTATGTGATGCAGATTTTGAGCATCATGACGCATCTCACTCCCATTGCCAGAACCGAAGTTCCCCCAGGTCGATTCCTGGGCCCACGTTATTCATTACTTGGGATAGTTTGTTCACATACACACACACACACACACAGACCAAACTCTACACAAGATATGTATTTGGGTTCAGAGGGTCTGAAAACATGTATTTCTGGTGAAAACTTGTTTTCAAAATATTTACAAGAAAACAATAACCTACTTTCCTTTCCTGTGTATTCATTTAAGGCAAGAGAAAGTAAAATCAGAGAAGAAATGTTACCAGAGAAAATTATTCACATTTTTAATTAGGTATTATTAATTTTTATATTTCACTAAAATAGCATTAACTTTTTGACAACCCTATATATCAGTAATTGTATTCATTAGGCCAAGTAATTGAATGTAGAAAGCCTATATCGTGCCACATGTAGAGAAATATTCGAGCCTATCATTTTATCAGACCTCAGAGAATAAATTATACTTAATATACATATGGGTGGACTGAATTAATAATAAAGGCCTAAATCAAGACAATGTATAGCAAGTTATTTCTGTCAACAGAGTGTTAAAACCATTCAGAAATGATACAGTTAACAACAGAAATTATAAAGTAATTATATTGTTACTTCGTATTCTAATTAGTTATAAAGATTAGTAAAATAAAATCACAAATAACTATAATTCTGGCAATAAAGCTTCACTTTCACCCAGTTTTACAATAATATTTATTGAAATGTGAAATTATGAACAAATATGCCAAACAATATGTGGTAGACTTTAGACCATTACCATTCCACGGCTTTGTCTAAATTATTGTATGAAATACCTGTCAAAATTAGAGTTGCCACATTTTATTCCGCCCTGTATTCCTCCTATATCCCCATACCCCTTCATCTACTTGTATGTCTCACTCCCCTCAGTTGGTAGTTGCCCCACGTTCCTATGCATAATCACTCCACTACGGTGAAAAGAGCCGCCATTTTAACTTATTAACCTATTAGAAAATAAAAGGCCGGTGATTATGCCAAATTCTCCCCTTTCCGTCTCCCCTAAAATTATAAACTAACCCCTACCTCTTTAAATATATAACATTTGTCAACGTCAAGTACGGTACTTGCCTTCCCCTCCCCATGACAATAAAGCTCCCACTTAAAAAAGAAAACGGCCACTGAATAACAAAGAAAACAGAAAAGAGCCGCTCTTAATCCCACTTGTCCCTTCTTATAAATTTCCATCCACAAGTAACTTCTTAAAATACATTACCTCCTTTATAGTCCCAGTCCAATCCCCCAAGAATTAGAATCCTATTTCCTAATTTAAAACTATAAAATTACCCCTAAATTCCATGAGGTTGCAATTACTCCGTAAAATTGTTCACCGAGCGACCAGGTGTTCCTTAACACGATGTCGCCATCATAGGGCTTCTCAGCCCTCTCAACCAGGATTCAGGATTCAGGATATGTGGTAGATTGGGACTTGCATCTTCTTATGGCAGGGTACCTCATCATACCTTCACACGAAGATATAGTAGACACTTGTAGCACAGTGTGTGAAGATTAATTGATTGACTTTGGATTTTATTTAATAGTGTTTTAAAATGTGTTCTGAGTAGTTACTCAAAGAATTCAAGAACGTTATATAGTTTTTTTGCAAGAAAAGAAAGATTGGAATTGAACATGGATTAAAAGAAGACAATTTTCATTTTTAGAACACAAAATTTATACTAAATGAGGTTTAATCATTAAAATCGTAGAAGCTGTTTTTAAGAAAACTGTACAAAAAGCGAGAAATCGCGCAAATAAACTGTTAGTCCAGTTAGGAAGTAAGTTAAACCTAAGTTCCAAGTTTCAACTTCGTGCACTTTTTGTTTTTTGATTTATTCTATTCACACGCGCGCGCGCACACACGCACGCGCGCGCGCGCACACACACACACACACACACACACACACCAGTCCATCCGGTGAAAACTAGATTTCGAATTCAACATGCGTCTAGCCAGTCCAATTACTTGGCAAAACGATGAAGTAAAGTACCTTGGTCTTTGGTTAAATTAACGACTAATGTGGAGCTATCACATAAAATTCAAACGTCTGGATGGAATAATCGTCTCAAAATGTTACACACTTTATTATAGCGAAAATTTCAAATAGAATTTTAACGAAAATAATAATATATTGAAACCAATAGCTATACGGAATCCAACTCTTCGATGCATCTGCAAAAAATAACATTTTAAAAATTAAAGCTTTTCTATTAAAATTTTTAGGAACAATGACGTACTAGGAACGTACCAGGAATTATTTTTGTACATGCATGATATTTGGCATGCGGTGCTTAAAGGAAAGAAGTAACATCTCTATTATTCCCGTAACCTCTGCCTATGTATTTTTTTCACAATAAGTGTTGAATTGAAATTTTAATAAATTGAATAAATAATGAATAAACAATAATACAAATGAATATACTCGTGATTAATATGATATAATTTTTACTTTCTCTTGCCTATATGAATATATAGGAAGGAAAGTATTGTTTTCATGTCGATTTTTCGAAATCGAGTTTTCACCGGATCTATACGTTTTCAGACCCCCTGAACCCAAAAAACATGTTTTTAGCGATTGGTCTGTGTGTGTGTGTGTGTGTGTGTGTGTGTGTGTGTGTACAAAATATCTCAAGAACGGAACATCGTACAAACTTGAAACTTAAGTTACATACCACTACCGGACCCGACACGAACATTTTCATCAAAATCGGTCAACCGGAAGTAGTAGTTTATTCGTATAATTTTTCACTTTTTTGCGATTTTCTCAAAAACTGGTCCTATGATGTTTTTAAAAATCGCCTGGTTTACTAAATTTTTTATGCTCTACAAGATAGGGTAGGCTGAAATCTACAAGATAGGGTAGGCTTGGCTGAAATTCTTGGTAAGGGTGTTTTCACGTAAAAACTTTGTTTTTTTAAGATTACGGCTTTAATATGAATTTCAGCGCAAAAATGTATATAATAAAAGTTATAGACAATTTAAAATCCTACAACTTTTATTTCAAACATTTTTTGTATAACGCTTAGTTTAGCGGTAATTAGCGATTTTCTGTTTTTTCTCACGAAAACGTGTGAAAAATCAATTTTTTTAAATATTTCGGCTTTAGTACGCATTCTACGACAAAAGTGTATATAATAAAATTTATAGAAAATTAAGAGATCTACAACTTTTATTTTGAGCATTTTTCTCTACAGAGCCTAGTTTAGCGTGAAAGTGTGATTTTCTGTTTTTTTAAGCCAAACCGAATTCGATTTTCATTTTGCGTCATTCACTCATGATTAAAATAAGGTTATGTTTTTGAGGTTAGTTTTTTGTTTATTTCTAATATTTTATTAATAATGTTAGGTTTATTGTTAATTATTTGCATTGGCAAGAGAAAGTTGTGTGAGTATTTCACACCAGATTTTTTTGACTTATAAGCGGTAGGGTCTATACTTATAACAACATTCTCTTGCCTTCAGGAATAAAAACACTAAACTCTTCCCTAACTAGTAATTTTAAAACCATTAGGTGGACATCACTCAACGGCGCAAAAAATTGAAAATTGTGGCTACGCACCGGAACCACAAAATAAATCAGAAATAGAGAAACTGATAAACATTTTGTTAGTTTTTCTACAAATCCACCGGGTTGGTCTAGAGGTAAAGTCGTCGCCAAAATCAGCTGTTTAACAGCTGATTTTCGGAGACGAAGGTTCCTGGTTCAAATCCTAGTAAAGGTAGTTACTTTTATACAGATTTGAATGCTAGACAGTGGTTACCGGTGTACGTTGATGGTTGGGGTTCAATTAACCATACTCTCTCAGGACTGGTAGACCTGAGTCTGTACAAGACTACACCTCATTTACACGTCATACATATCATCCTCATCTCATTGGGTCATGGGGTTGCTTATTGTTCTGAATTGAACAGATTGCAACGTACACACATTAGGGATTACAGAAGAAGAAGAAGTTTTTTTACTGACATCAAGCAAAACGCATTTTTACTGATAACACAAATATTTTATTAAAATAAAATTTTGAAATCCAGTACATGTTAACTTGGTGGTAAGTTATAGAAACGATTCGAAAATGAAGACTAAAATTTCACGGATACCTGTAGACTATAGAATGGATGACAACCGGTTGACAAAAAAAATTAAGACACTAAACAATAGACCTAAGGTGTTGGATAAAAAAAGGTTCAAAGAAATCAGAAATTATATTGGGAAAACCGAAATAAATCGAGAAAACTTAATGAACCGAACCAAATATAGACAACTAATTACGAATTTTCCATGAAGAGCAAAAACAGAACAACGGATGAACAGAAAAAAGGAGAAAAGCGTACAGTGAACGAATTCTAAGAATATGGGTTGGAGAAAGATCTTCCAGAAACGTCTAAAGTCACCGACATGGTCTAAAATTGGCCCTACACGATAAAAATTAACTTGATGAGAACAAAGTTCAATTCAACATTATGTTGGGCCTACTATTCACTCCTCAATGTTCTGAATTTATGTAAAATTCTTTTAAAGTTTCGCGTATACTAAATCTATTAAAGCTACTACAGTTTCTTTTTTTTTTTAAAGTCGCATCAACTGCTTGGTTATTAGTGACTACGGTGGGTTATGAAACATTAACTGTGGGATTTTTTTTTTTAAATCCCTAATTTGTGTACGTTGCAATCTGTTCAATTCAGAACAATAAGCAACCCCATGACCCAATGAGATGAGAATGATGTGTATGACGTGTAAATGAGGTGTAGTCTTGTACAGACTCAGGTCGACCATTCCTGAGAGAGTATGGTTAATTGAACCCCAACCATCAAAGTACACCGGTAACCACTGTCTAACTTTCAAATCCGTATAAAAGTAACCTTTACTAAAAGGTTTACTAAAACCTTTAGTAAAAGTACCTTTACTAGGATTTGAACCAGGAACCTTCGTCTCCGAAAATCAGCTGTTAGACAGCTGATTTTGACGACGACTTTACCTCTAGACCAGCCCGGTGGGTTGTGGGATTTGACACGTGAAAATTTCTAGACCCTGGCCGGGAATCGAACCCGGGACCTCCGCGTGGCAGGCTAACACGCTAACCACTACGCTACGGAGGCGGTCAGTTTCTTTTTATTAATAGTTACATTGGTGTTCTCTTTGGCGAAGAACATCTTTATCTTTATCTTAATCCATACGTACGAAAACATTTTGTAAATACTAACAAATAATGTATTTACAGAATTCTTTCATGACAGCTCATAAAATATATTATAGTAATTTTGTTTTTACCATTCCACAAATTCTTTAATAGATATCTGCCCACAACTGTAAGTATATACGCTTAACTGACACTGGGAATTGAGCCAAAATAATATTATGTGAACTAATTGCGGACACGTTATCTTAGTAGTAAAAATGATTTATATTGACACATACTACGAAACTAATTCCAAAATATCTTTATTATAGCTAAAATTTGCTGACATAACACTAAAATAACGCGCTCAAAATTAAATGCGTGATTACGTGACTTTTTGATGAATTCAGTAATTTCACAAATTGCCTATTGTATTTTGTAAAATGTATTTTTGATAAGAAAACCACTTGATCGGTGAAGGTTGTAGTCAAAATGTTACATCGTTGTCTACTGATTTATTACTATTTATTCCAATTACAGGCTAAATTATCACAGTCGTAAATTTGTAATTATTATCGTTAAAACATTAAAAATTAAAACATAATATTTATGTATTGTTTTTTGTTATTTAATTATAGTATTATAACGTAACAAAAATACAGATTTTTATTAATTTTATTCATAATAAAATTTAAAAAAATCATTTAACGGCCACAATTATTAATAATAAAGTACAGTATGTATATTATAATGTTGACTTGAAACAGAAACTGCTCTCAATATAGTTATAAAAACAATCGAATAAAACAAAGTACTTTTTCTTTGGTTTTACGTCTGACTGTTTTGCAATGGTTGCTAATGCAGACGGTGAGAAGGATGATACATGAAAATGAGTGATGAAAAAATGCCAGATTTGACAGGGAATGGAACCCGGGACCCCGGCGTATAAATCAGTTGCGCTAACCACTACGCCAACGTTCACCTACTGAAAACGAAGTGCAGTACAATACTGTTGTACCTCTGCGGCGAAAGGGAGACATGCCGAGACTCGCGTTTTAAGATACAGTGATCCTCGGTTATAACGCCGTCGGTTATACCGCGCTTTCGGATATAACACGGGTTGAATTATACCCCTGCATAATATTTTACAGAATTTAAAAATACAGCACTGTATATATTTTTTAGATATAATCGATGAAGTAAAACGTGAAATTTTGAAAGCGCAGTTAAGGCGAGAACTCGGATTTCCAGAATGTACAATAACGGGGGTGGATAACGGATTTTTAAAAAACATGACGAGTTCATCCCATCAGACATCTCCATAAAACATTTTCAGCGCAAAAAATTTACAAAAACTAGAAGACCGTCAAAATCTATTAGCAATTAACCTCCTCGAGAACAGCGAATATACTCACAGACTGAAAGGTTTTAAAACATTATTAGACTTACCTTTACGATTTTGTTAATCATTCAAACCTATTTTTACTTTCTCTTGCCTATATGAATATATAGGAAGGAAAGTATTGTTTTCAATTCAATTTTTCGAAATCGAGTTTTCACAGGATCTACACGTTTTCAGACCCCCTGAAGCCAAAAAACATGTTTTTAGCAATTGGTGTGTGTGTGTGTGTGTGTGTGTGTGTGTGTGTATGTGTGTGGGGTGGACGCCAGCCGGTAGAAGAAGGAGGGGTAGGCCGGAAGTGACATGGTTGGATGGGGTGCAGGAGGCAATGTCTTTGCGGCAGCTCTCCGATGGGGACTGGCGAGACAGAGAGAGGTGGTGCTTAGGAAGCGAGATACGGCTGGGGCTGTAAATCCTCGCATGAATATAATATTTAAAATTTATTTTAATTGCTTCCGTGGCGGAGTGGTTAGCACGATAGGCTGCAAAATCCTGGGTTTGGTTCTTGACTGGGATGTAAAAGGGTTACATGTTAAAACCCACCGTTCCATAACCAAAAATAGTCGCTAATAACCAAGCTGTTCAAATAAACTAAAATAAAAAATAGCTTTCTAAATAACTATTATGCCTACTGTTCCACCAATACTAATACACAGTGGTACACCACAATTGTAACAAAATTTAAAAAATTTAGTTTATGTCTCGATGCCTAGTAGGTAAAATAGATAAAAAGGCTTCATAGAAAATTTGGCTTAGAGTTGCAAGAATATTTAATATGGGCTGAACAGTCATGCACAAAAAAAATCGCTCGATTTGTTAAACAATTAAAAAATTCGTCATTTATTTTTACACTATCTCATTATAGACCGAGTAAAAGACATTAAACGGAATAGTACAGTTGCTGTTTAGAGACAGGCTCTTGACATAAAACTTATAATCATTCCTTTTTAAATTTCACCTTATCTTTTATAACAGCTTTATTTTAATGGTATAAACTGTAAACAATTAAAAAGTTAAATAATAAAGTTAAGGCAACGCGCGCAGTAAGCTACTGTATAGTATTTACATTGCATCATTGGTTTCTAAAAGGAAGAAGAGGGCAATTGAACCGAATGAATTAGTACATAACAGCCAACAGTTTGACATTGTACGTTGAGGAATATAAAACACTCAGTCAATCGTACACGATAGTTAGTGCATAAACGGATACCGGTCTTTGATTAATCTTGAACTACTTAAGTGTACTACTAAAACGTACGAACTAATATTATCTTCTGTCCATTCAATGTTATCAACTTTATTCTCTTCATTTTAAGGTAGGCCTATTACGATACAAACTTGTTTAATTTATTCACTAAATTTATCTATTCATTCAAACATTCTTATCAAGAGGCTTACTATCCTACGAGTATAATACTGAGACACTTGCTAAAGTCCGTTTTGGGATCTGAGTATGATAAATAATAAACAAACTATCGTTTAACCCTTTCAGTGCCAAAACAATATTTAAAAGTTTGTTCTAAAGCCACTAAAATTTGAATAAGGGTGTACAAAAAGTGTCAGCCCTTATTTCGAAAACTTGCAGGTGTAAGCCTGCCATTGTCAAACAAAATTTTAACGTTACAGAAAAATATAATTTTCTGTTAAAAGTTATTTTTACTATGTTCATAAAAAAATAAATCGTTCTAACACTAAAAATATTCAAAATATTTTTTTTTAGTTTATTTAAAGTTGTATCAACAGGTTGGTCATTAGCAACTGCTGTGGGTTTTGGTAACAGTGGTTTTAACGTGTTAAAATTTCCAGACCGTAACCGGGAATCGAACCCGGGACTTTTCACTTTCCAGGCTAGCGCGCTAGTCATTACGCCACGGAAGTGGTTTCAAAATACATTATTCTATTAATTTTTGTATAAAAGTTTTTTTGGAAACATTCGATTATCCGGACGTTGGCACTTTAAGCATAACTAACTGATGTCCGGTAAACCGGATATTGTTACTACGTAAAATATATCGACTTCCTTTTTTCCGGACGTTGGTACTGAAAGGGTTAAAATTACAAGTATTTATTACAAACTACGGTACATTGCCTATAACAGACAGGTGGAGTGATAAATCATTTGCATTCGATCTGCTAGTTCCAGGGCTACAAAAAAATAACGGGTGATTCAAAAAGAGCGCCGGTTTTTAAACGGCTGGTAAATTTTTGTTTATCGGTTGGCAACATTGTTAGACCTCATTTCTATTTCGGAGAACATTCCGATTGACGATTCAGTTGTAGTTTCTCTTGTTCGCAGTGTAGTACTCTCGCAGTCTGTGTCTAACCATGGAGAAGTTTACTATTGCACAACGAGTGTTAATCGTCAAAACATTTTACCAGAGTGGAGAGAGTTATGCGGCTACTGTCAGGCGACTTCGCGGTACTCTAGGACGTAATGAAGCACCAAATGAATCAACAGTTCGCAGGCTCATGAAAAAGTTTTTTGAGACGGGTTCAACAGTCGACCTTAAAAGTTCTGGACGTCGTCGTTCTGGCCGAACTAAGCAGAACGTTGCGTTGGTTCGTGACAGTGTGGCTGTTAGCCCAGCAAAATCAATACGTCGCCGTTCTCAACAATTGGGTTTACGATGTTCTTCTGTACGGAGAATTCTTCGGTACGATCTCCAATATCACCCGTATAAAATTCAGTTGACGCAACATTTGAAAGTGGCAGACCACCAGAAGAGACGACAGTTTGTTGACTGGGTATTGAGAAAACGGCAGGATGATGACACCTTCGCAAACAAAATCATTTTCAGTGATGAGGCGCACTTCCACTTAAACGGGTTTGTTAATAAACAGAACTGCCGTATGCGGGGTTTAGAAAACCCTCGCGTGGTTAATGAAAGGGAAATGTATGCACAGCGAGTGACAGTTTGGTGCGGCTTTTGGTCGGGCGGTGTCATCGGCCCTTACTTTTTTGAAAATCAAGAAGGACAAGCCGTGACAGTAAATGGAGACCGATACCGTACGATGATTAGGGAGTTTTTGTGGCGTCATTTGGATGGAATGGACAGTGACGAGTTGTGGTTTCAGCAGGATGGTGCCACCTGCCACGCTGCACGAGAAACAATGTTGTTGCTCCGTGAACGGTTCCAGGATCGCATCATTTCTCGTAATTCCGACCATCAATCACCAAGGTCGTGTGACTTGACGTCTTGTGACTTTCATCTTTGGGGTCATCTGAAGTCATTGGTGTATGCCAATAAACCCCGAAACATCAATGACTTGAAGGAGGAAATTCGACGGGTTATCGGGCAAATGGAAGTCGAAACTTGTCGTGCAGTAATATCCAATTTCATGGACAGAGTTGATGCGTGCCAGCGCAGTAGAGGAGGACACATGCATGACATCATTTTTCATACATGAAATCGGAAGGTAAGATGAACTTGTTGATGTATTTATTTTCAGTTTTTCAATAAAATAAATCTCTTAATTTGATATATCAAAACCGGCGCTCTTTTTGAATCACCCTATAGTTCTGTTTTTTATCGCATGGTCAGCCAATTATATGACTGAAGCATTTAAGAACAGAAGAGGCAGTGATGTAAAAGACACTAGTCAGAGTTATCTCCTATAAGAGTATGAATTTCATAACACAGCCAGACCCTGTGGTGAATGAAGTGAAGGGGTCATTTGCAGGGTGGAAAGTAGATTCTTTTCGGAGAGCTGGATATGCTGATAAGCATACTTTTCCATTCAGTGAGAAGGTATTGGTAAACCACCTCACTCCTCGTTTTACTAAGTAAAGCCTTTAGAGGAGTGGTTCTCAACGGGTGTGCCGCGAAACTTTTGTGACTATGACATTTTGATAAAAAAATTAACATAATTATTTCACTCAATATTTATTTTTAAAAAAAGGAAAAGAGAATAATACTCAAGAAATTAAACTTTTTTAAAGGGAATTCATTGGCTTAACCTTAAGGCATTCAACAAAAGATTAGTTACAGTAATGAGAAACTTAAGCTGATCGCTTCTTGCATGAAAGTTCAATTCTTGGTGGAATTGACATGCATTTCATGTTTAACTGAGAGTAGTATTTCACGATTCTTGTTTTTTTTTACGTTTGTGTTGAAAAGCCCAGCTAGCATAAATAAGTATGTGATTGAAAAATGTAATAGGGAAATGTAACTGCTTCTATTGTTATTATTCTGGATCCGCCCTTCTTATTATTCTGGAAGCACGGTATCGGCACGATACATTTTTAAAATCCGGTTTCTGAGAAAAAGTTTATTTTCTATTTCCTGCGTTAATCGGTAAATTGGAAATAATAACGATGGTTGAAGGCAAGTCTGCAAGTGGATGCTTCCTTTTAAAAATAGGCTGAGTGGAATGATTCCAAAGGAAACTGAGGCCAAACTGACAATAAGACCCTTATCTTTTCGATATTATCACCTTACCAATTCGACCAGATATGCACTGTTATTAAAATACATACCGTATCCAATTAAAGCGTGTATCGAATTTTGAACTTACGTTACCCATTTCTATTAATGTCTTCTTCTTCCTCTTCTCCTCCTCCTCCTTTACGGATTAGTCACATTGCCTGTTCCAACTTCCATTCTTCTTCTTCGCGGTCTACCCAGCGACCATGCTCCTTGTGGACGGTATTGTACGGCCAGTAGCAGATATCGATCCTGTGGCATGCGGCTTACCTGTGTAGCCACCTTTCCCTATGTTATCGTTCAATTCTCTGCCTCACAGTTTCCGTTCTACCCAAATCACGCCAGATTGTCTCACACTTGATGAAATACTTAAGTGTTGCTCCTCTTACCGATCTCAAAAACGCATCTTAGCTGCTTCCAACTTCCTTCCCTCAGATTTCTATAAAATTGTCTACGGGATATTTCTGCTTCAGTTTTGTAAGGAATTATAAAAAAAGGGTAATGGATCGTGAATTAAATGAAAAAAAAATCATATTTAGACCGCCTCCATAGTGCAGTGGTTAGCGTGCTACGCTTCTAACTGGAAGGTTTTGGGTTTGATTATCGGCTAGGTTATGGAAAATTATGCGTTTTCAAACCCACTTTTCCTTAACCCAAAGTAGTGTTGATACGACATAAACTAAAAAAAATATATTTCTAGGTAGGTATATTATTTTATTTGATAAAATTAATACTTACTGATTTCATAATAAAACTATTTGAAATGAAGAATTTAACGAATAAAATACGTAATTATTCTATAAATACTTTTGTGTTTTTTTATTTCGTGGTTTAAACTCCACAAATTCTTCTATGATAACTTTTTATAACATATAGTATGTTAGTTTTTATGATTCAAAAATTTTTACCAGTGTGGCTTAAATTATTTACTTTTAGGTTATGATAATTATAACGTGAAACTCTGCCATCTTTATTATATTTCCAAATTAAAATAAATTCTTAGAGTCTTTCCTTAGGAAGAAAATTTTTACCGTTCATTTAATTTCATTTTAAGAAACTTGATTATATGTAATGTATTGACGGACGCGGTTCATATCCCAATCGAACATGTTCAACTAGCTTGTTTGGGCCAAATCTAACATCTGACTAGAAATCAACATCTTCAGCTCGTATCCTGAATTATTCAACTCTTCTGCTACATGTTCATCGCGTACTATTTACATCACAATAATACAACTTCCCCCAGTCTTGGTTCCCTTCCACCATTCGTTCGTTCACACCAAGCCTACCGCGTTGTAATTTGTACTTGTCTGTTTTTGTGTGAAGTGACCTTCACAACTTATAACTTTTAAATGTAAATACCGTATTTGTATACTTTTTAGTTATTTTTTTATTAAATAACTTTTTTCCTTGTTTTTCTGAGCGGGGGGACAATACGGTTGTTCAAGTTATTAAATTATTACGCTTTTGTGTTCTCTTGTTCGGTTACGGCTATTTTAACAAATGCGATAAGAGTATTATTTTTTACTTGTGCTTGTAGTTCAGATTGTGTTTTAACCGCGGTCTGTGACAAGTTTCGTTCAAGAAATTGAGTATTTCGCCTCGGTACTAAAAGTGATTCCTACAACACGTGGTGATTTTTTTAAATTATAATTCTTTGCATTTTCTACTCTTCTAGTGTACATTGAAGCAGGTAAGTCTGAATGTACGCTGTATTTGGAAGAATAAGAAGTTTTTTACCAATTTGTTCATAGTTTCCACTAGGCTGATTCCCGGTCGCGCTTCTTTAAAAAAAATAAGCTATTTATTTGCGTACCTATTTATTATCATCCATTGCTATTATTCCCAAATTCCCGATTTACGCAGGAAATACAAAATAAACGTTTTCCGTATGATCCGACTTTTTGAAATTTACCGCATCGATACCCAAGCTTAATTACTTTGTAAGCCTCCATGAAGGCTTATTGATGCTATTTTAAGAAAATTTTCTTTGTTTCGTATGAAATCCCACCGTCTTGAAAAACCTGAACATCTTTAACTGTTTGGTGATCCATTCGGAGATTGTTGTTTAGGTCATCAGCAGAAAGGCTGGTTTGAACCTGTAGAGGTTTTACTAAGTAAAACGAGGAGTGATGTGGTTTACAATTGCCTTCCTCACTGAGTGGGAAAGTACACTTATCAGCATGCCGGGCTCTCTGAAAAGCATCTCTTTCCATCTTGGAAATGACACCTTCACTTCATTCACCACAGGGTCTGGCTGTATAATGAAATTCATTACTTTCAGAGGAGATAACTCTCACTAGTGTCTTTTACACCTCTACCTCTTCTGTTCTTAAATTATTCAGTCATTTAATTGGCTGACAATGTGGTAAGAAACAGAAGCAACGAACAGATTGAGTGCAAAATTCGGAGATTAGGGGATTTATAGATTTTTAGGCGTAAAAAACAAAAATCTCCTCCGGAGCCCGTGTTCGAGTCCTTACCGTAACAAATTTGTCAAAAAATGTTAACTCCGCTATATTTATTCAGGGGTAAATGGATTGGTTCTGCAACATAATTTTCATAATGTGCGTCAAAAATTACCAAAGAGGTTTTTTATTTTAGTTTATTTAAAGTCACATCAACAGCTTGGTCATTAGCGACTACAGTGGGGTATGGAACGTTGGGGTTGTGACTTGTTATAATTTTCAGATCCTAGCCGGGAATTGAACCCGAGACCTCCACGTGAAGGCCAGCACGATACCACTACGCTACGGAGGCGGCCCAAAGAGGCTTTTATTTTCTCGTTTGCATCCTATTTGTCAAAGTTTTTGTTATTTTTACGTTGCGGTCGGTATACCTTAAAATAACAATGACATTCATTTATTTTATTCATTTTATCCATAATGTGTGTATATTACAATCTGTTCAATTTAAAACCAATAAGCAATCCCATGACCCAATAAGATGAGGAAGATATGTGTGACGTGGTTAATGGAGTGTAGTCTTGTGCATACTCAGACCGACAATTCGTGAAAAAGTATATAGTTAATTGAACCCCAACCATCAAAGTTCACCGGTTACTATTATCTTGTATTCAAATCCGTAAAAAAGTATACCTTTTGTAGGATTTGAACCAAGAACCTTCGTCTCCAAAAATCAGTTGTTAAACAGTTGATTCGCGGCGGCAACTTTACCTCTAGACCAACCCCCTGGGGTAATTCTAAATAACTGAATTTGATATAACTTAGTAAAAGTATCTATACTGGCCGTCTCCTTATCGTGGTGGTAGCGCGCTAAGTTACAACCCGTAGGTCCCGGGTTCGATTCCCGGCTAGGGTCTGGAAATTTTCACAAGTTAAAACCCACTGTAGACGCTAATAACCAATGCGACTTTAAATAAACTAAACAAATAAAAAAATATCTATACTCCTGAGCATTTGGACGTAAAATCAAAAAAATTGGACGTAAGGTCTAAAAGAAGTTTGGAAACTTAAATTTGTGGAAACAGTCTTTAAATTTATCAAAGTGAGTGCCTAAAAATTGTTTAATTGACTATTCTAAGGTTATACAGATAAGCATATTAACAATTACGCGGCTTAATGCTTCGTTAGTTTTAAATACTATTTTCATTGAGCTCTGACGATCGCTCAGCTTATCTGACGCTTTTAAAAAAAAATTAGTGACTAAAAAATTATCGTGAAACGATAATACAAATTTTTGTAATGTACAATTAGGCGAAAAGATTATTATTATTTCTTCAAGTACTCGTGTTTGTTAATTTTACCCGTATAATACCAAGAAATTTTAACTACTATTGTTACGATATAATTGAGGAACCTATTATGGTATGTAACCTACACATTGTTACTGTTTACTATTTTATTATAAATGTATTGTTTAGACAATTACTTTTAAATTATTATTTGTCTGAAGTTATTATTTGCTAAGTAGACCTAGTGCACATAAATTTTATCACAGTTTCTCCCTTTACAAAGACTCGTGTATTTTATAATTTCAAACAAATATTTAAAAAATTTACAGGTAGGTCTATGTATTTTTTCTAATTTTTCGTTTCAAGTATAAATAAAAAGTATAGTAAATAAGCCGATTTAAAAAAAACGTAGGAGTCGTTTTTGAGAAAATCGTGAAAAAGGGAAAATTTGCACAAATAAACTGCTTTTTTCCGGTTGACCGATTTTGATGAAAATGTTCGTATCTGGTTCCCTAGCAGTACCTAACTTAAAAATTTCAACTTCGTACTTAACTCCGTTCTTGAGATACAGTGGAGCGTTATTTATCCAAACTAATTGGGACCAGAGTGGTATTGATAATCAAATAGTTCGGATAATCAAATACGTTTAATACTGTAATTTGATACACTGTACAGTAACAATGTAATATAACCTAAACGGTAGCAGTGTAATTTAATCTGAGTGTTTATTAGGTTATTAAAGGCTAACATAAACTCAAGTTAAAAAAAACACACTTAGATAAATTTAGTAATTAACTTAGTAATTTATTGCATGTATTGCAATGTAGAGAGTGGTACTAAAGATTATAAAAACAAACTGAAATATACAGAATTTTAAAACTGAGTAAATTAACAAAATAAACTATGGTAAAATCCTTTATGAAATATTTTTTAATGCACTTGTATAGGTCATCTGTTCTAGCTAGAAGCTCTCCCTCCAACGCTCTGTGCCGCTGAGCTGTTCTGTTTAGTGGTGGGGGAAGCACCTCATAGTTTTAACAGTAGTATACAGTTAGAAAGAGAGGGAATGATCATTAAGTGAGGAGACAACACTTGCCCCTTGAAACTATCCCTACTCTACCTACTCGCCCTCCCCTTACAAGCTTCTTCCTAAAACAAATGACCTATACATACTATATAAATTAAAAATAAATCTTAAATTTTGCTCTAAACGGTCTCCACTGTTACAAAGTTTTTTTTTTATTCCTAATTTGTGTACGTTGCAATCTGTTCAATTCAGAACAATAATAATCCCCATGACCCAATGAGATGAGGATGATGTGTATGACGTGTAAATGAGGTGTAGTCTTGTGCAGACCCAGGCCGACCATTCCTGAGAGAGTGTGGTTAATTGAACCCCAACCATCAAAGTACACCGGTAAACACCTGTCTAGTATTCAAATCCGTATATAAGTATTACAAAGTTGAACGAGGAAACTAAACTGTAGTATAAATTTTTCGTTGTCCGTGTTTTGGTCGCAAGTATGTATTTTTTTATCGATGGTGGCTCGGATAATTGACGGTTCGGATGACTGACGTTCGGATAATCGACGCTCCCGTGTATTTTGTTTACGTGTGTTATGTTGCACACACACACGCGCACACCAATCGCTGAAATCATGTTTTTGGGGTTCAGCTGGCTTGAAAATGTGTATTTACGGTAAAAACTCGATTTCGAAAAATGGACATGAAAACAATACTTTTTCCTTAAGTATGTGGTCACTTGGGTGACCACAGGATTAATTTTCTTTCGGGGAGATATTTTACCATTTAATTCATGTAGGGTAAGAGAGAGTAAAAAATGGTTTCTTTGTTGGAATTAATTTTATTAAGTTCTGTTATCTTCCTTTTCCATGGAGTTTGAAGAAATTTTTTTGATTTCTCCAAACATTGCCTTGGACAGCTATGAGGATTAAACTTTGAGCATACTCAAAGGAGTTAAACTCAGGGGCGGTTTCAGGGAAGGGGCCATGGGGGCCATCCCCCCACCCCTGAAATACTAGGAAAACTTAGTTTAATATTTTCTATAAGCTATTATTTCTAACAAAACTGAATCCCAATACTCGTACCTATCAATTAACAATAATTATTTTAGTATAAAAATGAGTCAAACAGAAAGTATCTATTTTTAAATAGTATTAAGATAACAATCAGTGTCAGTAGTCAAAAGCCACTCGCATCCAGTCAGCACCTTGAAAATTTCTCTTTGAATTAAAATTGTGGTTACAGCAATACAGCATAAAAGAGGACTTTTCAATGACTCAATTACAAACTATGTATTACAAATTATGTAGTAGATAGCCCCCCCCTGAAAATCAGCCCTGGAACCGCCCCTGGTTAAACTACTGGTTTTGGTTTAATGTTGAATCTTTAGATAAAACCATCTTACATTATTTTCCAATTCATTGATAATTTATTTTGATTAGACTTAAATTGGTTAAAGTTATTTATATTCTATTGTGTACATGATTGATGAGCTTGGTGGATGAAGATGTTATGTAACAAAAATGTAGTTTTGAGAAAAATGAGATCAAGGTCTTGGGCTCCAATTTCTTTGTGAATTGTCTAAGTTTTTTTTTTAAAATTTTGGTACATACATATTACCCATTCATGGAAATTTATATTGAGCACATAAATGTTTTTAAAACTTTACTTTTAAATATTACTCTTCAATATCATTTTTCTTAAAACTATCTTACACTTATAACACCTTCATCGTAAAAAAAATCTATATTGTACACTGCATGCTCTGAGAATGGATGAACAATAATCTCAGTAACTCAAGAAAATTTTAAAAAAAGACATTGTCTAAAATTGTAGGGCATTCTGATGAAAAAGGTGGCAAGTTATCATAACACCTTTATCCATTGCATAACATAAAGCTAAGCAGGACACATAACCTCTTCATCCATTAGTATCACCTTAAACTGTAGAGGTAGAGTACGACATCTATCTGACTAAATATGCACCTAACCCCTTCATCAATCTCAAACAGTCAGAATTTTAAAAAAATGTTACATAGCACATTTATCCACTCAGCGCTTCAATTATATGTATCAGTACATTTATATTAAATTCCTTTGTTTTTTTCAGCTGTGATAAAAATTCTTTGGTGATTAAAATGCAACTAAAAATTGAAACAGTATTACCATTTGTATTAGTGTGGCTGTCTTTAGTAAATTACTGTGAATCGGCCAGAATATTATCAGTAATTCCATTTCCTATGAAAAGCCATGACATTGTATATAAGCCACTACTAATTGAATTGGCTAGAAGGGGCCATAAAGTTACCAGTATAACATGTTATCCTTCTGATAAAGTTCTTCATGAAAATTATAATGAGATTGTATTTGAAACTAAGGCAAAGGATTTAATAAGTAAGTAACAATATGAGCTTATTTTTATTTTATTTAATTTTTGTCAGAAAAGGAAAATTGCCTGAATTTATGTATGAACCAATCAAGGAAATAAATGTACAATGGTATTTTACAGTCTTCAGTATTTTTTTTAACCATAAACAGAGAAAAATGCAAGAATCTACTTTACTGAAATGTATAGTAAAATTTCAAAAACTTATTATGAATAAATTTAAGAATTTAGAATTTTCATTCTGATGATCAGGAATTTTTTTACCATAACGGGTAAAATAAATACCATAATGGTAAAATAAATTGGAAGCATCTACTTGCTGAGACTTCCATGTGTGCACAAAAAAATTAAAGGTCCTTTTATATAAAGGATAAATCTTTGTTAAATTCTAATTTTCTGCACAGACTTTAGCAAACACAAATATTTACTCGATTAATCTTTTTTGCAAAATTTACCGAGTGAAATATGATTCCCATGAATTTATGGGATGTTTAAAAATCTAACAAAAACTACTTTGACACTGTTTAATTCGTTTAATTTATTCATATTATACATCACATCACATTTCATACTGCTAATGTGAAAGTTTCTTTTCAATAGGTTGATAGCTGAATGGTTCTTGGGTGTTTTTTTTGTGGTATTTCATCGTTGTTCGGAGGTTGTCAATCATGGTGGCGTTGCAGAGCTTGGATATGGTTGCTCTGAAAACGGCAGTCGACAAGCAGTGAAACCATTTCACAAGCCTATGACATTTTATATCTGTTTATCATTCTAATAAATTCTGTTCTCTCCATCTCTATTATCTTATTGAACTTTGCTGTGTGATCATTTTCTTCTTTCAATGTCAATCCCAGGCACTGATACTTATTCACTTTTTCAACAGTCATACCTTCAATTGACAGTTGTTGTGATGTTTGTATTAGCGTTTTGCTTATTATCATTTGGTATTTTTAAAGTTTATGCTGATACCATATTCGATGATAGATTCGTTAATTTGATTCAGCATATTTTGAGAGATAGTGCCTCTTAAAGAACTTATTTCAAACCTTTAGGCTATATATTATTAATGTACAAGCATCTGATATAAAATTAAATATGAATTTATTAAAATGTTAAATAATTTTTTTTTGCATCCAGGAGATTCCAAGGGAGTATGGGACATGTCAAGATAAAACTGATAAACTGAAAGTTTACCACCAATGATAAATTCATCACTTACCACCAAAAAATTGTTTTTGCTACTGCTTACTTCAATAGGCTTGTCATGAACCCCATTGAATCAAATATCACATAAAATTAAAAATTAAAAAGTAAAACACAATGATAAATTCATCACTTACCAATAATTTTTTCCTGCTACTGCTTAACTCAGTAGGCTTGTCATGAACCCCTTTATATCAAATAGTACACAATATTTGTTTAATTAGAAGTTAAATACTTTTCAACCAAAACTATTTAGAAAGGAATTTGTGCGCACTGTAAAATGTTTCATCAATCAAATATTATTTTAGCTTTCTTTTAAAATGACTTAAATTGTCACAACTTTTTAAACCTTGTGGCAATTTATTGATGTATTTTCTACCTGCATAAGTTGGTTTTTGTTCAAACAATTTAGTGTTGAGATTAGCAACATAATAATCGATTCTGTTTCTTGTGTAGTGGTTGTGAACATCTAAATTCTGTAAAAAGGTATTTTTCTTTACGTACATTATCACTTCAGAAATGTACAAAGAAGGAACTGTGAGCAATGGAGCTCTTTAAATAGTGATCTGCATGAGGTAAGGTGGTTAACTTCCATCATACACCTAACAGCTTTTTACTGTATTTTAAACTTTAAATTCTTAAATTCTGTATTTAAATTTTAAATTACATGTGAATGTAAATTAATTAATTTAATGAAATGTTATGTTACAGAAAATTCAGATTTTTATGAAATCAGACGTAATACAAACATATGGAATGTAGGGTGGACAGATCTAATTGAATTTTGGGACTTGAACAACATGGTAACTGAAAATATCTTTTCAACTCCAGCTGTAGAAAAACTGATAAATTCAAAAGATATTAAATATGATTTGGTGATATGTGAAGGTTTCTTTTCATATGAATCATTGTTTGCATTTGGAGAATTGTACGAAGCACCTGTAATAACAGTTGCATCGTTTGGGAGTTCTATTTATTTAAACCCAAATATTGGGAATCCAATTGAATCTGCATATTATCCCATGTTTTTATTACCTTACACCGACGAGATGTCATTAATTCAGCGGACACATAATTTTGTATTTAACATGTATGTGTTAATTGCTAGTAATTTAATTCATATACCTAATCAAGAGAAAATTATGAAAAAATATTTTACTGATGCTATCAAACCACGTAAGATTCGACCATTAAAAGATTTGTTGGCAAATGTATCGATAGCTTTCGTGAATTCACATGTGGCTCTTGGATATCCACGACCAAATCTTCCAAATGTTATTGATGTGGGAGGTCTGCATATTCAGCCATTAACTAATGACACTATTGATCAGGTAAGTGTGTCTATTTCCACTTCATTTTATTAACTTTCCGAATTATTTCCCTGATAACCTCTATTTTTTTTAAATATATTTCCAACAAAACTTTACAGTATTTTCACATACTATTTCTACACCACTATCTTTAAAAGTTGTTGACTAACTTACAAGCTCTACTCCCTTAAAAAAGTAAAGCCCATTCTTAAGAGAAAGATTTCTGTTCCATTAATTCTAAGATATAGGGTATACAAAAATGTGATGGTTTTTTCTGAGCTCTCTTGAGATCTGGTTAATAAAAATTGATTAAACTATCTTTTAAACTTATAATCAGTAATTATTAACAGATCAATTACAATAAGTTATTATGATTTTAACTGCTGGTCAATTTTAATTAAACTAATTATTAATTATAATTGTAACTTAACTAAACTGAAAATATGACCATTTACAATCAAAATAATTAATTCCTTACTTACTCGTATTGTACAAAATCACAATAGTAAACTACTTGACTATCATAAAAAGAAACAATAAACAAAATTGGTTCCTACTGGTTTGCTTATGCCAATGCCATTGATTGTCGTCGCAAACCTATTAAATTATGCTGCCATCACAAGAAAAGCAGATGCTGTTATATAACCTATCTTAGAATTACAGAAGGAGAGAGTAAAGACAAGACAAATAAAAATATGAAAGAATTGTCACAAAATCTAGGAACAAATAATAAAAGGATAAAAGTAAAAAAAATAGAAAATAAATAAAAATAAAAAGAACATATCGGATACAACAGAACTCTTTCTTTTGTAGAAGAAAAAACAATTAATCCGTTGGCACCAACAGACAACCAATCGTATAAAAAAACAAACAAAAGCTATTTTTATTTATGTCACTATAATTATAATAGTTATTATTGAATAACTACACAGTTAACATAATACTTTAAATAATTCAAGAAAAATAAACAGCATTATCCATGATCATACCATAGTAAGGATGATGTCATATATGGTGCAGTACTGATACAGTATCTGATACCTATATACTTACATAATGATACATACATAATGATACAGTACCTGATACCTGACTGTAATATACTATATTGCATGAAAGTAGATTTTGTTGTTGTATGGATTGGGGACTTGGTCACTGAACCAAAATGAAAAAAAAGAATGGAAGCCTTTGAGATGTGGTGTTATGGGCAATTGCTGCCTATAAAAAGAGTGAATATAATAAGAAATATGGATGTCATATTAAAGCTACATAAAACAATGGACGTTGCAAATACTGTGAAATGTCAAAAGCTGGAGTACTTCGGTTAATTTAAAAAAAAATGTGTCCAGGAGTCTCCCAAGGGAATATAGAACATGTCAAGAAGTTATAACACCTGAAATACATATTCAATCACACATTGCTTTATTTACTACTGTTTAAAAAGAAATTCTTGCACACTATAAACAGTTTCACCAATCAAGTAATTTTTAAGATTTTTTTAAAGGAATGCAAATTATCACATTTTAAAAATTTGGGTAATTTATTGATGTATTTTCTCTCCGCAAAGCAGGTTTTTGTTCAAACAATCTAGTGTTGTGTTTAGCCACGTAATAATCATTTCTGTTTCTTGTGTTATGATAGTGGAGATTTAAATTTTGCATTAAAGTATTTTGCCTAACGTACATTATCACCTGAAAAATGTAGAGTGAGGGAACTATAAGCAATTTACACTCCTTAAGGGAAGACTGTACTTTGTACCCTGCCAATGTTAAAGTTGCTATTTTTAGGTACATTTTTTACAGGATTGGTAAATGATAGGGAAATGAAACTTTACTTACTTATAGATGTCGGGTTCCTCTAGCTATTGAATTATTTTTCAATTTAGTCTGTTGAACCATAAAGTTAAAAATAGAATAACAAATAATATAAAATTTTTACAAATTATTTTCTACGGTATTTTACATACCTATTTGTTAACGCCACTTCATACTGACAAAATAGATCCGTAAATCCCGCCTTGTTGACATTTCAAATTTACTTGATGCTTCCTATGACCTAACCGATCACGTCATTTTCTCCCTCTACATCCTTGCATTTCCGCCTTCCTCATTGCTCATTGTTGGTTCAGCATTCATAATGAATGGATGCGCGCTTTTCTGATGCGTGTACAACGCATGGCGTTGGGACGCTACCACGCTACCAGCTTTACAATCTCGTTTCGTTCTTACATTTCGTTTCGCTCGCTATGAACTCAATTCGTTTGTTCCTGTCTAATTTTGTGAATTATTATATTCAGTTGCTCATGTCAATATATTGTGAACTTTTTCGTTTGTTATTTGCTTCATGTGGTGTCTGTTAGTGCTATCAAGCACGCGCTGTCTACAATTGTGAATTCTCAATACTGGATTAAAGGTAAGTGCGCACTTGTTTATTATGTATTGTTGACCAATAATGTGTGTTCCCATGTAATGTCATGTCCTTTAACTCTCGTTTCCTACCTATTTTGTCAGTTTTGCTTAACCGCTTGTTTAACTATTTCGTTCAATCACTCAGTCGTTTAGTTGTGGCTGGCAACTACCAAATGCAACCAGCCTGGTCCTCCAGTTTAAATTGTTTAATCGCCTATTTATTAACGTTAGAAAATTATTCTTCTCGATTATTCTTTATTGTGCTCTACAACAACGTATATCCTCTAACACTATTAATAATTTTTGCAAAATCTGAGGAAGTCATAAAAATTCCAGAATATGGGCATATGCAAGATAAATAACTGGTAAAAATTTCAGCCTGGTAGGTTTAATGGTTTTTGAGAAAAATGTACCTAAATGTTAAAAATTTAAATTTGCAGGAACAGGCGAAAAAACAAAAAGGCACAAATCAAAAACAAAATATACAACACAAACAAGTGAATTTCTCATCAACAGTTGATTAGAAAGATGATGAACCAATGGCTGAGAGTATTAAAAACAGTATTGCAGATATTTTAAAGTACTAAAATTCCCTTTGCTCCAAAACTATCCGTATAAAATTTGAGAAATATTTGTTCTTGGTGACACGATAATTTTTCTGGGTAAACCTCCTAAAAACTTAAATTTTTTTTCATTGAAATACTACTTTTTTCACATAATTTAAAGTTTTGTAGTTGAACTAGGTCTAAAAAATTGAAAAACATAAAAAACCGAAAATTGAAATTTTCAGTTAAAACCATCATACAGTCTCACCTTAAATAGTGGCGTACGTGAGGTGAGATGATTAGTTCCCACCATACACACCTAATCGGTATGTGATTAGAGGCAAGAAATATAGAATTTTTGTTATCAATTTGGTAGTACCTGAGATTACTTTGTACAAACAAACAAATGTTACTTCTTTATAACATTAGTACAGATACCTTTACAGAATAAAAGAAGTAGTAGTAATATTTATAGTACAGTGTAACCTCAGAAATCCGAACTAATTGGGGCTGACCCCCGTTCGGATTCCAGAAAATTCGGATTATGCGGGGCACTTGGTAATTTACCTTTACCATTCCAAATAAAGAAGGCTATGAATTGTGGGTGGTCTGTTAAAGCGTTTGTATGTGTTAGTGACGCAGTAGCAGTGATTTGCACTGTACGGCTTTTTATTGGGTTGCTGAAGCATGGGAGAAATGTAATAAGACTTTGATCCAAAAATCTTGGAAAAAACTGTGGCCAAGCCTTGCATTTGAAGAAACAAATTTTGTTGTGCAGCATCAAATGGAAAACATACTTCCACTCATTCAGCAGATTCCTGGATGCGAAGAAGCCGAAGAAAACTGTCTTCAAGAATGGTTTGCAGATGACGATGCCTGTAATCAATATTTAAGCGATGGCGCTATTGTTTCAATGGTCCAGGAACAAGACCAAAATAATGCCGCAGTCGAAGAAAGTGAAGAACAGGACGTCTCGACTGATGTTATTTCACATGCAGATGCCACTAGTGCACTTGAAGTTGCTCTGCGCTACGTAGAACAGCATGCTGCCGCTACCCTGACGGACGTGATGTTTATGCAATGCTGGCACAACATTGCCGCTTCAAGCAGGATTACTTCCTTGCGTCAGAAGAAGATAACCGATTTTGTTCCAACCAATTAAGGTGACGTATTCATTATAAAATATCAACTAAAATGTTCAAATAAATATTAAAGTCATTTCTGATCTGTAATTAGTATAACTTTCCATCACTTTTCAAGAGTAGAATTTTTTAGCTTATTGCAAAATTGGTGTTCGGATTATCTGAAATTTCGGATTTTAGGGGTTCGGATTTCTGAGGTTACACTGTACTTAGTTTGAACAAAAGTAACAATGTTAGGAAAACAAAGTATGAATAGAATGTGGCTATTTAATGTTTCCTGTATTTATTTATTTAAATTAATGTAGCTTTGAATGGTTTAATTTGGCTAATATCCAAATAACTAATCAGTTATTCCATGTGTCACAATCAAGCTATAATTATTTCCTTAATTGAATTTCAGAACTAATTTTGATCCTACATTGAACACTTAATCCCCAAAACTATATTAAACCTACTATATTATTGCATTTATCTCCAGAATTGTTTAAACATGGTACTGACGTTAACAAAAAACTTATAAAAAAATGAATTCATTAAAAAAAGTAGCATTCGTAGACTCAAAAGTAAGTTTGCTGTAACCATGTATTTCTCAACTTGAAAAAGATATAAAGATTCGTTTTACTGTAAACATATTAAATGTTAAAATTAATATCTTATGCTACACCTTAGGTTTTGATAAATGATCTGGGTAGGGCTTCAGCTTTGGTGAATTGGACTGATTAAGTGGAAGGCACCTACGATTAGTGTTATAAAATATAAGATTTCTTAATGAGAATTCTTGTAGCCTTTCTCAATTTAACTCCAGGACTTAACCTGCAAGTGGTGCTACGCTAAAAAACCCAGGGGTTTGTGGGTGGAGATCCCAGGAGAACTCTGGATTGGTAAACAGATTTGTGTTAGGATCTGGTTAACTTGTTGGTTCAGTTATGGGTAGGACATAATGCCCTAAGGAGTAGCCCTTTCACATGGGGTAAGGTTTATTATCCCACAGAAAAAAGTCAAAATTTTTGGTAGTAGGAATATTACCTCTCTAATTGGGACATTAGTAAGAAGGTAGTCGAAGAGCTTGTAATAAAATACACAATTTATAAATCTTCAATCAAAATGATTATAATTTTATTTTATCATACGTACTCTTTTAGATCTCAAACCCAACTCATCAATTTTTTACAATAATTTCTTCTCCTTTCTTCTTCTTAGTTGCCTAGCAGCAAGATTTTGTTTGTATTAAATTTATTTTATTAATGTTAAATAATTTTGAATATTTAATTTAAATCAGCTGGATTTATTTATATTCAAACTTAATAAACCAAAATAAACAGAGCCAGCTGTCGTTGATTTATTTGTATCTTTACAATTAGTTTTTTTTATTTCCTTTAACCAAAATTATAATTTAAATTTTTAATTTGTTTTATAAATTTAGATGTCATAAAATGTGGCCAAAATATTTTAAATATGTCCTGCTAAGCAACTTTACAATTTTTACTACTCAAACAAATATTAATAAAACACAACTTAACAGATTATATTAACAGATAAGTAACAGAATAATTAAGTAATAAACAAACAGGAACACAACGTAATACAATCAAACACATATACATAAATTTTTATATGTACATAGACTGCTATGCTACATTTTCCCCTTCTTCCGGATAAAATAAAATTTAATCTTTTAAATTTTATTTTGGAAATTTTAAAGTTCAAAAACCTTTGTTAAGTGTTCAATATGTTGATTGAAAGTTAGTGATGTACACAAGAAATCATCAACAAATATCAACATGAATTTATGAATCTCAACTTCAAATACACAATTTAAACCTCTGATTAATGCTGCTAAACTGATTTTTAACCCAAACGGTACAACATTATAACAAAACTGCCTTGTTCTATGAATGAAACTTGTGTATTTTTGACTGTCTCTATGTAACCTAATCTGCCAAAATGATTTAACTAAATCTATACATGATAATATCCTACAATCCCTACATCTTAATAACAATTGAAACATTGGTTCCATAGCTAAATTATCTGATTGTAATTGTTCATTTAGAAATCTTCCATCAATACATAATCTGATCTTATTGTTCTTTTTTTTCACTACAACTAATGGATTAATATACTCAGATTGACATTCCCTAATAATACCTAACTTTAACATTTCCTTAATCTCTTCATCTACCTTTTCCATAAATTTCTCTGGTATAGGATAATTCCTTTTAACTATTGCATTTTTATCTTTCAAAATTAATTTGTATTCATACTTGTTACATAAACCTGGATTTTCACTGAATATACTATGATATTGATTAAATAAATTAAACAAAACACTTCTTTCATGATCATTAATATTCTTAATATTATTAATTTTCTGCCTTAATTTAACCAAGTTATTAGAAATACTATTGCTTATTTTGGTAACACACACCTCTGAATATGGTTTCTGAATACCATCTGTTAAATTTTCAATTTCATTCCCGATTTTACTTCTACTAAAATTATTATAGAGATCTGTAAATTCATTTTGCTTTCTACTTTCAAAATAATCATCACAAATAATATTACAATTTAATAATTGTTGTTTTGATTTCTTAACATCAAAGTTAACCTCAAAATTTGTTCTATCTTGAACACTAGAAAATTTAACATACTTTTCAACATTATCTTTGTAAAACTTAAACCTACACATTTCAAAATCAATAGAACATTTATATTTATTAAAAAAATTAGCTCCTAGAATCATTGATACAACTAAATTTGGTATGACAATGAAATTTTCAGTAAACTTAAGCTCTTGTATATAGAATGACAATAATATTTGTTTGTTTACCTTGTTAATTATTTTATTATCAGCTAGTTTAATTTGAATGTTGCTTACAGGTAAAATACTAATTTGTTTTTTATAAGCCTTGGTATTAATTTGGTTGAACATACAATTAGAAATACAACATAATTCAGCTCCTGAATCTAACAAAACTTTGTATTCATTACTGTTAATGTTAACAACAATTTCTGGACACATATCATTATTATTAGTCATTGAAAATAAATTTACAGATATTGGTAACTCGTTAAATAACTGTCCTACCTCTGTTTTTGATTTCAAACGATTATAATTATTGTTATAAGCAGGTTTTAATGTGTTAACCGGCCTAAGCAATTGCATATCTTCTGCTACAATGATATCCTGCTTAAAATTCTTAGACCTCAAACATTTTTTTGATCTGGATTAGCTCCTTCATCATCACTTAGCTCACATTTTTGAATAATGTTCACTTTTGGATCTAAGTCTCTTCTGTTTCTAAAATTTTGATCTCTATTCTGGTTATCAACTCTATGCATGTTTGACCTATCATTTGTTCTTTCATTATACCTATTAAATGGTCTATTAGATCTTCTGTCTATAAACTTGTTAGCTTGATTATTATTCTTAAATCTATCATTCCTATTCTCATACTGTCTATTATTATTATATTGACTAAACCTATTCATGTTATTATTTCTGTTATAGTATGGTAAATTTTTATTATTACCATTATCTAATCTATCTGTGTTCTCACATTCCTGAGATTTCTTGAAACTATCGTTCCTATAACTACCATTATTATCATTATTCTTAAATCTAAACATATTCTCTTTATTATAACTTATCTGGTTGTTATGACTTGTACTCCTGAAGTCATCAAATTGCTGTAGAATTAATAACATACTGCTGTACGTATCAATTCTTTGTACCAAAACCGCTGCATGAATTTTATCATTGAAATGTTTAGATAATACAACAATTCTCTCACTCTCACTCAAATTATCTAGTGTGTACTTAGCTAAGTTATATTTGTTCTGGAAGTACTGCACCATATTTAATTTTCCATTCGGATTATACTGTCCTGTTTGTAAATCTAACCTAATCCTACGTTTCACAAATTCATTCCAGAAAACAGTCTTAAACTCTGCTTCAAACATGTCCCATGATTCTAAATCTTCAAATACAGTTCGATACCATGTTTGTGCATGTCCTATGAAACACATACTAAGTATATTTTTAATTGTCCTCCAAGATCCTGTTTTATAATATTGTTCACCATACAAATTTAGATATCCCTTTATTTTATCAAGTTCCATTAATGGATTGTTTGAGTTTCCATTAAATTTTGGAATTTCTTGCTTTCTAAACATATTGCTAAATTGGTTCACATCACTATTTTGTCCAATAACTTTATCATTAACACTATTATGTACTGTTCTTTTTAACTGATCTACTTCTTTGTTTAAGGTTCTGTTTAGGTTACTAACCTTCCTCTCTATATCGTCCTTAAAATCAATCATTCGACTTTCATGTTTGCAATCGAGTAACTCTAATTTATTCTCGATATTCCCTATCTGTTCATTAATATTTGTTTTAATATGACCAAACTGATCTTCTATTCTATCGTCTATGCTTCTATTCATATTTTCCAATTGTTCATCTAAACTACACTTAAATTCTAACCTCATACTATCTAGTTTAACGTTCTGCAATTCAATATTCTCCTTAACCTGCTCTTTAAATTCTTCTATCTGTTTATTCTGATCTATTATTCTCTGTTCCTGACTATCCATTTTAGCCACTAAATTCATTTCCATATTCCTAACTTGTTTAGTTTGTTCATCCATATTTTGTTTTTGTTCATTCATTTTTAAACTTAAATCACTAACCATTTCCAATAACTTCTCCATGTCAGTCTTCTCCTTAGGCTTAATAACCTTTTCTACCTCACTATCAGGTTCGCCTTCTGATTTACTTTTTTTATTTCTTAACTCATAGGTCGCCATTTTTGATCTCTTTTAAAATATGTTATTTAATTCCGCGATATTAATAAAAAAAAAACACTTTGATATGGTCCTAACAATACTCGTCGTTCACTTTGACCTGATTGTCAGCCGCTACGTTGGGCGCCAAAAATGTAATAAAATACACAATTTATAAATCTTCAATCAAAATGATTATAATTTTATTTTATCATACGTACTCTTTTAGATCTCAAACCCAACTCATCAATTTTTTACAATAATTTCTTCTCCTTTCTTCTTCTTAGTTGCCTAGCAGCAAGATTTTGTTTGTATTAAATTTATTTTATTAATGTTAAATAATTTTGAATATTTAATTTAAATCAGCTGGATTTATTTATATTCAAACTTAATAAACCAAAATAAACAGAGCCAGCTGTCGTTGATTTATTTGTATCTTTACAATTAGTTTTTTTTATTTCCTTTAACCAAAATTATAATTTAAATTTTTAATTTGTTTTATAAATTTAGATGTCATAAAATGTGGCCAAAATATTTTAAATATGTCCTGCTAAGCAACTTTACAATTTTTACTACTCAAACAAATATTAATAAAACACAACTTAACAGATTATATTAACAGATAAGTAACAGAATAATTAAGTAATAAACAAACAGGAACACAACGTAATACAATCAAACACATATACATAAATTTTTATATGTACATAGACTGCTATGCTACAAGCTGCACGAGGTGAAAGGAATAACTTTTGACAGGAGAAAGTTTGTAGTTTGGCTGCATACTCAGACACTGTAAGTCACATAAGAAGTGAAGACAAAGAAGAAGTAATGGTGTATCTTGTTCAATAAAAAAGTATTACATTTAGATAAATAGTATGATGAGCTAAGGAATCCTGTTTTTGGATTAATCTGCTAAAGGCGGTAGAAGTAAAGTTCTTAGAAAAACTTTGATCTGATATTTTTTTTGTGCATAAGGATTGGAACAACATATTAAAAGGAGTTATTTGTCTTAATTACAAAAACATTCTTTCAATTTAACTTCTTCAGGGACAAGTTAATTTTGAAAATTAACTGTAACCTCGCTCTAAAAAACATGCAATAACATATGAATAACAGTTGTAATGTAACAAGAGAGCTAACAAGACAAGCTGTAATGTAACAAGAGTGCAACCAACAAAGGTTTCTGGCAAGATATGTGGCAATTATATGCGTCAGTATATACAGGGTGATTCACGAAGATATGCAGAAACTTTGGGAGCCCATTGTACATGTAAAAATAATGAAAAAAGTTTATATAAACATGGGTCCGGAAATGCTTCGTTTCCGAGTTACGGCTAGCGAAAGTTTCGCCTGGATTTCAGCTCACCAGCTGAAATGAGGTCTTCCTGGAATTCTGGTAAGGTAGATTAAGAGGCGAATTCAATCATTTCTTATGGTTTTTGATCTGATAAATTGAATAAATCAGGTCCCAGAACTGTAAGTTAAATATTTTTTAAGAAAACCAGTGTCAAATGCAAAAAATTGAGTGAAAAACACATTTTTTCATCTTTGGGCAAGAATAACTTTGTTATTTCACCAAAAAACAGTTAAAATTTTTGAATAAAACATGTAGAAAATTTTATTCTGAACAAACCGGTGTAAATTAAGTATGCAGAAAGCGGATAGTTTTTGAGAAAACCAGTGTCAAATGCAAAAAATGGAGTGAAAAAAACACATTTTTTCATCTTAGTTTTTCCGGTTAATTTTACTTTGTACTCTTATGAATAACAACTCATTTAATCAAACATCTATTCGCTTTCTATGTACTTAATTTACACCGGTTTGTTCAGAATAAAATTTTCTACATGTTTTATTCAAAAATTTTAACTGTTTTTTGGTGAAATAACAAAGTTATTCTTGCCCAAAGATGAAAAAATGTGTTTTTCACTCCATTTTTTGCATTTGACACTGGTTTTCTTAAAAAATATTTAACTTACAGTTCTGGGACCTGATTTATTCAATTTATCAGATCAAAAACCATAAGAATTGATTGAATTCGCCTCTTAATCTACCTTACCAGAATTCCAGGAGACCTCATTTCAGCTGGTGAGCTGAAATCCAGGCGAAACTTTTGCTAGCCGTAACTCGGAAACGAAGCATTTCCGGACCCATGTTTATATAAAGTTTTTTCATTATTTTTACATGTACAATGGGCTCCTAAAGTTTCTGCATATCTTCGTGAATCACCCTGTACGTGCATCAATATAGTTGGAAGATGTAAAGCTGTGATGTCATAAAAGTGCTGTGGTGTTAACAACCACGTATGTGTCAACATCCCTGAAGAGATGATAGAAAACTTTCTGACAGAACCATTGAAAAATTCTTTTCAGGAAATTCTAGTTTCAGGAAATTTCAAGCACCATAACTTGAGAGTATCTGAATAAATTCTGTACTCTTCAGTTTCATAACCTATCCCCTACAACATATGCTTGGTCTTTGGATAGCATTGTCTAAGTATGGTTGGGAACCATCATTATTTTCCTCACCTTTGAGACTGCGTTCTGAAACCGATCTTCATCACTTGTATTGAACCATTCACATAGATTCTGAAGTTAAAATTTTCTTCTACCGCCCCTGCTATTTCTGCCAACAGCTTTAACTTCCATGGTGACCAGAAAGAGTTGGAGATAAAAATTAGATTAAAGTTAATTAAAGTAAAATTTTCTATTGGTATTCATATATTTATTTATTGTAGTTATTTCTAGGTATTATTTGCAGGATTTGCAAAAATTGTTGGATAGTGCAACGAATGGCGTTATATACTTCAGTCTTGGATCCAATGTAAACATTGCAAAAATGCCCAACAACTATAAACAGGCATTTCTAGATGCATTTTCAAAACTACCACAAATCGTCTTGTGGAAATCAGATGATGTGTCATCATTTGGGGATACTGGATCATTTCCAAAAAATGTGAAAGTTAGGAAATGGTTTCAGCAGCAACAAGTATTGGGTAAGAAAAATATTTTTAATCAATTCTCTAAAAAACTTCTAACAATAAATAAAAATGACAAATCATAACAAAATACTGTTTGATTGTCTTTATTCATTCACTCTAATGGCTTCGTCTTGTACTACAATGACACATTTCTTTCACCAAACATTTTTTTTAAATCTATGTACTCTCCGAATTTCATGTATTATTTTATCTTTAAAATGCATCCTAATGCTTGTAATTAATCCAAATGATAACGCACTCAACACAATATTAGCTTTCACCAACTTGTATTCTTTTATATGCTGCTTTAATGTGTAGAAGTAAAATTGACTAAAAGTAATCAATTACAAGTGACTGAAGAGATGATATTTCCAAAAATTTTTAGTAATTAATTAGTGTCAATGTATGGTGTATTTAGGTACTCTGATGATGGTGGATCCATCAAAACATGTTAGCAAAAATATTAAAAAAAATTGTTTTTTCATTCCTAATGTGTGTATGTTGCAATCTGTTCAATTAGAACAATAAGCAACCGCATGACCCAATAAGATGAGGATGATATGTATGACGTGTAAATAAGGTTTAGTCTTGTACAGACTCAGGAGGACCATTCCTGAGAGAATATGGTTAATTGAAACCCATCCATCAAAGTACACCGGTAACCACTGTATAGTATTAAAATCCGAATAAAAGTAACTACCTTTACTAGGATTTGAACCAGGAACCTTCGTATCTGAAAATCAGCTGTTAAACTAGCAGCAACGATGTTACCAGTAGAACAACCCGGTGGGTTAGTAAAAATAAGTAAATAAGAATAAAATTAAAGCAGCATTACCATTAACCTTTAACTACAGTTGTTGTGACTCACAGCCACAGCGGGTTGCGCTGAGTTGTTTTTTTTTGTTTACCGGTAATCGACTGCCATGGTCATTAGGCCACGTCAAAATTCTAAGAAACTCACTGTGACGAGAAACCAGTGCTGTGTCAAATGTACTTACATTGTATCTCCTAATGTTCAATATTTAAAACACATATGCCAGGTGTAAAGGGCCTAATGTGTAACAAGCGAACAATAAATAATAACTCACACCTAAAGTAGCATAAACTCTAAGACTTATTTCATTCAAATATAACTAAATAATCCGCTTTGTTTCAAAAAGTCTATCATCGGTTTTTCAGACTCTAAGCAGGGTCACAATAATCTTCTTTAATTATTCCTTTCATTTTTAGTCTCCTGAGATCTGTGTAGTTTGTGCACTCCTCCAATATGTGTTTAACAATAAGGGGCATATCACAGTTTGCACAATTGATCTATCAGTACCAGCTACCAAGAATTCAGAGGTTAACCTTATATGTCCAATTTTTAATCTTGTCAAAGTCACTGTTTCCTTCCTTGTTAAATCTGTCCCATATTTCCAGTTTGATGAGGTAAATTTCATTCAAAGTTTTTTTTTGCGCCCTGGAGACTCCAAGAGGAGTATGGGACATGTCAGATATAACACCTGAAGTACATATAAGAATTGCACAATGTATCACTACTATCAAGAAAGAAATTCTTGTACGCTATAAAAAGTTTCACTGATCAAGTAATTTTTCAGATTTTTTTTAAAGGAATTCAAATCCTCACAACATTTTAAAAATTTGGGTAATTTATTCATGAATTTTCTCCCTGCATAAGTAGGTTTTTGTTCAAACAATTTTGTGGAGTGATTAGCCACATAATAATCATTCCTGTTTCTCGTGTTATGATTGTGAACATTGAAATTCTGCATAAAATTATTTTGCCTAACATACATAATCACCTCAAAATGTAGAGAGAAGGAACTGTAAGCAATTTAAGCTCCTTAAATAGTGGCCTGCATGAGGTTAGCTGGTTAGCTCCCACCATACACCATACATGCTAGAATTACCCCATACAGTAGTTGTAAGGGCCCTCCATTGATCTCTCCATCATCTTTTCACAATAGTGGTTACATGATTTTTAATTTAATGCAGTTACACAAGCCGCTTACCTCCTCTTCTATTGATGCTCTTCTGGCAGCATCATCAGTGGCTTTATTACCTGGTATGCCGCAATGTTTGGGAGTCTAAACTAGTACACATTTTTCCTTTTTGCCCCTGAGGTTATGCAGTGTTGCAATGATGTTTCTTACTAGGGATCAGTTATGAACTTGTTCTGAACAGCAAGCTAATATTGTTTTTTCACCTTCCACTTCTACAGAGTTAACCATTTACATTACATTATTCAGGTTTTTACATTAATCAGCGCATTATATTGTACTTACGTGTAAACAAAATATTGTTCGTACCTGACAATGGTGTTAGTGTAACATTTATTTAATTTTCACAAATATTATTCACTTTTATTTCTGTTTTGTTGAGTATTACAGTTTACTATTTTAATACAGTTTTGGGTTTATCAATATTTGTTAGAAGTGTATAGCTGGATCATCTAGAGTAAACTAGAAGAAAAGCCATTGCTGTACCAATTGTTTACAAAAATATATATCATATTGTAACTTGTTCCAAAAATAAAAATAAAATCGTTCTTTTGATGTCTTCTAAGCATCATGATCCACTATGGATAAAAAAATGGAAAACCAGAGATAATATCATATTATAATATTTCCTGGGCAATATGTCTTTAGTGTACAGATCCTTGCCATTATGAAAATTAATCAGAAGTTTTCAATGTTTCCATATAAAGGAATTTTTGTGTGTAAATCTCTGATATGTAATTAAATACAATTATGCATATCACAGTTAAATAATTAAGTTTACTTATTTTATATTTTGAAGTTACAAGATTTTGATACTGATTAATTTTTCTTTCAATGTATCAGGGAAGACAAGTTTTCAATATAAAATAAAAATCTAAGAACAATTTGTAATCTTTTATAGAATGTATTTACAAAATATATCCAAAGAACAAACCTAATAAAGAAAAAAAAACCGTTTTAGTTACGTTCTTACGCAATTACAGTTTTTTCTTTTTTTTAGCTACTGTGCCTAAAGGCACAATGATGAGGGTTGAGTGACAAAGATTGCATGATGCTAATTAAAGGTTAAGAAGAAAACAAAGTGGTGAAAACCAAAAGTGTGTTGGCATTTACATAAATATCTTTCATTAAATTTTCTAAATTCCAGTTTCTTGGTATCTTCCCTTTTTATAATCTTAGCATCAAAAATATTTACCATGAAATCATTGTGTCTCATTCTGTAGCTAATAATTTAACTTTCCTTCTGTTCAATTTGTTATTAGTGTTCTTTTCAATCAAATTTCCAGCAAAACTTCCTTTGATCCCTTGATCTATGCATTCACCTCCGTAACCACATCTCCATTGTTGGTAATCTTGTCGTACCTCTAAAACACGCATGTTTCATTTCAGAGTAAAAAACATTCCTGATAAATATTTCCGCAATTGCTTTCTATACCTTGATGTTTATTTGAATATTTGCTATCAGCTGTCTTTTACAGTTTAAAAGCTTGCTTAGCTGAAGCTTTTTAGATTGACTCTCAAAACAAAATCCTTAGAATTTAAGTCAGTCAGTCAAATTATTCTAATTATGCTGCCAAGTTAAGATAAATTTTGTCATGATATTACCTAAAATTGTAATGTTCTTAAATTAGTCGAAGAAAATATAACTTTGTGACGTACCTAATATTTAAAAAAAATTTATTTTGTAGGGAATTGCATTGAAAGGAATAATTAGTTTGTTACTTCGTTTGTTTATTGCTGATGTTTTTACTTTAGACAGTATGGTGACTTCTATGTTAACTGGCATTAGAGTTTGGCCTTTGAATTTTAGAACATTAATTTTTTTATAATGCCTATATTTTGCTAGGTTTTGTCTAACAATTTAAACTACAAAATAATAAATATTTTGAGAAAGGAAAACTATTCCACACAGGAATTCTCTGAATATGAAAAAATTCAGATTTGTTTTGAATATATTTAGATTGTTGTTTAGGTCAGCAGCCGAAAAGCTGGTTTGAACCTCTAGAGGCTTTACTAAGTAAAACGAGGAGTGAGGTGGTTAATCATTCCCTTCCTCACTGAGTGGAAAAGTATGCTTATCAGAATGCCAGGCGCTCTGAAAGGCACGTATTTTCCACCCCACAGGGTCTGGTATAATGAAATTCATTACTTTCAGAGGATATAACTGTGACTAGTGTCTTTTATACCTCTACCTCTTCTATTTTTAAATACTTCTGTCATGTAATGGGCTGACCATCTGATAAGAAACAGAATTATTTTTTGTAGCCCTGGAACTAACAGATCGAGTGCCAATAATTTAATACTCCACCTGCCTATTATGGGCAAAATATGTAGATTATATAATCAATTAAAGTTAACTCTCATGTTATATAACTGTAGCGTAAAAATAGGAGGTCAGTAACTTATATACAACATTAATATTCATCTTTCTCAATGACATCTAGTATGTTCAATATGTAAACATTATTAAATTTATTGGTATTTATTACAATTAACATATTTTCATTGATTTCAGGGCATAAAAATTGTGTGGCTTTTATAACACATGGTGGTCTATTAAGTCTTGAAGAGGCTTTGTTTAATGCAATACCAATAATTGGAATTCCATTCTTTGGCGATCAGTTCATGAATATGAAACTGGTAGAAAAATATTATTTTGGTATTGAATTGGACTATAATAACATAACCTATGAATCGGTTGCATCAGCACTTAACCAAGTCATCAACAACAAAATGTAAGTTCAGTTTTATGTTTAAATGAATCTGTGAGTGGAAAAATGGTAATACCAGGTGTGGCTATTAAATAACGAGATTAACGTAAAAACATTATTTTAATTTTATATATAATCACTTATTGTCACCTGCAATATACACTCCTTCTCTATCCCTACAATGCTCCATGCGAATTTTCTATTGTTGTAAACAGTGCTGGAAGTCATCTTCTGTCAGCTCCTTTAGGACACGTGCCGCTTTCTCTTTTACAGCTTCCACAGACTCAAATCTTGTCCCTTTTAATGCAGATTTCACCTTAGGGAACAGGTAGATAATAACATGTGATGAAATGTGGTTTTTTACTTATGATTTAGAAACGAAGCACCAATCCATACACTGGAAGAGCCAAACTTCTCAAAGAGCTAAAAAAGCTTGAATGAGCAAGTCAAATTTAAAGCAATGATGATTGTTTTTTTATGATATCTATGGGTTTGTGTACTTTCACTGGTTTTCTGAAGGCCAAACAATTAATCAATATTACTACCTTGAGGTACTTTCTAAACTACGTCAAAGAGTAAGGAAAAAACACCCCGAAATGTGGGAGGATAATAATCATGGGTTCTCCACCAAGATAATGCGCCAGCTCATTCTGCGTTATTTGTCAAGAGGTTCCTAGCCAAGTACAGCATCTCAGTGTTAAAACATCCACCTTATTCACCAGATATCGCACCATTTGACTTCTACCTGTTCCCTAAGGTGAAATCTGCATTAAAAGGGACAAGATTTGAGTCTGTGGAAGCTGTAAAAGAGAAAGCGGCACGTGTCCTGAAGGAGCTGAGAGAAGATGACTTCCAGCACTGTTTCCAACAATGGAAAATTCGCATGGAGCGTTATAGGGATAGAGAAGGAGTGTATATTGCAGGTGACAATAAGTGATTATGTATAAAATGAAAATTAAATTTTTTATATTAATCTCGTTATTTAATAGCCACACCTCGTATTATCATTATCAGTGGTGTAGATAAAAATTTTGTTCGGGGTTGTTGGTTTTCATGTAATGTATCTACTAATGTACCTCTATTTCCCCAAAATGCTTGAAAAATTAAAATGCTTCGTTTTTTTCATGGGAAATTTCAACTAATAATTTCCACGCTGTATTTTTCCCCTCGTTTAGGGCCAATTTTAGTCCACGTGAGGTGAATTTAGATGATTCTGGAAGCTCTATTTGCACCTCACATTCTCAGCATTCACTAACTGTAAGTTTTTCTCCTTTCTTCTGTCCACCCATTGTTCCATTTTTACTCTTCATGGAAGCTCTTAACGTCTGTAATTATTTATCTGAATTTGGTTCAGTTCATTAAGTTTTCTCAGTTTATTCCGGTTTTTTCAGTATTCTCTCTGACTTCTTTAAACCATTTTTATCCAACACTTTAGGTCTGCAGTTTAGTGTCTTAAAAATTTGTTTTGTGAACTGGTTGTCATTCATTTTCTGTTGGACATCGACCATCCCTGGCAGAAACAGTTGCCCGTTTTGATCGCTCCAAACTCTTTTCGGCTCACAAGCCCCTTTTATTCATTATACAGTGTTAAGTGTTTTTATACATGACCTAAAGAGCTGAGCACAGCCAAACCCAAACAACCTTAAAACAAGGGGTGATTTTATTATGATCTGAATGAATAACTAATATTAAAAAAGTTTGTTAAGCGATGCTTAACAAGGGGGTAATTTTACTATGATCTGAATGAATAACTAATATTAAAAAGTTCGTTAAGTGACGCTAGTTTAAATTATTTAAGTTAGTTATTTAATTTAACTTGGTAGGTTTCCTGCTGTTGATCAAATTTATTAATCTTTATAATATTATTTTCTTTATTTTACATTTTGAGTGGTGTCTGGACACCCTGGACCCCGCCTAATCTAAGCCACTGATTCTAATACATGTACAATAACATAAATGTTGA
The DNA here is from genome assembly GCA_035578175.1 of Catonia carolina. Lineage (NCBI taxonomy): Eukaryota > Metazoa > Arthropoda > Insecta > Hemiptera > Achilidae > Catonia > Catonia carolina. The sequence goes on along the minus strand of JAQMRL010000003.1, from coordinate 19,928,494 downwards.
AATACGAGTATACTTATTTTTCTCAGTTTCATAGCCACACCTTATATTATCATTATCAGTGGTGTAGATAAAAATTTTGTTCGGGGTTGTTGGTTTTCATGTAATGTACCTCTATTTCCCCAAAGTGCTTGAAAAACTTAATTATCAGCAGGGTGCTTATTGTTCTTCTTTTACTTATTTTTATTAACTGTTAAACTTCCCCACAATTGGGCGCTAATTTAAAATATATTTAATTATTTCAATACGTATAAATTCCTCACCAGAAGATCCCAATTGAAATTTAATTTTAATTTTAAAATTTTAATAAAATAAATTTTATGTGTTCCGATAGATGGTTTGATGGAATAAGTAGTTTCTTTCAAACGGATTTGAATACTAGACAGTGGTTACCGGTATACTTTGATGGTTGGAGTTCAATGAACATTTCACATCATCATTCAGTTCAGTTCATTTACACATCATGTATCATTCTCATCTGATTGGGTCGTGGGGTTACTTATTGTTCTTAAATTGAACGGTTTGCGATGTATGCATATTAGAGATAAAAAAATTAATATATTAAATTTGAAATTTTGTTTCAGGTACAAAGAGAATGCCAAAAGATTTTCATCGATATTCAAAGGTGATTATCAATCACCACTTGAGCGAGCTGTGTATTGGGTCGAATACGTTCTTAAATATGATGGAGCATCCCATTTGAAATCAAGAAGGCGTTTATTACCCATCTCCCAATTATTATTAATTGATGTCTTATTATTCCTTACAGCAATTGTATTCATATTCTTTAAAATTATAAATATAATTTTAATACGACCTATTCGATGTCTTACTGGTAGAAAGTGTAGAAAGGAAAATAGTCAAGAAAGAATTTCTAATGAAACCAAGAAAACAAAATGATTTTATTTAACATATTTAATGTACAGAATAATATTATGTTTTAGTAATAAAAAGTGATTTCACTGATGAAACAATTCACATACAATGTACTAACAATTCATATTTATAAATTATGTAACAGTATTGTTGGAATCGCTTTAATACTGTTATTCTGATTGAAGAGATGGTTTTTAATATTAGTACTTACCAGTTATTAGTTCTTTGTTAATATCTGTAAGTTTAATTTACTTGACATACTTTCATTTATAAAATATCTACTTTCACTAGTCATCTTCATCATCATTATCCTTTTTATCCCTCTTTCTAGTTTCCGTTAGTCGGGCTGAACAAAACCTCTCTCCACCTTTACTTATTGCTGAACCATCTGTCCTCCATTGCTCTATAAACATTGCATCTTTTTCTTGATTCATTCATAACTAAATCCATCCACTTTACTCTGTCCCTTGGAATTTTTTTTTCTGTCTCTAAGTATAGGATCATTTTAAGTAGTCTACCCTCTTCCATCTTACTGATACATCCAAACTATTACAGCTCTATCTTTACAACTCTTCTAGTCAGGTTGTCCATCCCCAATAGTTCCCTAACTACACCATTCTGGCAAAACATTGAAAAGTACAGTACAACCCTTTTTAACCAAAATAAAGGGGTGGAGGCATTTTTGATAACACAGTTTTTGGGATAATCCATGGATACTATCGCTGTCTATGAGTTATTATTCACAGACTATTAAAAAGCAAAAAATTACAAAATTTAGAGTAAAGTAACAAATTTAAACAACAACAAAATAAATTGTATGCTAAATTATAAACTTGTTATAATAAACTAAACTACAGTATTATAGAGCAAACTTTGGACATTAGAAAATCATATTGTTAACACAGTATGTATTTACAATTCAGTTTTCTACTGTATTTTCACTTAAAAAGTATGTAATTTTTTTCTGGACAGTTTCTTCGCAGTGTTTGCAAGCTGTTATAAACAATGGCATACTGTACTTGTACAGTATGCCATTGTTTTATGACAACCTATCCGTGGTGTTACTGATATTTACCTTTATAAGTCTATTTTTTAAACTACAAACAATTATTTGAAGGCTGTTTTATGTTTACATACAGTATTAAAATGTTTATTTTTGGGTTTTTACTATTTTGTTTTTCCTCTGAAATCATTTCAGTTAACCCAAGTTCGGTTAAAAAGAGTTATGCTGTAGTACTTTTATACGTGTGAAGGAGGTTCCATATTAATAATGAAAGCTGTTTAATCAGTTAAATTACTTTTTTTCTAACAAAATGTCCATTGAAGGAAAAGCGGAGAACAAAAGTAGATCATTTAAGATTATCAAAATGATTAAACCATTTGCGAAATGTAATATTCAATAAGTTCTTTAGATCACTTTGTAGTGAGACCTGGACCAAATAATTTTGCCACCACGTCATGAAATTTTACATATTAAAATTTCTTCTAGAATTCATTCACATGTCAACTCAACCATGAAGCAGTTTTAAAAAGTTTTTGAATGTAAGTGTCTGTTCAAAGATACATCTAATGAGCTCACCAGTTAAATAGTTGCTAACTAGTCAGAAGAGCTTTTATACATTGTCAAATAACTTCATATTTACTGAATTTTGTTGTAAAAATAAGTTAAAAAGTACTGAAATAAAATAATTTTTTTTTTCATTGGCTGTTGATTATTTCATATTGATTCCTGTAGATTTAGTTTCTGAAGAAGTAGATAGCATGATGCTAAATTGTTTGAATATAAACTTACTTGTGCAGAGAAAAAATGTATCAATTATTTATCACAATCTTTGAAAAGTTGTGCTTTGTTTAAAAAAAGTTGAAAAATTATTTGATCATGAGACATTTTTCCGTACTACAATTCCTTTATAAATAATTTTCTGTTTGAAAAATAAATGAGTGTCAAAGTGAATGCTGAAGAAAACTGTGTACTATTGGATAAATATTATAAGATGACACATTTTTGAAAGAAATAAGTAAATGTGTAAGCTAGTTAATGTGTAATTTAAGTAATATGGAATAGGTGGATAATAGGTTTAACATCCTGTTAATACGTACTTAGGCTTACAAGTTCTTGACATGTCCTATACTCCCTCCTGGATGCAATTCACAAAACAAAATTATCTGAATTATAGGACTTCGCAGATTTTCTTACAGTTAACCTTAAGTTCAATTCACCATTTTACAACTTTTAGAAATCAACTTAAATAAAAATTTTTTTTGAAATTTAAAGTTCTCACAGGTCTTTATGTTTGCATCTTCAAAAAGAGGTCCCTCTTCTCACTTGTCTCTTTTTCACAGTAGGAAAATCCCTTCACCCTCTCAGTGTAAGGAGACATGTAGTCAAAACCTATAGGAAAACCATAGTAAAATATATAAGGAGATTTTAAAATAGTTTTTAACTCCAAAATTATGACTGCATTCTACATTCAAGTCAAAAACTCAATCATTATTATAATTTTTTCTCAAAGTGGCTCATATGCTTTTGTAAAACTTGCTACATTCTATTTTCATAAGAACACTTAAGCAGGGCTGGATCCAGGGCGCAACTCTGGTGAAATAAATAAATTTATTTATGTTTGCAGATTATACCTTAATATTCAAATCTGAAAGAAATTTGGTAGAATCACAACCAACTTAAGGAATCTGTAAACTCTTAAAAATTTATATTGCCTGTAAGTAGTAAGTCGAGGACTGGGAGGGTGGGTGAAACTTAATTGTTGTTTAGGCCGAAAGACTGGTTTGAACCTCTAGAGGTTTTACTAAGTAAAAACGAGGAGTGAGGTGGTTTACCATGCCTTCCTCATGGAGTTACAAGAGTATGCTTATCAGTGTACCAGGCCCTCCGAAAAGTACCCACTTTCCACCCTGCAAATGACACCTTCACTTCATTCACCACAGGGTCTGGCTGTATAGTGAAATTCATTACTCTCAGAGGAGATAACTCTGACTAGGGTCTTTTACGCCTCTACGTCTTCTGTTTTTAAATAGTTCTGTCATATAATTGTCTGACTATGTGATAAGAAACAGAACTATTTTTTGTAACCCTGGAACCAACAGATCGAGTGCAATAAATTTAATACCCCACCTGCCCGTTGTGGGCAAGAAACTTAATTACCCCCTCAAAATCCCAGATCCAGCAAAGGGTTTAAATTGGTTATTTCTTGGAGACTTCTGAAAGGTTTTTTGTAAAGAGGAATCTCTTTTTTACGATTATGCAGTAGAAATGAAAACATGGCAGAGCGCTAAACTAGAAAGCCGAAGGTTTGATGACTGGTTAAGGTATGGTAATAACTCACTCTTGAAATAGGTAGCCTACTATAACATCAAAACTCCAGTTATAGAGGCACATCCAAAAATGTTCATGTATGGTTTTTACAATTTCTTAAGAGACAGCTTTCCTTCAACGGAGTCCTTTTTATGATTAATATAGTAAGCTAATAAAGATTAAACCAAAGCATTGTAATTTAAATTTAATTAAAAATACAGCTAGAAAATTTTTATCATTAATTCAATTTTTTTTAAAGAAGTCTTTTTGCAATAGTCTTGATGTCTTTGCTGAGTTCAAAACTGGGATTGCAAACAAAAAAGGTAATTTTTATAGCAGAACTCACAAAAAGGACTAAAAGCCTAATCAATTAGGGCTAATTTGATTCCCAATGAACTTAATTTAAAAAACAAAACTAAGATTTGCTTTTGTACTGTAATAATGTACGTCTAGAAATTCTACAAAATACATAGGTATAACAATAGTAATAGATCTATTAATTAAGAAATATAATGTAAAATAATATTTGGTAAGAAGTAAAATTTCTATAGGAAAATTAAGCCTAATGGAAATTTTAATGAAAAATGCATTATTATTACAATTAACACGTTGACTGCTACGTGACCCAAATATGTGTCACACTTCTCTTTAAAAATGGGCCACGTGCATCAAAAATGAGTCACAGTACATGAGAGATTTTTAAGCCATGTTTTGTGGTTTCAAAAGCCACAGCTTCAAAGAGTAACATTATACACTTAGGACTGTTTAAATAGTTGATATTTTTCAAATAATAGGATATTTCGTATACTGGTAGTTTTCCTTGTTGTCCTGTACTAGAATGTTGCTATTATTTTTCATTTTATTATTTCTTTTGCTTATTTCGGTTGAAAGAAATAGTCTAGAATACTTTGTAACTAAACCCAATAATGTTTATTACTTTTTTTATTGTGACGCAAAAATTGGTCACATGGCTCTGAAATGTAAAATCATTCCAGGCCATGTGACCCAAAAGTGTGTCACAACTTAATTTTACAAAAGAAAAATAGCTCTTATTATTTTAATTAATAAATGAAGTAAAATAAGAAGAAAAAGGAATAAAATGTGAAAAATAAAACAAAAGTACGATGGCCCCGCTGTAATTGTCACAAAATTTAGTGCGGCAGTCAACGTGTTAAAAATCAAGATAAAAACAAATTAATTCAAATTTATTATTAATTTTAGTCATATTTATTTTATGATTCATGGTATTCGTCATACAGTAGCTACTGAACAATTTCATTTCAAATCTAAATTATTATATGCAAAAAGCATAACTACATCGGACGAAGATATGAACTTTTTTTTCAAAAAGTGACATTTTCAAACAGAAATAACTAGGCTGGTAAATAGTACGTGTAAAATGAAACCTTTATGTTCAGTAGATAGAGCTACCATAATTACAACATAGCAAGCAATAAAACTAAATTTGAAAAAATTCACTTGAACACTTTTTGTATTTATGGTTTTTCAATTTTTATCGATTGACAATGGATATACTAATACTTCTTCTTCTTCTTCAAGTGCCGTCTCCGCGTCGGAGGTTGGCGATCATCATTGCTATTCTAACTTTCGAAACAGCTGCTCGGAACAGTGACGTGGAGTTGAGACCAAACCAATCTCTCAAATTCTTCAGCCAGGACGCTTTCCTTCTACCCGGCCGGCGCTTTCCTGCTATCTTTCCTTCCATTATCAGCTGAAGAAGTCTGTATTTCCCGTTTCGAAGAACATGGCCGAAGTACTGCAGTTTTCGTCGCTTGATGTCGTATAGCAGTTCCATCTCCTTGCCCATCCGAGTCAGTACGTCCGTGTTTCGTACTCTGTCGGTCCACGATATACGGAGCATGCGGCGGTATAGCCACATCTCAAACGCCTCCAGCCTCCTTTCTAGAAGTTTCGTTAGTGTCCATCCTTCCTGCCCGTAAAGAAGTACAGGAAGTACGTAGCACCTCAGAATTCGGAGCCTCGTGTTGAGACTAAGATCACGCTGGCACAATAGATGTTTTAGTTTCGTGAACACCGCTCTGGCTTGCTCGATACGCACTTTAACTTCCTGACCGTAGTCCCATTTGTCATTTAGGCAGATACTAATACTAATACTATACTAATACTAATGATGCATAAATACCTTACCTATAAACGCCCATCAAAATCTACAAATTTTGTATTTGAAATTATTTTTACGACTTTTAATTTAGCGGTAAAACACAACTTCAAAGATTAAACCCATAATCGCGGTTTTGGTGCAGTGGGTAGACTGAAAGTCGTAGCAAAAAGGAGAGTCTATTATGGAAGGTCCCAGGTTACTTTCCCGAATAACAAGATTTAGAAAATTTCACAACTTACCAAATAGCAAACGTACTATAAACAACTCCTTAAAAATAAACGAACTGTTAAATAAACGTGATATTAAAAAAAGTAAATAACATGAAATAATAATATATTTTAATAACGTAAAATAAGTAAATAATAAACGTGATATTAAATTTAAACTAGCTGACCCCTGAAATTAATTTTCATAGTAACACGAATGTACAGCTATTAACAACCGATTTCACAATGACATTAACACTTATAGATTTATTTCGCAATGTTCTGTATAGGTGTTATTAATTATGAAAATAAGGTATGCAACTAAATACCTAAATAAACGAGCCCCGTCGCCGCGACGAACCTTCAAAACAAACTGAATATCGCAACGTTGCAACCAGAAAAGTAGCACCACTGAAACTTTATATTATTTTAATTTTTACTTTGAAAAATTTCGTTATGTTTATACCAATTTTCAATTTAGATTTTTTTCCTAACCCTGGAAAAGTCCGCTTTAAAATCATGTAAAATATTTTCAAATCCGTTCGGTAGAACGAATTCCAAACATAATCTCTATTAAAAGTAATTGGAGTAGATTTTGCGTTTTAAATACAATCGTTGGTTTTTGGAGACGAAGGTTCCATGTTTCAAATCCCAGTAAAGGTTATTTACTTTTATACGGATTAAAATACTATAAACAGTGGCTAGGCCTACCAATGTATTTTAACGCTTGAGGTTGAATTAAGGATAATTTCTCAGGATGGTCGGTGAGTCTGTACAATACCATAAAAATATACACCTCATTTACACGACATACATAAAATCATCCTCAAAACAGGCAGAGATGGCTGGCACATTTGGAAAGAATGCCTGATGGGCGTAGGCCTATACCTAAGGAAGTGTGGAGGTATAGGCCGGTTGGCCGAAGAGATATTGGAAGACCCAGGAAAAGATGGTAGCTGTCCTTAAGAAAATTTCAAAAAAAACTTTGAGACCGGAACAGGCGATTCGCCAAAACCCTGTAGTGAAGAAGAAGAAGAAGAAGAAGAGACAAATCATCCTCATCTCATTGGGTCATGGGATTGCTTATTTTTCTTAAATTGAACAGATTGCAACGTAAACATATTAGGGATTAAAATAATATTACAGACTATTATGTATAAAAACTTAAGATTTTACAAAACCTTTAAAACATAAATTTCTTTTCGAGGAAACTTTTCGCTGAAATTCATTAAAATTTTACATGAAGTGTTCTTCTACATTGAACAGGAGGAATATTTTCTCGATTATGATGAATGTGGCATGCTTAACTTAGCCGTATTCACTTTTATTCACCATTTTTTTAAGCTAGAACGAAATATTATTTGATTTTAGACTTTTTTCTGATGCAGCTTAAAACTACATGAAATTTTTTAAAAGTTTTATAGAGCGGGTCCAATTAACATCTGAATCGGTTTGATAAAAGTTTGTAAAAATTTTACCACGATTTATTTTGCTAATTATTTTAATTGCTTTAAATTTTTTCTTTGGTTGCAAAAGTGAAGGACTGAACCAGATTTTAAGGTGACCGATTGACTTACTGACATTCTTCTATTAACATAATAGGTAGGACTACCTGGCTAACCTGTGGGAATTAACGTTTGGTGTTATATAACCCAAGTGCAAATCTGATTATATAACCAACAAAGTAGACCAGCTTATAACTTTAGGTTACATAACAAGTGAATGAATTGTTGGTCATTGAATTTATAACATTTTTTTACATTAATAACGATAACCTACCAATTAATATCAATTTATAAAATTATTGTAATTTTATTTTTTATTATTTTTCTTTTGAACAGAATACTGTATTCTTATCGACAATGAGGTTTCAGCATTGACATACAAATCATGTAGGCCTACTACTCATGATAAATTTTGTAACAATTATCTTCGATTTGTGTTATGTAATTACGTAAATAAAAATTTACTTCTTTAAATTTGAGATAACATTTCTATTACCTAAACCATTAAAAATAATAAAATTAAATTTACGTTTTAATATTAGAACTACTTTTATACCAAACTGGAAATTTGATCACCAAAAAATTATAGATTTAAAAAATAAAAATAAAGTCGAGTTTTAGAGGAGTTGGGAAGTTTACAAGTAGGCAACGAAAACATACAGGAAGTTGGGGAATTCTGTTATCTAACGAGTAAAATAACAAAGGTTGGTAGAAGCACAAGTGATAATAAAAGTAGGATTTCTCAAGCTAGAAGGGCCTTTGAAATGAAAAATAGCTTACTGACAACAAACATTGATTTACAGATAAGGAAAAGTTTCTTAAAACATTATGTTTGGAGTGTAGTATACAGGAATGAAACGTGGGTGATAGAGGCTGTAGAAAAGAAGAGGATAGAAGCTTTTGAAATATGGTGTTATAGGAAAATGTTTAAGATTAGGTGGGTTGGCAAAATAAGTAATTTAAGGGGTCTTTGAAGGAGTGGATGAAAGAAGTACATATATAACGGTGAAAATTATTTTTTTCTAAAATAACCTTGAATAATCTCCGGGTTAACCCAAACAGTCATTTAGTAGAAAATCACAAGAAATTGAGTCACAATCTGTTGGGGTAAACGACTTGGTACTGTATCCAACTAATACTAACAGCTAGTCGTAAAGAAAACACTGTAAATTTTGTCCATGACATGGACAAAATTTGCAGTGTTTTCTTCTGTTGCTAAATTTTATACATTGTATCAAATTTTAATTTTAAGTTGCTAAAATGTATACATTGTATAAAATTTAGCAACAGAAGAGTATGCCAGTGATCCGATGACCAACGCGTCCCTTACGTTAACGACACATTTCTAAAATTATGCCGTAGGTTCAGAGAAAAACTTCAAAATCATAATAATCCCTTAATATGCAACATGAATTCTCCAGACCTACCAGGAGTACCACAAAGACGATTGAAACGTCGATGGAGTAGAGACATGACACACTAACACGACTCTAATAGTGATTACGTGTACAAAAATATGAAATTAAAATTTAACACATTTTTCATTATCTGGAGAGCTACCACTGGGTGGTGTCCTCCTCAAAGCCATTAACGCGGTTTTTTTTGTAATTGATACAAGATGTAAACCTTTTTGCTGGTTGTATGTTTACAGTTGCAAAATAAAACAAAGTGAAAAAAAAGATCTGTAAAATTTACTTTTGAGAGACTGATCCGACTCTAACGTAATAGTGTTTTTAATAGAATCGTGAGCCGGATTTGATCCTCGTTTGCATTGAATCATATTATACTGATTTGTTAGAAATGAGTTTAAAAAACATTTCCCGTCATGGTTCGTGATTTACTTGATCCGATCGAGTCAAAAATGAGTTGGTGAACTTGACTGCTTATTATTACTATTACATAATATTGACTATTATTATAGTTTATACGCCAATGCCAGCCGCATTGGCGTAGTTGGTAACGCGCTTGCCTCTCATCATGCGGTCTTGGGTTCGAATCCCATTCAGGCATGGCATATTTTCATACGTTACAAAAAAATATCATTTCATCCTTCACCGTCTGCATTAGCAGTAATTGTAGAAGAGTCGGACGTTAACCCCCCCCCAAAAAAAATTATAGTTTATTATTGCATTATTAAACATGTTTTAATAATATTATATAGTGAAAAATCTTTTTATCTTTTAATTTTTTATGGTTTTCATATTACAATATTTTTTTTCATTGTAAAAGTTGACTCTGGTCGGCGCCTCTATGTAGACAACTGATACTCAAGTTTACCACTCGCCGAACAACTGTTTGATAGAGAGACGCATCTTCGATATTTATGTAGTTTTATTGAAAAATAGCCAAAAGTAAATTATTTATAAAATATAAAATACATATTATATTTTATAGAAGTAAAATTTCAGTGAGACACACATATCAGTCTTTCACAGTAAATTTTATTTTTTTACTCTTGAATACCTGATCAGTCCACACCTAAAAAACAGTGCCAAAAAAGTTTAAGCCTTACAATACTCTAGACTTGAAAAAAATTAATTAAAAGTAGCAAAGGAACCATAAAATATGGGTTCTTTGAACAAAACTGCAAAAATTGCCTTGGGAGTCAACTTGTTACTTTCTCTTGCCTATATGAATATATAGGAAGGAAAGTATTGTTTTCATGTAGATTTTTCAAAATCGAGTTTTCACCGGATCTACACCTTTTTAGACCCCCTGAACCAAAAAAACATGTTTTTAGCGATTGGTCTGTGTGTGTGTGTGTGTGTGTGTGTGTGTGTGTGTGTGTGTGTGTGTGTGTGTGTGTGTGTGTGTGCGCGTGTGTGTGGGTGTGTGTGTATGTGTGTGTGTGTGTGTGTGTGGGTGTATACAAAATATCTCAAGAACGGAACATCGTACGAACTTGAAACTTGAAACTTAAGTTACATACCACTATCGGACCCGACACGAACATTTTCATCAAAGTCGGTCAACCGGAAGTATTAGTTTATTCGTGTAATTTTTCACTTTTTTACGATTTTCTCAAAAACTGGTCCTACGATTTTTTTTACAATTCCCTGATTTACTAATTTTTTATGCTCTACAAGGTAGGGTAGGTGCCATGTTTGCTGAAATTCTCGGTGAAACTGTTTTCACGTAAAGAAATTGTTTTTTTAAGATTACGGCTTTAATATGCATTAAGGGCAAAAATTTACATAATAAAAGTTGTAGAAAATTTAAAGTCCTACAACTTTTATTTGAAACATTTTTTTTGTATAACGCTTAGCTTAGCGGTAATTAGCAATTTTCTGTTTTTTTCTCACGAAAACGTGTGAAAAATCGATTTTTTTAAAGATTTCGGCCTTAATATGCATTTTATGACAAAAGTGTATATAATTGAATTTATAGAAAATTAAACGATCTACAACTTTTATTTATAGCATTTTTCTCTACAGAGTCTAGTTTAGCGTGAAAGAGTGATTTTTTGTATTTTTAAGGCAAACTGAGATAGATTTTCATTTTGCGTCCGTCACTCATGATTAAAATTAGGTTATGATTATTGAGGTTAGTTTTTTGTTTATTTCTAACGTTTTATTACTAATGTTAGGTTTATTGTTAATTATTTGCACTGGCAAGAGAAAGTTGTGTGAGTGTTTCACACCAGATTTTTAAAAATCGATTGAATTTTGTCTTATAGATGAGATGTCGTACCAAGAGATAAATTATTTTAACGTAAATGAGGTTGATTCGTCACTTAATGCAAACTATCTTCCGTGTTCGACGGTGTCTACTACAAAGCTTCTAACAAGTCGTGACATGAAAACTTTCAATTAGCTTATAAATGCTTTTCACTGATTGCTGAAGTACCACTCTAATATTAATATTAATAGACAGTCGCTACTCGATTCATGAACATACATTATTCAGAAAAAAACGAATAAATTCACTTTTACTTTCTCGTGACTAAATAATATAGTGTAAGATAGAACTCCGATCGTGCCAAATTGTTGATTTTAACAAACGTTTCATCAAAAGTTTCAGTGGGTTTTAAATAATGGCCGCGCTTGGGTTTTATTTCTTGTGAAGCAAAAACTATCAATGAGCTGAACCTTTAAATTTAAAAAAAATCTGGTGTGAAACACTCACACAACTTTCTCTTGCTAATGCAAATAATTAACAATAAACGTAACATTAGTAATAAAACATTAGAAATAAACAAAAAACTAACCTCAAAAACATAACCTTATTTTAATCATGAGTGAAAGACGCAAAATGAAAATCGAACTCAGTTTGGCTTAAAAATACGGAAAAATCACTCTTTCACGCTAAACCTAATGAACCTGTAGAAAAAAATGCTTTAAATAAAAGTTGTAGATCTTTTTATTTCCTATAAAATTTATTATATACACTTTTATCGTAAAATGCATTCGAAGGCCGAAATCTTAAAAAAATCGATTTTTCACACGTTTTCGTGAGAAAAAAATCATAAAATTGCTAATTACTGCTAAACTAAGCGTTATACAAAAAATGTTTGAAATTAAAGAGGTAAAATTTTAAATTCTCTACAACTTTTATTATATAAATTTTTGCGCTAAATTGCATATTAAAGCCGTAATCTTAAAAAAACAATTTCTTTACGTGAAAACAGTCTTACCGAGAATTTCAGCAAACATGGCACGTACCCTATTTTGTAGAGAATAAAAAATTTAGTAAACCAGGCGATTTTTAAAAAAATCGTAGGACCAGTTTTTGAGAAAATTGCAAAAAAGTGAAAAATTACACGAATAAACTACTACTTCCGGTTGACCGATTTTGATGAAAATGTTCGTATCGGGTTCGGTAGTGGTATGTAACTTAAGTTTCAAGTTTCAAGTTCGTACGATGTTCCATTCTTGAGATATTCTGTTCACACACACACACGCGCGCGCGCGCGCGCGCTCTCTCTCTCTCTCTCACTCTCTCTCTCTCTCTCTCTCTCACACACACACACACACACATACCAATCGCTAAAAACATGTTTTTTGGGTTCAGGGGGTCTGAAAACATATAGATCCGGTGAAAACTTTCGATCGACATGAAAATAATACTTTTCTTCCTATATATTCATATAGGCAAGAGAAAGTAATAACAGAAGGTTCTATTTGGAACCAGCTTTTTAAATCAGTAAAACCCCAAAATTAAGGATAAAACATTAAGGATTCTTATTCAAAATTACAAAAATATTCTTAAAAACAATTCAAATGATTTTAATTAAACTTTTTAAAATTAGTACATTTTCTGGGTCCTATTAAGGGGTCAATTATCACAAAAAAGGCTCTCTGCTCTCGTTCAAAAAATTTATTTTTTCAAAATTCATAGCCATATGGTACAATTATGTGCAAAATTGAGTACATAAAAAAATGAGATTACCTCCTTAGCTTAGTGGTTAGCGCGGTAACCTACAATACGAGAGGTCCCCGGTTCGATTCCCGGTTAAGGCCTGGAAATATAAAAAGTACGAATCCACCATTCTATAGTTCTATATAGTCGCTAATGACCAAGATGATGTGACTAAAAAAATTCAAGAGAAATTAAAAAAGTAACATAATTATTTGAAATTATTTTAAAATTATTTAAAATTAACATAAAATTTAGCAATTATTGCTGAAACTTAATGGTTAAATTCGTTAATTTTCGTCTCAAATGCCATTATAAAAGTACAGTAATGGCCGCTTCCGTAAAGTAGTGGTTAGCGCATTGGCCTGCCACGCAGAGGTCCCGAGTTCGATTCCCGCCAAGGGTCTGGGAATTTTCACGTGTCTAATCCCACAGTTAATGCTAAATAATCCACTGTAGTTGCTAATGACCAAGCAGTTGATGCGACTTTAAATAAATAAATTCAAAAAAGTATAGTAAATTTAAAAATCTGGTGTGAAACACTCACACAACTTTCTCTTGCCAATGCAAATAATTAATAATAAACCTAACATTATTAATAAAATATTAAAAATAAACAACAACTAACCTCAAAAACATAACCTTATTTTAATCATGAGTGGAAGACGCAAAATGAAAATGAACTCAATTTGGCTTAAAAAAAACGGAAAATCACACTTTCACGCTAAACTAGGCTCTGTAGAGAAAAATTTTCTAAACAAAAGTTGTAGATCTTTTAATTTTCTATAACTTTTATTATATACACTTTTGTCGTAAAATGCATACTAAGACCGAAATGTTAAAAAAATCGATTTTCTCACGTTTTCGTGAGAAAAAAAACAGAAAATCGCAAATTACCGCTAAACTAAGCGTTATACAAAAAAATGTTTGAAACAGAAGTTGTAGGTTTTTAAATTCTCTACAACTTTTATTATATAAGTTTTTGCGCTAAAATTTATATTAAAGCCGTAATCTTAAAAAAACAACGTTTTTACGTGAAAACAGCCTCACCGAGAATTTCAGCAGACATGGCGCCTACCCTATCTTGTAGAGAATAAAAAATTGAGTAAAATAGGCGATTTTAAAAAAAATCGTAGGACCAGTTTTTGAGAAAATCGCAAAAAACTGAAAAATTATACGAATAAACTACTACTTCCGGTTGACCGATTTTGATGAAAATGTTCGTGTCGCGTCCGGTAGTGGTATGTAACTTAAGTTTCAAGTTTCAAGTTCGTACGATGTTCCGTTCTTGAGATATTCTGTTCACACACACACACACACACACAGACACACAGACACACACACAGACCAATCGCTAAAAACATGTTTTTTGGATTCAGGGGGTCTGAAAACGTATAGATCCGGTGAAAACTCGATTTCGAAAAATCGACATGAAAACAATACTTTCCTTCCTATATATTCATATAGGCAAGAGAAAGTAAAAAAGGGAAAAGTGATGACAAAAGAAGTTCATAAATTTCCTGTGAAAAAACCATTTGTGAAGATAGTAAAAATTTCAATTTCAAATTTCTCACTAGTAATGATCTAAAATCTACGTAGCCTACATTCATTTAGGGTATATTTGTAATCTACGCCTCACAAACCATCATAAACGCACAAAAAGCAGAAAATTCGAAAAAGTGTTCATAAATTTTTGGTGTAAATTTATGTATAAATTTTGTCACGAGTAATAAGCTCAAAATCATTTTAATTGCAATATTTGTAATCTACATTCAAAAAAGGTAGACGACGTATAAGTGTGACGATGTGTGACTATACGATGGGAAGAGTTTTTTTATTTAGAAAAATCTACGATTTATTTTAATACAAGTCAACAACGTTGTTTTGGAAGGAAGTCTATTCGTCCAAGCTACCGAGGAGCAGGCTACTTATATTTTCGTTTATAAGATCTTTCAATAATATTCTGCCCTTAACAGACAGGTGGAGTGTCAATTTATTTACACTCAATCTGTTCGTTGCAGGGCTAAAATAAATAGTTCTGTTTCTTATCACATTGTCAGCCAATTAAATGACTGAATCATTTAAAAACAGAAGAGGTAGAGGTGCAAAAGGCACTAATCAGAGTTGTCTCCTCTGAAAGTAATGAATTTCATTATACAGCCAGACCCTGTGGTGAATGAAGTGAAGGTGTCATTTGCAGAGTGGAAAATCTGTGCTTTTCAGAGGACCTGGCATGCTGATAAGCGTAATTTTTCACTCAGTGAGGAAGGCAATGGTAAACCACCTCACTCCTTGTTTTACTTAGTAAAACCTCTAGAGGTTCTAACCAGCCTTTCGGCTGATGACCTAAACAACAATAATAATACACCACTTGTAGTTTCCGTTCCTCGTTCACTAATAGCAGTTACACTTACAGTAGTATGCACGAATTCCTTTCTAAATAGTTTTGGTTGAAAAGTATTTAACTTCTAATTAAACGAATATTGTGTACTATTTGATACAAAGGGGTTCATGACGAGTCTACTGAGTTAAGCAGTAGCGGGAAAAAATTATTGGTAAGTGATAAATTTATCATTGTGTTTGACTTTTTTATTTTTTATTTTGTATGATATTTGATTCAATGGGGTTCATGACAAGCCTACTGAAGTAAGCAGTAGCAGAAAAAATTTTTCGGTGGTAAATGATGAATTTGTTGTTTAGGTCAACAGCCGAAAGGCTGGTTTGAACCTCTAGAGGTTTTACTAAGTAAAAACGAGGAGTAAGGTGATTTACCATGCCTTCCTCACTGAGTTGAAAGAGTACACTTATCAGCATGCCAGGCCCTCCGAAAAGCACTCACTTTCCACTCTGCAAATGACACCTTCACTTCATTCACCACAGGGTCTGGCTGCATAGTGAAATTCATTACTCTCAGAGGAGATAACTCTGCCTAGTGTCTTTTACACCTCTACCTCTTCTGTTCTTAAATAGTTCAGTCTTATAAAAGGCTGACTATGTGATAAGAAACAGAACTATTTTTTTTAGCCCTGGACCAAACAGATAGAGTGCAATTAAAAAACACTCCACCTGCCCGTTTTGGGCATAAAAAATGATGAATTTATCATTGGTGATAAACTTTCTTTTATCTTGACGTGTCCTATACTCCCTTTGGAGTCTCCTGGATGCAAAAAATATAAAAATAAACACGAGTAAAAGAGTAGGCCTAATATGTAAAACTGCAGCATCATACACTTCAGATAAGGGTTTTATGGAAGTAGGCCACTATGTATTGTATTATCATTTAAAAAACAATAAATTTTTTACCGAAAATTAATAAATGTTGAAAGATAAGTCACTACAATGAATATAAAATAACTCAAGCGAAGTATTATCAGACGCGTCACTATTTTTATAAATGAAGAAACCATCGCATTTAAACTGACGAAAAGAAGTTGGTCACCCATACACGGTAAGGTGTCATAGTATCGGATATCTTACACAGTCTACCCGGATGTATATGTGTGTGCATTGGTACAAAGTGATTTTTTTAGTCCTGTTACCCAATTTTTGATGTCCGGTAATTTTTTTCTAAAAAAGGGAAATTTTGTTTTGTGACACGAAGTTGGTAGCCCTACTCAACCGGTATAGATAGGCTACGGCAGTGTGAATTTTTTATACTTTTAATAACGGGTGATTCAAAAAGAGCGCCGGTTTTTAAACGGCTGGTAAATTTTTGTTTATCGGTTGGCAACATTGTTAGACCTCATTTCTATTTCGGAGAACATTCCGATTGACGATTCAGTTGTAGTTTCTCTTGTTCGCAGTGTAGTACTCTCGCAGTCTGTGTCTAACCATGGAGAAGTTTACTATTGCACAACGAGTGTTAATCGTCAAAACATTTTACCAGAGTGGAGAGAGTTATGCGGCTACTGTCAGGCGACTTCGCGGTACTCTAGGACGTAATAAGGCACCGAATGAATCAACAGTTCACAGGCTCATGAAAAAGTTTTTTGAGACGGGTTCAACAGTCGACCTTAAAAGTTCTGGACGTCGTCGTTCTGGCCGAACTGAGCAGAACGTTGCGTTGGTTCGTGACAGTGTGGCTGTTAGCCCAGCAAAATCAATACGTCGCCGTTCTCAACAATTGGGTTTACGATGTTCTTCTGTACGGAGAATTCTTCGGTACGATCTCCAATATCACCCGTATAAAATTCAGTTGACGCAACATTTGAAAGTGGCAGACCACCAGAAGAGACGACAGTTTGTTGACTGGGTTTTGAGAAAACGGCAGGATGATGACACCTTCGCAAACAAAATCATTTTCAGTGATGAGGCGGGTCATCTGAAGTCATTGGTGTATGCCAATAAACCCCGAAACATCAATGACTTGAAGGAGGAAATTCGACGGGTTATCGGGCAAATGGAAGTCGAAACTTGTCGTGCAGTAATATCCAATTTCATGGACAGAGTTGATGCGTGCCAGCGCAGTAGAGGAGGACACATGCATGACATTATTTTTCATACATGAAATCGGAAGGTAAGATGAACTTGTTGATGTATTTATTTTCAGTTTTTCAATAAAATAAATCTCTTAATTTGATAAATCAAAACCGGCGCTCTTTTTGAATCACCCTATACTTTTTTAGTCTAGTTAGTACACGCTATCACTATAAATGCATCAGCTGTGAAATACTATTAACTCATTCATTCTCCCAGTACTATAACAACGCATTGCATTCCTTCCAATTACATGGAGTTGGGACTCAAGCAATATGTGTGTATTTGTTTTACCAACTCTTCACCCATTTTTGAAGGTACGAGCCACCACTGATAAAATCAAGAAGATCCTGTACAATTTAACAAAATTTGACTAACGTCAAAAATCTAATCGTTTATGGGGGTCCTCATTCGGTCTCTTTTTGCGATTCATTCATTTCTAAGGATTTACAAATTGGATTAGTAAAATTAGTTACTGTGGTGGGGAAGGGTGTAGAAAAACTATGATTAGATATATTCTTGTGTGAGTTAGTTACTATTTTCATGTAGTAGAGCGGTTAATGTGTACTCTTCTATTAAGTAATACGGCACGGTGACTATAAGTGATACGGGGTTTGGTGGGGAGTGAAAAGTTTAACACACTTGTTATGTGTACTATACAGTAGTTGATTATGTGTACAGTATTAGTGCAAGCTGAAAGCTATTGAGTGCGGCCAGTGTTGTGTTTAACGCTATGACATTGTTATATTCAGTCAAGAGGTGACTTGGGGGTCGTTATTTACGGTAGTTAAAAATATTTTTGTTAGTTCCGCGTGCCCATACGCCCGCCGAATCTATCTATTTTTTGAAAAAACGGTGTTTTATCTTTAATTATCATTATTCCGACATTGAATTAATTTTTAAGGCTGTTGTATGTACCTTTTAACATTCTGCTATATAAACCATGTGTAAAATCCAATTATGATTATTGGAAAACAGTAAATCATGAACAATTTTATAATTATTAATATATTTTATAATACATTTTTTTATGAAATTTCTAAGTAACATAAATACTAAATTATTCAAATAATTTTAATAGACAACCATCAAATTAAACTTGCTTCTATCACGTTTATAAGTTTATAAAAATTATTGATTTAATAGTTTTCATGTTCATACTTAAAAAATTATGTTTTATTTTGATTTTTTTTAAGTTTATGCAATTATAAATTATAAGTAAAAATTCATAATTTGGCCGCATGACTATAGGATTCTGGGTTCGATTTACGATCTGAAAATTAAAACTAGTGGGCTAAAAAAAACCAATCGGAACCATTACATAAAGAAAAGTAGTTACTGATAAGCTTTCGATCTCAAATTAAAAATAATTTTGACCGCCTCCGTAGCGTAGTGTTTAGCGCGCTAGTCTACAAAGCAGAGGTGTCCCGGGTTCGATTCCCTGCTAGGGTCTGGAAATTTTCACAAGTCAAAACCCACTGTTCCAGATACATAACCCACCGTAGTCGCTAATAACCAAGCAGTTAATGCAACTTAAACAAAAAAAATTATTCCCTAATTACAGAACAAATATTTTTTTAAATATTGTTTTTTTTTGTTTATCTAAAGTCGCGCCAACTCTTGGTCATTATCAACTACTTTGGGTTATGAAAAGGTGCACTTTTTACTTGTTATAATTTCCGAACCTCATCCACTTTGTAGGCTTGCACGCTAATCACTACGAAGAGATCAAACACACAGGTGGTTTGGGAAGAGATAAAATTATTATAAATTTTGTATCCCATAATGGTATTAAATTTCTATTTTTAATTTGTATAAAAATGTAAATAATTCAATATTGATAACCGTGGCTCAGTGGTTAGCATGGTACGTTATAAAGCCTCTAGAAAATTATTATAATATAATAAAATATGATATTATCATGTTTAAACCGATCGTTTCTTGACCCAGAGTAGTCGCTAATGATCAAGGTATTAATGCTACTTGTAAGACTAATAAAATAAAACATTTTCGAGTGCTTAACAAATAAGAATAAATATACTTATTTAAAAATTATAATGTTTTAACTTATTTATTTTTTGAATATGAAAGGTACATCCGTCCGACAGCCTTATAAAAATTATGTACAATGAAGTTACAAAACTAATTATTTTAATTTTTCAACGATTTTTTCAGCTTATAATAAAAATTTCGAGTAATCAAAATGACGGACTTTATAAAATTTTTAACCTTTGTTCCTCGATTTTCTAATTTATTTATAATTTTATCAATTGTAGTAGTATTTGTACCTTCAGTACCTTTAGTTAATTCTGCAAAAATCCTCGCCGTATTTCCTCATATTGGAAAAAGTCATCAAGATGTATTCCAGCCCCTTGTTGATGGATTAGCTGAAAAAGGTCATGATGTTGTAGTGGTTAGTTTTTTTCCAAAAAAGGAACCAGTGGAAAATTACACGGATATTGTATTGGACAGTGGGAAAATGTCACTGATGTATAATTCACTACCTATACATGTATTTAAAGGTATACAAGGACTTGGGGATTTTTTTAAAATAACTGACATCGGTATGCAGTGCTGTGAAATGGTTCTGTCTTCAGAACCGGTAAAAAACCTTTTAAACTCCGAACAAAAATTTGATTTGATTATCACCGAATTGTTCCAAATTGATTGTTTTCTGGGATTTGTGCATCGATTTAAAGCTCCATTCATCGCTCTAAGTTCCAGTGTATTATTACCATCTTCAAGCGATCGTTTCGGTAATCCAGATAATCCTGCCTTCATTCCAAATGTATTTTTGACTCATTCCGATCGAATGGATTATTTTCAACGATTTTATAATACATTCGCCACCGTCGCCATTAAATTTATACGCACGTGAGTACAAACTAGATTATAGAATTATCTGATGTATCCATAAGAACTTCGGTTTATCCGAATCAATCAGCTGGTAGAAACTCAAATCGATTTGTTAAGGAGGCAGGCCATTTTCATTACCCCTATAGTACTTGTAGTACTAATTTGAGTAGATTTTTTGTAGGAACCGTTAAAGCTACAAAGCTGAGCTTTGGCACACCCCTATCTACAGTACCTTTTTACAAATTTGTACCAGAGATTCTTTATTTTTTTTCTTTATCCAATTTAAAAATGATTTGTGTTCTCAAAAAATGTTCAAATGTAGCCTACATTTTCATGTTGTTTAGGTCATCAGCCGAAAGGCTGGTTTGAACCTTAGAGGTTTTACTAAGTAAAACGAGGAGTGAGGTGGTTTACCATTGCCTTCCTCACTGAGTGGAAAAGTATGCTTATCAGCATGCCGGGCCCTCTGAAAAGCACATATTTTCCACTCTGTAAAAGACACCTTCCCTTCATTCACCACAGGGTCTGGCTGTATAATGAAATTCATTACTTTCAGAGGAGATAACTCTGATTAGTGTATTTTACACCTCTACCTCTTCTGTTCTTAAATGATTCAGTCATTTAATTGGCTGACCATGCGATAAGAAACAGAACTATTTATTTTAGCCCTGCAACGAACAGACTGAGTGTAAATAATTTGACACTCTACCTGTCTGTTATGGGCAGATACATTTTCATAAGAAAGAAAAAGACACCCAAAAAATAAATACTACAAATTGTTTTAAATATCTCTGGAGTAAATACAAACCTTAGTACTAAAATGTAGTGTGCGAAATTTCACACTCCTAGGTAGGATGGTTCCTGAAATAATTGTACCTAAAGTCAAAAAATATAATTTGCAGAAAATGCGGATATAGTAGCTAAAAGCATAATACCGCAACAGTAACACCTAATGACAAAATTGGAATTAACTTCCAAACAAAAATACACCAATATTTATCTTGCGTTTCATGCGGTCTTGAGTTCGAATCCCATTCAGGCACGGCATATTTTCATACGTTACAAAAAATAATTTCGTCCTTCACCGTCTGCATTAGCAGTATTTGCAGAACAGTCGGACGTTAAACCAAAAAAACAAAAAAATTACCTTGCGTTACAGCTGATTCTTATGCGTTCTAGAAATTATTGTTTTTATGTGAACGCAATCTCCATAATGTTAGAGCGGTAACGTGATTATATTAATCCCAATTTAAAAGAATGAAAAAATGTTGAAATAACCACTACTTACCCCACCAACGTAAAAACATAATTTTTTCAACAGAAAAAGCAACCAATGTCTTGTTATATATCAATTTAAATAAGGGAAAACGATCTATCAATAAATGGTAAAATTGAAAAATCAATATTTTTTATTAAAATCAGTCTGCTTTCATCTTAGTACGATGGTCAGTTTATCATAAAACCTGAACAAACTCAACCACAGGGTCTGGGTCAAATCAATTCTACTTACGTCAAAAAAGTGGAAGGTTCCAGGTACTCCCAGTTCTGGCCTGAAAATTTTAATTAGTTAAATCATATGATGCACCGACACAAATTTTAATTGCATTACTATAGATTTAAATTCATTTTATAGTATAAATTAAATTTAGAGATGATTATGTTAAGTTTAATAATAAAACAATCTAAATTAAATATAAATATAATACACACATAAGTTTGAATTCATGTGTACGAATATTTGGCAGATATTATTTGGCCTTGGTCATCAAAACTTACTCACGCAGACACACAAATTTTAAATACATCCAAGAATATATTTATTCTTTGAACAATCTAAGCTGATTGTATCCGAAATAAATGTTAAAATCGTGCCGCCCTCGTAGCATAATGGTTGCGCATTGGCCTGCCACGGGGAGGTCCTGGGTTCGATTCCCGGCCAGGGTCTGGAAATTTTCACGTGTTAAATCCCACAGTAATGGTTACATAATCCACCGTAGTCGCTAATGACCTAACAGTTGATGCGACTTTAAATAAATTAATTTAAAAAAAAAATTAAAATCATTTTTTTTAGATCGGATGGATTTTTTTTTGTATCAAGACGTAAATGAAACACGTATTTGGTAAAACTGTGCTGTATTTGCTAGTTTAATTATATTTTTTAATCTGTGAAAGGAAAAATTTGATATACTTAATTCTATTTAAAACAGTAAAATATACAGGGTGATTCACGAATATATGCAGAAACTTTAGGAGCTCATTGTACATGTAAAAATAATGAAAAAAGTTTATATAAACATGGGTCCGGAAATGCTTCGTGTCCGAGTTACGGCTAGCGAAAGTTTCGCACGGATTTCAGCTCACCAGGTGAAATGAGGTCTTCCTGGAATTCTGGTAAGGTAGATAAGGGGCGAATTCAATCATTTCTTATGGTTTTTGATCTGATAAATTGAATAAAAATGTTTCCCAGAACTGTAAGTTAAATAGTTTTTAAGAAAACCAGTGTCAAATGCAAAAAATGGAGTGAAAAACACATTTTTTCATCTTTGGGCAAGAATAACTTTGTTATTTCACCAAGAAACAGTTAAAATTTTTGAATAAAACATGTAGAAAATTTTATTCTGAACAAACCGGTGTAAATTAAGTCCACAGAAAGCGAACAGGTGTTTGATTAAATGAATTTTTATCCATAAGAGTACAAAGTAAAATTAACCGGAAAAACTAAGATGAAAAAATGTGTTCTTTTTCACTCCATTTTTTGCATTTGACACTGGTTTTCTCAAAAACTTACAGTTCTGGGACCTGTTTTATTCAATTTACCAGGCCAAAAACCATAAGAAACGATTGAATTCGCCCCTTAATCTACCTTACCAGAATTTCAGGAAGACCTCATTTCATCTGGTGAGCTGAAATCCGTGCGAAACTTTCGCTAGCCGTAACTCGGACACGAAGCATTTCCGGACCCATGTTTATATAAACTTTTTTCATTATTTTTACATGTACAATGGGCTCCCAAAGTTTCTGCATATCTTCGTGAATCACCCTGTATATTGGGCCGCCTTCCATGGCCCAATGGTTAGCTTGCAACGCTGCAAAGCGGAGGTCCCGGGTTCGATTCCCGATTCGAGGGTGTGAAAAATTATTAACACATTCAATGGTGAGCAATTATGAGTTATCTCTCCCATTGGGATGATTAGGCCTACTCGTGTAGCGTGTTTCCGCCTGCTTTATGTAGGGCCTACAACTTGTTACTAACGTTTAATGTTACTAACGTTTTTATAGATTTATTTTATTTGCCACCTATACATGTATTTATGTTTGCTAATAAAATAAAAGTAAAAAATTCAATTGTTTTTTACTTTCTCTTGCCTATATGAATATATAGGAAGGAAAGTATTATTTTCATGTCGATTTTTCGAAATCGAGTTTTCACCGAATCTACACGTTTTCAGACCCCCTGAACCCAAAAAAACACGTTTTTAGCGATTGGTCTGTGTGTGTGTGTGTTAGTGTGTGTGTGTGTGTGTGTGTGTGTGTGTGTGTGTGTGTGTGTGTGTGTGTGTGTGTGTGTAAAATATCTCAAGAACGGAACAGCATACAAACTTGAAACTTAAGTTACATACCACTACCGGACCCGACACGAACATTTTCATCAAAATCGGTCAACCGGAAGTAGTTGTTTTTTCGTGTAATTTTTCACTTTTTTGCGATTTTATCAAAAACTGGTTCTACGATTTTTTTTAAAATCGCCTGGTTTACTAAATTTTTTATGCTCTACAAGATAGGGTAGGCGTCATGTTTGCTGAAATGCTGGGTGAGGCTGTTTTTACGTAAAAACATAATTTTTTAAAGATTACGGCTTTAATATGCAATTTAGCGCAAAAATTTATATAATAAAAGTTGTAGAGAATGTAAACTTCTACAACTTTTACTTCAAATATTTTTTTGTATAACGCTTAGTTTAGCGATAATTAGCGATTTTCTGTTTTTTTCTCACGAAAACGTGTGAAAAATCGATTTTTTTAATATTTCGGCTTTAGTACGCATTTTACGACAAAAGTGTATGTAATAAAATTTATAGAAAATTAAGAGATCTACAACTTTTATTTAGAGAATTTTTCTCTACAGAGCCTAGTTTAGCGTGAAGTGTGATTTTCCGGTTTTTTAAGCCAAACTGAGTTCGATTTTCATTTTGCGTCATTCATTCATGATTAAAATAATGTTATTTTTTGAGGTTAGTTTTTTGTTTATTTCTAATATTTTATTAATAATGTTAGGTTTAGTTAATTATTTGCATTGGCAAGAGAAAGTTGTGTGAGTGTTTCACACCAGATTCCACTTGTCACCCAGGCATTTAAAATGTTTTTTGACCGTAAGAAAACCCAAATTTCCCTATTATTCACACATGTTCTTGCGTTTGTCAAAACTACCTCTCTTAACTACACTTTTGTCGTATTTTTAAATCAGTATTGTTTCGCTGCCTTTTTAACGCTGGTAGCGCGTAGGTTAAGAAGATACCGGGTTCGATTCCCGGTTAGGATATAGCCTAAATTTATTACAAGTCAAAACCCACCGTTCCAGTTCGTAACCTACAATAATCGTTGACCAAGACCAAGATTTGTCTTTAAATAAACTAAATAAAAACAAAAAAATCACTATTGTATATATTACATGGAATCTTAAGATATTTTTAAAAGTTGTATTTTAGTAGCAAACCATCTGGTTATTTAATTTTTTCCGATCGTTACTGCGAGCAAAGACCTTATATTGAAACCTTTGTTTGAAACATCCTTAATATTTTTGCACCATATTTTAATACATAAGCTAAAGTCCTTTCGGGATTTGGGTGTAATAAATAATAAACAGACTTCCTAATTATTTATTTACTAAACTAAAAATTACAGTTAAATATAAAACTTATACTTCTAACAAATTACAGATTACTTAAATCAAATTAATTACAAAACTTAAAGCTTAAACTAACTTAACTAAAATAGCAATATTTAACATTAATTTAACAATCAGTCTACCTCTTACCTACAACAAAATACAATCTCTAGGCCTACTGCACGCAGACCTTTTCCCAACGTACAATGTAATCACACATGTTTAACTTTGCACAATAGTATTTATTCATGACCGTATGATAACTTGAACTGACTGAAACCCCCAGAAGCTAACTCTTTTCTTTACACCCCTTTAGGCTTTGAGAAAGAAATAGAAAAGACGAGGTAGTAAACACATATTAATAGAAATACAAAGACTTAAAATAGGTCTTTGAATAGAAATACAAAGACCGAATTTTTGAAGCAATAATAAAAAGGTAGATTTTACAGAATAGAAGGAAATAAAAGGGATTCTCAGAATTTTGTAAATAAATCATAATAGAGTATATACACCAATACAAAAATTAGAAAACATTAAAAATAATTAATTGTATAAAACTTAATCACAAAAGAACTCATGAAAGACAATTAGAGATCATCTTAATGATACACCACCACTCTGTCCTTCCCAGGTAGCAATGCTAGTCACACAACAATACACTTGATAATACAATAAAACTATCTAATTTCTAGTCTACCACGAAGTACTGCTATTATTAATATCACAATATCATGAAAAACTTTTCGGTGATAATTTAAGTTTCAAACGGTTTTGTAGTAAGAGAAATTGTATATTGTGGTTTCAGTGAAGTTCTCCGATAATTTTATTATAGTAGTTTTCGTAACATTTAGTTTTTTAACAGAGTATGAAACTGAAATCTAAGGGAGAGAAAGTAAACGATGCCCAAAAAGAAATGGGTAATGGATATAATGATTAGTAGAGATTTACAGGAGAGTGATTGGATTGATAGAGTGGCTTGGAGAGATATCCGGCGATTGGCTTGTGGAACGGCAATTAGAGCAGTAAAAATCGCATAAGATTTTATAAATCTTGCTCAGTACATTTAAGATTACAATATGTAGACACATACAATTATTTAAGAGGGAAAACAAATTTTATTAATAAAAACAACCATCAATTTGTATGTATGTTAACCAAATTGAAAAAAATCTTTTTTTACTCTCGTAATCTTGTAATTTTCTTGTTTGTAATAGTGATTTTATAACATAAGAATAAATTTTTGACAAATTTTTGAAATGGTATCCTTCATTTTTAATGATAACATTGTAACTGTACCTACTTACAGCCTATTTGAACTAAATTCTACAATTTATTTCTGTAAAGTACTGACAAGTTGACATAATAATGACCTTTCGTTCATAATTTGGTTATTTGATCTATTGGCATCACGTTCCATTGAAGGTAGCTAATTACACAAAAATGCAATTTAATACAATCGGGAAAAATATTTCTAGTATTTGTATTATCATGAATAAGATTCGTTCAAATTCATATCAAGTTAAAGTGTTTTATAAACATAGGCCTACCTGTTCATATACCATGGGCATTAAATTCTTCTTCTTCTTCAGGTGGCATCTCCGCTTCGAAGGTTGGCAATCATCAGAGCGATTTTTACTTTCTCTTGCCTATATGAATATATAGGAAGGAAAGTATTGTTTTCATGTCGATTTTTCGAAATCGAGTTTTCACCGGATCTATACGTTTTCAGACCCCCTGAACCCAAAAAAACATGTTTTTAGCGATTGGTCTGTGTGTGTGTGTGTGTGTGTGTGTGTGTGTGTGTGTGTCTGTGTGTGTGTGTGTGTCTGTGTGTGAACAGAATATCTCAAGAACGAAACCTCGTACGAACTTGAAACTTGAAACTTAAGTTACATACCACTACCGGACGCGAAACGAACATTTTCATCAAAATCGGTCAACCGGAAGTAGTAGTTCATTCGTATAATTTTTCAGTTTTTTGCGATTTTCTCAAAAACTGGTCCTACGATTTTTTTTAAAATCGCCTATTTTACTTAATTTTTTATTCTCTACAAGATAGGGTAGGCGCCATGTTTGCTGAAATTCTCGGTGAGGCTGTTTTCACGTAAAAACGTTGTTTTTTTAAGATTACGGCTTTAATATAAATTTTAGCGCAAAAACTTATATAATAAAAGTTGTAGAGAATTTAAAAACCTACAACTTTTATTTCAAACATTTTTTTTTATAACGCTTAGTTTAGCGGTAATTTGCGATTTTCTGTTTTTTTCTCACGAAAACGTGTGAAAAATCGATTTTTTTAAGATTTTGGCCTTAGAATGCATTTTACGACAAAAGTGTATATAATTAAATTTATAGAAAATTAAAAGATCTACAGCTTTTATTTAGAGCATTTTTCTCTACAGAGCCTAGTTTAGAGAGAAAGAGTGATTTTCCGTATTTCTAAGCCAAACTGAGGTTGATTTTCATTTTGCGTCTTTCACTCATGATTAAAATTAGGTTATGTTTTTGAGGTTAGTTTTTGTTTATTTCTAATATTTTATTAATAATGTTAGGTTTATTATTAATCATTTGCATTGGCAAGAGAAAGTTGTGTGAGAGTTTCACACCAGATTTTTATCTTTGATGTCACAGCCCTAAACAATTCGTTGTTTCTGCAACCATACCAATCTCTTAGGTTTTTCAGCCAGGATTTTCGTCTTCTTCCCAAGGATCTGTAATTGGATAATTGGATAATCTGTTTTGTAATTGGATAATAGCCTACTACTACATAGCTCGTTGACACTTGAAAATCTAGAAGAAAGAACTGAAAATTTAGGTTATAATTTCGTCAATAAATACTAAAGAATAGCCATTTATTTTTACTTTTCTCTTGCCCTATATGAACATATAGGAAAGAAAAGTATTGTTTTCATGTCAATTTTTCGGAATCGAATTTCGCCAGAAATACACGTTTTCAGGCATGTTTTAAGCGATTGGTCTGTGTGCGTGCGCGCGACCCGAATATTTTCATCAAAATTGGTCAACCGGAAACGGTACTTTATTCGTGCATCACTTTTTTGTGGCTTTCTCAAAAACGGCTCCTACAATTTTTTTTTAAAAATCACCTTATTTACTTACATTTTTTATGCTCTACAAGATAGGGTAAGCGCTATGTCTGCCGAAAACTTGGGGCGCTTTGCTCTAGTGGTAATTTTTTTTAAGATTGCGGCTTTAATATACATTTCAGGGCAAAAGTTAAAGTTGTAGGAAATTAAAAATCCTACAACTTTTATTTTAATTACCGTATGTTTTCTACAAAGCTTGGTTTAGCGTCAATTATAGTGAAATTCTGTATACTTTGCTCTTTAAAATCTGTAAAAAATAGGATTTTTACTTTCTCTTGCCTATATGAATATATAGGAAGGAAAGTATTGTTTTCATGTCGATTTTTCGAAATCGAGTTTTCACCGGATCTATACGTTTTCAGACCCCCTGAACCCAAAAAACATGTTTTTAGCGATTGGTCTGTGTGTGTGTCTGTGTGTGTGTGTGTGTGTGTGTCTGTGTGTGTGTGTGCGTGTGTGTGTGTGTGTGTCTGTGTGTGAACAGAATATCTCAAGAACGAAACATCGTACGAACTTGAAACTTGAAACTTAAGTTACATACCACTACCGGACCTGACACGAACATTTTCATCAAAATCGGTCAACCGGAAGTAGTAGTTTATTCGTGTAATTTTTCACTTTTTTGCGATTTTCTCAAAAACTGGTCCTACGATTTTTTTAAAAATCGCCTGGTTTACTCAATTTTTTATTCTCTACAAGATAAGGTAGGCGCCATGTTTGCTGAAATTCTGGGTGAGGCTGTTTTCACGTAAAAACAAAGTTTTTTTAAGATTACGGCTTTAATATGCAATTTAGCGAAAAAATTTATATAATAAAAGTTGTAGAGAATGTAAAATTCTACAACTTTTATTTCAAACATTTTTTTGTATAACGCTTAGTTTAGCGGTAATTAGCGATTTTCTGTTTTTTTTCTCACGAAAACGTGAGAAAAATCGATTTTTTTAACATTTCGGTCTTAGTATGCATTTTACGACAAAAGTGTATATAATTAAATTTATAGAAAATTAAAAGATCTACAACTTTTGTTTAGAGCATTTTTCTCTACAGAGCCTAGTTTAGAGAGAAAGCGTGATTTTCCGTATTTTTAAGCCAAACTGAGTTTGATTGTCATTTTGCGTCATTCACTCATGATTAAAATAAGGTTATGTTTTTGAGGTTAGTTTTTTGTTTATTTCTAATATTTTATTAATAATGTTAGGTTTATTATTAATTATTTGAATTGGCAAGAGAAAGTCGTGTGATTGTTTCACACCAGATTTTTTTTAAGAATGTGACCTTAGTAGCTACGATGCATTTTACGATAAAAATGTAGAACTAAAGTCCCCTATGTAGAAAATTAAACCCCCTACAACTTTTATTTTAAGAATGTTTTTCACAGAGCCTAGTTTAGAGTGTCAATAATTAATGATTTTTCGTATTTTCAAGTCCTATAGAGATTGAGTTTCATTTTGCCTTATTCACTCATGATTAAAATTAGATTGTTTTCATTTAACATTATTTAGGCCTAGTCATGATTAAACATAGATGATATTGTTCATTATTTACATTAGCAAGAGAAAGACGTATGTTTCACACCAGATCTTTTATAAAATTTTCGAAAAATGTTAAAATGTGTAGTAGTAAACAATCCTCAATAATTGCTCTTTAGGTTTCGACCCGTTTTCCAAATTTTCTCTTCAATTTGTGATGTACAACAAATGATCAAAAGTTAATGAAATTTGGTTGAGATCTAAATGACCCAAGTCTGATATGTTTTTGGTTTTTTACTTTAAGAGATGAATAACAGGCTAATTATTTAATCAGTAATGAAATTTAACCTTACCAGGAAACAAAGAGAGAGATTTCATGCTGAAAATATGTACACTGAAATAATTATTTTCTTATCTAACACTAGAATACAATAGAGATTTTGAAAATACTGTTCATAATCTTAAATTACATAATGAAATATAAGTTGAATACTCTATTAAAATAAATGTAATCAATAAATCAAATTTATTACCTACATATTTATCGGGTGATTTGATGACCTAATCTTGCAGAGCATTTACGTGTGCCTATTCAAATAACTTGCAATATACTTTTATTGTATTATGCTGTCTTAAATACATAAAATATAAGAAAAAAAACTTACATATTTTTAGACTATTTGCAAAGTTTAAACCTGCTAATCTAAAAAATGTTATATTTTAATCTGTTCAGTTGATTTCTAAAGTTTTTATCTAAATTTAAAAAACAATTATTTTATTTATTAACTACATCCAGGAGACTCCAAAAAGGGAGTACAGGACATAAATTAACAAGTCTAATTTGATGTCTAATCAGCACTGGGTTAAATTTAATGCTATCCAATTAATTAATCACCTTTTAATTAGGTACTGCAAAACCGTATCATTTAATAGTTTTTACCACAATCTGCCCATAACAGACAGGTGGAGTGTCAAATTATTTACACCCAATCTGTTAGTTGCAGGGCTAAAATAAATAGTTCTGTTTCTTATCGCATGGTCAGCCAATTAGAGGACTGAATCATTTAAGAACAGAAGAGGTAGAGGTGTAAAAGACACTAATCAGAGTTATCTCCTCTGAAAGTAATGAATTTCATTATACAGCCAGACCCTGTGATGAATGAAGTGAAGGTATCATTTGCAGAGTGGAAAATATGTGCTTTTCAGAGGGCCCGGCATGCTGATAAGCGTACTTTTCCACTCAGTGAGGAAGGCAATGGTAAACCACCTCACTCCGCGTTTTACTTAGTAAAGCCTCTAGAGGTTCAAACCAGCCTTTCGGCTGATGACCTAAACAACACAACCACATAATACATAATTTACTTAAACATTTACTAAGAACTTATTTGTCTTCCCTTAATGAATTTCATCCCTTTTGTACAGTAATCATCCTTATTCACATCCAATTTTTTGAAGAACTGATTTTATTTTGTGTGAGGCGCACACATTTTTAACCCTCTTAAGTTTCTGTAGATTTTTAGGTGTAGAATACTAAAATATCCCTGCTTACCCTGAGTTTCAAGACCTGGTAAAAATCCGACCTAACAATTTCAAATGGTTGTGTTAATTTAGGGGTAGCCTATACTAAATTGGTTCGGTTACCTCATTTTCGGATCTATGTCAAAAATTAATTGAGCAAAGTATTTTTCACTTTTTCATTTTCACGCAATTACGAGGGTAGGCTGATAAGTAATGCACACATGCTTGTAGAAGACGAACAAAAAGAAATAGCAAGATGGGGTAAATAACAAATTAAAGTACAAATCTTAACCTACCAAATTATCTATTTATTTTTCAATATAGTCACCGTTAAGCATTACACATTTCTCCCAACGTTTAACAAGTTTTTTCATTCCGTCACTGAAAAATTCTTCCGACTTTCCTCGAACCCAGGACGCAATAGCTGCCTTCACCTCATTGTCCGAGCTGTAATGATTACCCTTAAGGTCTCTCTTCAGTAGAGGAAAAAAATAAAAATCGCAAGGCGCAAGGTCGGGAGAATACGGAGGGTGTAAAATTGGTTGAAACTTCAGGTTTCTCAGAGCCTCTCCAGTTGCACGCGAAGTGTGTGGACGAGCATTGTCGTGTTGCAAAATTATTGGCGCCAGGTTGCCTCTAACACGACAAACTCGACGTCGGAGGTGTTTCAGAGTCTGTATATACTGAGCAGAATTTACCGTTGCCCCTCGTTCCAGATAATCAGTCACATAAACTCGGCGAGCATCCCAAAACACAGTCAAAAGAATTTTTTTTGCGGACGGTTGTGTTTTGAACTTTTTCACAACAGGAGAATGTGGATGACGATATTCAGCGCTCTGCCTTTTTTCTTCGGGATCGTAATGATGAACCCATGACTCGTCCCCCGTCACAATATTCAAAAGAAAGTCGTCTCCTTCGTCACGGTAGCGCTTCAAAAGTTGTTCACAGCATTCCAATCGACGCTGTTTATTCTCGTCTGTCAGACGGCGTGGTACCCATCGTGCACAGATTTTACGGTATCCCAATTGTTCAATAATGAAGCCAACACGTTCCTTAGATATTCCAATTTGGTTTGCGATACGCTGTTGAGTGATTCGCCGGTCATTTTGAATCAAATCATCGATGAGTTTGCGACGATTATCGTCTGAGGCAGTGATTGGTCGTCCACTGCGTGTTTTGTCAACAATTAAGGCTTTTCCAGGTTGGCAATCACGAAATTTTATTACCCAACGATTCACAGTAGACCTATCAACAGTATCGTCACAATAAACAGCCTTTAAACGACGATAAATCTCACTAGGATTCACTTTCTCAGCAGTTAAAAATTCGATAACAGCGCGTTGTTTAATTCTCGTTGACATAGCACCAGAACACGACGCCATACTTCCACTACTCAAAACAAACTGAATGAAAGCAACGCCTTCAAACTGCGCAGGCTTGTAGAGGAGAAATAGTACTTCCACATGCCACCAGGCGCGCTACTGAAGTTTATTTAGTTGTCTTCTACAAGCATGTGTGCATTACTTATCAGCCTACCCTCGTAGTTACTCTAATTTGTTGTGTTTTTTACGTTGTGATGAGAACCTTTATTAATATATTTGTATGATTTTTTTCTGTCTATTGTTCCATCGGAATTGTCTTGGAATTTGATTTTCTGTATTTTATTTGTTTTCTAATAGGTTCCTACCCGCCTTTTGGGTAACTGACAAGTGTCCTTTTGATTAAGTATGATAGTTTGGTTATTTTTTTGACAATTGGCCTTTTAATTGCTATATTTATACAATTTTCTCTTAATACCACTACAATGTTCTGGCCAACCCCTTTGATATTTGCCACCCCCTTTGAAGCTAGCAATACGATCTTAGCAAGGGCATAAATGCTAATCAAGAATTTAAAGGAATTAAACTCAGGACCATTTTTTTAGCTGTTAATGTACAATCGAATGAGTTATCATAATAACTATCATTATAATTGAATGAGGTGGTTAAAAATCAAATGAACATTATTGTCACCTGGAACGACACAAAATAAGTTACCTACAAATCTCAAAGTAAATTACGAGAGGCACACAAAGTAAAGAAAAATACAATACCGAATTGCAAAATAAAAAACAAATTACTAGACATAAAACTCTGATAAGTTTTAATGCAGGTAATTACAGATTAAGTCATTTTTATTACCTGTTATAACAGTTTGAAAAATACATGGAAGTTAGCTATTTTATTATAGATAGAAATTCTATAGATAGAATTTCCTGTCTGCAGTTATATAATTATTAAAAGCCTAAAATAAAAATGCAGTTAAATACTTTTATAGTAAGTGCACAATTAGAATGGGGCTGTAGGTGAAACGTTGTATATTTTTTTGCATACCTACAGGTTAGTTCTTATCTCTGTAGTGCATAAAATTATTGCACTGAGTGAAAAGTTGAAATTATTAACTTTAATACCAGATATCCAACAGTAATTAAAATAGTAATTAGTAACAAATAATTACCATTATAATCAATTTAGATAATGTCAATTAATGGATAGCTGTATTAGTAAAATTAATGTTTTCAACAATGTTAGTTGCAATTTAAGCTTCTTGGTATTCATTTAAACTTTCCCTCTGCGCTATAATAAAAGAACTCGATGGGTCACTGACTCGATAACACAAATTTTAATCTATAAGGATGCCTCAGAAAGCAAAAACTGTAAGGTTTTTTTGTACATTTGGTAGGTACCTAAATCAGCAGTAAAATTCTTAAATATTAGGTATTGTCCTGGGTATGTAATACCCCTGAAATTCCTGAGCCCTAAAATTATCATGCAGGGTAGCACATGTGTTTTTCCTGAAAAAAGAGTGGTAGTGGAAATTCCAAAGTGGATCAAGGTCTCAACTTGATTCCAGATAAGCAATTGAAAATTATAAATGGCATTGCGTTGAAGTTCCGACAGCTATCTCCCTTGCTACTCTATGTAGGTTAATATTTCCCTCAAAAAATTAGGTCCTTTTAATGCTGCACTTGAAATCCTTCCCTTTACTGTAACACCAGACACATTCAGCTCTGATAAAATTACATTATGACAATTTTTATCCAACCAGTATATGCAATTATTCCAGTATGTAATGCAAATATACAGTACTATAATGTTTTTCCAGGTCTTTTAAATATCCGATTTTTAATAAAATGACTAAACTTTCCTTTAAACTTATAACAAGTATTTACTAGCAAATTAATCAATTACAATTATTACAATTATAACTACTGCTAATTACAATTAACGACTTTGACTAAATTGATTACAAAATATTTTAAGACAAACTAAACTGGAAAGCAAATAATTATAACCCTTCACAATTAAATAAAAAAGTAATCCTTTACTTACCACCTGATAACCAATGCACACTATTTGTCAGTTATCAAGAGTCTGTCACAATACCTTACATCCAAAACCGATTCAGCAACTCATTTCTTTCAACACCAATGGTTCACTAATAACATTAGTTACCTTTACAAATATTTACAATTTATATACAAGCATGCAGAATGAATCAAAATATTTGTTACTACAAGCCATTCTTCAAGGAAAAATACGTATATGGAAAACAAGGACCTGCCAGAAGAAGGGTGTCATGGCTTCGAAATTTTAGAACTTGGTTTGGGTAAAGCTCAAAAAAGCTATTTTGCAGTACAACAAACAAAGTGAGGTTTCCTATAATGATTGCCAACATTCAGAACAAATAGCCACCTCAAGAAGAAGATATATAAGCAAGCACACAAAAATAAACTAAAAAGTTAATAAATAATAATCTAATTTTACCTTAATCTACATTTTTCTACAACAGTTGAATGAAAGAACCCACTATTATAAAAAAACACTAAAAGACACCAGATAAACCCCATGTAATAACCTCTGCTATTGTCCCAAATATTGCCTATTACCACAAAACTTTATACTTCAGAATAGAATATATATTGAATATACATTCAACATTGAAATATAATTTCTAACATTTACCTATGTTTATAGCACTTCGTGTATCTTGTACACATCTTCAGTAAATTAAAATTTGTTTAAATATTTTTCATATAAAAATTTAAAACTTCCTACTCCTATCATGGCAGATAAGGAATAATCGATTCTTATATCTAAAACAGTCTTGCCAACTTAATCAGTTGATTGTCATATTTAACCTGTGTTCATTAATTTTTCCTTGTTACTATATTTATAACCCATCGGGTTGGTCTAGAGGTAAAGTCATCGCCAGAATCAGCTGTTTAAAGCTGATTTTGGAGGCGAAGGTTCCTGGATCAAATCCTAGTAAAGGTTGTTACTTTTAAACAGATTTGATGCTAGACAGTGGTTACCGGTGTACTTTAATGATTGGAATTCTATTAACCATACTCTCTCAAAAATGGTCGGCCTGAGTCTGTATAAGACTACACGTCATACATCTCATCCTCATCTCATTGGGTGGTGGGGTTGCTTATTTTTCTGAATTGAACAGATTGCAACGTACACACATTAGGGGTTAAAAAATAAGAAAACAAAAAACTATATTTATAAATATAATATTTCTCCAAAATTTCAATTTCTTTTGTCTGAGATTCATTTCTAATATTTCTAGATTATTTTTTATACTTGACCATAGTATGTTTATTTTTACTCATGTGTTCAGTTACATTAGAGAATTTTCAGTTTTCTTTTTTTATAGTTTGAATACAATCAACATTTTATTATACATTCAACATTATTTACTATAGTGGATAATATTGAATGTATTTTCTGACACAAAAGAACAAAGAGCATAAAAGATTTATAAAATTTCAGATAATCTACTATCAGTTGGTCACATTCTAGTAGTTGGTAGCCTAAATGTTTAAGCTTTAAGATTTTATTATTTTATTTTCAGTGAATGGTTTTATTATTCTATTATGGTTACAGAGGTGTGAATGAACTCCAACAAGGTATTTTTTATCTTATTTTTAAATGGGAGAATCATAAAATTGAATGTATTTATATTTGTTACAGTTATTACTATGATGTAGCTGCTGAAAAGATAGCTAGGAAATATTTTGGCCCCAGCCTGCCACCACTTCATGAAATAGCAAAAAATACCAGCCTTGTGTTAGTCAACAGTCATCCAACTTTAAACCGCCCAAGGCCACTTGCACCAGCTGTCATTGATGTTGGAGGAATGCACATCAAGCCAGAAAAAAAATTACCACAAGTTTGTAAAAATACCATCTATTGTTAATTTGATTTATTCCTTATACTGTATCAGTAGTAAATCACTGTTCTGCAGGTTAAGAAGTAATGACTGCATAAACTGTCTTATAGTGCACACAATAGAGAACATAGGTAATCCTTTGGGATGTGGAAAATATACAGTAGTTCTTACTACATAGTTGTTTTGTTGAACCTTCCTAGATATTATAGTGCCTACAGTTTAGTGTATTACAGTGTAGGTAATAATTACACTACGCTGAAAACACCTTTTAGTACCTAAATAATGAACTGGACAAATGTTTGCATGTTGTACTATAATTAAATATGACCATAATTGAAGTTGTTACAGCAGATCTTTAATATCAGAGGCACGTAATTTATCTGTACGAAGATATAGCTGAAAACGCCATAGTTTTCTCTCAGTGGACTGTCATTGCTAGGAGAGTTTATAAAATTTAATGCAATAAAAAAATAATTATTAAATGAATACACAAAATCAAACAATTTAACAAATTGTGTTGATATTATTAAGCGTACATACCAATCATCACGGTTGAACTAGTCTATCATTCGTTTAAGAAAACATTTGTTTTAATTAAATAAAATGTTATAGTTACTAAAATTGTTAATTTGGTTTGGAGTAATGACATGCCATATTGTTTTTTAATTCTCTGAAGGAGGCAATTGCAAACAATCTCATTCTTAATTTACTGAAGTAATCTTTTATAGTATTTAAAACCAGTCTCTTGACTGATGACCAAATAATTGTTTTTTGGAGGTTGTCCTCATCTTCTCTAATAGCCAACCTATTCCACCCCGAAAAAGTATCTGCTCTGAAGGCCTATTCACACGACGCTAGTTGACTGGCAGCTAGCAAAACAATGTAATGGGAATGAACAACTAGCAACTAGTTTAGTTAAAGCATTAGACTTCACTAGCACGATAGTGACTTTGAACATGTTTGATTTTACAAGCGCTAGTAAGAGAGAAAAGGGCACGAGACTGACTAGCGCTAGTAAACTAGCTCGGTATGAACATTTGAAAACATTACTAGCTGCTAGTAAGCTGTTTTCAGCAGCAGATGTGTAGTGTTGCTGGTGAAGTTGTCAGGTGAAAAGAAGCAGCCAAATTGGAATTCTGATTGAGTTCAAAATTTTATGTTATTTATTTGCAAGAAACTTGAATATTCTTTCGGATCTCCCAAAGCTAGTTCCCTCACAAGTCTTGAAGAAGCCCTAAACTTTCCTCTTCTAATAACCCACTTTCTCACCCACTCACTGTGTTTTTCTTTTTCAGCTCTCTCTGGCATGTTTTGTATACTTCCATCCTCAAGATTTGTCTAAAAGTTTTACATTTCACACTAACAGAAGACATGATTTATTAATTAACCTTTACTTTGTACAGCGATACACAACACAATTCACATGTGTCTTCAGAGCACTGGCATTAATTAACTAGCTTCGTGGGAACCAGCACCTATGAGCTAGCAGTAGCAGCTAGTAAACTAACGTCATCAGAATAGGCCATAAGGAGTGAAGTGAGTGACCTAAACTAGATAATTATGATAATCAGTTGTTTTTCTTCTGTTAGGATTTACAAGAATACTTGGATAATTCACCTCAAGGTGTGATATTATTCTCCATGGGTTCTACTCTACTCACGCACACATTTCCAGAGGAAAAGAGAAATATGATCATGGAAGCATTTGCTGAGATGCCACAGAATGTACTTTGTAAATGGGAAAATGATACTCTACCAAACAAACCAAATAATGTCAAGATACTCAAATGGCTACCGCAACGGGATATACTAGGTCAGTCTAGAAGGTCTTTTTTTCATGTTTATATAATTTAAAACAAGCAGAGACAGGATAATTAGAGTGTTCTTGACAATAAAGACAGAACAAGTTTTTCTTCTTTCTTTAACAAATTTATATAACCTAAGAAATTTTGCAAATTAAATTAAAATTTCAAATAAGTCTCTTCCAAAAAAAAGTTGCTTAGACTCTTAGAAGTTGTTTGATATTTCTCATTTAGTATGATTATTGATAGAAACCTGCTTCTCACAAGCGAGGTTTCTAAAATAAATACCATAGTATTAATAAAAGCTATCATCCATCTTTAATGTGAAAGACAAAAAAATTGTTTATCATTATGTAAGATAGTACTCATCATTTAAAATTACAGGGTAAAGAATGGGAATGTTATGCTACTGCATATAGCACAAAACTGACCAGGGATTCACTTGGAATGGCCAAGGGAAACCATGAAAAAACTTGACCTGGACAGTCGTATTTTATTACTAACTAAATATTTAAAAAAAATAAGAGCAAATTTAATGAACGAAATATATACGTAGTCTTAATATAAATTACTGAAACATTTACCAGTAATAATATAAAATGAAAAGTATACTGTGAAATACAAAAAATACCATCTTCTTCACTTCATGGATTAGGCAGCTCGGGCTGTTCCAGAAACCATCTCTTTCTTGGGCATCCAACATTCCTCTTACCGGTGGATTTGTATTTGTAAGCTAACCGGGGCAAGCAGTTCTACCTCATCAATTTGGAATGGACCATTTGCAAAAACCATTAAAATCTTATTTTTAGTGATATGTAACAAGGATATTTAACAAAATAATCTTCCCTTTACTCGTAGGCCCAATTACTTGTCATGTATGAAAACATAGAAAAGGAAAGTATTGTTTTCATGACGATCTTTCAAAATTGATTTTTCACTGGAAATACACATTTTCAGTCCCCCTGAACTCAAAAACATGTTTCTAGCGATTGAGCTGTGTGTGTGAACAAAGTATCTTCTTCTTCTTCTTCTTCTACCTATTACGGATTAGGCGTAACGCCTGTTCCAGCTTCATGCCATCTCTTTCTGGGTCTCCCCAGGCCTCGTCTTCCTTCTGGTTGATAGTTTACCGCCCTCACCGTAATCCTGTCTGGCGGCATTCTTTCGACGTTACAGAGACAGATGGACGAACCACGTTGAGAGAATGTCGAGAGAACAAAGTATCTCAAAAACAGAATATCATACACAGTTGAAACTAGCAATTTAAGTTACCACTAGAGAACCCGACACAAACATTTTAATCAAAATCAATTCACTAGAAATAGTAGTTTATTCGTGCAATTTTTCACTTTTTTGCAATTTTCTCATAAATGCCTCCTACATTTTTTTTTAAATCATTTAATTTACTACATTTTTAATGCCCTACAAGATAGGTAAGCACCATGTCTGCTGAAATTCTTGAAGACTGTGCTCTAATGGTAAAAATTAGGTTTTTTAAGATTGCAGCCTTAATATGCATTTTAGAGGAAAAGTGTATACAATTAAATTTGTAGAAAATTAAAAAACTTACAACTCTTATTTCAAACATTTTTTCTACACTGCTTAGATCAGCATCAATAGTGATTATCAATATTTTCTCATTAAAAATCGGTAAAACATGGGATTTAGGGTGCGGCCTTTGTATGCCTATGCATTATACGACCAAAGTATACAAATCGTAACTAGTTATAGAAAATTAAAAATTCTGCAACGTTTATTTTAAGAATTTCTTTCTGTCGAGGCTAGTTGACCATCACTTAATAATTTTTTTTGTAATTTTAGTCCTACAGAAGTTGATTTTAATTTTGCATCATTCACTTGTGATTAAAATTAGGTAATGTTTTTCATTTTACATTTTTTTACTCATGATTACATGTCGTAGGTTATGTTGCTCATTATTTATATTGACAATAGAAAGTCATGTAAATGTTTCACACCTGAATTTTTTCAAATTATTTGGGTATTGTTTGGTGCCAAGTAAGAATGGTGCAGGTAAATATCATGCTTGCATGAAACCATAATAAAACTCCCTTGGAGCATATTCTAATTGTGTTAATTAATAAAATAAGTAGTTGGGGTTTCTCATCTTTGAAATAAAGCGAAATCCGTTGTCAGAAGTGACAGTGAAAGAAATCTAACAAGGATATTACACAACCAAAAAATTCAACTATCAGTGAGAATAGGCATAGTAGATTGTATCTGAAATATCTAGTACTCGCAAGGTTGTTATATTAAAACACAGTAGTGTGCTTAAACAATACCTTCAACAAATAAGTTCATAATTATAAAACGAATGTTGACCTAATGCTTTAGCTTCCAATTAAAATGTATTGTCACAATTTGTGTATGTGTGTGTACATATACAAACAACATGTACATATACAACACACATACACAAACAGATTATTAAAACCAACTAGATTCTTTTTTAGCTTTTATTTGTTATCGGGAACTGTACATTGTTGATAACTACCCAATTTGATCGCTGGTTTTTGCTGTTTTTTTTTTATGTAGATTAGACACGAGTTTGAACAGGTACTCCCATTAGAGTTTGTTCATGGATGGCTGTCAACTGTTCACCATACAAATTCGCTTACCCAACCGGTGTTACTTAACAAATAATAGCGACTTTCTACCAGCTGACTGACTGGGCTGGCCCGAAGGCCGTGATGTAGTTAAAAAAATAATAATCTATTGTTATACATGTCTACATATAATATTGTTTTGATCTTTACATTGAATTTAAAAATTAAAAAATATTTTAGGCAGACTGAATGCATAATTTTGTATCAGAACTTTTAAATCCATATTAGCTTTGTTATTACCAGACTATCACTTTTTAAAAATAGTAAACATCTTGTGAGTAACACACTAACAAAATTTGAAACTACTTCACAAAATAATATTGGCTGCCTCTGTAGCATAGTGGTTTCTGCACTAACCTATAACTTGGAGTACCTGTTCTTTACAATTCTCATCAGGTGTCCATAGAAGGCAAGTCAGTATTTTTTTAAAGGGAGTTAAATGGTCAAAAACAATCTTTTTAATTTTTTTTCTCATTTTATTGCACAAATTTTTTAACACCTTAGTAGTTATCAACTAAGCTCAGGGAACATCGTTTCCATTATACGTTTTTAGATCTTTAAAAATCTGGTGTGAAACACTCGCACAACTTTCTCTTGCCAATGCAAATAATTAATAATAAACATAACATTATTAATAAAATATTAGAAATAAACAAAAACTAACCTCAAAAACATAACCTTATTTTAATCATGAGTGAATGACGCAAAATGACAATCGAACTCAGTTTGGCTTAAAAATACGGAAAATCACGCTTTCACGCTAAACTAGGCTCTGTAGAGAAAAATGCTCTAAACAAAAGTTGTAGATCTTTTAATTTTCTATAAATTTAATTATATACACTTTTGTCGTAAAATGCATACTAAGACCGAAATGTTAAAAAAATCGATTTTTCTCACGTTTTCGTGAGAAAAAAAACAGAAAATCGCAAATTACCGCTAAACTAAGCGTTATACAAAAAAATGTTTGAAATAAAAGTTGTAGAATTTTACATTCTCTACAACTATTATTATATAACGTTTTGCGCTAAAATGCATATTAAAGCCGCAATCTTAAAAAGAAAATGTTTTTACGTAAAAACAGCCTCAAGCAGAATTTCAGCAAACATGGCGCCTACCCTATATTGTAGAGCATAAAAAATGTAGTAAACCAGTTGATTTTAAGAAAAATCGTAGAACTAGTTTTTGAGAAAATCGCAAAAAAGTGAAAAATTATACGAATAAACTACGACTTCCGGTTGACCGATTTTGATGAAAATGTTCGTGTCGGGTCCGGTAGTGATATGTAACTTAAGTTTCAAGTTTCAAGTTCGTACGATGTTCCGTTCTTGAGATATTCTGTTCACACACACACGCACGCACGCACGCACGCACGCACACACACACACACACACAGACCAATCGCTAAAAACATGTTTTTTGGGTTCAGGGGGTCTGAAAACGTATAGATCCGGTGAAAACTCGATTTCGAAAAATCGACATGAAAACAATACTTTCCTTCCTATATATTCATATAGGCAAGAGAAAGTAAAAAAGTCAAACATTATATTAATATTTTATATTTTTAATCCCTAATGTGTATATG
Source organism: Catonia carolina (assembly GCA_035578175.1). Lineage (NCBI taxonomy): Eukaryota > Metazoa > Arthropoda > Insecta > Hemiptera > Achilidae > Catonia > Catonia carolina. Next base: position 19,885,571 of record JAQMRL010000003.1, on the reverse strand, counting down.
TTGCAATCAGTTAAATTAGGAACAAAAAGTAACCTCACGACCCAATGAGAAGGGTGATATATTTTATGACTTGAAAATTAGGTGTAGTCTTATACAGACTTAGGCCGACCATTCCTAAGAAATAGCTAATTGGATTGAACCCAACCATCAAAGTCCTCTGTCTATTATTCAAATCCATATAAAAGTAATCACCTTTACTAGAACTTCAATCAAGAAACCTCAGTCTCTGAAAATCACCTGTTAAATAGCTGATTTGTGGCGATGACCTTACCACTATATCAACCCTGTGGGACAAACATACAAATACATCCTCATATCATAATTTTTTCTAATTGCTAAGAATCATACATTTTAGATATATATAAAACCGAAAATCTCAGCAACCATTACAGCTATAGAAGTAAATTTTTGGCAGTTTTAGCAGTTAAAATGAAGGCATGATACAAAAATTATCACAGTAGCTCCAAGAGAAATCTATTTCAACAAATAACTTTGTAAGCATTAAGAACAAAAGTAAAAAATACATTTTTTTAAATCAGAACATTTTTGTAAGACCTACCAATGAAGTATAACACAACACTGCTTCATTTAGGATGAGTATCATTTTTTAATAAGTGTACAAAAATCAGTATTGTAGCTACAGTGCTACTGAGATATTGAGTCTTGATTTTGCTAAATTTAACGCGTAGCTTATAGGATATGTTTAACTCGATTTAATTGTGCCAAAATTTTGTTGTCTTTTGTTACATTTTTTAATTTTTTACAAATCACTGAAAAAACACATCTTTAATTTTATTTTCAAAAACCTAATTGACAAATTATTGTTTGTTTAGCTCACCCAAATCTCATAGCTTTTGTATCACATGGAGGTTTACTAGGCACAACAGAAGCAGTATTTTGTGGTGTACCTGTAGTAGCTATGCCGATGTATGGAGATCAAGGAACAAATTCAAGAGCAATTGAAGCATCAGGTGCTGGAATATTCCTTAGTTATTCCAAACTGACAAAGGAAATATTTCATAAAGCTTTAACAAAAATTGTTAGCAAAACGTAAGTAGCAACTTTACAAATTGATTATACTGTAATTTTTTTAAAATTTATTTAGTCGCATCAACTGCTTGGTCATTAGCGACAACGGTGGATTATGTTGTAACATTAACTGTGGGATTTGACACATGAAAATTTCCAGACCCTGGCTGGGACCTCCGCGTGGCAGGCCAATGCACTAACCACTACGCTACGGAGGCGGCCCACTGTAATTTTTATGCTACAGTCTGGAAAATAATGAGTTCTACATGTTATCAGCAAGCAATCTAACAAAAGCATTCTTATAACGATCATCATCCAGCCAGTTCTTGGTGTACAATATTTTTTTGTTTATAACAGTACAGTAGGCTATGAACAAAATATGTAAATTTGTTACCAAATTTTTACAAAATAGTACTAACTAGATGTAGTTACTCAGTTATAAAAGTAATTTTACTTCTACACCTCCATGGAACTGCCTACATATTATAGAGGTGGCAGAACCTTCATCAAAGAATTTCAAACATTATAGAGGATTTTAATAATTCATTTTTAACGATGAAGTGAAGGTGTCATTTGCAGGTTGGAAAGTAGATGCTTTTCAGAGGGCCAGGGATACTGATAGGCATATTTTCCCAATCATTAGTTATAAAAGTTTCGTTCTACTAGTCAATGTTTACAGTCAAAAATTTAATCTAAATTTGAACAACCATGGTATAATTTTTATAAATTTAATTTAATGATGGCCTCCACTCACCCCTTACAGCCATCCCAACCCCCATGAAAGGGACTAACAGGGAAGCGGAGACGACCTACATGAGTTGGAACAAGTGCAGCAACAGACAGAAATCCTTGAAACACTACACTTACCTATCGGGATGTAAATACAGGGGATGTCAAAAGAAAAAAAACTAACTACATATGCCTATAAGGTTATAAGTAAATTTCTGCAGGGATTGGCAATGATACCACACCTACAGCGTGGAAAGATAATAATGAGAAAGAATACAAACACTAACAATACGAAAAACAACCAAGCTAACAGCCAAGTAAAAAAAACCAATTATCAAAACAGGAATCCTACATGACTTAATAACACTGGTAGGCTACACAGTTCACCTACCAACTTATCATATGGCAGTCCCAACTGGATCAACCCATACAACATAATACAATTTTCCTCTTGAATGTTGATATATTCTTGTTGAATATATCAGCCCCACAACCATCAACAATTCATAATGTGAACGCATCTTGCCAGGGGAGATATCATCAGAGTCTTTACCTTGTAGTCCAAAAGCCCGTGCCCTCTGGAGTTCACATATGACACCCTATAGTGCACAGGCTTTGGACTATACAGTAAAGACTCGGATATCTCCCCTGGCAAGATGAATTCAAATTATGAATGTTGTTGACGGTTGTGGAGTTGATATATTCAACAAGAATATATCAACGTTCAAGAGGAAAATTGTATTATGTTGGATGGGTTGATCCAGTTGGGACAGCCATATGACAAGTTGGTAGGTGAACTGAGTAGCCTACCCATTAATGGATAGTATTATAAAATTACCAAAGTATGGTAAACACTCCCCATATTTTTACTAAGGTTTTAATGTTTTTAATAAGAAATCTTCATCTTAAGTATGTTTGTAATAAATTAGGTATATTCTAGTATATTAGGTTATAAAAATATGTCATAGAATACTAAAGATGTGTTTAAACACAAAAAGCGCTTTATAAGATATTAGTAGGCATTTACCGTATTTTGGTGGTTTTGTAAAACTATATATTAATTATTTACATTTATTCATTTTCATATATTGAAAAACAAAAACAAGCAATTTTGAAAGAACAAAATTAAATTTAAAAATGATGAAATCATAACTGCTGGGCTCTCTTCAATAGAATTTATGAAAAAGGATTAATTTAAATAATTAAACAGTTTATAAGTACAAACGATAGGAGATACATCTTGTGAAAAAGTTTTTACAATAATTAGTTTCAACTATAATTCTGTATGTACTCTAATGATGGTGAAAGCAACAAACATGTTAGTAAAAATAAATAACAAAAAAATTAAAGCAGCGTTAAGAAGAAAATATATTGATGAAAACCAAGTGTCATTATTTACATTTAAGAATGTAATTGGGGCTTCAACATCCCACACATCAATGATGTGTTCCTACACACATACACACAATTTAAAAACAAATTACCCAATAATCCAAACTAGCGCATTGTTGACCAAGACACACCAGATTTACCAACTGCCCCTATACGAAGACTGAAACGACTCTGGAGTAGGGATATCATGAGATGTCGCAATTAAAGAAAAACAAAATAAAATTAAGTAAATAATTAACAAAATAATGATTACGATTGGATACTGTCAATGGGCAGCGATCTCCTCAATGTCTTAAAATGTGTCAATATTTGTATCCTTTTTTACTTTCTCTTGCCTATATGAATATATAGGAAGGAAAGTATTGTTTTCATGACCATTTTTCGAAATCGAGTTTTCACTGGATCTACACGTTTTCAGACCCCATGAACCAAAAAAACATGTTTTTAGCGATTGGTCTGTGTGTGTGTGTGTGTGTGTATACAAAATATCTCAAGAACGGAACATCGTACGAACTTGAAACTTAAGTTACATACCACTACCGGACCCGACACGAACATTTTCATCAAAATCGGTCTACCACAAGTAGTAGTTTATTCGTGTAATTTTTCACTTTTTTGCGATTTTCTCTAAAACTGGTCATACGATTTTTTTTAAAATCACCTGGTATACTAAATTTTTTTATGCTCTACAAGATAGGGTAGGCGGCATGTTTGCTGAAATTCTTGATGAGGCTGTTTTCATGTAAAAACATAGTTTTTTTAAGATTATGGCTTTAATATGCAATTTAGCACAAAAATTTATATAACAGAAGTTGTAGAGAATTTAAAATTCTACGAGTTTAATTTCTAACATTTTTTTGTGTAACACTTAGTTTAGCAGTAATTAGCAATTTTTTGTTTTTTTCTCATGAAAACGTGAAAAATCGATTTTTTAAAGATTTCGGCCTTATAATGCATTTTACGACAAAAGTGTAATTAATTTTATGGGAAATAAAAAGATCTACAACTTTTAATTAAAGAATTTTTCTCTACAGAGCCTAGTTTAGCGTAAAAGAGTAATTTTCCGTATTAGCCAAACTGAAGTTGATTTTCATTTTGAGTGTTTCACTCATGATTAAAATAAGGTTATGTTTATTGAGGTTAGTTTTCTGTTAATTTCTAATGTTTTATTACTAATGTTAGGTTATATTGGTCATTATTTGGATTGGTAAGAGAAAGTTGTGTGAGTGTTTCACACCAGATTTTTTATCAAATTTTCTTGTTAATTTTACACAGTTGCAAATAAAAATATCTTGTGTAGTCAAAAATAAGAATGTAATTTAAATCTATTAAATGATTGCAGGTACAGAGATAAAGCACAAAGATTATCGGAATTATACAGGGATAGACCACTGCCTCCTCTTCAAACTGCACTTTTCTGGACAGAACATGTGTTGCGATTTGGTGGTGGTGAACACATAAGACTAGCAACAGTGTCAATGCCGTGGTATCAGTGTGTTCTCCTAGATGTCATACTTGGCGCTGCAGTAATTTTAATTTTAGTCATGTATGTAGTATTCATGGCAGCACAAAAATTAACGGCATTAATAATTTCAAAAGATGTTATAGGTAAATGTATTAACAACGAGAAGAAAATCAAATAATATTTATTTACTTCTGTACCAATTAATCAATATTTACTTAATTTATTCTGTTTACTCAATTTGTTATACAAAATAATTTATTTTTAAATAAATCTTTATTATTCAAAAATAAATCTTTATAATGCATCCTGCAGTTTGAAATTATTTCTATTTCATATAATGAATTAATATAATAATTTCACTAACCTTCTTTTTAAACTACGTCACCTTTATAGTAATTTCTACTTACATGTGTTTCGGTGGATCCACCATCATCAGAGTAAATGAAAAATTGAAACTAAAAATTTTTTCACATTTATTTAAAATTTACAGAAGATGGTACATCTTCAGTCACTTGTATAAAACTGATTTAAAATTAATTTATTTTAATTTATCCCTTCTCATATTTACTGTAGATAGCAGCAGCAGTCAATATCACTTCATCATTCCTAAATTTTATTTGTTCATTCAAAATGTCCTGCTTTTGCTCTTTCAAATATTTATAAATATGGAACATCTCATATTTCTCAATTTTATTTTTATTCTCTATATTACATTGTTCTATTATATTGAAATGTTCATCTATTTTACCAAATTTATGTCTTTCTTCATTTATATGATTGGTATAGTTAGATGACTAGTCGTAATTTTCAAGTGAGGTATAATGAACATAAAAAGCACTGAAATGTGACTACATTATATCTAACTATACCAATCATATAAAAAAAGAAAGAAAGACATAAATTTGGTAAAATAGATGAACATTTCAATATAATAGAACAATGTAATATAGAGAATAAAAATAAAATTGAGAAATATGAGATGTTCCATATTTATAAATATTTGAAAGAGCAAAAGCAGGACATTTTGAATGAACAAATAAAATTTAGGAATGATGAAGTGATATTGACTGCTGCTGCTATCTACAGTAAATATGAGAAGGGATAAATTAAAATAAATTAATTTTAAATCAGTTTTATACAAGTGACTGAAGATGTACCATCTTCTGTAAATTTCAAATAAATGTGAAAAAAATTTTTAGTTTCAATTTTTCATTTACTCTGATGATGGTGGATCCACCGAAACACGTGTAAGTAGAAATTACAATAAAGGTGACGCAGTTTAAAAAGAAGGTTAGTGAAATTATTATATTAATTCATTATATGAAATAGAAATCTTTATTATTATAATTTTTTTAATATTTATTACTAAAAATAAACTATTCTTTTTCCTTTTTGATTTCTAATTAGTATTTTCAGAAGCAAAAATCTATCATGTATCAATAAGGTGACATTAAACTATTAAGTAATAAAAAAAATACAATTTAGCACGAAGAGATATATACGTATGTGAAGGGCTAGACTAAGAATGAAGAGGATGGGTTAAGTTACAGATGAATTGAAAAAAAGATGCGATACCAAGAGAACAATGGAGGAAAGACAGTTAAGCGATAGTGGAAGAAGAATAACAGGGATGATGACTGAGTTAAATTGCTTTATTATGTTCAGGTTTGCCACAAGTTGTTTTTTATTTTCTACTACATGTTTCCCCTCTTTTCAGATCATAAATCTCGAGCATTTATAAGATTTAGTCCCCTCCATTTTTTCTATTGTCACCGAGTTCAACCTTTTCTTTTGCAATTATTGTTAAATATTCTGTTTTCTCAAAATTTATTTCTTACCATTACTTTGTGTACTCTTCCTCCAACTTCAGCATCATAGCACTCGTATTTTTATCATCACAAAGAAATAATACACTAGGATTTATGAAACCTTGAAATTGGCTATTTTTTCTTAATTTATTTGAAAAATTCAAAGCACTGTGAAGCTGTAAAAGAAATATCCATACCCTAGCCTGGAATTCATAACCCATCTCAAGAAAGTGAATATTTAAATTAATTGCACTTGACTGCCTAGATCCAGGAATAATAAAAATCTTTGGTTTTTTTTACATGATTAATAAATTTAATTATTGAAGAATTTAAGAACATAAAAAGTAAAAGAATTTGTTAAGCTGAATATACATGGTTCAATTCGGTTGCTCAATGTAGTTGAATCACTGAAATTGTATTGTGTAGATTGCATTTCAACCGAATTGTTCAATGAAATTCAACATTGAAGGAAGTAGACTGGCTTTCTACTTTTGTTTAATACCACTGATCGATATGGTAGATTCAATGAAATTAAATTTTGTAAGATTGGTATTCAACGAGATTGAAAAGGCAGTGAACTACATTTTAATTTCTAGTATGACAGCATTGTAGTTTGTCATGCAGTTGTTTAAATTCTTCAGTGGACATATGAGGTGTGGCTATTAAATAAGACTGACGTTGTAAAAATTTTTATTTTTATTTATATATAATCACTTATTGTCACCTTCAATATTCACTCCTTCTCTATCCCTACAACGCTCCATGCGAATTTTCCATAGTTGGAAACAGTGCTGGAAGTCATCTTCTGTCAGCTACTTCAGGACACGTGCTACTTTTTTTTTACAGCTTCCACAGACTCAAATCTTGTCCCTTTTAATGCAGATTTCATATTAGGGAACAGGTAGAAGTCACATGGTGCAAGGTCTGGTGAATAAGGTGGATGTTTTAACACTGAAATGCTGTACTTGGCTAGGAGCCTCTTGACAGATAACGCAGAATGAGCTGGCGCATTGTCTTTGTGGAGAACCCATGATTTGTCCTTTCACATTTCGGGGTGTTTTTTCCTTACTCTTTGACGTAGTTTAGAAAGTACCTCAATGTAGTAATATTGATTAATTGTTTGACCTTCAGGAACCCAGTGAAGGTACACAATCCCATGGATATCAAAAAAAGCAATCATCATTGCTTTAAATTTTGACTTGCTCATTCGAGCTTTTTTGGCTCTCTGGAAGTTCGGCTATTCCAGTGCATGGATTGGCACTTCGTTTCCGGATCATAAGTAAAAAACCATATTTCATCACATGTTATTATCTTTTACCTGTTCCCTAAGGTGAAATCTGCATTAAAAGGGACAAGATTTCAGTCTGTGGAAGCTGTAAAAGAGAAAGCAGCACGTGTCCTGAAGTAGCTGACAGAAGATGACTTCCAGCACTGTTTCCAACAATGGAAAATTCACATGGAGCGTTGTAGGGATAGAGAAGAAGTGTATATTGAAGGTGACAATAAGTGATTATGTATAAAATAAAAATAATTTTTTTACATCGTCAGTCTCGTTATTTAACAGCCACACCTCGTACGTAAATGATTTTTGAATGTCTCGAGGTCTTCTTTTTTAAGTTCTATTAATAAATTTTCAAAGGCACCGAATTTGATTCTATGTAATATTTCCGGTTGTGCCCAATAACGCCGCTGCCACTTTTTGTGAATCTTTGCGATTTTAATACAGATCGCGATTAAGTTTTCCGAAATTATTTTAACTCCTAATCTAATAGCTTCATTCGACTCCACGCTTTCAACATGAACTTTTCAATTGCATTGAACCATGTAGACAAATTCCATTCAATGCTGTTGAACCATTGATTCAACCACATTGTTTGGTGTATATTTGGTTTTAGAGTACAGGAGTAGCTTTGGTTATACAACCAACCCAGTGGAAAATTATGTGAAAGTATTTACCAAATTGAAAGTAAGTGCTTTTCAGGAGGCTTGGCATTCTGATAAGAAGTCATAAACAATCTTGGTGTGGACCTGAACCGAGTACCTTCAATCTTGTCTGAATTGTACCTACCACTGCACCATGGAGGCAGGCTGGCTAATTGTTTTTTAGCACTATACTATTTTTCAAGGCTGATGAGCTCTGAACGTACGCATTTCCCCCTACCCACTTTTTAGCTAGCCAATGACTTGCCAATACTTGCTCTTGTAGTTCTGTTATATATTTCGTCAGCCATTTTTTCAGTCTTTCAATAACAATTATTATAACGTATGAACATACAACCAGCTGATTATATTATGAAGTATTGCATGTTAAAGCGCTCGATACAATCGATGTGTTCAGTACGAGATGCAAGGCACGAGTGAACTACTTCGGCTCTTATACGCATACGTGCATAATGTTTGTCAGGCACAATCTTGCAACGCTGGCATACATTCTGATTGGTCTAAACGCATGGAACAGCAGAGCTCATCAACCGTGAAAAGCATATTAGGTACTGTCATACATACAAAAAATTAAGATCAGTTTTTGAGAAAATCCCTTGTGCAACAGATGCAAGTTGTTATTAGCAGTCCTATAATAAACACCCAACAGCAATAAAATTTAGTTGTTTTACATTCAGATTAATTCCAGTCAGCATTATCAAAACTTATATACCATAGTCACCTTATAAATTACGCAAACACCATAACGTTCAACAAGTGAAATTCCATCTTAAAAAAGTTTTGGAAGGAAAATTTACATGGAGAGACAGAAAGAGTGTGTAAATAAAAATACTCCAGTAGGTTTTATTAGCTAATTATACATATTTTATTAAATTATACTGTACAAGTATTAAAAGCATATCATTATCATTAATGTATAATATATAATTGAATCAACTGATAAAAAATCAAATATCGCATGACGACAGTGTACATATTAAATGTTTTTTACTTTTTTATTAACAATAATCCATTAATAAGATGTTAAAGATTCATTAAATAAATTACAGAATAAACAATAAAAACAAGTAATTTATAAAAAATTACACTAATTAAAATATAATTGGTCGATAATATTTTTATTTCAACCAAATGGGGGAAAATAAAATAAAAATGAAAAATAAAGAAATATAATATAAGTGTTATCGTCAACAGTCAACTGTAACAGAGGTGGATGATCTAGCTGCAGCAAACCTCTGGTGGGCTTTTTTAAACTGTAGTATTATTTTATGTTGTAGTTCAAGTTTCTGAATGCATTTACGACAAACAGTTTTCGGCAAAGGATCATTCACATCAACCTGTAAAAATAAATAGTAAATTTAATAAAAATAACTCCTTTAGACTGGGTAATTGGTGATTAAAGAATGAATAGAAAAGGATATGAAAAATCTCAATTATTGTACACAGAATAAAATTGGGAAACAAAATATCAATTTTTAGGTTTAAAATGTGAAATTCTTCCTTAAAAATGGTGGTAAAATTTTGAAAACCTAGGAAAATTAAATTATTGCTGAGGTAGTACATTTTCCTGTATATTTCAGAAGCATTCGGTTAGTATTCTGTTACTCTTTCTGAACATCTACAGCTGATATTTTATTGTTTAGTGCTGTTTTTCATTCTTTTGAACAAAATCTTTGATCTATAATTTTTTTATCTAAATTAACTCATTTTCAAAAACCTTTATTTTTCAAATTCAGGTCACATAAATATCCTTTTATTACAGTATTAAAATTGGTATCTAAGACTGCTCCAATTTTTGTAGAGAACATTGACATTGCACAATCCTTGTTGCTTTGAACCGTAAAAATCACAAATTTGTTTGGTAAGCTATTTTAGATGATTATAAAGTAAAACTTGGATGGTATAAATTAAATTTTACTACACATACAGAGAAAAAGCAATTCATGATAAATTACATCAATTATCATAAGAAGAAGCATTAGAATTCATTATATCAATTACTGTAAGATTTTTGCTCCATATTTTCAAGGCATAATCCATGAATCTAATAGTTCGCTAATACGCATGATTTTTTGAAATATATTGGCTGGAAATGGAGAAAATAAAATTGAAAGTTTTTTCAGCTTGGAATACAAGCTTTAATTTTAGAAATCTTAAAATTTATTAATTAAAAATATCTAAAAATGATTTATATTAAAAGGTAAAAACGAATGTGAAGTTCAGATTACAGAAGATTCATGGATTTATTTCAAATAGTTTTAGATATTTAACCCTATAGCCGGCAATAACATTTTTATAGATCGGCAGAGAATTTCTAGCATATGAGTCACTGAACTTTTAAATTTTAAGAATTTTAAATTGTCTACAATTTTTATTATATAAATTTTTGCGCTAAAATGCATATTGAAGCCGCAATCTTAAAAAAACAATTGTTTTACGTAAAGACAGCCTCACCACGAATTTCAGCAAACATGGCACCTACCCTATCTTGTAGAGCATAAAAAATTTAGTAAATGAAGCGATTTTAATAAAAATCTTAGGACCAGTTTTTGAGAAAATCGAAAAAAGTGAAAAATTACACGAATAAACTACTACTTTCAGTTGACCGATTTTGATGAAAATGTTCATGTCGGGTCCAGCAGTGGTACGTCTTAAGTTTCAAGTTTCAAGTTCGTACAATGTTTCATTCTTGAGATATTCTGTTCACACACACACACACACACACACATACATACACAGACCAATAGCTAAAAACATGTTTTTTTGGGTTCAGGGGGTCTGAAAACGTGTAGATCCGGTGAAAGCTCGATTTCGAAAAATCGACATGAAAACAATACTTTCCTTCCTATATATTCATATAGGCAAGAGAAAGTAAAAAATAAATATCGTAGATATTTGTTTGAATTTTAGTAATTGTCCGCATTTATTTCTACATTGACCCAATGTGGCCTATATGGTGATTCACCGTGCCCCACACGTGGTCTACAGTGGATTAAAATGTTGATTTTGGAATTTAGGTAACTTAAACTCAGTTACAAACAAAAATATGTAAAATTTGATTGTTCTAGTATCATTGCTGATGAATTGGCTTAGCATACCAACCATTTTGAAGAAAAAATACTTTTCTAGAAAAAAGAACAGTAAAAAAACTAAAAATTGACCCACTATAGCCCACGCCTTCCCCTGCTTGTATTAATTACGATTAATAAGTATCAATTAAACATAAAATATACGACTGATAAAACAAGAATGCTGCATGTAATCATTACAGACAGTACACAAATTATTACCTACTATACAGGCAGTGTTGCCAATGTCTGGTTTTCATCATGTATGACCAATCAAAAGAGTCTTGGTAAAATGAACTAAAGATTGTTCGGTTTTAAAGAAAATTTGTATAATATCTGGCTGGCGCCACAATGTTAACTCAAAATTTCTGACTGCACCAGTCAACAATCAACAAGTAGGATTGAAGTCAACATTATATCCTACTCATTGTGATTCGCCCTTTTATATTTTTTTTTGTCATTTTCAATAATTTCTATCAGCTAATAAAAAAATACTAGAAAGCTGTCCGGTTTTTCTTTCAAACACATTTGGTAATCCTACAGACAGAGTAGGGTATACAAGGCAATAATAATAATATGGGTAGGTTATGTTTTTCAAGGTTGGAGCTCAATTAAATTTTATCATGAATTTTTATAGAAACTAAAAAGTAACAAAAATACATTGTATTCTTTTTTGACAGAAAAATTCTTTCACAAATACAATACAAACTACACATACGCTTATAATCAGTATTTGTGCTATTATAAAATACCGAAGACTGTGACAGAAAACACTCTTAACTGAACAGAACCTACAGTTGGTAGAAGTATGATAAAATTAGGATAGGATATGATAGTAGTTATAATAAAAAGTTGGTATATGAATTTATGATACAAGTTAAACATAGGCTATTGTGCCATAAGGAACATCGAAAATACTGCAATCAGTAAAAATACAACTTGAGTAATTCCTGTAGTTCATTTAAAAAAAAGGTGTTGATGTACTTACATTAATTGGTAAGTAAAGATTAATTTTTTTCGATAATTGTAGTCTCAGTCCTTCTTCGCCATATATATGAACGACCACTTTATTCATTTTAGAACACAAACGACAAATAAACCCAGTCAGAACTGCAGAATCCATGCTTCCCATTTTGAAAATATCGCTATTATGAAAAAACTATTTAACTTAAAATAAAATTCAAAATATTCATAGCCTTCCTGTTAATAAAAATTTAAGTTCCGTACAAACTAAATGAACGTAAGATCTCAACAAAATACATGAATGTAGTACACATCGCAACGTGACATGGAACACAAAAACAATCCTTTTAGCATTTAAAACAATTCCGTAAAATGATCGTAACACAAATTCACAAATTTCACTTCACGGCCATTCATTACATTTTCCCATCAGTATTTACATATACAGCGGCCATTTTAATTATTTCCAGCTGATTCAGTTGAAATAAACAAAGCTCATACGATAACGCAAAACAGCCAGTGTGGCCAGTTAGTTTATTTTCATAATAAAACGGTAATTGAAGCGTATAAGTTGTTGTTCCGCGGATATAATTTGGTTAAAAGTGCCATAATTATAGAAACTCTGACAAATATTCAGATCTTATTACAAAAATTTTGAGCTGAAGTATATCTGAAGCGTTATATTAAGTTTAAGTGGCCAACCCAGCAAGGTGATAATTTTTGACTGACTTTCCTAAGTAACTTCTGTGAACATTTGAAAGGGCTGAGAAAAATCAAATTAAGCAATCATTTAGTATGCGTGAGTGGATAGGTACAGTAAAAGCTTAAATTTTGTTGTACCTGATTTTCGCAAAAGTCATAGTTGTGCTCCTATGAAAACCACAGTTTCCAGATTTTGCATATCATTGTTCGATCTGCGTTCTTAGGTACCTGATCCAAAAAATCGTTTGTGAAAAGGACTTCGCTCTTTTGATAATTTAATCATGTAGAAAACCATGAAACTGTTCCAAAGTGCAGATGTATTTGAAAACTATCAACTATGCCTTCAATGAAATTCATACCATCCTAAGATGTTTTGCCATAAAGCTGTATCAGTAAAATTTGTCTAATGTTAGCAACATAACTGAATTAGAAAATAATAAAAATAAATTACCTTGTAACGGAGAAAACGATTTCAATATCTGCAAAAATATAACACCATAAAACTGAGAGGAAAAACAATATGTTTCCTCTCTTTGCATTATATTATAATGCGTCTTCTCGCATTTTCTGCGTATATCGAAATATTATTAGTTTCTGACAGCATTAAATAATAAAAAAATACGGAGTGTGTTTTAAAGGAAAAAAATCAGTAGTCAAACGAGTTCATAATTTGAAACGCGGAAGATAATTTCCGTTTGTGGAAATGAATAAATCTAATATTTCTAATTTAACTTGAAAAACAAAAACAAAGTAATTTATTTTTGCATGCAAAAATAATTTATTGACAAAGAAGCAGAAAGCATCAAAGTACTACGCATCGAGAGGTTACGTTTGCAAATAAGGGCTATGTATTCTTTTCAAACAGGAGCACAAACGGCTGGATGTTATCTTGAAGCAGTGTGTGCTGCGTGTTGGCTGCAATGTAAACTTTTGTGTTGGTCGTTTATGTTGGAATTAATGTATTAAGTAGTACAATATTTATGCATTATTAATTATTTAAGAATTTTATAGTTTAATGAAGTAAATACGTATTTTAATTCATATAATGTGTGATGTGTGCTCTGGATTTTCTGAACTGCTGAATTCCAGTGAGTATAAGCATAATATTCCAGGGTAGGGCTAGGCTTTACCTTTCATTACTTTTTTGTAAGTTTAAAACCTTTAATGTTAAGTTAATCGTTTTGAAGTAAATTAAATTGTGTTATTTGTTACATTTTAAGACCTGGTTTAAGTTAAAATTATACTTTTCTAAGCAGCTTACGATTCAAGCTCTTCTAAATTGGTCGTCAGTGCATTGTTTTGTCGTCTGCATTTACAAAAAAATTTTAAAAGCTGTTTATGCACTTTGTTGATCCTAACAAGTCGATATAATTTAGGTCATACTTTTTGGTTTTACGTTTTATAATCAATTCCCATTAATGCTGTTTTGTAAATGATACTTTTAAAAGTAGATTAATTCATATTACGTAAAAGTAAACTTTTTAACCCGTGAAAATGGCAATAATTTATTGTTCAACTTGACTGTTAAAAACTAAAAGTTACCTTATTTAAACAAAAAAATCTGTTTAATATGGTTCTGAAACTAAGCCAGTAAGGATTCTTTGACTTATTGTTTTTGACATCAAGTAGCCAACTTGTTTAATCTAGTCTACTTGATGAAATGCCCTGTACTGTCTTAACTCACTTTACTATTTGTAATCATCTTCGTTTTGATTTCATAACATTTCCGAAATAATTAAGCCTTTCAATCTTAAGTTTGGAACATGAACTGTTAGCCTGTGTACATCTCACTGCTATTTAATCTACCTTAAATTTATTAGCCTACATTTCAGTTTCAAAGTATTATAATCTGATCTATGTAAGGGTGAAAATGATTGACTCTTGTTAATGATTCCTGACAAAGTTCAATATCTTTAGAATACCATAATATACCTATTAATAGTGAGTTGTAGACTTTTTTCGTTTTGGTTTTACATTTTGTTAATGGCTAATTACATCACTAGATTTAATTATTTAAATAAGACAAAAAACAGCACAAATAATAATAAATCTGTCTTAATAATGTATGTTAGTTTTTTGTAACATATTTTAAATGTTCAATAAAAATAATTTTATAATTAATTATCCAATAATATAATATAATAATAACAGAATAAGATGACCTAATGTCAAATTACAATATTACTAAATAACAATACTTTATTTTAATACAGATTTTGTTCTGTAAAGTGTGTGTGTGTATAGTTAACATTTTATAACTTAAGGATTTGCTAATTTTTAATCTATTAAATTTTTACCCTGTTATTTAAACTGAAATATTATCAAAAGTTTTAATTATTCTGTAGAGGATTGTTTTCTGTGGCCATATTTTTTTTACTGTAAACTGTGTTTATTTCTGTCAAATAAAGTAATATATATCTACTACATTTATTAAAATTTACTCGTATTTATATTTCTTCTTATTTAAATGTTTTCAGTTGTAACCAGCCATATCTGAAATTACTTTGTTATATTTTATAAAAATTTATTTACTGCTTGTGGATAGTCTGGGTTATTTTTTGCCATTTCTGACCTAGAAATGTGTTAGTGCTTATATAAGATAAACAACTTCGCGAATGCCAAGTTAAACACTGGTGTTAATTGTGTACATATTGTTAAGTATTATATGTTTAAATTTTACAAATTATGTATAATTTAATAAATTTAAATGCACTAATTTGCATTTGTATGTATCTTTTATCTATTTCTTAAGAAAAAAGTGATTTCATATTGCTTTGTCATGTTAAACTAGGTATACCACAACAATTAGTTTTTTTAAAATTAGTGCTGCCTTGAACTTAATTTTGTAAGTAGAGTTAAGAGGGCAACGACTTCATTTATAAAGTATTTCAAATAATAAAGCTTATTGCCACCATTAGCTGGCAGTTGCTTTATTTTGTTAATATTTTTGTGAACTTATTGATTTATATAATTGAAAAAAGTAAATCTTATATTCTTCGGAACTATAATAGAATAGGGTTGTCTGTCTACATAAGCACGTTGCTCTGTGTTAAAGTAATGTTATTTGTTTTAGCATAGTTAGGTAGTTTTTTACAGCCATCTAATATTTCAATAAAAGTTAGACTGTTTTGCAATTAATGCTAATGCAGACTGTGAGAAGGCTAATAGATGATGGTTTTTATGTATCATTTTTGTGTATTAATTTCTTATTCTGTTGTTGATATAGTTTCAGATAAAGAGAAATGTTCAAAACAAGATGGAGAATATCCAGTTTTAAAGAAAGCTGAAATAGATAAAGTATTTACATTTATACAGTCATGGTTTCAAAGGTAGGCCAAGTTCTTATTAGTTTACAATCTTAAGAACAAAATGTTATCAATTGTTTTATGTAATTTTGAATGTGCTGCGAATTTCAGTAAATTATTTCACAGATAGCTTGTGAAAACTAAAAGTAGTCTGTAAGTTTGAATTCTATTTTATATAATAAATTTCACTAACCTTCTTTTTAAACTGCGTCAACTTTTATCTTTACTTACACGTGTTTCGGTGGATCCACCATCATCAGAGTAAATAACATAATTGAAACTAAAAACTTTTTTATTTATTTAAAATCTATAGAAGATGATACATTTTCAGTCAGTTTTCACAATTGACTGAAGATGTATCCTCTTCTATAGATTTTAAATAAATAAAAAAATTTTTAGTTTCAATTATGTTATTTACTCTGGTGATTGTGGATCTACCGAAACATGTGTAAGTAAAGATAAAAGTTGACACAGTTTAAAAAGAAGGTTAGTAAAATTTATTATATAAAATAGAATTAATTTCAAACTGCAGGATGCATTATAAAGATTTATTTTAGTCTAAGTATTCAGAATTGTTAAGTTCTGACTGAAAGTGAATAAAATTATGGACTGAGGTATTTATTATTAATTTTTGATTAGGTTACTTCGGAACTTGCTAGGTATCCTCTGTAGTTATTTCTTTTCCTTCTATGTCCAATCAAATAATTCTTCATCATTATGTAGTGTGCTGCTCTTCTCTTCTTCAACAGATGGCTTTGTCTTCCTTCTTTTGGTTTTCTCTTGTAATTTAGTACTTTCCTGTACGCTTGTCTGTTGTGTTATGCATGTTCTCTTGGATCCTTCTTTACTTCGTTGAACCAATTGACATGGATATTCCTTTAGTTTATAGGTTTCAGAATCCTTTTGGCTGTTCTTTTTGTTGACATTCTTTTGTCAATAAAAGAGCAGTCTTCTTTCTGAAAAAGGTTGTCAGTGTCTCAGTCTTATGGTAAAGTTTTTCATTGCAGCATGTAATCTTGACCTTTTTTTCTTAAATCCTAATATTTTTCTTAATAATATTTTATTCTTTCTTAACAATCTTGTTAATCATATAAAAATGAGCATGTTGAGCGTTGGATTGTGACCATATTTAAAAAAACTTTCCAAATTTGAACAAATTTAATATATGGCCAAAATTTTCAAATGGGGTGGGTATGTTGTGTTTTACATCATATTTTTTAAAAATATGGTCTTGACATATTTTTTAAAAGCTTATCAAATTTGTAAAAGGTATTTGAATATAGTTTTCGTTTTATCATAAGTTGAAATTAAGGTACTGGGCATTGTATATGTTACAATATAAATGAAATTTATCATCTTACCTTTGGTTGCTTTTTAAGTTTAAAAAACTTACGCGCATTTAGGTGGTACCACTTTTTTCAGAGCAATATTATTAAAATTACAAATTAAAATTCAGAATGGTGTTTCAAATTAAAACAGTTTTAATCTAAATGACGGAATGGAAACACCATTTTAAATTTTTATAAAATACTATTGCTCTGAAGAAGGTGGTACCACCGAAATGCGCGTAAGTTTTTTAAACTTAAAAAGTAACCAAAAGTACGATGATAAATTTCATTTATACTGTAATTTATATTAATGACTGGCAGGATGCATTTCAAAAATTTATTTGTAAATCATTCCATAAGTGTTCAAACTAATTACGCTTATGGCCACTATTTTACAATGCATTAATATTTTTGAAATCTGTTTTCACCGAAATGTTAAAAATGTAAATATCTTTAAAATTATGTACTGTTCAACAACATTTGATAATGCTGGGATTGGATTCTGTAATCCTCAGTTTATGGCATACCTGTGTTTGGTCAGGAACCGTTTTATTTTTAATGGATTCCTTGGGTATGATTAAGTGGAAAATAATGTTTCAATGTTCTATGTTAAACTGTTCTTCCATAACTGAATTCTACGCTTTATGCTGTTTCCCCTGTATACTCGTCTGGACAAACTGATGATAACACAAGCACTGTTGCTGTGATTTTTACTTTCTCTTGCCTATATGAATATATAGGAAGGAAAGTATTGTTTTCATGTCGATTTTTTGAAATCGAGTTTTCACCGGATCTATACGTTTTCAGACCCCTGAACCCAAAAAAAACAAGTTTTTAGCGATTGGTCTGTGAGTGTGTGTGTGTGTGTGTACAAAATATCTCAAGAACGGAACATCGTACGAACTTGAAACTTGAAACTTAAGTTACATACCACTACCGGACCCGACATGAACTTTTCATTAAAATTGGTCAACCGGAAGTAGTAGTTTATTCATGTAATTTTTCACTTTGCGATTTTCTCAAAAACTGGTCTTATGATTTATTTTAAAATCGCGTGGTTTACTAAATTTTTTATGCTCTACAAGATAGGGTAGGCGCTACGTTTGCTAAAATTCTTGGTCAGGCTGTTTTCACGTAAAAAATTTGTTTTTTTAAGATTGCGGCTTTAAGATGCATTTTAGTGAAAAAATGTATATAATAAAAGTTGTAGACAATTTAAAATCCCAACTTTTATTTAAAACATTTTTTTTGTATAACGCTTAGTTTAGCATTAATTGGTGATTTTCTGTTTTTTTCTCACGAAAACGTGTGAAAAATCGATTTCTTTAAGATTTCGGCCTTAGTATGCATTTTACGACAAAAGTTTACATAATAAAATTTATAGAAAATTAAACGATGTACAACTTTTATTTAAAGTATTTTTCTCTACAGAGCCTAGTTTAGCGTGAAAGAGTGATTATCCGTATTTTTAAGTCATACTGAGGTAGATTTTGATTTTGTGTCTTTCAATCATGATTAGGTTATGTTTGTTGAGGTTAGTTTTTTGTCTATTTCTAATGTTTTATTACTAATGTTTGGTATATTGTTAATTTTTTGCATGGGCAAGAGAAAGTTGTGTGAGTGTTTCACACCAAATTTTTTTTAATGGATTCTTTGGTTATGATTAAGTGAAAAATAATGTTTCAGTGTTCTATGTTAAACTGTTCTTCCATAATTGAACTCTACGCTTTATGTTGTTTCCCCTGTATACTCGTCTGGACAAACTGATGATAAAATAAGCACGGTTGCCGTGATTTTTTTATTTATAAATTGTTTTTTAGCGAAATATGGGAAACGACTGAATTACAGCTAGTTATCCTTTTATTGAGAATCTAATATATATATACTGAGCCGTAATTATTTATTTTCTTTCGATTGTTTTAGGCAATGTATCTGTTGTTTTCGTGACCCTAAGAACTATGAAAAATTTCACTGGATTACGCAGAGTATTATATTGTTAGTGGTTAAACAACTAAAAGCATTTAAAGGTGAACAAGTGATTAGGACTACACCATATAATAACAACAACAGCAGTCCAACCACTGTTTCTTCCTCATCAACCGCTAATTTTGATAATAATAATCAAGTAGGCAGTGAAAATAATAATAATGGCAGTGGTGGGTGTGTCAGTCAAAGTGGTGGAGTGGGGGTCGGGAGTGAAAATAAGAAACATCTGGTGAATGATCCCGACAAGGCTGAACAAAAGGATGTGCCGAAGCTGAAAACATCTCTTGAAGATGAAGGTATGTTAACAAATAATAAATAGCCTACAATTTTTTTTTTGTGTTTGTAGATCCATCAACAGCTTGGTCATTGTAAGTTTTGTCGTAGAATAAAACCCAGAACCTTCTACTTTTGCAGTCTAATATGCTAACTTTGTGATATTTACAAAAAAAAAAAAACAATATGTGGTAACGGGTGTTTTATTAAGGACACAACCCTGATTATAAGAAGATAGAAGTAATAATAAGATAGAATATAAGATAGAAGATAGAAGTAAGTTTGGATCGGTAAATTTTCTGTCCCCCAATCGGTATGTTGGCAACAGTGTACTCAAGGCCACCTACCTTAGACAGTTAAAATGTTCCAGTCAAGCATTAGTGTGGTGACAGCAGTTGTTCCGTTATATTGTGTCGGCAATGGTTTTTTTCCAAGGAAGAACCGGGTGTTTTATTAAGGACTGAACCCTGATTATAAGAAGATGAAGTAATACAATTTTTTCATGGCAATTTGCTATTCATTTGTAAAATAATAATTTGTAAAGTATGGAAAATAAAAATATGCCGTAGATTGTGGCTTTTAACATAGGGTTGTATTCTTAATAAAACACCCAGTTCTTCTTTGGAAAAAACCATTGCTGACACAATGTAACGAAGCGACTGCTGTCACCACACTAATGCTTGACTGGAACATTTTAACTGTCTTAGTTAGGTGGCCTTGAGCACACTGTTGCCAATATACCGATTGGGGGACAGAAAATTTACTGATGTATTACTTCTATCCTCTTATAATCAGGGTTGCGTCCTTAATAAAACACCCGTTAGTTAGCTAATTGGGAAGTTATTTTTAATGTAATAGTTCTTGGTTAACCAAGTGCACAGCAAAACTACGCGATACTCTTTTTGTCAGGTATAAGTTACCAATTGTAGTTACTTGAGTCATGAGAATGCCGTACTCCTTAGGCCTTTTAACGAGGGGTAAAGCATTAGTGCGCATGTGTGACTGCTTTGGTATCAGTTCAGCCAACACAACAACGTACATCATTGTCAGAGCACATACAGTTTGTCACGGAATCTTTTGTAGGTTTACTGATTTGTTATCGTAAACAGAAATGTTGGTTTCTCGAAAATGTGGTGTGACTGTTCACAGTGCTGAACAGAATCTAATATGTAGTGAAATAAAATGTTGTAAAGTTGAAGCTAAACAAAAATGGCTTTCTGTGCCTTGTAACAAAAGCCATGAGCGAGCGGCTAACTACTGTCATGTTTTTTTCCACATATTAGTGAAAATTACGGTTCTAGCGATAGCAAAAAAGGTGATTCATTCCTAGACGATTTTGTTCCAATAGAATAAGGTAACTTGTAATTACAGTAAGTCAAACATTTCTAGTGGTGTAATTAAGCTATAGGCAGTATTACAGGTCAGATTTTTTTCTTATAAGATCTTCTTCTTTTGCCTTTTCAAGGATTAGGCATCTCTGCCTATTCCGAACTTCTCAAATCTGCCCATCTCTTTCTCAGGTGTCCTCGTTCTCTCCTGCCCTCCGGATTATAGCCCAGTGTCTGCTTAGGTATCCTATCCTCCCTCATTCTGTTCACATGCTCTAACCACTGCTTTCTGTTCTGAGAAACCTTAAGATGCCTCGGATGCCTCGGATGATGGACCGTATGGATAGTTCTTACAAGATTTATGAAGAAAACATTTACTTGGCAATAAACTACAGCTTACAAAGTATGTATAGGGTGATTCAAAAAGAGCGCCGGTTTTTAAACGGCTGGTAAAATTTTGTTTATCGGTTGGCAACATTGTTTGACCTCATTTCTATTTCGGAGAACATTCCGATTGACGATTCAGTTGTAGTTTCTCTTGTTCGCAGTGTAATACTCTCGCAGTCTCTGTCTAACCATGGAGAAGTTTACTATTGCGCAACGAGTGTTAATCGTCAAAACATTTTACCAGAGTGGAGAGAGTTATGCGGCTACTGTCAGGCGACTTCGCGGTACTCTAGGGCGTATGAAGCACCGAATGAATCAACAGTTCGCAGGCTCATGAAAAAGTTTTTGAGACGGGTTCAACAGTCGACCTTAAAAGTTCTGGACGTCGTCGTTCTGGCCGAACTGAGCAGAACGTTGCGTTGGTTCGTGACAGTGTGGCTGTTAGCCCA